>CM038231.1:32389959-33743464 GCA_021442155.1 Cymbidium sinense
TGTGATATTAGGTGAACAAGTCATTAATAAGAGTGAGTGATTCAGATATTTAGGCTCTATTGTTCAAAATGATGGTGAAATAGATGGAGATGTTATTAGTAGAATTCAAGTTGAATGGTTGAAGTGGAGGAATGCATCTGGTCTATTGTGTGATAGAAAAGTTCCACTTAAACTTAATGGAAAATTTTATAAGATGGTGTTAAGACTTGCAATGACTTATGAGAATGTTGGCCAATAAAGAAGCATAAAGACTTAAGTGTTACGAGATGAGGATGCTTAGGTGGATGAGTGGCTTTACTCTTAGAGATAAAATGCAAAATGAGTATCTTGGGAAAAAAGTTGGAGAGCAAAGATAAGATTAGAGAGTGCCTGATGGTTTGACCACATAAAGCGTCCAGATGACCGGTTAGGAGAGTAGACAGATTTGCCTTATATTAAGAAAGGTAGAGGTAGACCTAAAAGATTTGGTTAAGATGTATTAAAAATGACCTTAGTATACTTGAATTAAATGAGAATTTGACACATAATAGGACACAATGGAGATGAAAGATTCATGTAGCTGACCTTACTTAGTGGGATTAAGGCTTATTGTTGTTGTTGTTGTTGGTATCTTATTTTTGCTCTTTTTCTCTCCATTCTCTTATTTTCAAACAATTATTTCGGAGAATTTGCATAAAATTCTTGTGTGATTTTTTTTCTTCTATATTCTATTTTTTCATGCAGAAGAAGTCTATAGGGAAATGCCTTGATCTTATTTATTATTTACCACTTGTTCAATATCTGTATTTGTATAGATTTTGCCTATGTCCCATAGTTCGGGTCCTTCTCCCATGTGAAATGAGAGGTCATCTCAGTAACACAAGGATCATTCTCTTGACGAGAGGTTCTTCTTCCATTTCAGGTTTGTGCGCCATCATGCCATGACTGTTCGACCATGCGAGCTTGGTGGGAAGAAGACGAAGAGCGAAGATTCCATTTTTATAAAAATGTGGTTGGCTCCGATGATGAACCGCCACCTCGATGCACGCCTGAAGTAGCCAACTTTATCATCCAGCAGCACCTTTTAGCTCCATCAATGTGGGCAATTTTTCCTCTTCAGGTAAAAAAAAAAAAAAACCTTTTTTATCATCACTGTATATTGGTTTCAATCCATCATTGATAAACTTTACCAATTCTCACTTTGATTAGGATTTACTTGCGTTGAAAGAAGAATACACAGAAAGGCCAGCTAAAGAGGAAACAATAAACGATCCAACAAACCCTAAGCATTATTGGCGATATCGTAAGTAGCTCGAGTCATTTTAGAGAGCATGATCCAACAAACCCCTAAGCATTACTGTTTATTTTTCATATCTATGATAATAATTTTCTTAGTTTGTGAATAAGTTAACTCTAGTACACAGATTTCAGGCTTCTTCAACCCATATATCCCTGTCTTCCATAAAATCCTATTATTTATGTCTGAATTGTAGAAAATTTGGGTCAGGTTCTGATATACCTTTTATTTATTTATTGGATTTTCTTTGAGATGAGTATATACCTTAGTTCTGATCTTTTTTAAGCATAAACATCCCTACTAAATTCAAGTTGAACTTTTCCTTTAGAATATATCATGAAACTATTCTTCTGTTTTAAGCATAAACATCAAAATATAAAGATTGTTATTTTTATTTTTTCATTTTTATTTTTTTTGCTTAAACTATGATTTTTTTTATTCTTTTCTTTAGGAGTGCATGTGACCCTGGAATCATTATTAAGGGATGAGGATCTGAAGAACAATATTAAGGATCTAATAATTAGCAGTGGAAGGTCTTACCCCACGCCTCCTGAAGCTGAAACGAAGAACAAGAAGCAGGTGGAGGACATACAGAGTAAGATCTCTAGCTTTCAATTCAATGGGGATTGACTTATTCAGATGCTCTGCTCTGTTCCTGTAGTGTTTACATAATGCAGCTTATTTTTATAGTTCATAGCAGTTAAATATCTATTATCTTTCAATAATGAACTGATCTGATTTTCTTATTCTGTAACGGTGGCATTTTTATTTATTTATTTTATTTTATGGATTTTTAATAAAATTATCAGATGTGTTTTTTTAATTCTATTTCTATTTAGTTAAAATCCATTATATATATATATATAGTGGTGATATATGTTTTATTAGTTATTTTTAAAAAAAAGGTTTATATTTCATATTTGATCAATTTACACAATGAATTGTATATGGTAAAATTTAATTTAATATCTGTGAATCATAAATTAAATTTTTTTTTTTTCAAATTCACGAGTCCTACTGGCTAATGGTTAACCGAGCGATTCAGGTAATTGTTGAATATTTTAAGAATTTTCGAGAGTTAGTTGTGATCCCTTTTATTTTTTATTTTTTTAAATTTTAATTTATTTATATTTTGATTTGAAAAAAAACTTAATGATAATAGTTATTATTAAAAATAATAAATGTATTTTAAAAATATTTTAAATAAATATGCTCTTAAAATAATATAAAAATATGAATATAAATATAAAATAAAAGCTATCCCAATTTGATTTTTATTTTTATTTTTTAAAAATATGCAATAAATCCTTAAACTATAATACAAGGCTATCTATAAGTGCAAAAATTATATATATATATAAAAAAATGTTAGCTTTAACACAATACTGCACGAATTTGTAGAAATTCGTGGTTCGTAATTTGGGGAAATAGAAAGCCCAGAGTAGAATCCCTAAACATAGAATAACATGCAAGATTATTCTCAACCCTTGGATCATGCGTCAGGATTGTGCCGACCAACACGGCACAAATCTCAAAACGTGTATCAATGAAACACATTTCCGCAGGATCTTCTCATTAAAATTTTTTTATTAAAATAATTTTAGAATTATTGAATTTATTTAAAATAAATGTAATATGTTTAATGATGAAATTGAGATTTAAAGAAGTGGTAAAATAAAAAATCTACTCAAATAAATCGGAATTTGAAGTTGGAGTTTTTTACAATAAAATAAAAGAAAAAAGGAAAATAAAAAATAGCTTGTAATTAAGGCCATTTCGGATCATTTTTATTTTCTATTTTTTATTTTTATGTTATTTTTGAAAATATATTTGTTTAGAGTGATTTTTATGTGATTTTTTTTTAAAAAAAATAAAAATATTGTTTTTTAAAATACTCAAAATATATATAATATGTTTTGAGTATTTTTTTTAAAAAATAAGTAGAATCAAATAAATTTATTTTTAAGCAAAACATAAACAAAATAAAATAAAAATACAAAATAAAAAATTAAAAATAAAAAATAAAAGTGATCCCAAATGGCCCCTAAGAATAACTTATAAAGTGGTTAGTATTTCAATATATTCAAATATTTAACAATTAATTTAAAGAACATCAAATTATTGAGAATACAAAAAAAATATTATTAAAATTATAAAAATATTATAAGATTAATATTAAGAGACTTATTATATCTTCTCACAATACTCATTAGATTATAAGACTAATACTAGAGAGTTTTTTTTTTAAAAAAAAATTTTATGAACATTTTTTATTACTTTTCTACTTCATTTTCCCACCCTTTTATGAGGGGAAGGGCATTTATAGTAGGAGTAATGAAATCTTATAGTATTTTCTAGAAAAAAATTGCTCTAAGAACTTTCAAGAAACTCTTCACTCAATTATGATTCAAGAAAATGGGCTTAACCTTAGGCTTACTAATTGGATTAAAGTTGATTCTATAGCACTACCTCTCACCTTGGCATCATCCCTAGTTGATGACAAAAGCTTCAAATATGTCAATGTTCAATCCTTTAGTGAGTAGGTCAACAACTTGGTCATCAATTTTATATGATGCATCTCTATTTCTTTGTGAGACATCTTTTCTTAATAATATGATGATACGGCTCCACATGATTTATCTTGACATAAAATACTAGATTTTTGTGATAAGCATATAGCTGATTGATTCTCATATTAAAGTGAAATTACATAGTTAATTAGTTGATGTAAATCATTCATCAATTATATTGGTCATGCACTTTCTTGAGCTATCATAATTGTTGTTTTATATTCTACATTTGTGGTTGATAATAACATAATTGATTACCTTTTGCAACACTAAGAAATTGTTCTAAAGCCAAATTTGAATGCATATCCAATGATTAATCAATAGAATTGTGAACTCCTACATAGTCGGGATGGAAATATTCCTCTAACTTGTAATTTTTTTCCTTCATTGATGTAATTAATACCTTTAATACCCTTAACATATCTCAATATTCATCGCATTTCTTCTAGTGAGGTTTCTTAGGATTCTGCATATATCGACTGATCACTCTAAGTGCAAATGAGATGTCAAGTCTAGATAATGTCGATAGATCAAATTTCTTATTAGCTAGGGATACATAGTATCATCTTCTAAATATTTTTCTTTATGAGTACTTCCTTAAGTGTTTGAGCTTGCTTACATTTGAGCATTTCAGTTTGTAAAAGATTTTGAGTTCATGGAAGTAGTTGAGCTATTCATGTTTCTTCATCTTGAAGTGAAATGATAAATTTTACTTGTTCAAGTAATGAACAAGTCATCTACATACACCATCACAATTACTAATTTTTATAAATAATCTAGAGTCACCATGTGCTATAGATTACGTAGATGGTTGACCTTCTAAGCAGTGTTTGTGGACACGTTATTCCATCTTAACTTTGTTCACGTTCTTCTATTAGTCTCAAGTGTATGTCATTTTGTCAAAGACTCATTATTATGTGATTTCTATTTTTTTTCCTTTCTTTTAGTTTCTTAGTTGTTTCATGATTCGATAGTACTTTAATATAAGTGGACTGGCTTTTTATCAAATTTATTATGTAGATAGCTTAGCACGAATAAGTAGCACACACAACCTAACACTTGAAAGTGACTAATTGCAGGTTTAATGCCCCATAGTTTCTTAGAGGATTAAGTAAAACTAAATTTTTCTTAGGAAAACCTATTGATAATATAAGTTACTATACATATGCACTCAATTCAAAATCTTCCAAATCCATTTTTAGCATGCAACATACCTTAGAATGTTTTACAAGATGTTAGTTCGTCCTCTCAATCACAACATTTTATTATGGTGTATTTAGACATGAGAACCAATGACATATTTTGAAGTCTAAAAGATAATTGAGTAGGCTAGTCTAAAATGTACTCTCTATCATAATTGCATGTGAGCACTTAATATTTATTCCAAGTTCTTCAAGTACTTCTTTGAATTATTTTAAATTTTAAAATATCTCATATTTTTTAATAAAAAAAATGCAAACATACCTTAAGAAGTCATCAATGAATATCAAAATATATTTCATTCCTCAATTAAATGATTATTTCATATGTCCAAGTATGTCAAAGTGAACTACCCTAATGGCACTTTTTCCTTGAACTTTGACTCTTCATATGATAATTGATGTGCCTTATTACATTAACTTACTTCCTAGACTATATCTTCTCAAACTTCAATCTCTAGATGACCAATTATCATTGACTTTTTCATCATAATTTTAAGTTTATTACTTATGATATGTTATAATATTGTATGCTATAAGTCTTCATTTTCATTCTTCAATCTTTTATGCAAACACAATTTCTATTAACATCACATAAACATATTTCATTCTTCATCCACCTATTGTTGGTGTTCTGGAGATCTTGTGATAATGATAACTTTGACATTTTATAAACTGAATAAAATATAATAGCTTGTAGATATTAGTTGTGCTAATTATAAGTTTTTCTTCATTCTTGATACATGATAAATATCATCAAGCAATATTTTATTGGTACTATGTGGTGTTTATTTTCGGATGTATATGAGGGACATCACATGGTCGTAGTACTTATTGAAGTGATCGGTATGACATTGAGGTATGATGCACTATCTCGAAAGATAGAGACATCACCCTTCAATGGACCTAATCACCTAATAAGGACCCCTAAGGCATGATGAGTCTTCAATTGTACCAGAGATTTTTCTCCTACTTTATATGCATAAATAAAGCATGATTTATTTTAAGCCAAGTTTTTTAAGTTTCCTATGGAGGCAAGCCTCCATAGTTAATTACATACTAAAGAAGGTGAGTTCCTTAGAAATACTCTTGATTAAAGCAGACAATTATTATCTCCAAAGATTTCAAGGGTTGACTATCAATAAATTGGTTATATTGGAAAATCAATTAGGAAAGATCAAAGATAATACTTATTTTGGAAGCCAAATGGAATGGGTAGGAAATTCTCATAATACTAGGAAGCCTAATGAGCATTCCAATCTATCATATAGTTGGGCTTTATATATTTGAAAGTTGAGAGAATTATTTTGTTAGAGTTCAAATTTTATTAGATTACTAAAGCTTATAATCCATCAACATAAGGTTGTGGAAAAGCCTAAGAGGTGAGGATTGATGCTTGTAGCCCAAAGAAAATAGCTACCTCGGATCCTACATCTAGAGAGCTTTAGTAAGAGCTAAAGCACGACCTAAATCTAAGCGAAAGATGGACATAGTGATTTATCTCCACAAGAGAGAGTAAACTGTCCGACTGCTGGACTTAAAATCGTCTGGAGTGGCAGCCAGCTAACTTCTCCTATGCTTTAAATCCATGTAGTCAAGTCTTATGAAATTGCAAGATAATTAAGTTATTATTAATTTATAAAGAGATTAAAGTCCTTAAACCCACTCCCTAATAGACTAGAGCATGAGTGGTATGAGTAATGACTTAATCTACAAATGCAAATCTTTTCACATTTTATGTAATTTTTGACACTTCAATTGGGAAAAGGCTTTAGGATTTTTGTATTCCTAAATGCATGATGAAGTAACTTATGGGCTAAATCAAAAGAGAAGAGGGTGAAGCTCTGTTAGTAGGGGTTGCTCTCACAGGTCAAGCGATGTCTATGCGTATAAGGATGGAGGCTCTCATTTTGCAAAAGTGATTCAAGATGCATGCATGGTGTAAAAATACAATAGTCAGCTAAGGGGTTGCTAAATATTTTAATTATCTTGATTTACATCCAAGACTTTATTTTGAGGTTATGAGTTATTTAGTTTTTAATTATGAGTGATTAGTTGGGGTAAAAAATTTATTTTACCTTAAGAGCCTAATCGTATCTAGGCCACACATTAAGGCATCATTCATATAAGAAACTAAGTAAATCATGCCATTTTTAATGCACAATTTAAACATAACATCAATCAATTTTATAAAACTAGCACAAAAGAATAGCAAGTCAGTGCGGCGGGTGCCACCGTACAACTCGAAAGAAAAGATGGGTAGCCGAGCTCTACCCTTATACAACCCAAAATTACAAAAGAATAATTATAATTATAATGAATGAATGTTATGGGGGGTCTTCATTTTTCTTTCTTTCATATTCATATCTCCATTTTCTTTGGTTTACTTCACTTTAAAGGCATCACATGGCCTCCTAGGACAAAGCCTTCTAGCTAATGCTCATCCTTATCTCCCATAACATTAATCCTAATTCTTAATGCAAAATTTAACTATACCTATAAAATAGAGATTAGCTAAATACACATACATTCCAAAGCAATTATATTTATAATTTACACTTAACACTCTACATATGGGTAACCAAGCCCACCTATCCTAACTTAGATTATGCTAAGGGGGTTTAAGCAACTTGCAAAAGAGAGCATTTATATTTATTTTAAGCACCCCTTAAGCACAATCCCTTACAGAAAATATGATTAGGCTAATACCGGCCTAATATACAGTCTATGAAATGTACACCCTAACAACCAATCTAAAATAATACATCATAAAATAAAATAAACATCACACTATGCACCATCCTAACATAAGGCTAGAAGTGGTGACTTATTTCTAATGTGTGTGTTAAGGCTTGTGTGGTATATCTTAACTAAGCATTAGTGTTATGATTTTCTAAGTGTAGAAGACTATCATTTAATATAAAGGGGTGATTTCACTTGAAGTTACTTAATTAATTTGAGAATTTTAATTTATATTTTTTTTTATTCCATATGATAATGCTTAACAACTAAGTGTTATAAAGAGAAGGAAGAGGATTATCCTCTTCCATCCCTACTGTAAGTCACTTTCTATAGCATGTTAATTTGATTTAGTTCTTTTTAGCAAATGACTTATTAAATGATTTAATTAATCCTAAGTTTATGTTCACTTTAAGTAATTTTATTTAACATGTAAGGCATCTTAAGATTAATCCAATTGAATTACTAACATATGACACATATCAAATCATTCATTTCCATCACAAATATCATGCATATGATTTAATCCTAAATGTGTCTATACATATAACACACTCAAGTGATGAATGTATATGTATGTGGAATTTATATTCTTTTATGTGATTGAATTATTTAATCATATTAGTTTAAAATTCTATCTAAATTCTTATACAAAAGTACATAGGAATGAAATTAAATAGGCACGTGTCATTATTAACCAGAGAAGTAAGGTAATCAAATGACCTCCTTGAGGCTACTTAAAGCCTTGTATTCCCAGGATGTCCAAACTATGTACCCATTACATTCAAACATATGTAAATTTGTATATATGAATATAAAAAAAGCTCCAAATTACATGATTAATTAATCCAATGACTGAGTAATTATGAATGTATGTATATTTAAATAGAAGAGGGGATTATCATCCTCAAATCAAATACATGCATATATGTATGAAAGACATAAATAAGTATGTGCCTTTGTTAACCAGAAAAGTGAGGTAATCAAATGAGCTCCTTGGGGCTACTTAAAGCCTCATATTTCTGAGATGTCCAAACTATATACCCATTTTTCTTGAATACATACACATGTATTTATAATTAAGAAGATAAAAATCATGTAGAACTTGTATTTCCATAATGGGATTATTTAGGTATATGATTTAAAGCTCTATCTAAATTCTTATATTAAAGATACATAAGAGTGAAATCAAATGAGTACGTGTCATTATTAACCAATGAAGTGAGGTAATCAAATGACCTCCTTGGGGCTACTTAAAGCCTCGTATTTCTGGGATGTCCATACTATCTACCTAGTACATTCATACTTATGTAATATAACATGTGAATAAAGGAAATATACTTCACTTCACACACTTAAGGTATAATCACATACATCTCCTATGTATTTATAACTAACATCCCAACATATGTTACTATTTATTTATAAGCTTTTGAAAAATACATTTGAGTTTAGTAGTGATAATAACCACACATATATTAAATTAAATCAACACATGTAAGCTTACATAAAAAATCATTTGATTTAATTAATTTTTGAAAAGGGATGGATGCAACGAATCAAATAACATACAATATGTAGCATGATTGGAAAGGAATAATCAAATACAAGCATGTGATTCATTCAATCCAATTAATTCCTAAGGACAAACATACCAAATAAAATCATTTAAAATAAACCAAAGCTTCCTTAATGTTATTTTCAATTCCATGTTCAATTAGACTTACAGAATGTGAGAAAGAGTTTGCTAATCCTAACCCATCCCCTATTTGTAAGTTAATTTGGTTTAAGGAAATATGATTAAATTGATTTTATGGATAAATTAAGTTGTAATATACATTTAGTTCATTAATTAACCTTTTCTTATGTTACCTTAACATCATTATCCAAATAATTGTGAGCTAATATGATATGAAAATACATTGAAAAGTAATCTAGCAATGTTCCTAGGAAATGAAACTGCTTAATGCAATTAGCTCATAATTATTAGTTAATTAGATTAAGGAACTTAATGAAGTACTCTTATGATTTTCTCACACATGTGGATGAAATCATAATTTCATCAGCTTTTTTTAGGCTATTAAACACCTAAAGATCTACCCTTTAATTAATTAAATAAAATGAGATGTGATTGTAATTTTAATTTGGTTAATGAAATCATAAATTAATTAATCAATCTCTCTTACTTAATTTTCCAAATTAATTAATTATCCTTCAAATGAAATGGACTTAAGGAAAAAGGTTGGGAAAGAGGTCCTAATCATATTCCATGAGTCCCCTCATTTAATTAAATAAGATATAATGCGATTTAAACTTTAATTTAACTAATTAAATAATAAATTAGTTAATTAATCTTTAATTTAGGTTTCTTGAAAAGTGAGAAGAATTTAGGGAAAAGAGATTAGGAAAGAGGTCCCAACCCAATTCTATAAGCCTCCTCACTGTTAGACAATGATTATGAAGCCCAATCAATTAATTGGTTACAGTTCATATGATTAGTTAACCTTTAATTGAGTTAAGAAAGTAATTAAGACTTAATTAGCTAATTTCTCTAATTAATTGACAAATAAATCCCAAGATAATTAGAGAAGGCAGAGGTCATCCCCTTAATTAATCTCTGAAAGTTTGAGGTTAATTAGTTGATTAATTAGGGAGTAATTAATATAATTAAGTTTTTAATTAAGCCCTAATTACTGTTAAAAAAATAAGAATATTTTTAATAGAGTCCTCTCTGAAATATTTTTAAATGAATATTTATATGTATTTTTTGAATTTTTATGATTTGTTATGATTTTATGAAGTTTCAGCCCTTAATTCTAATTAATTAGCCTCAATTAATCCTAATCTCATCCATACATGGCGCCTTGATGCCTTTCCATGCGCAGGTGATTGGATATTTAAGTTATCGCCATCAATGCTAAGTTAGTTGGCGGCTGGACACGCTTTCTCGTGCGCCGTCCAATCTAAGATCGGACGATCGCGATTAATCTCATGGTTGATAACAGATTAAAGTGGGATGATCTAATAGATCTAATCATGGTCATCCGTTCAGATCACGTGAAATAGATAGCGCGTGATCTATCTCCCTATGAGCGATGAAGACGGAAGTCATCCGCCATTGCACGCACGATCCAAGCTCACCCGAGCTCAGATCCACTCCAATTGGATCCCACACCTTCACGACAACAATTAGAGGAGATCCAACGATCAAGATCATGTGGCATTCAAATTCTCTTTGAAAAGCTCAAAAAAAAAAATGAAAAGAGCTCGATTTTAATTTCATTACCTCACTTGAGCTAAGACTGATGGCTCCCATGCTTGAGAAAGCTTCATCTAGTTGAGACGAAATCTTATTGAGCTCTAATTGGATTGGTTCTAAGTGGTTCACTCGGGAGGCCAAGATCCGTTGCTTAGAGGCTCAGTCTTGATCGAATTCCTAACTCAGGTGGTTGGGAAGCCTCGGGAAGGATTCGTTCGGCTTCGATGAGGTGCGGGGATGGTGTGTGCAAGAAGAGGTGATGGATTGAAGGAGTTGGCACGAAGAGATAGCTCTCCTATTTCGGGTGTGTTTGAGAGTGAGGAATTTTAATGAGGGAGGCCTTGGGAATGCTTGAGAGCTTGATAAGGAGTTTCAAAACTCTCTTGGAAGCTTGGATAAATTGAATGGATTATTTTCCCATGCAAATTGAGGGGGTATATCCCTCGATTCACTGTGATGGATAGATAGGATTATCTCCCATTTTATGGTTGGTTAGTCACCATCAAGGTGCCGGAGTTGTCCCCATCACCTCCACATAGCATGACATGAGTGGAGGAAGGCTTGGGAGGGGGCTCAAAGTGGCTTCTTGGATCCAATGGATTTTCAGTTTGTGAGGGAAGTGAGTTAACTCACCTCGCTTTGCTCCATTGCAAGCCTAGCCCACTTAGGGTGGGCTAGGTAGCTAGGTCAGACCCCAAAATGGGGTGTTTGATTGCTGCCAAGGGTGATAGGAGAGTGGACTTTGCTATTTTGGGGATAATCCTATGTGAGGTGGCACATCCAAGAGAGATTGCCTTAAGTTTTATTTTAATTAGGTTTGGACTAATTTTGGGCTGATCCTAAGTGAGTTGGGTTGGGTTAGATCAGTTCCCAATGTGTCATGGGTTGGTTTCAAGGGATTTGGCTTAATTTGGGTCATATGGGTCATTTTGGGCATGTTGGGTTAGGTTGATCAATTGGTCAAATTGGGTCAAACCAAGGCTCAGGTTAGGTTCAAATGATGATTTGAAGAGTTTTGGTTCAAGTGGTTTCAATCAATTTAGCCTTTGTTTGATTTTGGCTCATTTGGAATCAAATAGGTCAAATGGGTTAAGTTGACCAATTTGACCAAATTGGTCAAATTGGCTTGGATTAGGTGTTGGCTCAAGTTTAATTGGTTAATTGAAGATGATTGTATATTTTAGTTTGAATCAATTTGGATTTAATTTAGATTTGGGCCAATTTTTACCCTTTAAGTCAATTTAGGCTAAGTTGGTCAATTGTGTTTAATTATGGCTTTGGTCAAGTTCAGTAATCAACTTAGAATGAACTTGAGCAATTTGTTGTAATCAATTTGGGTTAGATTATAATTTGACTTATTTGGTCTTTTAGGTCAATTTGGGTCAAATGGTCAATCGGGTTTGGTTTGGCTCAATTGATGGTCAAGTCATGTTCAATCATTGATCATGGGTTGGTGTGAATCAATAAGTTCAATTAATTTGGTGTAAGGTGAGTTTTTGCTCGTTTGGGTTTCATATGGGTTAAGGGTTGACTTAGTCAAGTCACCAAGTTGACTTGGTTTGACCCAATTTAAGGTAATTGATCATCCTAGGGTGGTCAATGATTGTGGTATGAGATTTGAATGGGCTTGGTTCAATCCAATTTAGGTTGGATTAGAACTTGGTTCAAATGGGTTATTTAGGCCACTTTGGGTCAAGTGGACCTAAATAGGTTAATTGAATTCATTTTAGTTTGATTAAAGTTTAGTTGAATTTATATATGAGCTTAGGATTGAAATATAAACCCAATTGCAATCAATTTGGGATTCAATTGGTTTTGGTTCATTTAAAATTTTCAAGTAAAAAGGGAAAAGTTTGGCTTGACTTAGGTTGATGTCAATTTGGATTGATGATTGTAGATTTTATTTATATTTGGATAGGTGATTGAAGGAATGATTGATTCAAGAGAAAATTCATTAATTTTGACTTGATTTAGATGAGTTTTTGTTAAGTCCAAGGAAAAGGCTTGAAGGGTTTGGATTGAGTTTGATTTGATTCTCAATTTAGTTTTGGCTATTTGAACATATATTTTATTTATATTTGTTAAGATAATTGAATATATAATTAATTTATAAGAAAATCAATTGGATTTGAAGTGATTTGAAGGCAAATTTGGCTAAGCTCATGGAGGTAGGTCAAAAGGGCTTAGAAGAGAATTTGATTTAGTTTGATTTAATTTCTATCATTAGAATGTGGGTTTAATTTATATTTATGAAGATGATTGGATATATAATTGATTTATGTGAAAATCAATTGATTTTGGGTTGATTTGGGTTAAGATTTAGTTAAGCTCATGGAGGTAGGTCCATATGGCTTAGGAAAGGTCTTGGCTTGACTTGATTTTGTTTGATTTAGTTTTGATCATTTAGATGTAGATTTAATTTATATTTAAGAAGATAATTGATGAAATAACTGATTTATAAAAAAATTAATTGAGTTTGACTTCATTTTAATATGATTTTGGCTAAGCTTATTGTGGTGTTTATTTTTAAATATGTGTATGAGGGACACCACGCAGATGTGAGGGTGTACTTATTGAGGTGATCGGGTATGACATCAAAGAATAGTGCACTATCTCGAAAGATAGAAATCATTATCCTATAATGAACCTACTCACCTAATAAGGACTCTTAAGGCATGATGGGTCTTCAAATGTACTAGAGATTTTTCCCTTACTTTTTATGGATGAATATAGCAGGGTTTATTTAAACTAGGTTCTAAAGTTCTCTATGGGGGCAAGCTCCCATAGTTAATTATATCCTAAGGAAGGTGAATTCCTTAATAATACTTGATTAAAGTAAGTAATTATTGTCTCCAAAGATTTCAAAGATAGGACTATCAATAAATTAACTATGTTAGAAAATCAAATGGGATAGATAAAAAAGGAGAGACTTATTGTCAAAGCCAAAAGGGAGATGAGTAGGAAATGCTCATGATACTAGGAAACCTAGTGAGCACTTTAATCTATCTTATTATTGGACTTTATATGTTTGAAATTAAGGAGAATTATATGTTTAAATTAAAATTTTGTTAGAAAACTAGGACTTATAATCCCACAATACAAGATTACAGAAATTCCAAGAGGTGAGGGTTTATGCGAGTAGCCCGAAGAAAATAACTACCTTGGATCCTAGATCTAGGGAGCTTTAGCGAGGGCCAAAGCATGACCTAAATCTAAGCGAAGATGGGTATATGGTTTACCTCCACAAGAGAGAGTAACCCACCCGACTGCTAGACTTATAACCACCTATAGTGGCAGCTAACTAACTCCTCCTACATTTTAAAACAATGTGGTCAAGTCATATATTTTATAAGATAGTTAGGTTATTTTTATTTAGAAAGAGATTAAAGTCCTTAAACTCACTTCCTAAGAGACTAGAGCATGAGTGGTATGAGTAATGACTTAGTCTAATGAAAATCTTATCAAGGTTAAGTCTTCCCCTATTGTACAAGGATGGAAACCCTCTCTTAGCAAAAGTGAAACAAGATGACATACATGATATTAAACATACAACATCTAGCTAAGGGGTTGCTAAATCTTTTAATTATCTTAATTTAATGCCTAGGCTTTATGTGAGGTTATGAGTTATTTAGAAAATTTAGTTATGAGTTATAGTTGGGGTAAAAATTTTATTTTTTCTAAGAGCCTAATCGGATCCAGGCCACACATTAAATCACCATATATGAAGAAACTAGGTAAAGACATGCCATTTCTATTGCACAATTATAAACAAAATATCAAATAATTTATAAACCCAACATAAAGAAATAACGTTCGTCGAGTATACTGACAGAAAAGAAAAATGGTGGTAGCTCTACCCTTATACAACTTGGTATATGAAAGAATAATTACAATTACAAATAAATAAATATTATGAGGGTCTTATTTCTTCATATCTTCCAGTTTCCACTTCTTTTCTTATTCGTTTGGATTTGCTTGCTTCAAATGCATCACGGGGGCCTCCCAAGATAAAACCTTCTAGCCACCGCTCCTCCTAATCCCCCATAACACAAATCTTAATTTCTAATGCAAGATTACATAAAAAATAGGAAAAGTAAATCTAACTACACCTATAAAATAAGTGTTAGCTAAATACACCATACAACCCAATCAGTTATATGTATAATTTGGACTTAGTGCCCTGCACATAGGTAACCAAGTCTACCTGTCCTAACTTAGATTATGCTTAGGGGTTAAGTAACCTTCAAAAGAGAACATTTATATTTATTTTTAAGTACCTCTTAAGCACAACCTCCTGCAGAAGATATAATTAGGCTAATCACGACCTAACATCTAGTCTACGAAGCATACACCCTAACATCTAATCTACAACAATACATCATAAAACCAAACATACATCGAATCATGCATCGCCCTAACATAAAGATAGAAATGGTGACCAAATATAAGATGTGTGTATTAAGGCTTGTGTGGTATGATTTAACTAGGCTTTATTATAATTTTCTAAGTAAGGAAAGACTTAATTTGAAGGATGGTTTCACTTTAAGTGGCTTAATTGATTTGTAGGTTTTACTTAATATTTTCTTTTGTTTCATTTGGCTAACACTTAACAACTAAGTGTTATAAAGAGAAGAAAAGAGAGGATCACTCTCTTTCAACCCTACCTTAAGCCACATCTAAAATAAATTAATTAAATGAATTCCCTTTAGTGAATGGCTTATTACATATTTTAAATTAATCATAAGTTTAGGTTCACTTTAAATAATCTCATTCCATAAGAGAGACATCTTAAAATTAATTGGAATGAACTACTATCACATGATATATATCCATTCATTTCTTTCCATCATATATAGCATACATATGATTAAGTCCTAAATATATTTATACATACAACATATTTTCAGCACACTTAAATGCAAATGCATAAAATGAGATTTATAGAAAAGAGGATTTTTATTCATTAGCTAAATACACATTCAAATCTATGAAAGTTCTAAGCAAGCACGTCACCATTGTTTTGCACCAGGGGAGTGAGGTATGAACCTCCTTGGGGCTACTTAAAGCTGTGCATCTTCGGAATGTCTAGACTAATATATCCAATATTCTTAAATACATATGGATGTATAAGCAACTATAAGAATAGAAAATAATGCAAAAGTAGAATTTCATTTAATTGATTTATTTATGTGAATGAATTAAATATCTATCCAAATTTTAATGTCAAAATGCATAAGAATGAAATTAAGCGGGTATGTCGTCATTGTTTTGCACTAGGGGAGTGAGGTAGGAACCTCCTTAGGGCTACTTAAAGTCGTGCATCCCCGGAATGTCCAGACTAATATACCCACTAACATTCTTACTTATGCAAATCAACATATGAATGAAGGAAAGGAACTTCACTTCATACACTAAGCTTATATTCATAGGCACCTCTTATGTATGTATAGCTAATGTCACAACATGAATTATTATTCATTAATAAACTTTTGGAAATACATTTGAGAGTTAATAGTGATAATAGTCACACATATTTTTAATTAAGCTAACACATGCAAATTTGATAAAAAGAAAATCATTTCATTTAATTAATTTTTGAAAAAGGAATGAATGCATGAATCAAGTGACATACACCATTTAATATAATTGGAGAGAAATAAAAGAACATAAGCACATAATTTTATTCAATCTAATTAATTCCTAAGGATAATTATATTAAATAAGATTATTTGAAACAAGTCAAAGTTCCTTAATACCATTTTGACTCTATGTTTAGCTTGATTTAAGAGGTGTGACAAAGAGGCTCTAATCATAATCCCCTCCCCATATGTGAATTAATTTGATTTAATGGAAAGCATTTAGGTTGATTTTATGAATTGGTTAAGTTAAGTATGGATATGGATTAAATCAATTAATTAACCCTTACCTATGTTACCTTAAGGTAATTGATTAAACAATTAGGAGCTAATATGATATGAAAATAAATTGAAAAGTAAATAGCAATGCTCATATGAAATGAAATGGGCCTAATACAATTAGCTCATAATCATTTAATAATTAAGCTTAAGAAACTCACTTAATTACTCTTATGATTTTCTCACACATGTGAGCTAACCATAATTTCATTAGTTCTTTTTAATTAATTGAACACCTAAAGCTCTACCCAAGATGGATTAAGGGAATAATCATATTTAATCAAAATTTTCAAATCAATTAAACTAATCAATCCCTTAATTCACCTCTCCTAAAAAGAGACTAACCAAAATTAATTATTATCTTGAAATGAGATGGGCTTAAGGGATAAGGTAGGGAAAGAGGTCCCCACCTATTTTCATAAACCATCCACTAGATTAAGCATGATTTAAAATGATTTGAATTCCAATTTACCTAATAAATTTTCTAATTATTTAATTAATTAATAATTAGGACTTTTGTTGAAAAGAGAGGAAAAATTAGAGAAGGGTTTAGGAGGGAGGCTCCAATCCACTTCCCTAAGTCTCCTTACTGTTCAATAGTGGTTAAGGAGTCCAAATAATTAATTAATCATTGTTCATATGCTTAATCACCTCTTAATTAAGTTAAGAGGATAATTAAGGCTTAATCAATTAATTTTCCTATTAAAGCAACCAATAAATTCTAAGAAAAATAGGGGAGGTAGAGGTCATCCCCCTAAAAAATCTTAGAAAGTTTGAAATCAATTGAATGATTAATTAAAGAGTAATTAAGCTAATTAAAATTTTAATTAAATCTTAATTAATATCTATTTATGGTACAAAATCTATTGGAAATATTTTTATTAAATTCTCCACTGAAATATCTTTAAAATAAGCCCTTATTTGTATTTTTTTGGATTTTTCTGCAAGTAGTTATGAATTTTGGAAGTTTTAGCCTTAAGATATATTAATTAACCCTAATTAAAGCCCTAATCGAGTCACCGTCATGTGGCTGCTAACGTGGTGCAGTTTTCACGTGGCATGATGGGATAGGTTATTTAAGTTGTCATAATGCGTGACTGAGTCAGCCGACAGTGGATGCGCTTTCTCATGGATCGTTCGACCTAAGATCGGGCAGCCACGATAAATCCCGCAGTTTAGAAGGAAAAATTGGGGATTTAAGCATGATCTAATCATGATCATTTGTTTTGATCGCATACTGTGTTCTTTCTCCTTCGCGAGCGATGAAAGACGGACGCCGTTCGACTTTCTCTGTTAGATCCAAGCTCACCAAAGCTTGGATTGCTTTCAAAATGATCTCACACCATCAAGGGAAGGAGAGAAACACATCCAACTGTCAAAATCGCATGACATACAAATTTTCTTTGAAAAAGACCAGCTACTTTTTCATAAATCTATGATTTTGAAGAATTACCTCGCCAGAGCTGAAGATCGGCGGTGGGATCGATGAAGGTAGCTTTTCCTAGTTGAGACGAAGCCCTATTGAGAAGCTTTAACCTTGATTTGAAGTAGATCCCTTGGATGACCAAGATAGGTGCTTTGGAGCTTCAGTCTTGATCGAACTTCCCCATCAGGTGGCTTAGAAGCTTGGGAAAAGGCTTGAATGGCTTCAACGACACACGAGGATGGTGTGTGCAAGTGGAATTGAAGTTTGGTTATGTGGAGGAAGAGAATTTCTTGAAGGATGGATGCCCTATTTCGGCTGCGCATGGGAATGGGGAATTGCGTCTAAGGAAAACTTGGGAATGCTTGGGGAGGCATTGTGGGATTTTGAAAACACTCAGGAAGCTCAGTGTGTTTGAATTATGTCAATCCCTGTGAGAATTGAGGGAGTATACCCCACATTTGAGCTTGATGAGAGCGTGATTCATCCTACGATGGTTCGTCACATCACTGCAGAGGGTCTCAATTGAGTCCATGTGACATGGAGTGGACTTGGGGAGGTATAAGGTAAGATATAGGCATGTGGTGGCTGATTTCCTCCTTCCTTTGTCCATGGGGTTCGACTTTGAGTGAGGAGGAGTTGGATTCCCTTTTGTCCATGGTTGGTCCTAGGCTTGCTTAGATTGGGCTATGGGGCAGATGATACTCTAAATAGCAAAGTTTAGGGCTGCCAAAAAAGGGGAGAGTGGACTTTGCCTCCTTTGGATGGAATCCAATGCAAAGGTGTTTATCCAATGTATAACCCTCTTAGATGGGGCTCGCTTTGCTTATGGGCAGACTTTGGATTGACCTAGTGTCAATTTGGGTTGGGTTAGGTCAGCCACAAAGGTCCCATGGGTTAGTTTTGGGTGCTTTGGATTCATTTGATCGAATGAGTTCATATGGGTTTATGTTGGGTTGGGTTGACCAATTGGTCAAATTGGGTCAAACCAAGGCTTAGGTTAGGTTCAAATGATGATTTGGAGAGTTTTAGTCCAAGTGGTTTCAATCAATTTGGCTTAGGATTGATTTTTGCTCATTTGGATTCAAATAGGTCAAATGGGCTAAGTTGACCAAATTGGGTTGGGTTAGGTATTGATTCATGTTCAATTGGTCAATTGAAAATGATTGTAGGCTTTGGTTTTTATCAATTTTGATTTAATTTGAATTTTTCTCAATTTGACCCTTTAGGTCAATTTGGGCTAGGTTGGGTCAAGTTGACCAATTGGTCAAATTGGGCTCAATTGTGGCTTTGGTCAAGTTCAATAATTGATTTAGAATGAACTTGAGCTATTGTTTGCAATCAATTTGGATTTAATTATGATTTGAACAATTTGACCTTTTAGGTCAATTTGGGCTAGGTTGGGTCAAGTTGACCAATTGGTCAAATTAGACTTGATTGTGGCTTTGCTCAAGTTCAATAATTTATTTAGAATGAACTTGAGCCATTGGTTGCAATCAATTTGAGTTAGATCATGATTTGACTCATTTTGACTTTTTAGGCCAATGTGGGTCAACTTAGGTCAAATGGTCATTTGGACTTGGTTTGGCTTAATTGAGGGTTTGGTCATATTCAATCATTGATTATGAGTTAGTTTGGATCAATGGTTTCAATCAATTTGGTATATGAGGGGTTTTGGCTAATTTAGGTTTCATTTGGGCTAAAAGTTGACTTGGTCAAGGACTAAGTTGACTTGGTTTGACCCAATTGAGGTGATTGATCATCCGATGGTGATTGCTAATCATGATATGAGGTTTGGATAGCCTTGGTTCAATCCAATTTGGGTTGAATTAAAACTTGGCTCAAAAATAACCTTTAGGTCACTTTCGGTCAAGTGGACCTAAATGGGTCAATTGGTTTGATTTTGCCTTGATTCAAGTTTAGTGGAACTCATATACGAGCCTAGAATTGAAATATAAATCTAACTACAATCAATTTGGAGTCTAGTAGATTTTAGCTCATTTGAAGTTTTCAAGTAAAAAAGGCTAACTTGGGCTTGACTTGGGTTGATTTGAGTTTGGTTTGATAATTGTAGTTTATATTTATATCTGGCTAAATGATTGAAGAAGTGATTGATTCATGAGAAAATCTATTAGGTTTGGCTTGGTTTGGATAGGATTTAGCCAAGTCCAAGAAATTGGCTAAAAAGACTTGAATTGGGTTTTAGTTTAATTTTGGATTTGATTTTGGCTATTTGGATTTATATTTCATTTATATTTGGGGATATAAATGATTCATGAAAAAATCACTTGAGTTTGGAGTGATCTAGAAGCAAATTTGACCAAGCTTAAGGATGTATGTCAAAAGGGCTTAAGTAGGAAATTGATTTAGTTTGATTTATTTTGATTTATTTTTGATCATTGGAGGGTGGGTTTCATTTATATTTGTGAATATAAATGAAGGAGTAATTGATTTATAAAGAAACCAATTGATTTTGAGTTGATTTGGTTTAAGATTTGAGTAAGCTTATGGAGGTAGGTCCATAGGGATTTAGAGGGAATTTGGCTTAGATTGATTTAGTTTGATTTGATTTTGGTCATTTGGGTAAGGATTTCATTTATATTTGTGAATATAAATGAATGAATAATTTATTTATAAAGAAATCAATTGAGTTTGGGATAATTTAGGTGGAGATTTAGCTAAGTTCATAAGAGTGGGTCATAGGACTTAAGAAGGAATTTTGGTTTCTGATTTGAGCTGAGGATTGAATCATTTGGAATTGATAAATGCTTGAGAGATTGAATTGATATTTTAGAAAATTAATTGAATTTAGATTGATTTGAATTTGGTTAAGGCTAAGTCCATAAGATGAAATTAAAGGGCTTGGGAAGAATGTTAATCTTGGATTTGATTATGGGTTTCAATAGTTTGATTTAAAATTTAGATTTAGATTTGGTATTTGAGTTGGATTTGAGATTTGGTTTCAGAAGGAAAGCATGGATTGGGTTTAGGCTATAGGGTAGATAAGTTTTCCTAAGTCCCTAAGGCATAACCTATTCATATGGCTAACCCTTCTAAGTCTCTAGGCTTTAGTTAAGTGTTCACCTAATCACTAGAAGTGTCTTGAGGCTAAGGGGCTATTATTGTCTACAAAAGTCTTAGATCTATAATGAGAAAGTTGAGAACTCACTCTAAAATTGAAGTCAATAAAAGGACCCCCAATAGGTGTGGTGTAACTGACAAGGCACACTGCATATATTGGAGTTAACCGAGATGATCAACAATGTCTGAAGGATCGCAAGAACTAACAAAAATGATCTATCCCTAAACCCGAGATGTAGACAAAATCAAGATCTCAGTGCAATGCAACTCAACTTATGTGAACCTTCCACTAGGGAAGTCGGTTCAGATTATCCATAAGGAGAATAAGAGTTTGAGTTTGATCATAGACATGATTCAGGGGAAAAGATTTGCAGGGGATTAAGATTCACATCCCATCGAGGATGAGTGCATGAACCTTCCATCAGGGAAGCAAGTTCGGATTATCCACTAGGGATAGGAATTTGATTTGTTTTGATTTTGTGGGGCTCAACTAGGGAGTCGATATGATTTACGTCTCGTTGGGGAGAAATTTGATATGATTTGTGGGCATCCACTGAGGATGATAATTCTGATCCGTTGGGGATAAGGTGGATTTAATTTATGGTTTTCTTTGATTAATTTTGGGGAAGCATCCACTAAGGATAAGAGTGTATGGATTTAGTTCAGGCTTCGCTGGGGAATGATGGTGTATTTAATAGAATGGATCCTGTTGGTGTACGATGGATCCACTAAGAAGGGGTTATATCAGCTTAGGCTTGTCTCAGATTTACAAATCCAAAGGGATAGTCTATCGGCCATCAGGTAAGACTAACCAACATAAGGATGTCTTTCAGTGTGCAATGGTCAAGTCAGGAAGAAAGCTTGTAGACTTACATCCTCCTAAACAAGAAACCACTGGGTTGATCTATTGATAGCACAATAAATCAAACCTGACCTAAGGCGACTATTGAGTGAATGCCGATGTGGACTCAGATCGAATCAAAAAAGTCAAAATTAATTTAATTTTAAATGGACCATGTCGGTGTGCGATGGATCCACTAAGAAGGGGCTAATATTAACCTAGTCCTATCATAAAATTATAAATCCAATGGGATAGTCTACCAGTCGTAGGGTAGAGCTAACCAACCTAAGGGGTGCCTTTCGATGTGCAATGGTTAAGTCAAGAAGAAAGCTTATAGACTTACATCCTGCTAAATAAGGAACCACTAGGGTGATAGGTTGATAGCACAATAACTAGAACCTGACCTAAAGCTGCCTGTTGGTCTGCAATGGTCATGCTAGGGAGAATGTGTAATAGACTTACATCTTCCAAAGCAAGGACGATCGCTGGGGTGACCTATTGGTGGCACAACAAGTAGAATCTGACCTAAGGGCGACTACTGAGAGAGTGCCGACCGAGGATTTATCTAAATTCAAAAGTAGTCAAACGATTCCTATAGGGAGTTTGGCTGACACTACCCTAAAGATAAGATGTCTGCTTGGAAAAAGGAGCCATGATTTCCTCCTAATCCATGGCGAATATATATATATATATATATATATATATATATATATATATATATATATATATATATATATATATATATATATATATATATAATTTATTTATTTTGTTTATATGTTTATGTGAACTTTGTTGGTGTGTGAAGGACTACACTGAGAAGGGGATTATATCATCCTAGTCTTATCTCAGACTTACTGGACTAAGGGAGAATTTGCACATCCACAAGATGAATTCTCCAACCACAAGAGTGGCTACTAGGAAAGGGGGATTGTCCAATCAAAGAGTAACCCGATTAGTGTCTAAATGGGGTCATTAAAGACGTGATCCAAATAGAGTGCCCACAGGGAATGTTCCGCTAGGGACTTTATCCAAGACATTGTAAAAGAAAGCCTGTAGGTATACGATGGCAAACTTCTGGAGAAATCTTGTAGACTTACATCTGCCATAGGTGGTGTATCCACCGGGTGGGTCACCATCAGTATGGCAATCACCAACCAGCTTAAGATGCCCATTAGTTTGCGATGATAAATTTAAGAAGAAGGCTTGTAGACTTACATCTTCACAGACGAAAATGATCATCGAGATAATCTATCATCGGTGAGATATATATTATCTGACCTAGGGTTACTACTAAGTGGGGAGTCCCGTGTAACGATTGGACCTAGACTTGAAGTAGTCAGGAAGAAAGGAGCCACTGGGGGACTTATCCTAAACCTCAAATATACTCGACCTAGTTACTGCATGATGGCTTGTTCAAGAAGAAATCGTGTAGGCTTACATCCTCTTAAACAAAGTTAACATGAGGTAGCTTACCGGTCGCACAGTAAGGCCTACCGAACTAACAAGGCTCTTGTCAACTTACAATGATCAAGTTAGGAAGAAATCTTATAAACTTACATCCTCTAGATAAGTAACCACTGGGGTGACACACTAGCAAGGTAGCATGTCAGCCCGACCTAGAGAAGCTAATGAGTGAGTGCCACTGAGGGCTTTATCCCACATCAAAATAGTCCGAGATAAAAGATATATGTTTATTTTATGTGATTATGTGTAGTTTGTATTGGTGTTGTGTTGCTAAAGGATAGGATGCCACTTGAGTTCCTTACACCTACCCTAAACACATCATGGTGGATTCATAAGCAAAGATGTTTCTAAACATTAGAGAGATAGAATTTGAGCTGAAGAAATTTCATTGATAATTATTTTCAAACAAGATTTATGGATAGTATTTCTTTAGTAGAGCCCATTGATTGGAAGTATTGGGTGCTCTCCCTTATAATTTATAAGCAGATAAGATCTTCCTTGGTAGGCCTTCTATATGGCAAAAGGGCCTTCCCAAGTGGGTTCAAACTTGCCTCCCATCTTTCAACAAGCAACAATTGGTCTCCTTAGAACTAAAATAATCTCTCCTACTTGAAAAGCTCTAGGATGAACTAACTTGTTATGATCTTGAATCATTTTGGCTTTGTACAACTCAAGGTTCTAGCATGCCTAGAGGCGTCTCTCCTCGAAGCCTTTGAGCTCTTCTAACCATAACTTGGCGTTATGCTCCATTGTGATTTTACTACCCACACCTATCCTTAATGATTGGAGTTGGACTTTAATGATAGAACTTCTTCAGACCCATACACTGAGGAGAATGGGGTAGATTGAGTTGGAGTTATGTATGTGGTGCGGTAAGCCCACTAGGCTTCAACTAACTGCTCATGTCACTTTCGCTTGTTGTCATTGAGTGTCTTCTTTAATATCTAGATGATAGTTTTGTTGAAGGATTCTGCTAAGCCATTTGCACTTGAATGCAATACCATTATCAGATATAATTCATCAAGGCACCCCGAACCTCTATACGATATGGTTCTTGAATAATTGGAGCACATGCTAAGTTGTGACCTCTCTGAGTAGGATTGCCTTTGCCCACTTCAAAAAGTAGTCGGTGGCAGCTAGAATGAACCGGTGACCCTTCAAAGAAGAAGGATCGATCGGACCGACTATGTTAGTACCCTAACACTCAAATGGCCATGAGGTCAATGTAGGATGTAGAATATTGGATGATTGGTGTAAGAACACACCTTGCACCTGACATTGGTGGCATCTCCTAGCTATGTCCATGCAGTTTGTGATCATCGATAGCCAGTAGTATTCTAGTCTCTTGATCTTGGCTTTCTTCTTCAGACCGGATTGGTGTGCTCCGTATAAACCTGAGTGTACCTTGGTCATGATCATAGGGGCTTCATATTTTTTCAAACAATGTAACCACATATGATTGAAGGACCGCCGGTACAAGGTGTCATCCACTAGAGCATAGAAAAGGGCTCTCTGCTTCACCTGATGTGCTAATGACTTCTCTTGAGGTAGTTTGCCTATCTTTAGATAATCTATGAATGGTTGCCTCCAATCCAACTCCTTGTCCTTTTTGGCAAAGGCAACCTCCCCTTTAAAAGAGAGTCTCTCGATGGGTTCAATATCAACAAGAGATAAGACTTGTCTATTTTGGACCCTTATTGGTATGGACTCATCATCCAGACATGCCAACTCTTTGGCAAGCTTTGGCTAATGCATCTACTATCGTATTCTCTCCTTGAGGAATCTTGTAAATGGTAACGTCTAAGATTTTGGTCAACAACTCCATAGTATACTTATGGCAATGATGGAGCTTAGGCTTTATAACTTTGTAAGACCCGACGATTTGGTTTATAACTATCCAAGAATTCGTGAAGGTGTTGATACTCTGGATGCATAGTATAATGGCTAACTCTAGACGGGCAATCAAAGCCTCATATTTGGCTTCGTTGTAGGTACATGGATTGGACAGATGATATGAGAATCTCATCACATCACGGTTCAGAGTTAGGAGAACTATTCTTACCCCTGCCTTCCTAGAAGAGTAGATCATGATTCTTCTCCCTTTTGAAAGGAAGCCTCACCATCAAAATACATCTCCTAGCGGTGAATGATAGTGCCCCCTAAGTTCATGATTTGTTCATCATGGAGGTCATCACTAAGTGGAGAATCAGTAGGAAGTGGATGTACTGCTAAGAAATTCGTTAGTGCTTGTCCTTTCACTGCACAGAGGGGTATGAAAGTGATGTCAAATTGTGATAAAATCATGGACTAACGTGCCAACCATCTAGATAGTGTCGGCAGTGTCATGAGATAATGCAGTGAATTGATCCTGGAGATCAAGTTCACCTTATGAGAAAGCATGTAATGTGGTAGCTTTTAGGATGCGAAGATTAAAGCTAGACAGTGCTTTTCAATAGATGGATAGTTTACCTTAGTTGGAATTAGACGATGACTAAGATAGTAGAGTGCATTATCCTTCCCTTCATTATTGGTTTGGGCCAACAAAGTGCCAAGGGAGTGGTCTAATGCAGTAGTATATAGTGTCAATGGCTTACCCGGGATAGGGGCTGCTAGAATTGGTGGCGTCATCAGGTAGTGCTTGATGTCTTCGAAGGCATGTTGGCTCTTATCATCCCGCTTGAACTTGGTATCCTTTTTGACAAGTGCTAAAAATGGTTGGCACCTTCATGATAGGTTAGGAATGAAGCGTCTTAGATACGCCAACCGCCCTTGAAATGATCTGAGTTGAGTTAGACTTTTAGGAGGTGGCATTTCTAATATTGCCTTGATCTTCTCCGGATCGATATCTATTATACGGTGCTGGACAACAAATCCAAAGAATTTCTCTAAAGCTACTCTGAATACACACTTCAGGGCATTCATTTTAAAGTTAAATTATCCTAACTATTTGAAAACTACTCTCAAGTCAAAGAAATGGTCTTCCTTTTCTTTACTTTTTGACTACAAGTTCATTGACGTAACATTCAATCTAATGATGAATGAGTTCATTGAAGATCCGAGTCATGGCCCTCAGGTATGTAGCACCGACAATTTTAACGCCAAAAAGCATGACCATATAGCAAAAGATTTTGATCAAGGTTCAAAATGTAGTGTTTCTTTCATCTTCATGGGACATCTTAATTTGGTTATAATCAGATGAGTCATCCATGAAAGAGAAGGCTACATGAGATGAAGCAATGTCCACCATCAGTTCTAGTATTGGTAGTGAAAACTCATCTTTTGGACATGCCTTATTCATATCACTAAAATCAACGCATATGTGAATTTGGTCATTCATTTTCTTAATTAGGACGACACTGGATAACCAGATAGGATATTTCTCTTCCCTGATAAAACCAGCATCGATCACTTTCTTGACTACGAAAATGACCTTCTGTTCAATATATAATCACATGCATCTAGAAGCTTGCTTGATAGGGTTAGCACTAAGCTCTATTGCTAGTTTATGGATTGCTATGTTAGGAGATAAATTAGGCATCTCTTCATAATTTCATGTGAAATAGTCCTTAAACTCAGTCAATAGCCTAACTAAGTCATCGATTTTAGTATCATTCAATAAAAAATTTATGTATGTCAAACGTGGATTATCTTCAGTTCCTAAGTTGATTTTTTTGAGCTCGTCGATGGTTGATCTGATCTCCTCTTCGAACTCTGGTGGTGCATCTCTAACATCAAGATCATTTGGATTATCTAAAGTTTCTAAACACACCTCCTCATATGAGTTATCATGATTTGAAAATAACATATCTAATTCTAAATGATTGGTGATGACTAGGCAGTGATTGTCATCATCGACTAGATCCACTATATCGAATCCTAGTTTTGGTCTTGATTGAGGATGTCTGCTTTGGTTGTCCCATAACCTTTCAAAGTAGTCTGACCTGTGTTTAGACCAAGTATGTGAGATTAATCCCTTCTTTGCTAAATTAAGAACACAAGGCGAATACTAATCAAAAGGCAATTGTATTAAATCTTTATATGAATCATCCTCATGTTCCATATCAGCTTCCTGACTTCAGGATGATGCTCCCAAAAGAACCTCTGAGTTCTCTCATCTGTGAATGACTTTGGGGTTTCCTTAACTACCAAACCCTCAACTTTCTGGGAAGAAAGTGGGGTTAGAGCTAAGGTTCCCAGCTTACTCTTGACTATCTCATATGCAGACTTGGATACGTTCATGCTTTGCTTTGGGGCTCAATCTTAATCACTACCAAGCTCCAATGTCACCTCCAAAGAGATCTGCTACTAAGAAAAGCTGGCTTGTGGTCTAACCACATAAGACTCATCTTCTAAACTAGATTTTAAGTCTATATGGATAGTGTATACTCACTGGGACATACCTCTATTGGGTAAGCGGATTTCCATCTCTGCTCCTCCACTGTCCTCTACCTAGTGGAGGTTGGGTCATCCTACCCATATGTTCAAATAGAGTAACGAACTATGGGTGGAATCTAATGTCAGGCTCTATATCTTCCCTTGAGTCCATGTCTCGCTCTCTTTTATTTTCTTTTTGTTTCTCTTATTTCTTTTCATTTTCAAATTCTTTTTCTTTTTCTTTTCTTTCTTTTTATCCTTCTTGGGGATCTTGACTAGATTTGCGAGAATGGACTTGTTGGCTTTGGGGAAGAAAATAGACTGCATCTTCATATATCTCGACCTCATGAACTGTGAAGGGCTTGAGATCTCATTTAACACAGTACTCAATTCTACCTCTCTTTTATTTTCTTTTTGTTTCTCTTTTTTCTTTTCATTTTCAAATTCTTTTTCTTTTTCTTTTCTTTCTTTTTATCCTTTTTGGGGATCTTGACTAGATTTGTGAGAATGAACTTGTTGGCTTTGGGGAAGAAAATAGGCTACTTCTTCATATATCTCAACCTCATGAACTGTGAAGGGCTTGAGATCTCATTTAACACAGTACTCAATTCTACCTCTCATGAACTTCATGCAGTGATGTAGAGAGGATGGAATTGTGTTATTCTCATGTATCCACGGTGTCCTAAACAAAGCATTGAAAGGTGTATCCTAGTCTATGATATGAAATTTGGCTTCAATCTTCCAATCATCTATCTTTAATAGCAATACTATGAAGCCTAAGGCCCTCTCGCCTTATTCATTGAATCCTCTCAACATCATCCTCTCCTTTTGGAGTTTAGATATGTTGATCCTCAAGTAGGCAAGGGTTCTTAAACTCATAATATTGACTGATGCAACTTGGTCAATCATAACTCTTGATAACCTGTATCTGCCAACATCCACTATAATGTAAAGAGGGTGGTTGTGCTTAGTCGCTCCTAGAAGTAAGTCTTCATCACTGAATGCAATTCCTAAGTTATCCTTTAAACTATATTCCACCTCTTCAGTAGCGGTCAGTAGAGCTAAGCATATCTCTGGATCAAGGAGAGCCTTGACTAGAGATTCTCTCATCTCTTTGGATAAGATAAGGGCGTCATACATGCTTAACTTAGCTGACAAATTTCTAAGATGTATTAGAATATTATAGTCAACTCTGACTTGGTCCTCCACAAGCATATCCATGGGTGGAGCATCCTGTAGATGAGTTTTCTGCTCACTATAACTAATAACTTGTTTACCCTTATCGATAGGTGCTATCCCAGGAGGCAGAACTTTGACACTGCGTAGGTTGACTTCAAGGGCTTCTTGAAATGATGAACTTGTGGAAAGATCTATCTTCTCATTAGGTATACCTATAGCTTTTTTTATGGGATCCTAAGAGTCAATTGACTCCAAGTCATTCTTAGGAGGTGAACCTGATTGATTCAGAAAGGGAAAGTTCGATTCTGAATTAGAAGAGAGTAGATCAGAATGACTAGAGCTATCATTATTATTTTCTAGACTTGGAAAGTTTTCAAGAGGAATAAAATCTAGAGTATCAAAAGTGGACAAGATGTAAGTGAAATCTTTCTTCATTGATTTCTTTTTAGGTGGTGGTACATAATAGAAATCTAACAAAGTAAGCGGGGTAAGGGATTTAATGCCCTTGTCCACTGATACAACACTCTTATTAGTAGAAGAGGAGCTAGTGAAGGAAGACGTAGTAGCTGCAACTATCGATGGAGTGTTGGACTCGGACAATGGTTGCACTATTGAACTATCCCGGGTAAGTAAGGTGGACTGCTGATACTGCTGTTGAGTTGTCACCTTCTTCAAGTTATCTTTGGCAATTTGCAAACCTTCCTTGGTGTTGGAGGTTTGAGCTACCTCAGGCACCTATAGAGAGAGTTTCTTAATTTGAGAAACTACTTTTTTAGAGATTCGAGATAAGGCAATATCCCAACCTTCTTTGGTCTTAAGAGGATCACAGGTTTCCCCAAGAATTATCCTAATAGAACTAGAAGGTTGTTCTGTCAAGTACTGCTTGGGGACAACTATGATGCCTGACTTATAGCTACGCTGAAGCCAATCCTTAAATGTAATACAATACTCTAAGACATGACTAATCATGCGATGATGGGGGCAAAAGTTAGGATCATTACTCTTGCCCACTTCCTCCAGCCTCTTGGGCTCTAGTAACTGAAAGTCAAGTTTCTTTAAGAGATTCTCAAAGATTTTTCTAACAACTTCCCTCTTGAATAAATATGGCTTATTCAATCTATCAGCAAGAGTAGGTGGAAAATAGCTACCCGGCGAGGGATAGGAATACCGCTACTGGGTAGGCTGCTGATGTGGTGAGAATGGTCATTGTGATAGCTGTGATAGTTGATATGATGGCCGAGGTGGTGGCAGAGAAGGTGGAAAAGGGGGTTGTTGAGCTCGGGGTCTCTCATACTGGACTCTGGCTGGTTGCTTCCCTCTATCCACTGACATAACTATCCTTGGCTTCTTCTTAAACACCTTCTGTGGCTTGGGCCGAGATGATTGGTCAGGAAAAGGAAATTGTTTGGCTTCCTCTTGAAGGGTAGCCACCTTGTTGATTAGTTTCTCAAATGTCTGGATGGTAAAGCCCTTAAGCATGAAGGCAACCAGAAAATGAATATTCTTGAGGAGAATTTCAATGGCATGCTGTTCAGACAGTTATGGCTCATATTCCATGCTCAGGTTGCGCCACCTAAGAATATAATCAATAAGGGACTCATTGGGAACTTATGTTGTTACAACGAGGTCACATACAACCACTCTTTGATGAGCTCTAGTAAACCTCTTGATGAAGATGTGCTCCAACTCAGCAAAAGTCCTTATCGAACCGTTGGGAAGTTCGACATACCAATCAAATGCAACCCTTGATAGCCTGCTAACAAAAAGTCTTAACAAAAGTGCATCACTACCACTAGTGTTGTAGCAACCAGCTCTGAAATGTGCAATATGCTGATGCCGGTTCTCACTGCCATCAAATATTTTGAAGGAAGACATCACAAAACTCTTAGGGTACTAAACTACATCAAATTTTTCTGAGTATGGTCTATCCTTTGGAATAGATGAGCTCCCTTGGGCTTGAGCCATCGCTTCCCTGACCTGCCACTCTACCATATTTTTGATGTCCTTCTCATGCATGGAGGTTCCATCTGTAACCTTCCTATGAAAGCTACCAGCGTCATCCTCTGCGGGAGTGTTCTCAGGATGCTCTAAGGTATGTACCAACTCTGGATAGTCGGCAATCATGGGAGAAGGCTGTGAAACTAAGGTTGAGTTCTGTAATGCTGAAACCACTGACATCAACTCCTCAATCTTTTTCCCCATCTTGTTAATGTTATCGTCTCTCTATCTAAGCTGGTGGAGGAGGTCCTAAGTCGAGTGAGAAGTGTCACCTTCTTCGAGCACAAAACCTTCCTGGCTAAGCTAATCCTGCTGTAAGAATCCCCATGTATTAACCATGTGGACCTCATCCATGTCATCCTCATCAGGATTGAAGCTCACTCTATCCTCCTTCTGATCCGAGTGGTCACTCCTGAGAATTCAGCTTTTTGTGGTAAAGTAGTATGCAAATATGTCATATATCAATCGGTCTACTATACATGGATGGACTGGTATGAATACTCACTAACTGTTAGCCGTAAGACTATGCTCCTCTGCCTCTATGCAACAAACACTGCCTATTATCAAGACTTCCTCACTAGGAGGATCAACTGTCATGGGAACTATATATGTGTCCACTCCCCTCACCTCCTCTATCTACAGTGGTGGTGATGTAATGATGACGCTCTTTGGTCACTACTCCTTCCTGATCACAACTGAGGTAGAGGGTCGAGCAGGGGAGCTCGATCTCACCTCAACATGTGGAATGGATGGAGCAGGATCCTTGGGCCATAGCCAAATCATCTATTGAGGATGGTCTCTCCTCAAATGGGGGTTTCTGAATCTTGGAGGGAGTGGTGGATGTTGTGAGTTGAACTAGTTATGGTGGATGGTGAGGGGAGCGGTGTGATGGCAACACTGACTGCTCCTCAACTGGAGATCTCTGCCTATGATGGATTACACCAGTAAGAACAAAGTTGTCTAAACGACCAGCCCTGACAGGGTGACTATCAGGAAAATCCATCAGGATAGAGCGCCATGCGGCATACCTCTTGCTCTCTCCCCGTCGATACTGAGCCTCTCTCTCTCTATGGATCTAACCCCTAACACTCCTAGGGATCACAGATCATAAGTCAAACAAGGTACTGGATTCTGAGTGTCTGTAAGATCTACCGACCTAGCGTAGAATAGTCCTAAGTCCAGCACAGAGCCTCCTATGCTCCATAACCAGTGTATCATGGTATGTTGGTGGTGGAGGAGATGCAGTGATCCTCTGGTAATCCTCCTCTCCATTTGAGGTCAAGAGGGGGTGGAACCTACTACCACTCAGAAGTGGAGAGGTCTCACAAGGAGAACCCTCCTTTGCTACATGGGAAGTAGCGTCAAGCTTTCTGGCTGCTCGCTCATGCTCCCACTTAATCTTTAAATTTTTATTGAAATGTTGGGTGCAAGTAAGTAAGGTAGAATGGGAGCTGGAACCTACCTCGAAGGTGGAGGAGACTGTCTTAGAGGCTATGATAGTCTTCCCCTTTGGGGTGACCAAAGAGGAGGTAGCAGCTCAGCGGGGGCGCCGTGTATTGAAATAGTACTAACATTGACCTGACAGGTGTGGGAACCATGGCGAGTCTTCAGAGAGGAAAACTCAAAGTCAGATGGGATATCCAAGCGGATGAGTGGCGTCTATCCTGCCACCTCCACCTTGTTAATGGTTGTGAAGGCTGCCCCCTCATAAGTAATATGGACCCCCTCAAAGCCACAGCCAAAGTAGATCAGGTTGGCAGCATCAGTCATGGTGAGATTGGCCTTATCCAAGGTCAAATCTACACCAGAAGGAAAAGAGAAGATGAACTTGCTATGAGCCTCGCCTTGCTGAATAAAAAAGACTATCTGGAATCGCATTTGTTGAAACATAATTGGGTCAGACCCTTGCCTTTATGTTTTCCTTGACTTCAATCATTACTTTAATTTGAACCCACACTTAACAAATTTAGGTATGCTAAGTGGGGTTCATTGAATTTTGGAGAGATTTTTGATATTTAGAGGAGAGGCTTTTCCATATGATTTTGATTTAGAATCTATACTCAACCAATTTAAGTAGGTTGGCCGGAGTTCAAATATTTGGAGAGACCTTTAAATATATTTATAGTGTATGTCTTGTTTGAAAATTTTGGTTTGAAAGAACCTTTACTTAGCAAATTTAGGTATGCTAAGAAGAGGTTTTGATTGTGTGTTCAAAAATTTTATGAAAGTATCTTTGCTTGTGATGATATGTGTGTGATATATGTTGATTTGAAAATGGGGCTTATTACTTAGCAAATTTGGTATGTTAAGTAGAGGCCAAATGTGTTTGATATGTGTTTGAAAATGAGACTCTCACTTAACAAATTTGGTATGTTAGGTGGAAGCCAAATATAATTTGATTTGTTTTTGAAAAATGAGACTTCAACCTAATAAATTTTGTATGTTAAGTAGAAGCCAAAGGTGATTTGATTTATTTTTGAAAAAATGAGACTCCCACTTAACAAATTTGGTATGTTAAGTGAGAGCCAAATGTGATTTGATTTGTGTTTGTTTGCTTTTGAAAATGAGACTCCCACTTAACAAATTTGGTATGCTAAGTGGAAGCCAAATGTGATTTGATTTTTGTTTGTTTGCTTTTGAAAATGATACTTCCACTTAACAAATTTGATATGCTAAGTGGAAGTCAAATGTGATTTGATTTATTTTTGAAAAATGAGACTCCCACTTAACAAATTTGGTATGTTAAGTAGGAATCAAATGTGATATGATTTGTGAAAATGAGACTCTTACTTAACAAATTTGGTATGTTAAGTAGGAATCAAATGTGATATGATTTGAAAATGGGATTCTTATGTAACAAACTTGGTATGTTAAGTAGGAATCAAATGTGATATGATTTGAAAGTGGATTCTTACTTAACAAATTTGGTATGTTAAGTAGGAATCAAATGTATTTATCATTTTTTTTCAAGATTTTGGAAAGAGGAATTCTATTTGATAAATGTAAGTATGTTAAATAGACTTCAACTTGTTTTTATTTTTCAAAAGGGGAACTCTTATTTGACAAATTTAGGTGTGTCAAATAGAGTTCAAAATATATCTTGATTTCATGTGTGCGATTTTTTGCTTTTGAAAGAGGGAAACTTCAACTCTAGCATATGTGAAATGTGTTAAGTGAAGTTTCAATTTTAAGCTCTGATTTTATTTGGAGATAGGGTCTTCATTCAACAAATTTGAGCACATTGAACGAAGGTGGTTATCTTCAAAATTGTGCTTTTGAAAAAGAGAGAAACTCCAACTCTAGCATACGTAACATATGTTAAGTGGAGTTTCAATTTTATGCTATGAATTTTTTTATTTTTTCAAAATAGAATCTTCATTCAACAAATTTGAGTATGTTGAATGAAAATGACTATTTTCAACAAGATGCTTTTTGAAAGATGATTTTGCTTTTTTGGATTTTGAAAAGAACCTCCATGTAACAATCATGGGGATTGTTAAATGAGGTTTGGTTATATAAGTTTTGTGCTTTTTGAAAGTTTCTTATGAATTTTGTGCAAGATTTTTTGTTATGTGAATTTTGAAAAAGTAATTTTGGAAAGTGGGATTTTTGCAAAAGAGTTCATTTTCTTAAATATAAGATGAACTTTGCCTCACCAAGCTAGTTGTGAGTAGGTTCTAAGTTTTTGTCATCTCCATTCATTAGTTAATTTTATTTTTCACCTATTGGAGAACCCAATAGGGGTTTCAAGGCTTACAAGGAGTGAGGTCCTAAAACCTAGAGGATGTTGGCTAACTTTGCTCAAGAATGAAATAATCTAAGTGCCAATAGAAGGAAAGATAATATTGGACTCATATGAAATACAAGTCCACTATCGATGCTTGTAGACAATAATTATCTACTAGAGATGGAGAGAGGAACCATCCCCAATGGAGTCACCAAAAAAAAATCTATGGTGTTTATTTTTAAATATGTGTATGGGAGACACCACACAGATCTGAGGGTGTACTTATTGAGGTGATCGGGTACGACATCAAGGAATAGGGCACTATCTCGAAAGAATAAAAACCACTACCCTATGTTAGAAAATCAAATGGGATAGATCAACAAGGAGAGACTTATTATCGAAGTCAAAGGGAGAAGAGTTGGAAATGCTCATGATACTAGGAAACCCAGTGAGCACTTCAATCTATCTTATGGTTAGGCTTTATATATTTGAAATTGAGAAGAATTAAATACTTAAATTAAAAATTTGTTAGAAAATAAGAACTTATAATTCCACAATGCAAGATTGTTAAAATGCCTAAAAAGTGAGGGTTTATGGTAGTAGCCAGAAGGAAACAACTACCTCAGATCCTAAATTTAGGGAGCTTTAGCGAGGGCCAAAGCATGACCTAAATCTGAGCGAAGATGGGTATATGATTTACCTCTACAAGAGAGAGTAAACCACCTAGAGTGGCAACCAGCTAACTGCTCCTACATTTTAAAACTATGTGGTCAAGTCATATGTTTTACAAAAATAGTTAGGTTATTTTTATTTAAAAAGAGACTAAAGTCCTTAAACCACTCCCTAAGAGACTAGAGCATGAGTGGTATGAGTATAACTTAGTCTAATGCAAATATTATTAATTTTTAATTGAATTTGAATTCTTCATTTTGATAAAGGTTATAGGATTTTTATATGTCTAAATGCATGATAAAATAAGATTGTTGGCTAAATCAGAAAGAAAAAAGTATTTTCCAGCATAGAAGAAACACTCAAAGGTCAAGTCTTCCCCTATCGTGCAAGGATGGAAACCCTCTCTTAGCAAATGTGAAACAATATGACATGCATGATATTAAGCATACAACATCCAGCTAAGGAGTTTCTAAATCATTTAATTATCTTAATTTAATGCCTAGGATTTATGTGAGGTTATGAGTCATTTAAAAAATTTAGTTATGAGTTGTAGTTGGGTAGAAAATTTATTTTTTCTACGAGCTTAATCAGATCCTGGCCACACATTAAATTACCATATATGAAGAAACTAGGAAAAGACATGCCATTTTTATTACACAATTATAAACAAAATATCAAATAATTTATAAACCTAATATAAAAGAATAACAAGCTAGTGTGGTCGGGTACCACTATACAACCCAAAAAAAGAAGGTAGTCGAGTTATACCCTTATACAACCTGATATTTGAAAGAATAATTATAATTACAAATAAATAAATGTTATGGAGAGTCTTCTTTCTTCATATCTTCAGGTTTCCACTTTTTTCTTCTTTGTTTGGATTTGCTTGCTTCAAAGGCATCACGGGGGGCCTCCCAGGACAAAACCTTCTAGCCACCTCTCATCCTAATCTCCCATAACACTAATCCTAATTCTTAATACAAGATTACATAAAAAATAGAAAAAGTAAATCTAAATATACTTGCAAAATAAGTGTTAGCTAAACACACCATACAACCCAAGTAGTTATATGTATAATTTGGACTAAGCACCCTGCACATGAGTAACCAAGTCCAACTGTCCTAACTTAGATTATGCTTAGGGGTTAAGCATCCTGTAAAAGAGAGCATTTATATTTATTTTTAAGCACCCCTTAAGCACAATCTCCTACATAAGACATAATTACGCTAATCATGGCCTAATATCCAGTCTACGAAGCATACACCCTAACATATAGTCTACAACAATACATCATAAAACCAAACATGCATTGAATCATGCATCACCCTAACATAAATCTAGAAATAGTGACATAATCTAAGGTGTGTATATTAAGGCTTGTGTGGTATTCCTTAACTAGGCTTTATTATAATTTTCTAAGTAAGGAAGGATTTAATTTGAAGGATGGTTTTACTTTAAGTGGCTTAATTGATTTGTAAATTTTACTTAATATTTTCTTTTGTTTCATTTGGCTTACACTTAATAACTAATTATTATAAAGCGAAGAAAAGAGAGGATCACTCTCTTTTATCCCTACCTTAAGCCACATCTAAAGCAAATTAATAAATGAATTCCCTTTAGTGTATGACTTAAAACATATTTTAAATTAATCCTAAGTTTAAATTCGCTTTGAATAATCTCATTCAATAAGAGAGGCATCTTAAAATTAATTAGAATGAACGACTATCACATGACACATATCCATTCATTTCTTGCCATTATATATAACATGCATATGATTAAGTCCTAAACATATCTATACATACAATATATTTTTGGCACACTTAAATGCAAGATGAATAAAATGAGTTTTGTAGAAAAGAGGATTTTCATTCATTAGCTAAATACACATTCAAATATATGAAAGTTCTAAGCAAGTGCGTCGCCATTATTTTACACCAGGGGAGTGAGGTAGGAACCTCCTTGGGGCTACTTAAAGCCGTGTTTCTCCGAAATGTCCAGGTTAATATACCTACTATTCTTAAATATATATGGATGTAGAAGTAACTATAAGAATAGAAAACTATGCAAAAGTAGAATTTAATTTAATTGATTTATTTGTGTGAATGAAATAAAGCTCTATCAAAATTCTAATATCAAAATGCATAAGAATGAAATCAAATAGGTACGTCACCATTATTTTGCACCAGTGGAGTGAGATAGAAACCTTCTTAGGGCTACTTACAGCCTTGCGTCCCTGAAATGTCCAGACTAATATACCCACTAACATTCTTACTTATGCAAATCAACATATGAATGAAGGAAAGGAACTTCACTTCATACACTAAGCTTATATTCACATGCACCTCTTATATATGTATAGCTAATATCACAACATGTATTATTATTCATTAATAAACTTTTGAAAATACATTTGAGATTTAATAGTGATAATAGTAACACATATTTTTAATTAAGCCAACACATAAAAATTTGAAATAAAGGAAATCATTTCATTTAATTAATTTTTGAAAAGGAATAAATGCATGAATCAAGTAACATACACCATTTAATATAATTGGTGAGAATAAAAGAACGTAAACACATAATTTCATTCAATCCAATTAATTCCTAAAGATAATCATATTAAATAAGATTATTTAAAACAAACCAAAGTTCCTTAATTCCATTTTTGACTTTATGTTTAACTTGATTTAAGAGGTGTGAGAAAGAGGCTCTAATCCTAATGCCATTCCCCATATGTGAATTAATTTGATTTATTGGCAAGCAATTAGGTTGATTTTATGAATTGGTTAAGTTAAGAATGGATTAAATCAATAATTAACCCTTACCTATGTTACCTTAAGATAATTAAGTAAACAATTATGAGCTAATATGATATGCAAATAAATTGAAAAGTAAATAGCAATGCTCTTATGAAATGAAAGGGGCCTAATGCAATTAGCTCATAATCATTTAATAATTTAGCTTAAGGAACTCAATTAATTACTCTTATAGTTTTCTCACACATGCAAGCTAACTATAATTTCATTAGATCTCTTTAAGTTATTGAATAACTAAAGCTCTACCCAAGATGGATTAAGCAAAAAATCAAATTTAATTAAAATTTTCAAATCAATTAAACCAATTAATCCCTTAATTTGCCTCTCCTAAAAGAGACTAACCAAAATTAATTATTATCTTGAAATGAGATAGGCTTAATGGATAAGGTAGGGAAAGAGGTCCCCGCCTATTTCCATAAGCCGTCCACTAGATTAAGCATGATTTTAAATAATTTTAATTCCAATTTAGCTAATTAAGTTTCTAATTAGTTAATTAATTAATAATTAGGACTTTAGTTGAAAAGAGAGGGAAAATTAGAGAAAGGATTAGGAGGGAGGCTCCAATCCACTTCCCTAAGTCTCCTTACTATTCAATAGTGGTTATGGAGTCCAAATAATTAATTAATCATTATTTATATGTTTAATCACCTCTTAATTAAATTAAGAGGATAATTAGGGATTAATCAATAAATTTCTCTAATTAAGCAATGAATAAATTTCAAGAAAAATAAAGGAGGTAGAAGTCATCCCCGTAAACATCCTCAAAAAGTTTCAAATCAATTGGATGATTAATTAAGGAGAAATTAAGTAAATTAAATTTTTAATTAAACCTTAATTAATATATGTTTACTGTTCAAAATTTATTGGAAATATTTTTATTAAAGTTTCCACCGAAATATCTTTAAAACAAACCCTATTTTTATTTTTTGGATTTTTCTACAATTAGTTATAAATTTTAGAAGTTTGAGCCTTTAAAATAGATTAATTAACCCTAATTAAAGCCCTAATCCCGTCGGTGACACGTGGCTGCTGACACGGCGCACTTTCCACATGGCACGATGGGATATGTTATTTAAGTTATTACACCACATGCCTAAGTCAACCGTGGTGGATGCACTTTCTCATGGACTATCCAATCTAAGATCATCCGCAGTTTATACGAAAAAATCAGGTATAAGCGTGATTTAATAATGATCATCTGTTCTGATCACGCAGAACGGATGACTCATAATATTTCTCCTTTGTAGCGATGAAAGACGGATGTCGTACGTATTTCTCTATTTGATCCGAGATCACCAAAGCTTAGATTGCTTCCAAAATGATCTCACACCATCAAGGGAAGGAGAGGAACACATCAGAAGGTAAAAATCGCATGACATACAAATTTTCTTCGAAAAAAACCAACCAATTTTTCCTAAATATATGGTTTTGAGGAATTACCTCATCAGAGCTCAAGACCAAAGGTGGGATCGATAGAGGTATCTTCTCCTAGTTGAGGCAAATCCCTGTTGAGAAGCTTGGGCCTTTATTTGAAGTAGATCCCTACAAGATAGTTCTTTGAGCTTCCTTGATCAAACTTCCTCCATGCAGAAGCTTGGGAAAAGGCTTGAATGGCTTCAAAGACACACAAGGATGGTGTGTGCAGTGGGAATTGAAGTTTGGTTATGTGGAGGAAGAGAATTGCTTGAGGGATGGATGCCCTATTTCGTCTATGCACGAGAATGGGGAATTCCAACAAAAGGAAACTTGGGAAGGCTTGGGGAGGTTCTCTGGGATTTTGAAAACACTCAAGAAGCTTAGTGTGTTGAACTATTTTAATCCCTATAAGAATTGAGGGAGTATACCCCTCAATCGAGCTGATGGATGAGATCCATCCCATCGGTGCTACCACCCGCCATGGAGTTAATCGAGTCCATGTGGCATGATTGGAGTGGAGGAAAGTATGGCAAGAGGTCTAAGGCAAGATATGGGCATGTGGTGGCTGATTTCCTCCTTCCTCTGTCCATGGGGTTCAGCTTTTAGTGAGGAGGAGGAGTTGGATTCCTTTTGGTCCATGGCTGGTCCTAGGCTTGCTTAGATTAGGCTATGGCGCAAATGATACTCCAAATAGCAAAGTTTATGGCTGTCAAGGAAAGGGGAGGGTGGACTTTGTCTCTTTTGGATGGAATCCAACATAAAGGTGTTTATGTAATGGCTAACCCCCTTGGATGGGGCCCACTTTGCTTATGTGCAGACTTTGGATTGACCTAGGGTCAATTTGGGTCGGGTTTGGTCAGCCACAAAGGTCCCATGGGTTGGTTTTGGGTGCTTTGGCTTCATTTGATCAAATGAGTTCATGTTGGGTTGGGTTGACCAATTGGTCAAATTGGGTCAAACCAAGACTTGGGTTAGGTTCAAATGATGATTTTGAGAGTTTTACTTCAAGTGGTTTCAATCAATTTGGCTTACGTTTGATTTTGTCTCATTTAGATTCAAATAGGTCAAATGGGTTAAGTTGACCAATTTGATGAGATTGGGTTGGGTTAGGTGTTGGCTCATGTTCAATTGGTCAATTCAAAATGATTGTAGGCTTTAGTTTGTATCAATTTAGGTTTAATTTGAATTTTGGCCAATTTGACCCTTTAGGCCAATTTGGGCTAGATTAGGTCAAGTTGACCAATAAGTCAAATTGGGCTCAATTGTGGCTTTGGCCAAGTTCAATAATTGATTTGGAATGAACTTGAGCCATTGGTTGCAATCAATTTGGGATTAATTATGATTTGGCCAATTTGACCTTTTAAGTCAATTTGGTCTAGGTTGGGTCAAGTTGACCAATTGGCCAAATTGGGCTTGATTGTGATTTTTGGTCAAGTTCAATAATTGATTTGGAATGAACTTGAGTCATTGGTTTCAATAGATTTGGGTTAGATGATGATTTGACTCATTTTGAATTTTTAGGCCAATGTGAGTCAACTTAGGTCAAATGGTCAATTGGACTTGGTTTGACTCAATTTAAGGGTGTCAAAAAATAACTCGACACGATAACTCGACTCGAACTTGACTCAAAAATGGTTTGGTCCGTAAAATATTTTGAGTCTTGGTTAATAGTTGACACGAATTAATTTGTGAGCCGGGTTTGGTTTGACCCAAAAAACCCAAAATTGACCCGAAATGACCCGAATGACTCGGGTCTACGTTCCGTGAGCCACGCGGTCCACCAAGCGAAGAGTAAGGCTGTAAGCCATTCGATCATTTTGATGACCCAGATCCTTCGTAAATTCCTTTAGGCTTTAGCTGAAATAAAATGCTGGAAGCCTGGAATGGAAAGCGGCAAGCCCTAATTCCTCATAGACTTCCTGGTTGCTCTACCTCTTCTCAATTTGGCTGGCCCTCGAAGCAAAAGTCAATCCCTCCTAGTCGACGTTGTCATCTCGGCATCATCTTTCTCTCAACTCTCCGTCGCCCTTCTTCTTTCAAATATTTCTCTCATTCCGCGTCTAAGGTAATCTGTAATCCTTTGTCTTCAGAGAGCCATGATAGATTTAAATCAATCCTTCTCTGTCGTTCATGTTTGGTGATCATTTCTTTATAATTGTATGAATGGCTATGTTGTTTAGTGTTTATTGATGATCCGTAATATGTTAAATGTTTTTTACATGATGTTTAAGACTTTAAAATGGAGGACATGCTATTTAAGTTTAATGGTTTAGTAGTTTACTGGTTTATGACTAATGTGGGGCTCTTTCAGTTCTTCGTGATTGGTGATTATTTATTCATTTATTTGTTTGCATTGCACATATGAATGGACATGTTGTCAGTTTTTAACATATGCATTTATTCTTTATTGTATGGGAAATTTTTGGATTTGATGTAGCACTGGCAGGCTGGCTGTCTTGAGAAGTTGAGATGAATATTGTATGGGGAATTTGTTTACCTGTATCATTTACTTTATCTACTCATTTGAATATTATGGTAGGCCAGCTGTCTTGAGAAGTTGAGATGAATATTATATGGGGAATTCGTTTACTGTGTATTATTTACTTTATCTATTCATTTGAATATTGTGGCAGGATGGCTGTGTTGATTAGTATCATTTAAGTATCATTTACTTTATCTACTCTTTATTTTTAGTAGCACGTGTATTATTTGTAAGTGATTGTTTCGATTAGGGTTTAATACATGGATAATGTATTTATAAATCATCATCAATTTTTAATTTAGATGGAGGATTCCAATACTATTAGTAATGCTCAAGAAAATGAAGTTTTTTTCATGGGGATATTGGTGAGAATAAAATTCAAACAATTGATGAAGAGACAAGCAATAGACATGCTAGAAAGAAGAGAAGAATGTTATCATTTGTTTGAGGATATTTTGATTTATTACCTATTGGAAATGATGGGAAACAAAGAAAATGTAAAAAAAGTAAGTGCAAACTACATATGTGATAGAAAAGCAATTTGAACGTCACTTACAAACTTGCAAAAAAAAGTGATGCACGTGATATAAGCCAACTTATTTTGCAAAGTAATTCTTCTTCATCTATTTCCATGTGCAATGCTAAGTTCAACCAACAAGAGTTTCATGCCTTGCTTACCGCTTGCATTATTATGCTTGATTTACCTTTTCAATGCATTGAATGGCCTAGTTTTAGAGCACTTTTACATTATTTGCATCGAGGTTTGCAACTTGTTTTAAGAAAAACAATTAGAAAAGATTGCAAAAAGATGTTCATGAAAGAGAAGGGGCAAATCCAAACAATACTAAAGACTATCACTAGTAGAGTTTACTTGACGTCGGATTTATGAACTTTCATCAATATTGATAGATTTATTTGTTTAATAGCACATTTCATTGATAATGCTTGGAAGTTGCAAAAAAAAAAATTTTTTAATTTCAGTTTTATGCCACCTCCGCATGACGATCTTGCATTATTTGAAGTAATTCAAACTTTTTTATTTGATTAGGAGATTGAAAAAAAGATTTTTAGCATTACTTTAGATAATGCTTCAGCTAATAATGTATCTATTGAATTCACGTGAAATCATTTAAATTTGAGAGGTGGCCTACTTTGCAATGGGGAATTCTTTCGCATACGATGTTGTTCACATATCATAAATTTGATTGTTCAAGAAGGATAAAAGACATTGATAGCTCAATACCAAAGGTTCGTGAAAGTATTAAATATGTGAAAGATTCTCAAGCAAGGAAGCAAAAAAATTTTTAATGTGTTAAACAAAGTTTTATTGATGAAAAAAAGGGATTAAGACAAGATGTTCCTACTAGGTTGCATCTAGAATTGGGTGACTCGAACTACAAGACTTGTCCATCAACAACTGAATGGGAAAAAAATATCAGCATATGCAATTTCTTAGCACCTTTTTATGAAATTACATGTGTATTTTCTAGCACAAAGTATCCTACAGCAAATCTCTATTTTTCAATGTTCAAAAAGATATGCATTAAAGCATGAAATTTCAAGTGATAATGACTACATCAGAAGGATGGCTTTAAATATGCTTTCAAATTTTGAGAAATACTAGTCTGATTTTTGTGTAATACTTGCACTAGCTGTTATCCTTAATCCAAGGTACAAATTTAATTTTGTTGAATGGTGTTATAAAAGATTTTGTGGAGGTGATTGGGTTAGAGAAGTTGCAAATGTGAGAGAGAAGTTATTTTCATTATTTATAAATTATTCAAAATCAAGTATGCAAGGTTCATCATTGCAAACTTCAAAATTCACTAGAACAACACAAACTGATAATTAAGAGCATTAACTTCAACGATTGCAAAATCATAATTTTTGCAGGTACACTTACTTTATTTTAGTTAAAAGAAATTTTGCTTATTTAGTTGACATTTTATAATATACTTTTATTTTGTTAAGGATTTTGATTCTTTTGATGAAGAAGATAATATCAGAAATTCTTGAGCTATACTTAGATGAGCCTAGATTGATAGAAAATAGATTTAGAATATTGGAGAGGAAACCAATATAGGTTTCTAAGTCTGCACATGTGATATTTTGTGTATACCAATTTTTAATGTTGCATCTAAAAGTGCATTTAGTAATAGCGGGAGGATTCTTGATCAATATCGGAGTGCACTAAAACATGATATTGTGGAAGCATTGGTATGCACAAAGAATTGGTTATATAGAGATAAAGGTTTGAAGCATATCTTTTAATAAATTTTCATTTAAATCACTTATGTATCTCTAATTTGTATAATTGAAGTCTTTCTTTGTTGTAGATTTAAATGATTTTGAACTTGAAGAAGTCACATGAGATGTTATGAAGTATACTTCTAATCAAAGTGACAAGGATGATGGTGATATCTCAATTAACATAGTCAACTAGTCTCTTTGATTATTTTTTAATTTTCATGCAAGAATTTAATGGAGGACTGTTATGATTCAAGAACAATTTTATATGTTTTAGATTTGGATGATATTTTGCTAAGTTATTTAATCTTGTTTTCACTACCTCAGATTTGATATTATATTTTTTGTGCTTATATGCTTATTTATATTTAGTAATCATTATAATTTTATGTTTAGTGTGATTGCAATATTTATGTTTAGTAGTCATTATAATTTTGTTTATATTTAGTCCTTTGGCTATGATAGCTTTGAGTTATTATGCTTCATGTAGGGTTAATCCTTATTGATGGGGAAGTTTGATTTTTTGGCTGGTCTTTGCTAGCTGCTGTTGTTTCCTTTCTATGGTGGTTGTGCTTCTTTTGGACCTTTGTTGGTTATTTGCCTTTCCTTGGCTACTGGGGATGCTTGGGTTGTTGGCTTATTATGATGGGCTATTCTCTTTTGGTTGTCATATGGTTTTTTTACTTATGGTTTTTTTACTTAGCTGGTTTGGTTAAAAGACTTTTAGTTATCCTGAGATTCTACTAGAGCCTTTTGTTGGTTTGTCTTATTGCTGGTTGTACTTCTAGGTCAACCTTTTTTGTTGTTATGGTTTCCTTTTTCTATTGGCTGAACCTTTGTTGATCCTTTTGGATTGGACTTTTTGGTTTCTAGTGGTTGGTAGCTGCCTTTGGCCCCCTTGTGTATGGTTATTTTGTCTTTCAATGGTTTGGACTGGTTCCAGCTTAGTGGGGTGCTTGGGTTGCCTTTGTTTGGTGCCCATTGGTTGGTTGGTTTGCTCCTGTGAATTATGATCTTTCCTTTGGCTATGATAGCTTTGAGTTATTATGCTTCATGTAAGGTTAATCCTTGTTGCTGGGGAAGTTTGATTTTTTGGCTGGTCTTAGCTAGCTGTTGTTGTTGCCTTTCTATGGTGGTTGTGCTTCTTTTGAACCTTTGTTTGTTATCTGCCTTTCCTTGGCTGCTGGGGATGCTTCCTTTGTTGTCTTATTATGATGGGTTGTTCTCTTTTGGTTTCCATATGGCTATTTTACTTAGCTGGTTTAGTTGAAAGACTTTTAGTTGTCCCGGGAATCTGATGGAGCCTTTTGTTGGTTTGTTTTATTGCTAGTTGTACTTCTGGGTCAACTTTTTTTGCTATTATGGTTTTCTTTTTCTGCTGGCCGAACCTTTGTTGATCCTTTTGGATTGGACTTTTTGGTTTATGGTGGTTGGTGGCTGCCTTTGGCCCCCTTGTGTATGGCTATTTTGTCTTCTGGTGGTTTGGACTAGCTGTAGCTTAGTGGGGTGCATGGGTTGCTTTGTTTGGTGCTCATTGGTTGGTTGGTTGGTTGGTTTGCTCCTGTGATCTTTCTTTTGGCTACGATGGCATTGATGCTTATCCTTTCTCTACATTATTTGGTTGGTAGCATTTATGTGATTGTAACCCTTATTTTTGAAGTTTGGATGCTCACATATTTGTTGCTCCTAGAGAATGTTTTTCTGAGCCTGAGCCTCTTGTCAATTTTTTCTGTTTGGTGTTGTTCCTACTTACTAATGGAAGCTACTCGGTGGTGTAGGTTGGCTGGTTTGCTCCTGTGATCTTTCCTTTGATTTTTTTGCTGTTATATATATATATATATATATATATATATATATATATATATATATGTCTGTGTGTGTGTGTTTTGCAGGAATTTTTTACAGGTTGGGACTTGGAGTCTTCAAGTTCACTTTGAGCTTGCTTGGAGAGTTGGAGTTTTAGTTTTTTTCTGAAATGTTGTTACTTAGGGTGTATGGGAGAGTTTTGGATGTAAATTTGATTAGTCATTAGTGCATGTCAGAGTTGTTGATGTAAATTGATTAGTGTATGAGAGAGTTGTGGATGTAAATTTGATTAATTAAATATTGTTATTTTATTATAATTATTTGTAATGTTAATTGTTTATAATGTCAAGACTCAAGAGAGATTATGATGTATTATTTGTGTTAATTTTATTTTTGGCTCATAATAACTAATAAGTTAGTTATATGACATTATAAAATATTATTAGAGTTTAGAACTATCTCATAAAAAATTATAAAATATCATAAAATTTTGAGTAATAATATTTAATGTTAATTTTCTTTCTTTATTTGGTTAAATAGATTATTTCAGATTTTTATCATTATTAAGCTTATATGGGTCGGGTTCAAGTCGAGTTCAGGTTAGAAATTTGAACCCGTTCAATATTCGAGTCAGGTTCGGGTTACAAATTTGAACCCGTTCAATATTCGAGTCGGGTTCGGGTTACTCGAGGTTCGGGTCGAGTCAGGTTCGGGTTAAAAATTTGAACTCATTTTTTAAATTCGGGTCGGGTTCGAGTTGAGTATTTTTGGGTCAAGTCGAGTTCGGGTCAGACTCTGACCTGACCCGTAAACCCGAATTTACACCCCTAGCTCAATTGAGGGTTTGGTCATGTTCAATCATTCAGTATGAGTTGATTTGGATCAATGGTTTCAATCAATTTGGTAAATGATGGGTTTTGGCTAGTTTAGGTTTCATTTGGGCTAAAGGTTGATTTGGTTTGACCCAATTGAGGTGATTGATCATCCCAGGGTAATTTTTGATCATGATATAAGGTTTAGATAGCCTTGGTTCAATCCAATTTGGGTTGAATTAAAACTTAGCTCAAAAAGGTCATTTATGTCACTTTGGGTCAAATGGACCTAAATGGGTCAATTATTTTAGTTTTGGCTTGATTTAAGTTAAGTTAAACTCATATATGAGCCTAGGATTGAAATATAAATCCAAATACAATCAATTTGGAGTCTAGTTAATTTTGGCTCATTTAAAGTTTTAAAGTCGAAAAGGCTAAGTTGGGCTTGACTTGTGTTCGCTTGAGTTTGGTTTGATAATTGGGTCAAAAGGGCTTAAGTAGGGAATTGATTTAGTTTGATTTATTTTTGGTCATTGGAGGGTGGGTTACATTTATATTTGTTAATATAAATGAAGGAGTAATTGATTTATAAAGAATCCAATTGATTTTGGGTTGATTTGGTTTAAGATTTGAGTAAGCTTATGGAGGTAGATCTATAGGGCTTAAAAGAAAATTTGGTTTGGTTTGATTTAATTTGATTTGATTTTAGTCATTTGGGTAAGGATTTCATTTATATTTATGAATATAAATGAATGAATAATTGATTTATAAAGAAATCAATCAAGTTTGGGATAATTTAGGTGGAGATTTGACTAAGCTCATTAGAGTGGGTCATAAGACTATGGTGTTTTTTTTAAGATGATGTATATGGGGGGGGACACCACGTAGATCTGAGGATGTACTTATTGAGGTGATCGAGTATGACATCAAATAATAATGCACTATCTCAAAAGATAGAAATCACTACCCTGTAATGGACCTAATAACCTAATAAGGACTCCTAAGGCATGATGGGTCTTCAAATATACTAGAGATTTTTCCCCCTACTTTATTTGGATGAATAAAGTAAGATTTATTTAAACTAGGTTCTAAAGTTTCCTATAGAGGCAATCCTCCATAGTTAATTACATCTTAAGGAAGGTGTGTTCCTTAAGAATATTCTCGATTAAAGTAGACAATTGTTGTCTCCAAAGATTTCAAAGATAAGATTATCAATAAATTGGTTATGTTTGGAAAATAATGTGGGATAGATCAAAAGGAGAGACTTATTATTGAAGCCAAAAGTAGATGAGTAGGGGATGCTCATGATACTAGGAAATCTAGTGAGCATCCCAAACTATCCTATGGTTAGGCTTTATATATTTAAAATTGAGGGAAATTATGTATTTGAGTTGAAATTTTATTAGAAAACTTAGACTTATGATTCCACAACACATGATTGGGGAAATGCCTAAGAGGCAAGGATTTATGCTTGTAGCCTGAGGGAAAATGGCAACCTCATATCCTAAATCTATGGAGCTTTAGCAAGGACCAAAGCATGACCAAAATATAAGCAAAGATGGGTATATTGTTTACCTCCACAAGAGAGAGTAAACCACCCGATTGTTGGACTTATAACCACATGGAGTGGTAGCTAGCTAACTCCTCCTATGCTTTAAAATCATGTGGTCAAGTCATATATTTTGTAAGATGGTTAGGCTGTTATTATTTAAAAGGAAACTAAAGTCTTTAAACCCACTCCCTAAGAGACTAGGGCATGAGTGGTATGGATAATGACTTAGTCTATTGCAAATCTTATCACATTTTATTTGATTTTGGACTCTTTATTTTCACACAGGCTATATGATTTTATATGCCTAAATGCATGATGAAATAGGGTTATTGGCTAAATCAAAAAGAAAGATGTGTTTTCCACCACAAGGGAGACCCTCAAAGGTCAAGTCTTCCCATATCGTGTAAAGATGGAAACCCTCTCTTAGCAAGAGTGAAATAATGTGATATGCATGATGTTAAGCATATAACATTTCGCTAAGGGGTTGCTAAATCTTTTAATTATCTTGATTTAATACCTATGCTTTAAATGAGGTTATGAGTTTTTTTAGAAAATTTAGTTATGAGTAGTGATGGGGGTAAAAAGTTTATTTTTTCCTAAGAGCCTAAACGGATCCAAGCCACACATTAAATCATCATACATGACAAAATTATGAAAATACATACCATTTCTATTGCACAATGTAAACAAATCATCAAATAATTTATAAACTCAATGTGAAAGAATAACAGGCTGGTACAGTAGGGTATCATCGTACAACCCAAAAAAAAAATGGTAGCCGAGCTCTATCCTTATACATCCCGGTATATGAAAGAATAATTACAAATTATAAATGATAAGTGTTATGGGGGTCTTCATATCTTCATATCTTCATGTCTTTACTCCATTTTTTTATTTGATTTTCTTTATTTGATTTGGTAGGCTTCTAGGCATCACATGTCACCCCAGGATTAAACCTTCTAGCCAATGTTCATCCTTAACCCCCATAACACTTAACCAAATTCCTAATGCATGATTACATAAAAAAAAAGTAAATCTAACTACACCTCTAAAATAAGTGTTAATTAAACACACCATATAACTCAAGAAGTTATATGTATAATTTGGACTTAACACTCTGCATATGAGTAACCAAGTCTACTTATCCTAATGTATATCATGCTTAGGGGTTAATCAACCTACAAAAGAAAGCATTTATATTTATTTTAAGTGCTCCTTAAGCATAATCTCTTGTAGAAAATATGATTAGGATAATCAGGGCATATCATCTAGTCTATGAATTATACACCCTAACATCCAATAATACATCACAAAATAAACATACATCAAACCATGTACCACCCTAATATAAAGTTAGAAGTGATGACTTAATCAAATGTGTGTATATTAAGACTTGTGTGGTATGTCCTAACTAGGCTTTAAAGTTAAAATTTTGTAAGTATGAAGAAATTTAATTTGAAGGATGGTTTCACTTTAAGTGATTTAGTAGATTTGCAAGATTTTACTTAATATTTTCTTTTATTTTATCTTGACCTACACAGAATAACTAAGTGTTATGAAGAGAAAGAAAGAGAGGATCACTCTCTTTTATCCATACCTTAAGTCACATCTAAAACAAATTAATTAATCAATTCCCTTTAATGAATGGCTTATTACATGTTTTAATTAATCCTAAGTTTAGATTCACTTTAAATAAAATCATTTAATAATAAAGGCATCTTAAGATTAGTTGGAATGAACTACTATTACATAACACATGTTTGTTCATTTCTTTCTATCATATATATGGCATGCATATGATTATGTCCTAAACATACCTATGCATGCAATTTGTATTTTAGCACACTTAAATGATGAATGTAAATGAATATACTCAAAATTAATGTTTCATTTGGTTGAATCATTTTGTCACATTAACTTAAAGTTCTATTTAAATTTTTATACAAAAGCATAAGAAAAGAACTCTAAATCATATGACTAATCCACCCAACCACTAGAATAAAAATATGAATGCATGTCTTTTTAATAAAAAATTAGAGTTTTCATTCATTAGCTAAATACACATTCAAATGTATACAAGTTTTAAGCAAGAACGGCGCCATTTTTCTGCACCAGGGGAATGAGGTAGGAACCTCCTTGGGGCTACTTAAAGCCGTGCATCCCCGAAATGTCCAGACTAATATACTCACTATTCTTAAATACATATGGATGTATAAACAACTATATGAATGAAAATCATGCAAAAGTAGAATTTAACTGAATTGATTTATTTGTGTAAATGAATTAAAGCTCTATTTAAATTCTAATATCAAAATGCATAAGAATGAAATCAAATAGGTACGTCACCATTATTCCACACTAGGGGAGTGAGATAGGAACCTCCTTGGGGCTACTTAAAGTCATGCATCTCCAGGATGTCCAGACTAATATACCCATTAACATTCAAACTTATAAATCAACATATGAATGTAAGAAAGAGACTTCATTTCATACACTAAGCTTATACTCACATGCACTTCCTATGTATACATAACTAAAGTCACAATATGTTTTTTATCATTCATTAATAAGCTTTTGAAAATATATTTGAGATTTAAAAGTGATAGTAACCACACATACTTCTAATTAAGTCAACACAATCAATTTGACATAAAGGAATTTGATTAATTTGAAAGAAATGAATGCATGAATATAAGTGGCATTCAACATTTTAACATGATTGGAAGGAAATAAAGAAACACAAGCATGTGATTTCATTCAATCCAACTAAGTCCCAAGGACAATCATATTAAACAAACTCATTTAAAATAAACTAAAGTTTCTTAAAGTCATTTATGATCTTTATGTTTAATTTAATTTAAGAACTGTGAAAGAGGTTTGCTAATCATAATCCCATTCCCCACATATGTGAGTTAATTTGATTTAATGAAAAGCAATTAGGTTGATTTTATGGTTTAATTAAGTTGTGGTATGAATTAAATCAATTAATTAAACTTTTACCTACATCACCTTAAGCTAATTAATTAGATAATGATGAGCCAACATGAGAAGCAGCCACATGAAAAGTAAATTAGCAATGCTCCTAGGAAATGAAAGGAGCCTAATGTAATTGGGTCATAATTAATAGTTAATTAAACTTAAGGGGCTCACTTAATTACTTTTATAGTTTTCTCACACATGTGAGCTAACCATAATTTCATTAGCTCTCTCTTTAGGTTATTGAACACCCAAAGAGCTACCCAAGAGTTAATTAAGCAAAGTTAGGTATGAACGAATTTTAAATTAATTTAATTAAGCCTTTAATTTATTAATTAAATTATTTAATTATTTCTTTTAATTAGAATGATGAAATTAACTTAGGGGAAAGAGATCAAGGAAGAGGCCTCAATCCCAATCCTTAAGTCATTTCAAACATCCAATGAGGCTTTGAAATAATTAGATATCCTTTCTCTTTTAATCGATTAATTAAGTGGTTAGTTAATTAATTAAGCTTTAATTAATTTGAAACAAATGAAGAGGTTTTAATGAAATGGTCATAAGGAGTGAATTCAAACCACTTCCCTAAGGTTTCTCACTATTAACAAAGGACAATAAGCTTAATTAATTAATTAATCTACTGTTCATTTTCTTAATTATCATTAATTAAGGTTGGAGAGTAATTAAAGCATAATCCATTGATTTCCTTAATTAACTATCCAATAAATTTCAAGAAAAATAGGGGAGGCAGAGGTCATCTCCTTAAATATCTCAGGAAAATTTGAAATTCATTGGACAATTAATCAGAGAGTAATTAGACCAATTAAATTTTAATTAAATCTTAATTATGCAAAACTTACTATTCAAAATTAATTAATAATAATTTTCTTGAATTCTACTTTGAAATATCTTCAAACTGAGCTCTCATTTGTATTTTTTAGATTTTCTTAGGATTAGTTATGATTTTAGGTAGTTTTAGCCTTAAAAATTAATTAAAATAGCTCTTATTAATCTTTAATCCTTTCGGCGCCACGTGGCTACCAAAGCGGCGTGCACTTTCCACGTGGCATGATAAGATAAGGTATTTAAGTTGCCAAATCAGGAGGCTGACTCAGATTGTGGCAGACGTGATTTCCGTGGACCGTCCGATCTAAGATCGGACGGCCACGATCAGACTCATAGTTTTGAAGGATTAATCAAGGGATCTACGTGTGATCAGATCAGGACCGTCCATTCTGATCATGTGGAATGGACGGTATTGATATGTCTTCTTCGCTAATGGCGAAAGACTAATATCGTCTATCTTTCTCCATTCGATCCGAGCTCACCAAAGCTCGAATTAAGATCAAATTGATCTCACACCATCAAGAGGAGGAGACGAGCACATCCAATGGTCAAAAATACATGGCATAAAAATTTTCTTCGAAAAGGACCAACACATTTTTCCTAAACCAACAGTTTTCATGAATAACCTCACCGGAGCTAATGTTCAGCGGTGGGATCGACTGAGATAGCTTTGTTTGGTAAAAATGAAGCCTTGTTGAGAAGCTTGGACCTCAATTTGAAGTGAGCCGCTCGGACAACCAATCCATACACGTAGGAGCTTCAGCTTCGATCGAACTTGGACCTCTGATAGCTTGGAATCTTGGGAAATGACTTGGCATTGCTCGACGAGGTGTGGTGATGGTGTGTGCAAGGTTGAAAAATATTTGGTTGAGTGGAGAGGAAATGGAACTTTGGATATTGACCTCCCCTATTTCAGCTGCGCATTGGAGAATAAAATTTAAGCTTGGGAGGCTTTGGAATGCTCTAGGAAGCTCTCTGGGGATTTCAAAATCAATCAAGGGGTTCTCCTAATGCGAATTATCACAATTGCCACTCGAATTTAGGGAGTACACCCTGAAATCTAGTGTGATGAATGAACTAGATCCATCTCTAAAATTCTGTCGATTCACCGACATTGAGGAGTCGGAGGGGTCACCGTTATCTCCACGTGGCTTGCCGGGAGTGAAGGAAACTATGGCAGGGAGTTCAAGGCAAGATATGGAAGGATTGGGTTGGATGGCTCTTTGGGTACTCGGTTTGGCTTGAGAGGGGAGGAGGTGAACTCCCCTTGGTCCATGGCTGATCTTAACTATTTTAGGGTGGTCTAGGAAGCTTAGGTGCACTCCATTTGGCACTTGGATGGCTGCCATGGTGATAGGAGAGCGGACTTTGCCTCTTATGGCAAGAATTCAATGCAAATGAGCTTGTCCAATGGTCAATTCCCTTAGGTTGGGTCCCACTTAGATTTGGGCTAGTTTTGGAATGATCTGGGCTTGGTTTGGGTCAGGTTTGGCCAGCTCCTAGGGTCCCATGGGTTGATTTGGGGTGGCTTGGCTTCATATGGTCAAATGGGTTCATTTAGGTACAAGTTGGGTTGGGTTGACCAATTGATCAAATTGGGTCAAACCAAGGCTTGAGTTAGCTTCAAATGACACTTTGAAGAGTTTTGATTCAAGTGGTTTTGATTAATTTGTCTTAGGTTTGATTTTAGCTCATTTGGATTCAAATAGGTCAAATGGGCTAAGTTGACCAATTTGACCAAATTGGGTTGGGTTAGGTGTTGGTTCATGTTCAATTAGTTAATAGAAAATGATTGAAATCTTTGGTTTGGTTTGATTTGTGTTTAATTTGGATTTTGGCCAATTTGACCTTTTAGGTCAATTTGGGCTAAGTTGAGTCAAGTTGACCAATTGGTCAAATTGGGCTCAATCATGGCTTTCGCCAAGTTCAATAAGTGATTTGGAATGAACTTGAGCTATTGGTTGCAATCAATTTGGATCAAATTATGATTTGACTCATTTTGGCTTTTTAGGCTAATTTGGGTCAACTTAGGTTAAATGGCCAATTGGACTTAGTTTGGCTCAATCGAAGGTTTGGTCGTGTTCAATCATTGATTATGAATTGGTTTGAATCAATGGTTTCAATCAATTTGATATATGGTCAGTTTTGGCTAGTTTGGGTTCATTTGGGCTAAAGGTTGACTTGGTCAAAGGATCAAGTTGACTTGGTTTGACCCAATTTAAGGTAGTTGATCACCCTAGGATGATTGTTGATCATGATATGAGGTTTAGATGGGCTTAGTTCAATCCAATTTGAGTTGGATTAAAGCTTGGCTCAAAAGGGGTCTTTAGGTTACTTTGGGTCAAGTGGACCTCAATGGGTCAATTGGTTTTGGTTTTAGCTCGATTCAAGTTTAGTTGAACCCACATATGAGCATAGGATTGAAATATAAATCCAATTGTAATTGGTTTCGAGCAAATGGATTTTGGTTCATATGATAATTTCAAGTCAAAAGGGGTAAGCATGGCTTGACTTGAGTTAACTTGGATTTGGTTTGATAATTATAGTTTGTGTTTATTTTTGGAACAATGATTGAAGAAATGATTGAATCATGAAGAAATTCATGGGTTTTGGGTTGATTTGGATATTATTTAGCCAAGTTCAAGAAATTGGCTAAAATGGCTAAAATTGGAAATTCGATTTGATTTAGATTTGATTTTGGCTATTTGGGTTTATATTTTATTTATATTTGTGAATATAAATGAAGATATAAATGATTCAAGAGAAAATCACTTGAGTTTGGAGTGATTAGGAAGCAAATTTAATGAAATTTAAGGATGTAGGTCAAAAGGGATTAAGTGGGGAATTTATTTAGTTTTATTTACTTTTGGTCATTGGAGAGTAGGTTTCATTTATATTTGTGAATATAAATGAAGGAATAACTAATTTATAAAGAAATCAGTTGAGTTTGGGTTAATTTGGGTTGAGATTTGATTAAGCCTATGGAGGTAGGTCCATATGTCTTAAGAAAGGTCTTGATTTGATTTGAATGGTTTGAATTTGGATTTTATTTATATTTGTGAATATAAATGAATGAATGATTAATTTATAAAGAAATCAACCAAGTTTGATTTAGTTTAAAGGGAGTTTTGGCTATGCATATGAAGGTGGTTCATATGGCCTAGGAAGGGATTTTGAATTTGATTTTGGATTTCAATTATTTGATTTGGAATTTGGGTTGGGATTTGAGTTGAGATTGAATGGATATTTAAGAAAAACAATTGAATTGGGGTTGATTTGAATTTGGTTAAAGCTAAGTCTATGAGATAAAATCAAAGGACTTAAGCAGGATTTTGGAATTTGAATTTAATCATAAGCTTCAATCATTTGGTTTGGAATTGGATTTATGATTTGGGTTTGAATTTGAGATTTGGTTTGAAGAAGGAAGTAAGGATTGGGTTTAAGGTTATAAGGTAGGCAAGTCTTCCTAAATTCCTAAGGCATAACTTATTCATATGGCTAACTCTTCTAAGTCTCTAGGCTTAGGTTACGTATTTACCTAATCACTAGAAGTGTCTTAAGACTAAGGAGCTCTTAGTGTCTATAAGAGTCCTAGATCTATGATGAGCAAGTTGAGAGCTCACTCCAAAAGTGAGGTCGATAAAGACTTAAGAAGAAATTTTGGTTTCGGATTTAAGCTGAGGATTGAATCATTTGGAATTGGGTTTGAGTTGCGATTTGGTTAATGATTGAGAGATTGAATTGATATTTGAGAAAATCAATTGAATCAAAATTTATTTGAATTTGGTTAAGGTTAATTCCATAAGATGAAATCAAAGGGCTTAGAAAGAATGTTGATCTTGGATTTGATTATGGTTTTCAATAATTTGATTTGGAATTTGGATTTAGATTTGGTATTTGAGTTGGATTTGAGGTTTGGTTTGAGAAGGAAAGCATGGATTGGGTTTAGGCTATAGGGTAGGCAAATTTTCCTAAGTCCCTAAGGCATAACCGATTCTTATGGCTAACTCTTCTAAGTCTCTAGGCTTAGGTTAAGTGTTCACCTAATCACTAGAAGTGTCTTGAGACTAAAGAGCTCTTAGTGTCTACAAGATTCTTAGATCTATGATGAGAAAGTTGAGAACTCACTCCAAAAGTGAGGTCAACACTTATGCAAGTGGATCATATGGCTTAAAAGGGATTTAGAGCTTGGATTTGACCTTGGGTTTCAATCATTTAGAGATAAATATGTATTTAAATTTGATAAATGATTGAGGGATTGAATTGATATTGGAGAAAATTAATTGAATTTGAATTGAAATGGGTTTGGCTTGGGCTAAGTCCATGGAATTCAATCAAAAGGCTTAGGGAGGATTTTGAGCTTGGATTTGATATTAATATTGATTATGGATTCTGGAAATCTGACTTTGAAATTAAATTTGGGGTTTGGTTGGAAAATGAGAATAGGGATTGGGTTTAGGCCATAGGATGGGCAAGTCTCCCTAAGTTCTCAAGGCAAAGACTACTCCAATGACTAACCCTTCTAAGTCTCTAGACTTATGTTAAGTGTTCACCTAATCACTAAGAGTGTCTTAAGACTAAGGAGCTCTCAGTGTTTAAAAGAGTCCTAGATCTATGATGAGGAGATTGAGAACTCGCTTGAAAAGAAAGGTCAACACACTATAACAAGGCACAAGAGTTGTCCTTCTAGTGTGGGCAATTTTTAGCCTTGAGTTGTTAGCCATAACCACAACATGGCTTCCCTTATACATATTTTGAAGCTTTTATTGATCACTAATCATGTTATTTGAACATTCATAGTTGATGATACAATCATTCTCATAGCCAATCCATCAAACGATTCTCACTATTAATGTCTTCTTCTTCTTAAGTGGATGATGCTTCATCATCCCACTTATTATCACTTTGATTCTGCTTATTAGATGATGTAACATTTTAGACCAATATTTTTTTACCATGCGGCTCTTTTTTCTATATTTGTAGCAATCATCATTATTATTTTTTATCTAAATTTATTCATGCAGTCGTCATTTTGAGCTCCCTAATTGAGAACTCTTATGATAACTACTTGATTTGTCATTATTTCATCTTGATTAAGCATTCTTTTTGATTTGTAATCTAACTACTAAAGAGTGCTTCATCCTCACTTTTTTATGAAATTCTACTCTTCTACTTTGCTAATGCTTCTTATTCTATAAGTAGATTTTTAAAATCGATAAGCGATGTTAACCTTTCCATCTTTGTATTATAATTATGAATCCATTGTACTCATATCTCAATCGATGAATAATTATTCTTTTCGTTCTGGATTGCGATAGAGGGTATAGGATCAAGTTATGAAATTTCATAGCAAAGAGAGTTTACATTTGTGAAATATTGATTGATTGTCACATCTCCTTATTTGACAGCTAATAACTCTTTCTCCAAGAGTTGTTGCCTTGTGTTATTCCTCTTTGAGAAATATTCTTTGAAAGTGTTTTTGGCTCCTTTTTTTGTGCTTATGCTCTCCTTATGTGTTCTAGTCATTAGTCTTCAATAGTGGTCTTCAAAGTAAACATTATTTTGTTAACTTTGATCTTCCATTTATGTAAGGTGTCATTGTCATCTTCTTAAAGGTGTTGTGCTTGCAAATAGAGTATCAAGCATGTTGTCCATGTGTTATAATTTTAGTTGTTGAGTTTCTTGATTCTTTCAATAACTTGAAAATCACCCATAGTGTCGGTAGTATCTTAATAGTGCCAAACAAGCTTGTCATAGATAACAAACTTACAATGTCATAGACTACTCATGACACAAAGAAACTTTCTCAATAACAGTCTCAAGAAATCCTTTTGGATATAAAAGATCAATCAAATTTGTAACGATATAGCATACTTGGAGCTTCAAAGAGATACTACAAACTCGGTTTTAATGCCAAATTAAAGAATACCAAGCTACTGGGAATACAACATAACTATTATTAAAATTACAAAATAAAGATTATAAGACACAATATTAAGATACACACTTTCTCACACTACTCACAAGTTTACAAGACTATAATACTAGAGAACTCTTTAAGGAATCATTTCTTATCATCGTTCTTCTTCTTTTCCCCACTCTCTAGTTTAGTGAGGAGAGTGCTAATAATAATACTAATGAAATTCTGCCCATACTTTTGTCTTTTTTTAATAAATTATAAATAAATTTACACTCTAATAAGCTTCAATAAAATTGGCTTAATCTTGGGCTTGGGCTTATTATAATGGGCTAGTGTTGATTCTTTAACATAATTTTACCTAAAAAGTTTTGTGATATTCTTTTTAATATATTTTATTAATGAATTTATAAGAAGATCATCCTTTAAGTTTTATTATTGCAAGAAAAATAAGTAGAATAATGGCCAACCAAATTAATTTATTAATAAGAGGATATATGTTTTATTAATCATCAGATGTATGACAAATTCTTATCTTTCTCGATTGATATAATTAAAAATTAAAAAAATGTGAAAAAAAAAATCATTTTGATGTACTTTAATTTTAAAATACTTTAATTGAATTTTTAAACTATATCTTTTCTTAGTTTTCTAATTTCAAGGTGAAACTTTTTGAATGAAAAAAAAATTCAACACTTTTTAATGATATATAATCATCGTGATGATCCACACCTTAACTAATAATCAATAATCCCATCATATGATTGTTAAACTATTTGTTCATTTCTTCATATTGTACTTTGTAATGATATTTCATTGTAACAACACCATTTCTAAGATGAGAGCATCAATGAGCTCTAGAGCATAGAATATTCAAACTTGAATATATATATATATATATATATATATATATATATATATATATATATATATATATATATATATATATATATATATATATATATATATATATATATATATATATATATATATATATATATATATATATATATATATAAACTATAATTTGGGAAAATAAATCTCATTTTTCTCTTAATTTTTGAGATATTTTATTGAACATAAGAGCAAAATGTAGCTAATTTAAATAAAAAAATTCTTAAGCAAGTAAATTTTATAGCTATGCTAAAATATTTGATTGACTAAACCATATACTCCTCATTGGTCATTTCTTCATCCATTTTAAGACTTAATGTGACTTCAATGAAATCATTAGTTTTTTTGTTTGCAATATTTGCCCTATATTTAATTTGCAATCAAGATTTTGCATAAATCATTGCCAAATAATTTTTGAAGTAAGTAAATCTTACAAACCTCTCATTTGAGCTCATCACTTGTGGTCCTTGGCGAATTTAGTGAGAAGGATTTTGAGAGTTTTTTTTTAAATAATATTATTATTATTTTAAATAGGATGTGAGTAGAATATGACAAATATTAAGTTTGATTCACCTACTAATAAGAAAAAATAAATAAATTTTTATCATTAATAAATAAAAAATAAAAATTATATCATTGAATTAAATAATAGAATTATGATATTTATATATAATTAAAATATAATAAATTATTTAATAGTGAAAAATATGACAAACAACTAATCTTTAAATGTGATTATAATTAAATTATAATTATATATTTAATTCTAAGATGGCAATTTTTTAATATAATATATAATATAAAGAGGTTTAGTTTAAATGTAGGGGGGTTAAGCACCCCACTTAACCAACCCCTAATCCACCATTAAATACATATGAAATTGATATAGCACTCATCTTAAAGCATATTTAATAGTTAAATTCTATCATATTTTAAATTTAAACAGGATATTCAAATTTTTAAAAAATCATTTCAAAGTCTCTTATATGTGTGTGTATATATATAAAGAGAGAGAGAGAGAGAGAGAGAGAGAGAGAGAGAGAGACAACAACAACAACAACAAGCCTTAATCCCACTAGTGGGATCGGCTACATGAATCCTTCGTCTCCATTGTGTCCTATTATGTGTCAAATTCTTATTTAAATCAAGTATACTAAGATCATTTTTTATACATCTTAACCAAGTCTTTTTAGGTCTACCTCTACCTTTTTTAACATAAGGCAAATCTAAAGCATCTACTCTAATCGGTCATCGACGCTTTATGTGGCCAAACCATCTAAGGCGACTCTCCCTAATCTTATCTACCACTGGAGCTACTCCAACTTTTTCTCGAATATACTCATTTTGCATTCTATCTCTAAGAGTAAAGCCACTCATCTATCTAAGCATCCTCATCTCTGTAACACTTAACTTAGTCTTATGCTTCTTATATTGGCCAACATTGCACCATAAGTCATTCAGGTCTTACCACCATCTTATAAAATTTTCCCTTGAGTTTAAGTGGAACTTTTCTATCACATAATAGGCGGATGCATTCCTCCACTTCAACCATCCAACTTGAATTCTGCTAATAACATCTCCATCTATTTCACCATCATTTTGAACAATAGAGCCTAAATATCTTAAACGCTCACTCTTATTAATGACTTGTTCACCTAAAGTCACAACACTATCACTAGAACTTCTACAACTAAAATTAACTCCATATATTCAGTTTTAGATCTACTTAAACAAAAATCTTTAGACTCTAGAGTTGACCTCCATAATTTAAGTTTCTGTTGGACTCCCTCTCTAGTCTTATCAACAAGAAGAATGTCAGACAAAAAAGCATACACCAAGGAACATCTTCTTGTAAATGCCTAGTAAGAACATCCATAACTAAAGTAAAAAAGATAAAGGCTTAAAGCTGATCCTTGATGTAATCCAAATAGGAAAATATTTTGTCAATCCTCCTTGTGTTTGGACACAAGTAATAGCTCTAGTATACATATCCTTAATGACTTGAATATAACCAATATTAACTCCTTTCTGTTCTAGAACTCTCCAAAGAATATCTCTTGAAACTTTATCATAAGCTTTCTCTAAATCAATAAATATCATATGTAGATCCTCCTTACTTTCTCTATGCTTCTCCATCAAACCCCTTAACAAATGTATAGCATCCATAGTAGATCTACCCGGCATGAAACCAAACGATTGTGAGAAACTTATGTATCACATCGTAACCTATGCTCAATTACTCTCTCCCATAATTTTAATGTATGGCACATTAACTTAATTCCTCTATAATTTGCACACTCTTGTGCATCACCTTTATTTAAATATAGGAACCAACAAACTCTTTCTCCACTCATCTAACATCTTTTAGTCTTTAAAATGACATTAAAAGATTTGTAAGCCTAAAAAATTCCTTGATCTCCTAAACATTTCCACACTTCAATTGGAATATTATCCGGTCCTCGCTTTTCCACATTTCATTTTCTTTAAAGCTTCACTAACTTCAGATTTACTAATCTGATAAAAATGAAATCCTCTATTTTTGTTTAGGGTATTAAGGTTGCTAAAATTCGTACTTTTAGATCCTTCATTGAAAAGTTTATCAAAAAAATTTCAATATCATTTTCTAAAAAAAGTATTTTATTATTTTCATCCTTAATACACCTCACTTGAACTATGTCTTTACTTCTCCTATCTCTTTGGTTGGCTAACTTATACATACATCTTTCACCTTCTTTGATATCTAATATATTGTATAAATCACTAAAAACTAAATTTTTTGCATCATATACAACTTTCTTAGAATCTCTGCAGGCCACTTTATATCTTTCCCAATTCTCCGAGTTTTTACATCTAAATCAAATTTTATAACAATACTTCTTATTTTTTATCTTTTCTTGCACACTCTGACTCCACCACCAACTATTCTTATTGAAGGAAGCTTTTCCTTTTGATTCTCCAAGCACATCTTTGGCAACTTGTTTAATTTCACTTGCTATTTTTTCCCACATAATGTTAGCTTTCTCATGAACATCCCAAATTCTAATCTCTTATAACTTGCTCTTAAAAATATTTTTATTTGTATTCTTTAAGTATCTCCACCTAATTCTAGGATAATAATTTGGTTTAGTTTTTTCTTACAACCTTTCATCTTAAAATCTAAAACTATCGATGTTGGGACTTAGATTTTCACTTGGAATGGCTTACAATCTTTACAATCTAAACGATCTATTTTTCTTATCAAAAAATAATCAATCTGTGTTTTACTAGATCCATTTTTATAAGTAATAATATGTTCATCTCTTTTCTTAAATAAAGTGTTAGTAACTACAAAATCATAAGCTAAAGCAAAATCTAATATAGTCATGCCTTCTTCATTAGTTACTCCAAAATCATAACCACCATGAATACTTTTAAAATCTTCTACCACTCTACCAACATGTCCATTTAAATCTCCTCTAATAAATACTTTTTCTTCAAGAGGTATCTTTTATATTAATCCTCTAATTCATTCCAAAATTTTTCTTTGACTTACCTCCAAACTTGATGAGCATAGACACTTATAACATTGATAATCTTAGTATCAATGATAATCTTTAAAGCTATAATTCTATCTCCACATCTCAATATTTATAACATTATCCTTCAAACTTTTATCTATAATCACACCTAGACCATTTCTAGTTCGACTTTTTTACCGAAAAGTTTAAAACCTAATCTATCAATCTCCTTGGCCTTCTCCCAACCCATTTAGTTTCTTGAACACAAAAATATTTATCTTTCTATGAACCATAATATCTATTAATTCCATTAATTTAGTAAGAGTACTTATATTCCAAGATCCTAACCTAATTCTAGTTTCATGGACTAACTTCTTTGCGCATCCATCCATAATGTAGGAACCCTATTTACACTGCGGCCGTCACGGTGGCTCAACATTTTCACGTATTCAAATACAGGTCGTTGCTTCCAAGGGACACCCTAGCATTAACACAAAGATTTAAAGGATTCATGTCATGATTATTTCGACAAGTTTTACATTGGGTGTCGACTACCTAACGCAACCCTCCACTTTTCACATCCGGACTTAGGACCGTCAATGATAGTGTTTAGAGAGAGAGAGAGAGAGAGAGAGAGAGAGAGGGGTATAAAATAGTAGAATAAGATAATACATTCATATTTTGATCCGTTATGTAACTAAAATTCATCAAAATTGGTAAAATGAATTATTGAGTCGAATACAAAAATAACATTCTTTATCCACCAACGGTAAAATGTGCGGAGGAAGTCAATGAAAAATATAACAAATTCAAGTAGGAAAAGCAACGGACCAATTTATTTCCATTTATAGCTTCCCTTCCTCCATTTTTAAACCGGCTAACCTCGCCGGACTTTCTCCGGTGCTATGAAAGAGAGAGACCCCATTCCGCATAACCACGACGAATTCTCCGGCGGATAGGGCCAATCTCTTCCCTTTCTTTCCCCTCTCTCCTTTCCAACGGTCGACTCCTCTCTCTCACCAGCTCGTCCTGAACCACCACTCCCTCTTCCTGAATTTCTTTGTACCAGTCATCTTCCTCCATGGGGTAGATAATCAGCGATCGAGCGAGCAAGAAAGAGAGATAGAGAAGGGGAGAGATAGATTATAACAGAAATAAAAAAACCTCCTTTTCGATCAAATTAGAAGAAACAGGGAGAAATCGGAAGGGGAGGCCTTCGGATGAATGTCTACAATCCCACCCATTGGAACAGAGCTCCTTCCATGGTCGTTGCCGTCGAACACCACCACCGGAACGGTGGTGGCTTCGGTCTCAAAACCTCAGGCCTCATCAACCGCTGCCACTTCCGGACATTCCCCCACCCCGACCTCCTCTCCCTCCCTCCGGTTTCCTTGTTCCAACGCAGCCACTCCACCCCCTGTTTAGCCTCTTCTGACTCTTCAGATGACGAAATCGCCAGTGTCATGATCCTCGGCGGCCGCACAGCCCCCGGCGTCCACGCCCTTGTTGCTGAGACCGCCGTCACAATGGCCTTCGGCGCCCGTCCCGTCCCCGCCTCAACTGGCCTAGGTGGGGCCTACTTCCTCCGTGATCCTGCCGGCAACTGCATCGCCGTTGTCAAACCGGCCGTCGTCGATGAGGAATCACACACCCTCTCCCGATCCTCCGTCCGTACCAGCGAGACCGGCGTCCGCGAGGCGGCTGCCTATTTTCTCGACCACGCCGCCTTCGCTGGCGTCCCCCCCACTGCCCTAATCCGGATCTCCCACCATGCCTTCTCTCCGGCGAGCCGCATCGCCTCCATCCAGCGATTTGTTCCTCACGACTTCGATGCCGGCAACCTTGGTCCGTCGAGATTCTCAGTCGCCTCAGTCCACCGGATAGGCATTCTTGATATCAGGCTGCTCAACACCGACCGCCACGCTGGTAACCTTTTAGTACAAAAGCAGATGATCGACAAAAACTGCAGCTTTGACGGAGGAGATATCACCACTGCGCTCGTGCCAATCGACCATGGGCTCTGCTTGCCGGAGCTGCTCGAGGACCCTTACTTTGAGTGGCTCCATTGGCCACAGGCTGCCGTCCCATTTTCCGACGAGGAAACAGAGTATATTTCAAAGCTCGATCCTTTCAAAGACGCCGAGCTTCTCCGCGCGGAGCTGCCATCGATTCGAGAGCCAGCAATCAGAATCCTCATGCTTTGCACCATCTTCCTACAGAAAGCTGTGGATTCCTGTCTCTGCCTCTCGGAAATTGGCAGCATGATGACGAGAGAATTCTGCACGCTGGAGACAGGGGAGAGTGTCATCGAGGCTCTCTGCAAGAAAACACAGGAAGCCATTGAAGTCGAAAGCCGACAATCAGAGTTTGAAGAAAGTGACTTTGAAGAAGAGGATGAGTGGAAGGAATGTCAGTTTGCCATGGACTTCTTTGAAAATGATAAGCTACTTAAGAAGTCTTTGGACCCCCCTTCGCAGGAGGAAGAAGAGAGAGGAAGACGAATAATGAAGAAGAGTCTGAGCTTCAATGGCGGTAGGGTTGAAAGGAGCAAGGTAATATCTTTCAAGAATAAGAGCGACGAAGAGTGGATGCTATTCTTGGAAAGATTTGAACAGCTTTTGCCACAGGCTTTTGAGGCAAGGAAGACGATGAAGATGAAGCCTAGGCTTGGGTCTTCCTGCAACTTCTAAGTTCTTCTGAGGGACACAAGACAAAGTAATTAGGAGCTGAAATATATTTATTTTTATTTATGTAAAATATGAGTATTCAGCTATATAAGTTTATATTTTAATACACAGCTATTTACTTATTACATTCTTACTTTTTTCAGTACACATGAGTTAAAAAAAAGTTATGTACTTCAATATTATGTACATAACTCATGTATGGTATGAGTCGATAGCTCTCATACATAAAAGATTATTTTATGCTTATACATGTATGTATAATTGTTTATAAGGGTCTATACATATATGTATGAAATATATTCACCAAATGGTATGTATATGTGCATTATCTATACATACAATAAATTATAGACATTATGTGCATCTTCACATATTATTTGTTGTATGTATAGAAGATATAAAATACATACACATAGAGTGAGTTTTTTTTTTTTTTTTAAATCTTATGTTTTATATGTGGTGATGTAAAATGTCATAAATGAAAACTAATTTGTATTTAGAAACAAGAGCTCAAAGAATTGTAAATAATTAGGTGAGTAACCTTTGGGATATTATGACCAAGATTTAGGTTGAGCATGGTTGGAGCTTCTTAATTTAAGCGTCAACCTCTTTTGATAGAGTACTCAGGTCTTTTAGGAAGGTTAGAAATTTTTGTAAAAATAATTATAAAAACAATTTTTAAAAATATTATTTAATTATTATGTATATTACAATTTTTATATTAAAAAATTTAGATAACTTTCTTACAAGGCTTAATTTTTAAATTAGGTTTAATTAAAACCTTAATTAGCAAATGAGGCATTTTAAAAAAAATTAAAATAAGCTGGGTGCATGCCAGATTAACAGCCTCGTGCTCACGTTCAGCGATTGGATTGGCCAAAAAATTTGGCCGAAACCGAGAGCCATTTTCTTTCGGATTTCCTTCGTTCGTTCGCCGACTCTGGCTCGGACCGCCCCGACTACACTACTCAAGCCCGCCGCCGGCCCAGGAGAAGCTTGCCGCATGTTTCCTTTTTGTCCTTCAATTTAGGTATTTCTAACCTAAATGGAAAATATTTGCTAGATCTCATTTTATATGAGTTTATTTAGTATGATGAACTTATTTAGTTTGATTTTTAAGGTAGATTTAGATTATACTAGATTTAGTATTTACATAGTTGTGTGATTTGTGAATGCACATTAGGATTTAGGATTTATGTTACGAATTTTTTATTGCATGCAGTGAGGTTATAATTAATTTTTTTGAATATGTAAGCTTTTGATTCTGAACAAATTTTTATATGTGATTTCCAAAATAATTTTAGTTTGATTTTTAAGTTAGATTTAGATTATACTAGGTTCGATTTTTACATACTTGTGTATTTGTGAATACACATTAGGATTTAGGATTTATGTTATGATTTATTTATTGCATGGAGGTTACAATTAATTTTTTTTGAAAATGTAAGTTTTTGGTTCTAAACAAATTTTGATATGTGATTTCCAAAATAAATTTAGTTTGATTTTTCAGGTAGAATTAGATTATACTACATTTGGTATTTACATTGTTGTGTATTTTGTGAATACACATTAAGATTTAAAATTTATATTACAATTTCTTTATTGCAGGGAGGTTATAATTAATTTTTTTGAATATGTAAGTTTTTGGTTCTAAACAAATTTTGATATGTGATTTCTAAAATAAATTTATTGAGCTTGGGAAGATATTTGTGGGCTCCGAAAATTCTCCATCGACCTCTCGACAATTGTGAAAAGAGTTTGATTTAATGTGTCGGTGTAATTTTCAGAAGGCAGATGGAATAGTAGATAAGACACTACCTGATTGCCTCATTTTATGAGGACTTTTGATTTGGCTCGGGTTTCTATAAGCATGGCATCATAGTTAATTACCCCCTCATGAGAGAGAATTTTTGATTAAAATTTGGAGCTAAATGCATAGCATATAGTAGCAGTATGTCGAGTTTAAAATTTGGGATATATGAAATTCATCATTTTTAGCTTAAAGCGGATGGTTGGGGGAATGATGACGTGCCCGATCTAGATCCCATAATTCCGTCTTCCCAGGATGTCGCAGTCGCTAGTATACTTAGTCAGAGGAGGTAGTCGACCCAACCTGACTGAATGATCCTTGTCAGCAACACATGAGTTACAACATCCAAATCCAGACTAGGGTGGTATTTGTACAGGAGGCGCTTAAGTCTACCTAGCTAATAGAGGGTTTTGCCTTTTCAGTATACCTATGATTCACAACTCAAAGGGCATCCATTTAAGCATCTACGAGTACTCGTGATAATATAATGGAGCCTTCTTGGCCAAACCACTGGAGGACTCATCATAGCATCATCACGTAGCCTCTTGGTCAAAACCTTGATCGGATGACAGACCCGCGTCCTGCGGCATAAGATTGATTGAGAGTGAACATAGTAGAACACTTGATTTGACATTGACTCCTTTGTGAGCTAGAGTTTTCTTAATTTATCACCTCCGACAACCAGTTGCGAAAGGTGGATAGATTGAGTTTTCCTTTAAGCTTTTAATGATTGAATTTTATTTAAGCAGTTTTTTTAGATTAATACTTAATTTGAGTTGATTTGATTTGAAATTAGAATCACATTTTGATAGAAGCATCACTTCCGGTTGAAATCACCATTTAATACATCCATCATCGGGGTAGTTAATTGAATGAATCAAATATATTTGAGAACTTTATATCATGTCAACTCTGTTTAGCTCCTAATAGAGGATCGGATCAACTATCACATGATAGAATTAGCTTCTCGGATATTTTAATAAGTTGAAATTCCTATAATAATTGGATTTTTAGATTTTGTTAACCGGACGGTCCAACCAAACCGAAATCAACATTAATTCAGCTAAGTTTAAGCATTCAGCGTAGTGTTAGGGCCCATGTGTGTGTATTTAAGAATGCTTTAATTAACGCATTCTATTTGCTTGTATAATGTGTTGCGAATCTGGTGGTAGTTATTTCAGATTTATATTTTCAATTCAAAATATTGCAACTTCACTTATATCTTTTTCAACTTGACTTATTAAATATAAGCCTTATTGCTTAATTCACGCTTGAATAATATTTGTATTTGAATGATGGCTCTCAAGCTTAATATAAGTGTTTTGTGATTTTGATTATAAATCCAATTAGATTTTCACTTAGATCATTTAAAGTGACATATTGTAAGAATTATATTCATGATTATTGACTATGAATCAAATTCTTAATATGTCTCCCTTAAACTTTCACGACACTTCCCAACTTGCTTAGTGTGAATTAAACCATAATATCAAGCAGCTTTGTTATGTTTGTTATTATTAACTGATATTTAGAATTATCAGTGATAAATGTTGTTCTTGTTAGTTGGTGAAATATCATAATCCATATTTGCTCACAGGTGAGTTATCGAATTTTATATTCGTTCTCTAAATTTGATTGTGTTCAATTTAAATTACTTTTAATAAGTTATACCAATTTCAGTGTTTATTGTTTTAGCCATATTCATGCTTATTCACTAGCGTTGTAATCATATTCATATTCATATAAGAGTTATTAAACCCAATTTAGATTCATCCTTAACTCCATATCAAATTTCATATTTTTTAAAAATTAGACTTCAAATTTATTATAAGCCTCTTATGAGTTTAGTATTAGTCTCCCCAAATTTCAATTAAAGCTTATTTAATTTTGAGAATTTACAAGAATGCGAACTCACTTTATCAGGAAATTTATATTTGTTGTTTTGCTTCAACTTAAGCCATGGAAAGTTATATTTGCAGGAAAAAGTATTGTCTCATACAATTTTCACTTCTGAAAATTACCCATCCAACCTCGTCGTCATATTTAATTTAAACAAAGATGGGTCTCGCATTACTTCTTTCCATTTCTATAAATAGGGCTAAGGGAGGGCCTTCCATTTCATATAGTTTGCTTAGGGTGCTTTGGAGTTTGAAAGGGGAGAAAGATTTGATTACATTCCAAGTAAGTGTTTTATTCTTTCAAAGTTCCTTTAAGTATTTCCCGTCTATTTTCTTTGACTTAGTGTTTGTCGTTGTATTTATTATACACCTTTTATTTAATTTTAAGTTTAGGTGATTTCGGTTTAAATGTGTTTAAGTCTCAGATTTTAGTCAAAGCGTTTGACGTTCATTGGTGGAGCGGCATCTCAACGTTTTATTTGGGTGCTTTAATGAAGCGTGAAGCTGTCTTGCAGCTATTTATCTCATCACATTATGAAGCGTGGCAAACTCCTGTAAAATAAACACATATACATATATATCCCATTATTTCCATTCATACATATCCACAAATTGCACTTTGAAATTTGACTTCTTATTTTCGATGAGAGGAAAAGAGGGTATTGTGGCTGCTAGGGGAGGCTCGGTTGCAGGGATAAGAGAGGAGTTCGGCTGCTGTTTGGAACGGATGATTGGGGGAAATGAAGAACTATCTATTCGGCTTGTAGTAATGATAGAGAGAGAGAGAGAGAGAGAGAGAGAGAGAGGAAAATGAGAAAAAGGTTGGAGACCGAGAGGAATCTTCCTAATGGAAGAGTTGCCTCTTAGCAACCACTGTTTGAGAAAAGGGAAGCCGGAAGAGGAGTTGGGGTTTACGTCTAATTAGAAGGAAGAAAATGCAAGAATGAGGGAGGAGTTCGGTTCGTCCGATGATTGGAAGGAAGAAATGATCGGAGGAGGAAGAAAGCTTACGGGTTGTTGCGATTCGTCCGATCGGAAGGGAGAAACGGAGGGGAAGGCTCAGTTTGATTTCCTTATGGTTGAGGGAAAACGAGAGGTAGAAGAGGGGAAGAGCGAGATCCTGCGGTTGGAGGCTCGAACGAAGGGAAATAAGGATCGAGAGCGGAAGTAGTTCTTCAGCTAGGAGGGAACGATTGAGAGGAGAGTCACGCAAGCTTGCGGTTGAGAGGGATCAAACAGGGAGAGGGAGGATCAAACGCTTGTAAGGAGGAATTCGTAGCCAAAGGCCTTGCGTGCGCTCGAGGTCGGGTCGTTCGAATATGCACAAAGGAATTAGGCCCAGTAAGTTAGGGCTAGATAGGGATGATTAATATATATTATTAACTTTTTTAAGTGTTTAACCAATCTTAATATGAATTTTACACCAATAAAATCATATAGTTAATATATACATACATACATACATACATATATATATATATATATATATATATATATATATATATATATATATATATATATATATATCAATCTTAAGTTTATTCCAACGTTCTGATTAAAGATGCACCGTTTCAACGGAGCGTTTGGTCGAATGCCAAATTGAACTAATTTCGCTTTAAAATGCATCGCATTTTCGATTGCTGACTCGAAACTGTCCAAATCGATCGTGGATAGTCTCATTTGATATATTTTGATATTTCAAAGTTAACGGTGCAATCAATTTTATGAACATAGATCGTCTGGACATTGTTGCAGCCTCCTGACCTTGATATACGCGTATGCGCATTGACAGTTCAATCTCTTAATTGGTCGACTATTATATTATGGAATATGTATATTCTGATTAATTTTGATGTTTTGAACACAATGGCGAAGTTTGTTCATTGATCGGAGCTCATTTGGATTAATTTCAATGATTTCTGGTGTATTTTAGCATTGATATGCATGTTGATACATTGACAGCTCGATCTCTTGATTGGTTGATCATTAGATTGGGAAATATTCATATTCTGACCAATTTTGATATTCTAAACATGACGACGAAGTCTGTTCATCAATCGGAGGTCATTTGGGTATCATCGCAGTCTTCCGACTCTGATATATACGTCAGCACATTGATGGCTCGATCGCTTGATCGGTTGAATGTTAGATTGAGCAATATTTATATTATGACCAATTTCAACATTCTGAATGCGACGACGAAGCCAGTTCCTCAATCGGAGATCATTTGGGCTAATTTTTTGATGATGTCTAGTATAATTCAACTCTGATTTGCATTCTGAAATATCCAAAGTCGATCGAATTCATCTTATAGGTTCAACTTGGCTTGTGTAGCATATGTGAAGGTCAACAAATGTCTCCCAACAAATGTGATTCGAGCATGAAGTGAGTCATATTTGTTGAAAACTGATTGGCCTTATTGATTTTCTCTCTTTTTTTTTCTTGTTCCCCTTCTTTTTACTACTTCTTAGTATAGCTCTATATCTTCATTCTGCTTATGTTTGGTCATGTTCTCATCTGCGTCCTTATATATATTTTCTCTGATTATTTGATAGGAGGATATTCAGCTAGAGGAGATCAGACGACTTGTCTCCTAGTGAGCCTAGCGAGGCGGTTGTTTGGTTGGAGATTGACAGACATGATCCTTGCAGAGATGCTGATATCAGGGATAGGATTGAGCAACACACTGATATGTTGAGAGGACGTGATCTTTACTAGGGTTTCTTTGCGCGATCCTCCATGCTTCCTGACTGTACTTCAAATTCTTTTGCTTTTGAGGATCCTGCAGATTGGGTGGCTACCATTAAGCTATAATGCAGGGACTACAATCCTCTAGATATCACAGTAGCTCAGGTCAGTTCCAAATATTATGATATTTTATAGCCTGCTTCTGATAGCATTGAGCGGATGAGACAGTTTAGACTTCTGAGCCACCATCAGTTACAATTGAGCTCGTCAGACTTGCTTCGAGATTCTTCCATTGGTAGGATTCCTAGTCTTCCACATGGATACGTCACATGGGACAAGTATGTCTTGTAGGCTCATAGAGATACTTTACAGACACCTGGCATTTATGAGGCAGTATATGTGTCTTTATTTGATTTTTGAGGTATGCCTTATTCTTGGGCTCGTGGAGTGGCGGAGTTCTGGGATACTAGTAGTAACACTTGTTGGATTGGCCCAGAGGAGTTGACAATTACCCTTTGGGATTTACAAGCTGTGTCAGGTCTCCCGGTATTTGGTTACCGCTACGAGGAGTGTGTTCCACCTGATGAGAAGTTATTTCCCAGGCAACCTGCAGATGATAGTGATCGACGAGGTAGGCTACCTATGCCTTCTGTTTATATAGATCTTCTGAACAATTATCACGAGACTTTCATGGCATAAGGAAGTTCTAAACGATCACAGGCTACATTGCCTATGAGTGCATGGATTTAGATCTTCTTACAGGAGTATGCTCTATCTGAGGAGAATGTGGCACTACATGATTCTTTTTGATTGGGTGTGTCTGATGGTAGTTATTTATCTAAGGAGACTGCGGACCCTATTCTACCAATAGGGGGGATTTCTCTAACTATACAGGGATTGAGCGAGGATCTATTCTTAGAAGAATTTATAGTGACATGGCTCTACATTTTGTACTTTCTGTTACAGAGGAATTACTTCGTCCGGGTGCCTTATTAGCAGCCAACAGGATCTCTCGAAGTGAGCATATTTCTTTGGCTCCAGCAATGTTGGCCAGGATTTATAGAATATTGGGGGTGATTTCTGGGGTGAATTCTCTAGAGTTATGAAATGTGATTCTACCTTAGCAGCACTTATATGCTTGGGTTCACCTTCATGTACATGATATTTTTTCTTGTTTCGAGTATCCAGTATTCTTTTCAAGGCGAGGATATCCTACAGTCTTGCATTTATAACGAGCATCATCTACTTTGGAGATGGAGCAGATTCGAATGTTCATCTTTGCTCCTCATTTGGTTAGAGATCGATTTTTGTTAGTCTACCAGGAGGACATATTTGGTTTACCATATGACTTGATAGAACCCGATCTTATTGATAGTCTTGATGAGAATGGTAGATATTCGCTCCATGGTCGAATTGACATGAGTATCCTTTTTCGATATCCCAGATAGTATGTTATTGATTTGGACAGTTAATTATTATAGAGGGCTACCAGCCCAACCGAGTTGCATAGTGATTTGGTTTTTTCCAGTCGACTGCTCATTATAGTAGGCCATTCATCCCTGGTGTAGTGAACATTAGGAAGATCAAGACAATTCCCCTTGAGACACGTTACTTTACTGCTTCTGTTGTTTGGCTACATTTACTGAGGCTTGGTACTGGCTCTCACTTTCGGATAACTCCTCCACAGAGTCACATAAGGGTTAGTTATACCCACCTCACCTAGGTACGACTGTCTTTTGGTCCTTTCTTAGAGCGCGGTGCCAGAAGATATGAATAGAGGGTGAGATCTTTAGGACTTCCTCGAGGTCAGAATCCTCATCGTCAGTCACCACCGATAGGAGATAGCATCGCTAGAGGTATAATCATTATATTTATCTTTTTCAATATTCTTGTTATCCCTCTTTGTTATATCATTAAGATATGTTTAGTGTGTCTGATATGTTAATTTGATTTGCAACAGATGCACCAGTTGACGAGCAGGTCAGGTCTGAGGACACCACTCTTCATAAGAGTTAGGGGAATTCCAGAGAAGTTCTTCACCACCTTCAGCGTAGTAGTTAAGAGTCCGTGTGGCTTCAATTGATTGTTCCATGAGTCCACCTCCACTCCAATTTGTGACTTCTGATGATGTGCCACATGTGTCAGGTAGCACTGGAGATACTATTGATGACTCTAGAGTTGGGCCGTCGAGCTTGCCTGCCTTTGATACTGTTGCTTCATATTTTGCTACTCCTTCTATGGAGCCACTTTTCCCCGCTGAGTCTCACTCTACCCATTGTACTGAGGAGACTTCTAAGGTGAGAGATCTTATACCTAGCGGTGTTTCTGTTGAGCCAACATATAGCCCTAGAGCTTATCAAATAGTGAGGGTCCTCGAGGATTACGTCGCTTACGATACACCAATTAAGCCGGATTCGCCATGTTCAAGTATTTTACTTCCTTCCTTTGTTCTTTAGTTGCACTACTTTATCTCATACTGATTATTTGCATTCATTTCTTTCAGTGTCTCGTGTAGATTATGAGTTTCGAATCTACCATTGATATCCATGTACACCAAATCCACGAGATAAAGGCATGCGGGATTACGACATGGTGTTTTTGAGGGATGTGGTTTCTAGGCTTACTCTAGACTCACCAGTCAATAGCTTCACACGAACACCATTCGGATCTTCTTCGGCTTGGAAGAGGTGTTCTCGTACTTGGAGACTCTCTATAGAGATGTAGAGTTTTTGATACACCATATGAGATCGCTCAGTATTATCCGATCTAGCACTTTACAAGCAAAGCTTCAGGAGAAGGTCGGGCTTCGTAGGGAGGTGTATGACCTAGCACATTATGAGTTTGAGGAGAGTGTTTAGGCTCTACGACACAACCATCAGAGTTTGATATATGCTTCTAGATTAATCGCCAGTTTAGAGAGGCCGAAAGTGAGAGAGCTCATGAAGGAGCAAAGACCATTAGGATATGCCATGCAATGGCTAGCTACGAACCGAGCTATTGATGCTTTATTGGTTGAGAGTGAGCATCGCCTTTAGCTTTATTCAACCTTCGAGTAGGCTCCCATGATGTAATTTTTCTTTTTATTTCTCTTTTCATCAGTTATGTATTATCTTGTTGTATTAGTGAAATCAGTATTCCTCTATTACTCTTATGCTTTTTGCTTTGGCGGGCTTGATGAGAAAATCAGTTTTGATCTACGCTTTGATTTTGATTAGATCATTTGAAAATATATTAAATATCACCTTATAGGCAATATATATAGATTGATTTCAGGCAGCCCTGAATTAAGAGTTTTCTCAGATTGTCTTGGTTTATTGATCAAGTAGAAAGATCTCTTGAATTCTGGTTGGTTGTATTCACTAAGTTGGATCTGGCATTAGATTGAACAGCTATCATCATCTGACTGATGAGCAGAGGATCTTTCACTACAGCCTTTTCTTACGGATTGTTGAGTGAGGAGAGCATCAGCAACTCGGCCAATTATAGGCTTGTTGAGCTCGACTTTTAGAACCTACTTGAATCTTTGACTTAAGCTTTGGTGATTTGTCATGACCGATGAACGGGAGTCTTCACGCGGCCTTTTCTATGCTTGTTGAGTGAGGAGAGCGTCAACAACTCAATCATTTGTGGGCTTGTTGAGTGCAACCTTTAGAACCCATCCTTGTCCTAGACTTCAAGGTGTAGAGGTTGATATTTTTTCAACTCAGTTGATTGAAACTTTCAAAATTGGGAGTTCTTTTGACTTGATCTCCAGAATTTGGCAAATCTGGGTGATTTTTTTTTTTTTTTGATAGTCTTTTTCATGTAAATATATTCATTTTATTCTAATCAAAATAGATCGAGGATCTCATCTTATATACCATTTCAACTTGGCTAAATATATAAAATGCCCCTATCTTATAGAGAAATTCTAAAGCACTTTGAAAAAGCTCTAAAATAATTCAAGAAAATATATCAATGTATGAGTTGATACATTTGATCTTAAAAGTGTTTTAACATGTAACATTGATTTCATCTATGTATAGAAATCTAAAATACCCCATGTATAATAGAAGAACTTTCACAGAAAAGCTTTTTTCATCTTGAGTAAGTATGTTCATTTAGGGATCTCGGCATGAAGCATGATGTCGACCTAAATAGATATACTAAAAAAAAGCCTCATGTTTTGCAAGGGGGTTTATATTGTACCTCGAGAATGTATTTATCATGTATAATACTTTTTAGGTAACAACCATTAATTGGCGGCATTGGTCTTTCACCCTTTAGGCCAATGAGTTGGTATGCCCCTCCTTGAAACACTTTCTCAATGACAAAAAGGCCCTCCCAATTAAGCTCAAATTTGTAATCAAATTTTTGATTAGGAATAATTGGTTTTCTCAGCACCAAGATCAATTCTCCTTCTTGGAATATTTGAGGTCGTACTGTATGGTCAAAATTCCTGGACATCTTTGCTCGATAAACTTCCATATTTTGATGAGCTTGGAATCTAACCCCATCAAGCGCGTCGAGTTCCTCCATTCTTAAATGAGCATTTTGAACTTCAGTTAGATTTTATTGGATGGCTACTCAAGTGACACTCAACTTCAAGGAAGAACCGCGTCAAATACTAATGAATAGGGAGTGGATTTAGTCAGCGCCTTGTAGGTAGTTTGATACGCCCATAGTGCCTCTATTAGTTTAGTATATCATTCTCTCTTTTTTTAGTAAGGATCTTCTTGAGCACCTTGACTAATGTCTTGTTGAAGGCCTCCGCCAACCCATTTGCCCTCGGATTATATATTGAAGAATATCGTCAATCAATTTTATGTTGATCAACGAATCTATAAATCTTTGCACTTTTGAAAGTTGGGCTATTATCAGAGATTATCTGGTGCGACACTCCAAATATATAGACCATATTATGTGTAAATAAGTTAATCACTCGATCACCAATAACTTCTTTAAATGAGGTAGCTTCAGCCCACTTAGAAAAATAATCAGCCGCTACTAGGATGAAGCGATGTCCAGCTAACGACGGTGAATCAATTGGCCCAATTACATATGTACCCTAGCATACGAATGACTAGGATGTTATTATTGGGTGTAGTGGATTTGGAGGTTTATATATTATATTCCCATGTACTTGACATTCATGACACCTCTTAGCATGATTGATATAGTCTCTCACAATAGATGACCAATAATAGCTCATCCTTTTAATCTTTACTACCATCTTAGGACCTGACTGATGTGCACCACAAAGTCCTTCATGAACTTCAACCATCACTTTGATAGCTTCATCTGCATTTAGGTATCGTAGCCACATTTGTTCAAAAGATCTATGATATAAAATGTTGTTGATGAAAGCATAGTGCAACATTCTCTTCTTGATTTGAGCTGCCAGTGATTTATTCTTGATATTTTTTCTTCTTTAAAGTAGTTGATAAAGGGTTGCCTCTAATCATGTGGCTCTTCTACAATAAAGGCTTCTCACTACTTTTCTGAAGTAATGTTATTCTTAGCTCTTCTAGGTATAACTTCTTGCTGATTTTGGAGATTATGAGGAGCAACCTGAGTCACATCTTGGTGGGTTAAATTTAATAACCCCTCTACCTACGGAGATTGGTACTTTGCTGGCTCTAGAATTCGTCGAGTAAATATCCCAATCATGACATAATCACCATTAACACATGTCATTTTCTTAGATAATTTTGCTAAGCAATCTGCTTTGCTATTCTCAGATCGAGAGACTCGAGTTAATGTGATATTTGGTACTTGCATCATAAGCTCGAGAACTCACTTGTGATAGAAATCTAACTCAAGCTTGTTGATTTATAAATGCCAAGCACTTGATTTATAATAAGCTGAAAATCGACGAAAATATGCAAATTTTGAATGCCTATGAAAATGGCTTCTTCAAGACCTGCCACTAATGCTTCATACTCGGCTTCATTATTAGTTTTGGCTTGGTCAACCTATATGATCATCTCATTATCTCTCCTTCTAGCGTTATGAAGATGATGTCGATTCCTACTCTTGCCCTTAGGATATTTAGAGGTTGAATTTGTTTGATCGATGAGGCTCCATCAAAGTACATTTCCCAAATTTATGATTTTTCTCTTTCATGAATGAGTATAATTTGTTCGTCGGGCAAATCATTGTTAAGAGAAGAGTCTGCAGGGATGGGATGTGCGAAAATCAAGACTTGTCCCTTGACCGCATGTGATATCAAATTGTAAAAGTAATACTGTCCATCTTGCCAAGCGACCTGTCAACGCTGATCTTGTCATCAAGTACTTCAGCGGATCGATCCTTGAGATGAAGATAATCTTGTGAGATAACATATAGAGATGAAGCTTTTAGAGTGCAAAGATCAATGTCAAACAATGCTGCTCTATAGGAGAGTTTCTCATTTCTGCTCCTATCAGCCTTCAATTGATATAATAAAGAGCATTCTCTTTGCTTTCTTCATTGTGTTGTGTCAATAATGCTCCAAGGGACTCTTCTAATGCAGCTGTGTATAGAATGAGGGGCTTCCTAGAAGTAAGCACTGTAAGGATTGGTGGATTTAACAGGTAGCTTTTAATGCTATTGAAGGTTTCTTGGCACTCCTTGTCCCATTTGAATGGAGCATCCTTCTTCATCAACTTTGTGAATGGTTGACAGCGTCCTGATAGTTTGATATAAATCAACGGATGAATGCAATTTGTCCATGTAAAGAATAGAGCTAACGCAAACTTTTCGGTAGAGGCATCTCCATGATTGTCTTGATTTTAGCAGGATCAATTTCAATTCCTCTGTGACGTACAATATACCCAAGAAATTTTCAAAGTACACCCCGAATGCACATTTTAGAGAATTCATCTTGAGATCATATTTTATGATTCTCTCCAATATAATTCTCAAGTCTTCAAAATATTTTTCACAATTTAAGCTCTTCACCACCAAATCATCAACATAACATTTCACTTTCTGGTGAATCAACTCATCAAAAATACACGTCATGGCTCTTTAGTATGTAGCTCCAGCATTCTTCATTCGGAAGGGCATGACTGTGTAACAGTATATACCAATTGGCATCCTAAATAATGTGTACTTCTCATCTTCAAGAGCCATCTTAATTTGATTATATCCCGATGATCCGTCCATGAATAAGAACATATCGTAGTTGGAAGTATTATCCACCAGTAATTTTGATATTGGAAGTGGAAAGTCATCTTTTGGGCACGCCTTATTTAGATCCCAGAAGTCAATGCAGGCACAGATTTGGTCATTCTTCTTCTTAAGTGGGACATTATTGGCTATCCAATCTGCATACTTATCTTCCCGGATGAAGCCTACTTGGATCAACTTCTTAGTTTCTGCAATTACCTATTCTTTAATCTCCAATCTCATTTGCCTAGGAGCTTGCTTAACATGCATCGCATCTGGTTTAATAGTAAGTTTATGAACTGCTACATTAGGGGATAAGCCTGGCATTTCAAAATATGTCCAGTAAAAGCAATACCTGAATTCATAAAGTAGCTTTTTTAGCTCTTCAACTTTCTCATAGGGATCATCCTCAGCTCCTAGGTTGATTTCTTTGAGTTCATCCATAGTAGTTGTTTTTCCACCATCTTTGAGTTTTTCATGCGTAAGCTTGGCTTCTACTTCTTCATCGTTTGTAAGAAAAATTTCATGGAGCTCATCTTCTTCATCATTATTAGTTTTGATATCAGCTTCTATTATATTATAACAAACTTTATTTTGATGAGATTTGTGGATGAACCCAAGAATTTTAGTGATAAACTTATCACTTCTTTGTGATGCTTGAGGACTTCTTTGGCTCCACATCTTGTTAAATATTTTAGTTCTATGTTTAGTAGTTCCAATATGAATTCCAAGCTTATGCATCATTCTTCGTAAATTCTGTGGATAGTATATTGGTACTCTAATTGGCATTATCTCATTAGAATTTTCATGTTGAGTGGGGCCGATCAAAATTGTGAGGCTGAGAATCTTCAGATTTGTAAAATAAAGTTCTTGTTCTGCCACTATCACTCAATGGCGGCACATAAAATGTTATCAATTCTTCAATGTTATGACTAGTGGAGTGATTTTTTTGAAGTACTACTAGGGGATGGGTATAATTTTGAGTGAGTAATATGATTTTATCAAGTGAGCTATCCTTCTTGATGCAACCATCTGAACTCTATTTTTATAAGTAGATTCAAAGTCATAGTCTAAATCAGAATCACATATTTCATATTTTGCCTTTCTTGAAAGCTTATAAGTTCCCTTAGGTTTAACAGGAATATTTTCTTTTTCTTGTGTGTCGCTTCCCAAATAAGAAACCGATCTTCTTGATTTAGGTGTAAAGTCAAGTGCTTTAGGGAAAGTCTGCATGGTTTTCTTTCTTTATGTTTGCTTCTACTCTTTCACCTTGTGAAGTTGCTTTTAGTTCTTGAAGTGGATGATATCACTTTAAGAGGCTCTATTGGCTTAGGCTCTTTAGGGATGAAATATTTTGCATCTTCATAGATCTTTGCTTCATTGACGAAAAATGATTGTAAGTTATCAGGAATTCTAAACTCTTCTTCATCTTTTAGGTACTTCATACACTGATGCATAGTTGATGGGACCATGTCATATTCATGTAGCCATGGCCGACCCAAGAGAGCTCTAAATGATGTATCAATATTGATTACATGAAACTTTACTTCTGTATATACATCTTGAAACTTGAGCGGGAGAATAAAAGAACCTAGAGTTTTCTGCCCTTTCTCATTAAAACCATGAACCATCAACTTATCTCTCCTAAGATGTTGGATATCAAGTGATAATCCTCTTAATACTTTCAGACTCATAAGATTGATAGAAGAACTTAGATCAATCAATATTCGACTGATTAAGATATCATTACTCTCTATGATAACATATAAAGGATAGTTGTGATCCGTTGTTCCCAACATAAGATCTTCTTCAGAAAATATAATTACTGGAAGATCTTGAGTTTGCAATTATTTGGTCATGCATTTTCTAGCAAAGTAAGCTTCATAACTCTCCGGATCTTTGAGAGTCTGTATCAAAGTTTCTCGAAGGTCTTTTGACATTAAGAGAGCCTCGTACACACTTAATTATGCAGGGATCTTTCTCAAATGTGATAGAATATTATCATATATCTTTTCGCTTGATTTAGGCTTTAGTTTAGGATTTTTGGGAATGATATCTTTGTTGACTTCAATTTGTTTGTCTTTGTCTTTATTTGCATTTTCCTTTTTTGATGAATGTGATAAGACTTTACCACTTCTCAACAGAACTTGAATCACCTTATCATGCTCAGATTCCTCTAAAGAGGTAGTTTCTTCAAATTCACTTCTTATTCTGGAGGATTGACCAAAAGGGCTAGAATCATTTTTCAACTTCATACATTTCATACGTGATGATATCAATGAGTCCGACTCTTCTCAATTGAGAAAATATAAATCTTCATCTAAACTATTATCTTTTTGTTTAGTCATTAAACAAAATTCAGATGTTAACTCCTCAGGCCCTTCTTGCTTTCCGGATAAGAATTTTGATGGGCTGGTCGAGTCTGTCTGACTACCCTTATCATTTTGGAGTAACTGATGTTGAAGAACATCTGATATCACATAAATGATTCGACATATTTCTACTAGACAAAATTCAATATTATCTTCTTCATCCAATTCAACAATGCGAAGTTTAGGCATCAAGTTTGTAAGCCTGAATGGTTTACTTGTCAGTTGGTGATACTCATATAAATTGTTAATAATCTTTTGAGTTATAGTCTTCTTCTTTATCTTCTTTTTCTTAGCCGGCTTCTTTGATTTATGAGGCCTGCATTTAGTAGACTGCTCCTCATGTTATGATGAAGTAGCCTTATCAAAATGTCGTTGAGAAGCCCAAATACTTGGTTTAGGCATCTATTTTAAGTCTAATATAGGTTCAAGTGGTGATTTCCACTTAACACTAGGGACACCTTTTAGCTGCTTCAGCATTTTCACAATCTTCTTTGAGACTACAATTTCTTATTCTTCAGTTTGAATTAATTTTTCTTTCTTTTTATCTTTAATGAATGATACGGAAGAGGACATAATCATCCTTATAGACTCTCTTTTTAGGTTAACTACAACACTGTCAGATAATGTAAATTCACCTCACTGATACTTCCTTTCCAACCAATCTTTGAAGAAATAACAATCTTCAATAGAATGATTGATCATTCAATGATAAGGACAGTAATTTAAATTATTGACTTCATCAGCTTCTTCAGGCCATTTAATTTCTAGTAATTGTAGGCCAGCTTTGACTGCTTACCGAAACAAATTAGCCATACTGTCCCTTCTAAAAGAATAATCTTTGTTCATCTTTTTCTTAAGAGATGGCTGCATTCGCTCATCATCTCTTATTGCTTGTTTTGGATGCTCTTCATCACTTGGAACTAATTTTGGCTGTGAATTAGGATGGACAAGCTTCTTTCTCTTATCATCATTGTACATTGGTTATTTTCCTTTATCCACATTATAGATCACTCACTTTTCATCACTTGAGCAATAGGAAGCGGCATGAGTTTCGTTTCTTCTTAAGTCTAAAGGTTTGTTTCTCTTTGATTTAGCTGTACAGATTTCAGACTTAGGGTGATTCAGCTTTTCAAATTTGGCCACTCTATCATGCAAGTCTTAGAATGTTATAATTGACATCATACATAAATATAGTGCCATTTTATCATCCATATTACCCATTAGCAATTGGATTGCATGTTCTTCTTCCAATTATTGCTCACATTCCATGCTTAGGTTACGCCAATGACTTATAAATTTTATTACTGACTCATCTTTTCTCCTTTTCAGTAAGGCAAGGTCAGCAATTTTTATTTTTTCGGTTGCACTGATAAACCTCTTCATGAATATTGTCTCTAACTCAGCAAAAGTTTTAATCGAATCATTCGACAATTCTGCATACCACTGAAAAAGCAGCATGACGAACCGAAAAGTAACATTCCTCCAATGTTACCACAAGTAGCCTTAAATTAGGCTAAATATTTCTTTGGGTTACCAAGCCCGTTGAAAGTATTAAATTTCGGCACTAAGTAACCTTTCGGGTGTGGCACTTGATCATATTCAGCTGGGTAAGGGCGACCCTTACTAATTTTTAGCTTGCTCTGAGGTTATAACTACCTTTATCTTTTCATTAATTATTGTTTCTAACTGAGTAGTTGTTACCGTTCCAGGTGTGCTAGCCATATTTTGAACTATTGGCTAAAGAGGTAGTTGGTTAACTTCATTCCTCACTTCAGGTGTAGCATGTATTCTAAGAGCTTGAGGCACCATAGTGACTAGTGGTATAGAAATTGTATTATTAGCTACCTGTTGATTAGCAGACAAGACATGTGCTACATTTGACGTGATATTCTTCTATAACATATCCATCATGATATTCATTTGTACCATCATATCATTCATCTTTGTACTAAGCTATGCAATTTTCTTATCTTTAACTTCCATTTGACGCTGCATTTGTCTTTACTCTCTAGCTAGAGCCATAGCATCAACAAGTACAGGCTCTTCTTCTTCCTCTATTTCTTGTTGTTGTTCTGCTCCTTGCTCATCTTCATAGGAAGAACTTAACTATCCTTCTCCTTGTGCATTTGCAGGGACAGTTGTTGCTTGGGCTGAACGATAACGATGATTATAAAAGCGTGTACTAGGCTGATCATTTCCTAGTTCAACCATAAAAATAGCTTCAACACCCATGATCACTTTCTCATTTTGATCTTCTTCTTCTTTTTTCTCTTTAGCAGAGATTGAAGATCCATCTTCTACTTGCTTCTGTGAAGACTCTCCTTCATAAAAATTGAATTCAGGTTCAAGCTCCTTGGATTTATGTTGCTGCTAATGGTGCTGAGTGGAAAGTTCATCTATATCTCTTACCATATAGACGACTTCCACTTTCATAGTGTCCTAATCATTATCTTCTCCTTGCACATGAACTTTTGATCGACGTTTCCAGAGGATCTCTGGTTCAGTGTACGGAATAAACACTTCTTCCATTAAATGACTATGATCAAAGTCAACATTCTCTTGTGGGGGTGAATCTGATCGACGATTGGATCCCCTAGAGGATTCTCCAAGGTGTCGACCATCATGTCTTTCGTCAATGATATCCCTTCTTTTAAGTATCCACTTCTAATGAGTTATTTTTAGGCGAATTTCTGAGTATATGTATTAGATGTCACACCTCTTTCTTTCTTTAGAGTTTCATTACGGGGCCTTGGCCTCCATACCTGCTTATCCTTTCGCTGGGACATTTTGACAATGGATTCTGGACACGTGGTTCGAGTGTCACGCTCTGATGCTCACCGTGTGAAGCATATTTGGCTCGATAACTAGTTACCATAAGAGATGGCAACCTCCTTGGCATAGCTTCAATATTTTTAATTGTCACTGCTTTTGAAATTTTATTTTCATCAACCTATTTTCTTGGCTACTTTAAGAACTTTATGTATTCTAGAGGACAGTATTTCAGGTTGTCTCCTCTATGGTGGTGGAGCTTGACGTTGTTGAGTCTAAAGAGACTGCTTCACCTCACCATTAGAGCTTTTCCTTTTTATCCATTTTAGATTGTCAAAACTATTATGGGTAGGAATACTCGCTTTTGGCGGCAGTATTGCTTGTTCACTAGGTCATTTGAATGGGATCTACTGAGTCCTCAGCTCAGCATTTCTTCTTCTTCTTTGTCTTCTAGTTAATTTGCTTCATGATGAGGAAGCTTCATGATCATGCTTTCCAGATACGAAAGGTTCAATTGGCGGTAAGTCAAGAGATATTAAAAATAGTTTGCCCATTTCTTTTCATCACGGGCGATTGACCTCTTTAAAAAAATTGAAGTTCTCTATCGAGAGAACTCCTTAACATCGGTTGGTTGTTGAACTGGTTGTGAGCATGATTAGTAGGAGCTTCAATAAACTAAGACCTCCCGGCATGACCTCGGATGAGTGTACCATGGGTGGATACTTCAGGAGTTACAGCTATAATAGCTGGGAAATTCAAACTACCAAATTGAATGGTAACTCTAACAACTCCTGTGTTGATGACGGTGTTAGCTAAATAGATGTTTGCACCACACCCTAGTTGAATAGTGAAAGGAGTGCTCTATAGATCCAGTCTGTAAAAGTGAAATATGGGGATTAGTAATTAGTAATTATTATTTCACCCCATACTTTCAAAATACAGAGGTACTACAAAAAATAGAGTAATAAAAATATACTCTACAGAATAATTCATTCGACATAGAGCCACATACTTAGAAATTTGAATTTGTTACACATTTAAATCACTATTTTTTATTTTGAATGTTCAAATATTTTGTTGCTACTATAACACATATATGACTAGCCAAAGATGGACAAAGAATCATGTCCCCAGCGGAGTCACCAGAAATCTGTGAGCTCCAAAAATTTTCCATCGACCTCTCGACAATTGATGAAGTTAATATGTCGGTGTAATTTTCATAAGACAAATGGAATAGTAGATAAGACACTACCTAGAGATTTCACTCTCATTTTATGAGGACTTTAGATATAGTTCCAAGTTTTCTATAGGCGCAAGCACCTATAGTTAATTACACCTCTTAATGTAGAGAGAGAACTTTCTATTTAGGCTAATCATTAGATCGCTAAATGCAGAACATATAGTAGCAATATGTGGAGTTTAAAATTTGGGATTTATCAAATTCATCATTTTTAGCTTAAAGCAGATGGTTGGGGGATGATGACGTGCCCGATCTAGATCCCATGGTTTCGTCATCCCGGACTATCGTGGTCCCTAGTCTACTTAGTCAGAGGAGGTAGTCGACCAAACCTGACTGAAGGATCCTTGTCAGCAATATATAGATTATGTTGTCCAAATAATCCTTGTAGACCTTAAGTGGTGTTTGTCTAAGGAGACAGGCTTAAGTCTACCTTAGCTAACAGAGAAAATTTTGTCCTATTAAGTATACCCTATGATTCACAACTCAAAGGGTATAGCCATTGGGAAGCATACGGGCTACGGTCGTGATCATAATATAATGGAACCTTACTGGCCAAACTACCCGATCAGAGGGATCTTGTCATAATTTTATCATCTATGGAGCCTACTTGCCAAGCCACACAGTCAGAGGACATAGGCCACGTCCTTACTGGCATGAGATTGATTGAGAATGAATATAGTAGAACACTTGATTTAACATTGGCTCCTTTGTGAGCTAGAATTTTCTTAATTTGTCACCTCCGATAAACAATTGCGGAAGGTGGATAGATTGAGTTTTACTTTAATCTTTTAATGATTGAATTTCATTTAAAAAAATTTTTAGATTGATACTTAATTTGAGTTAATTTGATTTGAAATTAGAATCTCATTTTGATGAAAGTATCCCCTCTGGTTGAAATCACTATTCAACACAGCCATCATTGGGATAATTAATTAATTAAATAGAATATATTTGAGAACTTTAGATCCTGTCAACTCTATTTAGCTCCTAAGAGAGGATCAGATCTACTATCACATGATAGAATTATCTTCTCAGATAATTTAATAAGTTAAAATTCTTATAATAAATGAATTTTAAGATTTTGTTAATCCGGACCCGATCCTAAGACCAAACCGGAAATCAACCCGCGCAGCATTCTCAAACACTAAGTTTAAGCATTCAGTATAGTGTTGGGGATCATGCGGGTGTATTTAAGAAAGTCTTAATTAACGTCTTTTGTTCGCTTGTATGATGTGTTGCAAATCCGATGGTGATTATTTTAACTTTATATTTTCAATTCAAAATATTGCAGCTTCACTTATATCTTTTTTAACTTGGCTTATTAAATATAAGCCTTGTTAATTCACGGTTGAATTACATTTGTATTTGAATGCTGGCTCTCAAGCTTAATATAAGTGTTTTGTGATTTTGATTATAAATCCAATTAAATTTTCACTTAGATCATTTAAAGTGATATATTGTAAGAATTATATTCATGGTTATTAATTATGTATCAAATTCTTTATATGTCTCACTTAAACTTTCACGACACTTCTCAATTTGCTTAGTGTGAACTAAACCATAATTCATATGTTAATCAAGCGGCTTTGTTATGTTTGTTATTGTTCATTGATATTTGAAATTATCAGTGATAAATGTTGTTCATATTAGTTTATGAAATATCAAAATCCACATTTACTCACAGGTGAGTTGTCGAATTTCATATTCATTCTCCAAACTTGATTGTGTTAATTTAATCACTTTAATAATATTTCATTTATTGCTTAGCCATTCATTTTATTCGCTAGCGTTGTAATCATCTCCATATTCATATAATATTTATTAAACCCAATTTAGATTCATCCTTAACTTCATATCAGATTCCATATTTATTTGAAAATTAGACTTCAAATTTATTGCATGTATCTTATGAGTTTAGTATTAGTCTCGCCAAATTTCAATTATTTTATTTAATTGAGGAATTTACAAGATAACTTTTATCGAATTTACATTTGTTGTTCTGCTTAAACCTAAGCCATGAAAATTTATATTTGCAGGGAAAAGTATTATCTCATACAATTTTCACTTGTGATAATTACCCATTTAACCCCATCATCATATTTAATTTAAACAAAGATGGGTCTCGCATTGCTTCTTTCCATTTCTATAAAGGGCTAAGGGAGGACCTTCCATTTCACATAGTTTGCTTAGGATGCTTTGGAGTTTGAAAAGGGAGAAAGATTTGATTACATTACAAGTAAGTGTTTTATTCTTTCAAAGTTCCTTTAAGTTCCTATTTTCTTTGATTTAGTGTTTGTTGTATTTACTATACACCTTTTATTTAATTTTAAGTTTAGGTGATTTGGTTTAAATCTTAAGTCCATTTTAGTCAAATTTGAACATTTCAACATAGGTGGAGTGACATCTTCAGTTTGGCTTACTGATGCTATAATGAAGGATTTGAGCCTCTTACTCACATAATTTCTAATGTAGAGAATGATGTCTTTGTTATCTGCAAATGATTTTTATCTCTGCCATTAAGTAGAGAGCTTCAAACCTACAAAATAAACACATATACATATATATTTCCACATTTCCATTCATACATATCCACAAATTGCACTTTGAAATTTGACTTCTTATTTTGGATGAGAGGAAAAGAGGGAATTGTAGCTGCTAGGGGAGGCTCGATTGCAGGGATAGGAGAGGAGTTTGGCTGCTGTTTGGAATGGATGAATGGGGGAAATGAAGGATAACTATCTATTTGGCTTGCAGTAATAATAGAACGAGAGAGGGAGAGGAAAATGGGAAAACGACTGGAGACCGAGAGGAATCTTCCTAATGGAAGAGTTGCCTCTTAGCAACCACTGTTTGTGAGAAAGGGAAGGAAGAGAGAGATCCTAATTAGAAGGAAGAAAACGCAAGAAGGGGGGAGGAGTTCGGTTCGTCCGATGATTGGAAGGAAGAAATGACCGGAGGAGGAAAGCTTATGGGTTGTTGTGATTTGTCCGATCAGAAGGGAGAAACGGAGGGGAAGGCTCAGTTTGGTTTCCATGCGGTTGAGGGAAAACGAGAAGTAGAAGAGGGGGAAGAGAGAGATCCTACGATTGGAGGCTCGAACGAAGAGAAATAGGGATCGAGAGCGGGAGTAGTTCTTCGGCTATGAGAGAACAGCTGAGAGGAGAGTCATGTAAGCTTGCGGTTTAGAGGGATCGAACAGGGAGAGGTAGGATCGAATGCTTGTGAGGAGGAATCGGTAGCCGAGGGCCTTGCGTGCGCTCAGGGTCGAGATGTTCGAATATGCATAGTGGAATTAGGGTCGGTCAATTAGGGCTAGATATGGCTGATTAATATATAGTATTAACCTTTTTAACTGTTTAACCAATCTTAATATGAATTTTATACTGACAAAATCATATAGTTTGACGATGGTGCATCAGCGCAATCGATGTTTTTCAAATACGCAAATCAACTAATTTCAATTTAAAAATGTATACTTGAGCCGATCGCATGACTGCTCAATCAATCAACATTCTCATTTTATAGATTTTGATGTTTCGAATCTAACGACGCAATTAATTTTACGAACGAAGGTCGTCTAGATATCGTCGCAACCTCCTGATCTCGATATATGGGTAGGTATGCTGATAGCTCAATCTCTTAATTGGTCGACTATTATATCATGGAATATGCATATTATGTTTAATTTTGATGTATTAAATGCAATGGCGAAGTGTCATCGATCATTCGTTTTAATTCATTTCGATTTCGGATTTTAGCTCGATATGAGCAACACATCGACACCGATTTTAATGATCATTAGATTGGGAAATGTTCATATTCTGACAAATTTTAATATTTTGAACACGACGGCAAAGTCCGTGGCACCGAAAGTCAATTGACATCATCGATTTCTCGACTCATTATTATTCGCCATTATAGATAATTGATTGGACCGTAATATTATTTAGACCAATTTTAACATTCGAATGATGACTTAATTCGTAAAGATTATTTGGGCTAATCTTTGAAGATTTCTAGTATAATTCAACTCTGATTTGCATGCTGAAACATCCAAAGTTGATCGAATTCATCTTATAGGTTCAACTTTGCTTATGTAGCATATGTGATGGTCAACAATATTTTGTTAATGCATATGAGATTTAGGGTTTAAGTTAGAGTTTTTTTATTATTCACAACATTTAAGTAGGTTTAGTTGAATATATAGGTTTAATTGTGAAGAGATATTGATATTTGTTTTGCAAAATAATTTTATTGCATTTGCAAATTACTTTTGTGAATGCATATGAGATTTAGGGTTTATGTTAGATATTTTGTATTATGTAGAGGTTATAATTATTTTTATTGAATATATAAATTTAGTTGTGAAGAAATATTGATATGGGATTTATAGAATAAATTTATTGAGTTTGCAAAATAATTTTTAAGTCAAATGTTGAAGGTACATTTTCCTGAATTGAATTTTGTACATTGACCAAGTAAGACAAAGGATTAATGGTGTTGTGCTATTGTTACTTAAAATGAGTTGATATCTCAGTAGTTCTATATTACTAACTCAATGTAAATAATTTCATTCTAACGTATTGGTGGCAAAATCGAATCATCGTGGTGATTAAATTCATGGAGTTAGAGAAGCGAATAATGAGGTCATTGAAGCTAGATCCAGCAAAGTTCTTTATTAGTCCCATAGGTTGTTTTCCTATTAGTGATGAATTTATTGCAACTCACATTAATGATGAAAAGTCTAAAAGTCAGAATTAATACAAAGACGCGCAAAATTTATTGTATATGTTGAAGTTGAGAAACTATCGTGTGAATAAAGAGAGGTAAACAATATTGAGGAGTGTCAGAGAGCTCCAATCAGTACTGAATATGTCACACCAGCTTCTCAAATAAGTACTCAGATGGAAGCATATGGGTCTGCACCAATAGAACATGCTTACTTTGCTGGGACAAGTTCTGTTGCATGGGTGATCTTGAAGGTGATCACATTAATCCACTATCTCCTGAAAATATTAGATATGAAACTATGCCTAGTGGACCAAGTAGTGATGATGATGAGGAGGATGATAGATGTGAAAGCCATTTTATAGAACCACCTCGAGTCGAGACCTAATGACTACTTAGTTAGAATAACTCATACTGAAGAGCACTTGTTATGTAACAATGAGAAAGCGTCAAATTGTAAAGTAGACTAATTCTATGTTATTTTTGCTGTTGTATTAGTTTTTTCTTGAAAATGATGTACTTAGGTACTGTGATTTTTTTCAATATTGTAGCAATTGAACTTTTCTGTTGTTATATATTACTACATTTTTAACGCTCAAATTATTATAAGAAGGATGAGATGAATTTCATGCGAGACGAAGGAGAGATAGTGGACTACACCTCCACCAAAGTTCATCAAAGATTACATACATGGTAGGAACATAGCAGCGCATCCTGATTTGGTAAAGTATTATTTAATAAAGCTTCAGACATGTTTTGCTATAATGTTGCATACCAGCATAATTCATCTTTCATGTTTGATTGAGGTTGCTTCTCATTTCTATTTGGAAATATGAATTGTCGATAGGGTGCATCATGGGACTAGATTGTCTCAGATGTAGTACATGTGATCACACTTGCTCGCTCTTTATGGAGCATTGGTGTTCGTAGACCAATACCTTCCACTTGGCCACTGGAGAGATGACAATTATACTACAGGATGTTGCAATGAGTTTGGGTGTTCAGATAGATGACCCGCTTATGCTTGGTAGGATTGTTGTTGGTGGAGGAAAACGGTGGGCTTCTTGGCCAGTTAGAAGTGATGAGTTGATTGGAGCACATCCATACACACCATGTAAATGATCCACATGACGCCGAATTCAATGGACAATATCATGCACGCACTTGTTTGCCCCTATGATGGCTGATGGACATACTTATAGATTATATAGATCTCAAGCCAGTCTTATGCACGAGCATACATAATATTGTGATAGCTTAGCACATTAATTGCTCAACTCACAATATCTGCCATTACTTGAGGATGTTGATACATTTAGGGAGTTATCATTGGGTTCAATTGTACTTGCTCATTTATATAAGGAGATACATGAGGAAACCAAATCGAAGCGCACGAATATGACTGGATGCCTTCATTTATTGTAAGTATAGGCTTGGGAGCACATTCATGTGAATGCAAATATATTGTCCCATATCCTGATTATGGGTTGTGGAGAAAATTCTATAAAGTCGCCTACCAAATCAGAGAAATAAAAGAAGCACTATATAAAATTCATCTTGGTAAGACGCCATGATCAGATGTACTTATTCAAGTGATCTGACACGTATCATAATGTACTATCTCGAAGAGGGTCACTACCCTTTAATGGAACCAATCATCTCAATAAGGACTGATGTACTTCGTTCAGTTACGTATTGCTAAACTTCCGTGAAAAGTGGCGGGGATTTATTTTTTGTCGGGTTAGTTAAGTTCTCTATGAAGCCCACATAGTTAATTACATCTAAGGGCAGGGATCCCTTTGGAAAACTCTCAATTAAGATAAATGATCGTTGTCTCTGAAGATTTCAATAGGGAAAGACTATCAATCGATTGGTTTGTATTTGAAGATCAAATGGGATAGATCAAAAGATGGAGTTATTATCGAAGCCAAAAAAGAGAAATAAGTAGAAGATGCCCACGATGCTAATAAACCTAGTGAGCATTTCAAATTATCCTAAAATTGGGCTTTACATTTTAGAAATTGATTTAATTTATTTGAATTGTATTTTTTATTAGAATTTTAGGACTTAAGATTCCTTAACATGAGATTAAGGAAATACCTAAGAGGTGAGAAATTATGCTTATAGCCTGCAAGGGGAAAAGCAGCCTCAGAATCTAAATCTAGGGAGCTTCGGCGAAGGCCGAAAACACAACCTAAATCTAAGATGAAAATGGGTAATTGCCTTCAGAGAGAACCACACCTAGACTTACTTTGGGGTGGCACCAACTAACTCCTCCTATGATTTTAAATATATGTAGGCAATTCTTTATACTTATGCAAGATAGCTAGGCTATTTTTATTTAGAAAGAAATTAAGTCCTTAAACTCACTCCCTAAAAAGACTAGATCATGTAAAGGGCATGCTTCAAATGACCTAAATCTAATGCATTTCAAATTCATTTTATTTTATTTTTTTTGGACAATCATTTTGACTCAGGCTAATAGAATTTTTATGACTAATGCATGAGAAATCAGATTAGCCAAAATCAGCGAGAAGGAGGTGAGTTTCCACCATCAAGGTTAAGCGGTTCTCTGGTAAAGGTGGAAACCCTCAATCAAGAGTGAAATAAGATGCATTTGCATGATATTATAAAGAAATGCTCATAAGGGTTGCTAATTCTTTTATCTTGATTTTAATCTAAGCTTTAGGTGAGGTTATGAGTTGTTTAATTTTAATTTGAATTATTAAGTTGGGTAAAAGATTTATTTTTTCTTAAAGAGCTAATCCACATCAGCCATACATAAAAAGCAAGAAAGAACTAGGAAAAAGCATATACTTAATGTAAAGTTAAACAAATCATTAAACAATTTATAAAGCTAATCAAAGAATAAATAACATTTGTGGTGGGCACCACACACCAAAATATCAAATTGGGTGGAGCTCTACTACTTATACAACCAGTTACAAATGAATTAAATTACATTTAAGCAAAGGAATTCATTATTATGGGGATCTTCAAGATTTATTCTTCTTACCTCTTTCTTCTTTCTTCTTTCTTTTCTTCTTCTTTTTCTTCTTTTCTTCTTTTCTTCTTCCTTTGGAAGGTTGAAAGGTAGATGCTCTAAGGCTTCATATGGTGTATAAGGTAAGATCTTATGACCAATGTTCATCCTAATCTCCCATAACAAATCATTCCAAAATCTTAAATATACAAATTTTTACATGAAAAGGAAAAGAGAAATCTAGCTAACCTGCAAAATAAAGGTTAGTCAAATCACACCACACAAATCTCAAGCATGTATATTGAACTTATCACATGACTAAGTCCCCACATGGATTATGCATAGGGGTATAAGCACAAGCAAAAGCATTTATATTTTTATTTATGATAGGCCTCTTTAGCACAATCCCTGAGAAAAGAATAGTTAGAGCACATTACCATTCATTTCTGAGCATACACCCTAACATATAGTCTAAAACATTCATCACAAACAAAACATAACATCAAACCATGCAACCTAAACTAGAAGTGGTGACTTAGGCTAATGTGTGTGCTTTGAAGGTTTGTGTGGCATGCTTAGCTTAGGACTTTAGGTTCAAGTTTTCTAAGTGTGAAGGATATGTTCAACTTAGAGGAGAGTTTCATTTAAGTTGTTTAAGTGTTTTGGGTTATTCTTATTTCATGTTTTAATTTGATTTGAGTGAAACCTACAATTAATTACTAAGTTATAAAGAGAAGGAAAGAGAAATGAACTTCTCTTTCCTTCCCTAATCCTTAAGTAATTTCTAAGGTAAGTTCACATTTTAATTTCATTTAGGTGAATATTTTGATTACATCTTTTAATCAATCCTAAGTTTAGACAAACTCTAAACAAACCTATTCAAAAAGAAAGGCATTTTAAGATTAAATAAAATGAATCAAAATTCACATAACACACATTACTTCATTTCTTTCCCAACATATATAACATGCATATGGATGGATATGCATATCTATATATACAAATGAGAGTTAACACACTTTATGATGCATACTAAGTAATCATTTAAGAAAATTTAGAAGTTAAATGCATGATTTTCTTAAGTAGAAAAGGTTTTCCTTATCCAAAATTTCACATACATGCATGAAAGTAAGAAAAGTGAGTATGCCATTGTTAACAGGGTGTAAGAAGACCTACTTAGGGCTACTTAAAGCCTCGCAACCTCGGGATTGTCTAGACTAATATATCACTTTCCTTAAATACTAGCATGCATATAAAAGAAATGAAATAGAGAAGGAATATGCAAAAGTTATTTAATAGATTTGTTTTATTTATGCAATTTATTTATGCAAGTGTAGGTAACCTTTCTTAGATGGTAGCATAGGGATGAATAGGGTATGAGATTAAGTAAGTGTTGGGTTCTTTTCAAATGAACCCTACATCTTACCAACTCCTATTCAAAACTATGCTAACATAAAAAAGAAAGGAAAGGCTATACTAAACATGACTTTATAATTCATCACATGCAAGTTTATAATTAAGGTATAGATAGCACACTTTCAGATTTGATATTTGATTTATAAGTTTTGAGAATATTTTGAATTTAGTAGTGATAATAACCACTCATATTTTACTTTAGCCAGCATATGCACATTTGACATAAAGTAAACAATTTTCATTTTAAAATTTGAAACATGAAATTATGATTGCATGAATCACATGACATACAACTTAATATGTTAGGAAAAATCTAAAGTAATGAAAGCATGTAAACAAACTCACTTTACTTAAATCCTAAAGACATTCTTAAGGAATAAGAAAAATTTAGAATAAATCAAAGTGAATTTCAAAATGATTTTTGTTTGGTTTGAAGTTTGATTTAATTTTGAAAAGGTGAAATGAGTTTGCTGTTCCTAACCCATTCTCACATGTATTTTATATTTTTGTTTATTTTTAGATAATTAAATCCATTTTTAAATATTAATTAGGTTAAGGTATGAATTAAGTGGCTTAATTAACCCTTACTTACACCACTATAGGAAAATTAACTAAGTAATTATGAGCCAATGAGATGGCATAAAACCCACAAGATATTTAAATTTGTAATGCACCTAATAATGAAATGCCTAATGCAATTTGGCTCACAATTAAAAGTTGGTTAAGCTAAGGTGTTTTAGCTTAAGTATTTTTAAAACACCCCTTCATACTTATGAAAGGGGTTTTTATTTCCTTAATTAGACTTATGCTATTAAACACCTAAGAATCCACCCAAGATAGATTAATTAAGTTCTAAAACTTTTTAGAATTTTTAAAAATTGTTTAAAGGAATTTGATTAACCCATAGGGGATTAAGGAGAGAAAAGGGGGTTTAGGGAATAGCTTAGAGGAAATGTCCCAAAAATTATTCCATAAAATCCCTACTCACTGGATTTAACCATAATCAAACTTAATCAAAGAGTAAATCCACTAATCATACCTTAATTACCCTTAATTACATGAAGGGGGTAATTAAGGAATGAAATAGTAATTTACCCAATTAAGACCTCAATAAATCTCAAGAAAATTAGGGGAGGCAGGAGTCATCCCCTAAAATGAACCCTAAAAATTTGAGATCAATTGGTGACTTAATTAGAGAATAATTAGCTAATTAAAATTCCTAAAGAAACCCAAATTCAGAGAAAAGAGGAATTCAAAATCCATTGAAAATATTTTTAAAATATTCTAGATGAAATTATCTATACATAGTATTTTTCCTTATATTTTTTTGATTTCTCTATGAAGAGATATGAATTTTAGAAGTTATAGGGATTAATTAGAAATTAATTAGGTAAATAGCTAATCCCACTTAATCTCAGCTCACGGCGCGACATGTGGCGGCGGTCAGCATTACACGCGTGCATGAGCCACCATAAACATCATATGTCGAAGGTGGCTGCGCTTAATATCTTTGGCCATGATCGATGGGATGGCTAATGAACAGAATAAAGGATTATAAATGTGCTAATAACCTCAACCAGTCCATCTAAAATGCGGATGGGATGAGATGAGAGTTCTTCCGAGGATTAAGAGTCCATGATCAAGAGGAGATCAGAGGATCTAGCATAGAATTTGAGTCAACCCATCTAGAGGAATAGGCGGCCAATCCAGCGATGGATTTCACATGCAATGTACATTCCTTTCAAAGGACCAACACTCAATCTATGGTGGTCACATATACCTAGGAGGGATCCTGCTAGATCGATGAGGTAGCTTCGTCAGTGGAGAGAAGCCACAAAAGTTAAGAGGTTGAGTGGATCTATGGATAGCAACACCATCTATTAGACAACATATTGAACCCAACCAGGATTGTGGTTGAATGTCACTATGGGACTTAGATCAACTCAAGGATAGTTAAAGATTGATTTCATTTTTTAGTTTGTTTGTTTGTTTTGATTATGATGGATCTCATGTTTCGATGGAGTGTAGGGGCCATGGAAATGGGCCTAATTTAATTCAAATAGAGTAATCTACCAACCACAATGCAAGATTATCCAACGAAGGAGAAATGCCTTTTAGTACACAATGGTCAAGTCTTAAGAAGAAAGCACGGGGACTCATATCTTCTAGAGATAAGAAATCACTGGAGTGATCAGTTGCTTTGGGCAATAAATCAAACCCGACATAGGGCTGACTATTGAGTGAATGTCACTGGGGGACTTAAATCAACTCAAAGATAGTCAAGATTAATTTCATTTTTTAATTTGTTTGTTTTGATGGATTCCGTCGATTTGCGATGGATCATATTGAGAAAGAGCTTATAGAAGCCTAGACCATCTGATTTGACCAAAGTCACTTCATGGGAGAACTATCCAACCAAAGTGTCTTTTGTTTGCAATGATCAATTGAAGGGAAGAAAGCTGGGACTCACATCTTCCACTAGAAAGACCTTTGGGGTGATGGGTTGCTTTAGTGACAAATTGAACATGACTGGGTAGCTGGTTTGACAATCATCCTAGAAAGAATGTGTCATGGTCTTACATCTTTCAAAGCAAAATGACTGCTGGGGTAACTTGTTTGTGGTAAAACAGATTGAACTCGACCTAAGGGTGACTACGGAGTGAGTACCAATAAAGGGATTTACCTGTTTCGGTGTGGGATAATTCATAGGGAGTTGACTACCTAAAATAGGATGCTTGCTTGGGAAAAGGGGCCTTTTGGGGGACTTAAATCTTAATCCACAAGAAAATTAATTTTGTTTGTTTTAGTTTGTTTTATGTGGAACTTGTTTGAGGATTCGAGAATGAGCTTATCGACTAGACATATCTCAAATTTACTGAACCAAGGAAGAATTTGTACATCCGTTGAATAAATTTTCCAACCACAAGGGTGGTTAGGAAGGAGGCTGAATCAAAGTAACTTGGTAGTGTCTAAATGGAAAAAGGACTTGATCCAAATAGAGTTCCCCTGAGGATGAGATAAGGGCTTAATCAACACCACAGAAAATGACATGGTAGTAATATTTTAATAGGTATTGATGTCCAACTCAAGGAGAAAGCTGGGACTCATATTTGCCAGAGTGGTGTAACCCTTGGGTGAGTCATTATCGACATAGCGAACATCAACTAACTAAGGTGCTCGTCGGTTTTGACAATCGACTATGAAGAAAGCTTGGACTCACATCCTATGGCGGAAGATTGGGATAGTCTCTCACAGGTGTTATCTGACTTAGGGCGACTACAAAATGAATGCCATTGGGAGACTTAGATCAACTCAAAAGTAGTCAAGAAGAAAGGAGCCTCTAGGGACTTATTATGAACCTCAAATATACTCGACCTAGTTAGAGCATGATGGCTAGTTCAAGAAGAAAGCATAGGGACTCACATCTTCTTAAACAAAGTCAACATGAGGTAGCTTACTGGCTGGGCAGTGAAAAGTATCAAACCAACAAGGTGCTCGTTGGTTTGCAATGATCAAGTTAGGAAGAAAGAGCGAGCACTCACATCTTCCAACAAATGATCACTGGGGTGACATTCTAGCGAGGTAGCATGTAGGCGACTAAGCTAATGAGTGAATTTTGAGGGCTTGCTCACATTAGCTGAGACAAAGATGTGTTTGTTTGTGTGAGTTAAAAGGAATAGGATGCCTAGAGGACTCCCACTACCTTAAAACATCTTTGAGATGAAATGCGGGTGGCAACAAGAATTCTCACTAAGAAAGGATGCCGGGTTCTCTCTAATTTATTTTGAAATAGGATTTCAGTTCTCTTATATTCTAAAAGCGTCATTGTGTTTGTGTTGTGAAAAAAAGATAGGATGCCAGGGGACTCTTACACTACCTTTAATTATGGGATGATGCCATTGATAAGCAACAAGAATTTCTGAAGGAAGATTGGGTTCTCTCTAACAGTTATAATGAAATGGGATGCCTCTCGAGTTCTCTTAACTATCTATGAGATTTATTTCTGTTGTGAAGAGGGATAATGCCACTTGGACTCTTACAAAACACATCATAGCATTCACAAGACAAACAACACTTTGAAGAAGAGAAGATTTGATGAATGGAATCAATTTTTTTTGTTTTTTGGGATTTTTCTTTAGATATAGCCCATTAATTGGAAGCATTTGTTCCCCTTTACAATCAATAATGATAAGATCCTCCTTGGTAAGCTTTCTATGACATAGGGCATTCCCAAGTGGGTTCAAACTTGCCTCCCATCTTTGATGGGCAATAATTAGTCTCCTTATAACATAAGTTCTCTTCGGAAAGACCTAGGCGACCGACTTGTTATGAGCTTGAATCATTTTGGTCTTGTCTGACTTCGAGATTTTGGCATGCACAGCAGGCAACTTTCCTCAAACCTTAGCTCTTCTAATAACTTTGCATTCCTCATAGTGATCTTGTTACCCAATCTATCCTTAGTGAGGAGTTAAACTTAAGAGAAGAACAACTTGGGACCCATACACTAAGGAAAATGGGGTAGGGAGTTGGAGTTGTATGTGGTGCGGTAGGCCACAAGGCTTCCTTTCGTTCCACTATCGTTTGTTGTCATCAAGAGTCTTCTTGATGTGGATGAGTTTGTTGAATCTTACGCTTTAGCCAGCTCTAGATAGTAGATAGTGGAGTCTCAATCTATACCATGTCGGCAAAGCTTGTTGATCTTGCTTTTGAATGCACATTATCATATAATTATAAGCCGACTATATGAGATGGAAAAAAGAAGCACATTGTGACCTCTCGAGTGGGATGGATTACGCGGAAAAATAGTGATGAATTTTGGAAGAAGGAGGATCGATGGAGTACACTCAAATGGCCAGAGTAGGTGTAGAATGTTGGGTGGTTGGTGGAAATTGTGCACGCGATGGCATCTCTACGTCCATGCTATCTGTGATCATAGAAGGCCAGTAGTATCCAAGTCTTTTGATCTTCGACTTCATCTTCGAACCGACTGACGAGATCCACATATACCTGAGTGTACTTCGGTTATAATGCCACGAACTTCGTGTTTATCCAAATAATGTAACCACATCTGGTCAAAGGACCATCGGTACAGGGTGCCATCAATAAAAGCATAGGAGAGAGCGCTCTGTTTCACCTGATGGGCTTGAGATTTCTCTTGATGTAGTTTGTCGGTGTTCAAGTAATCTATGAACGGTTGCCTCCAATCTAGCTCCTTGTCCATTTTGACAACGGCAACCTCCCATTCAAGAGAAAGTCTCTCGATGAGTTCTGAATCAATAAGAGATAAGACTTATCTATTTTGGATCCTTATTAAAATGGACTCATCTTTCGGACATGCCAATTCTTTGAAAAGTTTTAGGCATCTCTGCGTTCTCTCTACTCGGGAACCTTATAGATGGTGACTTCAAAATCACCAACTTCATGGTATACTTAGTAATGAAAGCTTGGGTTTTGTGGACTGGTAGGACCCAAAATCGGTTGATGACCAGTGAGAATCCCAAAGATGTTGATGCTCTTGATGTGATAGTGATGGCTAACTCCAAACCGGCAATCAAAGCCTTATTCGACTTATTGTTGTGAGGTTGAAAAGATAGTATGAGAATCTCATCACATCACGATTTGGAGTTAGAAGAACTATTCCTACCCCTGCCTTTCCTGGGAGAATAGATCATTGTGCTTCACCTTTAAGAAAAGAAGCAGCACCATCAAAATATATCTCCCATCGGTAGTTGTCGGCCTCCCCTAAGTTCATGATTTGTTCATCGGGGAGATCATCACTGGAGAATCGGAGGAAGTGGGTGTGATCTTTAGAAATCATGCCTTTACACCTGAGGGTACAAATGTGATATCAAAGTGAGTATCATGGACCAACAAGCCAAACATCCGGCGTTGGCGTGTCATGAGGTACTAGTGGATTGGTTCTTGAGAAGTTCACCTAATGAGAAAGCATGTAATGTCATAGCTTAGATGCAAAGATCAAAAGGCAATGTTTCAATAGGTGGGTAGTTTGCTCATAAGGATTGACAATGATGGCGAGATAGTAGTGTGTTTCCTTCCCTTGGCTTGGGCCAATGAGCAAGAGTCATCAATGCGCGATGTAAAGGATCAATGACGCGGATAGAGCTAGGCGCAACTTCACCAAGTATTCTTTGATGTCTTCGAATGCGTGTTGGCACTTATCATCCAACTTGAACTTAGCATCCTTTTTGACAAGTGTTGAGAATTATTTGCATCTCCCTGATAAGTTTGAGATAAAGCATCTTAGATATGTCAGCCGTCCTTGAAAGGATCTGAGTTGAGTTAAACTCTTAGGAGATGATATTTCTAAGATAGTTTTAATCTTTTCAGGATCTATTTCTATTCCCTGGTGTTGAATAATAAACCCAAGGAATTTCCCGAAATGACTTCGAATGCACACTTCAGGGGATTCATTTTGAGGTTATATCGTCTTAACCGTTCAAAAAGTACTCTCAAGTCAAAGAGGTGGTCTTCCTTTTCTCTGCTCTTGACTAAGATCATCAACAGCACTCAATGATGATGGATGAGTTGTTGAAGATATAAGTCATGGGATTGGTATGTAGCACATTTTAAGGAAAGGCATGACCCTATAATAGAAGATTGATCGAGGTTTGAAAAAGCAGTGTTTCTTTCATCTTGAGACATCTTGATTTGATTATAGCCAGATGATCCATCCATGAAAGAAAAGACTGCATGAGATGAGGCAATGTCCACCATTAACTCTGGTATAGGAAGAGAAAACTTATCCTTAGGACATGTCTTGTTTAAGTCCCTAAAATCGACACAAATGTGAATTTGGCCATTCTTCTTCTTAACTACGATAACACTAGCTAACCAAGTTGAATATTTTTCTTCCCTGATGAAACCAGCATTGATCTGTTTCTTGACTTCAGAAATGACCTATTGTTCAATTTCTAATCGTATGCGTCTAAGAGCTTGCTTAATAGAGGTAATGCTAGGGTCTATTGCTAGCTTGTGGACTGCAACGTCAGGAAATAATCAGGGCATTTCTTTATAACTCTATATGAAGCAGTCTTTGAACTCAGTCAATAGCCTAACTAAGTCATTGGATTCTTCTTCATTCACGAAGCGATGTATGTGAGGATTTTTTTTCTATCCCGAGGTTGATTTCTTTTAGCTTGTCGATTGTTGAATGAATCTCCTCTTCAAACTCTGGCAGTGCCTCTTTGACTTGGAGATCAACTGGATCATCTAAAGTTTATAAACACACATTCTCATAAAAGTTGGAGATGTGTGAGGAGAACCTATCAGACTCCAAATGGTTGGTAACAACTAGGCAATAATCTTCATCATTGATCGAACTCACTATATCGAATCCTAGTCATGCTCTTGATTGTGCTTCCCTGTCTGTATTATTCCATAATTTTTCAAAATATTCTGACATGTGCTTGGACTAAGTGTGAGGAACTAAACCTTTTTGTATAAGATTTTGAACACAAGGCGAGTGAAAGTCAAAGGTGATTCCATTAATTATTTAAAAGTATCTTCCTCAAGTCCTACATCAAGCTCTGGACTTAAGGATGATGAACCCAAAAAGAACCTCTTACGCTTCATGTCCTTTGGAAGACTTAGGGACTTTCTTACTAAACCTTCAACTTTCTAAGATGTAAGTGAGGTAAGAGCTAAGGTTCCTAGCTTTGCAATAGTTTACATAAACCGATTCAAATACTTTGCTTTGCTTGGAGGCTGGTCTTCATCTCTAGCTATATCAAAGTCACCTCCAATGGAACCAGAGGGGTTGGCTATATATTCACATTAGACTTCCTCCAGTTTGGATTCCAAGTGAATAGTAGGGTACTATGAAGGAACACAACCTCTAGGTGAAGGCCAACTAGGGGTCTTCCACCTCACGCCTCTGTTTCTCTGCCACCTCACGGTGGAGGTTGAGCCATCCTACCCACATATCCATATGATGGAATGAACTGTGGGTTGAATGTGATATGTGGATCCACTTCTTCTTTAATTCCCCTTTCTTGCTCGCTTGGACTTTTCCTTTTCTTTTCATTTTCTTTTATCTTTTCTTTTGCTTCATTTTCTTTTGCTTTTGCATTTGAATTTTGTCCAAGTTCACGAGAAAGGGTGTTTTAAGGAAGATAATAGGTCGCATCCTCATAAATTTCAACCTCTCTAATTGAGAATGGCTTTTCGTCCCCGTTAACACGGTACACAATTTCATCTTTTCTGAACTTGATGCACTGATGAAGGGAGGATGGAACAATCTTGTTCTGATGTATCTAAGGCCTACCAAGTAAAGCAATGAACGAAATATTCAAATCAATGATGTAGAACTTGGCTTCAGTCTTCCAGTCAATGATCTCCAACGGTAATACTATAGAACCTAAAACTGTTGATCATTGAATCCTCTCAACATCATTCTATCTAGAGTAGAGATGTCGATCTTCAAATAGGGTATTTAGACTCATAATTTCTTTGCACGAATCCATGAGAACCAGTCGAACTTTGTCATGTGTATGGGGATGGTGTGCTCCAAGTCCCCAGTAGAAGGTCTTCATCGTGAAGGTGATCCCTTGGGCTTCTTTTGCATAATGTGTGTTTCCTCACCTATAGTGGTGAGCTAAGCATATTTAGATCAAGGAGGATTAGTGATTCCCTCATCTCTTTGGATAAGACAAGGGCATCATATATGCTTAGCTTAGATGACAACTTTCTTAGATGAGAAAGGACGTTGTAGTCCACCTTCAGTTGATCTTCCACAAACATATCCAAGGGTGGAGCATCATGTGGAAGGGCTTTTCGATCTTCACTACCAATGACTTGTTTCCCTCTATCTAGGTGCTAGGAGGTAGAACCTTGCCACTAGGAGGTTGACTTTATCTCAGAGGCAAGGTGGTGGCAAGTTCTACACACAGGCTCACCTATAGCTTCTCCTATGGGACTCTCAAATGGATGATTCCAAGTCTATCTCAAGAGGTGAACCCCGTATTGAGTTGGAAAGTCCAACTCTGAATCAGAAAGAGGAAGATCAGAATTGTTATAGTTAATTAGACTTGAAGAGTTATCGTTGGGAATAGAAAAAGATAACTCATCAGAAAAGACACAGATGTAATTCAAATTAGCTTTATTCTTCAATTTCTTGAAAGTATTTGGGAGTACAAAGTAGAAGTCAAGTAGAGTGAGTGGAGTAAGGGATTTGATGTCCCTATCGATACAAGAGTTCTACTAGTAGAAAACAAAGAGCTAGAATGGAAGAAGTCAAATGTGGAAGAAAGCTACAGAAATGAGTCGACATGGTGGGTATGGCTAAGCTATCACAGGCTGACTCTCTTTCTCTTGAGCTCCCACTTTCCTAGAGTTGGCACTAGCAACTTGCAAACCTTCCTTGGTGTTGGAGGTTTGAGCTGACCCGGGCACCTGCAAGAAAAGCTTCTTGATCTTCTGAATTATTTTCTTAGAGGTTTTAGACAAAGAAATGTCCCAACCTTCTTTGATTTTGGTAGGATCACTTGTATCCCCAAGGATTACCCTAATGGAACTAGATGGTTGTTCCACAAGATATTCCTTCGGGATAACTACAACATCGGTATTAAAATTGTGTTCAAGCCAATCCTTGAATGTAAAGCAATCCTCTAAAATGTGGTCTAGCATACGGTGGTAAGGGCAAAAGTTTGGATCATGACTTTTGCCTAGTTCCTCTGGTCTCCTAGGCTCGGGTAGCTGAAAATAAGGTTTCTTTAAGAGATTCTTAAATATTTTCCTTATTATCTCCCTCTTAAAAGAATAATGTTTGTTTAACTTATATAATAGAGTAGGTGGACCATAGCTACACAGCGGTGGATATGCATCATTGCTTCTTGATGGTGTATAATGTTTGAGGTGGGAGGGTATGGCTCGTGGTGGCAAAGGAGGTGGAGGTTCGGTCGTGGTCTCTGATCTCTAGGCTTGCTTCCCCCAACGCCCTCTAGGTTTCTTCTCATAGACCTTTTAGGATTTCTGCTTTGGCAACTGATCTGGGGAAGGCAACTGTTTGGCCTCTCCTTGTAGACTAGCCACCTTATTGATTAGCTTCTCAAATGTATTTATGGTGAAACCCTTAAGCATGAAGGCGACCGGGCCATGGATATTCTTCAAGAGAATCTCAATGGCATGCTATTTAGACAGTTGTAGTTCACACTTCATACTCAGGTTACACCATCGAGAATAATCAACAAGTGACTCACGAGTCTTGTTGCTACAACGATCACTGTAACCTTTCTTGAGCTCCACAAATCTCTTGATGAAGAGTTGCTCTTCTATGTCTTTAGCGTTGACATGTCAAAAGTGATACCCGCTAGGCTATTGATAAAGAGTCTAAAGAGTAAAGCATCGCTACCATCTGCATTGCAACAATTGGCACTGAAGTGAGCTATATGCTGCCTCGGGTTCCCATTTCCATCGAATCTTTTGAAGGAAGGAGGCACGAAACCCTTGGGATACTAGATAGCATCAAATTCCTCTAGGTAGGGTCCACCCTTTAGAACCGATGATCCTCCCTGGGCTTGAGCCAATGCTTCCTTCACCGCTCAACCATGGATTTAGATCTTTTTCTGTATATATGGGTACTTTCCACTTACCTATCTGGTAGTCTACCTTGCTCAATGGGAGGTGAGTCTTAAGGATCTAAGACATGCACTAGTTGGTGGCGACATCGACTATCTAGGATGAAATGGAGGGGCTTGCTTCTGAAGCACTGCCATACTACAACAAGTCTGTGCCATCCCATCAATCAATATTCTTTTACCTTAAGCGGTGGTGATGGGTTGATTCTGCGGTGTCTCCCTGATCACCCTCATCACCTTCCATGGCCTGTTGCTCCCTAAGAATAGAACCTCTAGTATCGACCATGCATATGTCAGCTGAATCCCTTATCAAGTCATCTTCGTTGGGATCGAAGCTGACTCTTTCTTCATCAGACCATGCATACCCTAAGATCTCTTTTTTCTCCATAAAATAGTGTCCAACTATCTCATCTAAGGATCAATCTAACTTAGCAGGTACAAATGTCGGTGTGATCATCATGAATTGAGCATGGACCTCAGGCTGGAGTCAGTGTATGTGCGGACTATACTCACTAGAAGAATGATAATCATTATCTTGGTTGTAATAGGTAATCTAGGATGATCCTCCCCTATCACTTTGCGTCATCTAGAATATCCACGATAACCATCTCACCATCTCGCATTGAATGGGTGGAGTTGGTGAAGGAACCATGATGCTCGGTCGCCACTCCTTCCGGGGCAAAAGGTCGGCGAGAGCTCGACCTACCATGGGTGGTGTAGGCGGAGTAGGATCCCTTGGCCGTAGCCGGATCACCAATGGGGTACATTTTTTCCCCGGATGCGGCCTTCATGGCCTTGGATGGAATGGGTGATGCTATAATTTGCACTGGCAATGGCAGACGTGGGGTAGAGCGGTAGGGTGGTGACACCACCGACTCTCTATGTACAGAAGCTGCTCTCCTGTGATGGTTGGTCCCCATGAGGAGGATAGTATCAGTATGGTAGGTGCAGGTAGCTCGCTGAGCTAGAAAGTCAACCAAAATAGAAGCGGCTGACTAACGGCTGAACCTCCGTCGCTCTCTGCTGATAATGTATGTTGCATGGGCCCTCTCTGATGCCTCTCTACCTGAGATAGATCATAGATCAAAGCGAGCTCAGAGGCGTGTGTATACTCCCTCACGGCATAGAGCAGCGAAGGCGACCTACTAAGCTGGCGGTTGTAGGATGCGGAGGCTGAGCGGATCCTCTTGGCATCCTCTCTATCTGATCTTGAGAGAGGATGAAACTAGTTTTCCGTAACCAGTGGTGATGTGACTATGGGAGACTCATCCATGGCTAACCTAGCTGCTGCCTCAAGCTCTCTAGCTATCCTAGTATGGAACTGTTTGACCATACAGTTCTTGTTTTTGCGCTGGGTGCGAGTAGGACGAGAGGAGTGTGAGCTAGACCCGTACTCAAATGTGGGGAGGCAAACCACAAACGGGGAGCCTTACCCTTGAGGGTAGATGGTAGGGTGCTTGCCCGCCAGGCAACATGTGCATCTCGAGGATGAGCTGGCGGGATTGGGCTGATACTAAATCAGTCAGTATGTGGTGCCACTTTCCTCTTCGGTGAGGATAAATCAATCAAAAGTCTACCCAAATGGCGGCTTCACCTTCTTCTTGTTGTGGGGAATGATCCTAGCCCCCTCAAATCCATGGCCAAAATGGATCAAATAGGTGTGATCCAAACAAGGAAAGTCAGCCTGATCCAAAGCTAGATCCATACCATGAGGGAAGGTAAAGACAAATTTTTTCGCCATTGCTTGTGGAAAATTATACTTACCGAGAGAAAAGAATCAGAAATGAACTTGCATTTTTTTTCATAATTTTGAATTTTTGAATTTTGAAAATTTGAACCCACATCCAATAACTTGGAAGTGTTAAGTGGGGTTCAAATGAATTTGGAAAGATTGATTGAAAGAGGAATTTGAGTATGAATCCAAACTTCAATAGATTTGAGTATGTTGAAATATGGATTCAAAATTTTGATAGGATGCTTTCATAGGTTCATTGTTTTGTTTTGAATTTGAGTTTGTGATTTTGGAGGACCCTTTCCTTTAACAAATTTGGGTATGTTAAAGTAAGGGTCAAATGATTTTGTTTTGTTTGAATGTTTTGAAATTCTTACTTAGCAAATTTAGGTTTGCTAAGTGAAGTAAAAGTGATTGTTTCTTTTTGTGGATTTTGTTTTGTTTTGATTTTGGAAAATTTTGGAATTCTTACTTAGCAAATTTAGGCAAGATAAATAAGAAATCCAAGTGTATTTTGTTTGATTTTGAAAATAGGATTCTTAACAAATTTAGGTATGTTAAGAAAATCCTAAGTGTTTCATTTGTTTGAAAATTTTTTATTTTTGAAAAGGGTAGGATCCTTTAGCAAATTTGATGTGCTAAGGGAATCCTAAGGTGCTTCATTTTATTTTTGAAATGATTAAAAGTGGAGACTCAACTTTAGCAAATTTGGTATGCTAAAAATGAAGTCCCACTTGGTTTTGTGAAATAAAAATTTCACTTAGCAAATTTGAGTATGCTAAATAAAATTCCAAATTGTCTATTTAAAATTTTGATTTATTCTGGTTTTGAAAAATGGAAACTTCTCCTTGGCAAATTTGGTATGCTAAGAGAAGAAGTTCCAAAAAGATGTTTGAATATTTTTGTTTTGACTTTGAAAACTTTAGCAAATCTGAGTATGCTAGGTGAGGTTCCAAAATATGTTTAGAAAAGTTTTGAATTTTTTTTATTTGAAAACTTTACTTAACAAATAGGTATATTAAATGAAGTTCAAAATATTGTTTGAAAATTTTGAAATTTTTGAATTTGGAGAGTTCACTTAATAAATTTGGGTATGTTAAGTAAGATTCTAAAATGTGTTTTAAAAATTTTTGAATTTTAGATTTGGAAACTTTACTTAATAAATTTGGGTATGTTAAGTAAGATTCTAAAATATGTTTTGAAAATTTTTTAATTTTGGATTTAAAAACTTTACTTAACAAATTTGGGTATGTTAAGTAAGGTACTAAATGTGTTTAGCAAATTTTGAAATGTGATTGTTGATTTTGAATTTTTGAATTTAGAAACTTTACTTAGCAAATTCTCAATATGCTAAGTGAAATTCCAAATGTATTTTTTTTTTTTTTGAAAAAATTTTGTTGGATTTTAAATTTGGAGACTTCACTTAACAAACTTGGATATATTAAATGAAGTTCCAAATATTATTTGAAAATTTTTGAATTTTTGAATTTTTGAATTTGGATACTTCACTTAACAAATTCAGGCATGTTAAATGAAGTTCCAAATATTGTTTGAAAATTTTGAAATTTTTGGATTTGGAAAGTTCACTTAACAAATTTGGGTATGTTAAATGAAGTTTCAAATGTATTTGTTGATTTTGATTTTTTTTTTTTTTTTTTTGAATTTGGAAACTTCACTTAACAAATTTGATTATGCTAAATGAAATTCCAAATGTGTTTTGAAAATTTTTTGAAATATGATTGTTGATTTTGATTTTGGATTTTGAAAACTCCACTTAGCAAATTTAAATATGCTAAATGAAATTTCAAATGTGTATTTAAAATTTTTTTGAAATATGATTGTTGATTTTGATCTTTTGAAAAGAGGACCTCCATTTGACAAATTTAAGTATGTAGAATGGAGATCCATTTTATTTCTGAAATATGATGTTTTTATTTTATGTGTGATTGTTGCTTTTTTTTAAAAGAGAGGAATTCCAACTTAAAACATATGTGAGATATGTTTAAGTGGGATTTCCTAAAAAATATTTTATTTTTAGTTGGGAATGAAATCTTCATTTAATAAATTTAAGTATATTAAATGAAGGTATTCATGTGTGCTTTTTTGAAAATTTTAATTTTGTTTACAAATGAACTTTCCATTCAATAAGTGTAAGTATATTGAATAGATGAAGTCATATGTACTTTTTGAAAAGTTTTATGATTATGATTGTGTTTTTTGAAAAAGATGATTATTTATTTTATTTTGAAAATAAAATCTTCATCAAAGTGAATTGAAAGAAGATATTCATTTGTGCTTTCAAAAAATGTTATTAGTTTATTTTGAAAATCCCTACATGTAACAATTATATGAATTGTTAAATAAAGGTGAAGAAATTTTGTGAAAAAATATTTTATTAAGTGCATTTTTTTTTAAAAGATGCTTTTTGAAAAAGCAAAGTTCTTTATAGAAGATTTATTATTTTGGGGTGAACCTTTCCTTATCATGAAAATGATAAGGAAGAAGTCTTTAAGAGATTTTTCTTTTTATTTTAGATCTTTTCATTTTGCCCATTGGAGAAACCAACGGAGATTTTAAGACCAACAAGGAATGCGGTCCTAAAATCTAAAGATGTTGGCTAACTTAACTCAAGAATGAAATGAGCTAAGTGCCAATGGAAGGAAGGATAGTCTTGGATTCATACCACAGTATAAACCCATTATCGATACTCAAACACAATGATTATTTACCAAAGATTGAGAGAGGAACCATCCACAGCGGAGTTGCCAGAAAAATCTATGGAGAAAAATTCCTATATAGGGGGAGTCACCTTCCAAATCTGTTGGTGAGAAATGAAAGAAGCAACACCCTATATAAAAATTCATCTTGGTAAGACGTCACATAGATCCGCAGATGTACTTATTCAGGTGATCGGATACGTCATCAAAGTATAGTGTACTATCTCGAAAGACAGAAGTCACTACCCTTTAATGGAACCAATCACCTCAATAAGGACTCCTAAGGATGATAAGTATGCATATGTACCAGATATTCTTCCCTTAATTCACATGAAAAAGTAAAGCAGAATTTATTTTAAATCGAGTTCGTTAAGTTCCCTACAATGGCAAGCCTCCATAGTTAATTACATCCTAAAAGATAGGATCCCTTAGGAAAACTCTCGATTAAGGTAAATGATTGTTGTCTCTGAGGATTTCAATAGGGAAGGACTATCAATCGATTGGTTTGTATTTGAAGATCAAATGGGATTGATCAAAAGAGGGAGTTATTATCGAAGTCAAAAATGAAAATAAGTAGGAGATGCCCGCGATGCTAGGAAACCTAGCAAACATCTCAAACTATCCTAAAATTGAGCTTTACATTTTAGAAATTGATTTAATTTGTTTGAATTATATTTTTCATTGAAATTTTAGGACTTAAGATTCCTTAACACAAGATTAAGGAAAGAGGTGAGAATTATGCTTATAGCATGGAAAAGCAATCTCAGAACCTAAATCTAGGAAGTTTCGGCAAAGGTCGGAAGCACAACCTAAATCTAAGGCAAAATGGGTAATTGATTTGCCTCCACAAGAGAGAGCAAACCACCCGACTGCTTGGACTTACAATCGTCAGGGGTGGCCGCCAACTAACTCCTCTTACAATTTTAAATACATGTAAGCAAATTTTATGCTTATGAAAGATAGCTAGACTGTTTTTATTTAGAAAGAGACTAAGTCCTTAAACTCACTCCCCAAAGAGACTAAATCATATAAAGGACATGCTTCAAATGACCTAAATCTAATGCATTTCAAATTTCATTTTATTTTATTTTTTTTGGACAATCATTTTAACTCACGCTAATATGATTTTTATGACTAATGCATGAGAAATCAGATTATTGGCCAAAATCAACGAGAAGGTAGGAGGTGAGTTTCCACCACGGCCCTCAAAGGTCAAACAGGGTTCTCTAGCAAAGGTGGAAGCCCTTCAATCAAGAATGAAATAAGATACATTTATTGATGATATTATAAAAAATGCTCATCCAGCTAAGGGGTTGCTAATTCTTTTATCTTGATTTTAATCCTAAGCTTTAGATGAGGTTCTGAATTGTTTAATTTTAATTTGAATTATTAAGTTGGGTAAAAGATTTATTTTTTTTTCTAAAGAGCCTAATCCACATCCAGGTCATACAAAAAGCAAGGAAGAAACTAAGAAAAGTATGTCACTTAATGCAAAAGTTAAACAAATCATTAAACAATTTATAAAGCTAATCACAAAAAGAATAAATGATCATTTGAGGTCGAGCACAACAACACAAACCCGAAAATATCAAATTGGGTAGCCAAGCTCTACCCTTATACAACCCGGATTATAAATGAATTAAATTACATTTAAGCAAAGGAATTCATTGTTATGGTGGTCTTCAAGCTTTATTCTTCTTTTATTTTTCTTCTTTCTTTCTTTTCTTTTCTTTTCTTCTTTTCTTCTTTGGTTCTTCCTTTGGAAGGTTGGAAGATGGATGCTCCAAGGTTTCACATGGTGCATAAAATAGAATCTTATGACCAATGTTCATCCTAATCCCCCATAAAAAATCATTTCAAAATCCTAAATATACAAATTTTTACATGAAAAGGAAAAGAAAAATCTAGCTAACACCTATAAAACAAAGGTTAGTCAAATCACACCACACAAATGACAAGTATGTATATTGGACTTATCACCACACACATGGGTGGCTAAGTCCAGCTGACCTATGGATTATGCTTAGAGGTATAAGAACTTGCAAGCAAGAAGTATTTATATTTTTATTTATAATAGCGGCCCTTTAGCACAATCCCCTACAAAAAAGAATAGTTAGACTAAGCACGTCTTACCATTCATTCTACGAGCATACACCCAAACATCCAGTCTAAAACATTCATCACAAAATAAAATATAACATCAAACCATGCACCAACTTAAACTAAGGCTGGAAGTGGTGACTTAGGCTAATGTGTGTGCTTTGAAGGTTTGTGTGACATGCTTAGCTTAAGATTTTAGGTTCAAGTTTTCTAAGTGTGAAGGACATGTTCAACTTAGAGGAGAGTTTCATTTAAGTTGCTTAACTATTTTGGGTTATTTTTATTTCATATTTTAATTTGATTTGAGTGAAACCTACAATTAATTACTAAGTTATAAAGAGAGAGAAAGAGAAATGAACTTCTCTTTCCTTCCCTAATCCTTAAGTAATTTCTAAGATAAGTTCACATTTTAATTTCATTTAGGTGAATATTTTGATTACATCTTCTAATCAATCCTAAGTTTAGACAGACTCTAAACAAACATATTCAAAAAAAATACATTTTAAGATTAAATAAAATAAATCAAAATTCACATAACACACATTACTTCATTTCTTTTCCAACATATATAATATGCATATGGATAGACCCTAAGCATATCTATACATGCAAATGAGAGTAGTCAACACATTTTATGATGCATGCTAAGTAACCCATTTAAGAAAATTTAGAAGTTAAATATGCATGATTTTTCTTAACTAGAAAAGATTTTTCATATCCAAAATTTCACATACATGCATGGAAGTAAGAAACGCATAAGTGAGTACAGCGTTATTGTTAACCAGAGGTATAAGGTACAAGACCAAATTACTTTGTCTCGCATGGTTGTCTACTAATATACCACTTTTCTTAAGTACTAACATGCATATAAAAGAAATAAAATGGAGAAGGAATATGCAAAAGTTATTTAATAGATTTGTTTTGTTTATGCAATTTATTCATGCAAGTGTAGGTAACCTTTCTTAAATGGTAGCATAAGGATGAATGAGGTATGAGATTAAGAGTTGGGTTCTTTTCAAATGAACCCTACATCTTACCAACTCCTATTCAAAATTATACTAACATAAGAAAGAAAGGAAAGGCTATACTAAACATGACTTTAATTCATCACATGCAAGCTTATAATTAAGGTATGGATAGCACACTTTCAAATTTGATAATTCATTTATAAGTTTTGAGAATATTTTGAATTTAGTAGTAATAATAGTCACTCATATTTTACTTTAGCCAACACATGCACATTTGACATAAAGTAAACAACTTTCATTTTAAAATTTGAAACATGAAATTATGAATGCATGAATCACATGACATATAACTTAACATGTTGGAAAGATCTAAAGCAATGAAAACATGTAAACAAACTCACTTTACTTAAATCCTAAAGACATTCTTAAAGAATAAGAAAATTTTAGAATAAATCAAAGTGAATTTCAAAATAATATTTGTTTGGTTTGTAGTTTGATTTAATTTTGAAAATGTGAGATGAGTTTGTTGTTCCTAACCCATTCACACGTGTTTTATATTTTTGTTTAATTTTTAGATAATTAAATCTATTTTTAAGCATTGATTAAGTTAATGTATGAATTAAGTGGCTTAATTAACCCTTACCTACACCACCTTAGGAAAATTCACAAAGTAATTATGAGCCAATGAGATGACATAAAATTCACAAGCTATTTAAATTTGTGATGCACCTAATAATGAAAAGGCCTAATGTAATTTGGCTCATAATTAAAAGTTAATTAAACTAAGGGATTTTAGCTTAAGTACTTTTAAAACACTCCTTCATACTTATGAAAGGGGTTTTAATTTCCTAATTAAACTTAGGCTATTAAACACCTAAGCATCTACCCAAGGTAGATTAATTAAGTTCTAGAACTTTTTAGAATTTTTGAAAATTGTTTAAAGGAGTGATTAATGAGTTAACCCTTAATTAAGAGAGGATTAAAGAGAGAAAGGGAGTTTAGGGAATAACTTAGGGGAAATGTCTCAAAAATCATTCCATAAAACCCCTACTCACTGGATCTAACCTTAATCAACCTTAATCAAAAGGTAAATCCACTAATCATACCTTAATTATCCTTAATTACATGAATGGGGTAATTAGAAAATGAAATAACAATTTCCCCAATTAAGACGTCAATAAATCTTAAGAAAATTAAGGGAGGCAGAAGTCATCCCCTAAAATGAACCCTAGAAATTTGAGATCAATTGGTGACTTAATTAGAGAATAATTAGCTAATTAAAATTCCCAAATTCAGAGGAAAAAGGAAACTCAAAATCCATTGAAAACATTTTTAAAATATTCTAGATGAAATTATCTATCCATAGCATTTTTCCTTATATTTTTCTGATTTTTCTATGAAGAGATATTAATTTTAGAAGTTATAGTGATTAATTAGGAATTAATTAGGTAAATAACTAATCCCGCAATCTCGACTCATGGCACAATGCGGCGGTGGCCGTCAGCTTTACAGCGTCGCTAGTTAATACCACTTGAGCGTCATGTCGGAAGGCGGCGGCGCTAATATCCTTGGTCGTCCGATCAAAGATCGGACGGCTAAGGATTCACCCACAGTTTAAATAGGATAAAGGATTTATAAATGTGCCTAATAATCTCAACCATCCATCTAAAACGCACTGATGGACAACTAAGATGAGCCAAGTTCTTCCCTGAGGATTAATGGAGACCATCCAAGATCCAAGGGGAGATCCAAGCCCAATCTAGCATAGAATCATTCAAGACTCAACCCACACCATCTAGAGGAATAGAGCGGCCAATTCAACGGTGGATTTCACATGCAATGAAAATTCCTTTCACAAAGAACCAACACCTCCTAATCTAAGTGGTCGAAAAATCACGTACCTCGCCGGAGGTGATCACCGGCGCTCGAGATCGATGAGGTAGCTTCGTCTAGTGGAGACGAAGCCCCGTTGAAAGTTTCAAACCTTGGGGTTGAGTGGATCTTCCTATAGACCAACACCACTTGATCTCCCTTTCGGCTTTGATCCAATTGAGGCTCTCCTTCTTGTGAGAACTCAAATGGATGCTTGGGCAGGCTCGACTTGGTCCTTAGATGGAGTATGTAGAAGGAATTGGATTAAGATCAAGTGTAGAGGAAGTTGGGAATTAAGGTGAGCTCCCCTATTTTGCACTATGCAAAACTAAGAAATGCAAGATTCAAATCCCTCTTAGAAAGCTTAGGAATGCTCTGAGGTGATTGCTAAGGATTCCTAGGCTCCAATCGATCAAGAGTGAAGTGAATTTTCATTGAATTAGGGGGAGTATATCTCCCCTTATGGCAATCGAACGCCGACCCATTAGTTGTCATTTTGATCCAATTGACCATATGGAGTGAGTTGTTTAGGCTGTTAGATCATTGCACATGGTCGGTTTGGCCAGAGGAGTGGAATGCCAACTCCTCATGTGCTGAATTGAGCTTAAGAGAGAATTTAAATTTTCAATTTCAAGGCTAAGGGTCGAGTTTGGTCCATGGGTCAAATCGACTGACCCAAACCCATTGGATTGGGTGCACCACTCATCACTAAGTCCCCTTGAGCTTTTAGGAAAGCCTCAAATGATTGTGATGAGGGTATGACCAAAATACCTATAGGCTATGCCAAAATTTATTCTATAGCCTAGGGGTAAAATGGTCATTTTGCTATTTTTCCACTTTGGGTATGTTTGGTATGTTGAGAAAATAGGTTTGGTCAAGTTTCATTGGATTTGGAATCCATTTGATAGGGTTTGGCTCATGTTGACCCATTTAGATCAAAATGAGTCAACTTGGGTCAAGTTGACCAATAGGTCAAATTGGGTCAAACCAAAGGTTGGGTCAAGTTCATATGATCATTTGAAATATTTTGATTCCTTTGGTTTGGTTCAATTTGGTATAGATTTGGTTTTGACTCATATGACTCATTTAGGTCAAATGGGTCAAGTTGACCTATTTGACCTATTTGGGCTAGGTCAATGGTAGGTTTAGGTTTGGTTAGTCATATGGAGGGGATTGGTATTTTGTTTCCAATCAATTTTGGTTAGGTTCAATTTTGGCTCAACATGACCCCTTTAGGTCATGTTGGGTCTAAAGTCAATTGGGCTAGGTTGGGTCTAGTTGGCCAATTGAGGCTTTGGTCAAGTTTCATAAGTAATTTGGAATGAACTTGACCCATTAGTTTCAATCAATTTAGCTTAGATCAAGTTTTGACATTTTGGCCGGGGCAAAATAGTCAAGTGGGCCAATTTAGGTTAGGCTTAAATGTTGCTTTGGTCAAGTTCAAACATAGGTCATGAGTGAACTTAGATCAATGGTTTCAATCAATTTGGCCTATGGTGGAATTTGGCTATGTAAAATTTCATTTTATGTTAGTGTTGACTTGTCACTTGTTTGACTTGGTTTGACCCAATTTGATTGATTGATCATCCATGATGAGAGGGATATATGAGTTTGGTTCAATCCAATTTGGTTAGGATGTTGTCTCAAGGTACTTTAGGTCACTTTTGAGTGAGCTAAGTGGTAAATAAAATGGCAAAGTTTGATTTGAAGTTGATTGATCTTGTATATGAACTTATGATTGAAATATAAATTCATTTGCAAGTGGTTTAAAGTCAAATGGATTTTGATCCATTTGAAAATTTCATATTCAAAGGGGGTGAATATGAAGGAGTTTTGGGTTTGATTTTTGATTTAGGTTTTGATTGAAAGATTAGAGTTTGGATTTATATATTGACTCATGATTGTAAGATTGATTAAACCATTAAGAGAAAATCAAGAGTTTGGCTTGATTTGAAAGTGATTTGGCTAAATTCAAGATTTTGGCTTGAAAAGCTTAGATTTGATTTTGAATGGATTTGAGTTTGATTTTTGGAGTTGGTTTTGATTGTTTGAATTTATATTTCATTTATATATGTGAATATATATGAGAATATAAATTGATCATGAAAAAATTTCAAGAATTTGAAAGAGTTTAATCATGATTTAGGTTAAATCCATTAAAGAGAATTTAAAGGAATTAAGGGAATTTTTAATTTGAAATTTAATTTTTGTATTGGATTTGATTGATTTATATTTATATTTCATTATATATGATAACATAAATAAGAATACAAATAAGTTTTGAGAAAATCCCATGAGTTTGAAGTAGTTTGATCAATATTAAGGTTAAATCCATTAATGAAAAATTAAGGGATTTAAGAGAATTTCAAGCATTTTAAATTTGAAATTTAATTTTTGAGTTGAATTAGATTGAGTTATATTTATATTTCATTTATATATGTGAATATAAATGAGAATATAAATAAGTTTTAAGAAATCCCAAAGATTTGAATAGATTTGAATCATGATTTTGGCTAAGTCTTTAAGAAAGGGTTAAGGACTTAGAAAATTTGAACTTAGGAATTTTTGAGGGATTTTGATCATGGGTTTCAATCATAGAATTCAATCATGGATTTCAATCATAGAATTGATTTGAGAAAATCAAATGGGGTTTATTTGGAGTTTGACTTGAAAGAAGGAAAGTGAGAAATGATTTAAGCTGAATGGTAGGAGATTTTCCTAACACCAGGCATGGATTTACATGGCTAACTCTTCTAAGTCTTAGGGAGAGTGTCCACCTAATCACTAGATGTGTCTTAAGACTAAGAAACTCTTAAAGTCTAAGAGAAGTCATATGTCTAAGATGGAGGTGTTGAGAGGTCATCCTAAAAATGAGGTCAACAGGCATAGTGTGGGATGCCGGAGGAATGAAGGGTTCGTACGAGAGATGGCATCATCCTACCTCAGAGTATATAGAGACGAGTTAGACATACTGTTGCAAAGTCAGGTATGTTGCATTAATATAATATTTATTTACTTAGTCATTATGTGCTTATAATCCAATTAATAATTCCTGCAACATTTACAGGTGATATGGGAGCCATATTGACATCAGATCCGTGTACGTGTCGCGAATATATGCTTGCAGGGAGAAGATAAATGGCTAAAACAATGATTTGTTGGAAGCGGTAAAGTGGTACTGCATCGTGCTCAAATAATTACACCATTGATGTTGCAGAGATCCTTCATTCATACGATGGATGGATGGGAAAAGATTGGATCGATTACCACCACTCTTACGTTGCGGTGGGAGCGAGCGTGAGTCGGTTATAGTGGTAAATCCATCTCGCCGAAGGGATCAGCGATACGGCGAGGTGGTATTGGCTTCATCTCATTCTGATTATAAAGACAAAATTACCCTCAAGCGTTTGGAGCGATTGGTAAGTAAAATATTACAATTTGGTTTTTCTATAATGATTAAACCCTAATCTAAATTTCTTGCAATGCAACGTGAGCACATCTTGAATACTGAGGATATATTCTAGCGTTATTTCGAAAGAGATGATGATACAAAATTTCAACAATCTATCAACGATTACGAGAGGTTGTGCATGGAGATGAGGCGCAACATGCATATCTTTGATTGTAGATACAAAGATACTAACATTACGGGTACTTCAGCATCAATGCAACCAGATGTGTCATCAATGGATGTTGATCCATCCTCTACACCGGTGATCGAGCAGTCTACGTATACATTCACACAGCCACCCCAATATTCATATCAGGAAGCTATGTAGACTCAGATGCACCCATGACGGAAAGCTCACATTTTGTCCACTCGTTCTGCACCGTCAGGAGTGCTTAGCTCCTACTCAAGCCGGTGATGTACCTAGTGTTACACACCTAGGATATTCGCAACAACCTGTCGACCAGGTTGAAGAGGAGGAGCAACATCAAGAGCATCACCTACGCGACCGGCCACGGCGACCACCATCCCATTATACTCCTGGTAGTGATGCGATTCTACCACACAGGTATCGACGAAGATAGACATGTTATCTTTTTTATACAGTGGATGGCAATTACTTGTGACTGTTTCTCATTTATTATGGTTACTCATTCAGTTTCACAGTTGTTTAACTCTTAATTGTATAATCTCTGATGTTGGTTACTATTTGTTTGTTTTGGTTGAATTGCATCAAAGATCAGCATTAGGTTCATATGGATTTGCTTAAATTCAATTTGTCCTTACCACATATTGAGATGAGATTGTACCTTCATGTATGCTTTTTAATGATGATATATCTTATCTCTTAAGAGCTTGCTTTTTAATGATGATATATCTTATCTCTACAGAGCTTGTTAATTACACTTTAGTAAGAGTGTTTTATTGCAGTGAGTTATAACAAATTATGCAATGGTTCATTTGGTTGATTTTAAGAGTGATAAATTTCATTGATTTTACTATTTCATAGAATATTATTGCAAAAATTGTGGGTTTAGAATCGCAGTTGTCATGAAAGTTATAGAATTTTTTATTATGTTTCTAACGATACCAAGCACGCTAAAATTAGACATCGGATGAGTTTGATACGGCCAAAAAATGGGGGCTGCCGCAATATTTATTTTTTTTTGCAGCTTGAATATTCATACATTCGCAAAAATTGTGCTACCCGGACGAGAATCGTCACAAGTTCTCAGCATGAAAGTTGTACAAATTTTTATTAAATTTCCTAAAGCTAAAATCCGACGGATGAGCGATATAAATGGAAATTTCTGCGGTATATTTTTTCTGCACCTTGAATATTCATACATTCTCAAAAACTGCGGCTACCCGGGAGAAAATCGTCTCAAGTTGTCAACATAAAAGTTGTAGAATTTTTTATTACGTTTCGATAACAGCTAAAATCAAACGGGATAAGGCAAACTGACGAAAATGCCATATATATTTTTACTGTACCTTCAATATTCATACATTCACAAAAAACTGCGGTTACCTGGGCGAGAATCATTGCAAGTTGTCAACATGAAAGTTGTACTATTTTTTACTACGTTTCGAACGATACCAAGCATGCTAAAATCTGACACCGGATGAGTCCGATAAGGCCAAAAAATGGAGGTAATATATATATATATATATATATATATATATATATATATATATATATATATATATATATATATATATATATATATATATATATATATATATATATATTTCACATTAAATATTCATTCGTTAAAAAGCTGCACGGCGAGAATCATCGAAAATTGACATTAGTTGTAGAATTTTTTATTATCATTTTAACGATACTGACACTAAAATGATCTGGGATGAGCGATATGATCAAAAAATGACTATTGTGTGTTTAACTTTTAAAAAAAATAAATAAATTTAAGCCAGTCGCCATTCAACGGGCAACTGGGCCTATTTTAAAAAAAAAATTTAAATGCCTAATTAACTAATTAAGATTTTAATTAAGCCTAATTTGAAAATTAAGCCTTCTTAAAACTACCATATTATAATAGATTTATTATAAAAAGTAACTTATTGTCACAAAAATTAAAAAAATCAAATAAATAATACTACAACAACAAGCTTTTATCTCACTATGTAGGGTCAGCTACATGAATCATTCTTCTCTATTGTGTCAGATTATGTGTAAAATTCTTATTTAATTCTAATAAACTAAGATCATTTTTTATACATCTTAATCAAATCTTTTTTAGGTCTACCACCACCTTTCTTAATATAAGTCAAATCTAATACATCTACTCTTATTGACGATGCTTTATGTGGTCAAACCATCTAAGATGACTCTCTCTAATCTTATCTGCCACTAGAGCTACTCCAACTTTTTGCTAAACATACTCATTTCGCATTTTATCTCTAAGAGAAAGTCACTCATCCACTTGAGCATCCTCATCTCTGTAACACTTAACTTAGTCTTATGCTTCTCTTTTAATGGCCAATATTCTGCACCATAAATCATTGTTGTCTTACCACCATCTTATAAAATTTTCCATTAACTCTAAGCGATACTTTTCTATCACACAATAGGTCAAATGCATTCCTCCACTTCAACCATCCAACTTGAATTCTACTAATAACATCGTCATCTATTTCACCATCATTTTGAACAATATAGCCTATATATCTGAATCGGTCACTCTTAAGAGGAGATAAAAAGGCTTTCTAAAAATTACAACCCTTTAAAGTATCATTGAAACTGACGATCACCTAAGAAATATATCTGCTGCAATGAAACCGTATGAATTATTTTAGTTATTTATTCATCTCTATTAGAACATCAAATATTTAGAGAGCAGGAGAGAGTTAGTTCCCAAGCTATAGAAAAAAGATTTAGAACAAATTTACACACAAGATGATGGGAAGACTTATCAGAGATTATATCATAAGGGGCGAGGAAACAACCCCATCATGGACACAAAAATGTTGTACAGGTGCGTGTTTAGGTTCAATGGTAACCACTTCAAAGAATAGCATTTAATTTATTGAGATCTCAAGTTTTTGATTAGGGCTGTAAATGAATTGTGCGTTTGACAAAGTACTCGTGACTCAGCTCGATTAGAGCTCGATCATGACCATTTGATTAATTAATTGATACAACTCACGCATATTTCTCAACAAGTTTTTTGCGAACAAGCTCGATTAAGGCTTGATTAAAGATCATTTATTTATTAAATGAGTTGCTCGTTAACAAACTCTATAATCCCAATTTGAATTGAATTCGTGAACAAACTCAAACCAAGCTCAAAGAAGAATTTTTTTAAAATGAGCTCAAGTTCTTTTGGACATCATCCTAAAAGCTCGAGTCGAGTTCTAGCCAAACACAAACTGAATAATGATAAACAAATTTGAACTCGAACAAGCACATGCTTGCCTGGGGTGAGATATGGGTTTGTCGAGAGTATGTGGCTCCTTCAAGGCTTCAGGAGCTTAGAGAGCTCAACTTAGAGAGAAGAACCACAAAAGAGATTCACTTTAATCATATCATCAAGGCAAGAATTGTTATATGACTCGATTTAAGTATATTTCATCATATATCTAAGATTGAGATAAAACATATTTAATGTTCTTTCTAAGAAAATCTTCTGCAGATGGGAGAGGGCCAACTTGTCTTCTTTGGTTTTTAGAGATACATGCTAACTTTGGAAGTCCAGTTATTAGCTTTCTGGTAAGTTTAAATACATGAATTGACTGACTCCTTCCATATCCTATATTGATTGGCATAAGTTTAATGCACAGAAACATTCCTTCAAAGCAACCTACTATACAATTGAATCTGTTCACTAATTAAATTTGTTGACCTTAGTGTTCAGAGTTCAAAATCAAATTCTCTTGATACTCCATTTTTCTCCAAAGATGAACTATTAATCATTAGGCTGAAGCAGCACTTCATTATCCAATTTGTATAGAGGTTGATGGCTTATTTTACATATTTAGAATTTGTCAAGTACTATGTATACGCTGCTTGTACTTCACTAAAAGCACTCCTACATGCAAGAAAGAGTAACCAGAATAAGAGTCTTCCAGTAACATCAAAGAATGATGCTTCTATCCAGTAAGTAGAATAGAGCAGTGTCAATAATTAGCACCAATTATCTTGGAAAAGAGATTTCCCTCCACATATGACAAAGGTCATGAACGATACAAGCAATTCAATGGACTTTGTTCATGTCTACCTTAGCAAACCTAGCACTAACTGAATAAGAGCCTTATTTTTTTGGCTCAACTAAGGTTGTGTTTAGGTGGCTTTTCGCCTGTGGTGCGGTCCGAACTCCACTACTAGTGACATTTTGAAGAATCTGCAATGAGAAAGCTGCATTTTTCAACCTGATCTGGTAATGTGTGGTGGCTGCCAAAAAACTGTGATATGACTTTTTTTAAATAAAAAAAAATTGTAATACTCACCGTAGCTTTTTAAACAACTTTTTTTACAATAATTCCACCACTGCGTTTTTATATCGCTACAATTGTCCCAAACAGATCCCAAGTCGGTAAAGTGAGACATTATTATGGCATGGGCGTGATTTAAACTCAAGACCTTGGAAATAACTTCCAAAATCCTTACCAATAAAACTAAGTGGCACCCACTAAAGAAGAATTTTTATCCCAACTTCATGAAGTTTAGGGGTTTGGAAGTCAACCCACGTAACTTTTGGATATAGTCAACCTCGCAGCCACCTGCAATAAGCCATCTTAATCAGTACTACACATGGTATGATTCCTAGCAGAAGACACTGAATTGATTTATGATGCTATATTTGGTTGAACGCTCCCACTCAATTTCCTGGCAGTTTTATCAATCCTACAACTAATGCTCAACTTTCCCGCATCAAATGGCTTAAAAGAAGTTAGAAGACACTAATGGCGTAAATATTAAAGATGTAGTTGGCTTTTGCCAGTCACTCATAAGATTCCCCTTTGAAAATTGACTCCAACATATTAAGAAAACTCATTAGCTTGTCCCAAAAAACAATCGAACTGTAAAGATCCACCGCTCAAACAATCTTCTCCTCTCTTAAAACCTCAAAAATAGATTCATCTAATGCCACTAACTCACACAGTAAGGAATGTACCATTGGCTCATCCACGTGCTCATATTCTTATGAGAAATCCATAAATGTGAATCATGGTTTGGCCTCTGCCATAAAAGCTGCAAATTGATCATCACCATTGTTGACCTCCATATATGTGTCATAAGTCAAGTCAAGCCCACAAGTCAAATTCACTTGAAGACGGCGCAAATCGCAAAAAACACCTGACGCCATCAAAATAGTGGAAACGACCTCCGATCGATGAACGGACTTCGCCGCCGCGTTCAATACGCCGAAATTGATTAGAATATAAATATTGCATAATCTAAAGATCAACTGATCAAGCGATCGAGTTATCAATATGTCGACGCCGATCGGAGAGTCGGTATCGCGACGATGTTGAACGACCGTTCATAAATTGATTGCCTTAAACGCCAAAAAACTATCAATTGAGATTGTCCACGCTCAATTTGGATGAGTCTCTGCAAATGTCGACTAATCGGAAGTGACAACATGCGAATTGAGGCTGAAATGCACTGGACATCGCCAAAATTAACCCAAATGACCTCTGACCGACGAACGGACTTCACCATCGCGTTCAGAACATCGAAACTGATCAGGATATAAATATTGCACAACTAGATAATCAACCGATCAAGCTCTCGAGTCGTAAACGTGTCTGCATGTATATCGAGGTCAGGAAGCGTCGATGTGAACCAAACGACCTCCATTCGCGAGATTTATTGTGTCGTTAGCTTCGAAACGTCGAAATCTATCAAATAAGTGACAAGTTTGCGCGAAAACCGAGCAGTCGAAAGCGGCGACGCGCATTTTGAGCTGAAATTGACCCAATTCAACGCCGACTTGGAACAAACGGCCTCTGATTGCGAAACGGACTGCACCGTTGCGTTCGAAACATCGGAATAAACTTGAATTGATATATATATTGATTATCTAATCATGTCGGCATAAAATTCACATTAAAGTCAATTAAATACTTAGAAAATCAATTTAGAAATTAATTCAATCCCTAATCTAATCCTAATGCCCTAAATCCCACTCAACCAGTCCTAATCCCTCATTCGGTCGGTTCGACCATCTCACTTCGCGCCGACGCGACGACTTCGCTCAACGCCTCCTTCTCCACGCACGGTTCAGCCTCGACTCCCACTCGAGCTCCCTCCCTTCGTTCGAACACTCAATTGCCACTCGATCCCCATGCGAGAAACCGCTCCCACCTCCTCCTTCCCCCGTGCGTTCAAAAGCCCTCAACCGAGCCATTCATCCCTCTCCGGGTTCGCACACAGTAACCGCAAGCAACGACAAGACCTTCCCTTCCTCTCTCGGCTCCAGTTTGTTCAGTTGAGGAACCGCAAGGAGGTGATCATTTTTCTCCCTCTTGGTCCGACTCCCTCATCCGCAAGGAAGTCACGAGCCGCAAGCCATTCCACTCCGATATCTCTCCAAATCATAAGGGACCGAAGCCTCCTCTTCTACCTCTCTTACCCTCTCCCTTCGTCTCCTTGGTTTCTTCAAGAATTCTTCTTCAACCTTGTAATTCTATTCGCTTCAATATTATCAGTAAGCGTCTTTATGATAGCTTACTTATAGTTCTTGTAATTTGTCCTTCACATGATAGTGATTCCATTAATCTTCTCTCCAAAGTTTTCATTTTCATTTGCAAGTGTGAAAAATGAGGCAGAAGACTTTAGGACTTCTTCTACCTTGCTGTGGTGAACATCGAGTATTCTTTTCATGGTGTTAAGGAAGATCCCCAGCTCATTTGGAACAGTATAAGCTGTTGTAGATTGCCTTTCCTCCCTTCCTTCATTCCTTCATGTGCTTCAGTTTGTGTAAATTCCCCGAATTCCCCTTGCTGAATTCCACTCCACCGAACTCGCTCTTGGCCGAACCTCCTAGACAAACCTTCCTTTCCTATTTCATTTCGCCGCAACCGGAGAAGAACACCGTCATGAGGCGGGTTCTTCTCCTAGTTGTTGGCATCTCCCACTTTCGTCCCCTTTCTGACCCTTCTCTTCACCGTAACCGGAGAAGAACATCGTCATGAGGCGAGTTCTTCTCTTGGTTTTCGGCATACCCAACCTTCCATCATCAGTAAAAAATGAGTCGAACATGTGGATCAATGTGTGAATGTGATATATACATGTGTGTGTTTCTTTGGGTTTGAAGGTCGCCGCTCATGAGGGCACGACGATGAAAATAGCGCGCGATTAACGCCGCTACACTCATGAGCGCAGTAAGTAACATCCGTTAGATGTCGCCCCTAACCGAACGCCGAAATTTTGAATAAATTCTAGACTTAGAAAAAAAATGAAATGAATACACATGCATTGTATTTCTTTCTGCAGGTTTCAAGACTCCGCTAATGCCCATTATGGCGTAATGAGTGTGAAGACGATTGTGGTGTCGTAAGACACCACTCGTTACGCTCATTAGGGCGTACCGAGAAAGCCAAAACACTCCCGATGCAGCCCCCTACGTGGGGAAGACGCCAGGAGGCTGCCAAAATTATGCCTAATTTTGGATTAAATTTGGGAATTAAATTCAAATGGAAATCGCCTAAACTCAAATTAAATAAAAAAATGCACGATAAACATGAAGATAAACATTAAAACAAAGAGGAGAATGCTTAAAGGAAACAAAACAAAACAAAGAGGAAATATAATACTAAAGTAAACTACTTACTGTAAATGCAAGCAAATTCCCTTCCTTTCTTCAAAATCTTTAAAGGCTATGGAGTGTTTTTCAAGCAAATGATATGAAAGGTAACTCCCCCTCTTAGCCTTATTTATAGGAAAGGAAAGCTACCTTTGTGGGACCCACTTATAATTAAACTAACACTATATGTAAAACATATCATAACAATCTTGTTCCATGTTTGTTATCAAAACGAATGCAAGTGAAACTTAAGGAAGTTAATACTAAACTCATAACAAACTTGCAATAAATTTGAAGTTTAATTTTCAAATAAATAGAACTTGATAAGTTAAAATGAATCTAAATCGAACAACTCGATCAGAAAAATGTGAAAAGTCATTAAATGATAAAATTAGAGGCCAGTTTTCAAGAACTTACATATAAATTTGTATGAATACAACCGCATGAAGTATGTCACACATATCTTATACGGCACCTTTTGGGTCAAATATTCCAAAATACATAGAAATGCTTGAATGAAAATAAATTCATTACTCATATCTAAAATGAATATATTTTTATTCAAAGCTTGTGCAAACTTTCAAATAGTCGCTACCGGATTCGCAACACATCATACAAGAAAAGGCTAATCAGATTCAGAATACAAATGTCTACACTACGAAAGCTTAAATTCAAGTGTCTGAGGATGCTGCGCGGGTTATTTTTCCGGTTTAGTCTTAGGACTGTATCCAGGTTAACAAAACCTAAAAATCTATTATAAAATTTTCAAATCAGTAAAATATTTGAGAAACTAATTATGTCAGGTGACAGTAGATCTAATCCTTTGTTAATAATTAAACAGAGTTGACAGGATCTAAAACTCTTAAATATATCCAAATTAATCATATTAACTCAAATTGAGTGTCATTCTAAAAAAATGTTTAAATGAAACTCTATCATTAAAAGTTTAAACCGAAACTCAATCTATCCACCTTCCGTAATTATTTGTCGGGGGTGACAAATTAAAAAAACTCTAACTCACAAATGAGTCAATGTCAAATCAAGTGTTCTGCTATGTTCACTCTCAATTAATCTCTTGCTAGTAAAGACGTGACCCGTGTCCTTTGATGCTTGGCCAAGAGCCACAGATAAACAAGCATTCTGAATCTTCTAATCGGGTTGCGACCAAGAATTCCATTATATTATATCACCAATCGTAGCTCATATCCCAATACCGCTTTGAGTGAATCATGGTATATTTGATAGGCAAAAAACCTCAACTCTTAAGACGTCCTGACAAACATCACCCTGTGTACAGAGATTTCGACAGTAACCCATGTGTCTCGAAGGATCCTTCTAGGGTGACTACCTCCTCCTGACTAAGTAGACCAGTGACGACGGACGACAAATGGAACCATGATCTAGATCGACGTCATCATTCCCCCAACCATTCGGTTTAAGCTGAAATGGTTAATTTCATAAATTCTAAATTTTAAACTCCACATGCTGCTACTATACGCTACGCATTTAGCGATCTAACGACTAGACTTAATCGAAAATTCTCTCTCACTTATTGAGAGAGGTAATTAACTATAAGGGCTTGCGCCTATAGTAAACCTGGAATCAGATCTAAAGTTCTCACAAAATGAGGGCGAAATCTCTGGGTAGTGTCTTATCTACTATTCTATCTGCCTTCTGAAAATTACACCGACGCATCTTAAATCACACTCTCTTCAATTCAAATTCAATTGTCGAGAGATTGGTGGCGAATTTTCGGAGCCCACAACCATATGATGACTTTCATAAAGGGCACGAGAGGAGGAGATCAAGCATCTTCTTTTGTTAGGATTTCTACAGGAGTTCATAAGTCGAGAACTTTAGTGTTTACCTTTAAAGAGTCAAAAAAATTTTCTCTTTCCTGACCTGAAGTGAGCTTTGTCCTTCATTTCAATATTGTAATAAGTTCTTCGTATTTGAGGGAACCTCTATAAAAGCCTTATTTTCAGTTCTTTCATGTAATTCAATTCAGATTTCAATAAAAAAAATATTAGCATTATTGTTAATTACCCCCTCCAAGATTAAATAGTCCAGAAGAATAAGTCACAGGAGGGTAACAAAACAAAGTGTTTATTTCAATCCAAAAGAGCCTAGTGAGGCTCCCAAAGAGTGAGTCCCAAAGACATCTAGCTTTAAATGGAATCCTGATTCAGCATCTCTTTTGAGTGCTTGCCAAGAGTAAGCCTTAATAAGGCAGGTAAGTAGGCAATATCTCTATCCAGTCCAAAAAGTCTCCAAGTGCAACTCACAAGAGCTAGTCTTAGGAAAGCATGAAATTATACAACGTCTCTTTTGATTCAAAGGGTCCAAGAGAGGCTCCTAAAGAGTGAGCCCTAAAAGGCAACTAGAGATGGACAATATTCTCTCTAAAAGCCACTAAGAGTGACTGCCAAGAGCAATCCCTAGTAGACAAGGTTCCCACCTAATCCAAATTTTCTTAAGAGTAACTCCGAAAAGCAAGCCCCGAGATGGCATGAAAATAAACATGGTCTCCTTTAATCTTAAAAATCCTCAAGAATGACTCCTAAAAATCAAGAGCACCTCCAAAATGAAATTCTAAAGAAGACATCCAATGTCAAATAGGGACATCACCCAAAATCCTTAATAGATATGTTAATAAAAAGACTACCCAGCTTCATCCAGTGATGGATCAAATCACTCCTTGGCGATGACTTCTACTAGCATAAAGATCTAACTCCAACCACTCAAACTTCTAGCATCGCAATGGGTAAGAAGAACTCCATCCCCCTAAAAATTCCATATTATTTGCCTACATCATCAAGGACTGATTTAATCCACAAGTATGGCTAAGGCTTCTTTAAATTAATAGAACTTAGTAAATTAAGGACTTCACACTCAAACAATAAAAGAAAATTTTATTGATTAAGTTGCATAAGAAATAATAACATATGCATTGCATATGCTTTACAACAATATTTCAACAAAATAATTACAAGGTTATATCAAAAGCCAACGTCATCTGCTTTAATCTATTATTTGCTCTCTTCAATCAACCTCCTCCTACCCCATAGCTGGCCATATCAATTATTTCCATGCTATTTCACTTCTTTTTGCACTACCACCAACATCTTACAGGCAATGATGTTATATCATCAATTGCCACACTAATGCTCGCCTTCTTTCAACAATCTTCCTACCAACAAAATGCCACAAATAATGTCATTAGACTCTCGTAAAACAAACATACATTTAACCAAAGAGACTAAGGGTCTATTTAGGGCATTTGCAACTTTTTATAAAGATGGTTGGAAAGTTGTTATAGAGAAATCAATTTTTTTGGAAAATTATTATAGGTGCTACAAATATTTTCCTTTTTAAAAATTCAAATAATATTTTTGTGACAACAGTTACATTTAACAACTCTAGTTCTCAAAAATAGATTTTCACTATAAAATTTTTCAGAAAACTGATAGTCAAATGCAGCTACAATTGCTTTTGAAAAAATAAAACAATCAAAAAGCTACTCAAAGCACACCCTAATAAGAGGCCACTAACCTCTAAAGTGGACACTTAAACTTCTATCCTCATGTATCTAGATGAGGGCGAGAAACTTTAGATGCTAGTTTATGACCTAAATTTAAAAAAATATATATATGAATATAAAGTATAAAGAATCACCTTTCCAAAATACCAAAAAAATAAAAAGCTCATCCTTTTGGCCCACTTAGAGAATTTTTCTAAAGCAATTGTACAGCACAAGAATTCTTGGACACCCACCACTTCAAGATTTTTCCCAAAAAAAATAATAATAAATTTTCTTTAAAAAATCTTTGTGAAGTATCTACACAAATCAGGTAGAATCCATAATAAATTTTAGGAATTTTTTTATGAGCACAAAAGTCATATCAATTTTTCAGAAGCTGAAATCAAAGTGATAGATTTCCTGGTGTTTGTTTGAAAAATTTTTGTCATACCAAATAAAAAGATTTCTGCATAAAAAATTAATGATGTGATGTGCACAAAAACCACATAAAATTTCAGTTCATATATGATCGTTAAATTTATCAATGATAGAAACATCACAATGCCAACAAAAAGAACCTAAAATAGATCTCCCGAAAATCGCAACACAAAGCTTTGCATACAAAAAAATGGGGGAAGGTAACATATGTAAAAGAAAATATTGCTAAAACAAGTTGAACAAACAACAAACAAAAAGTGTAAAAGATTTTGAAAATAGTAAAAATCAACTTAAATCAATTTAGGTTATATTTTAGATTGTCGACTTTCTGCCATGATATTCCTTTTCTTTATCTGTTTTTACACCTCATTGTTGATGCGCCCTTATCACAACCTCCATCTCACTCCTGATTAATGACACATTTAGGACAATCAATTTCTTTTCAGAAGAAAAATAAATCATTAAAATAAGATTCCACGGCTATGAACTTCTAAGACATTCAACTTCTTTTGGAAGAAGAGTGTCATAAAGTGGATAATGAACCTCTATCCTTGCTCATAGTTGTGTCATTTGCAAGATAGTTGTTAACCACTCTTCAAAGGAAAGCTTGAGCTTAGGAAGCAATTTGGATATCTTGTAAAATCTTGAAGGGCATAAACATAGTCTTGGACATGAGAAGGCAAAAGAATTTCTAGAAATGTTTTGAATTTTTTATCAAAATTTTATCATATTTTCTACAATTTAAGTGAGTGAGTCCTTATTTTATATCATTTAAGGGGTTTTGAGACCTGGACCAATTTTTGACTTTTCAAATTCATTCTGCATACTTTTAAGATCTATGAAAATTCCAATATTTATTTTTGTTCAAAGATTCTTGTTAAAAAAAAAGGCAAAAAAACCTAAAGCTTTCAAAAACAATGACTGATGGGGAATGACCAGGCTAACATCTCCTAGGGGAGGATCACATTAGCGTCCAGGCCATAGTTGCACAGTGGCACCTCGAAATTCCCATTAGGTTGCAACTTTAAAGCACCAAAAATTTCAAGTCTTGGAATTTTTCAGACTTGCAAATATGAAATTCCAGAAATAATAGGTCAATTGATAAGATCGCAAAATTTTTCATCCAATCAATATGAGTTATATACTGAATGCAAATCTTGAAGCAATTGGAACATGAATGATAACTTACAAAACTTAATTGAAACAACGAACAAATTCCAATTTTTGTAAATTGTAAGTGGAAACAACTATTTTGTCGTGAAGATTCTAACAACATCCAAATCTTCAAGATTAGAGCATATTTGGACCCTAAACTATAATGATTTGGATCGATTTGAACAAATATAAATAAGAGTAGATCAACACCCGCCCCCTTTTTTTTCTTCCTCATAATTATATATATGGATGTGCTTAGTGGACAATGGCTACTTACACCTCTATTCATCCACCCAACCTACTGCCTTGACACCTTATGTCTATGAAGGTAGCACCACAACTATCGAGTGCATAAGACTAGTCAAATTTCTAGTCGAATTTCTGCCATTTTGTGGTGTTCGTCAGCCAACATCTAAACTTTCTTAATTCAGGTTGGTGTGTTAGGTTTGAGTCTGACCAATCGGCTTAAATCGACTTGACTCAAACTCGACAAATTTATTATATGAGTTAAAATGTTTGAACCAAGCCTAACTCAACCAAAACTCATCTAACCAAAACCATACCCATCAAACTAGTTTATTATATGACTCGTGCAATGTTTTAAATCAAAAGAACCGAATTAACATGAATATGATGCATTTAACCTAATAATATAAATGTATGTTTTAATAATGTGTTCTATCTTTTCAGAACCCAAATAATAATTGAGTAAATTTAGAGTTGATTGCAAGCTATTTGGTTCATTTCAAACCTAACCCAAATAATAATTGAGTCTAAAATGTAGACCTAAACCTAATCTGAATAGTAATCGGATCAACCAAAAGTCAAAGTTTGTGAGTAGAGTTCACCTTGGGTCATCATTTAAAGTCATTGGTTAACAAACATATATTTTAATGTCATGTGCCATCACAGACAACCACTTTGTAAGCATCTATGATGTTGTATAGCTCTCGAGAAAATAAGCATTTCAACATGAAGATCATGGCTTAAGGCCTATCATAATCATTTTCTATGATGTTGGACAATTCCTGGTCAAATGGATGTTCAAAATTTTATTTAGTCCCTTAACACCATTATGTTTGTGCCATCAAAACTTTGAAATGGTGCACTACATTTGCCAATATGAGACTTAACTTATGGCAGTTAGTCAACAAGGTTGACCTAAGAACTAGAAGAACCATCATGTTAAACTTAAGATATCATCGTTCGATCACTTTTGGAATTGAGAAAGAGAGTAATTAACCATCTAATTTGCGGACTAATTTAGTGATTTAGAAAATTTTAATAAAATGATCAAATAGATCCTTCATAAATTTATAAATATGTTATATTTCTACAAATTATTAATAAAATTTCAACGCAGATAAAATTCTTGAATCGTAGTGAATTTCAAAACTCTAACCCCATCCTGAAGCAACAACCAATTATATCTAATTTGTGTCTTCTATAATGTTGCATTAACTCATTTGATTGTGTTTGAAATTTACATTCTAAAGTGAGCAAATAAATCCTCTCTTTAACCCAATGAATATTCTAGCATACAACAAATTTGATCAAGAACAAACCAAAGTATAGGATGCATTAAAGGAACATATAAGCCTTGAAAATTAGATGTAAAATAAATAGATTTTATGAGTGATTACTTGAAGGATATATTCTCTTAGCAAAGACCAAGAATAATATAAACAGCAACAAAAAATTAATGTTTAGTTATGACATCAATTCACAAATTTATGATGAGGTTAAAATTTAATAAAACACAAAAACCTGATGGGACTACAAAATAAATAAAAAAATCAAATTTTGTCATGTGAATTACAAATAGTTCAATTCAATTAACAGTTCCAGCACACAATCAATTATCCACGTGAAATGAATGAGCTACTTAAAAGAAAACTAGTTAAACCATGGATAGACAGGAATTCTGTGGTGCTCCATTGATTATAAGATTGTTTACAGTTGAAATGGTACTATAGGACTCCCATCAATATTTCATCCAATTTTCTTCAAAAATTCAGTTTTATGCATTTTCCTCATAGAAATATCTGATTTAGATAAGATAGATATGTAAAAAAATGGAGTACAATTTGACCAAAAAAACACCTAAATCCGTATGTGCAATTAAAAGAAGAAGTTTTGGGACAACATACCCTGATTCAAATTTGATCAAGATGAATTTTATAACCACTAGATCTGCTATGGGATGAATGCAATGCATAATTAATCGACCAACTCATGTACTGAACTAATCTCAAAACAAATCCAATGACTAAAAAAATCATCCTAACTAAATTTAGGTTAACTATATCAGCATGTCTTGACTCATTTTTTTTGTCCCATTTAAAATACTTGGTGCTTTAATAGTTTTAAATTAACCATTAGAGAAGCAATAAATCCATCATCCCTATGGTAGTTGAATACTTCGTAGATCACATAGGCACAATAGGTCAGGCCACAGTTTGAAAAATGAAAGCCATCTTGATTAAAACTCCCACCTTCCTCTTTCTTAACTTTCCTTTCGTTCTTTGACAAGCTTAGTTTCTCCTTACAACCTCAAAAGCTTCATTAATAAAAAAACTACTTATGCTTCAAAAACAATTCTAATAAGGTAAGAGAAAAGGCTGGTGGTTTAGATGTCTCATTAAAACAAGTTAATCTAAAGGAATTGGAACCTACCCCATTGAAAAGAGAAATAGATCTGAAAACCCTTTCTTCAGACCACTAAAAGGGAATTTGAGCCACAATGGACGGTATGCGTAGATCGAAACAGAATAGACTTGACAGCTAGAATCAGACGGCGACCAAGGAACCAACTTCTGAGATCAATAGGATGGAAGAATCATTTGGATAAAAACATTGAGCTTACGTTGCTGTTGCTCGAGATGAGTTGCCAGGAGCTTCTCTTGCGTCCGAGCAGCCATAGCGACCGGTTGGATTGGCACGCAAATCGAACAGAAGCAATAGAGACATGATAGATGACACTGTAAACTGTAGTTGAAGCAACATCTGTCCATTATAAAAAATATATATTTTTTCACTTAACAGTGCTATTACTTGACGGCACTTAACAACGTTATTTACGTTACTCCAGACCCAACCCGGCTCGGCCCGGCCCATTCAAACAGCGGGAGGAGAAAATATTACGTCCGTCGTTCCATATTCTTTGACACATACTAGTTTAGAGATTTCTTTTTGCACAGAAATTATTCTCAACTCAGCTCCCGCTCTCTCCCGACATGCTTCCGACATTCCTTCAGAGATTTATTAAATCTTGGATATTAAAAATTGAGGTATTATAAGCGATCGCATGAGGTATTTCTTCCTGCATTCTTGCACTCCAATGAATTTAGGATTTTCTCTGTTGTTCTCACCGTCAAATAAAAGAATATTTGAAACATTTGAGTTCTTTAAAGGAAAGGAGCATGTTTTACTGGTATTTATAGATATTTTGCATGTATACTCTATGTACTCTCATGATGATATACGCTGTTATTTTCAAAATTTTGAACCGTAGGGTTTGTCATATGTTTAGTATATCTCATTGTAAGATGTTTAGTGTTGTTTCATGAAGAATTTGATAAAATTTGGGGTCTATTTGGATATAATATGTTCAATCGATGGCATTATAATTTATTTAGGGTTGCTTGATGATTATTTGCTTCAATTTTATATGTGTACTTTCTGTACTCTCAGGATAGTACAACCCATTTTGTCATATTTTTTAAAAAATTTTGACATTATTTTGATATAATATGTTCAATACATGACATTACAAGCAGATTAAATGGTTATTGGTTGGTTTTATGGTTATTTTGTATGTGTACTCTCTGTACTCTCTTGAGAGTACACCCTATTTTCTTTTTTTTTCAGCTTTTAAACCATATTTGTAAAGAATATGTTTATTAGATTCTATTAGAAGTAATTTGGAGGCTGATTGGTTAGTTTTTAGGGATATTTTGTATTTGTACTCTCTATACTCTCATAAGAGTAAAGAACATTTTATAATTTTTTTCAATTTCTTTGGCCTGTTTGGAGAGAATATATTTATTACATTCCATTTAAAGATTTCGATTTGTTAATTTTAGATTTGCATCCAGTACTCTATACTCTCATGAGAGTACATATTATTTTTTAAATTTATGTCAGATTTTTTGGCCTGTTTGGAGAGAATATGTTTATTACATTCTATTAGAAGTAATTTGGAGGATAATTGGTTAATTTTTAGAAGAGATTTGTATATGTACTCTCTATACTCTCATGAGTACAGAACATTTTCTCTTTTTTTTTTTCAATTTCTTTGGACTGTTTGGAGAGAATATGTTTATTACATTACATTAGAAGCAATTTAAAGGCTGATTGGTTAGTTTTTAAGGGTGTTTTGTATCTGTAATCTCTGTACTCTCATGAGAGTACAGATTATTTTTTCAATTTCTGTAAGATTTTTTGGCATTTTTGGAGAAAATATATTTATTACATTCCATTAGAAGTAATTTGGAGGCTAATTGGTTAGTTTTTAGGGGTATTTTGTATCTGTACTATGTGTACTCTTATGAGAGTACAGAGCATTTTGTCATTTTTTCTAATTTTTTTGGTATGTTTGGAGAGAATATATTTATTACATTCCATTAGAAGCAATTTGGATGATGATTGGTTAGTTTGAGACGATTTATCAGATCTTTGTACTCTCATGAGAGTACATATTTTCAATTTTTTTGTCAAATTTTTTTTTGGAGAGAATAAGTTTATTAGATTAATTCCATAATGATTTGAAATTTGTTTGGTTGGTTTTTATGAGAGATTTGTATCTGTACTCTATGTACTCTTATGAGAGCACAGATTATTTTTTCAATTTCTGTCAGATTTTTTAACCTTTTTGGAGAGAATATGTTTATTACATTTCATTAGAAATAATTTGAAGGCTAATTGGCTTATTTTTAAGGTGTTTTGCAGCTGTACTCTCTGTATTCTAATGAGAATACAGAGCATTTTATCTTTTTTTTTCCTAGTTTCTTTAGCTTGTTTGGAGAGTATATGTTTATTACATTATATTAGAAGCAATTTAAAGGTTGATTGGTTGGTTTTTAAGGGAAATTGACATCTATACTCTCTATACTCTCATGAGAGTACAGATTATTTTTTGAGGCTGTTGGGTTATTTTTTAAGCTATTTTATATTTGTACTCTCTGCACTCTCATGAGAGTACATACCAATTGCAAAAAAATTTTAATTTTTTTTGGCATGTTTGGAAAGGAAATATTAACTAGATTCCATTAGAGGTTTATTGGAGCATTAATATTAGCCTTTTTGACCTATTTTGTATGTGTACTCAAGTATACTCTCTGTACTCTCTTGAGAGTACAAACTTTTTTCTCAGTTTTTTTCTTACTGTGGCATGTTTGGAAAGAATATGTTTACTACAAATCATTTAGAGCAATTTAGGAGCTACTAGGTTGGTTTTTAAACTATCTTGTATATGTACTCTCTGTACTCTCATGAGAATACAGACCAATTACATTTTTTTTACTTTTATTAGCCTATTTGAAAAGAAAATATTTACTATATTCTATTACGGGTTGATTGGAGCCTTAATATTAGCCTTTTTGAGCTATTTTGCATGTGTACTCTCTGTACTCTTCTGAGAGTATATACTATTTCCTCAATTTTTTTCACTTATTCTGACCTGCTTGGGAAGAATGTGTTTACTACAAATTATTTGGAACAATTTGGAGGCTGTTGTGTTACTTTTTTGAGCTGTTTTACATCTGTGCTCTCTGTACTCTCATAAGAGTACATACCAATTTAATAATTTTTTCCACTTTTGTTAGCCTGTTTGGAAAGAAAATATTTAATATATTCTATTACAGATTGATTGGAGCCTTAATATTAGCCTTTTTGAGCTGTTTTGCATGTGTACTCTCTGTACTCTCCTGAGAGTACATACTATTTCCTCAATTTTTTTTCACTTATTCTGACGTACTTGGGAAGAATGTGTTTACTACAAATCATTTGGAGCAATTTGGAAGCTGTTTGGTTACTTTTTGGTAGCTGTACTCTGTACTCTGAGTGTCTGAAACAATTTCATAATTTTTTCCACTTTTGTTAGCCTGTTTGGAAAGAAAATATTTACTATATTCAATTACAGGTTGATTGGAGCCTTAATATTAGTTTTTTTTAGCTATTTTTCAGTTGTACTCTCTGTACTCTCCTAAGATTACAGATTATTTTCTTATTTTTTTCTAATTTTTCAAGCCTATTTGGAGAGAATATATTTTTTACATTCCATCACAAGCTGTTTGGAGCATGAATTTTAGCTTTTTTTAATCTAAAAATGCTTGAAATCATTTCAAATAAAATTTAGAAAGTGAATTAATCAAAAAAACAATGATATTAAGCTTAGAATTTCATTTTTTTAAAAAAATTGTTTTGATAAATTAAGATAAAAGGTTTATTAACTTAAAATTTATTACAAAATATGCTTAATAAATTTGAATAAATAATGCACACATAATAAAAATTTATTTAAAAAACCCATTATGGAATGTTAGACAGTCAGTCGATTAACTTTAATTAACTTGAATTGCTCTAATTTTATGGCTTAGTACATGATAGGGATTACTTCTTTTTTTATTTCTTGTAAGTCATTTTAATTTAATAAGTTTTAAAAAACATTTTATGTTTTTGTTTTTAAAAATAAAAAATATTATTTATAGACATATTCAAAATAATTTTTATATATTTTGAATGGTTTTGAAATAATTATCATTGTCGAATAAATTTTATTTTAAATCAAACTATAAATAAAATAAAATATGGAAAATTAAAAATAAAAATAATTTCAAATGACCTTTCAGTATATTCAAAATATAGCTTTCTTCGTTTCACCCTTAACAACGTTACATAGCACCTAATAAAATGGTCACAATATTATTCTTCATTCTTACCATCAAATAATAGTTTTCTTACCTATAATGAGTATTTATTGATCTTAATAGTTTTTTGCAATCTTTGGCTTAGTTTTAGTTTTCTTAAATTGTGTATTTTACACAATTATCTGCTTTGATAAGCGGCTATTTATGTATATGAGGATGTGAGTCCAATCTTAACACAAGATTGACACAGTTCGAATATTGTTAACTCAAATCGAACCTATTTATTAAATCATTAGAACACCTCAAGTAGATTTTGAGAATCAACCACATCAAGATATACACGATTGCTGTTAATTTTTTTTTAATTTTGTACATCTGACTGATCATGTAGCACAAGCAATATCAACCAAAATCTAAAAATAAAGGATCAAAGATCGATACAAAGTTACACAATTCAATATACTCGCTCTCTCCAAACTGTTTAATGTGAGTTCAATTGTGGCCTCAACATCATCACTTACATAATTAAGCCTTCATCGTCATCTATCTAAAAATTGAAAAAAAGGAACTACAAATTACCCAATTTATTGCAGAAGAACGTGTAAGAATGAAGGATTAACACATTTTATTTTCATCTGACATAGCACACATTGTTATAAACCCTTCAGAAAATATTAGACATGTAGCATAAAATTGGAAAAAAGATTAAAAAATAGCCTCATGTAATTGATGATTTGTACAACCAGTTCTTTTTTTCCCTCATCAACACCAACCAGTAATGAGAAAGCCATGATATCAATGGACTGTAAAGCAAAAAAAAATAAACCAAAAGTAAATAAATAAATGTTGAGGAAGAAACAAGCAAAAAAATGCATGGAATAGACAGAAATTGCTCATTAAGCAATTTATTTAACATGATTCTCATCTTCCTTGCTTCACAAATTAATGAACCTTAATTATAATAATGCAAAATAATAGAAAAAAATCATCACACGAAATCATTACTAAATGATACTTGATTATATCAAATCAGATGCATTAATAAACCATTATTCTCATTCACATACATAATGCTACAAACTGAAAGTAGGAAGGAGAAGCACAACATATTTACCTGGAACAAACCAGTTCAAGAAGCACAAGCATCAGCTTCAAAGCTAAAGGAAATATTGTTACAAAGTGACAACAATGTCTCCTAACTTATGTTCATTTCGGCATCAATATTATTACATCTACTTATTGCTATAAATTTACCTTCATCAGGCACACAAGCTAATAGGCTAATAGGGTAATGACCACCCTGTCTACAAGCATTGAAGTGCTTTAGCTCCTCTCTATGCTCTCTTGTAGCTGCTCGCACAACATCTCCAAACTAATTCAGATCATTTAATTCCGATCAGTTCCAAAAGCTTAATGATTATCAAGATTTTTTAGAAATCTTAAAGAGCAGAACAGACCAATTATCGATATAATGAGTCATTCATAAATTAATCTTCTTAAAGTTAAAAAAAGAAAATTGGACCGTTAATTCAGAGCTTAGTACTACCTGTTGTTTCAGCCTTGACTTCCAGAGATAATTTCACGATGGGAAAGTCGTGACTCCAAAGTCTTCCTCAATGAATCCCCTAGATATGAGTATTGGTGTGCTTGTGTTAAGTAAAAGAAACTCATCAAGGAATCTCTTTGTTCTTACAAAAATGATTATAATGACATAATTAAGATTATAGTTGACATTAACGTGTGTACAGTTGAAGAACACACAAATAAATGATGTCATGCACTAAAATGTTTCACTATAATGATATCCATCATCAGCTTAGTGTACCCTTCAGCCGATTGATTGATTGTTGAGCTTGAGCTAAATTCCTAGAAATAGAATATCGTATTAGTTAATGATATGTAATAGCATGATTGACGAGTTTTTCATGCATACCTCTGAAAAATACTCAGGCATAACAGAAAAATGTATTGCAATTGGTGACTCTACATGTTCTCCACCCCTCTCAGATTGTTCTTTGGACTCCGTAACAACAAAAGAATGATGGTTTAAAGTTTAAAAATAATATATAAATACTATAACTTCATGGGTAAATAGAAAATTACTCTTGGCTTTCTTAGTTCTCTCCCAATATCCCTTAAGCCTTGCATTTGAAACACCTTTTGGTCGCTGCTTAACTTGATCTTTTAACATGTCATTTCCTTTATCTGATATGGTTGACTTCTTCTTCTTAGTTGTTCTATCAACTGGAGGTGAATTCTTACATAATATAGAGTCGACATTATCAGATTATATTTTTATGGATCCAAGCATATACTCCTCAGCTATCTTATTACCATGTGCCCTAGTGCTTATTTGATATGCATATCAACTGATGTGGTTCCAAAAAGTAATGCTAGTTTCATTTCTATCATTGTCTTGCACATCTTTTAAGTTCTTGTGAGCACTGTCAAAGTAGATATCCCTATTTGCTCTGGTTGACCAGCGCATGTTAAAGTATTTATCCAGAATACGCATAATATATTTCTGACTAAGAACTCGAATGCAGTGGGCACAAAGCAATCCCATCATTTCAATTTTTTTACAACTACAAGTTACATTTAGGCCTGTCTTATCAAAATGGATAGTCCATATTTTGGAAGCATATTTATTCTCTAAGTTTCTCACCAAATACTCCATGGGATTGTCATCTGACACATCTGCTGCTAATCCTCTAACTCCATGCCAATATTCTTTCTCAAACATTGCATAAAGCTTTCTTGTGTAAAACATAGCAGCTTGTTTCAGAATTGGGCTGGTCTTAACAACAGGAACAATTGCTGACTAGCTGCACTTGAAATCTTCATCATGTTCATTCCGACGCCATGTGTCGATAACCTTCTTCAATCCCAAGAAATAATTTGTGATTGAGATTATTGGTTTAGAGATTTCATGACATACATTATTCGTGGACTCACTACGTTGCGTTGACAAGATTCTCATACAGAATGAGTCTTTGCAGAATGCGGTGGACCACTTGCTTCTAATTTTATAAAGTTCAGATAACCAAGCATGATCGTGCAAATTACCCTCATCTAGCATAGTAGACCAAGCATGCTCAAACTCCTCCTGTGAGTCATACTTGCTCATGCGTGTATAGAATAGACTTTGCACTGTCTTATTACTATTAAAGCAGTGTACCTTCAAAGGAGATTTTTTCAAAATATGCCATTGGCATACCTATGACGAGTATGCGGTAATGCAATTTCGATAGCTCTCGCAATTGCTTGATCTTGATCAGTGAATATTGTTATAGGATGTCTGCCACTCATTAACCGGAGAAATATTTTGAATAGCCATGTGAATGACTTAATTATCTCTTCTGATAGAAAGGCTGCTCCAAATAAGATATTTTGTAAGTGACGATTCACTCCAATGAAAGGGGCGCAGACAAGATTATATTTATCGAGTCAATAGCTTGTATAAAAAATTATGACATCCCCAAAATAATCATATTCTATCCTTGACATTCCATTGCTCCAAAAAAACTAACCAAGCCATCTGACTTATCAACTTGGACATCCCATGCAAATATCACATCCTCTACTTGTCTTTCGTTGAACAGTTGTATTAATGCATTACTATCACCATTCGTAATCCTCGATCTTCTCTATTTTTAGATGAAATTGAATACATCTCTTTTTATGAAGCCAATATTCTTCACACCGCCAACCTCCTCACTTAGATAGCTGAATACATCAGTTGCTCTAATTTCGGCCTCTATCATTGTCTTCAACACAACTGTCTTCTCATCGCTGATGCCTCTATATGATCTAAGAAGATGTAAGTCACCCGACTTTGCTAGTGAATGATTATGACTTCTATATTTTTTTTAACTTTCTAATTCCCATCTAAATCAATAGAAAATCTAATCATGGTCGGACAGCCACTCCTTGTATATATTTTCTAAAATTTAACTGCGTAGTTTAGATTGGCAGCTTTCTTCTGACCTACTTTTGCACATAAAAAATCATTTGATTTTAATTTCTTGGAGTTTGACCAATAACTAGTATGATCCTTCCTAATACTGAACCCAGTTTGATGTGCATAATCACAGTACACTGCATACACCTTCGTTTCATTATGAATAGTGGTGCTAAGGAGTTTTCTTATATTTGGGTCATTAGACATCACGGCTTCATCATCGCACTACTCATTTATCGCATTCACCTGCACAAACACAAATATGTCACATGTAGAATAGCTCAAAAATAAAAAAATAATCTATAAACACTCCTAAAACCCAACTAATCAGCCTCTAAATTGCTTCTAATTGAATGTAATAAACATATTCTCACCAAATAGGCTAAAAAAACTGAAAAAAATGAGAAAATGGGGTGTACTCTCATGAGAGTACAGGGAGTACAAATACAAATCTTCCCTGAAAACTAACCAATCATCTTCCAAATTACTTCTAATAGAATGTAATAAATATATTCTCTCCAAACAGGCCAAAAAATCTGATAGAAATTAAAAAAATTATCTATACTCTAATTAGAGTACAGAGAAAACAGATGTAAATCTCGCCTAAAAACTGACCAATCAGTCTCTAAATTGCTTCTAATGGAATATAATAAACATATTCTCTCCAAACAGGCCAAAAAATCTGACAGAAATTTAAAAAATAATATGTACTATCATGAAAGTATAGAGAGTACATATGTAAATCTGTCCAAAAAAATTAACCAAACAGCCTCCAAATAACTTGTAATGCCATATACTAATCATATTCTCTTCAAACAGGCCAAAAAAATATGACAAAAAAATGATAAAATACTCTGTACTCTCATTATAGTAGAAAGAGTACAAATGCAAATCTCCCCTAAAAACTAACCAATCAGCCTCCAAATTGCTTCTAATGGAATGTAATAAATATATTCTCTCCAAACAGGCCAAAAAAATCTGACAGAAATTAAAAACATAATCTGTACTCTCATGAGAGTACAGAGAGTATACATATAAATCTATTATAAAAATCAACTAAACAGCTCTCAAACAACTTGTAATATGTACTCTCATGAGAGTATAGAGAGTACAAATATAAATATCCTATAAAAACCAATCAATCAGCCTCCAAATGGCTTTTAATGGAATGTAATAAACATATTCTCTCCAAACAGGCCAAAAAATCTGTCAAAATTTTGAAAAATAATATGTATTCTCATGAGAGTACAGAGAGTATAGATATAAAATACCCCTGAAAACCAATCAATCAACCTCCAAATTACTTCTAATAGAATGTAATAAACATATTCTCTCCAAACACGCCAAAGAAACTGAAAAAAATGATAAAATAGTTTGTACTCTCATGAGAGTACAGAGAGTATAGATGTAAATCTCTCCTAAAAACTAACCAATCATCCTCCAAATTACTTCTAATGGAATGTAATAAACATATTCTCTCCAAACAGGCCAAAAAATTTAACAAAAAATCATAAAATAATATGTACTCTCATGAGAGTACAAAGAGTATAGATCAAAAATAAAATCAATGTCCAACTAATGGAATGTAATCAACATATTCTCTCCAATAGGCCAAAAAATCGACAAAAAATTGAAAATAATCACTCTCTCTCATGAGAGTATAGAAATACATCTGAAACACTCATAAAATTAACCCGTCTCCAAATTGCTTATATTGGAATGTAATAAACATATTTTCTCCAAACATGCCAAAGAAACTAGAAAAAAATGAGAAAATGGTATGTACTCTCATGAGAGTACAAAGAATATAAATATAAATCTTCCTTAAAAAGTAATCAATCATCCTCCAAATTACTTCTAATGGAATGTAATAAACATTTTCACTCCAAATATGCCCTAAAAACTAACCAAATAGCCTCCAAATAATTTACAATTTATACTCTCATAAGAGTACGAGTCTGCAAATCTCCCTAAAATAAACCAATCTATCAAATTTCAATAATATAATAAACATATTCTCTCTAAGCAGGCCAAAAAATCTGACATAAATTGAAAAAATAATATGTACTCTCATCAGAGTACAAATACAAAACACCCCTAAAAACTAACCAATCAACTTCCAAATTGCTTCTAATAGAATGTAATAAATATATTCTCTCCAAACATGCTAAAGAAACTGCAAAAAAAAAGAGAAAATAGTTTGTACTCTCATGAGAGTACAAAGAGTAAAGATGCAAATCTCCCCTAAAAACTAACCAATCATCCTCCAAATTACTTATAATGTAATGTAATAAACATATCCTCTCCAAACATGCCAAAAAATCTAATAGAAATTGAAAAAAATAATCTTACTCTCATGAGAGTACAGAAAGTATAAATACAAATCTCCCCTAAAAACTAACCAATTAACCTCCAAATTACTTCTAGTGGAATGTAATAAACATATTTTCTCCAAACTGGCCAAAAAATCTGATAGAAATTAAAAAAATAATATGTACTCTCATAAGAGTATAGAGAGTACACATGCAAATCTGCCCTAAAACCCAACCAAACAGCCTCCAAACAACTTGTAATATGTACTCTCATGAGAGTACAGAGAGCACATATGCAAATCTCCCTTAAAAATCAACCAATCGGCCTCCAAATTGCTTCAAATGGAATGTAATAAACATATTCTTTGTTAAAAAATCGTAAATTAAAAAATAATTTGTACTCTGTGAGAGAGTCTGAATGCAAATCTTCAGCCTTCAAACAACTTGTAATGTCGTATACTAATCATATTATATCCAAATGGGGTCAAAAATCTGACAAAAAAAGATAAAATAGTTCTTAAAACAAGCAAAGTCCACTTGTAAAGAACTACTAATAGTATAAGAAATATACATTAAATAAAAGATTTTCAAAGAATATCACTAATAAATCCTAAAAAACTAGTATATATAAAATGGTTCAGAAAATTTATTGATGCATTTTTATTTAATACATCATCCGCTAAATTGATCCTTATCATCAGTCATAACTTCAATTGCTCTCCATCTTCACGTTCTTCCAAAAATGAAATGAGATTTTCTTTCTCCGAGTTCGGTTTATCTGAAAAAAAAATATATTATGCCTTGAATATATATATATATATATATATATATATATATATATATATTTTTTAAATTTCTCCGCATAACACCGTTCTCCCATTTGACAGACTGCGCTGGTAACGTAAATCGTTAAGCTCCGTCAAGTTGCAACACTGTTAAGTGAAAAAATGCATTTTTTTTATAATGGGTAGATGTTACGTTGCTATTGGAGTTTGGATGTAAAGTCCGGACTACGCACGTAATATTTCTCGTTTATGAGGGCGTCTTTGAGAGAAAAAAAAAAATTAAAATTTAGATCTATTGAAATTTATTTAATGAGAGCTTTACAAAATTTACATATATATATATATATATATATATATATATATATATATATATATATATATATATATATATATATATTTAATGTATAAATTTTTGACACTTTAAGTGCATAAATTTTTATATTTATATAAATAACAAATAAAATTTAATAGTATATCAAAAATAATATAATCATTAATTTTTTAAAATGAATTACACTTTTTTGTACATAAGAAACATGGTAAATATTAAATTTTAGATATTAAATATATAAATATATAAGAATTATGTGTTATATAATTAAATCTTCTTAAATTTATTATTTATATAAAATATTAAATTAAATGTTAAAAAATTATAATATTTAATTATCTAGATTAAATATATAAAATATAATAATTTCAATATTAAATATATAAATCTATATATACTATGCTATCTATACTATTATTATAAAAGTGGCTTTTATTTTTTTTATTATATTTAATTTGATGATTTCAATTATAGCCATACAATATATAACATTCACCCTATATTATTAATTACTTAATAAATATTATTTGAAACATAATTGTTCACCATTTTTAACTCAAGTCATTCTGGCTTTTCTTTTTATTAATTCTTAAGTAATTACTTAATAATAATTATCAATTAAGCTTTAATCTCACATATAACAATGCTTGTAAAATTTTATTTTTACGGTTAAATATAGTGATTTTATTCAATTAATAAAAATGTTTCTAAAACGCGGATTTGGAAATTGGAAATAGAAAATAACGTTAAATCAATTAAAAACTCAGTATTTATAATAACTTCGAAATTATTAATAATAAATTAAGTGTAATAGCTAATGATATTGAATTAGATTATTTTTAACTTAACTGTTATATTTTGAAATAGAAAAGCCAAAATTACAAATTAAACCTTATCTACCTTCATGCCACTATTTTTACTTCTTATAAATTTCAATGTAGAAATCTATTAATTTATTGACTTCTTATTTATTCATAATTTGTTTTAAATGTAGCTTATATGAACTTTATATTATTTTTTTATTTGTTTATTATAAACTTTCTTTGAAATGAATTTGAAATAAATTTTGATTGATTATTCATGTATTGTATTTATTTAAAATCAAATCTATTGATTTTGATATCTATTCTGCTTAATTTTATATGGAATATCTTAAATTACTCACAAAAAAATATTATTGTATAATTACATAATTTTTTGATGCTTAGGATCTGTTTAGGGCAATTGTAGTTTTTGGAAAAATTGGTTGTAAAGCTACTGTGGAGAAAATAATTTTTTTGAAAAACTATTGTGTGTATTACAAATATTATTCTTTTTGAAAAATTCAAAAAGTAGCTTTCTGACAGCAACCACATTCTAACAGCTTTAGTTCTCAAAATAATTTTTTACCACAAAACTTTCTGAAAAGGAACCAAAAAACTAGTAAACAAACGAAGTTACTTTGCTTTCAGAAAAATCAAAGTAGCCAGAAAGCTATCATAAACACCCCATTAATCTTTACTTGAAAAGACATCACTCTATTTAAATTATTTAATTTTTTATAAACTTTTCTATAAAATTGAAGATATTTATATAATCCATATTTGTATAAAGTGTTTCTACGAAACATTTATATTTATAATAATCACACATATACAATTAATATATTTATATTAATCTTTATATAAAAGTTATGTAAATGTTTATATAAATTTAATATAAACATGATTTTATTGATTGAATATATTTATAAATGTTTGATATACTTATATAAATATTTCTATATATAAAAATGTTTATATATATATATATATATATATATATATATATGAAGAAAGAGAGAGAGAGAGAGAGAGAGAGAGAGAGAGAGATGCTATAAATATATTTATATTAAATCTTTATATAAACATGATTTAATTGATTAAATATATTATTAATATTTGATATACATATATAAACATTTCTATATATGCAATTATATTATTTATATAATCCATAATTATCTATATTGCTAGAACAAAAGTGGCTTATGAATCTTCTAATATAGTATTATTACTATGAATTACATGGCTTTTGCTTTGTTTAAACAATAATGCTGATTGTGAGTTTTAATAGAAGTTGTAAGAGAGTAAAAATCTTCATGAATTTATTGATGTGAGGTGTTATATTCTCTAAATAAATTCATATTAATTTTATTTCTCTTCTATCTTTGAATTTAAAATTTTAATATGAAATAAAAAAACTTATATTTGTATTAAAATATTAATTTTTTTCAAATGTGATTTAAACACATTCATGGTATTATTAATTCTACTAAATATTTATATATATTTTTAGTGAGAATTATAATATTATAATATATGTCAACTATGATCTAAAAAATTACTACAAAGTTTCAAATATATAAATTAATTTTTTATTTTTTAAAAATTTATTCATGTTCATTAAATGTATTTTAAGCCTATGTTTCTCTTATTTTTAATATCTAACAATTAAATAGAGACATATATACTATATTTGAGATAAATTTAACAAATTCTTAAGAACAAATAATACAATTAAATTAAAAAGCACAACATAAATTACAATCACAATAAATATAACATCAATAGTTTAAATTAAAAAAATATATATTGATGATATATAGAGACATCTATGATTAATAATATAAGAGATTATAATATGATTGAATTTCAATTAGGAACAAATATAAATTATCTTAAATTGAATTGTTAGACTGTGGTGGAGGTGAGCGGTGAGATTCAGTCACGAGGGTGACGATGGGTGACTGCTAATGACAATTGGTTGATGACACGTGGCCGCCAGTGGTCAATAGATGTCGATGGCCGACAGGGCAATCAGCGATTGATAGCGTTGGACTATGATAGCTAATTTTACATTGATCATTGTAAATAAAAATCATCTAAATTAGACAAAAAAAAAAAAGAATTTCATGGGATTTAAGCTAAATGTTGAAAAATGAATACATTGTAATTTTATATTTCATTTTCTTTTCATCCAATCAAATACCAAAATTCTATTTTTCATCATATATAGAATGCAATGCATTCCTTTTAAGGGGTTGTTTGGTTGCTTATATTTGGAATGCAGTGTAAAAGGAATTCAGTGTAAAAGGATTACTTTACAGTTGTTTAGTTGAGAGTTTTACAAATTCATGACTTTGTTTTTTTTTTTTCTGTTTGGTTGAAAAAATATAATGTAAAGTGTTTTGAAAGTTTTGGCCTTGACGACGCCTGACGGAGGCGGCTGTTACGGTGGCCAACGGTCGCATCACTTTATATTTGCTGTATTTAATTCAAATCGGGCGAATTTCATCTTAAAAAAATAACCTTTATAATGTATTTGGAATACATTACATTCGAATTTACTTTAGTCAAACCAAACATCAAAAGCTTAAAATTCTTCATTTGGTTTTCTTTGCATTCGATCAAATGCAGGAACCAAAGTCAATCAAACTACTCATATATATGGAAAAGTACATTTCACTTAAAAAAATTAATGATAGTACTATTTTTGATATAATATTAAATTTTAGATGTTATTTATATAAATATAAAATTTTAAGTACTAGATATATAAATATATAAGAATCATATACTATGCATGTAAATGCCTCTTATTAATATTAATGTCTAATATATATATATATATATATATATATGCAATTTAGGGACTCCATATTTACTTTTCTACCCGAGCTTACAAGGGAACTTTATAAAACGTGTTTAACATAAAGAGTTTGCAATTTAATTTTTCAGATTTTGTCGTCTCATTCATAAATATTAAATTTGTCGTTACATGGGATATGAGTTTCCATTTTACATTTTCAACCTTTATTTACAAAATTTAATACTCATTCATTAATTGAATATTAAATTATTAATATTAATTGTTAGCTTTTTTTATGACTGTGAAAGACTAAGATTCCATAATAGAAAAAGCATGTCACTTTTATAATATTCGTATAAAATAAATACAATAAATTTTAATGTGAAGAATAAGAAAATTTTTAGCTACAAAATAATTTCATTTATTTTGAGAAAATAATTATGGATAATTTTTTAATTGTATTATTGTGTAGAATATATCTTAAATTTTAATTAAGAATCTCACAAATCAAGTATTCTCTTCAACTTTGTTCATATGATACCATTTGTTTCTATTTAACAACATTCACAAGATTCAATTCTCTATATATATCATTTCAACATTATCTATTATATCTAATTCTCTTCATAATTGATGGATGGGGCAACTTAATTGGCTGGAAAAAAGAATATATTTTAAAAAAAATTAATATAAAATGAATATAATATATTTAAAATATTTTATGATTATTTGGATGAATTTAAATCAAATTCAAGAATTTATTTTTTGATAGTTGATTTGAGTAAAAATAAAATTAATGCAAATCTCAATAATGATTATCAATAGTAGTGGCAAGCAGTATAGGCAAGTGGCCGTCGGCATTGGATGGTGACAGTGGCGAGCGGTGAGCGTTTGTCATCGACGATGACAGTGCGGATGGCGGCGATGGTAGGTCGTCTGCAGTGGCGACCGGTCGTTGATGACAATATATCTGACGGTAATTAGTTCGCGCCAGCTAGTGGACTGTGGTCGCTCACTCAAGCATAGCGGCGATTGATCTTCGGTGATTTGTAAGCATTGGTCGCCAACAATTGGTGGCAGACGACAACGGTAGTTGATATTCTGATATTCGGCCATTGAATAAAAATTACCTAAATTGAACAAAATTCTTTTTCAATAGATTTGAACTTAATGCTAAAAAATGAATGCATTAAAATTTTATATTTCGGATTCTTTTAAGCCAACCAAATACCAAAATTCTCTTTTTCACTGCATTTAGAATGAAATGCATTCCTTTTTGGCCAACCAAACTACCCCTATCTTTGAAAAGGTGTATTTCACTTTAAAAAAATTAATACTATTTTTAATATAATATTAAAAATTTATGTTCTATTTATATAAATAAAAAAATTTAGGTATTAGATATCTAAATATATATAAGAATCATGTGTTATGCATGTAAATGCCTCTTATTAATATAAATCTCTATAATATATATATATATATATATATATATATATATATATATATATATATATATATATATATATATATATATATATATATATATATATATATATATATATATATATATATATATATCTATATCTATATATATATTCAAGAAAATTCAATTTCAGCATAGTTATAAATTAAGCCTATAAATGCAATTAAATTCTTCATCTCTCTAGATTCACTATAACTATACAACCAAATTTAATTTGATCGCACTAAATGGCTTTCCCTCTTTTAAGAGAATAATGTTGATTTTGAGTTTAATTACGACGTCTTAGAGAATGATTTTTTTTTTTCATGATTTTATTGATGGGAGGTGTTATTCTGTAAATAATTTATATTAATTTTGTTTCTCTCCTATCTTTGAATTTAGAATTTTTAAATAAAACAAAAATGTAATATTTGTAATAAAATATTGAGATTTTCTTTTAAATGTGAGTTAAATACTTTTCGATATTATTAATTCTAATGAAGAAATTATATATATTTTTATTGCCGATCGAATTATAATATTATACTAATATGTCAATTATGATTTAAAAAATATTATAATTTTTTTGCTTATATTAATAAAATTATTCTTTTGGTATCATCATTAAAAATATAACCTATTTTTTATTTTTTAAAATTATACAGCTGCAATTACACTAGTACATAAAAAATCAATAATTTAAATGTAAATTCCTTCCTTTCATTTTAGTTAATTTATATATTTAAAAAAATATTTATCCTTTTATTTTTCAGATACAATTTAAATCAACATAAAATATAATTCAAATTATATATTTTTATAAAATATATAACGATGCTATATATATAATTATAATTTAAATTTTGGTTTAGTTAATAAAAAATAAAAAATCTAATTGAGCGACTCCCTCTTGATGAACTAATCAATGTATATTTATCATGTGCAAAAATCATATTTAATTATGAACATATCCAAGGATTTTTACGTATATGTAAGAATATAATCTTATGCATTTTTAATAAGATTTAGTCATCATGCAATTTTGGAAACTTTTAATTATCAATTTAGATTATTTAGGAGTCATGTAAATGACTTTAAATTTAAGGCAAAGAACTATAAGAATTTTGACATGAATATATATATATATATATATATATATATATATATATATATATATATATATATATATATATATATATATATATATATATTATAAGTTGAAAAAGATGTCCTTTAGTGCATTGGAGAATGCATTAACATAATATAGTTTATAAGAATTATTGTGGAGGGCTTTAATAAAAGAAGTTAAAGGAGTTTTGAAGTATTTATGTTGCCTTCAAAAGTTTATTTATGATATGCTTAATTGTTCTTTAAGAGAGATTATATATAAAAAATATGAACATAAGTCATGATAAAAATGACACGTACTTTGATTGATATCATGAGGTATAGACGTAAAAGACGAGAAAATGATAGTATAAATATGATGATGATCAACATGATGTGAGGAGATGTGAAAAGAATGAGAGAATGAGAAAAGAAGAATACTTAGAATGAATATAACCGTTGTAGCCTGATCTAAGAGGGAGACAAATGATATCAAGAATGTTGAGTTAGAGCATGAATTAGGGCCAAAGTAGACATAGTTGATTTATTAGAGAATTACAATTGTAAAGTGAGAATGATAGCCCCATTGTCATCCGTTGTTATCGACTGCCGGCTGCTGTCACCTGCCACCTGCCACCTTCATTGTCGATCATTGCCATCAACTATCACTGACCGTTGGCCTCTCTCCACCACCCATTTTATACTACCATTGACTGTGAGGCACTCACCATCGCCAGCCACTATCGCCATTGATTGCCGGTCGCCCTCTGCCATCACAACAAACCCGATTGTCGACCACCATCAAGGCCACCCTTAATCCCAATAAAATACTTTATATCCATTATGCCAAATGAAAAAAAAGAAACTCATGTATTTGTAGATTTTCCAATCAAATAATTTAAAGTAATCCAAATTCATTATATTCACTTTACACTACATCATTTTTACATTGCACTCCTTTTTTAGGCAACCAAGCAAACCCTCAGTGTAAAAGAATTTCGCTCAATTTGGGTGATTCTACTTTACACCAGTCCATGTAACCACGATTGCCGCATGTTGCCGTAGCAGGCTTGCCTGCGGCCATCTCCGACGGCAGACCACTTATGAGATTCACATAACTTATACTTTGATTCAAATCAAATACTAAAAAAAATATTTGATTTACGCTTTATCTTGAGACAATCACTAAATATTTCAAATATACTATATTCCTTTTATATTAAATTCTTTTTATTCTTCATTCCTCTTTGAACCAATCAAACAACCCCTATATCAAATTCATTAATTCACAAAATTTAAACATATACAATTTTAAAAAAATATATAAAACAATCTACTTCAATATTCAAATAAATAAACCTATATGAGATTTTTTTTTTAATTTCTACATCCAATGCAGATCTATAAATTATATAATTATATAAAAAAAACTATATTTTTATTCGGTTGTCCACATTTTTATCATCTTTACAGTATTATTTTATTATTAAATTATCAAAAAAACACAAGTACTATTATTCTATTAAGATGGTGCACCTAATTAAGTACTGTTCGCATGGAGTGGGCTTTATATTTTCTATTTGGTGTTCTGTTGTAGAACTCGTTAAATTATTGTGAACCCAAAGTGGTTGTAAAAGGCATAGCTATTCTGAGTAGATGCTAAATCACTGAAACATAGCACATCAGGATAGGCCATCTCCCTTGTCAAAAATAGAAAGCATAAATCAAGAAAGAATGAACATTCATCGATACTAATGATTTATTTGAGATAGTTATAATTATATAAAAAAAATAGTGATAAAACTGATGCATAAAAAGTTGATGTATGAAAAAGCTGTGGTGGACATAGAATATTTTTTATTTATTTTATAAAAGTCAAACTGTAACTTTCTGATTACGATCATATGTAGTCAAGTTCGATTAGAAAACGTTACTTTTCAATTGCAGATTCTTCAAAATACAGCGAAAATATAATTTTCAAATAACGTAGCAGTATATTTTCTCACCGCATTGCTCCCCCAAATACAAGTTAAGTTAGTTAGAATGAGATATATTGTGCATAGTACTAATTCAAATCTATCCACCAAGTGGGATTTAACTACCTTGAATTGTAACGTTTTCCAAATTGCCTTAAAATAGTCCATATTTTATTGTAGTTTGTGTGCATAGATCAAGGCCACCCAAGGTTTTATGGCCAATAGACGAACTAAATTCTTTTGATTGATTGCATCTATCAATATACACATTTTCACTCGAATTTATTGCATATTATGTACCATTATCTTATACTTATCATCAACAAAAATTAACAAAAATTACTATAATTTTTTTTATACAATAATCATACATCATTTCCCACTCTTTCTAATATTTAGTTTAGAAAAAAAATAATTTTAAAATATTAATAAAATATTTTTTTAAAACAAATTTATAATAAGTAGTTGCACATGAAGACTAAATTTTAAACACTTTCTCTATCAAATAAAATATTATGAGAGTGACAGATCATCTCAACTAAATAAAATACCTCACAAACTAACACGCATCTATTGATCTGGAAAAAGATATGTTTAACTGTATTATGACATGATAACCCAAAAGTAAACCTGTATATAACTCAATCCATTAAAGAATTGCATATGAAGCCATCTATGATGCATCGATATTTTAAAAAATAAAACGTGCAATAGAGAGAAATGTTCAATTAAAATAATATTAAAAATTAAAATAACATGCATATCCTAAATAATTGAATTAAAATTATATAAAAATATTTTAAATATAGTTTATTATATTTTAGATTATTGTAGAGAGTTCTGAAAATTTAGAAAAGATTTGAACTAAAAAAAGAGAATAATAAGATATATTTATTATAAATAATTAAATTTATAAAAAAATATAATTAAATTTATAAATTTAAAATTAATAAATTTTATTTATTAAAATTATTAAAGTATAATAAAATAAATTAATTAAGTAATATATATATATATATATATATATTATTTAAGTAATTAATTTAAAATTTTTAATTAAATAACTTATTTATTTTTATTATTATTATTTTATCTATTTAGTATACATATATATATATTATTAATTATTATTATAATATCGTATTTAATATCTGTATTTTGTCATATTCGTATTTTAATATATTTATATTTGTGCATCATAAAGCCACCTAACAATCTGTCTAATAAAGTGACCCGTTTCATTAAACAGGTGTACGCAGTTAAGAAAGGGCCAGTCCAGTCGCAAACGGATTGATCCAAATTCAACCTGTAAATCAGTATGCACCTGTACTTTCAACGAATAAACATTAGTCGGGTCGGGTCGGGTCGGACCCACAACTTAATAAGATCTGTAACAAGCTAAAATAATGCATCAACTCAGCTCCTTTTTTTTTTTTTTTCAAAAAATTAACAGTTTAAGAAAAGTTAAAAATTAAAACAACAATTTTCCTCTCAGAGGAATCAGAATTATAAATAAATAAATAAATAAAAGAGCAGTACAGACATTAGTCGGGTCGGGTCGGATCGGACCCAGAACGTCATGAGATCTACAATAAGCTAAAATAACGCATCAACTCAGCTCCTATTTTTTCAAAAAATTAACTGTTTAAGAAAAGTTAAAAATAAAAATCTCAATTTTCCTCTCAGAGGAATCAGAATTATAAATAAATAAATAAATAAGCGAGCGGTACCACCACTGCAGTTTAACTCTCCCTTTCGCTCACCCTCCGGAGTCCGGACCTCTGCAATCGCCCAAATCTGTCTCTTCTCTCAGCTCTCCTCCAAAGCGAAACCCTAACCCTAAGCCAGAACTTCTTCTTCATTATCTTCTTGTTTTTCTTCATTGTCTTCTTTTTGTTCCATTCTCGTGACAATGAGAGCAACTGATGGAAATGGTGACTGAAAGGGTTGGCAGAAATGGGGAAAACTGAGTTGGAGCAGGAGCTCGACGAGGTTCCTGCCTCGCCGGGGCCGCCGGTGGAAAATGCTGATAGGAGATGCCCGCCCTGCCGGTCGGTCGGGAGGTTTGCCAGCTTAAGATGTGTGTCGGCGCTGCTATTTGGGGTGGCCGTCTTGCTTTCAGCTGTCTTCTGGTTGCCGCCGTTCTTCCGGAGCGGTTCAAGCGGTGGGGGTCCAGATCTTGATTGGCAGTACGGAGGTGAGGCTGTTTGGTGTGTTGATTTGCTTCGTTTTTGGACTTACTTTGGTGGCCATCACATTTTGTGCGTTCGTGGATCTCGAGGCAGCGTGTCATTTTATTTTAATCTTGAGCTTTTGTACCGCACTTCGCTCTTCAGCATTTTGTTTTCCAGTTCATTTTAGATGATTATGATGTTTTTCCAGTTTTCAAGAGGGTTAGATACAGTGATAGTTGCGTATGAATCAAATTATCCAATGGTAGGCGCTTCCGTTTCGCAGGATAAATTGCAGGGATGTGTGTTGATTCGGAATTGTTGTTGTTCATGTCCCCAGTGCTGAATGTCCGGCTTTAGTTTCGAGGTATTTACAGTTGTATCAAGTTTGTGGTATTTTGGCCGAGTATACAACTCAGGGTGATAAAAGCCTACTTCATGGATGGATCTGAATTAGTAGTAATTTCTATTCTGTACAGTATATTTCTTTCTAACTACTTGAGTGTGGATGAATGTTTATCCTTTGTTGATTTATGCTTTCTATTTTTGGCGAGGGAGATGGCCTCTCCTGAATGGGCTATATTTCAGTGTTTTAGCATCTACTCAGAATAGCGATGCTTTTTACAACCACTTTTGGTTCACATCCAACATTATCTTCAGCCGACATGCTTTGGATGGTAATTTAAACATGTTCCTGGCTACATGGCGGACAGCATGTTCTGATTATTGCTGAGCTTGAGCAAACCTAGGATTTTGATTGAAATACAGTTAATTTGCATGAATTTGTTAACCTATTCTTTTTCACAAGCTTTTCATCCATTTTAACTTAGTTAGGTTGGAGCGATCATGTCTTGAAGGGGGAACTCACTCATCAATCATCCCAACCACCAGGTTTAGGTGGGATTAGGGATCAAGAAGGGAGAGAGATATGGGAGGCAGGGGAGCAGTGACTGCATCATCAACAACAACATAGTTGGGGTGAGAGTTCTAGTTGCTGTGGTAGTGTTGTCAGCTCCTGGGAGAACTTCAATTGTAATCATGTTGGAAGCAAATTTAGTTAATGTGTAAAAGTTTAGACCTGTTGGAAGGCATTTGATAACTTAACGGGCCAAAAAAAAAAATATTGTTGTTGTTGGCTAGCATGAAAGGACTTTTCAGCACTTGAATGCGATCTTTCCTTTCCTGATGCCGATTCATCTTTTTTTGTATAAATTATGTTAGGATATGCAAGTTGTGATAAGGCTAATAATAATGGTGATTTGCTATTGTAACATAATTGTCCTGTATATTTTTTTAACTGTCAGTTATGAATTTGAGGGCCATATTTGCAGTTTTGCACTAGTTATCATCATCTGGTAATTTAAGAATTTGGATATGTAATTTATTTAAATTCTGAACATATTATTCGGGAAGTATTTATTTTAGTTTATGCATATTTTCTATTATCTTTAATGACAAGACTTGTTTCATATGCAGCTGACGTAGTTGCGAGTTTCAAGTTACAAAAGGATGTTGCTCTACTAAATGCAAATATTGACAAGCTTCAATATGATATATTTGCTGAGATTGGTGTTCCGAATACCACTGTAACTCACTCTGTTACATTCTTACTGAATTTTCATGTCTTATTTTGTATTTTCCGTCCTCTAATTTTGTTCATGTTTCAGGTAGCTGTTATCAATATGGAACCTGTAGACATAAACTCAACTAATATAGTTTTTGGTATGTGGCCTTATCCAAAGAATTCGAATATATCAACTGGGCTAAGCATCCTCAAGTCTTCATTTGTGTCCTTGGTTCTAAGACAGTCTGCTCTTCATTTGACAACACTGTTGTTTGGAAGCTCATATTTTTTTCAGATTTTAAAATTTCCTGGAGGGATTACTGTAGTGCCACCACAAAATGCTTTTCTTCTGCAGAAAGAGCATATGATATTTAATTTTTCATTGAATTTCCCGATATACCAAGTGGAAGACAAAATTGATGAATTGAAGTATCAGATGAAGTTGGGTTTACATCTCATATCATACGAGGTTGTCTGCTCTCTCTCATCTGCTTGTGCATGCCAGTATTCTAATCACCATTCTTTCAGTACTCATTAACTTGCCAAACTCGAACATTTTAACGTCATTGTCAGCTATCATAAGCCTATAGCGAATTAATGCATTTTAATATGATCTCTAGTCCTTTACTTCAGTTCCAAATATTTTTCTCTTAAGAAGCATTGAAAATTTACTTTCTTAGAGCTTAAATTTTCCGGACAAAGTGCTAATATATTTCATATTTGTTTTTTTTTTTCTTTTTGTTTCCATAGCATATTCATTAGGTAAATTTTGTTTTCATATACTGCGGCAAACAATAGAGGGACATATGCTTTTGCCACTAGATACGGAGTCTTGCCTATCATGTTTCATTAAATAACTATCAATCAACGTTTTCACACTTTTAATATTTGGAAAATTCAGCTATTCATGTGATGGTGTGCATTCATGATCTACGTTTAAGCACCAATGTTTTCAATATCCATGCACTTACTGACTTTCATTTTCATTTCATTCACGATTACTTTGCTTTTTAATGCAGATTCTGTTTGTGAGATTGACAAATATAAATGGTTCTACAGTGTCTCCACCAACAGTTGTTGAGACATCCATTGTGTTTGCAGTTGGGAATAATCTACCTTCAGTGCCACGGTTGAAGCAATTGGCTCAAAATATCAGGAATTCCTCTGCGGGAAATCTTGGTCTTAATCACACTATATTTGGCAGAGTGAAGCAGATTCGTCTCTCCTCATTTCTTCAACATTCTCTAAGCAGTGGTGTTGGCTCTTCCTTGCCACCTAGTCCATCTCCCCAACCTAGTGTAGACCATCATCACTATCATCATTCCCATAACCGCCATCACGGCCACCGCTCGGATGTGCATGCTGTGCCTTCACCTGCGCCAGCCCCCAAGGCTGCATTCACCCAAGTTGCTCCACCTCCGTCTGGTTGTCATTTTAGATTTTCAAAAAATCCCAAAAGAGGACATCAAATTGTTCCTATTGGGGCTCCTGCAAGCTCACCTCATTCACCTGCTTCACAATCTATTGAAGTTACGCCTGCACTGTCACCTTCTCTGCCTCCAAGACCACATAAGCCATCTATCATTTTTGCTAGTTCAAGACCTCCGAGTGAAGCTACAAGGGACATCAAACCTCAGAACATTGTGCCATATATTTCTCCTTTACCATCTTCATGTAAGTATTTCCTTGCAGATTTTTTTGGCATAATCTCACATTTATGGATTATCATGAAAAGCAATCATGCTAGAAAAAGAATGTTAGGGTTCATATTTTTCTGTTAAAGAAGAAAGGTGGGAAATATGAGCCCACATTACAACACAATATATTGTGAACCAAAATTAACTATTGCATATCTGTATTTTCTAAGCATTTTGAGTTAGTCATGAAATGATGTCTAGAGAAAAGCTTACATGTGTGCTCATGTATTTAAAAATCTGTGGGCTTGGTTGTGTGCTAACTAAAGTCTTAAAATATAAATTTATATGTAGATCTTAAATCACCCAGAAGGTTGATGACCGTTGCATTTTGCTAACTTGTATGCAAAATGTTCTGCGATCAAAAAGATTCAAATGATATTAAAATCACTCCAATGAGTTGAAGTAGATTACATGATTTCGATCAATTCACTTGAATCTTCTTTGTTTGCACTAGTCTAGAAGTGTTTATGTCCATAACAGCTTCCGTTTGTGCTCAGAGTGCTTTCAGAAAGACAAACATTGCCGCTTAAAAGTGATGTCCTATATTTCATTTTTTGTGACCTATATTTTTATGTATGTATGAACATTGTGAGCTATTACTTAAGCCGAAGAAGGTTGAATAAAATCATGTTCTTGTTCAACTTCTAAAATAAACTAGCTTGTAAAAAATAACCTGAACTCATGCTAATCATCGAGCTAAACATGCTTGAATGTGGTTAAGGAGTTTTTTTTTTATTTCCCTAATATTGAGGAGATACACAAGAGTGGGATGAAAGTTGAAAATGTCCCTTAAACAATAGATTGTCTGCATTAGATGTATTGGATCTCTTCACCAAAATCATCATCTTGATGATTTGTTAGCAATCACAACAATTGACCAATGCCCTAGCAGTGTGCAAACTTAAGATATACTTTCAAGCTTAAAATGTTTTTCTCAAAGCTAGGTCTCCTCATTAGCTTTAATTTGAATAATCTTCTAATCCTTGTGCATGCAACTTTGTGTATAACTCATGTTATAGGGAACAAGTGAAATGATGTCAAAGTACCCTAAAGAAAAAGCTTATCTTATAAAATGGGTTTTTGGTACTAGAAACTACACTTAAAATATATTTCAATAGAAGTAAATCACTCTTTAGGAAAGTTTTATAAAAAATATCTTTACATCTCTTAGTTATTTTGGCTGGGATAATGCTATTTGAAATTGAAAGGATCGAAGGACCTTTAACTTAACTGTGTATTAATGATAAAAAGATAGAGATAGAAGAAAAGAGAAATGTGGTGGGCATCAAATTGATGGCACAATTCCACCATATTAATACAAATCTTAAAGCTCGCAAACATCTGAAACACAGAAGTATTTATGTTATAATGTTCAATTGATATTTGAATTTTGGTAATGTTTGTATTTTAGTTAATCAATGGGATTTTATGTTTGCATGTATTTAATGAGTGGCTTTACCCTTAGAGATAGAATGCAAAATGAGTATGTTCGGGAAAAAGTTGAAGTAGCTCCAGTGGTAGATAAGATTAGAGAGAGTCGTCTTAGATGGTTTGGCCACATAAAGCGTCAGTCAGGACCCCATTAGGAGAGTAGATGCATTAGATTTGCCTTATGTTAAGAAAGGTAGAGGTAGACCTAAAAAGACTTGGTTAAGATGTATAAAAAATGATCTTAATATACTTGAATTAAATGAGAATTTGACGCATAATAGGACACAATGGAGGCGAAGGATTCATGTAGCCGACCCCACCTAGTGGGATTAAGGCTTGTTGTTGTTGTTGTTGTTGTTGTTGTTGTATGTATTGAATATTATCCTAATTGTAAGGATGTAATTGAAATATTAATTCTTATGTTTTTGAATTTCAGTTATAGCTTCTCTTATACAAGCTACAAAAGTTTTGAGGTCACGAGTTATCATTCCCATTATTGCAATTTGATTGGCATTTGACAAAATCTACTAGCCAAAATTTGCAGCATCCTATAAGGCCAATGAGGAGTACATCGCTTAATTTAAAATTCAATATTATTTGATGAAATTCCCAAATTCATTGAAGGATGTTTCATTGTATTCTTCACTAAATATTGTTTTAAAAGACATCAAGCATGATAGAAAACTCACTTGTTTAGCCTCTTAGATAAATTTTTTTATGGCGATAATATAGTGTGGGAATCATTGAACAACTTAAATATTTATTTTAGAAAAAAAAAATTTTGAAAAAATTTCAAAACATTTTTTAAGAGAGTATCTAGAAAACATTTTAGCAAATATTGATAAACATACAAATCATGAAAAATTCTTAAAATCAATAATCAGCAAGTAACATATTTGATTGTCATGATTTCAGATTTTTTAATCAAATGACAATATTATGAAATGAAAAAAAAAATATGTAGGAAGCTTGAAATATGTCATGTGTGCAATATGCACAAAAAAATCAGAATATTTTTATTATTGGTTAATCATAGAAAATTTCAAATTTAGAGATGTTGTAATTTTAGTATTAAAAAAATTAGAAAATGAAATTTTTTTTAATAATTAATATGAGCTAAATTTTTTTTTAGAAAAGTGCATACATATGGAAGAGCATACAGTGGAAATTTTGACTGTAGTGATGAGAAAAAGGTGAAAAAAGTATTAAAGATCATGAAAAATTGAGTGAAACTTATGAAAAAATCAGAGTTCAGTAGAACACCGAATTCTTAGATGATTCTTTTTTAGATGTTCTATTCGCATCACCATGACTATGGCATGTCGTTGCATCAATCTCCATCCCCCTCTTGTTTGATGTCTGAGTTTGGTGATGATTGAATTATTTTCAAAGAAAATCAAAGCATGGGGATAGAAACTACACTTCCTCCTCAATTTAAGTTCATCCAAATGAGGGCAATCAATCTCTTTTTTTTTGGAACAAGATTGAAATCTCACATCAAGAATAATGAACTCTAGGCATTGCTCATTGTTATGTCTTTATGTCTTTTGTAGGATAGCTTCCAACTTCTTCTCAAAAGAATATTGTGATATTTTCGCTATCTAAATTTGTGTAAATGAGGTTAGTTTTAAGATTGATGGCACTCATATATCAAAGACATCTTTATCTTTAGTCCACATAGGCTTAAAGGCATTCATAATCATAGTTGGATGGTCAAATGTTCTTCCAACTTACATGTGTGATTAGAAAAATTTAATAAGTATAAGATTATTTATTATTGAGTTCTTTAAGGCTTGATCAAAGAGGATTTATTTAAGTCGTCCAGTTAAAGGTTTAGATTTTCTTTGGCAAAATTGATTAGGGGTTACACTACAAAAGTTCAAATGTAGAGAATTTTGGAGTTCTTGTTGATATTTGGAATCTTGATCGATTGTTGTGGGATTTCACTTGTCCACAGTTCTTTGCCTCTTTTTGTCCCTTCAATTAAGATGTTTTGTTCGTATTACTTTCTAATCCTAAACTTTCTACACTAGCATTAGCTGCCACTGTAGACTAGTGTCATCGTCCATTGTCGCCATTATCAACCAACATTGATTTCTATCATTGATTGAAGCTAGCATCCACTCATTGTGGTTGATTGAGGCCAAAAGATGTTGCATGATACCAATGAGACAATTGGTGTCGATTGTGTTTCACTGACCTTGTACCATCAACTAACACCAAGAGCTACCATTGTTAATCTTCTATTGTTTGCTGTTAACTAACATTAACAACCATCATTACCTTTGTTGACTAACATTGGCAATACTTGTCTTTTATTTCCTGCTATCAGCCGATGTTTACACCATCTACCTTTCACTGCCTTCCAACTTCACTATACCTATAAGAGACATCTATTGTAGTTCAAACCATATAATTTCACCTATAGATGGAGAAAAAGATATATCTATATAATTTTCAATCTGCACTTTGGAATTGCTTCAATTGGTCTAGATCTCATGGTTTTTTTACTTTTGACTTTTTCGCATAAAAATTAATACATCTCCCATACAATTTTAATCATTTGTTTGTGTGTGAAATTTTCATGAAACAATAAGACGATGAACTTTACTTTGACGTAGTGAGTTTTTTAACCATGCAAAAAAATTTTTTTTGTTGATCCATTCAAATTACTTAATATTTCATTCGTTCATCCCTGATTACTATGTATTTCATTCAACACGTTTTAGAGTTCACTCTCAAGCTCAAGATTATTTCATCTATTATACAATGATTTTGAATTCTCGAAATTTCATTAAAATTATCTTATGTTTCATGCATTAATGTTCTCGCTAACAACAATAACTCTTATCAAGTCATACATGCTTTCAATCCTTTCCATTTGGTTTGCCTAGATAGGCTTATTTCATTATAACAACCATATCATGATAACTAAGATGACACAATAAATTCTTTTCATTGTTGAATGGACGTTACATTTTAAATACATCAATCAAAATAAGGAGGAGATGTACTTCAACATCTCTGTGGAGTTAGTTGGTGCACGGCCACTACTACTCCACTACTTGGTATGAAATGATCTTGTTATAGATTCTTCTCTAGTTGAATTGACTTGATAAATTTAGCCAAATCTATCATGTTAAGCTCCACTCAATTCTCCTCTATCATCATTGTATTACTTCTTAGAAGAGAATTCCACATTCCATTCAAAATTTTTTTATATCTATTTATATATTTACACCAACAGATCAAATTCATTCCTATGAACCCTAATTGATCGGCATTCAAGGCCAGATGATAACCCAAGTTCTCGACTCAATTTATATTTTTCTTGTACTATGTCCTGTTTAATTCCCTAAATTGACAAACTTTTAACGAGATTTCAGTCTCATACACAGTTATCTGAGCAGATGGGAATTTTTTTTTCCTTCACAAGCAGCCAATCTAAAAGCCATAGGTCCAAAAATTCTCCTTTAGCTCTATAAGATTCTCTGTATTGTTAAGGGAAGAATATCATACGTTTCAGTAGCCCCTCTATACCTTATTGTATAAGGCACACTCATTGCGTTATTGACAGCTAGACACGTGGACAAAATAGCGGAAGATATAGCACAAGCTACCTTTTGGTTTAATTTCTTGACTAGTTGTTTGCTTATTGGGATTTTACACACATAGCACATAATTCTTCTGAATTTATATATCCAATGTCTAAGGTTTGATATTTATAATCATAACATTTTTCTTATGTACGAAAAGTACACTTCACTCTAAAAAATTATTGATGGTGCTATTTTGATGTAATATTAAAGATTCGAGTGTTATTTATGTGAATATGAAAGTTTAAGTGTTAGATACGTAAAAATATAAGCATTGTGTGTTATGTATGTAAACGCCCCTTATTTTTATTGGGGTATTTTTCTTAGTTTTTTCAAAATGTAGATCATATACTTAGTCGAACGGTAAGCTTCAGAAGAAAACATATATTGTTGCCACATAAAGAAGCTTTCAGTCCTTTGGTTTTAACAAATCAAAGACACACATCCATAAATGAGCTTCACCATTTGTTTAGTTGTTTCAAGCATGCTGTAGGGTATGTTTGAGATATTTGCAGCTAATTGAAAAAATAGTTGTGGAGGTATTGCAGAACAATTTGCTGTTTAAGAAGTTGAGGGCAGGGATTGCAATTTTTTTTTATTTTCAAAAAGTCAAACTGCAATTTTTTGGCCGCCACCGCACGAAGCCAGGTATGATTGAAAAATGTAGCTTTCTCACCGCAGATTTTTCAATAACTCAGGCGGAGTGTGGTTTAACTCAATCGATGCGATGCGGCCCCCACCGTAAAACACGCAGTTGACCTTTTAATTTTCCAATGTCTTCTTAATTCGAACTATTTTTTGTCTATAGGATGCATGTCATATATATATATATATATTTACATACTTAAGACAATTCTTATGTATTTAGATATTTAATATCTAAATTTTAATTTTTACAAATATCACACATCAATTTTCAATATTACGTAAAAAATATCATCATCACTCACTTTTTTAAAATAAAAAATATAAAAATTGTATGATATGTATGTAATCTTCCATATATTTATTGTAAACGCCAAACGTAGGTTCTTCAAACCATTTACATTGTCAAATTTTGAATTGATTAACAACTTAAATGTTTGGAAAAAAAAAATACATTTTGATTACATGAATAACATTATTCTCTTTGCAGCATTCGTTTCTGGCCACAGGAGAACTCATCTGTTCTTTGCATCCCTCCTGTATCTATTATGGCTATAGCAAGCAGAGGAGGCATTTTGTTTTCCAAAGCCATAAAAGCCTTCACCGTTTCTGTAAGAAACGAACTCACCAGCCGGCAAAGCTGATGTACAAGAAGAGAGTGAAGAAGAAGAAGCAGCAGCCACGCAAGTAAGTGGCTTTTCCTTCCTCTATGCCTGTAGTTTTAATGGAATTCTGTATATATAAGGATTAAGTCCTATTTGTCACCAAAAAAAAAAAAAAAAAAATTCAAGGTCAAAGCCACAGAGGTGGCAGGCCCTTGTTAATCTTGTAGCATCTCTTTTTTAATGTAATGTGTAAGGCATCTTAGTCTAATGATTAAGAATTTAGGCTTTAAACTAAAAAGCCTGGAGTTTAATCCCTTGCACATGTTGTATGTGTAAGTTTGCGATTAAATTCGCTCTCTTTCAATGTACTAATATAGTAATACTCTATCGAGGTATGATATATCAAGCGAACAAAGAAGTGTGCTTTTCGCAATAAAAATAAAAAAGAAATGTGATCAAAGTTATTTCTTATAGAAACTCTTGTTTTTTTTTTTTTTTTTTTGGAAGATTTACATTTATATACTACACAATTATTATGCATTTATATATATAGCACCTAAAGTTAGATATTTATTTATCTAATATTTTTTATGCTTAAAAAGATACATTTCACTTTTAATAAGTGAGGAGCGATGATATTTTTGATGTGATATTGAAGATTTGAGTGTTATAAATATATAAGAATTATATGATATGCATGGAAATCTCCCTTTATATATATATATATATATATATATATATATATATATATATATCAAATTACCTTGGCTGTGTTGCTGCTTTTTTTTGGGATATTTATCCTTTTAACATTGAAGTCTTATTTATAAGATTAATATATAGGTTTTTATTTTTTATTTTTTTAATTATCAAACCTATTTTTTAGGCTTGGTATGATTAAACTGGTCAGAATTTGAATTTTTTTAAAAATATAGGTTGTGATTTTGTTATTAATTTGGATATTAGGTGGAATTTTGAAAAGTTCTGTTAGGAGTTTTTTTTTTTAAATAATAAATATTTAAATTTTAGGCATCATAAAACTGCTTTTATTTTCCCTAATATCTTCACCTTTTTAGTTTGTGTGATGGTGGCTTTAGCTTTGGTTGAACTACTTGGTGCCCAGCTGCGGCTAATTTTTTCTTCTTGGTGAAATGTATGATTTTTATAATTGATGATTTTATTTTGTATAGTATATAATTAAATTAATAAATTTGTATTATATTTATTTTAATATAAATATAATAATCTTGAATATTAAATGAATAATTTTTTATTAAAATATTTTGATCTTTTTTTTGCTTTTTAAATTTTATTAATTCTATTTCAATTTTTCAGTATGAAGTGTAAATTAATTTTTGATCTATGTAAAAGTTGATGAGAGTTTTTTTTAATGGAGATATTTAAGTTTAAAGTGTCTATTAATCATTAATATGTAATTTAATTTTTATTAGAACATTTAAAGAAAAAAAAATTGAGAATTAAACTTTTGGCATGACTACTACGGTTGAAAGTTAATACAAGCTAACACCTAAAATTTATATTTATAAATATAATATTTTTTATGCTTGAAAAAAAATAGATTTTATTTTAAAAGATTAATAATGGTATTCTATTTTTATGTAATATTAAAATTTAGATATTATTTATATAAATATAAAATTTAAGATACTAGATCTATAAATATATAATAATTATGTGTTTTATATATATATATATTACGATTATCTTGAGAGACTTTAGAGGAAATCAAATATCAGCTGGTTTGATTAGTTTTTTATTTTTATATTTAAATTGGATAAATGATTTGTATGTCAATATTATTGTGGGCCTCTACTAAAATTTTTTCTAGGAATATTTATATACAGTCATCCTATTTTTTTATATTTATAAATTAGTATATTTAATCTTAATTTTTCAAATTAATTTTAAAATATTAAAATTTATAACAAAACTCAACTCTTATGTTTTATTTTTATAAAATTCTCAATAATTTGATCATGATATATAAATATATGAATCTAATAGTCTAAAAATATAAAAAGAATGATTAAATTATAAATACATATATTAGATTAGATGATTAACTTATAAATTTCTCTGTTCTTTTCTTTTTGTATCACTCAATAATAGCTGCTTAAGAGACAACATAATTATAACTTCAGATGGAACAAATTTCAGCAATCATTCAAACGTAAGTCCAAAGTGGACCTCTGTGCAATGGGCGGTTCAGGTGTGGCCCATGACGGGTCCATAGTCTATTTCAGGCCTAATGCGGTAGCGGGCCGTTCCAGTCGTCATTAAGCAGGTTCAACAGTCCATCCAAAGGTAATATAATATATGCTTAAAAAAATTGAGTAATATCTTTTGTTATTAATTCATCGAAAAAAAATACTTATTAAAATGAACTCAAATGAGTAAAAAAAATAATAAATAAAAATTTAGATTTATTATATGTTAGAATATTTACTATAATGAAGATTGAAATTTTATTATTTTTTAAATATTACATAAAAAAAAAAGAAATTTACATACATGATTAATTCCGTTTATATTTCACATTAAAACTTGAATATTTAAACTTTTTCCATCTCAAAAAGTGTATTTCACTGAAAAAAATGTAAGGTATTTTGATGTAATAATAAAGATTTGCTATTTAAGTAAAATTAAAGTTTTGATGAAAATCGAATTCGTAGAATGTGGTATGTATGTAAATCCTCAAAAAAAAGAGAAATTTACATACATACGACACAATTCTTCTGTATTTACATATTTCAACATAGAAATATATTTGATGGCTCTACGCATTGAAATGAAAATTATGGAAAGCAATGAAATAAAATAAATTAAAATAATTTTATCATGCAATAAAATTTTTTATACTTAATCTAACAACCGAGATTAATCTCCTTTGATTAAATTTTTTGAGCAACTCAATACATTATGAGCATAAATATTAGAATAGTTAAATTCAAGTTATCAAAATATTTATTTTAATTATAATCACTCAATATTTAGAGGGCATTTGACCCTTTAAATGGCCTCATAATATTTCAAATTATGATTTTGAGAGCTTGATTTAGAGGTCTAATCGAACTCAAATGAAGGCTTTCTTAGCATCATTGTGTTCTCTCTTTAAATCACACCATCTAAATTAAAGCCTCCTTTAATTTCCTGTTTTCAGTTCATTGCACTTCTTTAAAATGCCGTAAATAAATTTTAAAATTCATTTTTTTTTTTGCACTTTTTACAAAACGTTGGATTCAAAGATTTCTTAAAAATTATTTTAAAATATATTTTTTTAAAATTAAAAGCTCAGTCAAACAAATCCTAAGAGTATATTTGGGATAACAATGACGATATGATACAGTATAATAATGCATCGAAATGCTATTTAAAAACTACATTTAAATCTCATTTTGAAGAATTTGGGCTGAAAAAATTATATTTTTCAATCTGATTTGATAGAATAAAGTATATGCTAGAAAGCTTTAATATGAATTTTTAAAATAATTTTTTTTTTTATAATACTCATTAGAATTTTTTAGATAATAAATTTTTCTACGAAACATCATTTATTTTTCATTCAGTTATAACTGTACTAAATAGATCCTAAATAATTATTAAGAAATTAAATTTAGATGATTTAAAAATCCATTTAAAAAATTTTTAAACTGAAAACTTGTAATTTTTTTTTTATATCTGAAAATTGCGTCGAAATGTTAATTTTTTGGTCGTTTATAAAGACTTAACAAGCAGTAAGGGCTATGATGAAATCTAAGTTAAATAGCATGATCACATCCAAGCCTATCAAGTTAGATTCTGCTATGCGGTCTAGTCCACAGGTTTTACCACACATGCTATTGCAAGTTACAACTAACAAAATACATGGTTTAAGGGGGGGAAAATAAAACAAAATTGTGTGACAAACATAAAAAAAAAGGAATTTGATATTGTGAACTCAAAAACTATATTCAAATAAAGTTTAAATAAATGAAGATTTTATATCTTTATAAACACTAAAATGTCACAAATCTGATTAAATTCATAACAAGGCCTACAAAATACAAGATCATACACATTATATATATATATATATATATATATATATATATATATATATATATATATATATATATATATATATATATTGTTGCGTCTTGAGAATTTTATTAGGTAGATCGAGATCTTCGTCGTGGCAAAAATTATCCAACACACTGGCGATATGAACACGGGGTTTATCGTGGAAAACCGTTAAGGGAAAAAACGGGGCCTTGCGTTGTAGAACTTTATGTGTTTAAAGATACAGTCCTTGCTTCTCGTTAGTTGAGAAGAAGGTGTTTGAGGCGGAAACAATATTAGAGTGTAGAAAAATACAATATCGGTCAACTCCAACCCAGGGAGAAGTTTCTAAAGCGGCGATCTTGAGGGCTTAATCTTGGAGAAAGGAGCGTCTTTTCTAGTCCCCAGGTGATCTCCAAGGCGAGCTCGATCTTGAGCACTTCTTGGTGGTGCGGTGGTGATAGATCATCGGCGTTAAGGTCGGCCAGTGGTTCTCGAGCTCAGGTCTTTAAATCGATTTCGGTCCCTCTAAGGTGAGAATGAAGCTCTATTTATAGATTTTTGAGTGGCGGACCTTGTAAATGTGGAAAACTCCAACCACTCCCATCGGACGGCCCGGTCACGATCCCCGATCGAGGGTGTATTTTGATGATCCGTGCCTTAATGATGTCAATTGGGTGATCTTGGATTCGTTGGATTCGTCTTGGAGCCTATCTAACTATAAATATGTCAGTTTTGGTGACCATTTGGCGGATCAGGATCCATTTTCATGCTCCGATAGTTTGATCTGAGTCGATTCGAGCTCGGATCGACTATGCTTGATATTCTTATGTTCGTCTCATCGAGTCATTTTATTTGTAAGTTCTTTGAAATCGGTGATTAGATCGAAGCATTTCAAAATGCTTTGAGATTTCGCTTGATCGAGATTAATTTTAGAGGATGTATCGGTTCTTATTTTTGGATGATATCTCAATCGTCCAAAATATTTAGATCTTCATAGAGCACAAGATTATGGCGGAAGGCGTGCGGGGCAAATGCATAGGTATGTCGGTGCGATATTTTGATTCTGGATCGATCCGGGTCTGGCGAGGTTATTGCGGCCACGGCGTCAAGCCAGTAGCCGCGGCGTCTTGTATACGCCTTACACAAGGATCTGCCATGAGCGCCGTGGGCGGCGAGTTCGGCAATGGCAGAAGCGTCGATCAGTCTGCAGGCTGAAGCGGCCCATGAGGCTGGGTCGAGGCTAATCGAATTCAGATGGGTCAAAAGCGCCGAAGGTTCAGTCAGCAGCGCGCCAGGCGGTTCGGCATGAGCCACGTCAGCCAGTTGGCCATACCATGAGATCCGCTGGAGCGGTTCGCGCCACCATGAACCGCATCGAACCGCATGTTCATGCTGAATACGCGCCAACCGGAGGATGGTCGGATTAGACGGGCCAAGGTAAGGTCTCTTGTCGGGCCCTTGTCCATGGGCTTGGTAGCCAGCTTACGGCCAGAGTTCTTCCGGGCTTTGGGGTTTGACGGGTTTTGGGGCTTTTACCTTTTACCCCATGGGGGCCTATAAAACCCCAGGGTGAGGGAAAGGACTCATCTCTTCTTCTCCTCTCTTCTTCTCCTCTTAGAGTGCATAGCCCTCCCCCTGGTGGGAGTTTGGGTACTCTTTTTGGATCCACCTCTACTCTCGAGCCAGAGTGCATAGCCCTCCCCCTGGTGGGAGTTTGGGCACTCTCCTTGGAATAATTTTCATCTCGATCGTACGAGTTGCTGGTGTTTGTAGATGGGTGAGAATTGTTTGAAAGAGACACGTCCGACCCTTGTAACGGAGGCAACGACGAGGGAACCTTCTAAACATGGGAGGACTGAAGATTCATGGGAGTCGTCGATCACGGGAGACACATTGATCGTGCTTCGGAAAAAATATTATTTTTGAATGATTTGGTTCTTAAGTGTCCGAAGAAGTCTGATAGAGCCCAATCTCCGCCGCCGGGGTATTTCACCACTTACGAGATGAGTTTGGGCGCGGGATTGCGGTTTCCTCCGTCCCCCGAGATGATCGCCATTTTGTCAGCATGCGAGGTTTGCATTTCCCAGTTTTCGAGCAGGGCAATGACGATCGTGATGGGACTTATAGTCTTTTCGAGGAGCGGCTGCGACGCGATTACCTGCGCGGATGTGCAGTTTACTGCGATGCATGGTGTATCACTGCAGAGTCTTACTTGACCTCCGGACGAAGGATCCTCCCAAGAGTTGGGCAAGCAGATTCTTTTTTGTGAAGAATGATTGGGGTCTTCTCGAAAAATGGAGAAAGCTGAGAGATTTACCCATTTCCCTACAGGTTGGTGATGAAGATATTCTGCGGACGCTAAAATTCCAGAATATTGAAGATCTTCGATTTGAGATTCGATATATCAACAGATTTGTGCGGGAGGAATCTTTGTTCGAGGCTTCTATTCATCGGCGGTCTTATGCGTTCGTTGAAAGCCCAACAAAGAGGTTTCCAGATCTCCCAAGCTTCCTCGGCTTCTTTCCAGGAAGGACCCGTCTCCAATAGAGGAAAAGGAGCGAAGAGGTGATGGTGATATCGATACCAAAAGAGTCGGCCCTTCAGTAGTCGTCCTCCAAGGATCTTCATTCACGAGGCGTGTTGAATCATTCTGCGTAGTGCGTCGCGTCAAGAACTGCAATCTTATGCGTTCATCATTTTTATTTCCCATTTCCTTATGCTTAACGTAATTTTTCTTATTTGAATCTTGAAGAAGCAAGAACTTGACTTCAAAATGAACATTGTCTTGAATGACCGAATTGAGTTCGTGAAGGTCAAGTTTCTCCATGGTGAATATAAGAAGCGGTATGTGGAGAAAGTAAAAGAGATGTCCATGTTGGAGAATCAACTTGATGAGTGCGGGAGTTGGTGACTCAGCGACTTCTCTTTCTTTTTTTCGGGAAGTTGGCGGACTCGGGATGAATTAGTGGAGGCTAGAATAGGTTGGTTGTCCGCAAAGGATCGAAGATCTTTTAGAAGGTTTCAGTCTTGAGGCAAAAGAAGATTACGCCGCCTTTCGAGAGAAAGAGGCGCCTTATCTCGGGTAAGCGGGGCCGGATCACGGTGGTGGAGGACTTCAAGAACTTCGGCAGAGTATCATACTGGATCACGTTGGAGGCCGAGACCACGTGTATGATGTCGGTGAAGGCTTTGGGCGGTGTATTGATGAAGGCTTCATCCAAGGTTTCTTGAAGGGGACACGCTTGGCGTGTCAGCTAGAGGCTGGTGTTGAGGTCCTTTCTCCTAGCTTCTTCCCCCTTCTAATGACGACGGTGGATGACTCGAGGCTTCTTCATCATCTAACATGAGACCATCAAGACCGGTAGTAGTCTTTATGTTGCAAATTCAAAAGATATTATTTATTGACAGATTTGTATTCTCATGAGAAATATTAACAATCCAAAAAATTATTTGAATATTTCCTGAGTTGTGTCAAAGTGTACTGATGATAAAGATTCAGAAGAGATCATCGGAATCCCTTTAGGATAATTCGATCTATTCTAAGATCATTACCAAAGCTGCTATTTGATGACAAACTTGCACGAATATATTTATGAGGTTCTCTCGTAACCTCTCGATCTATCCTAGGTTGTGTATCTGAGCTTACTCGATGATGTTAACTCGTTATGGAGAAAGTTGTAGGCGCCTATAGGATTGCCAACTTATCCAAGGTTGTTTATCGAGCGCTACTCGATGTTAACTCAGATAGAAGATCGATCGAATTCGGGATCGATCTTACCTCGAATGAGATACACAATAGTATGTATCTCTTGAGTCGGGTGTTTTAAAATGCAAGCATAAGCAAGAAAAAGTCACAATAAGTATGAGAACTTTAACATAGATAGAAACATAAATCCAAACACCTTGATGCCAAGGTTGGACAATAAGTACGATAAACTGAGTATCGATAAATGTTTAATTCGATAACAACAATTGCAATACAAACATACACAAACATCACTGGTAGTACTTCTGGAGGTTTGTAGCATTCCAAGTACGTGGGAGAGTCTTCCTCATACTATCCTTAAGCTTGAACGCGCAGCTTGATTTTAGACACCACCACATACCGCCTTCCCAAACCGGTGAGAGTTTGTTCCGCTGCCTTTTCCCGCCGAGTCGACTTCGAGGACGAGGTCCCCAACAGATATTGGTCGCTTTTACCCTTCGGTTGAAACCTCGAGCAATCCTTGTCGATAGGAAGCCATCTGATATACATGTCGCGGTCTCGCAGAGATCCGATGGAATCGAAGCTTATCGTCGTTCCGTCGATCAAAATTATGGGTGGCTCGGGACCCGATGTCGACCGGAATAATGCGCCCAAAACACACAGACGTTTCTCCAAGTAGGGTCCTTGATGGGCGGTAAGCCCAAAGAACATTGGATAGTTCTTCGCCCATTGCCCCTGGTTCGCCGTGTCTTTAGCCCTTTTAGTATTGTCCTATTGGTGACTTCTGCCCATTTGCCGTGGATGGGATACGGATTAACCGATATGCGCTCCGCGAAAGATGTGAATGTCTTTCCGTGAACCGGCTCCCATTATCGGTGATGATTTTTGTTGGAATGCCGAAACGACAAATAATATTTTTCCAGACAAATTGCTTGGCATTTGTTTCGGTGATTTTAGCCAGCGGTTCAGCTTCCACCCACTTTATGAAGTAATCGACGGCCAAGATTATGAATTTTCGTTGCCCAGTGGTAATGGGAAATGGTCCCATTATATCGATCCCCCATTGAGCAAAGGGCCACGCTCTGGTGAGTTCTACGATGGTGTATGAGTGAGATTGGAATGTAATCGACACTTGTTATACACTTTACAAACTCCAATGCGCCCTTCTTCATTCATTGTAGCCAAGAAAACCTTGCCTCATGATTTTGAGGGCGGGCTTTTCCTCCCAAATGTTCACCACAAATTCTGAATGAACCTCTCACATTGTATAGTTAGCCTCGAAGGTGGTAGACACTTTGGGCCCTAAGGACCGCCAGAGTTCCCACCGATTATGGTGAAGTTCGGCTCTACGCCTGGAGACGGACAGATCGGTGGGGTCTATGGCAAGGCCCCGCTTTGAAGAAAGGACATGGGTCAATCCATGAAGATTCTTCTTTGGGTCCTCCAGATTGTATCACCCAAGGGCCTTGAATACCGGGAAAGTGGATGTCCTCTATGTATTTTCTCTTGAAAAGATCTCCGTTGTTGTGGCTAACTTGGAGAGGACATCGCCGTGTTCTCGCTCCCTTAGAATATGAGTTATCGATGGGTCTCACTGCAAGAAGTGACTTTGCCAAAAGACGACCGAGCAAGTCGCGATGATGGGTATCAAGTCTCCTTCAACCCGTGAGGCCACAAGTGAGTCCGTAGATGGCTAAGTTCCGGACCTCACAAATAATGATGAGTCTTAGTCCGCTAAGAGGGCCTGCATGACATTATTGGTGGCGGAACTTTAGTCGAAGCTGCACTCTAAAATTATTTTACTGGGAGATAAGTAAAATTCCGCTCCCGCACCAGTACACGAAGCTCCATCAACATATAATGTCCATTGATTTGTCATGGAGTGATGAATGATCTGCTCGTGGTGATGGGATGGTACATTCTATAACGGTGAAAGCACTTGTGACTTTATATCAGGACGTGGAAGAAAATGGATGTCAAACTCTCCAAGCTCGACCGACCATTTCATCAATCTTCCGATACATCGCTTTTGAATAGTTCTTAATGGAAGATGAGTGTATTGATGGGCGAAGCACGGCGTAATTTTGTGCGTAATGCACTAGGCCAACCTTATTTGCTAGTGGATAGCGCCAGATCGAAAGGATTTTGCCGACATAGTAAATGGGTCGTTGTAATGAATTCTCCTCGCCAGACGCGACGGAGGCATGAGAAGAAACAACAAGATAGATGTACGCCTTCTCTTGGATAGGCTTTGATAATAGAGGGGAAGCTAAATAGACTGGTTGCTCAAAAGCTCGACATTCATCCGTCAATCGGAATCCATTTCCTCGCACCCCTTAAGATTTTGAAGAATGGTAGATACTTATCTCCCGGCGGGCCAAGAATCGTGATAAAGCCGCAATCTTTCCACCAAATGTTGGACTTCCTTGATCGTTGAGGTGACATGTCCTTGAGTGCTTTTATCTTCTGGGTTGGCCTCTATCCCCGAGTGATCATGAAGCCTAGGAATTTCCAGGAAACTCCAAAATGCACTTGCGCTGAGCCGCATCTTGTAGTGTCGAATGTCAAAGCATGGCATCGAAATATCGTGATATTTCCAAGCTCTTCACCAAAGATATCATCAACATACACCTTCATATTGCCCTATAAGATCCTTGAAGATCTTATTCATAAGGCGCTGATATGTTGCTCCAAAGATTTTTTAGTCCGAATGGCATGACGATAGCAAGATATAGTCCCTTATCTGTTTGGAAGGATGTTGCTTCCTCATCTGTTTTGTTCATCCTGATTTGATTGTAGCCAGAATAGGCATCCATGAAGCTTAACATCTGATGTCCTGATGTCGCATCAACTAGTTGGTCGATACGAGGAAGGGGGAAGCTATCTTTTGGGCATGCACGACAAGGTCGTACGATGCACATTCTCCAGAACTGGCTTCTTGACTAACACTACGTTAGCCAACCGTGGGGTAGTGGACTTCTCGAATGAACTTGACTTCCGAAGTTTGGTGATTTCTTGTTCTATGACCGCAATCGCTCGTAAGCGTTCTTTTCTTCAGACACCGGCCAGGTTGAGTCAACTTTGGGAGTGCGTAATGACTCGTCAATGCCCTAATGTCGAGCGCGCCCGTGCAAAGATATCTTGATTTTACGCATAAAATCTACGATCGATTTTGATCAGAGAACGATCCCACCTTCACCTTCGCGATGGATCAACTTCTGAGATAGGAAGACAAATTACATCTTCAACTGGAGAAGCCCTTCCAGAGGCATCTTCATCTCGTAGATCGAAGTTCTCGATGGGTTACCGAATGTAAATGGTTTGCTTGATATAGACGCCATTATCTGTTGATTCCCACTTACCACGCCGATGCTTGTGTCGGGAATTTTATCTTGAGGTGAGAATGATGTGACGCTACTAATAGATCGGAGAGGTCTCCCAAATATTGTATCAGACGGACTCGTGACTTGACTACAATAAATTGTATCAAGTGGTGCGGTCGGGAAATTCTCCAAGAGTTACGGAAGACCGATTGTCCCTTCCACTAATACCGGCCGATTATCAAATCCATACAGGACCGGGTTGAAGCTTCTCTTTCTATACCCATGCTAAGGAAAGTGGAGTAAAAAGAACATCAACCGAACTCCCATTGTCGATCAATATCCTTTCATATATTGAAGCATGGATCACCGACCCCTGCACTGATGACAAGGGGATCTTGATGTGGGATTCGAAGCCTCTCTAGATCTAAATCATTAAAGGTGATAGAATGGTCAACCCGAGACTTCTTCGCTCGCTCTTGAAGGCAATGAATATTTGGCTGATAACACCGCCCTCCCGCAATTGTTTATCTCTCCACCACTTGGCGATTCCTCAGCTGTTCCCCCAAAGATTTTTTTGAGGTTGGTTTTGTATAAACGGCCTAGATACCCTCGACGTATTAGTCTTTCAATTTCTCCTTCGCTTGGTGGCACTCTTGGTGGTGTGCTCTACCGTGAAAGTGGCGAATTTTTCTTGATTTCCACTTCCGTGCTTTAAAGGTCGCCACTTGACGCTATCATCTTCTGAATAGGATGTTCATATGACGTGTTGAGAGTCGTATATTTCCTCTCGATTGAGTCATCCGAGGTCGCCGAGGAGGTTTTGGGGAGGTCGCCTCTCTTCTTTTCTCGAGATGTTTGAACATCACCTTTGAGAACCTTCTTCCGCTTGCTGCTTGGTGGTTCAAACGCCGATGAGCACCGATAGCTTCGCCGAGATTTGTGCCTCTATTCTGGGACCAGTCGATAGAATGGACTGCTTCCATTAATGATGAATGAAGTATCCGCCGGAGTCCTCAGAAGCAAGCCCTCAAAAGTTCTGGATCTACTCAGACTGTTTGCCAGAGGAGAATCGGAAGTATTCTTTGAGGGACTCTCCATCGCTCGGATTCGGAGAGATGTGATGAATGATGATTCTTTTGTTCGCCAGAACTGCTCTACCAAAAAATCATGAAGCTCTTCAAATGATCTAGACCCTGAGTGAATAGAACCGAAGCCTGCCTTTGAGAGTCCTGGAATACCGACACAAGACAAAGTCATTTGCAATGTGCATGATCGCGAAAGTGATCGATATGCTCGCATCTTGTGCCATCGTAAGGGTCCATGCGGGAAGCTTGAATCTCGCCGAATCGTATTGCGAGATGATCTCGCCGAGGGACGAAGTTTTGGAAGAGGCGGAGGATGGGTCATTCGATTGTTTGGAACTCTTCACGCCGTCGTAGTTCATCGCGTATAAGGTGACGTGGAGTTTCACCGATGGTGCCATATTCGTGTGGGTGAGTAGAACGGCGATCCGTAAGTTCAAAGATCTGGATGTGGTGCCAAGGGGTTCTCTACTTGTTGATCCGCATTCCTGCAATCATTCTCGTGAAGAAAATCTGATTATGCCGAGGGTGCGAACCTGGCTCTTCCAGCGTTGGAACGCTTTTGCGGTCCTCTCAGAGTCGAAGAATTTCGCTCTGGGAATCCTCCATCCTTTGAACGCGATCTTCCAAAGAGGGGCCTGACGGACCCTCACCTGGGGACAGAAGTCTGTTATGTAGAGAAGTGTTGGAGACTTGGCGTCCTTGATCCTGAGAATGAGGAGCGTTGGAGCGCAAACCCCGTTTACCAACCATATTGGAGATATAGCAATGGGGGAACTGAGATTCCCACAGACGGCGCCAAACTGTTGCGTGCTAGAGAATTTTATTCCGGTAGATGCGAGATCTTCGTCGTAGCCCAAAAATTATCCAACACACAAGCAGGGGATATGAACACAGGGGTTATACGTGGAAAACCCGTTAAGGGAAAACCACGGGCCTTGCCTTGTAGAACTTTCACTATGTGTTTAAAGATACAAGTCCTGCTAGTTCTGAGAAGAAGGTGTTTCTGTGAGCGAAACAATATTCATAGTGTAGAAAAATACAATATCGGTCAACTCCAACCCAAGGGAGAAGTTTCCTAAAAGCGGCAGAACCGATCTGTGAGCAACCTTAATCTTCGGAGAAAGGAGCCAACGGTCTTTTCTAGTCCCCTGGGTGATCTCCTCGAGCTCGATCTTCGTGCACCAGGTGGTGGCAGCAGTGATGGGATCGTCTACAAGGTCGACTGGTGGTTCTCAGAGCTCTCTGGTCTTTAAATCAGATTTCGGTCCCCTCTAAGGTGAGAATGAAGCTCTATTTATAGATTTTCGGGAGTGGCAGGCCTTGTAAATACGTGGAAAACTCCAACCACTCCCATCGACGGTCGCGATCCCCGATCGACGGTGTATTTTGATGATCTGCCTTAATGATGTAATTGGGTGATCTTGATTCGTGGATTCTGCCTTGACGACTGCCGACCGACTATAAATATGTCAATTTTGGTGACCATCCGCGATCGATCCATTTTCATGCTCGATAGTTTGATCGAAATGAGCTCGATCGACTATGCTTGATGTTGCTATGTTCGTTTCATCGAGACGGTCATTTTGACTGTAAGTTTGAAATCGGTGATTAGATCAAGCATTTCAAAAAATGCCTTGAGATTCGTGTTTGATCGAATTTTCTCGAGGATGTATCATATATATATATATATATATATATATATATATATATATATATAGTAAGATTTTATTACATACAAATTCAAAATTTTGACAATAACTTCAAAGATTCTTATCAACCAAACTTATTGGTATCCAATAATTATGATAGTTTGAAGCCTCTTTATTTCATAATCAACAGGAAAGTAATTAGCTACAACAAATAAAAAATGATGACTAAATAGTAAAAAATAGATAATGTTGAACATATAATCAAGTTCTTAAATTTTCATATAACATACAACAAATATCAACAGATGACATCACAAATTGTGTCACTGACAACCTACATAAAGCTTAATCAACAATGCGGGATCCGAAAATTCGCCATCGATCTCTCGTGATGAAAAGTGATTTAAGTATCGGTATAATTTTCAGAAGGCAGATGAATAGTAGATAAGACACTACCCAGAGATTTCACCCTCATTTTTATGAGGATTTTAGATGTGATTCTAGATTTCCTATAGGCGCAAGCAGCTATAGTTAATTACCTCTCCAAATACTGAGAGAGCACTTTCGATTAAGACTAATAGATGAATTGTTAAATAAAGAATATATAATAACAGTGAGTGGAGTTTAGGATTTATGAAATTTATTATTTTAATTTAAAACTTTTGTTTGGGGGAACGATGACCCGCCCAATCTAGATCCCATGGTTCTATCATCCCGGGCTGTCGTGGTCCCTGGTCCGCTTAGTTAGAGGAGCTGGCCAACCTAACTTGACCGAACGATCCTTGTTAGCAACATATGGGTTACGTCATCCAAGGTGTCCTTATAAACTTTGGGTGAAGTTTGTCTAAGGGGACAAATATAAGTTAACCTTAGCTAACAGAGGGCTTTTTGCCCAATCAAACACATTATATAATTCACAGCTTTAAGAGCAAAGCCGTTGGGGAACATACGGGCTACGACCATGACCGTAATTTAGTGGTATCATTTTACGGCAAGCCACTCGGTCAGAGGGCTATAGCCGTAACCGCCATTTATGTGGTGCCATTATGTGATAAAACTACGCGGACAGAGGATAAAGCCACATACTTACGAGCTTAAGATTATTTAAGTATGAAAATAATTATGCATTTGATTTGACATTGTCACATTGTGAGTAAAAGTCTTCTTAATTTGTCATCCTCATATAAACAGTTGCGGAGAGGTGAATGATTTTAAGTTTAAATTTAAATAATTAATTTTATTTAATTTATATTTTATTATTATTATTATTATTTGAATATTTGATCATTTTATAATTGATTTAGATTTAAACATGTAATGATTCATTATCAGAACTTTAATAATGATCGCCTTTCTCGATTATGTGACTATTATTGACTGATAGATCTTATCAACTCTGCCTATTTTTCTACAGAGGATCGGGTCTAAATTCATTGCTTCAAAAATTATAGTCCTCCAAATCTTGTTAATTCTATCTTGAGCATAGAGAATCGGGTTTGAGACATATTCTCTTGAGGGCATGAACTTGAGAAGCTATGTCAATAGATCTATTTTTTATAATTATATGACAAAATTAGTTTCTCAGATTTTATTAAATTGAAATTATTATGATATTATGATCGAATTTTTTCGATTTTGTTAACTCGGGCTTGGTCCTAAGACCAAACTGGGATGTAAATATCTATTCATTTGTTTTGTATACGACTTGCATATCTTTTTAGATGTTTAAACTAATGAATACTTCAACATACATACAAGTATCTATTCTTTTAAAATGTTGTATGGACATTAAGATGTCCAAGTTGAAATAGTTATGTTTGACATGAAAGACGTGACAGATTGGAAGTATATATTTTGATATGGATTTTTGGATTTTGTTAACCCGGACCCGGTTCTAAGACCAAATCGGGATAATTCAAATTTATAGTTCTCCAAACCTTGTCAACTCTAGCTTAAGTAAGGCTCAAAAGAGCTCGTTGTTCACAAATTCCCACCAAGTTCAGGTTCCGCTTGTTCGCTAATCGTAAAATAACACCTAACAAATATTTCAAGCTCGATTTATAAATGAGCTGAACATGAACAATCCTTTGCTCGATCGTGTTCTGTTCGATTTAGCTCGAAATAAATAAATAATTATAATTAATTATATAAAGTTTTATTTAAAATATAATTTATTTCATTAAATATTTATAAAAATTATATTTATTTTAATAATTAAATTAGTTGATAAAATTTTAAATCAAATAAGTTAAAATATATTATAATTATATTTTTAGGGATTTTTTGATTATGATAATTGGTAAGGTAATATCATAGCCACGAGATTTTTGCTCTACAGCTAAGATTTAAACAATTCAAAATTATGCAGATATATAAGCCTTCCTCACGACCCAGCAGCCCTAACATGCCGTCTCTCTCGACTCTCGATTGATTTAGCTTCATTTGCGATTTTGCCCTAATCCTGTAAGTCCCTCCGTCACTTTCTTCTCTTCTCGCCTTCACATCGTGATTTCTACTCTTTTCTCATGCTGACGGAGTTGTGAGTCTTGCGAGTTACAATGCTACTATATGTAGCAAGACCCGAACCTTCGAAAATGATTTTTGGTTTTCTAGGGTTTGGTATTGGCCATTATTTTCTTCTTTTTATCAAGCTTCTACTTGGGACTCAGTCGACTTTACATGCAATATCATTCTCTTAACTCTTCTCCCTCATAATCTATATATTTCTGTTTAATGTGTAGTTTTTCTTGTTGATATGTGAAGAAATTACTCTTGCTTCAAGTTGTAATGCTATAATCTATACAATTAGAAATTTCTCTAATCCTCTTAGTTTGGTTTCATGTTAAAAGGAGAAATGCTCTTAAGCTTTTACGGTTTGTGGCTCTAATTTTTCATTTGTAGTTGGGAGTGTCAAGTGTGCATCCAGATGTTGATTTATTTACTGTGTTCCGGCTTTTTGAAATCTCTGATTTAGGGTTTTGATTTCTTCTCAAAAATTCCTTACTTCATCGGTTTGAGGGTTTTGCTGTTTGATTTGTAGATCCAACATCTGGGTAAGCATAGCTTGCTGACTTGAGTCACTTGATGCCTGTACTATATATTGCTGTCTCTAGTATTGAAATGCTTGAAGTGCTTATTCGGTTATTCCTTATAGGATATTCTCCACCTTATGCAACTATGCTAGTTGTGGATGGTGCCCCTGCTAGTTATGCATGACATTATTAAAATTAATAATGATGATTCTGTGGATGGTGCCCATGCTAGTTGTGATAGCTTAGAGATTTGAGATGCAATGTTATTTTCTTTTACTCTTCTTGTTTGTCAAAGTAAAGTTCTGTATGCTTACATATATGATCTAAGTTATGCACTAAATCCTTGCACCACTTTAAACATTTATAAAGTATAGACTAATGTGGATACTATTCTTCTTATTCATTTTACTTATATAATTATGATGTTGTTAATGCTAAACTATTTTGCTTAATAAGGAACACAAAAATTATTGCAATCTCTGAATTATTATATCACACATGCACAAGTATCTATATAGTAATGCCTATGCATATTAGCTTACAAGTTATCGTACTAACTATATAACTTAGACTGAATTTTGTTATGCTAACTTACCCTTTGAATGGAAGGGTTTTATTCAACCTTAACAAAATGGGCCTCTAATATTTTAGATATGCTAAGTTTAGTTGTCATTTTTTGCCTTTCTGTTTAGGTATTTTTCTGGGATATTATGCTACTATTTTACTATTTTACTATAGTAACCATCCACAACTATGCATTTCATCAATTCATCTATAGGAAATGTAATATCTATGATTTGTTGAACACCTCTACCGAAACTATATTATTTTAGTTGATTTTGATTCATATTTTTATCCTTTTATTTAGTTTGTTATCATGTCAACCTTAGACCTTTCTCAAAGTGCATCATCTGCTAATGATATACCTGTAGAAGTTGAAAATAGTAGTGAAAATCTGAATGTTTCAGTAGAACCAACTGGATTAGAAGCACATTTAGTTTTGAGTGCAAACACAGAATTCCCGCATAAGAAGGGCAGGAAGAAAACATCTATAGTTTGGGAATATTTCATTGAAAGTACATCAATATTCTAAGGAGTTTTCACACCATCTTTACAATGTATTTGTTGTCGTACAAAATTTCATAAATCTAAAACAGACACTACTTCATAACTATTGAGGCATGTCAAAGAATGTGAGAAAATTAAAAGAAAGAATAAATAAGTTATTGATTTTCCTGATAAAAGATAAAAACTGTTAAATTTCTTGCCTTCTGATGCCACTACAAAGATTGACTTACCTATGTTTTATGATCCAAAAATTATGATTAGCTTCAAATCAGAGAAATTATTGCAAAAATGATCATTGTGCATGAGTACCCCTTTATGATTGTTGAGCATATGTGGTTCAACATTTTGTTGAAGGTCTTGAATCAAAATTATGAGAGGGTCTCTAGGAACACCATAAAGAGTGACTTCATGAAAGTTTATGAAACAAAGAAAGAAAAGTTGAGAACATATCTTAAGGGCATAAATAGAGTCTCTCTAACTTCTGATTGTTAGACTTCCAATCAAACAATTAGATACGTGTGCTTGACAATTCATTACATTGATGAATCATGGAAGATGCATAAGCGAATCATTAGTTTTATTCAGCTTGAGCCACCACATACTGGTACTTTTATTTGTGATGCTATATGTGATTGCTTATTAAATTGGAATCTGTAGGATAAAATTGTCTACTATCACATTGGACAATGCTAGCAATAATGACGTTGCTTCTAATGCTCTTAAAGTTAATTTTCAGTCTAGGGGCAAGTTATATTTTTTGGGTCATTTTTCATGTGTGTGCTCACATCTTGAATATCATGGTTCAAGATGGATTGAAGGAGGTTCATGATATAATTCATAAAATCAGGGAGTCAGTAAAGTATATCAAAAGGTATCCAACAAGATTACATAAATTTATAGAAGTGGCCAAGCAATTAGGAATTGCCACTTCAAAAGGCCTATCTATTGATGTTCTGACACGTTGGAACTCCACTTACTTGATGCTTGAATCCGCTTTTCTTTATCGTAATATTTTTATGCATTATGTTACTAGAGATAACAATTATAGGTGGTTGCCTCAATATTCTGAATGGATTAAGTATGAGCACATTAGAGAATTTCTTGCTATTTTTCATAATGTAACTAAATGATTTCTAGTTCTTCTTATCCCTCCACAAATATTTTTTTTCCAACTGTCATACATGTGAAGAAGTTGTTATTGGATAAATGTAACTTCTCGAGTGCATACATAAAGGAAATAGAAAGTGTCATGAAAGCCAAATTTGATAAGTACTGGGGTGAATGCAATTTACTTATGTCTGTTGCAGCTATGCTAGATCCTCATTTGAAGATGAAGTTTATCAACTTCGCTTTTCCAAAAATATACTCCCCTACTGAATTAGAATCTAAGATTAAGATTGTTGAGGATGTTACATGGGAAATATATAATCAATATGCAGTTGATATTCATAGTAGTTCATCAAGTGCTTCATGCTCTTCACATACACCAAATGATGCATCGGGTTTTGATTGCATGCTTGGGTTTGCTGATTTTGTTATAGCTTCGAGTTATGTTCAACCCTCAAAATATGACTTGCAAATCTATCTAGAAGAAGGGTTGTACATGTGCATGAATGATCAATTTGAAGTGCTTGATTGGTGGAAGATGAATACTCTAAAGTATCTATGCCTATCCAAGATGGCTAAGGACATTTTAACAATTCCTATAACAACAGTTGCATCTGAATCAACATTTAGTGCCGGTGGTAGAGTTTTGGATGATTATAGGAGCTCTTTATCCTCAAAGATGGTTAATGCACTTGTTTATGCATCTAGTTGGATTAGACATTATCAAAATAATATTAAGAACCCACTCATAAGACACAAATTCAAGTTTTATATTATGTGTTCTCTAAAATAGAAGGTTTAATATTCATATTAGTCATCGACTCACCTTATTTGTTTTGCTCATTAATCATTTATTTATTTTAGCAAGAGTTGATGGAAGAAGAAAACTTAGTAGTGCCTTTTTCAGATTTTGAAAGCTCAAAATGAAGGATTAGTTGGTCACATCTTCAGAGTCATATGAACAATTGAGCATTGGATAGTTTTGATTTAATCTTCTAATTTCTGATTTATCAAAACTTTTTAAATCTTATGCTTTAATATTTCATAATCATCTTAACCACCTAACGCTATTATTTAAATCTTGTGGTTACAGATATTGCTTATATAATAATTGTATTTAAATCTTTTGTATAATTAACTGCTTTTGATACTTATATATTGAACAGTTTTTAAGGTTACAGATATTGCACTTGGTGTTATGCTAAATATTGTGAATTGATGGGATATGATGGTAATAACATTTACTACAAGAGATGTAACTTAGGTTTGTTTTTTAGCTGCTTATATAACAGTTTTGATTAAGACCTTCTTAAGGGTTGTTTCTGATTAAGACTTTCTTTGCTTTTTGCTCTTCTGGTTGGCTGTCTAATTCTGTTCTACCTGCTACTTCTGCATTATTGTGATAGGTAATAAATGATTATTCTTTTAAAAGTTGGGTTAATCTTAAGATTTTGAGCCTTTCATGTTTTTGCTCTTTCAGTTGGCTGTCTAATTCGATTCTATATTTTTGCCCTTTCATGTTATCTATTCAACAATTTTTAAGGTTATAGATATTGCACTTGGTGTTATGCTAAATGTTGTGAATTGATGAGCTATGATGGTAATAATATTTCTACAAGAGATGTAACTTAGCTTTGTTATTCGACTACTTATATAACAGATAATATACTTGATTTTTGTTATTATGCTGTGATTGAGAGCTTTTCTTATTTTTTGTTCTTCTGGTTGGCTGTCTAATTTGGTTATACTGCTTCTTCTGGTTTGCTATTTAATTCTCACGCTTCTAATTCTTTGGTCAGGCCGCTGATTCGATCGCTTTTAATTCGGCTTGTTTGTGCCGCTTTTGATTCGCTTTTGTTCTTCTTCCGCTTGATCGCTTTTGTCTACTGCTTCTAAACTGCACTTCTATTTTGCTGATTTATCTTTTTTAAGTATTTAATATAAGTAGCAAAAAAGCTAGATGACATCAATGATTATTTGATTTAATCTGCTTTGGCAGCTGAGCCCATTGATTAATTTTAATATATCATTTTTTTTGGTTAGGTTTACTAATATATTATACAGATTGTAGGATGAAGATACCTAAAATTTTGTAGGATTGAAGATTGCAGAATGAAGTGTCATTATGAATTGAAGATTCTAAAGATTGAAGACATAAATCCTAATTATAAGCTTCAAACATATGAAATGTTCATTTTTAATTGTGTATGTGTAAAATGTAATGTAATTATCATTTATCAAATTGTTTAAAAATTATATCTTGTAATATTTGTAGAAGCATAAGTGTATAGAGTAATGTTTGCACATTATTGTATTTAATATTTGTTTTATTTTTTTATTATGTAAATGTTTAAAGTATTCAGAATTCAAATTTTAGTATTTGGTTTGTAATTATATGAAAATTATTATTTGATTGATGAAATCATGAAATTGATTAAAGCATTAAAAAATTAATTTAAATTTATTATTATTATTATTCTTATTATTAGTTGTGATTCTGTGAATCTGTGATTTTATTTTTATTAGTTTAGACTTTAGAGCTTATGAAATAAAATTTTTGTTCATAAATTTTTTTAAAAATATTTAGTTTAAAATTATTAAAATATATTATTTTAAAATATATAAACGAGCTATTTCAAGCTGAACACGAGCTCTTAATATATTTTCGAGCCAAATACGAGATGTTAACGAACATGAATATATTTTCGAGCCGAACACGAGCTCTTAACGAACGAATTTATTTTCGAGCTGAATTCGAATAGTGAGTTAACGAGCTAATTTCGAACATGAGCAAATATAAACGAGCCGAACACGAACATAGTCTCAACTCGTTCAAGCTCGGCTGGTTAACACTCATAAGCTTAAAGGATCGGGTTTGAGACTTTCCTCTTGAGGGTTTAATTTTGGGAAATCACATAAACATTGATGCTGGTAGATTTATTTTTTGTAATTCTATGACATAATTAACTTCTCAGATTTTATTAAGTTGAAAATAATATAATAACATAATTAGATTTTTAGGTTTTATTAACCTGTTCTCGGTCCTAAGACCAAACTATGGTGTAGATATCTATTCATTCATTTTGCATATGACTTATATATCTTTTTATATGTTTGATCTAATGAATACTTCAATATATATACAAGTATCTGTTCTTTTAAAATATTGTATAAATATTTAGATGTCTAAGTTGAAGTGATTATATTTGACATGACATGTGTCAAGTTGCAAGCATGAGTTTTGATATGGACTTTTGGGTTTTGTTAACCCGGACTCGATCCTAAGACTAAACTAGGATATGTAAATATCTGTTCATTTTTTTTTGAATATGACTTGCATATTTTCCTAAGTATTTGACTTAGTGAATACTTCAACATACATATAAGTATCTATTCTTTAAAATGATGTATGAACATTAAAATATCTAGGTTGAAGTAATTATGTTTGCTATGATTTATGTGTCAAATTATAAGATTTGATACCTAATAGAAAGTGCAAATCAAGTGTACCCCCATCTTCTAAAATATGAAAATTACAACTCATTTAGGTATTTGTTATAAATCATGTGAAGATATGCTCTTGTAAAATATGAGAGTTATGACTCATTTGAGCACTTGCTATAAATCAAATGGAAATCTGTTCTTGTAAAGGTATGAGTTTTGACAATCTCAAATACTTGTTGCAAACTAAATGAGCATCTGTTCTAAGTGATCAAGCATGTATCTGTACTAGGGGATACAAATGTTTGTTTGCAAATTAAGTGAGCATCTATTCTGAATGATGTAAACTTAAACCTTTCTAGGTTTGGCATAAATCAAGTGTATCTACCTTTATAAGACATACATTTAATCTTTTTAAATACTTGCTAAGTATAAAGTGAGTATCTTTTCTATTTAAAGTTCCCATAAAATTTAGAGGAATGTCATAGATCAAGTATGAATTTATGTGATAGAACATTATGTCATAAAATATATGCAAGCGTGCTTTATTCAAATGTTTATACATGAAATTGAATGTTTATGATTTTCTCTATAGTATATGCCACATATCAAAATCAAGTTCATTATAGATTTGATTTATTAAAAATTTCAGCAGCCTCCTGGCGTCATCCCCACGTATGGGGCTGCTTCAGAAGACTAAGCCTTCCCACCATGCCAAGAAAGGCATGCATGGGTTTGCATAGCATATCATTTTCTTGTCACGTTGGAACAATGTGAGCAAGTACTTATATCACAAGACAGATTTTCTTGCCACATTAGAACAATATGAGCAAGTACTTATATCACAGGTTTTCCCACCGTATTGGAACAATGTGAATGGGTACTTATCACAAAACATGTTTCCTTACCATATTGAACAATGTGAATAGATACTTATCACAAAATAGGTTTCCCTGCCACATTGGAACAATATAAATATGTACTTATAACATAAATTTTCCTGTCGCATTGTAATAATGTGAATGGGTACTTATCACAAAACACGTTTTCTTATCACGTCGGAACAACGTGAGCAAGTATTTATATAACAGATTTTCCTGCCACATTGGAATAACGTGAACATGTACTTATATCAGAGCTGATTTTTTTGACACGTTGAAGCAACGTGAATAAGTACTTATATCATAGGTTTCCTCGTCATATTGGAATAATGTGAAGGGGTACTTATCACAAAGCATATTCTCACAAATTTTTATTTACATGTGCATGAAATTAAAATATAACTGATATCTCTTTGTTATAGCATAATTTTCATCACCATTTCATCTCACATAAGCTCAAACCCAACAAGTGAAATAGTAAATCGCTAGCAAGGCATAAACAAACTTCAACCTTTAAAAAAATGAAAGAAGTAAAGAGAAAGTATATAGGCTGCACAAAACACTTTACATTCCCTTCCATCCCTTTTGAATCAGATGAGTGAAATAACAAGTTGTATGCCGCATGAAATGTCAAAATATAACAATAAAAGGAGGAGAAAATTTCATGCATGATTTAAGAACTAGGACACTTTATAACACAACTTTAATGACATTCAAACTTGTAGTTACTTATGGACAACAAAATGATAACTTCAAGTTCATAAATCTCATATATTTTTGATGCTTCCACTTCAATCCAATAGCAAAAATAGGTATAAGGTAGCAAGATATGAGGCAGGTTTTAATGACAAGATGAAACCTTAAATGTGAAAAAGCTAATGAAGTTCATGTTTCCACCATTTCATCATAATCATAGTTAAACATCAAAATATTATTGTCTTCAATGAACTTGACAAATAAAATGGCCATCAATAACAACATGCAGGCGAATTCAGCCTTTATTAACATGAGGGAAACAAGGTTAGAACCCACACATATGAAATCCCATTATTTTATGTTATTTTGAAGGGTTGTTAACCTCACTTTTGGAGTGAGTTCTCAACTTCTCCATCTTAGATATAAGATTCCTCTAGACACTGAGAGCTCCTTAGTCTTGAGACACTTCTAGTGATTAGGTGAACACTTAACCTAACCCTAGAGACTTAGAAGGATTTATCATATGATTAGGCTATGCATTAGGGATTTAAGGCAACCACTTACCCTATGGCTCAAAGCTAGCCCTTGTACCCTCCTTCAATTCAATCCAAATCAAATCTCAAATCAATTACAACTCAATTGACTTTCTCAAATCTCAAATCAATTCCAACTCAATTTATTTTCTCAAATTTCAAATCAATTCCAATCTCAAGATCCAAATCCAAAATCAATTCCAAATCCAACTCCAATTCCAGATGATTGAAATCCATGATCAACTCCAAATCCAAAACCTTCATAAACCTTATGAATCACATCCATAAGCTTAGTCAAACCCTTCAAGTCAACCCAAAGCAAATGATTTCTTTATAAATCACTTATTCCATCATTTGTATTCACAACTATAAATAAAATTGGCATCCAAATCAAATGAATATAAATCAAACCAAATCAAAACCCATTTTTCAAACTTTTTGATTTACCTTAGCCAAATTCACAATCAAATCACTCCTAATTTACATGATTCTCTCATGGATCATTTATATTCTCATTTATCTTCATAAATATAAATGAAATATAAATTCAAATGACCAAAATGAAATCAATATAAATTCAAAACTCAAATCAAACCCAATTTACATCCTTTAAGCCAATTTCTTGGATTTAGCCAAATCATTCTCAAATCAATCTAAACCCTTGGATTTTCTCTTCAAACAATCACTCCTTTAATCACATGCCCAAATATAAACATAAACTACAATCACCAAGCCAAAATTAAACTAACCCAAGTCGAACCCATGTTCATCCTTTTGACTTGAAATTGTCAAATGAACCAAAACCTATTTGACTCCAAACTACTTCCAATTGAATTTATATTTCCATCATAAGTCCATATGTGAGTTCAACCAAACTTGAATCAAGCCATGATCAAGTCAATTATCCATTTAGGCTCACTTGACCCAAAGTAGCCTAAAGACTCTTTTTGAGCTAAGTTCTAATCCAATCCAAATTGGATTGAACTAAGTCCATCCAAGCCTCACATTATGATCAACAATCATCCTAGAATGATCAATCACTCAAATTAGGTCAAACCAAGTCAAACCTAGCTTTTGACCAAGTCAAAACTTAGCCCAAATGAGACCTAAACAAGCCAAAATTCACTATGAGCCAAATTGATTGAAACCATTGATCTAAACTAATCCATAATCAATGATTGAACATGATCAAGTCATCAATTAAGCTAAACTAAGCCTAATTGGCCACTTGACCTAAGTTGACCTAAATTGGCCTAAAAAGTCAAAATGGGTCAAATCATGATTTAATTTAAATTGATTGCAACCAATGACTCAAGTTCATTCCAAATCACTTGTTGAGCTTGACCAAGCTTCAATCGACCAATTAGACCCAACTTTGCCCAATTGATCATGAACCCAACTTAACCCAAAAAGTCAAATCCAACTTGAAATCAAATTAATTCAGAATTGATTGAAACCAAAGCTTGCAATACATTTCAAATGATCAACCAAGCCTAAACCAACCCATGACCCGATTGGGTCAAATAGGTTAAATTGGTCAACTTGACCCATTTGACCCAAATGAACCTAAATGAACCAACACTAAATCTAAACCAAATTAAACCAAACCAATGATACCCATAGGCTCCAAATGATCATTTGAATTTGACCTAATCCATTATTTGACCAAATTTGACCAATTGGTCAACCTAACCTAATTTGACCCAACTTGACCCAAATAGGTCAAATTGAGCCAAATAAAATCAAATGAACCCCAAATCACTTGAAATTTGGCCCAATCTATTTTTTAATCATTTCAAATCTGCCCAAATCAAACTCATAGCCAAATGATCGCTTTTCCCTTAGGTCAAAGGGTATCTCATGACCAAATTCACTTAGAATTTGGCCATTCCTTTCCCAAGGCCACTTGACAGGTCCACATGGGCACCAAGGAGGGCGGTGAACATGACCCAAAGGGAGGCCAAACCGACCTCCCTAATCACTTTTGGACACTTGGCTCACCAAATTCACTCACCAATCATATGGGTAGCCACTCTCCCTCACTCCTCCACCCAAAATGACCCATGTGGGATGTTTTCCAACTCAGATCGATAAGCCAATCCAAGCAATTAAGCCAAAATGACAAATCAGCCATCCACCGTCTAATCCAAGGAGGGGGAGATATACCCCCCTCATTCTCACTCAAATGAGAAGGGGTTCATTCCTCAGAGCTCTTGGAGTTAAATCAAAACCTCCCCAAGCTTTTCCCAGCCATTCCCAAGCTCCCTTGATTCCCATTTCTCAATTTTACTCAAAACTAGAACAGGGGAGATCAATCCCGAGCTCAACTCACTCAATCCTCAACCAAAGTGCAATGAGCCTTGCACACACCATCCTTAGACCTTATCAAGCTCAATCGAACTATTTCCCAAGCCTCTAACAAACGGGAAGTGCCACTTCAATCAAGACTGAACACCATTGAAGAAGAACTTGGTCTACAGAGCAAACACTTCAAATCAAGATCAGATTTCTTCAACAGGGCTTTGTCTCTACTAGACGAAGCTATCTCCTTCGTTGGAAGCACCAGTGATAGCCTCCAATGAGGTGTGCCATTGAAACTGACCTTAGAGTAAAATTTTCTTGGTCCTTTATGAAGGAAATCATTATGCCACGTGATCTCCACCATTAGATATGTTGCTTGTGCTTCCCCGAAGGTGTGGGATGAATTTGAGCTCCATTCGAGCTCAGGTGAGCTCGGATCAAGCGACGATCGACGATCGACGGATGACATCCGTTTCTTTCTGCTCAGGAGGAGACATATCATGGACCGTCCAATCTTTTGATTAGATCAGACGATCCTAATTAAATCATGCTAGATCCACTGTAATTCTTAGCCTAAACTGTGGGATTAACCTGGGCCATCCGATCTAAGATTGGATGCCCACAGAGAAAGCGAGTCCGTCGCCAATTGACTCAGTCAATGGATGTGATAACTTAAATAACCAATCCTATCATGCCATGTGGAAAGTGTGTCGCGTTAGCCGCCACGTGGCCCGACGGGATTATGAGTGTAATTAGGGTTAATTAATATGATTTTAATGGTGAAAGTTCTAAAATTCATAACTAATTATAGAAAAATCTAAAAAAATACAAATAAATACTCATTTTAAAGGTAATTCAGAGAAGAATAATAGAAAACTAAAATCAATTAATTTTGAATAGTGATTTTAATTCAATTTGGGTTTTATTGGAAATGTAATTAAGGTAATTACTTCTAATTACTCCAGTAATTAATTCCAAACTTTTTGAGATTGATTATTGGAATGACCTTTGCCTTCCATGATTTTCTTGGAATTTATTGCTTGGTTAATTAAGAAAATTGCTTATTTCATTCTTAATCCCTCTCTTAATTAATTAAATAATTAATTAACATGTCAAACAATAATGAATCCATTAATTAAGTTGGCTAATCATTATGAAATAGTGAATGAACACAGGGAATGATATTAAGACCTCTTCTCCAATCTTTTCTTTAAGTTTATTTCATTTGGATAACACTTAATCAATTTGTAACCAATTAATGACTTAATCACTTCATTAAATAGTTTAATTAATCAAACTCTAAACCAAATCATTCTAGAACTCAACTATTCAATTCTTGAGTAGATTCTTAGGTGTTTAATAACCTAAGAGAATTCCAAAGGAAATTATAATCAAACAACAAATGAAGGAGGGTTGTAAAAGTACTTAATCAAACCCTAGATTCTTAGGTGTTTAATAACCTAAGAGAATTCCAAAGGAAATTATAATCAAATAACATATGAAGGAGGGTTGTAAAAGTACTTAATCAAACCCTTTAGCTTAATTAACTAATAATTATGGGCCAATTGCATTAGGTGCATTGCTGATTTAATTTTCATGTGATTTCATATCATATGTTGGCTCATAATTACTTGAATAATTATGTTAAAGTGGTATAGGTAAGGGGTAATTAATGGATTTAATTTATACCTTAACCTAATAAAAAAATAAATTCAACCTAATTATTCTAAATTAAACCAAACAAATTCATACATGGGGGGAATAAATTAGGACTAGCAAACCCTTCTCATATTTCCTAAGTCAAATCAAATTAAAAAATAAAAATCTCCTTAAAGAATTTTGATTCATTTTAAATTATTGTCCTTAGGAATTAATTAGGGTGAATGAAATCATGTACTCACATTCCTATATTTTTTTCCAATCATACTAAATATTATTTGTCATATGAAATCATGCATTCATATCTTCTAAAAAATTAATTAAATAAAATATTTTCTTTTATGTCAAATTACACGTGTTAGCTAAAATTAAGAATATGAGTGGCTATTATCACTATTAAACTAAAAATTATTTTTTTAAAACCTATAAATCAAAGATTATAAATGAAGTGATGCTAATTAAAAATATTTATAAGCTTGCATATGATGATAGCATAAGATGTGTATTATGAAGTTCTCTTTCCTTCTATTAACATGGATTCACATAGAATTTAAAAGTGGATATTTCATTTGAAAAGAACACAACACTTGCTTAAATCTATTCCTATGCATCTCTATATTAAGACTTAGGAAGGATCTTCATATTACACCGGTAAATCATACAACTAAATCAAACATAATCTCTTGCATGATTCCTTATCCATTTATTTTTTTTATACATCTACATGTATCTAAGAAAAGTGGTATATCAGTCTGGACATCATGGGCCTGCTAGGCTTTAAGTAGTCCTAAGTAGGTCTTGTACCTTACGCCCCTGGTGTAGAAAAAAATGGTGCCATACTCACTTATAACTTTTATACATGCGGATGTGCATTTAGCTAATGGATGAAAAATCTCTTTTTTCTACATAACAAAGACATGCATTAAGGATCCAATTAATAAATGAAATATCCAAATTTTCAAATCACATCTCTTTGCATTCATCATCAAAGTGTGCTAAGATTTGCATAGCATGTATAGGTATGCTTAGGATTATTCATATGCATGGTATACATGATGAAAATAAATGAATGGGTGTGTGTTATGTGATAGTAATCCACCCTAACTAATTCTAAGATGCCTTTCTTATTGAATAGAACTATTTAAAGAGAACCCAAACTTAGGACCAATTAAAACACATAATAAACCATTCACTAAAAGAAATTCATTAATCAATCTACCTTAGAAATGCTTTAAGGTAGGGATGAAAGAGATCTCTCTTCTCTTCTCTTCTCTTCATAACATTTAGTCACTAAGTGTAAGTTCATTCAAACCAAATAAAATCACCAATTAAAATTGACAAGTTAACTAAATCATTTAAAATGAAACCACCATCTAAATTGAATTTTTTACACTTGGAAAATTTCAACCTTAAAGCCTAGCTAAGACATGCCACACAAGCCTTAAATGACACACACATCAGGCTAAGCCACCACTTCAGGCTCTATGTTAGGGCGGTGCATGGTTTGATGCATGATTTTATTTTATGGTGTAATGTTTTAGACTAGATGTTAGAGTGCATGTGCGTAGACAGGATGATAGGGCGATCTTAGCCTAATCATGTCTTATGCAGGGGATTGTGCTTAAGTGACAACTGTAATAAAAATAAAAAGAATATAAATAGTTTTGCTGTGCAGGTTGCTTAGCCCCTAAGCATAGTCAAAATTAGGACATGTGGACTTAGTTACCCATGTGTGGGGTGCTAAGTCCAAATTATTCATATAATTGATTGGGTTGTGTGGTATGTTTAGCTAACCTTTATTTTGTAAGTTTAGTTAGATTTACCTTTCCCATTTTGATGTAAATTTTACAATTAAGATTTCAAATGAATGTTATGAGGGATTAGGATGAACATTGGTTATAAGATCAAGTCTTATGTACCATGTGATGCCTTTGGAGCAATTATATTCCAATCAAGCCAAAAGGAAGAAAGAAAAGAAGCAAATAAAAATGAAGAAATGAAGAATGAAGAATGAAGAATGAAGACCCCCATAACATGAATTTCTTTTAATTATAATTATTTATTTGTAATCAGGGTTATATAAGGGTAGAGCTCAGCTACCTATTTTCATTTTTTGAGTTGTGCAGTGAAACCCAACCACATCGGCCTCTTATTCTTTTATGATAATTTTATAAATTGATTGATGCTATATTTATGATTGCACAATTAGGATGACATAATTTTCTTAGTTTCTTAATTTTTTGATGATTTTTGAATGGCTTGGATGCGATTAAGCTCTTAGGGAAAAATAATTTTCTATCCAATTAATCAATTCAAAATTAAATTAAATAATTTATAACCTCACCTAAAGCCTAGGAAATAAATCAAGATAATAAAAGATTTAGCAACCCCTTAGCTAGATGTTGCATGTCTCATATCATGCATAAATCATATTATCTCACTCTTACCAATGGAGGGCTTCCACCTTTGCTAGAGAAAATGGCTTGACCTTTGAGAGCCATGGCGGAAATACACTTCATTCTTTCTGATTTTGGCCTATAATTGATTTTATCATGCATTAGGCATATAAAATCCCATAACTTGTGTCAAATAAAAATGTCCAAAAATCAAAATAAAACTTGACAAAATTTACATTAGATTTAGGTCATTATTCATGCCTTTCATGATCTAGTCTCTTAGGGTGTGAGTTTAAAGACTTAGTTTCTCTTCAAAGTAAATAACAGCCTAACCATCTTGCAAAGCATATGACTTTCCTACATGTATTAAAATTGTAGGAGGAGTTAGTTGGCGGCCATCCCAGGCGATTCTAAGTGTAACAGTCGGGTGATTTATCCTCTTTTATGGAGGTAAATCCTATACCCACTTTTTCCTTAGATTTAGGTCATGCTTTGGCCCTCACCAAAGCTCCCTATATTTAAGATCTGAGGTTATTATTTTTCTTTGAGACTACAAGCATAAATCCTCACCACTTGGGCATTTCTACAATCTTGTATTATGAAATTATAAGCCCTAGATTTCTAATAAAAATTCAACTCAAATATATAATTCTCCTTAATTTCAAAAATATAAAACTTAACCATAGGATAGTTTGAGATGCTCACTAGATTTTCTAGTATCATGAGCATCTCCTACTCATCTCTCTTTGGTTTTGATAATAACTCTCTCCTTTTGATCAATCCCACTTGATTTTCTAAAAATAACCAATTGATTGATAGTCCTATCTTTGAAATATTTAGAGATAACGATCATTTACCTTAATCGAGAGTATTCTTAAGAAATCTCATTTCTTAGGATGTAATTAACTATGGGTGCTTGCCTCCATAGGGAACTTAGTGAACCCAGCTTAAAATAAACTCTACTTTATTTTTTCATGTAAAGTAGGGGAAAGATCTTTGGTACATTCGAAGACCCATCATGCTTTAGGAGTCCTCATTAGGTGATTAGGTCCATTATAAGGTAGTGACTTCTCTCTCTCTCTCAAGATAGTATACTATTCTTTAATGTCATACCCGATCACCCTAATGAGTACATCTACGGATCTACGTGGCATCCCCTCACATAAAACACACCTAAACACCAAAAAATAAACACCATAGATTTTTCTGGCAACTCCGTTGGGGAGGGTTCCTCTCTCCATCTTTGATAAATGATCATTGTCTCCAAGTATCGATAGTGAATTTGTATTTCATATGAGTTCGAGACTATCCTTCTTTTCCATTGGCACATAACTCATTTCATTCTTAAGCTAAGCTAGCCAACATCCTTTAGGTTTTAAGATCTCACTCCATGTAGGTCTTAAAACCCCCGTTAGGTCCCCCAATAGGTGAAAATAAAATTTAACCAAAAGAGACAACTAAAAACCTTTTTTTAACCTCATTACCATCTTTATGGTAAGGAAAGATTCCTTCCACAAACGAGAAAAATAAATCCTTTATAAAAATGTCATTTTTCAAAAGCACTTCCCCAAGGTTCATATAATAAAATACTTGCACAAAATGTTTTACAAAATATATAAATCAACCCCATCTAACGATCCTCAGGATTGTTACATGTATGCTCTTTTCAAAATCCAAAATCAAAATCATATTTCAAAGTGCACATATTTGAAAATGAATATCCTTATTCAATATACCAAAATTTATTGAATGAAGATTTCATTTCTAAATAAAATCATATCATAAAATTGAAACTCCATTCAATATATCTCACATATGTTGAAGTTGGAGTTCCTTCCTTTTCAAAAGCACATATTTGAAAATGAGAATCCTCATTCAATATACCCAATGAATATTTCATTTCCAAATAAAATCATATCATAAAAGTGAAACTCCACCCAATATATTGCATATATATATATATATATATATATATATATATATATATATATATATATATATATATATATATATATATATTAGAGTTGGAGTTTTTTTTCCTTTTTTTTTAAAAAAAGCACAAATTTAAAAATAAGCATCTTCATTCAATATATCCAAATTTGTTGAATGTAGGTTTCATCTTTAAATAAAATCGCACCATTTGAAACTCCACTCAACACATTCCACATGTGTTAAGTTGGAATTTCCTTCTTTTCAAAAAGCAATAATCATACACAAAAATTTCATCTTTGAAAAATAAAATATGATTGACTTTTATTTTACATAGCCAAATTTGTTAAATGGAAATCTCCTTTGCAAAATTATGAAAATCAAAATATATTGGAATTCCATTTGACATACCCAAATTTGTCAAATGTGAGTTTCATTTTTCAGAAAGAAAATTGAAAATAAATTGGATTCTATTTAACACACCATATTTGTTAAATAGAAATTCCCCCTTTCAAAACTAACACAAATTAAAAAAAAATAAAACACATTTGGGCTTTATTTAGCATACACAAATTTGCTAAGCAAAGATCCCATTTTCAAAACCAAAACAAAAATCAAACACATTTGGGCTTTATTTTGCATACTCAAATTTTCTAAGTAAAGATCCCATTTTCAAAACCAAAATAAAAAAAATCAAACACATATATGTTTATTTAACATACACAAATTTGCTAAATAAAGATCCCATTTTCAAAATCAAATCAAAAATTAAATATTTTTGGGCTTTATTTAGCATACACAAATTTGCTAAGTAAAGATTCCATTTCTAAATTCATACATAAATAAGCAAAAGAAAATTATTTTCAAACATCTCATTTAGCATACCCAAATTTACTAAATGAGTAATCCCAAAATCAAATCTAAAACAAAATCAATTGACCCTCTATTTAACATACTCAAATTTATTAAATAAAGGGTCCTCAAACATAAAATAAAATTTAGATATGAACCAATGGAAGCATAAAAAGTTTCTCCAAAATATTTGAACCCCTTCAATATACACAAATTTGTTGATTGTGGAATCTACTAAACTCAAATGAACTCAAAATCTCTCCTCTAAGTTATTCAAAATCTCTCATAAATTCAATGAGCCCCACTTAACATATTCAAATTATTGAGTCTAAGTTCAAACTCTAAATCAAATTTAAAAAGTCAGTAGGATACCAAGGTAAAAAAATATGATTTGAGTTTGTTTTCAACAATTGCAGAGTTCAATTTCAAGCCTAGTCACTTTTCGCGCAAGATAAGTACAAATGGATTCATAGAAGTATGTGTTCACCTTCCCCTTTGAGATGGATTTGGCCTTGGATCGGGCTAGCCTCCCCCAAACTGATTTTGCCCATTTACTATATTTTGGCCGAGGATTTGAGGGGCCAAGATTACTTGTCAGGAGGCAAACCTCACCACTATCAGCAGGGATGTGGTGGCGAGGCAAAAGCTAGTCATCCATATTGTAATGCCCTCGGATTCTGAGTTTCCCTCATTGAAGAGGAAGGCGGTAGAGGTTTCCGCAACAGCTACAGTTCTAGTGCCTACACAGTCAATTGTTCCCATCACTTCCCCAGTGTAGGATAGTACCCACTCATTGACCTCATCTAAGGGTAAGGCTATCCTGGCTTCAATAATAGTCCCCCTACCTTTAAGGTAGGGTCTAGCTCCCGTACTGCTCCACCTTGCCGATCCTAGCACCGCAATAGGAGCCGACAGATCAAGTGGCACCATGTGCGCATTGTCAGAGAGATGGAGATAGTATCTCACATTGCAGAGGAGGGGTCAATCAGGGAGGTTTCTCCTTTGCTTACTCAGAACAAGTTCCATCCCCTTTCCAGTTCTGAAGGAGAGGAAGATGTCAAGAGGATTGCAACATCACCTCCACCTTCGATTCATTATGAGATACCTTTCAGAGATAGGAAAATGTCCTATGCTGGCCTTAGGTCAATTTTCAAGTTGGCGTGGCTTAGATGTGAGTCCGTGCCCAATTTGATTTGATCAATATTCCTCAGCAGTAGGTGGCGATCCATCGAGAGGGCCGAGAGGCTCAGTATCGCTCACATCACTAGCAGAGAAAGGCAAAGATATGCCAGACAGTCAGTAGCCTCCGCCCTCATAAATTTTCTTGATCGGCGTGCTACTCACGTCAGTCACACTGATAGTATTGTGTTGACTGGTACCACCCATCATAGGAGGAGAGCCCCCACATAGAGGCAGTCAGTGTTGTATCCACCACACTACTCCACTCGACGTCTACTATCACCAGTTCAAGTTCCATCTTCTACAGTTCCACCTAAATCCATGAGAGCAGTATCAGGGGAGAAGAAAGCCCGATTGCTGATCCGACTACGGCCAAGAGATCCCACTTCATCTATTCCATTGACTGAGGTGAGGATGAGTTCTCCTGCTCGATCTCCCACTTTAGTTGCGATGAAGAAGGAGTGGTGACCCTACAGTATTATAGTCATACCACCACCACCATCACCTCAATAGATTATGGATATAACAGTGGCAGAAGGAGAAGGGGACAATTCTGTTATCTCCATGATGGTAGATCCCCCCAATGCCAGCACTCTACCCATAGTAGTTGATAATCATGAGCATGTGTCCTCCAGTGAGCGTAGCCCTCATAGGGTTAGCACTCTAATAGCAGGGGAGGTCAGATGTATCTCTGTTAATGAGCACAATCCCACCACCGGTCAACCATGACTACTTGCGTCAGCATAGTTAGACCGCTCCTTGGATGATATATTGGCACAATATTTTACTAAAAAGAAAGAAATCCTAGGGTATGATTGGTCTGACCTCAAAGAGGAGAAGGTTAACTTCAACCTCAACGAGGATGATTTGTTGGAAGACTTCGTAGAGGTACACATGATTGATACCAGGGGTTCCCTCCTTCAGGATCATCATAGTTCAGAAGGTGTTGCGGCCGAACAGGATGATACGAACTATTTGACCCAACTCCTCCTTCAATAACTCAAGAAGAAAGATGAGCTTATTGTTAAGATGGGGAAGAGAGTTGAAGATTTATTAGTAGTAGTTCTAGCACTTTAGAATCAAGCTCTAATAGTATAGCCTACAATTGTGGAGACTGGCCAGCCTGAGTTATTACATGTCTTAGATCAGCCCAAGAGTTTGCCTCTAGTAGAGCAGGGCAATACTAGCTTGCATAGGAAGGTAATGGACATCACCTCCATACAAGAAAAATATATCAAACTCATGGTGGAACAACAAGTGAAGGAAGCACTGGCGCAAGCCCGAGGTGGTTGATCAGTTCCAAAAGGTAGACCATACCCAAAGGAATTTGATGCTATCCAATATCCTGAAGGATTTTATGCCTCCTTGTTTCAAAAGTTTTGATTGCAGTGTGAACCCTTGCCAATATATAGCACACTTCAGGGCCAGTTGTTACAACACTGGTGGCAGCGATGCATTATTGTTCTATATCTTTGTCAGCAGTCTAGTGGGCATAACTTTTGATTAGTACGTTGAACTTCCCAACAATTTAATGAAGACTTTTCTTGAGTTGGAGCAACTCTTTGTTAAGAGGTTTACTGGAGCTCAGTAAAGGGTAATTGTGGGCAATCTCGTTGTAGCTCAACAACACCCCAGTGAATCCCTTGTTGATTATATTCATAGATGGCATAATTTAAGCATGAAATGTGATCTACAGCTGTCTGAATAGTATGCTATTGAAATTCTATTAAAGAATATTCATGGCTCGGTCGCCTTCATGCTTAAAGGTTTCACCATTAAGACATTTTAGAAATTAATAAATAAGGTGACTAGTCTACAAGGGGAGGCCAAATAGTCACCTTTTCAAAATCAATCATTAAAGCCAAAGCGGCAAAAAACCTATAAAAAGAAGCCAGGGGCAGTAACAGCATTGGATAAGGGGAAGCAATTGGAAAGGGATTAATGTGAGAGACCTCGAGCTCAACAACCTTCACTTCCACCTCCTTTACCACTGCCTCGGTATTACCTCGACCATCTTATTGGCTGCCACAGCAGCCTCTATGGCCTTTGCCGCCTCCTCCTCAGCCATACTCTCAGTAGCGGTATACATACCCGCCCATAGGTAATTATCACCCACCTACTCTTTTGGATAAATTAAACAAACATTATTCATTTAAGAGGGAGGTAGTCAAGAAAATCTTTAAAAACCTCTTAAAGAAACTTGATTTATAGCTACCCGAGCCTAGGAAGCCAGAGGAAGTGGACATGAGTAATGATCTTAACTTTTTCCCCTACCACCGCATGCTAGGACATATTTTGGAGGATTGCTTTACATTTAAGGATTGACTTGAGCATAGCTAGAAGTTGGGCACTATAGTTATCCCTAAGAAATATCTAGTAGAACAACCATCCAGTCTTTAGGGTAATCCTTGGGGACACATGTGATCCTCTTAAAATAAAAGAAGATTAGGATATCTCTTTATCTCAAACCTCTAAAAAGATTATTTCTAAAATCAAGTAACTTTCCTTACAGGTTCCTGAGGAAGCTCTAACCTCTAACATTAAGGAAGGTTCATAAGTTGCTAAAGATAACTCAGAAAAAGTAAGAGCTTAATAGTAGCAGCAGCAACCAATACTTGCCCAAGATAACCAAGTAGTGCAACCATCGATTGAGTCTAACATCCATTCCACCATTGTAGTTACTACTTCAGCCGACATTCCTACTTTAGCTAGTTCTTCTTCTAGTAGATATCTTGTATCAGCAAATGAGGGCATCAAATCCCTCACCCCACTTACTTTACTAGATTTCTATCATGTACCTCCTTTTAAATCTAAGAAATCTAGGAAGAAAACTAGTTTGAATTACATCTGTGCTACTTTTGATGGATTATCTGATTATACTCTTTTAGAAAACTCTTCAAGTCTTAATAATTGTAACAACTTTGATCATCCTCTTTCTGATTTAGAGATGGACTTTCCTTTTCTGAATAATATGAGTTCACCTCTTTTGAGATAAACTTGGAATCATTTGATCCTGAGGGTCCTATCGAAGAAGCTGTAAGTATGCTCGATGAGCAGGTAGAATCTTCCACTAATCTGCCATAAGAGATCACCGAAGTTAACCTCCGCAGTGGTAAGGTTTTACTTCTTAGGGAAGCACCTCAAGATAAGGAAAAGCAAGTCATTGGTACCAGTAAGCAAACAATCCATCCATAAGATGCTCCACTAATGGATATGCTTGTGGAGGATCAGCCCAAAGTTGATTATAAAGTCCTCGCTCACCTAAAAAAGTTATCAGCTAAACTAAGCATATATGATGCCCTTGTCTTATCTAAAGAGATGAGAAAATCATTAATCAATGCCCTTCTTGATCCAGAAATATGCTTAGCTCAGTTGACCACTGTTGGAGAGGAGACACATTATTCAAGAGAAGCCTAGGGAGTCACATTCATCAACAAAGACCTTCTTCTAGGGGATATGGAGCACAACCGTCCCCTCTATATCATAGTGGATATGAGCAGATTCAGACTTTCTAGGGTGTTGGTTGATCTAGGTGTATCAGTGAACATTATGAGCCTAAAAACCCTTGCCTATTTAAGGATTAACATCTATGAACTTCGAGGAGATCAGATGATGTTGAGAGGATTCAATGAATAGGGCGAAAGGGCTTTAGGCTCCATAGTGTTACCTTTGGAAACAAGTGACTAAAAGACTGAAGCTAAGTTCTATATAATTGATTTGAATACATCATTCATTACTTTGCTCAATAGGCCTTAGATACACCAGAACAAGATGGTTCCATCCTCTCTTCATCAGTGCATCAAGTTTCAAAGAGATGGAATTGAATACTTTATCAAAGGAGATGAAAATCCATTCTTAGTTAGAGAGGTCAAGATATATGAGGATGTGACCTATTATCTTTCTCAAAATCAAAACATCTATTCTCGTGAATTTAGCCAAAATTCAAATACAAAAGAAAAAGAAAAAGCAAAAAAAAAAAAAAAAGGAAATAAAAAGAAAAAGAAAAAGAAAAAGAAAAGAAGAAAGAAAGTACAAATGAGTGAGAAAGGGACACCGAGGAAGAGGTAGAGCCGCAAGTTACATTCCACCCACAGTTTGTTCCACCATATGGACATATGGGTAAGATGACTTGACCTCCCTAGGTAGAGGCAGAGGTAGATACAGAGGCAGTTCTAGAGGTGGAAGACCCCCTGGTTGGCGGCCAGCCAACATAGGCTATATTCCAGTTCACAGGAGTATTCCTTCTATTCACGTAGACTTAGAATCGAGCTCAAAGATCTAGTCTCATGTGATTAGCACACCAGCCAACCCCTCTCAGTGAGCTCATTGGAGGTGACAATTGAGCCAGACAGTGATGAAGACCAGGCCTCCAAGCAAAGCATAAATGTATTCGAATCAGGATTATATAAAACCATTAAGCAGTAGTTGGGAACCTTAGTTCTAACCCCACTTTTTTCTCAAAAAGTTAAAGAGTTTGGTAATTAAGGAAATCCCTAGATCTTCCATGGATGTCAAGCCAAAGAGATCCTGTTGGGATCATCATCCTCAAGTCAAGAAGCAGATGTAGAACTTGAGGATAATTCATATAAAAATTTAATAGAATTACCTTTTGATTGGTACTCGCCTTGTGTTATAAGGTTTGATTCCTTACACATGGTCCAGGCATAGGTCAGAGTATTTTGAGAAGCTATGGGACAACAATGTAGGGATGCACAATCAAGACCAGGACTAGGATTCGGTACAGTGGATCTAGTTAATGATAATGATTATTGCTTAGTTGTCACCAATCATATGGAGTCTGATAGGATCTTCTCAAACCACACTAACTCTTATGAGGAGGTGTGTTTAGAAATTTCAGATGATCCTAATGATCTTCAAATTAAAGATGCACCTCTAGAATTTTAAAAAGAAATCAATTCAACCATTGATAAGCTCAAAGAAGTGAACCTCAGGACAGAAGAAGACCCACACCCCACATACATCAGTTATCTATTAAATGAAGAAGAAATCAATGGCTTAGTTTGGCTATTGACTTAGTTTAAAGGCTGCTTTACATGAAATAATGAAGAGATGCCTAGATTATCTCTTGACACATCAATTCACAAACTAGTAATAGACCCTAACGCTAGCTTTATCAAGCAAGCTCCTAGACGCATGCGATTAGAAATAGAACAATAGGTCATTTCTGAAGTCAAAAAATTGATCAATGCTAGCTTTATCAGGGAAGAAAAATAACATGCCTGGTTAGCCAGTGTTGTCCCAATTAAGAAGAAGATTGGCCAAATTTGCATATGCATCGATTTCAGGGACTTAAATAAGGCAAGTCCTAAGGATGAATTTCCACTTCCTATACCAGAGTTAATGGTGGACATTGTCTCATCTCATGCAATATTCTCTTTCATGGATGAGTCATATGGCTACAAGCAAATTAAGATGGCCCCTGAGGATGTGAGGAATACTGCTTTTCAAACTCCATTTAGAATATATTGTTATAAAGTCATGCCTTTCGGCCTTAAAAATACTGGTGCTATTTACTAGCGGACCATGACTCAAATGTTTGATGAACTCATTCATCATCAAGTAGAATGCTACATCGATGATCTAGTTATTAAAAGTAAAGAAAAGGGAGACCATCTCTTTGACTTGAGTGTAGTTTTTGAATGGTTAAGATAATTCAATCTCAAAATGAACCTCCTAAAATGTGCATTCATAGTAGCTTCAGGGAAGTTCCTTGGATTTATTATTCAACATCGGGGAATAGAAATAGACCCAAAAAAGATCAAAGTTATCTTAGAAATGATACCCCCTAAAAGTCTAACTCAACTCAGATCATTCCAAGGGCAGCTGGTGTTTCTAAGGCGCTCCATCTCCAATCTATCGGGGAGGTGCAAGCCATTTTTAGAACTTATCAAAAAAGATGCTAAGTTCAAGTGGGATGATAAGTGCTAGCATGCTTTTAAAGACATTAAATAATATTTGGTGAAGCCACCAGTTCTAGCAGCTCCTATCCCGGGCAAGCCACTTATCTTTTATACTATTGCATTGGACGACTCCCTTGGCGCTTTGTTGGCTCAAACCAATGACGAAGGAAAGGAGAATGCTCTCTACTACCTTAGCTGTAGTCTGATCCTTGCTGAAGCAAACCACCCACCTATTGAGAAACATTGCCTAGCTCTGATCTTCACATAGTAAAAGCTATGACATTACATGCTCTCTCATAAGGTAAACTTGATTTCAAGAAACAATCCACTGCAGTATCTCATGGCACGGCTGATGTTATCTGTACGGTTGGCATGTTGGTCCATGATTTTGTCACAGTTTGACTTTACATTCATACCCCTCAGGGCGGTGAAAGGACAAACACTGGTGGATTTTCTAGTAGCACACCCACTTTTTGCTGACTCTCCGCTTAATGGTGATCTCCCTGACAAACAAATCTTGAACTTAGGGGAGGTTGACAATTGTCGTTGGAAAATAAATTTTGATGGTGCGGCTTCCTCTCAAAAAGGAGAAGAATCATGATCTACTCTTCCAGGAAAGGTAGGGGTAGGAATCATTCTTTTAACTCTAGATCATGATGTGATGAGATTCTCATACTATCTCTCCAATCCATGCACCAATAATGAAGGTGAGTATGAGGCTTTGATTACTGGTCTGGAGTTAGCTAGTACAGTGTGTGCCAAAAGAATCAACATCTACGGGGATTCTCAACCGATCATCAACTAGATTATTGGGTTCTATAAGCTTTTAAAACCTAAGTTTCATCACTACCATGAGTACACCATGAAGCTATTGGCCCAAATCCTCGAGATCACCATCTACAAGATTCCTCAAGGTGAGAATGCAATAACATATGCTTTGGCCAAACTCACCAAGGAGTTGGCATGCCTGGAGGATGAGTCCATTCTAATAAAGGTCCAAAATAGATAAGTCATATCCCTTATTGATGATGAACTCGTCAAGAGCTATTCTCTTGAAGGGGAGGTTGCCATTGACAAGAAAGATGAGGAGCTAGATTGAAGGCAACTATTCATAGATTACTTGACTAGATGCAAACTACCTCAAGAGAAATCACAAGCCCATCAGATGAAGCAAAGAGCTCTCTCATATCTCTCGTGTATGGAACCTTGTACCGATGATCTTTCGATCAAATGTGGTTACACTATTTAGATAAACATGAAGGCCATAAGATCATGACTGAGGTACATTTAGGTCTATGCGGAGCACATCAATCCGATCCAAAGATGAAGACAAAGATCAAGAGACTAGGATATTACTAGCCTTCGATGATTACAGACTGTATAGATGTTGCTAGGAGATGCCATCAGTGTCAGATACATGGTCTAGTCTTGCACCAACCACCTAACATTCTACACCCTACATTGGCCTCATGGAAATTTGAGTGTTGGGGTACTGATATAGTGGGTTCGATTGATCCTCATTCTTCTAAGGGTCATCATTTCATCTTAGCTACCACCGACTACTTTTCCAAGTGGGCATAGGCGATCCCACTTAGAGAGGTCACAGCTTAGCAGGTGCTCTAGTTTTTTAGGAACCATGTTATATATAGGTTTGGGGTGCCTCAATGAATTATATCCAATAATGACACTACATTCAAAAGTACTAAGATCAACAGCTTCGCCAGGAGACACGGTATAGATTGGAGATACTCTAGTATCTACTATCCCAGGGTGAATGGCCTAGCATAAGCATTCAATAAAACTCTTATCCAGATACTAAAGAAGACACTCGATGATAACAAGCGATAGTGACATGAGCAGCCAGTTGAAGCCTTGTGGGAATACCACACCATATACAGGATTCCAATACAATATACCCCATTCTCCTTAGTGTATTGGTTTGAAGCCATTCTACCATTAGAAGTTCAGCTCCCATCACCAAGGATATTAATAAATAATAAAATCACTATAGAGCAGAATGCCAGGTTGTGGTTAGAAGAGCTCGAAGGTTTGGAGGAGAGATGCCTACGGGCATGCTAAAACCTCGAGTTGTACAAAGTCAAGATGATTCAAGCTCATAATAAGCTGGTCTGCCCTAGAGATTTTCAAATAGGGGAGCATGTTTTAGTTCTAAGGAGACCAATTGTTGCCCATAGAAAGATGGGAGTCAAGTTTGAACCCACTTGGGAAGGCCATTTTATCATAGAGAAGGTCTACCAAGGAGGATCTTATCAACTTATTAATTGTAAAGGGGAACACCCAATGCTTCCAATCAATAGGTTCTATTTGAAGAAATACTATCCATAAAATCATGTTTGAAAATAATTATCTTCAAAAATTCCATTCCAATTCACTAAAATATTCTCTTCATTCGAAGAATTATTTGCTTGTTTGCAAATCTACCATGACGTGTTTAGGGTAGGTGTAAGAGAACCCAAAAGGTATCCTATCCTTCTTTCATAACACGAACCCAAATTAAACACAATTCTCCAACGCTACTAGAGTAGGTGTAAGAGAACCCAAGAGGCATCCTATTTTGACTAGTATGTATAAGTTAGGTGTAAGAGAACCCAAGCAACATCCTTTCTTGGTGGGATCACAACTGGCATTCGTGGCACCATTTCATCAACTCTTAAGCGTGTTTTAGGATAGGTGTAAAAGAACCCAAGAGGTATCTTGGCCTCATTTAACACAAACATAAACACAAACAAAACACATATCTTTTATCTTGGTTTATTTTTGATGTGGGAGCAAGCCCCCTATGGCGCTCACTCATTAGCTACTTTAGGTCGGGCTGACATGCTACCTTGCTAGTATGTCACCCCAGTGGTCACTTGTCTAGCAGATGTGAGTCCTCATGCTTTCTTCCTGAATTGACCATTGCAAACCAATGAGCACATTGTTAGTTTGGTAGGCCTCACTACGCAGCCAGTAAGCTACCTCATGTTGACTTTATTTAAGAACGTATTACTTTTTTTATCTTTTTCTTGAACTAGCCATCATGCACTAACTAGGTCGAGTAAATTTGAGGCTTAAGATAAGCCCCCCAATGGCTCCTTTCCTCTCGGCTACTTTTGAGTTTATATAAGTCCCCTAGTGGCATTCACTCAGTAGTCGCCCTAGATCAGATAACACCTGTTGAGCTGATGATAGACTATCCCTGTAATTAGTTCCGCTGTAGAAGGATGTGAGTCCCTGATGCTTTCTTCCTAGGCTGATTGTCGCAAACTGACAGACACCTTATGTTGGTTGATGTTCGCTATGCTGATAGTGACTCACCAGGTGGATACACCACTCTTGGAAGATATGAGTCCCCATGCTTTCTTCTTGAGTTGGCCATCGAATACCTATAGACATTATCTTCTTCTGGGATTAGGATAAATCCCTTAGTGGTCCCTCCTCTATGGGCACTCTACTTGGATCACATTTTTTATGACCCCATTTAGACACTACCTAGGCTACTCTTGGATTGGACAATCCCTCTTTCCTAGTAGCCACCCCTGTGGTTAGAGAATTTGTTCAGCTGATGCACAGATTCTCCTTTAGACTAGTAAATCTAAGATAGGTCTAGGCTGATATAAGCTCCTTCTCAGTGTGATCCCTCGCAAACTAATATGTTGCACAATAATCAAACAAATAAACAAATTTATTTGCTTATGGATTAGAAATTCAAGCCCCCAGTGGCCCCTTTCCTAAGTAGGCATCCTATCTTTATGACAGTGTCAGCATAACTCCCTATAGGAATTGCCTGACTACACTTGAGTTGAGATCAGTCCCCGAGTTGGCACTCTCTCAGTAGTCACGCTTAGGCCAAGTTCAATATGTTTTGCCACAAACAGGTTTCCCCAACAGTCATTTTTCTCTGGAAGATGTAACTTTACTATGCATTCTTTCTAGCATGACTGTCATAAATTGACGGGTAGCCCTAGGTCAGGTTGACATGTTACCTTGCTAATCTGCCTCCCCAGTGATCTTTTGTTCTAGAAGATATGAGTCCTCATGCTCTCTTCTCTGAATTGGCTACTGCAAATCAAAAGGCACCCCTTTGGTCGGATGGTTCTCCCCTTCTGTCGAGAAATTATCCCCTTTGGATTGGTAAATTTGAAGTAGGCGAAGGTTGACTTGACCCCTACTCAGTGCGGTCCATCACAAACTGATGGGATACATCAAATATAATTAAAATAAAATTAATTTTGACTCTCTTTGAGCTGATTTAAGTCTCCAAGTGGCATTCACTCAGTAGTCAGCCTAAGGTTGGGTTTAATTCATTGTGTCGCCAACAGATCACCCCAGTGACTGATCCTTACTTTGGAGGATGTAAGTTTGCTATGCTTTCTTCCCAGTACTGACGCTGCACAATGAAAGGCAACCCCTTTGGTTGGATAGGCTTACTATGTGGTTGATAGACTACCCCTTTTGGATTGGTAAATCTGAAGTAGGCCAAGGCCGACATGGCCTCTACTCAATGCTGTCCATCACAAACTGATAGGGTCTATCTCAAAATTCAAAATTTAAAATTTGAAACAAAACCAACCAACCTCCCGAGTGGAGTCAAATTAAACAATCAAATCGATCACCTTCTCCTTAGTGAGATGCAAATCTTTCCAATTTCTCTAGTGGAGTCAATTCAATCCAACCCGAACCTGCTCCCCTAGTGGAAGGTTAACACTTTTATCCCCAGTGGATTCCAAATTCTAATCCCGAGCAAATTTCATAACCACTTATCCCCAATGGATAACTCAAACCTTTTTCCCTAGTGGAAGGCTCACATACTCAATCCCTAGTAGATTCCTCCTTCACTCTCTTATTTTTTTGACATAAGTAGAGTTTCATCGCACTAAGATCTTGATTTCTTTTATAACTCAGGTTTAGGAGTAGACCATTTTTGTTAGTGCTTGCGATCGTTCGAACATTGTTGATCATCTCGGTCAACACCAATACGTGCGGTATGCCTTGTTAGTCACACCACACCTATTGGGCACCCTTTGTTAACCTCACTTTTGGAGTGAGTAATCAACTTCTCCATCTTAGACATAGGACTCCTCTATACACTAAGAGTATCTTAGTCTTCAGATACTTCTAGTGATTAGATGAACACTTAACCTAACCCTAGAGACTTAGAAGGGTTTATCATAAAATTAGGCTATGCATTAGGGATTTAAGGCAACCATTTACCTTATGGATCAAAGCCAGACCATGTACACTCCTTCAAACCAATCTAAATCAAACCTCAAATCAATTCTAGATGATTGAAATCCATGATTCCGATCAGGGTTTGAAAAGCGGTGTTTCTTTCATCTTCAAGAGATATCTTGATTTGGTTGTAGCCAGATGACCCATCCATAAAAGAGAACACTGCATGAGATGAGGTGATGTCCACCATTAATCCTGGTATAAGAAAATAAAATTCATCCTTAGGAAATGCCTTATTTAAGTCCCTGAAATCGATGCAAATGCAAATTTGGCCATTTTTTTCTTAACTGGTATGACACTGGCTAAATAGGTAGGGTATTTTTCTTTCCTGATGAAACTGACATCGATCAATTTCTTGACTTCAAAAATGATTTATTGTTCGATTTCTAATCGCATGTGTCTATGAGCTTACTTAATAGGGGTAGCATTAGGATCTATTGCTAGCTTATGGACTGCTATGTCAGAAGATAATTCAGGCATCACTTCATAACTCCATGGGAAATAGTCTTTAAACTCAATCAATAGCCTAACTAAGCCACTGGTTTCTTCTTCATTCAGCAATGACCTGATGTACGTCAGGCGTGGATTTTCTTCTATCCTGAGGTTGATTTCTTTGAGCTTGTCAATTGTTGAATGAATCTCCTCTTCAAATTTTGGAGGCGCATCCTTGATCTGAAGATCATTTGGATCATCTAAGGTTTCTAAACACATAGTCTCATAAGAGTTGGGGTTGTGTGAAAAGAACCTATCAGACTCGAAATGATTGGTAACAACCAAATAGTAATCATCATCATCGACTGGACCCACTATATCGAATCCTAGTCTTACTCTTGATTGTGCTTCCCTGCCTGTATTATTCCATAGCTTTTCAAAATACTCTGACCTGTGCCTGGACCATGTATGAGGAACCAAACCTTTATATATAAGATTATGAACACAAGACGAGTAAAAGTCAAGCAGTAATTCCATTAATTCTTTAAATGAATCCTCCTCAAGTTCTACATCAACTTTAAGACATGAGGATGATGATCCCAAAAAGAATCTCTTTGGATTCATATCACTGGAAGACTTAGGGGCTTCCTTAACTACTAAACCTTCAACTTTTTGAGATGAAAGTGAGGTTAGAGCTAAGGTTCCTAGCTGATGCCTAATTGTGTCACATAAACCTAATTTGAATACTTTATTTTGTCTAGAGGCCTTGTCTTTGTCACTGTCTAGATCGAAAGTCACCTCCACTGAAACCCATTGAGAGGGGTTGGCTGGTATGCTAATCACATTAGACTTATCCTCCTATGAATAGTAGGGGTACTCCTATGAACTGTAACATAACCCCTATTAGTTGATGACCAACCAGGGGGTCTTCCACTTATGGAACTGTCTCTATTTTTACCTCTACCTTTGCCTGGTAGAGGTTGAGTCATCCTGCCCATATGTCCATATGATGGAATGGACAGTGGGTGGAATGTGATACACAACTCTATTTCTTCTTCAATTCCCCTTTCTTGTTCACTTGGATTTTCACTTTTCTTTTCTTTTTCTTTTGCTTTTTCTTTTTCTTCACTTTCTTTTTTTGTGTTTGAATTTTGTTCAAGCTCTTGAGAAAGGGTGTGTTGAGGAAAATAGTAGCATCCTCATAAATCTAAACCTCTCTAACTGAAAATAGCTTTTCATCGCCATGACATGGTATTCAATCGCATCCTTTCTGAACTTGATGCACTGATGGAGGGAGGATGGAAATATCTTATTCTGATGTATCAAAGGCCTACCGAGCAAAGCAGTGAATGAAGTATTCAAATCAATGATGTGAAACTTGGCTTCAGTCTTCCAGTCATCTATCTCCAAAGGTAATACTATAGAACCTAAAGCCCTCTCTCCTTATTCATTGAATCCTATCAATATCATACGATCTCCTCAAAGTGTGGAGATATCAATCCTCAAATAGGCAAGGGTCTTTAGACTCATAATGCTCACCGATGCAACTGGATCGATGAGAACTCTGGCCAGTCTGAATCTGCTCATGTCAACTGTCATGTAGAGGGGACGGTTGTGCTCCAAGTCCCCCAAAAGAAGGTCTTCATCTGTGAAAGTGATCCCCTGGGCTTATTTTGCATAATGTGCCTCCTCATCAATAGTGATCAGCTGAGCTAAGCATATTTCAGGATCAAGGAGAGCCTTGATTAATGACTCCCTCATCTCTTTGGATAATATGAGGGCATCGTATATGGTTAGCTTAGATGGGAACTTTCTTAGGTGAGAGAGGACATTGTAGTTTGCCTTCGACTGAACCTTCACAAGCATATCCAAGGGTGGAGCATCCTATGGAGGGGCTTCTCGATCCTCTATACCAATGACTTATTTCCCTCTATCTTGAGGTGCTGCCCTAGGAGGTAGAACCTTGCCACTAAGGAGGTTGACTTTGGTGATCTCTTGTGGTAGGGTAATGGAAGGTTCTACCTGCATGTTAGGTTCACCTGCAGCTTCTCCTATGAGACCCTCAAAATCAGATGATTCCAAGTCTATCTCAAGAGATGAACCCATAGTATTCAGAGTAAGAAAGTCAAACTCTGAATCAGAAAGAGGGAGATTAGAATTATTATAGTTAGTTTGACTTGAAGAGTTATCATTAGGAATAGAAGTAGACAACCCATCGAAGTCAATGCATGTAATTCAAACTAGCTTTATTCTTCAATTTGATTGGATAGAGGTACAAAGTAGAAGTCAAGTAAAGTAAGAGGGGTTAGGGATTTGGTGCCTTTGTCCACCGATATAAGAGTTCTATTAGTAAAAGAAGAAGAGCTAGTTGAAGTAGGAGAAGTCTTTGATGTGGTAGCTGCAATGGTAGACTGGAGGTTGGACTTGATCAGTGGTTGCACTACTAGGCTATCCCATGGCACAGGCTGCTGCTGCTGCTGTTGAGCTCCCCCTTTCCCTGAGTTGGCCCTAGCAACTTGCAAACTTTCCTTGATGTTGGAGGATTGAACTAACTCAGGCACCTGCAAGGAAAGTTTTTTGATCTTCTGAGCGATCTTTTTAGAGGTTTTGGAAATGGAGATATCCCAACCTTCTTTAGTTTTGGAGAGATCACAAGCATGCCAAAGGATTACCCTGATGGAATTGAATGGTTGTTCCACAAGGTATTCCTTTGGGATAACTATAGCACCGGTCTTGAAGCTATGTTCAAGCCAGTCCTTGAAGGTGAAGCAATCTTCCAAAACATGACCTAGCATACGGTGGTAGGGTAAAAGTTAGGATCATGGCTTTTGCCTACTTCCTCTGGTCTCCTAGGTTTGGGTAGCTAAAAATCAAGCATCTTTAAGAGATTCTTAAAGATCTTCTTGATTACCTCCCTCTTAAATGAATACAGCTTATTAAGCTTATCTAAAAAAGTAGGTGGACCATACACCTGCGGTGTATGTGTGTCATCACGCTAATGATATGTGGTGAGGAGGCATGTGCTAGCCTGAAGGTCGCTATGGAGGCCTATAGGTCGCCGATGGTGGTAGAGGAGGTGGAAGGCAGGTTGTCCTGTGGACCCATCTCTAGTTGGTTGCTTCCCCTTATCTACCACTATCACTATTCCTAGCTTCTTCTCATAGACCTTCTGCAACTTTGGCTTAGGCAATTGTTTGGCCTCTCCTTGTAGACTAGCAGCCTTGTTGATTAGCTTCTCAAAAGTTTTGGTAGTGAATCCCTTAAGCATGAAGGTGACCGGGCCATGGATATTCTTTAGAAGAATCTCAATGGCATGTCGATAATAGTTTCATATTTCACTCGTTACACCGAGAATATAGTCAATAAGAGACTCACCTGGGTGTTATTATGCTACAATGTGATCGCCCGTAGTAATCCTTTGCTGAGTTCTAGCAAACCTCTTGATGAAGAGTTTCTCCAACTCAACAAATGTCTTTACCGAACTATTGGGAAGTTCAACATACCAGTCATAAGCTATCCCTGCTAGGCTACTGACAAAGAGGTGAAAAAGTAAAGCGTCGCTGCCGCCGACATTGTAGTAACTGGCTTTGAAATTGGTGATGTGCTACCTCGAGTTTCCACTACCATCAAAACTTTTAAAGGAAGGTGGCACGAAACCCTTGGGATATTGGATTGCATCAAATTCCTCTGGTAGAGTCAACCCTTTGGAACTGAAGATTCTCCCCGGGCTTGAGCCAACACTTCCTTCACCTACTGCTCAACCATGGACTTAATGTCTTATTATTATTTGGAGGTACTTTCCACTACCTTCCTATACATGCTAGTGCTACCTTGCTTGATGGGATGTAGGATCTTGACTGGGTTCAAGACATGCACTAACTTTGGTTGACTAGTCTCAGCTGTGGTAGGATGAACTGCTAGTGCTTGTTTCTGAAGTATTGAGACTACTGCTAACAAGTCCTCAAGCTCCCTCACCATCCTATCTATCATTTCATCTTTTTGTTTTAATTATGCTAGGAGGTGTTGATGCTAGTGGGTTGTGTCTTCCTGCTCGACTTCATCACCTTCCATAGCCTGCTGCTCTCTAAGGAGGGATCCTATGGTATCTACCATGCACACCACTACTGAGTCTCCCAATAATTCATCTTTATTGGGATCAAAGCTAATCTTCTCCTCATCAGACTAGTCATATCCCAGTATTTCTTTCTTTTCCATAAGATAATGTGCCACAATGTCCTCTAAAGAACGATTAATCTGAATAGGCACAAATGATTTCGGCTGACCGGTGTGATCACTGTCATGTACTGAGAGGCACCGAACCTCTCATGCTATTGGACAATCAATCATATGAGGACTGTACTCACTAAAAGAGACACACTCTTGACTATCACTGACTTTGAAAGGGGTGACACTCCTAGGAGGTTCTACTATCATGGTGCAACGGCTCAATTCTCCCTCTGAATGCAACCATCTCTATGTCCCGTTAAACCGGTGGTGTTGGTGAAGGGATGACCACTATGTTTTGAGGTCGCCCATTCCTTCCACACAACAGGGGAAAGGTCAGAGCTCACCTCACCTCAATAGGCGTTGTAGATGGAATAATCCTTGGATCACCAATGGTCCTCCTGGATGTGGCCTTCATGGCCTTGGGTGGGCGGAGATCTGCAACATGAGCAGATGGATGGGGGTAGAGGCGTGTGTGGTGGAGACTCTCTAGGAGACCCTCTCTATGATGGGTCATAGCAGAATCTTGTGTGCGCAGGGTAGTGCATGTAGAAAATCAATGAGTGTGGAGGCTGACAAACCTCTCTCTCTCTATGATCGAAGTGCACTGGCCTCTCTCTCTATAGATGTTTCCCCATGCTCTGAGGATGATCAAGTAAATTGAGCTCGAACTCAAAATGTTTGTAGCTCCACACTGGTGTAGAACGAGGAGGCCATCGACCTCTACTCACCTTGGGGGCTATCTTGAGCCCAGGTGGAGGTGAAGTATGGATCCTCCTAGCATCCTCTTTATTAGACCCATAGAAAGGATGAAATGGGTTCAATGTAACCAGCGGGGAAGTCAAAATAGGCAACTCCTCATCAACTAACCGTGCAGCGGCCTCCATCTCCCTGGCGATGCATGTATGATACCACTTAATCATGTAGTTTTTGTTTCTCCTTTGAGTCCTGGTAGGGCGAGTGGAGTAAGAACTAGACCCAACCTCAAAAATTATGGAGGCAATCTTTGGGATTAGAGGAGCCTTACCCTTAGAGGGTGCTATGATTGGGTGATAGCCCTTGCTGGGGCAACACGGGAAACCACAAGACACACTAAGACTAGTGCTGATGCTGGTATTGTCACTGACACTACTGTAAAAATTGTCACTACTTTCCTCTTCAGTGAGGGGATATTAGAATAAATCAAATCAATGATCACCTACGGCCCAATTAATAGTTGTGAGGGGAGTGCCCTCACAGGTAATCCTTGCCCCCTCAAAACCTCTACCAAAATGGATGAGATAGGTGTAGTCAGAGCGAGGGAGATTGGCCTGATCCAAAGCCAAGTCCATGCCATAGGGGAAAGTAAACATATTCTTCTATGAAGCTGCCATTATATTCAATTGAAAACTAAAAACTGAATTGTAGCTATAGCTGAGACTAATGTTGAGAATCTGTAATGTTGGAAATAAACTTGGATCATATTTCTATTTTGTTGACTTCTGAATTATAATTTAAAATTTGAACCCACATCCAACATCTTGGAAGTGTTAAGTGAGGTTCAAATGGATTTAGAGAAGATTTAGAGATTTGATTGGAAAGAGAAATGTTTGAATATGAATCCAATTTCAACAAATTTGGGATGGGTTCAATTATTTTTAGAAAGATGCTTCCATAGGTTCATGTTTGAAATTGGATTTTGATTTGAGGACCCTTTCCTTTAACAAATTTGAGTATGTTAAAGTATGGGTCAATTGGTTTTGTTTTGTTTTTTTATTTGATATTTTTAGAATTCACTCACTTAGCAAATTTGGGTATGCTAAGTGAGGTGTTTGAAAATAATTATTTCTTTTTCTTTTTATTTGCTTTTGTCTTGTGAATTATTAGTGATTTTAAAAATTGAAATTCCCACTTAGCAAACTTTGGTATGCTAAGTGAAGAACCCAAATGTGTTTTATTTTTGGAAGATTTTTAAAAATAAGATTCTTAGCAAATTTGAGTATGCTAAGAAAATCCTAAAGTGTTTCATTTATTTTGGATATTTTGATTTTTGAAAAATAGGATCCTTAGCAAATTTGGGTATGCTAAGGAAATCCTAATGTGTTTCATTTGGTTTTCATTTATTTATTTATTTATTTTTTTGAAAAGTAGGATCCTTAGCAAATTTAAGTATGCTAAGGGAATCCTAATGTATTTTTTTTTGTTTTGATTTGTTTTTGAAAAGTAGGATCCTTAGTAAATTTTGGTATGCTTAGGGAAATCCTAATGTGTTTCTTTTTGGTTTTAATTTATTTTTGATTGAAAGTGGAGACTTCACTTTAGAATATGGTGTGCTAAAGAAATGAAGTTCCACTTAATTTTGTGAAATGGACATTTCACTTAGCAAATTTGAGTGTGCTTCTAAAAGATGTGTTTAAAATATTTTTTTTTTTTGTGTTTTGGTTTTGTTTTGAAAATGGAGGCTTCACTTTAGAAAATTTGGTATGCTAAAGAGTGAAGTTCCAAAATTGGTTATTTATTTATTTTTTTATTTTATAGAAATTGTGTGAAATGGAAGTTTCACTTAGCAAATTTGAGTATGCTAATTGAAATTCCAAAGGTGTTTCAAATTTTTGTTCTTTGGATTTTGAACATGGAGACTTCACTTTAGCAAATGGGGTATGCTAGAATGATGTTCCAAATGCATTTCAAATTTTTGTTTTGGAAAGTAGAGACTTCATTTTAGCAAATGTGGTATGCTAAAATGAAGTTCCAAATGTGTTTTGAAATTTTTGATTTTCAAATTTATAGACTTCACTTAGCAAATTTGAGTGTGCTAAATGAAGTTCCAAATGTATTTTGAATTTTGAAAATATGATTATTAAGTTTGGTTTTCGAAAAGAAGACTTCCAGCTAACAAATTTGGTTATGTAGGAATGGAAGTCAATCCTATTTTTGCAATGTGAAAATTTTGTTTTGTGTGTGATTATTGCTTTTTGAAAGAGGGAATTCCAACTTAATCATATATGGAATATGCTTAAGTGGGATTTCCAAATGATGTTTTTTTTTTTATTTGGGAATGAAATCTTCATTCAATAAATTTGGGTATATTGAATGGAGATGTTCATATGTGCTTTTGGAACTTTAGTTTTGTTTGAAAATGAAACTTCCATTCAATAAGTGTGGGTATATTGAATGGAGAGGTTCATATGTGCTTTTGAAAATTTATTTTTGATTTTGTTTAGAAAGATGAAAAATTCCAACTTAACATATGTGGAATGTGTTGAATGGAATTTCAAAGTTGTAAAATTTTTTTGTTTGAAGATGTAACATCCATTCAACACATTTGAATGTATTGGATGGATAAAGTTATCTTCAAAATTTGTGCTTTGAAAACATGATTGTTGAAATTTTATTTTTGAAAATGAGGTCTTCACCAAAACAAATTGAATGAAGAAGCTCATTTGTGCTTTTTTTTTTTAGAAAATGTGATTGTTGGAATCTTTTTTTTTTTTGAAAATAAAGTCTTTGCCCAAAATGAATTGAATGAAGGAGCTCATTTGTGCTTTTAGCAAAGGTAATTGTTGGAATTTTATTTTTGTAAAGATGATCCTACATATAATAATCATGAAGATTGTTAGATGAGAGTGATTTAGGAAAATTTTTGTAAAAAATATTTTATTATGTGCATTTTTGAAAGAGTGCTTTTTGAAAAGGAAGATTTTTATGAAAGATTTATTTTATCTTTATTTTTTAGAATGAACCTTTCCTTACCATAGAAATGGTAAAGAGGAAGTCTTTAATTATTTTCTTTTTATTAAATTTTGATTTTTACCCATTGGGGAACCCAACGGGGGTTTTATGACCAACATGGGGTGAGGTCCTAAAACCTAAAGATGTTGGCTAACTCAACTCAAGAATGAAATGAGCTAAGTGCCAATGGAAAATAAAGATAGTCTTAGATGCATATGAAATACAGATAGTCACAGATCCATATGAAATACAGATCCACTATCGAAACTCAGAGACAATGATTATTTACCAAAGATGGAGAGAAGAACCTTCCTCAGCGGAGTCACTAGAAAAATCTGTGGTGGAATTTTTTATACATTCCTACCTTCATCTATCCACCTTTTAGAAAAGAGAATAAATGAAAATAGAAATATATAAAATATGCCTTGTTGGGATGCCACACAGATCTATAGAAGTTCTTATTAAGATAATTGGGTACGACATTGAGGAGAGGTGTACTATCTCGAGAGATAGAAGTCACCACCTTACAATGGGCCTAATCACCCGAATAAAGACTCATAAGGACAACGGGTCTGCATATGTACCAAAGATTCTTCCCCTATTTTATATGAAAAAGTAAAGCAGGGTTTATTTTAAACTGAGTTTGTTAAGTTCCCTAAAGGGGCAAGCCCCCATAGTTAATTACATTCTAAGGAATGAGATCCATTAGGAATAGTCTGGATTAAGGTAAATGATCGTTGCCTCAAAAGATTTCAATAGATAGGACCATCAATTGATTAATTTACTTTGGAAGATCAAATGGAATTGATCAAAGAGAGGGAGTTATTATTAAGGCCAAAGGAAGATAAGTAGGAGATGCTTACGATACTTGGAAACCTAACGAGCATATCAAACTATCCTATGGTTAGGCTTTACATTTTTAAAATTGAATTATTCATTTTAGTTGACTTTTTATTAAAATTTTAGGACTTATAATTCCATAATACAAGATTATGGAAATGCCTAGGATGTGAGGATTTATACTTATGACCCACAAAGGGGAGAAGCAACCTCAGAATCTAAATTTAGGGAGCTTTGGTGAGGGCAAAAAGCACAACCTATATTTAAGGTGAAAATGAGTATTTGGTTAGCCTCCACAAAAGAGGATAAATCACCCGACTGCTTGGACTTACAACCGCTTGGGGGTGGCTGCCAACTAACTCCCCCTATAATTTTAAATTCATGTAGGCAACTCTTATGCTATATGTAAGATAGCTAGGCTGTTACTTATTTAGAAAGAGACTAAGTCCTTACACTACTCACTAAAGAGACTAGATCATGTAAGGGCATGCTTCAAATGACCTAAATCTAATGAAAATCATATTACATGTTATTTTCATTTTTGGACAATCATTTGACTCAGGCTTATAAGATTTATATACCTAATGCATGAGAAGTAAGATTATTGGCCAAAATTAGCAAGAAGGGAGGAGGTTTTTTTCCACCATGGCTTTCAAAGGTCAAGCCAAGTATCTTTGGAAAAGGTGGAAGCCCTCTAATCAAGAGTAAAAATAATATGCATTTGTACATGATGTTATAAAAGAAATACTCATCCAGCTAAGGGGTTGTTAATTCTTTTATCTTGATTTTTACCCTAAGCTTTAGGTGAGGTTATGAGTTATTTATTTTTAATTTTGAATTATTAAATTTGGTTAAAGATTTATTTTTCCCTAAGAGCCTAATCATCATCTAGGCCATACATCAAGTAAGGAAGAAACTAGGAATACATGTCATCTTAATGCACAAGCTAAACAAATCATCAATCAATTTATAAAGCTAACGCAAAAGAATAAGAGGCCATTTATGGTCGGGCAATACCGCACAAACCCGAAAATAAATTTGGTAGCCGAGCTCTACCCTTATACAATCTGGATTACAAATGAATTAAGTATAATTAAGCCAGGAATTTATTGTTATGGGGGGTCTTCAAGCTTCATTTTTTCATTCTTCTTTTCTTCTTTCTTCTTTGGTTCTTTCATTTAGATGGTTGGAAGGTGGATGCTCCAAAGGCTTCACATGGTACATGAGGCATGGCCTTATAACCAATGCTCATCCTAATCCCCACAAATCATTCCAAAATTCTAATTGCAAAAATTACATGAAAAGGAAAAAAATGGAAATTTAATAAACACTTGCAAAATAGAGATTAGCTAAAACAAACCATACAATCCTAAGCATGTATATTGGACTTAACACTCCACACATGGGTGATTAACTCCACTTGGCCTATTGGATTATGTTTAGGGGTATAAGCACCTGCACAATAAAAGCATTTATATTTTTATTTATTACAGCGCCTCTTAAGCACAATCCCCTACATAAGACAATGATTAGACTAAATCATCCTACCATTCAGTCTATGCATATACACCCTAATATCCAGTCGAAAACATTATATCACAAAATAAAAGCAAACATCAAACCATGCACCATCCTAACCTAAAGCTAGAAGTGCTGACTTAGCCTAATGTGTGTGCTTTTAAGGTTTGTGTGATATGCTTAGCTATGACTTTAAGTTATAATTTTCTAAGTGTGAAGAATGTTCAACTTAGAGGAGGGTTTCATTTAAGTTGTTTAGATGTTTTGGGTTGATTTTATTTTGTGTTTTGATTAGGTTCAAGTGAATACTACATTTAATTACTAAGTTGTAAAGAGAGGGAAAGAGAAGAGAACTTCTCTTTCCTTCCCTAACCTAAGTAATTTCTAAATTGGATTCATATTTTAGTTTTGTTTAGTGATTATTCTATTACATGTTTTAATTAATCTAAAATTTAGATAAACTCTAAACAAACCTATTCAAAAGAAAATCATTTTAAGATTAAGTAAAGTGAATTAAATCACAAAACACACATCACTTGATTTCTTTTCCAACATGTATAACATGCATATGAATGAATCCTAAGCATATCTATACATATAAAATGGGAATGTTTAGCACATATTATGATGAATGTTAAGTGAGTTACTTAAGAAAATTTAAATGCTTATGATGCATGATTTTCATTAAGTACAAAAGGGGTTTCTTATCCAATTTTCACATGCACATATGAATGTATGAATGGCATAAGTGAGTACGACGCCATTGTTAGCACAAGGGGTGTAAGGTACAAGACCTACTCAGGGCTACTTAAAGCGTGACAACATATGTATACATATGGAAGGTATGAAACCTACTTAAGATTAAACATCAGGGTTGTCCAGACTAATATACCACTTTCCTTAAAAATAAACATATGTATAAAAGAAATGAATGGAAAAGAGAGGATGCAAAAAGTTATACTTGATTGTTTGATTTGTTTATGCAATTTATATGTGTGAATATGAAGATCCATCTTAGGTTATAACATGGAAGGGGATAAGAGTAGATTTGAGCAAGTGTTATGTTCTTTTTAAAAGAACTATACACTTTACAAATCTTATTCAAATCTATGTTAAGAGGAAAGAAGGGAATCGAACATAAGAAACATTTTTATCTTCACATGCAAACTTATAAATAAAATATAGGTAACACACTTTCAATTTTGGTAATTGATTCACATATTTTTTGAAAATAATTTAGAATTTAATAGTGATAATAGCCATTCATATTTTTTATTTTAGCCAAAACATGCAATTTGATATAAAAGAAATATTTCACTTTAATTTTAATTTTTGGAAAAGAATGAATGCATGAAATTCATATGACATACATATTTAGCATGTTGGTAAGGAACTAAAATGATGAAAGCATATAAACACATTCACCCTAATTAATTTCTAAAGACAATCTTATGAAATAAGAAAGCTTAAAGCAAATCAAATTATTTTTAAAGAAGGTTTGGTTTTGCTTTGAGTTTAATTTAATTTGAGAAATGTGAAGTGAGTTTACTATTCCTAACCTATTTCCACATATGTTGGTTATTTTAGTTTAATTTTTAGATGATTAGATGATTTTTTATATGTTGCATTGGTTAATGTATGAATTAAACATGTTAATTCCCCCTTACCTATACCACCTTAGCATAGTTAATCAAATAATTATGAGTCAATGATATGACATAAAATCTCACAAAGAATTTAAATTTGTAATGCACCTAGGAAGAAAGGGGTCTAATACAATTTGGCTCATGATTAATGATTAATTAAACTAAAGGGTTTAAGCTTAAGTACTTTCAAAACCCCTCTCACACATATGAGTTGGATTTTGATTTTCTTAATCGTACTTAGGCTCTTGAACACCTAAGCATCTACCCAAGATAGATTAATTCAGTTCTGGAAAGTTTCTGAATTTTATGAAATTAATTAAGGGGGTAATTAGTGAATTAACCCTTAATTAAGGATGTATTAAGGAATAAAAGGGGGTTTAGGGAATATCTTAAGGAAAGTATCCCAAAATTATTTCCTAAATCTCACATTCACCTAATCAAAACTTAATTGACTCAATCAGAGGGTTGAACCACTAATTATACCCTTAATTAGGCTTAATTATATAAATGGGATAATTAGGAATTAATCAAGCCATTCCTCTAATTAAACCACCAATAATCCCAAGAAACTTAAGGGAGGTAGAAGTCATCCCACTAATCATGCTCAAGAAGTTTGAAATTAATCACTGGTGTAATTAGAGGGTAATTAACAAAATATCATTCACAATAATACCCAAATTCAGAGAAAAGAACTATTCAAAATCAATTAAAATAAATTTTAGAATATTCTATATTCAATTATCTTTCCAATGCAATTTATTTCATATTTTTCTAATTTTTCTAGAATTAGATATGAATTTAGGAAGATTTGGTGATTAATTAGAAATTAAATAATCCCTAATTATATTATTAATTCTGCCGGCATCACGTGTGCCGCTGACGCGGCATGCGCTTTGCACGTGGCGCAACATGATTGGCTCTTTAACCCATCACATCATAGCACCGCGTGGTGATGGCGCTACGCGCTTTCTCCTCAGCCGTCCAATCAAGGATCGTACGGTTGAGATTACAGTTGCGGATCAGAGGGGTAAATCATAGGATGCTACACGTTCTAATCTCAGCTACACGCAGATGGATGGCTAGAGATTCATCCCTGCAATTCTCTGTGAGCAAGGAGATTCATCCATGTTCTAGGCCATGATCCGAGCTTGATTGAGCTCGGATTGGGCTAAAATTTAGCCCACACCTTCATCATGCAATGTAGATCATATCTAATGGCTAAAATCCCATGGGATTAAACTTTCTTTCATAAAGCTCCACACTATGGCTAGATTAAGCTCAAAAAAATGGCTTACCTTACCAGAGGTGATCACCGACACTTGATTCCCTTGGAGAGCTTTGTCTAGTTGAGACAAAGCTTTGCTGAGAGTTTAAGCTCTTGAGATTGAGTAGGTGCTTCTAGAGACCAACCCCCTTTGAACTCCTTGCAACTTTGATCGAATTAGATCCTCTCTTTTCTTTGGAGCTTGGGAAAGAGCTTAGATGAACTCGACTTGGTCCCCTGATGAAGCTTCAAGAAGGAATTGGGTTGATGTTGAGTCTTGAGTAAATTAGCTTTTCAATAGAGCTCCCCTATTTTCAAGCTCTGAAAATTAAGAATGGAGATTTCAAACCCTCTCTAGAAAGTTTGGGAAGACTCTCTAAGGCTTGGTCTGAGTTCCTAAGCTTCAATCGGCTGAGGGAGAGTAAAAATTTTGTTGAATTAGGGGGAGTATATCTTCCCTGGCTGACGCAGCAATGCATTGATCAATTCACCTCATGCAATGAGTTAGTTAGGTTGTTTTGAATTGCATGTGGTTCAATTTTGGCCAGAGAAGGAGTGGGTGAGGTGGCCATGTGCTTGAATTGAGTGTAAGGAGAATTCCATGTGCTCCATTTCAAGGCATGTGGTTGGTTTGGCCATTGGGCTAGATTGGGCTGACCCAAACTCATTGGTTGGGTGCACCACACTCCCTAGTGTTCACTTGATCTACTAAGAGGGTGCCAAGTGGTTATGGAGAGGATTTGACTAAATTTCAAATGGATTTGGCCAAAATTTATCCTATGGCCTAAGGGTAAAATGATCATTTGACCTTAATTTCAGTTTAGTATGTTTGATATGATGAGAAAATAAGTTTGGCTAAGTTTCATTGAATTTGGAGTTGGTTTGATGTGATTTGGCTCATGTTTATCCATTTAGGTCAAAATGGGTCAACTTGGGTCAAGTTGACCAATTGGTCAAATTGGGTCAAAACAAGGGTTGGGTCAAGTTCATATAATCATTCGAAATATTTTGGTGGCTTTGGTTTGATTCAATTTGGTTTAGGTTTGAATTTGGTTCATTTAGGTCAAATGGGTCAAGTTGACCAATTTGACCCATTTGACCTATTTGAGCTAGGTCATGGGTAGGTTTAGGTTTGGTTGGTCATATGAAAGGGATTGGTATCTTTGTTTCTAATCATTTTTGGTTAAATTTGAATTTGGCTCAATTTAACCCTTTAAGTCAAGTTGGGTTCATGGTCAATTGGGCTAGGTTGGGTCTAGTTAGCCAATTGGGGCTTTGGTCAAGTTCAACAAGTGATTTAGAATGAACTTGACCCATTGGTCTCAATCAATTTGGCTTAGATCAAGTTTTGACATATTATGACATTTTAGGTCAAGTTGGGTCAACTTAGGTTAAGTGGCCAATTAGGCTAGGTTAGGCTAAATTGTTGACTTGGTCAAGTTCAAACATTGGTCATGAATGAACTTAGATCAATGGTTTCAATCACCCTAGCTATGTTGGGCTTCATTTTGGCCAAGTGTTGACTTGGTAAACCCTTAGGTTTGACTTGGTTTGACCTAATTTGAGTGATTGATCATCTCTTGATGATTGTTGATCATGATAAGAGGCCTAGGTGGGCTTAGTTCAATCCAATTTAGTTAGGATTAAATTTGGTTCATAAGGATACTTTAGGTCACTTTGGGTCAAGTGAGCCTGAGTAGGTCAAATGGCTTGGTCAAAGCTTGATTTGAGTTTGATTGAACTTACATATGGACTTATGATTGAAATATAAATCCATTTGCAAGTGGTTTGAAGTCAAATGGGTTTTGATTCATTTGACAATTTCAAGTTCAAGAGGTGAACATGAGTTTGAGTTGGGTTTGATTTTTGAATTGAGTTTTGGTTAAGTTATTGAAGTTTGTATTTATATTTGGATTCATGATTGAAGGATTGATTGAATCATGAAGAAAAATCTAGAGTTTGGCTTGATTTGAAGTTGATTTGGCTAAGTTCAAGAATTTGACTTGAAAGGCTTAGGTTAGATTTGGATTGAATTTGAGTTTGATTTTTGGAGTTGGTTTTGGTTGTTTAAATCTATATTTCATTTATATATGTGAATATAAATGAAAATATAAATGCGATATGAGAAAATTTCAGGAATTTGAAGTGATTTTGGCTAAGTCCATAAGAGGGAAATCAAAGTGACTTAGGAAAGATTTTGAGTTTGGCCATGGATATTGGATTTGATTTTTTTGGCTTTAGTTTGATGGATTTGAATTTATATTTCATTTATATATGTGAATATAAATGAGTTGTGAGAAAATTTCATGAATTTGAATTGATTTAGATTTGATTTAGGCTATGTCCATGAAGGGAAATCAAAGGACTCAGGCAAGATTTGGAATTTGGAATTTGAATTTTAGATTTAATTTGATTGGTTTGGATTTATATTTTATTTATATATGTGAATATAAATGAGAATATAAATGAGCTATGAGAAAATTTCATGAGTTTGACGTGATTTGAACATGATCTAGGCTTCGTCCATGAGAGGGGGTCAAAGGACGTAGACAAGATTTGGAATTTGGAATTGAATTTTGGATTTAGTTCATAAGTTTCAATCATGGGTTTCAATCATGTGGCATTGATTTGAGTTTGGAGAAAATCAATTAGGCTGAAATTGATTTAAGTTTGATGTTGATTTAATTTGGAGTTTGATTTGAAAGAAGGAAGTGAGGAATGTGGTTCAAGCTATAGAGTAGGAAAATTTTCCTAACACACCCAGGGCATGACCTATTCCTATGACTAACCCTTCTAAGTCTCTAGAGCTAGGTTGAGTGTCCATCTAATCACTAGATGTGTCTTATGACTAAGGAACTCTTAAAGTCTAAGAGGAATCCTATGTCTAAGATGGAGGGGTTGAGAGCTCATCCTAAAAATGAGGTCAACAGGGTGCTAGCCCTAACTGAGGCAGCATGGGGAACAATCATGCATACTGACACTAGCACTGATACTAGCATTGATACTGATGCAATGGGAACCTCCACTGCCTTTCTCTTGGGGATTGAGATGGCATGTCGTCTGGATGATGGCTTTCAGATCCTTGTGCTCCTGTAGTCATGAGGAGTGCCCTCACATGTAATTTTGGCCCACTCGAAGCCTCGACCAAAGTCGATGAGGTGGGCATAGTCGGGAAGGCGGCGATCGAGGGAAGTCCATCCCATGAAACAAGAAAACATACTTTACCGCCATTGTCAAGCTGAAACTAAAGTTGATTCAAATCTTTGATTGAAGTCTGTTGAAAATAAACCTGAATCAGATTCCTATTTTGTTGATTTTAAATTCAAATTTAGAATTTGAACCCATACTCAACATGTTGAGAGTGTTAAGTAGGGCTAAAATGGATTTAGAAGAGATTATGAGATTTGATTGGAAAGAGGAATTTTTGATTGTAGAATTCACTTTCAACAAATTTGGGTAAATTAAAAAATGGGTTCAAATATTTTAGGAGAGATGCTTCTATAGGTCATATTTGAATTTGAATTTTGGATTTTGAGGACCCTTTATTTAACAAATTTGGGTATGTTAAAGTAAAAGGTCAATTGATTTTATTTTTGATTTGTAATTTTTTGGATTTACTTAGCAAATTTGGGTATGTAAGTGGGGTGTTTGAAAACAATTTCTTCTTTTTCTTTGCTTTGTTTTGTGAATCATTTGTGATTTTGAACAATGGAATCCTCATTTAACAAATTTGGGTATGCCAAAATGAAGAATCCAAGTGTGTTTTATTTTTGAAATTTTTTGGAAATAGGACTCTAAGCAAATTTGAGTATGCAAAGTAAATCCTAATGTGTTTCTTTTATTTTTAGAATCTTGATTTTGAAAAATAGGATCCTTAGAAAATTTGGGTATGCTAAGGAAATCCTAATGTGTTTCTTTTTGGTTTTTGATTTGATTTTAAAAATAGGATTCTTAGCAAATTTGGGGATGCTAAGGAAATCCTAATGTGTTTCTTTTATTTTGGATTTTGTTTTAAAAATGGAGACTTCACTTTAGAAAATGTGGTATGCTAGAATGAAGTTCCAATGTGTTTCTTTTGCTTTGGATTTTATTTTGAAAATGGAGACTTCACTTTAGCAAATATGATATGCTAAAATGATTTTGAAAAATGGAATCCTCATTTAACAAATTTGGGTATGCCAAAATGAAGAATCCAAGTGTTTCATTTTTGAATTTTTTTGAAAATAAGACTTTAAGCAAATTTGAGTATGCTAAGAAAATCCTAATGTGTTTCTTTTATTTTTAAAGATCTTGATTTTGAAAAATAGGATCCTTAGAAAATTTGGGTATGCTAAGGAAATCCTAATGTGTTTCTTTTTGGTTTTTGATTTGATTTTAAAAATAGGATTCTTAGCAAATTTGGGTATGCTAAGGAAATCCTAATGTGTTTCTTTTGTTTTGGGTATTATTTTAAAAATGGAGACTTCACTTTAGCAAATGTGGTATGCTAGAATGAAGTTCCAATGTGTTTCTTTTGATTTGGATTTTATTTTGAAAATGGAGACTTAACTTTAGCAAACTTGGTATGCTAAAATGAAGTTCAAAAAGTGTTTCTTTTATTTTGGATTTTGTTTTGAAAATGGAGACTTCACTTTAGCAAATGTAGTATGCTAAAATGAAGTTCCAAAAGTGTGTTTCAAATTTTATTTAAAAAAATAGAGATTTCACTTTAGAAAATGTGGTATGCCAAAATGAAGTTCCAATGTGTTTTGAATTTTACAAAATGGACACTTCACTTAGCAAATTTGAGTATGCTAAATGAAATTCAAAAAATGTGTTTCAAATTTTATTTTGGATTTTGTTTTGAAAATGGAGACTTCACTTTAGCAAATGTGGTATGCTTGAATGAAGTTCAAATGTGTTTCTTTTGTTTTGGATTTTTCTTTGAAAATGGAGACTTCACTTTAGCAAATGTGGTATGCTAAAATGAAGTTCCAAAAGTGTTTTAAAAAAATTGTTTTGGAAATGGAGACTTCACTTTAGCAAATATGGTATGCTAGAATGAAGTTCCAAATGTGTTTTGAAATTTTTTGTTGTGTTTTGTTGATTTTGAAAAGAGAGATTTCCATTTAACAGTTTTGGGTAGAGGTTTCATAAGTGCTTTTGGAGAATTTATTTTTGATTTTGATTGGAAATGAAACCTCCATTCAATAAATATGGGTATATTGAATGGAGAGGTTTCATATGTGTTTTTTGACAATTTATTTTTGATTATGATTGAAAATAAAACCTTCATTCAATAAATGTGGGTATATTGAATGGAGAGGTTTCATATGTGCTTTTTGAAAAGGTGAAAATTCCAACTTAACACATGTGGAATGTGTTGAGTGGAATTTTAAAGTTGTGATTTTGCTTGAAGATGTAACATCCATCCAACACATTTAGATGTATTGAATGGAAAGGCCCATCTTCAAATTTTGTGCTTTTTGAAAGTTTAGGATTGTTGGATTTTTTTTTTTTTTTTTGAAAATGAAGTCATCATCAAAATGAATTGAGTGAAGAAGTTCATTTGTGCTTTTGAAAGTTATGATTGTTGGTTTTATTTTTGAAATGTTTCTACATGTAACAATTATAAAAATTGTTAGATGTAGTGCAAATATTTTATTAAGTGTATTTTGAAAAAGTGCTTTTGGAAATTAAGACTTTTCATAAAGGATTTATTTTTCTTTATTTTTAGAATGAACCTTTCCTTATCATAAAAATGACAAGGAGGAAGTCTTTAATCATTTTCTTTTTATTAAATTTTTTGTTTTCACCCAATGGGGGTTTAAAGACCAACATAGGGTGAGGTCCTAAAACCTAAAGATGTTGGCTAGCTTAACTTAAGGATGAAATAAGCTAAGTGCCAACAAAAAAAGATAGCCTTGGATTCATACAAAAGTACAAACCCATTATCGATACTTGGAGAAAATGATCATTTACTAAAGATGGATAAAGGAACCATCCCCAGCGGAGTCATCAGAAAAATCTGCGGTAAAAAGTATTTATATTTATCTCTATATTCATCTATCCCCCTTTCTTTTTAGGGAAAAGAAGGATAAATAAAAAATAGAAATATATATAAAATACGCATTATTGGGATGCCACGCAGATCCGAAGATATTCTTATTAGGGTGATCGGGTACAACATTGAGGAAATATGTACTATCTTGAGGGATAGAAGTCACCACCCTACAATGGACCTAATCACCTCAATAAGGACTCCTAAGCACTATGGGTATTCAGAATGTACCAGGGATTCTTCCTCTACTTTACATGGAAAAGTAAATCAGAGTTTATTTTAAACCGGGTTCATTAAGTTCTCTATAGGGGCAAGCCCCCATAGTTAATTACATCTTAAGGAACAGGATTCCTTAGGAATACTCTCAATTAAGGTAAATGATTGTTATCTCCAAAGATTTTGAAAAGTAGGCCTATCAATCGATTGGTTTATTTTTAGAAAGTCAAGTGGGATCAATCAAGAGGAGGGAGTTCTTATCAAAGTAAATGAAAATAAGTAAGGGGTGCTTAAGATACTAGGAAGCCTAGTAAGCACCCCAAACTATCCTATGGTGTGATTTTATATTTTTAAAATTGAATTGATTTATTTGATTTGAATTTTTATTAGAATGCTAGGGCTTATAATTCCATGATACAAGGTCACATAAATGCCTAAGAGGTGAGGATTTATGCTCGTAGCCTACAAAGGGAAGTAGCAACCCCTGAACTTAAATCTAGGAAGCTTTAGCGAGGGCCAAAAGTACTACCTAAATCTAAGGCAAAAATGGGTATTTGGTTTACCTCCATAAGAGAGGATAAACCACCGTGGACTTACAACCACGGGGTGGCATAACTCCTCCTATGGTTTTAAAATATGTAGGCATGTCAAATGCTTTTGCAAGATAGCTAAGTTTTTGTTTATTTAGAAAGAGACTAAGTCCTTAAACACACTCCCTAAAATACTAGATCATGTAGGGAATGCTTTAATGACTTAAATCTAATGCAAATTTTGTTACATTTTATTTTTATTTTGAACAATTAATTTGACACAGGCTTTAGGATTTATATGCCTAATACATGAGAAATTAGATTATAGACCAAAATCAACAAGATAAGGAGTTGTGTTTCTACCATGGCTCTCATAGGATAAGCCAAGTTCTCTGACGAAGGTGAAAGCCCTCCAATCAAGAGTGAAACAATATGCTTTTTATGCATGATGTTAAAAGTTAAGACAAAATCTAGCTAAGGGGTTGCTAATTCTTTTATTTTATTTTATAACCTAAGATTTAGATGAGGTTATGAGTTGTTCAATTGGATTAAGAGCCTAATCATCATCCAAGTCGTACATCAAAGTAAGGAAGAAACTAGGAAAAGATGCCATCTTAATGCACAAGTTAAACAAACATCAATCAATTTATAAAACTAGCCAAAAGAATAAAAGGCCATTTGTGGTCGAGCTCCACCGTACAAACCTGAAAAATAAATTGGGTAGCCAAGCTCTACCCTTATACAACCTGGATTACAAATGAATTAGTTACAATTAAGTAAGGAATTCATGTTATGGGGGTCTTCATTATTAGTTTCTTCTTTCTTCTTTTGGTTGGTTGGAATGTAATTACTCCAAAGGCTTCACATGGTACATAAGACATGATCTTATGACCAATGCTTATTCTAATCCCCCATAATAATCATTCCAAAATCCTAATTGTAAAAGTACATGAAAATGGAAAAAAGGAAATCTAACTAACACCTGCAAAATAGAGATTAGCCAAACAAATCGTACAATCCCAAGCATGTATATATATAAATTGGACTTAGTACCTCACACATGGGTAACCAAGCCAACCTGATCTATTTTGGATTATGCTTAGGGGTATAAGCACCTACACAACAAAAGCAATTATAATTTTATTACAACGCCCCTTAAGCACAATCCCATGCAGAAGATAATGGTTAGACTAAGATTTCCATACCATTCAGTCTACACACATACACCCTAACATCCAGACTAAAATAAAATATCACAAAATAAAAAAAAATATCAAACCATGCACCGCCCTAACCTAAAGCTAGAAATGGTCACTTAGCCTAATGTGTATGCTATTTAAGGTTTGTGTGATATGCTTAGCTAGGCTTTAAGTATAAAAATGTTCAACTTAGAGGGTTTGTTTCATGTAAGTGATTTAGTTGCTTTGGTTGATTTTATTTTGTATTTGATTTGGTTTAAGTGAATCCTATAATTAATTACTAAGTTGTAAAGAGAGAAAAAGAGAAGAGAACTTCTCTTTCCTCCTTACCATAAGTAATTTCTAAGGTAGATTCATATTTGATTTTTGTTTAGTGAATATTTTATTATATGTTTTAATTAATCATAAGTTTAGATTTTTCCCTAAACAAACCTATTCAAAAATAAAGGCATTTTAAGATTAAGTAAAGTGAAATACTATCACAAAACACACATCACTTCATTTCTTTCCCAACATGTGTAACATGCATATGAATGAATCCTAAGCATATATATCCATGCAAATGAAAATGTTTAGCACACTTTAATGAGGAATTCTAAGAGAATTTATTTAAGAAATTTGAATGTTTTTATGATGTATTATTTTTCATATGCACACATATATGTATGGAAGGCATAAGTGAGTACGGTGCCATTGTTAGCACCAGGGGTGTAAGGTACAATACCTACTTAGGGCTACTTAAAACCTTATAACCCTAGAGTTATCCAGACTAATATACCACTTTCCTACATATACATGTACAAAAGAAATGAATGGAAAAAGAAAGATGCAAAAGTTTGTGTTTGTTTGTTTGATTTGTTTATGCAATTTATATGTGTAAGTGTGGATGTCCTTCTTAAGTAATAACATAAGAATGAATAGGAATGGATTTAAGCAAGTATTGTGTTCTTTTCAAATGAGCTATACACTTTGCCAAATCCTATTCAAAACTATGCTAAAAGAAAAGAGAAAGAAAGCCACATTATGCACATCATTATATTTTTACTCAAATGCAAGATCATAAATAATTATAAGTAGCATACCTTTCAGTTTTGATGTTTGATTCATAAGCTTTGAAAGTAATTTTGGATTTAATAGTGATAATAGTCATTCATATTCTTACTTTAGCCAAAACATGCAATTTGACATAAAAAGAAATATTTCAATTTTTAATTTGATTTTTAAAAAGCATGAATGCATGATTTTCATATGGCATACACATTTTATCATACTAGGAAAGAAATAAAGTGATGAAAGCATGTAAATTAATTCACCCTAATTAATTCCTAAAGACAATCCTATGAAATAGAATTATTTAAAGCAAATCAAATTTGTTTTAAAGAGATTTTTAGTTTTATTTGAGTTTAATTTGAATTTAAGAAATATGAAGAGGTTTGCTAGTCCTAACTCATTTCCCACACATGTATGTTATTTTAATTTCATTTTAGAACCATTAGATGATTTTTATATTTTATTTTAGGTTAGGTATGAATTAAGTGCATTAATTACCCCTTACCTACACCACTTTAACATATTTAATCAAATAATTATGAGCCAATGTATGAAATAAAATTGCAAGGAGTTTAAATTAGAAATGCATCCTAGGAAAGAAAGGTACCTAATGCAATTGGCTCACAATTAATGATTAATTAAGTTAAAGGGTTTAATTTAAGTACTTTCATAACCCTTCCCACACATGTGGGTTGGATTTTTATTTTCTTAATTACTTAAGTTATTGAACACCTAAGCACCTGCCCAAGATGAATTGGTTAAGTTCTGGAATGTTTTGGTTTTGAAAAGTTTGATTAATTGAGCCATTTAATTAAGTGATTAAACTTATTTAATTAATTTGCACCTTAATTAGATTTTATCCAAATGAAATGAAGTTAGGAAAAGAAGATATGGAAAAGAGCCCTAATCTTATTCCCTAAGTCCACTCACTGTTCTAAGGTGATTAACAACTTTAATTAATGGATTTATCACTATTTAAAAGGTTAATTAATCATTTAATTGATTAAGAGGATAATTAGGAATGAACCAAACAATTACTCTAATTAAACCACTAATAAATCTTAAGAAAATTAGGGGAGACATAAGTCATCCCACTAAATACATATGAGAAGTTTGGATTAATTAGTGAAATAATTATAGAGTAATTAACATAATTAAATTTTTAATAAAACCTAAATTCAAAAAATATCACTGTTCAACATCAATTGAAATTAATTTTAGATTATTCCTCTTTGAATTATCATCACAATGCTTTTTATTTTGTTTTTTTTATTTTTCTACATTTAGTTATGTTATTTTAAAGTTTCCATGATTATACATTAATTAAATAGCCTAATTAAATGACTAATCCCCTTGGCGCCACGTGGAGGTTGACGCAGCACGTCCTTTCCACGAGGCACGGAGGGATTCATCACTTAAGTTATCACATCAGAGTACTACGTCAGCGGCGGTGCTACGTGCTTTCTCCCCATCTATCCAATCAAGGATTGGATGGTTGAGATTGAGCTCGCAGTTCTTAAGGAATTAATCTATGGATCCTGTGCAGCTTGATCATGGTTGTCCATCCAAAATGCGTGGATGGACGGCCCATGATCCGTCCCTAAGCTCACCTGCGGGAGATGGCCACCGTCCATCTTCCATGGCATGATCCGAGCTCGATTGAGCTTGGATTGAGCTCAAACTCAACCCACACCATCATAATTCAAGGGAGAAGACATCCAATGGCTAGTTTTACTTGAGATAAAAATTTCTTTCATAAAAGATGACACACTCCTTATTCTAGGCTTGATTTTGATCCATACCTCACTGGAAGCTATCACTGGCGCTCAAATTTGTCGAGATAGCTTCGTCTAGTGGAGATGAAGATCTTCCTATGGACCAAGTCACCCTTCAAATGCTCACAGCCTTAATCAAAGTCCCCTCTCCCTTACCTTCAGAACTTGGATGAAACTTGGTGTGAGTTCGATTAGGTCCCCTCAAGGTGCTTGAAGGAGGAATTGGATTGATTTTGTGTATTGGATGAGATGGATATTTGAGGGAGCTCCCCTATTTTTAGTTTAAGAGAAATTGAAAATGGAGAATTGGAATGGGTTGAGGAAGCTTGGAGGAACCTTGGGGTGTTAGCTCTCAGTTCCCTAAGCTCAATCGAGTGTATGAGTGTTGAATTCAAGTGGAATTAGGGAGAGCATATCTCCCCCTTGGTGAATTGAATGACCGTAATCTCTTTTGCCATTTTGATCCAATTCACCCTATTATATGGGTTTGTTTGGCCATTTAGAGCGGCATGGAATTTAGTTTTGGGTGTAGAGTGGAGTAGTGAAGCTACCATGTGCTTGAAATGAGTGGAGGAAGGATTTCGATGTGCTCATATCAAGTGAGGTAGTTGATTTTGACCTTGGGTTGGGTTTGGTTGAGCCAAACCCAATGGGTCATGTGCACCATCCTCATTAGTGACCAATTGGTCCATTAAGAGGATACCAAGTGTTCATGAAAAGGAATTGACCAAATTCCAAGTGGTTTAGATTTTAGGTTATCCTATGGCCTAAGGGTAAAATAGTCATTTGGCTTGGATTTTAATTTTAATATGTTTGGTATGATTGAAAAATGGGTTGGGTCATGTTTCAATAAATTTGGAGTTAGTTTGATATGATTTGGCTCATGTTGACCCATTTAGGTCAAAATGGGTCAACTGGGGTCAAGTTGATCAATTGGTCAAATTGGGTCAAACCAAGGGTTGGGTCAAGTTCATATAACCATTTGAAATGTTTTAGCATCATTGGTTTGGTTCAATTTGATTTATATTTGAATTTGGTTCATTTGATTTCATTTAGGTCAAATGGGTCAAGTTGACCAATTTGACCCATTTGACCTATTAGGGTTAGGTCATGGGTTGGTTTAGGCTCCATTGGTTATATGAAATATATTGGTATCTTTGTTTTTAATCAATTTTGGTTTAGTTTGATTTTGGCTCAACATGACCGTGGTGAAAAATTTCTATATAGTTGCCTTCATCTGTGGTGAAAAGCAAGAATATAAATATTCATCTTTTGGGACGCTATGCAGATCCATAGATGTGCTTATTCAGGTGATCAGGTACATCATCAAGGAATAGTGTACTATCTTGAGAGATAGAAGTCACTACCATTTAATGGACCTAATGACCTCAATAAGGACTCCTAAGGATAATGGGTCTACATATGTACCAGAGATTCTTCCCCTACTTTACATGAAAAAGTAAAGGAGGGTTTATTTTAAACTGAGTTTGCTAAGTTTCCTACAAGGGCAAGCCCCAATAGTTAATTACATCCTAAGGGACGGAATCCCATAAGAATACTCTCGATTAAGGTAAATGATCATTGTCTTCAAATATTTTAATAGGATAGGATTATCAATCGATTAGCTTATTTTAGAAGATCAAGTGGGATTGATCAAAGAGAGGGAGTTATTATTGAAGACAAAAAGAAGATAAGTAGAGATGCTCATGATGCTAGGAAACCTAGCGAGCATCTCAAACTATCCTATGATTGGGCTTTACATTTTTGAAATTGATTTAGTTTGTTTGAGTTAAATTTTTCATTAGAAATTTAGGACTTATGATTCCACAGCACAGGATTATGGAAATGCCTAAGAGGTGAAGATTTAAGCTTATGGCCCACAAAGAGGAGAAGCAATTTCAGAACCTAAATCTAGAGAGCTTTAGTGAGGGCTGAAAGCACAACCTAAATCTAAGACAAAAATGGATATTTAGTTTGCCTCCACAAGAGAGGACAAACCACTAGACTGCTTGGACTTACAACTACCTCGGGGTGTCCGCCAACTAACTCATCCTATGATTTTAAATTCATGTCAGCAAGTCATATGCTTTATGTAATATAGCCAGGTTGTTATTTATTTAGAAAGAGACTAAGTCCTTAAACTCACTCCCTAAAGAGACTAGATTATGTAAAGACATGCTTTAAATGACCTAAATCTAATGCAATTCAGATTTCATTTTATTTTCATTTTTGGACAATTATTTTGACTCGGGCTAATAGGATTCATATGCCTAATACATGAGAAATGATATTATTGGCCAAAATCAATGAGAAGGGAGGAGGTGTGTTTCCACCATGGCCTTTAAAGGTCAAGCTAAGGTTCTCTGAAAAAGGTGGAAGCCCTCCAATCAAGAGTGAAAATAATATGCATTTGTGCATGATGTTATAAAAGAAGTACTCATCCAACTAAGGGGTTGTTAATTATTTTATCTTGATTTTAGCCTAAGCTTTAGTTGAGGTTATGAGTTCTTTATTTTTTTAGTTTTGAATTGTTAAATTGATAGAAGATTTATTTTTCCCTAAGGGCCTAATCGACATTCAGGCCATACATAAAGCAAGAAAGAAACTAAAAAAAAGATTCCACTTAATGCACAAGCTAAATAAATCATCAATCAATTTATAAAGCTAATTGCAAAAGAATAAGAGGCCATTATGGTCGGGTGCCACCGCACATACCCGAAAACAAATTGGGTAGCCGAGCTCTACCCTTATACAACCCGGATTACAAATGAATTAAATATAATTAAGCAAGGAATTCATTGTTACGGGGGTCTTCAAACTTCATTTCTTCATTCTTCTTTTCTTCTTTCTTCTTCATTTATTCTTTCTTCTTTGGTTCCTTATTTTAGATGGTTGGAAGGTGGATGCTCCAAAAGGCTTCATATGGTGCATAAGTTGAACTCTTATGACCAATGCTCATCCTAATCCCCATAACAATCATTCCAAAATTATAATTGCAAAATTTACATGAAAAAGAAAAGTAAATCTAGCTAACACCTACAAAATAAAGGTTAGCCAAACAAATCACCAAATCCCAAGCATGTATATTGGACTTATCACCCCACACATAGGTGACTAAGTCCACCTGGCCTATTGGATTATGCTTACCACACAAAAAGTATTTATATTTTATTTATTACTGATTCTCATAAGCACAATCCTTGCAAAAATAATGCTTAGACTAAGATCGCCCTACCATTCATTCTACGCACATACATCCTAACATCCATACTAAAATATATATTACAAAATAAAAGCAAATATCAAACCATGCACCGCCCTAACCTAAAGCTAAGTGCGACTTAGTATTTGGAGGTTTGTGTGGTATGCTTAGCTATGGCTTTAAGTTAGAATTTTCTAAGTGTGAAGCATGTTCAACTTAGAGGAGGGTTTCATTTAAGTGATTTAGTTATTTTGGGTTGATTTTATTTTATGTTTTGATTAGTTTCAAGTGAATCCTACAATTAATTACTAAGTTATAAAGAGAGGGAAAGAGAAGAGAACTTCTCTTTCCTTCCCTAACCTAAGTAGTTTCTAAGGTAGCTTCCTATTTTGATTTTGTTTAGTGATTGTTTTGATTAAGTGTTTTAATTAATCTTAAGTTTATATGAACTCTAAACAAATCTATTCAAAAATAAAGGCATTTTAAGATTAAGTAAAATGAACTAAATTCATAAAACATACATTACTTCATTTCTTTCCCAACATGTATAACATGCATATGAATGAGTCCTAAGCATATCTATACATACAAATGAGAATATTTAACACACTTTATGATGTATGCTAAGTAATTCATTTAAGGAAATTTTAGAGTTTATGATGCATGATTTTCATTAAGTAGAAAAGAGATTTCTTATCCAATTTTCACATCCACACGTAAGTAAGAAAGGTAGAAGTGAGTGCAGCGCCATTGTTAACCAGAGGTGTAATGTACAAGACATACTTAGGGCTACTTAAAAGCCTCGTAACCTCGAGGTTGCCCAGACTAATATACCACTTTTCTTAAATACAAGCATGTGTACAAAAGAAATGAATGGAAATGAAAAAAATGAAAAAATTTGTATTTGTTGATTTTTTTGTTTATGCAATTTATATGTGCAAGCATAGGTATCCTTCTTTAACTGATAGTATATGAATGAATAGGATATAGAATTAGGCAAGTGTTAAGTTCTTTTAAAATGAATCACACACCTTGCCAAATCCTATTCAAAACTATACTAAAAGAGAAGAGAAAGAAAACCTACACTAAGCACATCCTTATATCTTACTCACATGCAAGCTTATAATTAAGATATAAGTAACACACTTTTAGTTTTGATAATTGATTCATATGTTTTAAAAATAATTTGAATTTAATAGTGATAATAGCCACTCATCTTCTTACTTAAGCCAACACATGCAATTTGACATAAAATAAACATTTTCATTTTAAATTTGATTTTTGAAAAGCAAGGATGCATGAAACCACATGACATACATATTTAACATGTTGGGGAAAGAACTAAAGCAATTAAAGCATGTAAACACATTCACTTTAATTAAATCCTAAAGATAATCTTATAAGATAAGAAAGTTTAAAATAAGTCATAGTTTATTTAGTATGATTTTTGTTCGGTTTTGAATTTGATTTAATTTTGAAAATGTAGTTAAGTTTTCTATTCCTAACCCATTCCCACATGTGTTTGGCTTTTTTGTTTAATTTTTAGATGATTGGATTGATTTTATATTTTGATTAGGTTAAGGTATGAATTAAGCATGTTAATTAACCCTTACCTACACAACCTTATCATAGTTAACCAAGTAATTATGAGCCAATGAGATGACATAAAAACCTCACAAGAAATTTAAATTTGCAATGCACATAGAAAGAAAAGGGCCTAATGCAATTTGGCTCATGATTAATGGTTAATTAAGCTAAGGGGTTTAACTTAAGTAATTTCAAAACACCCTCACACATATGAGTTGAGTTTTGATTTTATTAATTGAACATAGGCTCTTGAACACCTAAGCATCTACCCAAAGTAGATTAATTAAGTTCTAGAAGGTTTTAGAATTTTTGGAAATTAATTGAGAGGGTAATTAATGAATTAACTCTTAATTAAAAGAGGATTAAGAAAGTAAAAGGGGGTTAGGGAATAGCTTAGGGAAAATGCCCCAAATTTATTCCCTAAACCTCTTATTCACTGGATCAAGCCTTAATCAATTTCAATGAGGGATTAAAACACTAATCAAACCCTTAATTATCCTTAATTACATAAAGGGGTGATTAGGAAATGAATTTTCAATTCCCCAATTAAGCCACCAATAAATCCCAAGAAAATTAGGGGAGGCAAAAGTCATCCCCTAAAATATACTCAAGAAGTTTGAGATCAATGAGTGGGTTAATTAGAGAGTAATTAACAATTTAAAATTTTTAATAAAAGGCAAAATCAGAGAAAGATATAATTCAAAATCCATTAAAACCAATTTTAAATATTCTATATTGAATTATCTTTCAGTGGAAATTTACCTCATATTTTTTTTATTTTTCTTTGAAGAGATATAAATTTTCAAAGCTTAAAGGATTAATTAAAATTATTTAAAACCTAATTAATCCTTAATCCTCTTGGCATGACATGTAGCGGCTGAGTCATGTGTGCTTTACACACGTCACCCAACGAGAAGCTACTTAAACATCACATCATAGCATGCGTGGCAGTGGCTATATGCAGTTTAGCCTCAACCGTCCGATCAAGGATTAGACAGCTGAGATTAAAGCCGCCATTCCAAAAGGATTAAATCAGATCTAAGCGTGTGTTTGATCTCGGACGTCCATCCAAAATGTGTGGATGGATGACCAGAGATCCACCCCTACCAAGCTCTGTGAACCATGGAGGTCATCCATATTTTAGAGCAAGATCTAAGCTCGAATTAGCTCGGATTAGGCTAAAATCTTGCACACACCATCATCAAGCAATGTAGATCACATCCAACGGTTAAAACTTCATGCCATTAAAATTTCTTTTACAAAGGACTAACACACCTTAAGTCTAGTGATCAAAAAATTCCATACCTCACCGACGCTCGATTTCTTTGGTGGAGCTTCATCTGGTTGAGATGAAGCTATGGTGAAAGAATTAGCTCATGAGGTTGAGTGAATTGCTCTATGGACCAACCCCTCCATAGCTCCCTTACGGCTTTGATGGAATTAGACCTCCCCTTGCCTTTGGAACTTGAGGGAGAACTTAGGCAAGCTCGACTTGGCCCTCTGGTGGAGTGTAGAGGAAATTTGGAAATCAATGGAGCTCCTTTATTTTCTCTTGAAGAAAACTGAGAGTGGCTAATTTCAAATCCTTTCTAGAGAGCTTAGGATCACTCAAAAATGCTTCCTATGACTCTCTAACACTCAATCGATAGTGAGCATATGACAATTGAAGTGAATTATGGGGAGCATATCTCCCCCTATGGTAATCAGACGGCCGAAGCTCTCTTTGCTAATTTGATCCAATTTCCAAGATTGGAAGGGCTGTTTGAGTTGCTAGAAGTTGGCACATGGTCAGTTTGGGCTAAAGAGTGGAGTGGTAACCTTTGATGTGTTCAAATTGAGTGGAGGGAAGTTTTCCATTTGGCCAATTTGAGCCATGCGCTCAGTTTTGGCCTTGGGTCAATTTGGGCTGACCCAAACCCATTGGGTTGGATGCACCACCCTCCATTGGGTCTACTTGACCTATTAGGAAGGTATCAAGTTGATATGAAGAGGGTTTGACCAAATTTCCCATGGATTTGACCAAAATTTGTTCTATGGCCTAGGGGTAGAATGATCATTTGGCTAATTTTTGAATTTGGATATGTTGGGTATGTTGAGAAAATAGATTTGGCCAAGTTTCATTGAATTTGGAGTTCATTTGATATGGTTTGGCTCATGTTGACCCATTTAGGTCAAAATGGATCAACTTGGGTCAAGTTGACCAATTGGTTAAATTAGGTCAAACCAAGGGTTGGGTCAAGTTCATATGACCATTTGAAATGTTTTGGTGGCTTTGGTTTGATTCAATTTGGTTTAGTTTTGAGTTTAACTCATATGACTTCATTTAGGTCAAATGGGTCAAGTTGACCAATTTGACCCATTTGACCTATTTGAGCTAGGTCATGGGTAGGTTTAGGTTTAGTTAGTCATATGAAGTAGATTGATATCTTTATTTCCAATCAATTTTGGTTTGAATTTGGCTCAACATGACCCCTTTAGGTCAAGTTGGGTTTAAGGTCAATTGGGCTAGGTTAAGTTTAGTTGGCCAATTGAGGCTTTGGTCAAGTTCAACAAGTGATTTGGAATGAACTTGACCCAGTGGTTTCAATCAATTTGACATAGATCAAGTTTTGACACATTTTGACTTTTCAGGTCAAGTTAGGTCAACTTGGGTCAAGTGGCCAATTGGGCTAGATTAGGCTCAAATGTTGACTTGGTCAAGTTCAAATATAGGTCATGAATGAACGTAGATCAATGGTTTCAATCAATTTGGAATGGTGGATTTTGGCTATGTTGGGCTTCATTTTAGCTAAGTGTTAACTTGGTCAACCCTTAGGTTTGACTTGGTTTGACCCAATTTGATTGATTGATCATCATGATGAGAGGCATAGGTGAGTTTGATTCAATCAAATTTGATTAGGATTAGAATTTGGCTCATAAGGGTACTTTAGGTCACTTTGGGTCAAGTGAGCCTAAGTGGGTCAAATAGCTCAGTCAAAGCATGATTTGAGTTTGATTGAACTTGTATATGGACTTATGATTGAAATATAAATCCATTTTCAAGTGGTTTGAAGTCAAATGAGTTTTGATTCATTTGACAATTTCATATTCAAAGGAAGAATATGAATGGATTTGGGGTTTAATTTTTTTTTATTTGAGCTTTGATTTGGTGATTGAAGTTTATACTTATATTTGGATTCATGATTGTAGGGTTGATTGAATTATGAAGAAAAATCAAGAGTTTGGCTTGATTTGGAGTTGATTTGGCTAAGTTCAAGATTTTGACTTGAAAGGCTTAGGTTGGATTTTGAGTGGATTTGAATTTGATTTTTGGACTTGGCTTCAATTGTTTGAATTTATATTTCATTTATATATGTCAATATAAATGAGAATATAAGTGGTCGTGATAAAATTTTAAGGATTTGAAGTGATTTGATCATGATATAGGCTAAGTCTTTTAAAAGGAATTTTAAAGGACTTAGGAAATTTTTGGAGTTTGGAGCTTGAATTTTGGATTTAGTTTGATTGATTTATATTTATATTTTATTTATATATGTGAATATAAATAATAATTTAAGTGAGTTATGAGAAAATCCCATGAGTTTGAATTGATTTAGATTTGATTTTGGCTAAGTCCTTAAAAGAAGATTAAGGACTTAAGAAAGATTTTAAATTTGGAATTTAATTTTTGGATTTGATTTGATTTGATTTTTATTTATGTTTCATTTATATATGTGAATATAAATGAGAATATAAATGAGTTGTGAGAAAATTTCATGAATTTGAGTTGGTTTCGATTTAATTTTGGCTAAGTCCATGAAGGCAAATTTAAGGACTTAAGAAGGATTTTAAAATTCGAATTTAATTTTTTTTGGATTTGATTTGATTGATTTATATTTATATTTCATTTATATATGTGAATATAAATGAGAATATAAATGAGTTATGAGAAAATTTCATGAATTTTAATTGATTTAAAGATGATTTAGGCTAAGTCCTTAAGAGAAAAATTTAAAAGACTTAGGAAATTTTATGCATTGATTTTGAATTTTGAGTTTAGTTTTATTGGCTTGAATTTATTTCATATATATATGTGAATATAAATGAGAATATAAATAAATTATGAGAAAATATCATGAGTTTGAATTGGTTTGATCATGATTTTGGATAAGTCCTTAAGAGAAGATTAAGGACTTAAGAAGATTTGGACTTAAGGAATTTTATTCACGGGTTTCAATTATGGATTTAAATCACATGGAGTTGATTGGAGTTTAGAGAAAATAAAATAAGATTGATTTGGAGTTTGACCTGAAGGAAGGAAGTTGAGGAGTGGTTCAAGCTAAGGGTAGGCAAATTTTCCTAACACCCCTAAGGCAAGACCTATTATGATGGCTAACTCTTCTAAGTCTCTAGGGCTAGGTTGAGTATCCACCTAACCACTAGATGTGTCTTAAGACTAAGGAACTCTTAAAGTCTAAGAGAAGTGTTATGTCTAAGATGGAGAGATTGAGAGCTCATTCTAAAAATAAGGTCAACAATGACCTTTAGGTCAAGTTGGGTTCAAGGTTAATTGGGCTAGGTTGGGTCTAGTTGGCCAATTAGGGCTTTGGTCAGGTTCAAACATTGATCATGAATGATTTTTGATCAATGATTTCAATCAATTTGGCCTATAGTGGATTTGGCTAGTTTAGATTTCATTTTGGCTAAGTGTTGACTTGGTCAACCCTTAGGTTTGGCTTGATTTGACCCAATTTGAGCGATTGATCATCTCATGATGATTGTTTCTCACAATGTTAGGCTTAGGTGGCTTTAGTTCAATCCAATTTGGGTAGGATTGGAATTTGGCTCAAAAGAGACAGTTTAGGTCACTTTGGGTCAAGTGAGCCTAAGTAAGTCAATTGACTTGATGAAGGCTTGAATCAAGTTTGATTGAAATATAAATCCATTTGCAAGTGGTTTGAAGTCAAATGGGTTTTGATTCAAGTTCAAAAAGAGTGAACATGAGTTTGACTTGGGTTTAATTTTTGTATTTAGTTTTGGTTTGATGATTGGATTTTATGTTTATATTTGGATTCATGATTGAAAGATTGATTGAATCATGAAGAAAAATAAAGGGTTTGGCTTGATTTGAAATTGGTTTGGCTAAGTTCAAGAATTTGACTTGAAAGGCTTAGGTTGAATTTTGATTGAATTTGAGTTTGAGTTTTGAATTTATTTTTGGATTCATGTTTAAAGTTTAAGTTTATATTTGGATTCATGATTGTAGGATTGATTGAACCATGAATAAAAATCAAAGGTTTCGCTTGATTTGAATTTGATTTGGCTAAGTTCAAGATTTTGACTTGAAAGGCTTAGGTTGGATTTTAGTTGAATTTGGATTTTTTTTTTAATTTATTTTTGGATATTTGAATTTGTGTTTCATTTATATTTATGAAAATAAATGAGATTATAAATGGGTTGTGAGAAAATTCCTTGAATTTGAATTGATTTAGATTTGATTTAGGCTAAGTCCATAAGATAGAATCTAAGTGACTTAGAAAAGATTTTTGGAATTTGGATTTGAGTTTTGAATTTAGTTTTGGTAATTTGAATTTATATTTGATTCATATATGTGAATATAAATGAGAATATAAATGGGTTGTGAGAAAATTCCTTTAATTTGAATTGATTTAGATTTGATTTATCCTAAGTCCATAAGATAGAATCAAAGTGACTTAAGAAAGATTTTTGAACTTGGAATTTCAATCATAAGCTTCAATCATTTGGAAGTGAGTTGAGTTTGAGAAGATCAATTAAGTTGGAATTGTTGTAAGTTTTGATGTTTATTTGATTTGGAGTTTGGAGTTAGTTTGATTTGGAGTTTGGAGTTAGTATGATTTGGAGTTTGACTTTGAAAGAAGGAAGTGAGGATTTGGTTCGAGCTAAGGGATAGGTAAATTTTCCTAACACCCCTAAGGCATGACCTATTCCTATGGCTAACTCTTCTAAGTCTCTAGGGTTAGGTTGAGTGTCCACCTAATCACTAGAAGTGTCTTTTGACTAAGGAGACTCTTAGTGTCTAAGAGAATTCCTATGTTTAAGATGGAGGGGCTGAGAGCTCATTCTAAAAATAAGGTCAACAATGTATTTAAAATCGTAGGAGGAGTTAGTTGGCGGCCACCCCAGGCGATTGTAAGTCCAACAATCGGGTGGTTTATCCTCTCTTGTAGAGGTAAACCATATACCCACTTTTGCCTTAGATTTATGTCGTGCTTTGGCCACCACCAAAGCACCCTAGATTTAGGATCTGAGGTTGATGTTTCCCTTTGCGGATATAAGCATAAATTCTCACCTCTTAGGAATTTCTATAATCATGTATTGTGGAAATGTAAGCCCTAGATTTCTAATAAAAATTCAACTCAAACATAGAATTCTCCTCAATTTCAAAAATATAAAGCCTAACCATAAGATAGTTTGGGATGCTCACTAGGTTTCCTAGTATCATGAGCATTCCCTAGTTGTCTCTCTTTGGTTTTGATAATAACTCTCTACTTTTGATCAATCCCACTTGATTTTCTAAAAATAACCAGTTGATTGATAGTCCTATCTTTGAAATCTTTGGAGACAATGATCATTTACCTTAATCGAGAGTATTCTTAAGGAATCTTATTCCTTAGGATGTAATTAACTATGAGGGCTTGCCTCCATAGGGAAGTTAATGAACCTGACTTAAAATAAATCCTACTTTACTTTTCCATGTAAAGTAGGGGAAAGATCTCTCGTACATTTGAATATCCATCATGCCTTAGGAGTCATCATTAAGTGATCAGGTCCATTATAGGGTAGTGACTTCTATCTCTTGAGATAGTACACTATTCCTTAATGTCATACTTAATCACCCTAATGAGTACATCTGCGGATCTACGTGGTGCCCCCTCACATAAACACACACCTAACACCATAAAATAAACACCACAAGGGTATTGGCTTGGTTCAAACTATACCAAATGACATTGTCCACAAAATAAACACTACACAAACCAGAAATCTCATTATTTGCTCATTTCAGTTCAATCTAATGATAATGTAATCATTTAGAATTAAAGTATGACTTATATTAAACAAACATTAAACAAATAGCAAAGAATGGTAACACTAGCTCCTTTAGACGTTGCAATCTCATCTCCCTTCTACTTATCATAAAAAATATAACTTAAACAAAAAACATCTGAATGGAATTTAAATTAAATCTCATGGAATGACGGAGATGATTGCATTAAATCACAAAGAGAATGAGATTTTTTTTCCCCACTCCTCTACTAAATAGTCAAGGTGGTGCCTTCATATGACTTTTAATATATGTAAATTTTACTTTAATCCAACAATGAATGCACTGTTTGGAAGCAGAATTAGAGCTGGATTTAAACAAGATTCAGCCTCAATACAGCCCAATCAATAAATATGAAAGCTTTGAAGAGCAAGAAAATTTGATTGCACAAAACTGAAATTCAAAACCCTAATTTTCTTTTTATCTTTCCCAAATCTTACAAAAGAGAAGGCCATTTGGTAGCAGGATAAGAGCAAGTTTTAATAGCAAAATGATAATAAGAAATTGTACAGAACTTGAATTCCCTTCAGGTTTTGTCTAAAATCCTGGGTTTACCAATTCCAGATAATAGACCAATTTAATTTAAACTTCTAAACCCACTATCCCTTCCTCTACTTAACTTCTACACATGAAAGTCTATACTCTATGAAGCATCTCTCAACTTCCCTTTTCTATGGTTGAATGTTTTAAGGCTTTGCGAATGAAAGGTGAAGTCTATAATGGGATGTGAGAGGTTATCATGTAACAAGAAATAGCATATTGAGCCTAAGAAAGTACTTGTGAGTAGAATATGAACAAGCAATAGACAAGATACAACCTCAATATTACTAAACAATAAGAATAGAATCTTTGAACTTCCACAAAACCCCACCTCTTCTTTATTTTAACATCAAGTCAAAGGTTGGAGGCTACATGAGAAGATAATTGCACAACCATTATTTATTTAAAGAAGCCAAAAAGAAAAAAAAAAAAAAAAAAAGAGGGCTTTTAGCCGTGGAGGAAGAGGCCGAGAGGTTACTGCAAGGGTGACGAGTCTTTGCTTATGCTATTTGTGATGGATGAACAGAGGGCTGAACTATTAGGGTTCAACTGTTGCAATGAAATCAAAAGTAAAGAGAAAGTGTAGAGGCAAAACTAGAACAACTTTGGCAGCCGTGCACCTGAGATGAGAACGGGGTGGACTTATGTGAGGTGAGAGTAGGGAGGGCTTGGAGCATCAAGAGTGAGGAGGAGCATGCTGGATGATGTCTGGAGAGAGGACCAATTGCAAGGGATTCTTAGTAGGGAGTAAGCATGTGAGCCTCTTGAGAGAATCCAATATGAGAAGGAGGAAGAACTGAGAGCGGAAGAGGGAGCTTTGGATGAGAATGAGAGAGGGGATTGCGTAAGAGAGGAGAGTCGCACAAGAGGAGGGGAATGTCATGTATATGCCCTCGCCGCTCGATTTTGGGGTATTAGAGTTGATCAACTCCTTTCAATTGGTTGCCTAAATGGAAACCAATTAGAAATAGTAGTTGGTTATTTTAATTGGATGAGTTTGGGAGGCCGATTAAGATGAGGATTAGCGAATTAAGCAGGGTATAAGATGGATTAGGTATCCATTAGTTTTTTTAATTGTAAATTAACATAATTTCACATCAAAAATTTGTGAAATCATGTTGTGTGATGAACTCTAGCAATATGGGTGTCAATTATAAATATTTTTGTTGTGTCGGATGCAACGGTGCAATCGATTTTATAATCGGAGGTCATTTGGACCATGTTGACGATGATCAAAATGAGATTAGACCTAAATTGCATGATGTCATGTTCGAATTGCTAGATGTTCACATAGGTTTTGCCGAATCAATCACAGAAGGTGTTGTTTGATAGATTTTGATATTTTGACGACAACGGCATAGTCAATGTCACAAATGAAGGTTATTTGGATGTCGTCAAGGCCTCCCAACCTTGATATGTGCATAATTTCATTAAAAATTAATTTTGATCGATTAATTGATAGAACAGACTTCATTTGATTAATTTTAATATTTTAAACACATCTATGCAATAAATTTTTTATAAATCAAGGTGATTTTGATAAAATCCAATCGTGATTATGGTATTTTAAACCTAATTCATGCGATGTTGCTTTTGTTAATTATTGACTTTAACTTTTTGTGCTTCATTTGATTTGTGAACCATATGTGGAGGTTAACAAATTCCCCCTAACAAATATGGTGCACGCATGGAGCAAACCATATTTGTTGAGAATAAGTTGACCTTGAGGATCTCTGAGAGATTTGCTTAGATGTCATGTAGAAGTTATAATTTCAACAACTTTAAATAATACTTGACCGAGGCCCTTTGATAAAAGTGAGTATAACTCTCAAGTCGGGCAAATATTTGGATTTCATCAGTTCGGCTACAATAGATCATTGAACCAGTAGAAGTTATCATCAATATAATACTTTCTGCTTGATGGACTTGATGAAGGAGATGATTTAACTTGTCCTTATCTGTCGAGAGAATTTGGAGTGTATTCAGTCCTATGCTTTGTTCTTTGATGGGCTTGTTGAAGACTTCCTCTTAAAGTTTGAAATTTGTATTTTTCTCCTATCTTGTCTTCGTGCCTTAGTGGACTTGATGGAGTTGATGACTTGTTGCTGAGATGAGAATATCTTCAGTCCTATGCTTTATGTTTTAACGGACTTGCTGAAGATTCAATCTCAAATTTTGGAATTTATATTTTCCTTCTATCCTAGCTTTGTGCATTGGCGGAGTTGATGATTTATTATTGAGATGAGAATATCTTCAGTCCTTTACTTTGTGCTTTGAAGGACTTGTTAAAGACTTCATCTCGGGGATTTGTATCTCACATTTCCTTTTATACTGGCTTCATGCCTTAATGGATTTGATTAAGGAAAGTCTTGAATTATCTTGAAAACTTTTCAGGTGATACAAAATTACTTTCTACCCTAGCTTTCTACTTTCATAGGCTTATAAATGGATGTATGCCAGCGATCTAGCTCTCAGAGCTTATGTCAGGTTAATGGCAAAGAGTCATCAGTCATATGATTTGCGTGTAACAGACATATTGATGATGTAACTCCCTTAGTTAAGCCTTTGGCTTTGTACGAACATTGGGATGACTTATTCAGTCCTTTGCTTTCTACTTGATTGTACTTGCTGAAGAAGAGTTTCCTTTGGTCTTTGCTTTCTACTTAACAGACTTATTGAAGGAATTAAGATTATTTTTTTATTTGATATTGGTACCATACTCAGCTTAGTGTTTTCTCGAGTGAGGATTTTTTTGTTGGATTTTGAAAAGATGACCTTACGATTAATAGGGATGATCTCCCAATCTGGGCCACTTAAACTCACTAACTTGGAGGGATTTAGGGATTTGGATGCTTTTATCTTTAAACTAATAAAGTAGGGGGATCCTTTACTATGACCTTTGTGGCGTATTGAGTAAGTGGACTTTTCAGCGACTTGACCATATTTAAGCTTGTTGAGTTCAACTTTATGCACTCACTTGAGTCTTTAACTTGATAAATTGATGGTGGATTTCTTCATCGAGCTAATGAGATAGGGGGATCTCTTACTGTGGCCTTTGTGGCATATTGAGGAAGCAGACCTGTTAACGACTTGGCCATATTTGGGCATGTCGAGTCTGACCTTATGCACCAACTCAAGCCTTAGATTTGAAGTATGGATGAAAGATGTGTTTCCAACTTGATTTGTTAAAGTTTGCAAACTTGAAAATTTTTCTATTTGTTTAGTAAGACTTTGAGACTTGTGCATTTTGAATACATAATTTTGAGTATGTATATGGGGATCTCGACACTAGGCACATTGTCAACCCAAACAGAAAGAGAAAGCCCCCATGTCTCACAGGTAGAGCCTGATTTTTTTCTATAAAATTAAAAAAAATGCCCCATGTATGACAGGGGGATTTTTACTTTATTTTGGAAATACATTCTTGTGTTATAAGAGAATTTCCAGGTAAAATATACACATGTGATTGACAATGAAAACTTCAAGTACATAATTTGTTTGATTACACTTTTATGCATAATACTTCTTTAAATATCGACCATTGATTGGCGACATTGGTCCTTCACCTTTGAAGTCAATGAGTTGGTAGGCTCGTCCTTGATATACCTTTTCAATGACGAAGGGTCCATCCTAATTAGGCTTAAATTTACCGCTAATTTTGCAATGAGGAATGATTGGTCTTCTCAGCACCAGGACCAATTCCCCTTCTTGAAAAGCTCAAGGACGTACTGTATGATCGAATGCTTTGAACATCCTCACTTAATTGACTTATAAAATTTTTTGAGCTTAGAGCCTAACCTCGTCAAGTGCATCAAGCTCTTCCATCCGTAGATGAGCATTCTCATCTTGGGTAAGATCATGTTGAATGGCTACTCGGAGCGAAGGTAGTTCAACTTCGAGTGATAGAACTGCTTCAACCCCAAACACTAGTGCATATGGGGTAGATTTTGTGGGAGTCTTGTAGCACTTCCACAAGCTTGGTATGCCATTCTATTTTATTTTTGTGAAGATTTTTCTAAGTAATTTAACTAGTGTTTTGTTGAAAGCCTCAGCCAAGCCATTTTCCCTTGGATTATAAATTGATGAATATCACCAATCAATCTTATTTCGATCAGTAAATCTATAGATTTTAGTGCTTTTGATGGTTAGACCATTGTCTGAAATGATTCAGTGTGGCACACCAAATCTATAGACAATATTGTGGATGAAGAAATTGGTCATCTGTTCAGCTGTAACTTCTTTGAATGGAGAGGCTTCAGCCTATTTGGAAAAATAATCAGTTGTTGCTAAGATGAAGTGGTGGCCAGCTGATGATGGTGGATCAATCGGTCCAATTAAATCCATCCCCCAATACTCAAACGGCTAAGATGATATCATTGGGTGCAACGAATTTGGAGGTTGATGATTTATGTTACCATGTACCTGTCACTCATGGCATCTTTTGGCATGATTGATACAATCTTTTACCATGGATGGCCAATAATATCTCATTCTTTTAATTTTAAAAGCCATTTTGGGACCTGAATGGTGTGCACCATATAGTCCTTCATGAATTTTGACAATTACTTTATTGGCTTTTTCTATTCCCAAAAATCGTAGCCACATCTACTCGAAGGATATATGATAAAGGGTATTGCCAACATAAGCATACAGTTGAAGCCTTTTTCTCAAGTTGTGCAGCTATCGACTTATTGCTTGGAAATTTTCCTTCCTTGAAGTAATTGATGAAGGGTTACCCCCAATCTTCCTTCTCTTTTATCATAAAGATTTCATTTTGTTGCTTTGGAGTTTTCTTAAGTTAAAGTCCCTCCTCTTGAATGGCCTGAGGCTTGTCTTGATAACTTTGAGGAATGATTTGTAAGGGAGTGTGAGGAGCAATGTGAGCTGCATCTTACTGCTTTGCATTTGAGGACCCCTCTTCCAACGGGGATTTTAGACTTATTGGCTCTAGGACATGATGAGTGCAAACAAGAATTATAGTCCTCCAAATCTTGTCAACTCAAGCTTGAGCATAGAGGATCGAGTTTGGAACTTTTTCACTTAAGAGCTTGAACTTGAGAAGCTATGTTAATAGATCCATTTTTTGTAATTATATGATAGAATTAGCTTCTCAAATTTTAATAAATTGAAATTCTTATGATATTATAATCAGATTTTTTAAGTTTAGTTAACTCGGACTCGGTCCTAAGACCAAATCGGTGTGTAAATATATGTTCATTCATTTTGCATATGACTTGCATATCTTTTTAGATGTTTGATATAATGAATAGTTCAACATACATACAAGTATGTGCTCTTTCAAAATGTTGTATGGTCATTAAGATGTCTAAGTTGAAGTGGTTATATTTGGCATGAAAGACATGCTAGATTGCAACTACATGTTTTGATATGGGTTTTTGGGTTTTGTTAACTCAGACCTAGTCCTAAGATCAAATCAAGATAATTCAAATTTATAGTCCTCCAAATCTTGTCAACTCTAGCTTAAGCATAGAGGATCGAGTTTGGTACTTTTCTCTTGAGGGTTTAATTTTGGGAAATCATATAAATAATGATGAATTTATCTTTTTTACAATTAATTAGCAATAACATCATTAGATTTTTAGGCTTTGTCATAAGAACAAACCACCTTGTAGATATTTGTTTATGCATACTTGACTTGCATATCATCTAATGAATACTTCACATTCTTTCAAAATGTTGTATGAATATTTAGATGTCTAAGTTGAAGTAATTATGTTTGGCATGACATGTGTCAAATTGCAAGCATAAGTTTTGATATGAATTTTTGGGTTTTGTTAACCCGGACACGGTCCTAAGACCAAACTTGGATATGTAAATACTATTCATTTTTTTTTGTACATGACTTGCATATTTTTCCTAAGTATTTGACTTAGTGAACACTTCAACATACATACAAGTATCTATTTTTTAAAATTATGTATGGACATTAAGATGTCTATGTTGAAGTAATTATGTTTGCTATGACATATGTGTCAAATTGTAAGATTTGATACCTAATAGAAAACACAAATCAAGTGTACCCCCATCTTCTAAAATTTGAAAATTACAACTCATTTAGGTACTTGTTATAAATCAAGTGAATATCTGCTCTTGTAAAATATGAGAGTTATGACTCATTCGAGCACTTAAATTAAAAAAATCTAAATGAAACTTAAATTAAATCTCATGGAATGGCGAAGATGACTGCATTAAATCACAAAGAGAATCAGATTTTGTTTTCCCAACTCCTCTACCAAATATTCAAGGTGGTACCTTCATATGACTTTTAATCTATGTCAATTTTGCTTTAATCCAATAATGAATGTACTATTTGGAAGCAGAATATGAGTTGAATTTAAACAAGATTCAGCCTCAATACAACCCAATCAGTAAATATGAAAGCTTTGAAGAGCAAGAAAATTTGATTGCACAAAATTGAAATTCAAAACCCTAATTTTCTTTTTTATCTTTCCCAAATCTTACAAAAGAGAAGGCCATTTGGTAGCAGAATAAGAGCAAGTTTTAATAGGAAAATGATAACAAGAAATTGTACAGAACTTGAATTCCCTTCAGGTTTTGTCTCAAATGTTGGATTTACCAATTCTAGATAATAGACCAATTTAATTTAAACTTCCTAAACCCGCTCTTCCTTCCTTTACTTAACTACTACACATGAAAGTTTATACTAAATGAAGCATCATTGAACTTCCCTTTTCTATGGCTGAACGTTTTCAGGCTTTGGGAATGAAAGGTGAAGTCTATAATGTGTTGTGAGAGGTTATAATGTAACAAGAAATAGCATGTTGAGCCTAGGCAAGTACTTGTGAGTAGAATGTGAATAAGCAATAGGCAAGATACAATCTCAATATTACTAAATATCAAGAATAGAAGCTTTGAACTTGCACAAAACCCCACCTCTTCTTTAGTTTAACATCAAGTCAAAAGTTGGAGGTTACGTGAGAAGAGAATTGCACAACCCTTGTTTTTTTTAGAGAAGCCAAAAAGGGGGGAAAAGAGAGCTTTCAGCCTGGTGGGAGGAAGAGAGGATGGGAGGTTCTGCTATTGTAAGGGTAGAAGGGGTGCTGCTCAGCTGCTATTTGGGATGGATGACTAGAGGACCAAGCTATTAGGGTTCAGCTGCTGCAGTGAAATCAAAAGTAAAGAGAAGGGTTTCTTGTGTAACAGAAGAAAAACAAGGAGAAGCTTTGGCTTGCCTTTGTGTAACATAGATGAAGGACGGGGTGGACTGCTTATGTGAGGCTGAGAGTAGGGAGGGCTTGGAGCATTGGAGAGAGAGGAGGTGTGGATGCTAGGCTGTGATGTACTAGAGAGAGGAGTAGCAGCAAGGGATTCTCTGTAGGGAGTAAGGATGCGAGCCTCTTGAGAGAATTCAATACAGGAAGGAGGAAGAACCAAGAGCGGGAGAGGGAGCTCTATGTGAGAGCGAGAGAGGGGATCGCGTAACAGAGGAGAGTCACACAAGAGGAGGGGAATGTTGCGTATATTCCCTAGTCACTCAGTTTTGGGGTATTAGAGCTCATCAGCTCCTTTTAATTGATTGTCTAAATGACAATCAATTAGAATTAGCAGTTGGTTGTTTTAGTTGGATGAGTTTAGGTGGTCGATTAAGATGAGGATTAGGGAATTAAGCAGGGTATAAGAAGGATTAGGCAGCCATTAGTTATTTTAATTGTTGATTAACATAATTTCATGTCAAAAATTTATGAAATCATTTTATGTGATGAGCCCTAGCAATATGGGTATCAATTTTAGATATTTATGTTGTACCGGACACAATGACACAGTCAATTTTATAATCAGAGGTCATTTGGACCACATAGGTGATGATCAAAATGAAATTAGGCCTATATTGCATGACATCATGTTCAAATCGCTCGATGTTCACATAGGCTTTGTCAAATCAATCACGAAAAGTGACGTTTGATAGATTTTGATATTTTGATGACAACAGTGAAGGTCGTTTGGACATCATCGGGGCCTCTTGACCTCGATATGTGCATAATTTTATTAAAAATTAATTTTGATCGATTAATTGATTATTAATTGATGGAACGGACTTCATTTGATTACTTTTAATATTTTAAATGCATCTATGCAATCAAAATTTTTAAATCGAGGTGATTTTGATCGAATCCGATCATAATTATGGCATTTTAAACTTGATTCATGCGATGCTGCTTTCGTTAATTATTAACTTTAACTTTTTGTGCTTCATTTGATCTGTAAACCATATATGGAGGTCAACAAACAAAGTACCTCATTTCTTCACCAGTTGAAGTAGAATCTCTTCTATACACAATAGGCCATATTTTACAAGCTCAAGCAATTATTACTACAATATTTAGATAGTTTTGAATAAAAGTTTCCATCGAGATCACTGAAATCAATTGTGAAAGTGTTGACCTCACTTTTGAGAACGAGCTCTCAGCATTCTCATCATAGATCTAGGACTCTTATAGACACTAAGAGCTCCTTAGTCTTAAGATGCATATAGTGATTAGGTGAATACTTAACCTAAGCCTATAGACTTAGAAGAGTTAGCCATATGAATAAGTTATGTCTTAGGGATTTTGGAAGACTTGTCTTGCCTTAGGGATTTAGCAAGACTTGTCTTACCTTAGGGATTTAAGAAGACTTGCCTACCCTATAAGCCTTAAACCCAATCCTTGCTTCCTTCTTCCAAACAAAACCTCAAATTCAAATCCAAAATCTTAAATCAAATCCTACTTCAAATGATTGAAACCCATGATTGAATTCAAACTCCAAAACTCTTTTCTAAGCCATATGAACCATCTTCATATTCTTAACCAAAACCTCATTCAAACCAAATCAAATTTGGTTGATTTCTTTATAAATCAATCATTCCTTCATTTATATTCACAAATATAAATGAAATCCAAATTCAAACCATTCAAATCAAATCAAACTAAACCAAACCAATTTAATTCCATGCTTAAGCCCTTTTGACCTTCATCTCTCAACTTGGTCAAATTTGCTTCCAAATCTAAGTGATTTTCTCATGAACCATTTATATCTTCATTTATATTCACAAATATAAATAAAATATAAATCTAAATGGCCAAAACCAAACCCAAATCAAATCAAATTCCAAAATTTAGCCCTTTTAGCCAACTTCTTGAACTTGGCTATATGATATCCAAATAAACTCAAAACCCATGGATTTGTTCATAATTCAATCACTCCTTCAATCATTATTCCAAATATAAACACAAACTATAATTATCAATCCAAATCCAAGTCAAGCCCATGTTGACCCCTTTTGACTTGAAATTGTCATATGAACCAAAATTCATAGGGCTTCAAACCACTTGCAATTGGATTTATATTTCCATCTTAAGTCCATATGTAAGTTCAATTAAACTTAAATCAAGCCATGATCAAGCCAATTAACTCATTTAGGTCCACTTAACACAAAGTGACCTAAAAGACCTCTTTTTGAGCCAAGTTCTAATTCAACCCCAAATTGGATTGAACTAAGCCCATCCAAACCCCATATCATGATCAGCAATCATCCTAAGTTAATCAATTGGTCTTGAATTGGGTCAAACCAAGTCAACTTAGCTCGTTGACCAAGTCAACCTTAAGTCCAAATGAAACCCAAACTAGCCAAAACCTGTCATATACCAAATTGATTAAAACCATTGACTCAAACCTGCTCATAATCAATGATTGAACATAACCAAACCCTAAATTGAGCCAAACTAAGTCCAATTGGCCATTTGACCTAAGTTGGCCCAAATTGGCCTAAAAAGTGAAAATGGGTCAAATCATGATTTGATCCAAATTGATTGCAACCAATGGCATAAATTCATTCCAAATCACTTATTAAACTTGACTAAAGCCATGATTGAGCCCAATTTGACCAATTGGTCAACTTGACCCAACCTAGCCCAAATTGATCTAAAGGGTCAAATTGGCCAAAATCTAAATTAAACCCAAATTAAACTAAACCAAAACCTACAATCATTTTCAATTAACCAATTGAACTTGACTCAACACCTAACCCAACCCAATTTGGTCAAATTGGTCAACTTAGCCCATTTGACCTATTTGAATCCAAATGAGCCAAAATCAAACCTAAGACAAATTAATCAAAGCCAATTGAACCTAAACATCCCAAATCATCATATGAAACTAACCCAATTCTTGTTTGACCCAATTTGACCAATTGGTCAACCCAACCTAACCTAGCCCAAATGAGCCTATTTTGACCATATGAAGCCAAATCACCCGAAGCCACTTTATGGAACCTTGGTGGCTGACCTAACCTGACCAAAATAAACCCTAGGTCAACTCCAAACTAGCCCAAGTCCAAGTAGGACCCAACCCAAGGGGATTTACTAATGGACACCCTCTCTTTACATTGGATTCTTACCTTAAATGGCAAAGTCCTCTTTGCCTCCCCATGGTAGCCATAAAACTTTTTAATGAGGCATTCCTAAACTCCCCTAGCCCAATCTAAGCCACCTAGAACTTTCCATGGACCAAGAGAAACAAACCAAGCCACTCCCTCTCATGGCCGAACACCCCATGGGCAAAGGCAAGGATCAATCTCACACAATCTCCCCATATCAAGCCTTGAGACTCTTGCCACCACTTCCTCCACTCTTGGCATGCCACGTGGAGCTGACGATGACCCCTTCGATGACCCAATGGCAGTGAATCAGCTGCCATCCCATCTGTCCATCAAGCCCGATTGAGGGGTATACCCCCTCAATTCGAGGGAGATTCATCACCAATTGCTTGTGAGTCCCTAAGGCATTTTTGAAATCCCAGAGACTTCCCAAGAGCATTCCCAGAGTCCTAGATTGGCATTCTTCCTCCCCGAAAAAAGCCAAAATAGGACAACCTCCTTCCTAGCAATAGTCCTCCTCTACTCAATCAAACTTCAATTCCTTGCACCCACACCATCCTCATACTTCGTCGAAGCCAACCGAATCATCCCCGAGCCTTCCCGACCATCGGAGATCAAAGTTCGATCGAAGCCGAGGCTCCTACATGTGTGGCTTGATCAACCGAGAACTCTACACCAAATCAAACCCCAAGCTTCTCAATAGGGCCTCATCTCAACTAGGTGAAGCTACCTCCATCAATCCCATCATCGAGCATTAGCTCTAGTGAGATAATTTTACAAAATTGAGCCTTGTATGAAAAATTGTTTAGTCTTGTAAAGAAAATTTAAATATTATGCATTTTAAGGCATTTGATGTGTGTGCCTCACCTTCCTGAAGGTGTGGGATCAATTTGGAGGAAATCCAAGCCCAGGTGAGCTCAGATCAAACAGGGAAAGATGGACGACATTCGTCTTTCACCGCTCGCGAATGGGATGGATCATGGACCGTCCGTTCTGTGTGATTGGAATGGATGGTCATGATCTAATCCCACGTTAGATCCCCTAATTCCTTTCCTAAACCATAGATCAAATCGTGGAAGTTCAATCTTAGATTGGATGGACCACAAAGTTAGTGTGTCCGCCATAATTAGAGTCAACGGTGGATGTGATAACTTAAATAGCCAATCCCATCGCACCATGTGGAAAGTGCCCCGCATCAACTGCCATATGGCTCGACGGGATTAAGGCTTTAATTAAGCTTAAATAATCTATTTTTAAGATTGAAACTTCTAAAATCCATAACTAATCCTAGAAAGATCCAAAAAAACACAAATGAGGGCTCATTTTGAAGATATTTCAGAGTAAAATCTAGAAAAATTATTATTAATTAATTTGAACAGTGATTTTGACTTAACTAAGGTTTAATTAAAAATTTAATTAGCTTAATTACTCCTTAATTATTTACCCAATTAATCTCAAGCTTTCAGTGGATGTTTAGGGGGATGACCTCTGCCTCCCCTATTTTTCTGGAATTTTATTGATTGCCTAATCAGGGAAATTAATTGATTAAGTATTAATCACTCTCTTAATTTAATTAGTGATAATTAGTGAATGAATAGTAACTTAATCTATAAATTAAGTTCATGACCCTCTATTAATAATGAAAAGTCTTAGAGAAATGGTTTAGGTTTATTCCTTATGACCATTTCATTAAGCCTCTTTATCCATTTCAATTAATTAAAGATTAAGTGAATAATTAATCTTTTAATTAATTAACTTAATTATGATGTGAGCTATTTTAGAGCTTTGCTAATTAGAATGACTTAGCGATTGGGATTGAGACCCATCTCTTGATCCCTTTTGCTAAATTAATTTGATCATCCTAATTAAGCGATATAATCAAAAGATTTAATTAATCAATTAATGACATGATTAAAATGAAACTTAATCTAAAATCTATTCACATATAATCAACTGTAATAACCTTTGGGTAGCCCTTTAGATGTTTAATAGTCTAAAGGAATTTAATGAAATTATGGTTAGCTTATATGTGTTAGAAAACTATAAAAGTAATTAATTGAATCCCTTAAGCCTAATTAACTATTAATTATGAGCCAATTGCATTAGGGCCCCTTCATTTCTTAGGAGCATTGCTAATTACCTTTACATATGGTTGCATCTCATATTGGCTCATTATTAATTAGTTAATTAACTTAAGGTGATGTAGGTAAGGATTAATTAATTCACTTGATTCATACCCTAACCTAATTAAGACATAAAATCAACCAAATTATTATTCATTAAACTAAATTAACTCACACATGGGGGATAGGATTAGGATTAGCAAACCTCTTTGACATTTCCTTAAATCAAATAAAACATAAAAATGAAATGACAGTAAAGAACTTTGGTTTGTTTTAAATAATCTTATTTAGTTTGATTGTCCTTGGGAGTTAATTGATTTGAATGAAATCACATGCTTATGTTATTTTATTTCCTTCCAATCATGCTAAATATTATACACTACTTGTACTCATGCATTCATGTCTTTCAAATTAATCAAATAAAAATGATTTCCTTTATGTCAAATTGCATGTGTTGATTTAAATTAAAAATATATGTGGCTAGTATCATTATTAAATCTCAAATATATTTTCAAAAGTTTATTAATGAATGAATATACATATGTATTATAATTTTAGTTACATATACATAGGGAATGCAAGTGAATATAAATTTAGTGTATGAAATAAATTCTCTTTCTTACATTCATGTGTTGATTTGCATAAGTAGGATGTTAGCGGTATATTAGTCTGAACATTCTAGGGATGAACGGCTTTAAGTAGCCCTAAGGAGGTTCCTATATCATTCCTTTGGTGCAGAATAATGGCGACATACCTGCTTGATTTCATTCTTATACATTTGGACATTTGAATTTAGATAGAGCTTTAATTCATTTTACACAAAAGCGGTATATTAGTCTGGACATTCCAGGGATGCACGGCTTTAAGTAGCCCTAAGGAGGTTCCTACCTCATTCCCTTGGTGCAGAACAATGGAGATGTACCTTCTTGATTTCATTCTTATGCATTTGTACATTAGAATTTAGATAGAGCTTTAATTCATTTTACAAAAAAAAATCAATCAAATCAAAATATAATTTTTGCATGGCTTTCTATTCTTGTAGTTGTTTATACATCCACATGTATCTAAGGATAATGATATATTAGTATGGAAATTCTAGGGATGCATGGCTTGGTAGCTAAGGATGTTCTACCTGTTGGTGAATAAAATGGTGACATACTTGCATAAAATTTTATACATGTGGATGTGTACTTAGCTAATGAATGAAAACACACACACACACATTTCTATTAAAAAGACATGCATTCATACTATGTTTATTTGGTTGAGTTGATTGGTCATGTGATTTAAGGTTCTTTCCATATGCTTTTGCATAAGAATTTAGATAGAGGTTTAAATTAATATGACAAAATCATTCAACCAAATGAAATATTAATTCCAAAGTCACCACTTCTAGCTTTATGTTAGTGAGGTGTAGGGTTTGATGTATGCTTATTTTGTGATGTAATATTGTAGACTAGATGTTATGGTATATGCGTAGATTGGATGTTAGGCCGTGGTTAGCTTAATCATGTTTTATGCAAGAGATTATGCTTAAGGAGTCACTATAATAAAAATATAAATGTTTTATTATGCAGGTTACTTAACCCCTAAGCATAATCTACATTATGACATGTGGACTTGGTTACCCATGTGCAGGGTGCTAAGTCCAAATTATTCATATAACTACTTAGGTTGTATGGTGAGTTTAGTTAACGCTTATTTTGCAGGTGTAGCTATATTTACTTACCTATTTTTAATATAATTTTTCTTTAGGAATTAGGATTAGTGTTATGGGGACTTAGGATAAACGTTGGTTACAAGACCAAGTCTTATGTACCTTGTGATCCTATGGAGTTTGCCCAACCAAATGAAAGATGGAAATGAAGAAAAGAAGAAGCTTTGAAGATTTGAAGATCTCTCATATCTCCCATTCATTTGTTGTAATTAAATTATAATTATTCTTTTACATTATCGAGTTGTATAAGGGTAGAGCTCAGCTACCCATTTCTTTTTTAGGTTGTACGGTGGTACCCAACCGCACCCGCCTCTTATTCTTTTGCATTAGCTTTATAAAATTATTTGATATTTTGTTTAGCTTGTGGATTAGAAAAAGCATATCTCTTCATAGTTTATTTATGATTTGTGATTGTTGTATGACCAAGATGCGATTAGGCTCTTATGATAAAAAATAAATTTTCTACCCAACTATAACTCATAACTAAACTTCTAAAATAATTCATAACCTCACATAAAGCTTAGGCATTAAATCAAGATAGTAAAATATTTAGCAACCCCTTAGCTGGATGTTGAATGCTTAATATCATGCATATCATTTTATTTCACTATTGTTAAGAGAGAGTTTCCATCTTTGCCAGATAGTAAAAAGGCTTGACCTTTGAGAGCCTATGATGGAAAAATACCTCTTTCTCTTTTGATTTGACCCATTATCAACTTCACCATGCATTTAGGCATATAAAATTCTATAGCCAGTGTCAAAAATAAAGAGTATAAAATCAAATATAATTTGATAAGATTTATATTAGATCAAGTCATTATTCATACCACTCATGCTCTAGTCTCTTAGGGGTGGGTTTAAGGATTTAGTTTCTTTATAAATAATAATAGCCTAATTATCTTGCAAAATATATGATTTGACCATATGGTTTTAAAATATAGAATGAGTTAGCTGGCTACCACTCCAGGCGGTTATAAGTCCAACAGTCAAGTAGTTTACCCTCTCTTGTGGAGGTAAGCAATATACCCACTTTTGCCTTAGATTTAAGTCATGCTTTGGCCCTCGCCAAAGCTCCCTAGATTTAGAATCTGAGGTTGTTGTTTCTCTTTGGGGCTACAAGCATAAATTTTCACCTCTTAAGCATTTCTATAATCTTGTATTATGAAATTATAAGTCTTAGATTTATAATAAAATTTCAACTGAAAAATACAATTCTTCTCAATTTCAAACATATAAAGCCCAACAATAGGATAGTTTGGGATGCTCTCTAGGTTTTATAGTATCATGAGCATCCCTTTCTCATCTTCTTTTGGTCTCAATAATAAGTCTTTCCTTTCAATTTATCCCATTTGATCTTCCAAATATAACCAATTTATTGATAGTCCTATCTTTAAATTCTTTGGAGACAACAATTGCCTACAATAATTGAGACTATTCCTAAGGAATTCACCTTGCTTAGGATGTAATTTACTATGGAGACTTGTCCCCATAGGGAACTTTAGAACCGTGTTTAAATAAACCCTACTTTATTCATACATGTAAAATAGGAGAAAAATCTCTGGTACATTCGAAGACCCATCATGCCTTAGGAGTCCTTATTAGGTGATTAGGTTTATCATAGGGTAGTGATTTCTATCTTTTGAAATAGTGCACTATTCTTTAATGTCATACTCAATCACCTCAATAAGTACATCCTTAGATCTGTGTGGTGTCCCTCCCCCCATATACACTCACATACACATAAAACCAAAAAATAAATGCCACAAATTTTTCTGACGAATCCACTAGGGATAGATCCTCCCTCCATCTCTAGTAGATAATTGTTGTCTCTAATCATCAATAATAGACTTGTATTTCATATGAGTCCAAGACTATCTTTCCTTCCATTAGCAATTAGCTTATTTCATACTTAAGCAAAGCTAGCCAACATCTTCTAGGTTTTAAGACCTCACTCCTTGTAGGCACTGGAACCTATATTGGGTTTCTGAATAAGTGAAAAATAAAATTAACTCATGAAAGGAAATGATAAAAATTTAGAACCTCCTTACCACTTGCTTGGTGAGGCAAGGTTCCTCTTAATGATTAAGAAAATAAATTATTTTGCAAAGTGAAACTTTCCAAAAGCACCTTTTTTAACACTCACATAACCAAACCCCATCTAACGATCCCTATGATTGTTACATGGAGGTTCTTTTCAAAATCAAGATTAAAATCATATTTTTAAAAGCACATTCTTGAAAGTGATCATATTCATTCAACATACTCAAAATTGTTGAATGAGGAGTCTATTTTCAAATAAATCATAGCATAAAATTAAAACTTCATTTAACATATTCCACATATGTTAGAGTTGGAGTTTTCATCTTTTTAAAAAGCACATTCTTGAAAATGACCATATTCATTCAACAGACTCAAAATTATTGAATGAGGAGTCTATTTTTCAAATGATATCATAACATAGAATTGAAACTTCACTTAACATTTTTCACATATGTTCGAGTTGGGGTTTCCATCTATAAAAAAAACACATTCTTGAAAATGAGCACATTCATTCAACATACTCAAAATTGTTGAATGAGGAGTCTATTTTCAAATAAAATCAAAGCATAAGATTGAAACTTCACTTAACATATTTTATAGATGCTAAAGTTGAAGTTTCTATCTTTTCAAAAGCAAGAAATTACACATGAAAGCAAGACATATCATTAAACTCTATCTAACATACATAAAATTGTTAAATAAATTTCCCTTCTTTCAAAGATGACATACAAGTTTGACTTTCACTTAACATACCAAATTTGTTAAGTGAGGGTCTCATTTTAAAAATATAAATTTGGCTCTCACTTAACATATCCAATTTTTTAAGTGAGAGTCTCATTTTCAAAACATGAATTTGACCTCTACTTAACATACCAAATTTGTTAAGTGACAATCTCATTTTCAAAACATACATTTGTCTTTCACTCAACATATCTAATTTGTTAAGTGAAAGTCTCATTTTCAAGACATGAATTTGACCTCCACTTAACATATCAAATTTGTTAAGTGAGGGTCTCATTTTTAAAACACACATTTAGGCTCTCACTTAGCATACCCAATTTGTTAAGTGAGAGTCTAATTTTCAAAATATACATTTGGCTTTTACTTAACATACCCAATTTGTTAACTGAGAGTCTCATCTTCAAAATATAAATTTGACCTCCACTTAACATACCAAATTTGTTAAGTGAGGGTCTCATTTTCAAACATACATTTGGCTTTCACTTAAGCATACCCAATTTGTTAGGTGAGAGTCTCTTCTTCGAAACGTACATTTGGTTCCCACTTAACATACCAAATTTGTTAAGTGAGAATCCCCTTCTCAAATCATATTACATTTGGTGTCACTTAACATGCCAAATTTATTAAGTGAGAATCACATAATCATGCCACATTTGATTCTCACTTAACAGACCAAATTTGTTAAGTGAGAATCTCATTATAAAATCATATTTACATTTGGTTCCACTTAACATATAAAATTTGTTAAGTGAGAATCACATAATCATGTCATATTTGATTGCCACTTAAAATACCAAATTTGTTAAGTGAAAAATCTTATTTTCAAATCATATCATATTTGGTTCCACTTAACATACCAAATTTGTTAAGTGAGAATCATGTTTTCAAATCATATCATATTTTGTTCCACTTAACATACCAAATTTGTTAAGTGAGAATCATATTTTTAAATCATATCACATTTGGTTATTTCTTAACATACCAAATTTATTAAGTGGAGAACCTCATTTTCAAATCAAATAATCACATGATAAATCATCACAAGCAAATATTTTTCACAAAATTTCCAAAATATACAATCACGGCCTTTCCTTAGCATACCTAAATTTGCTAAGTAAAGTCTTTCAAAATAAAATATTTTCAAACAAGATGACAACACAAACATCTTCAAATATATGAAACCCACCAAACCTACTTAAATTGGTTGAGTATGGGTTCTAAATAAAATCAAATAGCAAAGACTCTCCTCACACATCAAAATCTCTCCAATGAACCCACTTAACTTATTTGAATTGTTGAGAGTGGGTTCAAAACTCCAAATCTATTACTCTCTTGGGACAAGTATTAAAGCAGATATCTGACTCAAGTTACATTTCAACACATGCAGATACATACATCCAAGTTTATTTTCAAGCCAATTTACATGGCCTCCTAGAAGTTTGTCTTTACCTTTCCATTTGGGATGGATTTGGCCTTGGATTGGGCCAGCCTCCCTTAGACTGACTCCACCCACTTGGTTTTCTTCAGCCAAGGATTTGAGGGAACTTATGAAGGACCCTCACCATGTCACGGGATGAGGTGGTGACAACATCCGCATTGATGCCTTTAGATTGAGTATCCTTCTATGAAGGGGAAGGTGGTGAGGTTCCGCCTCACCTTACATAGTTAGCAGCCAAAAGCGCATAGCACCTCCTCATTGGTCCTTAAGGCTATCTTGACTTGAGATAGTCTCCCCACCTTCAAGGTATCGAGTTCTCACTCTTCACTGTGCACACAATGTCGTACATAGTGCCACAACAGAAGCCACAAGATCAAGTCGCACCACGAGCATGAAGCCCGAGAGATAGACGTAGCATCCCTATTTTTGAGGAGGGATCTCCTCATGAGACCTCTCCACTTCTTAGTAGTAATAGGTTTTACCCCCTCTCAGCATCAGATGGAGAGGAATACTATAGGATATCATTGCCTCCACCCATACCATGAGGTTTCAAATAGGGATGGAGGAAGTCATATCTTCATATCTTACATGCTTCTTTGGTAGAGCCCACAAATGCTTAGAGTTTGGCACACTGATTAATTTGAGGATGATCATCCCGTGAGTGTTACCAAATATTCAATGAGCATCGAGGCTAAAAAGCAACTCAGGGAGTAAATGACTGAGGTTTTCAAATCAATCCTTCTCACTGATCTTGGGCCATTGATGGACCGACAACATAGTATTGATGAGTACCACTAGTCGTAGGGGGAAAGCCCCGATGAGGGTGGAGTCGGTGTCCTCTCCATCACACCGATCCACTCCTCACTTGCCATCACCAGTTCAAGTCCCACCATCCACCGTTCCCATAAAGGCATAGAAGATAGCATCTAGAGAGAAGAAAGCCCCTTTGGTGGATCCCACTCCATCTACTCCACTAACTCGTGGTGAGTTCACTGACCTCACTCATCTTGGTGAAGAAGGATAACCCTCAAAGATCATGGCCACACCACCACCACCACTATCAAAGCAGATGGTGTGAAAGGGAGATCCTGCCAGTTCTTGGCAATAGATCTCTGTAGAGACAACACTCCCTCGATAGTGGGTAGTCATGAGCATATATCCTCTAGCGAGCACAGTCCTCCCAGAGATAGCACTCTAGTGGCCAAATGTATCAAACACAATCATATCACTACCATCCATGAGTCTTTATTCTACCAAATGGTGGAGATGCTCCTTAGATGAGATTATAGAGCCTACTTTACCCAAAGAGGGAACTCAAGTGATCAAAGATTGAGGATGAGATGGCATTGATCCCAATGAGGATGACCTTCAGGATTACCAAAGTCCACATAATTGATACCAGAGCTCCATAGAACGCCAAAAAGCTGAGAATCAAATTGAAGAGACAATGATGTCATTCAACTTAAAACCTCCACCGAGCGAGGGATGATCATATTGACAAAATGGGAAGAAGATTGAGGAGTTGATGGCGCTTCTATAAGAATGAAACTTGGCACATACATCATATCATCCTAGATGCATTCCTGTAGAGGAAGATAGTGGTATCTTGCATAGGAAGGTGGTGCATAGCACCTCAATGCATGAGAAGGATATTAAGTAGTTGGTGGAGCAACAGGTGAAGGATGCATTGGCACAAGCCCGAGGTAGCTCATCTGTTCCAAAGGGTAGACCATACTTGAAGGAATTTGATGTTGTCCAAGATCCCAAGGATTTTGTACCTCCTTCCTTCAAGATTTTGATGGCGTAACCCTCACCAACACATTGCACATTTGTGAGCCCCATACCAAAATGCCTTCTTTGATTGTTTGTCAGCTTAGCTGCATTACGTTAACCGGTATGCCAAATTTTCCAATGGTTCTAAAGACATTTCTAAGTTGGAGCACCTTCATCAAGAGGTTTGTTGGAGCTCATCAAAGGATTAAATTTGATCTTGTTGTAGACATCTCCAACAAATCTATTACATTCTCAGGTGATGAAACTTGAGTATAAAATGTGAACCATAGCTGTCTGAACAACACACCATAAAGATTCTCTTGAAGAACATCTATTGTCTAGTTGCTTTCATGCTCAAGGGTTTTACAATCAAAACCTTTGAGAAATTAATCAATAAGGTGGCTAGTCTACAAGAAGAGGTTAAACAGTTTCCTTCCTAAGACCAGTCAACCAAGCTTAGGCCTCAAAAGGCATTTGAGAAGAAACCAGGGGTAGTCACAGTAGTTGACAAGAGGAAGCAACCAGCTAGGGTTTAGTCTAATAGGCCTCAAGCTCAGTTTTTCCACCCAGGCCATCATATTCCATTCCTCCTCACATCATCAAATACATTTCTACCCACCATCGCAGAGATATTACTTACTTCCCAATGATTGAATAAACCTTATTCATTCAAGAGGGAGGTAGTCAGGAAGATCTTTAAGAATCTCTTAAAGAAGACTTATTTGCTCAAATCTCCACCAAAGTGTAATTAACTTTGCACACACATTCCTTAGAGCTAAATGAGTGAGAATGAATTCTTTCCCAAGCATTCCGACAGCCGGAGGGTAGAGTTCGATCAAGCCTGACCACCTCCATCTAGCACTTTGGTCTTCTGAGCAAACCACTCCAAATCAAAGTTTGTGCAGCTCAATAGAGCTTTATTTCTACAAAATGAAGCTTCCTCAATCATTGGAACCACTGGTCATAAGCTCTGGTGAGGTATGCTAGTGAAACCGATCCTTGAATGAAAATAAGTGGTTGTTTGTGAAAGAAATTTATATGTCATGCATTTTTTCACCATTGGATTTGATTGTTGTGCTTCCCTGAAGGTGTGGAATCATTTTTGACTCCATCCAAGCTCGGATGAGCTTGGATCAAGCAATGATCGACGGATAGTAGCCATTACTCGATGCTCGAGAATAGATAGATCATGGACCGTCCATCCCGCATGATTGGAATGGGAGGTCCTGATCAGATCACGCTTAGAGCCCCTGATTAATCCATCGAAACCGTGCATTTATTCGTGGCCATCTGATCTTAGATCATACAATTCAGGGAAATGCCGCGTGCGCTGCCATCTGAGTCAGCACTCGAATGTGACAACTTAAATAGTGAATCCTGTAGCACCATGTGGAAAGCGCGCCACATCAGCCACCATATGAAAAGCGCACAACATTATCCACCACATGAACCGACGAGATTAAGGCTTTAATTAGGGCTAATTAATTTATTTTTAATCCTAAAACTTCCTAAATTTATAACTAATTCTAGAAAAATCTAAAAAAATATAAACTTAGGCTTATTTTAAAGATATTTTAGAGTAGAATCTAGGAAAATTATTATTAATTTATTTTGTGTAATGAATTTGGCTTAATTAAGGTTTAATTAGAAATGTAATTAGCCTAATTAATCCCTAATTAAATCATCTAATTAATCTAAAATTTTCTATGCATGTTTAGGGGGATGACCTCTGCCTCCCCTATTTTTTTGGGATTTTATTGATTCCTTAATTAGAAAAAATCAATGTATTAACCCTTAATCACTTTCTTAATTAATTAGTGATAATTAAGTAAATGAATAGTAAATTAATTAATCAATCAAATTTATTAACCTTTGTTAATGATGATGAAGTCTAGGGAAATGGATTAGGACTCCCTCTTCCAATATTTTCTTTAAGTCTTCTCTAATCCCTCTTAAATAAATAATTAATTAACACCCCTTAATTAATTAATCAACAAAATTAATCAAAATCCAAATCGTACCTGAACCTTAATTAATTAATTGAAAGGTTTTAGGGATTGAGGCTTAGTCTCTCTTCTTTGTCTCTTTCTCTAAGCCCATTTTATTTTGGTTGGTTAAGGTTAATTAAAGTTTAATTAACTAATTAATGAACTTAATAAATCTAATCGAGTATATTTCTCTAATTTAATCTTAGGTAGCTCTTTCGATGTTCAATAATCTTAAGGGGGGAGATAATGAAATTATGGTTAGCTCACATGTGTGAGAAAATCATAAGAGTAGTTAAGTGAGTTCCCTTAAGCTTAATTAACTATTAATCGTGAGCCAATTGCATTAGACCCCTTTCATTTCTTAGGAGTATTGTAAATTTACTTTCCATGTGGTTGCATATCATATTGGCTCATTATTAATTATTCAATTAACTTAAAGTGATGTAGATAAGAGTTAATTAATCCATTTAATTCATACCCTAACCTAGTTAAATCATAAAATAAACTTAATTATTTCTTCTTTGAATCAAAATTAACTCACACATGGGGAATGGAATTAGAACCAGCAAACCTCTTTCACATTTCCTAAATCAAATTAAACTCAAAATGAAATGATATTAAAGAAACTTTGGTTTATTTTAAATAGCTTTATTTAGTATGATTATCCTTAGTACTTAGTTGGATTTGAATGAAATCACATGCTTGTGTTATTTTATATCTTTCCATCCATGTTAAATATTGCTTACCATATGTAATCATGCATCCATTTCTTTTCAAATTAATTAAATGAAATGATTTCTTTTATGTCAAATTGCATGTTGATCTAAATTAAATAGGTGTGGTTATTATGACTATTAATTCAAAAATTATTTTCAAAAGCCTACAAATCAATTATAATATATTGAGTGAGGCTAATTATAAATAACTATAAGTTTGCATGTGTTGATAATATAAGATATTCAACATGAAGTTCTCTTTCCTTATCATACATGGATACAAATAGGATTCACAAATGTATAGCTCATTTGAAAAGAACGTAACAATTGCCTAAATCTACTCCTATGTATTTTCATTTTAAGACTTAGGAAGAATTTCATATCACATATGTAAATTACATAATCAAATCAAATATGAATTCTTTCATGACTTCTTATTGTTGTGATTCTTTTTGTACATTCATATGTATCTGAAAAAAGTGGTATATTAGTTTGGACACCCCGGGGCTACGAGGCTTTAAGTAGCCCTAAGTAAGTTTTGTACCTTATGCCCCTAGTGTAGAAAATAATGGCATCGTGCTCACTTAAAACTCTTATATATATATATATATATATATATATATATATATATATGTGTGTGTGTGTGTGTGTGTGTGTGTGTGTGTGTGTGTGTGTGTGTGATGTAATAATGAATAAGAATCATAAATCATATAACCAAATCAAATATAACTTCTTACATGACTTCTTATTCTTGTGATTCTTTTTGTACATTCATATGTATCTAAGAAAAGTGGTATATTAGTCTGGATACCCTGAGGCTACGAGGCTTTAAGTAGCTATAAGTAGGTCTTGTACCTTACGCCCCTGGAACAAAAAATAATGGGACCGTACTCACTTAAAACTCTTATACATATGCATGTATGATGTGGCCAATGAATAAGAATCATAAATTAAATAAATCAAACACAAATTTTGCATGAGTTTTCCTATCTTTGTAGTTGCTCATACATCTACATGTATCTAAGAAAAGTGGTATATTAGTCTGGACACCCTAGGCTGTGAGGCTTTAAGTAACTCTAAGTAGGTCTTGTACCTTACGTCCCTGGTGCAAAAAATAATGGTGACATACTCACTTAAAACTTTTATACATATGAATGTGTATTTAACTAATAGATGAAAAATCCCTCTTTTCTATTAAAAAGGCATGCATTCATAATTCAATCAAAAATGGAATATTTGAATTCCAAATACACTTCTTTGCATTCATCATCTAAGTATGCTAAAAACTATAAATTGTATGCATAGGTATGCTTAAGATTTATTCATATGCATGATATACATGATGACAAGAAATGAATGAATATATGTTATGTAATAGTAATTCATCCTAATTAATCTTAAGATGTCTTTCTTATTGAATAAAGTCATTTGGAATGAACCTAAACTTAGGATTAATTAAAACATATAATAAGCCATTCACTAAAGAAAATTGATTAATTAACTTACTTTAGAAGTGACTTAAGGTTGGGATGAAAGAGTGATTCCCTCTCTTTCTTCTCTTTATAACACTTATATGTTAAGTGCAGGCCATATAAAATAAAAGGAAAATATTAAATAAAATCTTGAAATCACTTAAATTACTTAAAGAGAAATCAACCCCTTTATGAATTAAATCCCTCACATGTAGCAAATTACAACTCTAAAGCCTAGTTAGGACGTACCACACAAGCTTTAATGCACACACATTAGACTAAGTCACCATTTCTAGCTTTATATTAGGGTGATGCATGATTTGATGTATGCTTATTTTGTGATGTATTGTTGTAGACTGGATGTTAGAGTGTATGTGTATAGTCTGGATGTTATGATATTATTAGCTTAATTATATTTTTTGGAGGAGGTTATGCTCAAGGGGTCGTTAAGTAAAAATATAAATATTTTTTACTGTGCAGGTTGCTTAGCCCCTAAGCATTACCCAAGTTAGGATAAGTGGCTTGGTTAAGTCAAAATTATTTATATAACTGCTTGGGTTATATGGTGTGTTTAGCTAACATTTATTTTGCAGGTGTAGTTAGATTTACTTTCCTTCTTTTAATGTAATTTTGCATTAATATTAGGATAATTATTATGGAGTATTATGATGAGCATTGGTTATAAGACCAAGTATTGTGTGCCATTGATGCCTTTGGAACAAATATATTCAAATCAAACCAAAAGAAAGAAAGAAATGGAGCAAATAAAATAAAGAAATGAAGAAATGAAAAAAATGAAGAATGAAGAATGAAGAATGAAAACCCCCCATAACATTCATCATTTGTAGTTATTCTTTTATAATCCAAGTTGTATAAGGGCAGGGCTCGACTACCCACATTTCTTTTTTGAGTTGTACTGCAGTACCCGACCACATCGATCTTTTTGAGTTCTTCAATGTTTTATTTACCTCGTGCATTAGAAAAAGCATCCTTTACATAATTTATTTATGATTAGTGATTGTTGTATGGCCTTGATGCGATTAGGCTCTTAGGATAAAAAATAAATTTTTGATCCCACTAACAAACTCATAACTAAACTTTTAAAATAACTCATAACCTCACCTAAAGTATAGGTATTAAATCAAGACAATAAAATTTTTAGCAACCCCTTAGCTGAATGTTATATGTTTAACAACACGCATAACATCTTGTTTCACTCATGATTAGAGAGGGCTTCCATCTGTGCTAGATAAAATGGGCTTAAACTTTGAGTGCCTATGATGAAAGAACACCTCTTTCCCTCCTGATTTGGCCCATAATTAACTTCTCATGTATTTAGGCATACAAAATCACATAGCGTGTGTCAAAATAAAAAGTCCCAAATCAAATAAAATTTTATAAAAATTTGCATTAGAGTAAGTCATTATTCATATCCCTCATGCTTTAGTCTCTTAAGGAGTAGGTTTAAGGGCTTAGTTTCTTTTCTAAATAGTAACAATCTAGCCATCTTACAAAAGTATATGACTTGCCTACATGGATTTAAAGTGTAGGAAGAGTTAGCTGGCTGCCACTCCAGCAGTTATAAGTTCAGCAATTGGGTGGTTTATCCTCTCTTATGGAGGTAAACCATATACCCACTTTCACCTTAGATTTAGGTCGTACTTTGGCACTCGCCAAAGCTCCCTACATTTAGGATATGAGGTTGTTGTTTCCCTTTTGGTCTACAAGAATAAATCCTCATCTCTTAGGCATTTCCATAATCTTGTATTATGGAATTATAAGTCTTATATTTATAATAAAATGTCAACTCAAATAAATAAATCTCTTCAATTTCAAAAATATAAAGCCCAATCATAGGATAGATTGGAGTGCTTACTAGGCTTCCTAGTATCATGAGCACTCCCTACTCATCTCCTTTGGTTTCGATAATAACTCTTCCTTTTTATCCATCCCACTTGATTTTCTAAAACACAATCAATTTATTGATAGTCCTATCTTTAAATTCTTTGGAGACAACAGTCACCTACTTTAATCGAGAGTATTCTTAAGGGATTCATTTTTTTAAGATGTAATTAACTATGGGGCTCCCCATAGAACTTTAGAACTATTAAATAAACCCTACTTTATCCATGTAAAGTAGGGTAAAAATCTTTGGCATATTCGAAGACCCATCATGCCTTAGGAGTCCTTATTAGGTGATCAAGTCCATTGTAGGGTAGTGACTTATATCTTTTGAGATAATACACTATTCCTAAATATCATACCCGATCACCTCAATAAGTACACTCTTAGATCTGTGTGGTGTCCCCTCCTTAATGAAATGAATCTGAAAATAAACACCATAGATTTTTTTGGTGACTCCGCTGGGGGTGGTTCCTCTCTCCATCTCCCGTAAACGATTGTTGTCTCCAATCATCGATAGTGGACTTGCATTTTATGTGAGTTTGAGACTATCTTTCCTTCTGTTGGCACTTAGCTTATTTCATTCTTAAGCGAAGTTAGCCAACATCCTTTAGGTTTTGGGACCTCACTCTGTGTAGGTCTTGAAACCCCTATTAGGTTCCCCAATAGGTGAAAAACAAAATCTATCAATTAAGGGAGAGATAATAAAAATTTAGAACCTCCTTACCACTAGCTTGGTGAGGCAAGGTTCATCTAAAATTGAAGAAAATAAACTCTTTCATGAAATGACACTTTCCAAAAGCACCTTTCACAAAACTCACATAATCAAACCCTCCATTTAACAATCCCTATGATTGCTATATGGAGGTTCTTTTCAAAAGCACATTCTTGAAAATAACTACCCATTCAACATACTCAAAATTATTGAATGAAGAATCAATTTTTCAAATAAAATCATAGCATAAATTGAAACTTCATTTAACATATTTCACATATGTTAGAATTGAGGCTTCCCTTTTTTTCAAGAGCAAATTATGCCATATTTGATTCACACTTGACATATGCAATTGTTAAGTGCGAATCTCTCTTTTAAATTAAACATAAATTTGACTCTTACTTAACATATTCAGTTTGTTAAGTGGGGGTCTCATTTTAAAACATACATTTTGGCTTTCACTTAATATATCCAATTGGTTAAGTGAGAGTTTCATTTTTTTTAAACATGAATTTGACCTCCACTTAACATATTCAATTTGTTAAGTGAGGGTCTCATTTCAAAACATAAATTTGACCTCCACTTAACATATTCAATTTGTTAAGTGAGGGTCTCATTTCAAAACATAAATTTACTTAGCATATTCAATTTGTTAAGTGAGGATATCATTTCAAAACATAAATTTGACCTCTGCTTAACATATTCAATTTGTTAAGTGAGGATCTCAATTTCAAAACATAAATTTAACATTCACTTAAAACATTCAATTTGTTAAGTGAGGGTATCATTTTTAAAACATAAATTTGACTTTCACTAAACATATCCAATATGTTAAGTGAGAGCCTTATTTTCAAAACATGCATTTGGGCTTTCAATTAACATACCAAATTTGTTAAGTGAGAGTCCCATTTTCAAAAAAAAAAAATATAAAAAAAAAATCAAAACATCAATCACATCACATTTGGGCTTTCACTTAACATACTAAATTTGTTAAGTGAGAGTCCCATTTTCAAAAGAAGAAATCAAAAAATCAATCAATCACATTTGACTTTTATTTGACATACCAAATTTGTTAAGTGAAAGTCCCAAACATAAATCAAAAACATGTGGCTTCTACTTGACATATCAAATTTGTTAAGTAAGAAGCCCCATTTTTAAATCAACATTTCACCCATCACAAGCCAAGACATTCTACAAAAGTTTTTAAACACACAATCACAACCTCTTCTTAGGTTACTCAAATTTTCTAAGTAGAGGCTCTTTCAAATCAGCAATATTTTCAAACAAGATACACAAAATGCAAACATCTCCAAGAAAATATCTCCTCAAATTTATGAATCCCACCCAACCTAACTAAATTGGTTGAGTATGGGTTTTAAAACCAAAAATCAAATGGCAAAGACTCTCCTAAACATCAAAATCTCTCCACTGAACCCCACTTAACTTCTTTTAATTGTTAAGTGTGGGTTTAGGACTCCAAATTGATATTACTCTTTTAGAATGAATATTAAAGCATAAATCTAACTTAGATTATATTTCACAATGTGCAGAGGTACAGCTCAGATCAATCAGTGCAGTCTTTACAGTTGGTATTCATGGCTTCACAGAAGTTTTTTTTTCACTTTCCCCTTCGGGATGGACTTGGCCTTGGATCGGGCTAACTTCCCCAAGACCAACTCCACCCACCTGGTTTTCTTAGGCCGAGGTTTCGAGGGATCATGTGTTACTTGTGAGGGGGCGACCCTCACTACCGTCAGTCAAGACGAGGTGGCTGGATAGAAGCCAATCATCCATACTGATATGCCCTCTAATTATGAGTACCATCCGTTGAAGAGAAAGGGTACAGTTGTCCCCACGCACCATTTTGAGATAGTTTCAGCATCTGTCCATCCAGCTCTTCATACTATTGCTCCAGCGAGAGCTACTACCTCCTCTTTGGTTACCCTGAAGGGGAAGGCTATCTTAGCTTCTGAGATAATCTCTTCCACTTACGAGGTATGTACTAGTTCCTACACTGCCTTGTTCACTCATACTCAATGCTACAATAAAAATCAAAAGATTAAGCGGGAGCACAAGCGAGCAGCCAGAGAGCTTGAGGCTGCATCTCACATAGCCGAGGAGGGTTCTCCCCGAGAGGTCTCTCTACTTCCAACCAGCAACAAGTTCCACCCCCTCTCAGCATCGAACAGAAAGGAATATTACCAAAGGATTGCTGCTTCTCCTCCACCAGCAGTATACTATGATACATCGGATAGGGAGCACATGAGGCCCTATGCCATACTTAGGACAGTCCTACACCAGGTTGACAGAGCACACGGATACTCGAAGTCTGGTACCTTGTTTTATTTCTGATCATTTATCCCTATGAGTGTTAGGGGTCAAATCTATAGGGGCAGAGCCGTAGAGGCTCAAGCATCTACCCATGCAAATAGGAGAGAGCACCGGAGATATGCCAGATAGTCGGCAACCTCCACCTTGATAAATTTTCCTGATCATCCCCTCATTAGGGATGATCATTCAGACAGGATTATTCTTATCGATGCTACCCACCATAGGCAAAGATCTCCCATTGAGAGACACTCGGTGTTGCCTTCACACTCCTCATTATCTACCATCACCGATACAGCTCTTAGAATCTACCCCCACTAAGATCTAGAAGCCACCAACTGGGGAAAGACTTTCTCCTTTGGTGATCCAGCTATGGCCCAGGGATCTCGCTCCCTCCATCCCACCTGTTGAGGTAAGATCAAGCTCCCCTGCTTGACCTTCTATCTCAACTGTGGTTCAGCAGGAGTGGCGACCTCACTGTCAGTGCAACACCACCACCACCGTGAGCCGCAGAAGTAGCAGAGAGGAGGGTGACAGCTTACTTCCCATGGCGTAGATCTCCCGTGGACACCACTCCACCGATGAGCAGTCATGAGCATATCTCTTCCAGTGATCATGACCCTCCTAGAGCTAGTACTCTAGTGACAGGCAGTGTTAGATATATTTCGATCGGTGACCACAATCCCTCCACGAGTCAGCCTGAGTATTTGTGCTGACACTTTTAAATCATTCCTTGGATGAGATTGTAGCTGATTACTTTGCCGAGAAGAGAGAACGCTTAGGCAGTGATCGCAGAGATTTTAAAAATGAGAGGGTAGTGTTTGATCCTGATGAAGATGGCCTTCTTGAGGATTCGACCGAAGTCCACATGGTCGACACAAGGAGCTCTCTTATGAGAGATCATCATAGTCATAAAGGTGATGTGGTTGAGGGAGATGATGTTGTCCATTCAACCCAACACCTCCATCAATAGCTTAAATAGAAGGATGATCAGATCAACTAGATGGAGAAGAGGATGGAAGACCTGTTAGCAGCCCTCCATGCACTTTAGAATCAGACCTCAGTCCCACAGCATATACCAATAAAGGTAGATCATCCCAAGTTAGCACATGTTCTAGATCAGCCCAAGAGCACTTCTTCTGTAGATCAGGACAGTGGTAGCTTGCATAGGAAGGTGGTGGACAACACCTCCATGCAAGAGAAGGATCTCAAAGGCATGGTTGAACAACAAGTGTGGGATTTATTGGCACAAGCTTGAGGTAGCTCATCCATTCTAAAGGGTTGACCCTACCTGGAGGAATTTAATGTTGTCCAATATCCCAAGGGTTTTATGCCTCCTTCCTTCAAAATCTTTGATGGTAGTGGGAACCCCCGATAGCACATAGCATATTTTAGGCCGATGTTGCAAAGGGCGGATGCACTTTTATTACTTTGTCGAGTTTGATAGGCATCGCATTTGATTGGTATGCTGAACTACCCAACGGCTCAGTGAAGATATTTATTGAGTTGGAGCAGCTCTTTATTAAGAGATTTGCTGGAGCTCAGCAAAGGGTAACTATGGGTGATCTTGTTATAGCTCAATAACATTCCGGTGAGTCCCTTCTTGATTACATTCTTAGATGGTGCAATTTAAGTATGTAATGCGAACCACAGCTCTCTGAACAACATACCATTGAAATTTTACTCAAGAATATTCATGGCCTGATCACCTTCATGATTAAAGGGTTTACCATTAAGACATTTGAGAAATTAATCAACATAGCGGCTAATCTATAATAAGAGGTCAAATAGTTACCTTTCTAAGATCAGTTAGCCAAGCCCATACTGTAGAAGGCATTTGAGAAGAAGCCAGGAGCAATGACAATAGTTGATACGGGGAAACAACCAGCTATGGTTCAGTCAGATAGGCTTCGAGCTCAGTAGTCTCCTCTACCACCTCCTTTGCCACCACCTTGATCGTCATACCAGCCACCTCAGTTGCCACAATGACCTCCACCGTTGCCTCCTTAGCAATATCCTCATTAGCATCATCAGCTGTAGTATAGCTACTCGCCACTAGGTAGCTATCATTTACCTATACTTATCGATAAATTGAATAAACCATATTCATTCAAGAGGGAGATAGTTAGAAAAATATTTAAGAATCGCTTAAAGAAGCCTGATTTCTAGTTGCTAGAGTCTAGGAGGCCAGAGGAAGTGGGCAAAAGTCATGATCCAAACTATTGACCCTACCACCGCATGCTAGGGCATATCTTAGAAGATTATTTTAACTTTAAGGCCTGGTGAGAGCGTAGATACAAGTTGGGTGCCATTGTCATCCCTAAAGAATATCTACTAGAACAACCCTCCAATTCTATTAGGATAATCCTTGAGGATACACACGATCTTCTTAAGACAGAGGAAGGTTGGGATATCTCCCTATCCCAAACCTCCAAGAAAATCATTTCTAAGATCAGAAAATTACTTTAGCAGGTGCCTGAAGTAGCTCAAACCTCTAACTCCAAGGAAGGTTTACAAGTTGCTAAGGATAACTTGAAAGAGATGACAGCCCAGCAGCAGCAGCATCAATCCACCTTACTTGCTCGGGATGGCACAGTAGCACAACCACCGTCCGAGTCCAGCACTCCATCCACCATTGCAACTACTACTTCTTCTTCCACTAGGTCCTCTTCTACTAGTAGGAGCGTTGTATCTGTGGACAAGGGCATTAAATCTCTTACCCCGCTTACTTTATTAGATTTCTATCATGTACTTCCACCTAAGAAAAAATTAATAAAAAATGCTTTCACTTACATCTTGTCCATTTCTGATACTCTAGATTTTATTCCTCTTGAAAACTCTCCAAGTCTATAAAATAATAATGATAACTCTTGTTCTGATCATTCCTCTTCTAATTTAGAAATGGATTTTCCATTCCTGAATCATTTGAGTTAGCCCATTTAGATTGAATTAGAGTCATCTGACTCTAATGATCCCATAGAAGAAACTATAAGTGAACCTGATGAGTAAGTTTAACTTTACATTAAACCATCTCATGAAGTCATTGAAGTCAACCTCCATAGTGGCAAAGTCCTACCTCCTAGGGTAGCACCTCAGGATAAGAGCAAACAAGTCATTGGTTCTAGTGATCAAGAAGCCCCTCCATAGGATGCTCCACCTATGGATATGCTTGTGGAGGACCAGGCCAGAGTTGACTACAATATCCTCCCTCACCTAAGAAAGTTTCCAGCTAAACTAAGCATATATGATTCCTTTGCCTTATCCAAAGAGATGAGATATTCATTGATCAAAGCTCTTCTTGATCCAGAAATATGCTTAGCTCAGCTGGCCGCTATTAGAGAGGAGACATGTTTCTCAAGAGAAGCCCCTGGAGTTACATTCATCGATGAAGACCTTCTTTTGGAGATAATAGAGGACAACTATCCCCTCTACATCACAGTGGACATGGGCATATTCAAACTCTCCATGGTGTTAGTTGATCTAGGTGCATCAGTAAATAATATGAGCCTAAAGGCCATTGCTTACTTAAGGATTGACATCTCTGAACTCCAAGGAGATCGGATGATGTTGAGAGGACTCAATGAACAACACGATAGGGCTTTAGGCTCTATAGTGTTGCCAATGGAGATAGATGAATGAAAGGCATAAGCTAGGTTCTACATAATCAATTCAGATACATCTTTTACTACTTTGCTCAGTAGGCCTTGGATACATGGAAATAATATGGTTTCATCCTCTTTACATCAGTGCAATAAATTTCGAAGAGGTGGAATCGAGTATTGTGTCAAAGGAGCCTTGAAGCAATTCTCAGTTAGAGAGGTTGAGATATATGAGGACGCAACCTACTATCTTCCTCCAAATTAAAAAGTCTATTCTCACAAACTTGGTGAAAGTTCAAAAATAAAAGAAAATGAAACAAAATAAAAAGAAACAAAAGAAAAGGAAGAAAAAGAAAAAGATAAAGAAAAGAAAAAAAATACAAGTGAGCGAGAATCAGACACCGAGGAAGAAGTAGAGCCTGATATTGGATTCCACCCATAGTTCATTCCTCCATATGAACACATAGGTAGGATGACTCGACCTCCACTAGGTAGAGATAGAGGCAGATCTAGAGACAATTCTAGAGGTGGAAGACCTACTCCCTATTGCAAACCCAATAGGAGCTATGTTCTAACTCACAGGAGTACTCTCGCTATCCACATAGACTTAGAGTCCAGTTCAGTGGATGAGTCTCATGTGTTTAGCATACTGGCCAACCCCCTTTCGGTATTCCATGAAGACAAGACAAGTATGAATGTATGAATCTTATTATGGATGTGGGTGGGAACCTTAGCTCTAACCTCACTATCTTCCCAGAAAGTTGAAGGTTTAGTAGTTAAGGAGGCCCCCAAGTCATCCACAGATGTTAAGCTAAAGAGATTTTTGTTGGGAGCATCATCCTCAAGTCAAGAAGCTAAGGTAGAACTTCAGGATGATTCATATAAAGATTTAATACAATTACCTTTTGATTAGTATTCACCTAGTGTTCTTAACTTAGCAAAGAAGGGATTAATCCCACATACTTGGTCTAAACATAAGTTGGATTACTTTGACAGGTCATGGGACAACTGAAGCAAATATTCTCAATCAAGACTAGGATTAGGATTCTACACAGTGGGTCTAATCGATGATGACAATCATTGCTTAGTCATCACCACTCATTTAGAGTCTGATAGGTTCTTCTCAAATCATGCTAACTCTTATGAGGATGTATATTTAGAAACTTCAGATGACCCAAATGACCTTGAAGTCAGAAATGCACTGCCATAGTTCAAAGAAGGAATCATATCAACCATCGATAAGCTTAAAGAAATCAACTTGGGAACTGAAGATAATCCATGTCCGACATACATCAGTTTCTTATTGAATGAAGAAGAAACCAATGACTTAATTAGACTATTAGTTGAGTTTAAGGATTGCTCTGCATGCAGTTATGAAGAAATGTTAAGTTTATCTCCTAACATAGCAGTCTGCAAACTAGCAGTTGAACTGAATGCTAACCCTATCAAGAAAGCTGTTAAATGCATTCAATTAGACATTGAATAGCAGGTCGCTTCTGAAATCAAGAAACTAATCGATGCTGATTTTATCAAGAAAGAAAAATATCCAACGTGGTTGACCAGTGTTATCCCAATTAAGAAAAAGAATGATCAAATTCACATATGTGTCAATTTTTGGAATCTAAATAAGGCATGCCCTAAGGATGAATTTTTACTTCCTATACTAGAATTAATGTTAAACATTGCCTCATCACATGCAGTATTCTCCTTTATGGATGGCTTATCTGGTTACAACAAAATTAAGATTTCCACCAAGGATGAAAGAAATACTGCTTTTCAAACTCCGATCAAAATCTATTATTATAGGGTCATGCCTTTTGGCTGGCTAAAAATGTTGTACTTTTACTTGGTGGGCCATGACTGCATCTTCTTGAACTGGTCATCATGAGTTAAATGCTTTATGTTGATGATGATCAAAGCAAAAAAGGAGACATCTCTTTGAGAGTAGTTTGAATGGATTCAAAATAATTTAATCTCAAAATGAATCCACGAAGTGTGCATTTGGAGGTAAGAAGAAAATTCCTTGGGTTTGTTGTGGTAGCGGGAATGGTCGGAGAAGATCAAGGTTATCTTAGAAATGACACCCCATAAAAGTTTAACTCAACTCAGATCATTCTAAGGGTGCTTAGCGCATCTAAGATGCTTCATTTCCAACCTATCAGAAAGAAGCCAACCATTCTTAGCACTTGTCAAAAAGAATATCAAGTTCAAGTGGGATGACAAGTGTTAGCGATGAAGACATCAGCACTACACTTATTGCTTCAGGCGCCTTTATCACGGCGCGGTTGATTCTATACCGCGCATTAGATGACTCCTATCCTGTCACTTTATTGGCTTAAACTAATGACAAAGGGAAAGAAAATACTCTCTCGCCACTTACCGTCATCGTCGATCCCCTTGGCCGCACACCTTTGAAGCATTGTCGGCTTTGTATCCTAAAAGATATGGCACTTTCTCGAAGGTGAATCGATCGCAGGATTCCATCCTTCAGCGTTGACGGCCGATGTTATCACGTGGGATTGTCATTGGTCCATGATTTTGTCACAGTTTGATATCACATTTGTACCCTTCCGTGCGGTGAAAGAATATGTACTAGCAGATTTCTTAGTATCACAGCCACTTCCTGGTGATTCCCTGCTTAGTGATGACCTCCCTGATAAACAAATCATAAACTTAGGGGACACTAGCATTCCCTGCTATGAGATGTATTTTGATGGTGTGACTTCCTTTCAAAAAGGAGAAGAACTATGATCTACTCTTCTAAGAAAGACAGGGGTAAAAATAGTTCTTTTAACTCCATACCGTGATGTGATGAGATTCTCATATCATTTGTCCAATCCATGCACCAATAATGAAGCTGAATATGAAGCTCTGATTTCCAGTTTGGAGTTAGTCATTACATTATGCATCCAAAGCATCAACATCTTCAGGGATTCTTAGCTCATCATCAACCAAATTGTTGGGTCCTTCAAAGTTCTAAAGCCTAAGCTCCATCATTACCATAAGTACACCATGGAGTTGTTGGCCCAAATCCTAGAGGTTACCATCTACAAGATTCCTTGAGGAGAAAATGCAATATGAGGCATGGTCAAAGCTTGCCAAAGAGTTGGCATGTCCGGAAGATGAGTCCATTCCAATAAGGGTCCAAAATAGACAAGTCATATCCCTTATTGATGTTGAACTCATTGAGAGACTTTCTCTTGGAGGGGAGGTTATCATTGTCAAAAAGGATGAGGAGTCAGATTGGAGGAAACAATTCATAAATTATTTAAATATATGCAAACTACATCAAGAGAAGTCACTAGCACATCAGGTGAAGTAGAGAGCCCTTTCATACGCTCTCATGGAAGACATCTTGTACCAATGGTCCTTCGATCATATGTGGTTACTTTGTCTAGATAAACATAAAGCCTGCAGGATCGTGATTGAGGTACACTCAGAATTATGTGAGTGCATCAGTCCAGTCCGAAGATGAAAGCCAAGATCAAGAGACTAGGATACTACTGGTCTTAGATGATAACAGACTGCATGGACGTAGCTAGGAGATGCCACCAATGTCAGGTGCACAGATTGGTCTAACATCAACCACGCAACATTCTACACACTGCATTGGCCTCATGGCCATTTGAGTGTTGGGGTACTATGGTGAAAATTTTCCACACACATAAAGAGTCACCTTCAAATATGTTGGTAGAAAGGAGAGGCAAAATTATATATATGGAAATTCATCTTGGTAAGATGCCACGCAGATTCACAGATATACTTATTCAGGTGAGCGGATACATCATCAAGAAAACGGTGTACTATCTTGAAAGATAGAAGTCACTACCCTTTAATGGAACAAATCACCTCAATAAGGACTTCTAAGGATGATGGGTCTGCATATGTACCAGAGATTCTTTCCCTACTTTACATGAAAAAGTAAAGAAAGATTTATTTTAAACCAGGTTCGTTAAGTTCCTTATAAGGGTGAGCCGCCATAATTAATTACATTCTAAGGGGCGGGATCCCTTAGGAAAACTCTTGATTAAGGCAAATGATCGTTGTCTCTGAAGATTTCAATAGGAAGGACTATCAATCGATTGGTTTATGTTTGCAAGATCAAATGAGATTGATCAAAAGAGGGAGTTATTATCAAAGCTAAAATGGAAGATAAGTAAGAGATTCCCATGATGCTAGGAAGCCCAGCAAGCATCTCAAACTATCCTAAAATTGAGCTTTACATTTTGGAAATTGATTTAGCTTATTTGAGTTACATTTTTCATTAAAATTTTAGGACTTAAGATTCCTTAACACAAGATTAAGGAAATGCCTAGAAGGTGAAAAATTAAGCTTATGGCCCACAAAGGAGAAAAGTAACTCAGAACCTAAATCTAGGAAGCTTCGGTGAGGGACGGAAGCACAACCTAAATCTAAGGAGAAAAATGGGTAATTGGTTTTCCTCCACAAGAGAGGACAAATTACCCGACAGTTTAGACTTACAACCGCCTGGGGGTGGCCACCAACTAACTCCTCCTACAATTTTAAATACATGTAAGCAAGTATTTATGTTTATGCAAGATAGCTAGGCTATTATTATTTAGAAAGAGACTAAGTCCTTAAACTCACTCCCTAAAGAGACTAGATCATGTAAAGGGACATGCTTTAAATGACCTAAATCTAATGCAATTCAAATTTCATCTTATTTTTATTTTGGACAATTATTTTGACTTAGGCTAATAGGATTTTTATGATAAATGCATGAGAAATTAGATTATTAGCCAAAATCAGCGAGAAGGGAGGAGGTGAGTTTCCACCACTGCTCTCACAGGTCAAGCCGGGTTCTTTGACAAAGGTGGAATCCCTCCAATCAAGAGAGAAATAAGATGATGTTGTTCATGATATTATAAAAAAAAGCTCATCCAGCTAAGGGGTTGATAATTCTTTTATCTTGATTTTAAACCTAAGCTTTAGGTGAGGTTATGAGTTGTTTAATTTTATTTTGAGTTATTAAGTTGGGTAAAAGATTTATTTTTCCCTAAAGAGTCTAATCCACATTCAGACCATACAGAAAGCAAGGAAGAAACTAGAAAAATCATGCCACTTAATGTAAAAGTTAAATAAATCATCAATCAATTTATAAAGCTAATCGCAAAAAGAATAAATGGTCATTTGTGGATGGGCACCATCGCACAAACCCAAAAATATCGAATATGGGTAGTTGAGCTCTACCCTTATACAACCCAGATTACAAATAAATATTACAATTAAGCAAAGGAATTCATTGTTATGGGGGTCTTCAAGCTTCATTCTTCTTTCTTCTTTTCTTCTTTCTTCTTTTGGTTCCTTCTTTGGATGGTTGGATGGTAGATGATCCAAGGCTTCACATGGTGCATAAGATGGGTTCTTATGACCAATGTTCATCCTAATCCCCATAACAAATCATTCTGAAATCCTAATTATACAAATTTTTACATTAAAAGGACAAGTAGAAATCTAACTAATACCTGCAAAACAAAGGTTAGTTAAATCACACCACACAAATCCCAAGCATGTATATTGGACTTATCACCCCACATATGGATGACTAAGTCCACCTGGCCTATGGATTACTAAAGGGGTATAAGCCTATAAGCAAGAAGTTATATTTTTATTTATGATAGCCTTAAGCACAATACGAAAAAGAACTAAGACTACATTCTACAGCATACACCCATCAGTCTAAAATATATATTACAAAATAAAACATAACATCAAACCATGCAACTAAAGCTAGAAGTCAGACTTTAATTCGTGCTTTGAAATCTTGTGTGGTATGCTTAGTTAGGGCTTTAGGTTTAAATTTTCTAAGTATGAAGAACATGTTCAACTTAGGGTAAAGTTTCATTTAAGTTATTTAAGTGTTTTGGATGATTTTATTTCATGTTTTAATTTGGTTTAAGTGAAACCAATAATTAATTACTAAGTTGTGAAGAGAGGGAACTTCTCTTTCCTTCCCTAACAAGTAATTTTCTAAAGTAGGTTCATGTTTTAGTTTCATTTAGGTGACTGTTTTGATTATATCTTTTAATAAATCCTAAGTTTAGATAAACTCTAAATAAACCTATTCTAAAAGAAAGGCATTTTAAGATTAAGTAAAATGAATCAAAATTCACATAACACACATTACCTCATTTCTTTCCCAACATATATAACATGCATATAGATGGACCCTAAGTATATCTATACATGCAAATGAGAGCAGTTAGCACACTTAATGATGTAAGCTAGGTAATCCATTTAAGAAAATTTAGAAGTTGAATATGCATGATTTTTCTTAATTATAAAAGGTTTTCTTTATCCAAAATTTCACGTACATACATGAAAGTAAGAAAGGCATAACTGAGTACAATACCATTGTTAACTAGAGGTGTAAAGGTACCAGGCTACTTAAATCCTCACAACCTCGGGGTTTTCTTATACAAACATGAAATGAAAATAGAAAAGGAAGATGCAAAAGTTGTTTAATAGATTTGTTTTGTTTATGCAATTTATGTATGTAAGTGTAGATAACCCTTCTTAGATGGTAGCATAGGGATGGATAGGATATTAAATTTGGTGAACATTAGGTCCTTTTCAAATGAACCTTATATCTCACCAAAATTCCTATTCAAAACTATACCAACATAGGAAAGAAAGGAAACCTATACTAAGCATACAATTATAATATTTCACATGCTAAAGTATAAATAGCATACCTTCAGATTTGACATTTCATTTATAAGTTTTGAAAATAATTTAGATTTAGCAGTGATAATAGCCATTCATATTTTACTTTAGCCAACACATGCACATTTGACATAAAGTAAATAATTTCATTTTAAAATTCGAAATATGGAATTATGAATGCATAAAATCACATGGCATACAACTTAACATGTTGGGAAAGATCCAAATCAATGAAAGCATGTAAACAAACTCACTTTACCTAAATCCTAAAGACATTCTTATAGAATAAGAAAATTTAGAATAAATCAAAGTGAATTTTAAAATGATTTTTTTTAGTTTGAAATTTGATTTAATTTTGAAAAGGTGAGATGAGTTTGCTATTCCTAACCCATTCCAACATGTGTTTGAGATTTTTGTTTAATTTTTAGATAATTAGATCCATTTTTATGTGTTGATTAGGTTAAGGTATGAATTAAGTGGCTTAATTAACCCTTACCTACCCCACCTTAAAAGAATTAACTAAATAATTATGAGCCAATGAGATGACATAATACCCACAAGGAATTTAAATCTATAATGCACCTAATAATGAAAAGGACTAATGCAATTTATCTCACAATTAAAAGTTAATTAAGCTAAGGGGTTTAGCTTAAGTAATTTCAAAATACCCTTTCACACATGTGAATTGGATCTTGATTTTCTTAATTAAACTTAGGCTATTAAACTCTACCCAAGGTAGATTAATTAAGTTTAGAACTTTTAGAATTATTGAAAATTGATTAAGGGGAATAGTAATGAATTAAACCTTAATTAAGGAGATTAAGAGAAAAGAGGATTTAGGAAATAGCTTATGGGAAATGCCCCAAAATTATTTAACAAACCTCCTACTTACTGGATCTGACCTTAATCAACCCTAATCATAGGATAAATCCACTAATCATATCTTCATTATCCTTAATTATATGAAAGAGGTAATTAGAGAATGAAATAGCAATTTTCCCAATTGAGCCCTCAATAAATCTCAAGAAAATTAGGGGAGGCGGAGGTCATACCCTAAAATAAACCCTAGAAGTTTGAGATTAATTACTGACCTAATTAAAAGATAATTAACTACTTAAGATTCCCAAAGAAACCCAAATTCAGAGAAAAGAGTAATTCAAAATCCATTGAAATGATTTTTAAAATATTTTATATGAAATTATCTTTCCATAACATTTTCCTTATATTTTTATAATTTTTCTAGAGATAATTATGAATTTTAGAAGTTCTCTAAATTAATTAGGAATTAATTAATACGCTTAACTAATCCCTGCTTAATCCTTAACTTAAGTCGTAACGCATGGCGGTGGCGGCCAATGCGCTTTACACGCATCGCGCCATGAGGGGGTGACTTAAACGTCACATCCCAAATGGCGACGGCAGTGCACTCTTATATTCCCTGTCATCCGATCAAAGATCAAACATCTGAGAATTACCCCATAGTTTATAAACAAAAATCAGATTACTAAATGTGTTAATTAATCTCAGCCATCCATCTCAGATGGATGGCTAAGATGAGCCAAGTTCTTCCCTAAGAATCAATGGGGACTGTCCATGATCTAAGGGGAGATCTGAGCACAATTGAGCTCAGATTGGAATGAAATTGTACCCACACCATCTAAGCACAATTACAAACATATCCAATAGTAGATTTTACATGCCATGAACATTTCTTTCACAAATGACCAACACCTCTTAAGCTAAGTGGTCAAAAAATTTCATACCTCGTCGGAGGTGATCTCTGGCGCTCGAGATCGATGAGGTAGCTTCGTCTAGTAAAGATGAAGCCCTATTGAAATTCCTAGGCCTTGGGATTGAGTGGATCTATGGATGGACCAACACCACTTCACTCGAGCTTCAGCTTTGATCCAATTGAGCTCTTCCTTTCCTTTAGAACTTCAGAGAAAGCTTAGGCCAATTTGACTTAACCCTCTGATGGAGTGTGCAAGAGTAATTGGAAGGAGATCAAGCATAGAGAAAGTTAGCTATTCACTTTACCTCCCCTATTTTTGCATTGTGCGAAACTAAGAAAGAAGAATTCTCATCCTCTCTAAGAAGCTTGGGAATGCTCTGAGATGGTTGCTCTGGGTTCCTAGGCTTCAATCGATAGAGAGTGAATTAAAATTTCATTGAATTAAGAGGAGTATATCTCCCCCTTTGGAAATCAGATGGTAGAACCATGAGTTGTCATTTTGATCCAATTGATAAGATTGGAGAGGTTGTTTAGGCTGTTGGATCTTTGGACATTATCGGTTTGAGGCCTTGAGTGGAATGCCAACCTCCCATGTGCATCAAATTGAGCTTAGGAGGGAATTTAAAAACTCAATTTTGCTCTAAGTGATTGGGTTTGGTCTAGGGGCCAAATGGGCTAACCCAAACCCATTGGGTTGGGTGCACCACTCATCAGTAAGTCTCCTTGAGCTTTTAGGAAAGCCTCTAGTGATTGTGAAGAGGGTATGATCAAAATACCCATGGGCTATGCCAAAATTTGTTCTATGGCATAGAGGTAAAATGTTCATTTTGCTATTTTTCCGCTTTTTACATGTTAGGTATGTGGAGAAACTAGGTTTGGCCAAGTTTCATTGGATTTGGAATCCATTTGATAGGGTTTGGCGCATGTTGACCCATTTAGGTCAAAATGGGTCAAAATGGGTCAACTTGGGTCAAGTTGACCAATAGGTTAAATTGGGTCAAACCAAGGGTTGGGTCAAGTTCATATGACCATTTAAAATGTTTTAGTGGCTTTGGTTTAATTCAATTTGGTATATATTTGGTTTTAGCTCATATGACTTCATGTAGGTCAAATGGGTCAAGTTGACCCATTTGACTTATTTGAGGTAGGTCAATGATAGGTTTAGGTTTGGTTAGTCATATGGAGTGGATTGGTATCTTTGTTTCCAATCAATTTGGGTTAGGTTCAATTTTGGCTTAACATGACCCCTTTAGGTCATGTTGGGTCTAAGATCAATTGGGTTAGGTTGGGTCTAGTTGGCCAATTGAGGCTTTGGTCAAGTTCCACAAGTGATTTGGGATGGACTTGACCCATTGGTTTCAATCAATTTGGCTTAGATCAAGTTTTGACACATTTTGGCCCTTTAGGTCGAAATGGGTCAACTTGGGTCAAGTGGGCCAATTGGTTTATGTTAGGCTCAAATGTTGGCTTGGTCAAGTTCAAACATAATTCATGAGTGAACTTAGATCAATGGTTTCAATCAATTTTGCCTATGGTGGATTTTGGCTATATTAGGATTCATTTTAGGTTAAGTGTTGACTTGGTCAATACTTAGGTTTAACTTGGTTTGACCCAATTTAATTGATTGATCATCCCATGATGATTTTTGATCATGATGAGAGGGATATATGAGTTTGGTTCAATCCAATTTGGTTAGGATCAAAAGTTGGCTCATAATGGTTCTTTAGGTCACTTTGGGTCAAGTGAGCCTAAGTGGGTCAAATGGCTTGGTCAAAGCTTGATTTGAAGTTGGTTGATCTTATATATGATTAAAATATAAATCCATTTACAAGTGGATTGAAGTCAAATGGGTTTTGATCCATTTTAAAATTTCATATTTAAAGGAAGCATATGAAAGGGTTTTGGGCTTGATTTTTGACTTAGGTTTTGATTAAATGATTGAAGTTTGGATTTATATATAAGCTCATGATTGTAGGATTGATTGAACCATGAGAGAAAATCAAGGTTTGGCTTGATTTGAAAGTGATTTGGCTAAGTTCAAGATTTTGACTTGAAAGGCTTAGATTGGATTTTGAGTGGATTTGAGTTTGATTTTTGGAATTGGTTTTGATTGTTTGAATTTATATTTCATTTATATATGTGAATATAAATGAGGATATAAATGGATCATGAGAAAATCTCAAGAATTTGAAGTGGTTTAGTCATGATTTGGGTTAAATTCATTAAAGGGAAATTAAAGGATTTAAAGAAATTTGAAATTTAATTTTTGAATTGGATTGGATTGATTTATATTTATATTTCATTTATATATGAGAATATAAATGAGGATATAAATAATTTTTGGGAAAATCCCATGAGTTTGAAATGGTTTGATCTAAGTTTAGGTTAAATCCATTAAAGGGAATTTAAAGGATTTAAGGAAATTTCAAGGATTTTAAATTTGGAATTTAATTTTTTGAGTTGGATTTAATCGATTTATATTTATATTTCATTTATAAATGAGAATATAAATAAGTTTGAGAAAATCCCAAGGGTTTGAATAGGTTTGATCAAAGTTTAGAGTTGATTTTGGCTAAGTCCTTTAATGGAAAATTAGAGGGACTTAAGAAAATTTTCATGAATTGATTTAGATGTTTGAGTTCGATTTGATGGGTTTGAATTTATATTTCATTTATATATGAATATAAATGAGTTATGAGAAAATCTCAAAGATTTGAATATGTTTGAATCATGATTTTGGTTAAGTCCTTAAGGGAAGCTTAAAGACTTAGGCAAAATTTGGACTTAGGAATTTTTGATGGATTTTGATCATGGGTTTTCAGTCATAGATTTCAATCATGGATTTCAGTAATGGAATTGAATCATGAAATTGATTTGAGTTTGGAGAAAATCAAATAGAATTGATTTGGAGTTTGACTTGAAAGAAGGAAGTGAGGAACGGTTTAAGCTAAAGAGTGGGAAACTTTCCTAACACCCCTAAGGCATGACATATTCCTATGGCTAACTCTTCAAAGTCTTCTAGGGCTAGGGGAGTGTCCGCCTAATTACTAGATGTGTCTTAAAACTAAGAAACTCTTAAAGTCTAGAGAAGTCCTAAGCCTAAGATGTAAGGGTTGAGAGCTCATTCTAAAAATGAGGTCAACAGGCACTAACATAGTGGGTCTGATCGGTCCTCCTTATTCCAAGGGTCAACGATTCATTCTAGCTGCCACCGACTACTTTCCAAGTGGGCAGAGGTGATCCCACTTAGAGAGGTCACAGCTTAGCATGTGTTCCATTTTTTCAAGAACCATATCATATATAGGTTCGGGGTGCCTCGATGAATTATATCTGATAATGATACTGCATTCAAGAGCACTAAAATCAATAGCTTTCCCCGAAGATACAGCATAGATTGGAGATATTCTACCATCTATTACATGAGGGCAAATAGTATAGTAGAAGCATTCAATAAAACTCTCATCCAAATATTAAAGAAAATACTTGACTACAATAAGCGATAGTGGCATGAGAAGTTGGTTGAAGCCTTGTGGGCCTACCGCACCACATACAAAACTCTGACTCAGTCTACCCCTTTCTCCTTAGTGTATGGGTCTAAAGTCATTCTACCATTAGAAGTCCAACTCCCATCACTAAGAATAGTTGTGGGTAGCAAGATTACTACAGAGCAGAACGCCAAGCTGCGGTTAGAAGAGCTCGAAGGTTTAGAGAAGAGATGCCTCCGAACATGCCAGAACCTTGAGTTGTACAAAGCCAAAATGATTCAAGCTCACAACAAGTTGGTCTGTCCTAGAGCTTTTCAAGTGGGAGAGCTTATTTTAGTTCTAAGGAGACTAATTATTTCCTGTTGAAAGATGGGAGGCAAGTTTGAACTCACTTCGGAAGGCCCTTTCGCCATAGAAAAGGCCTACCAATGAGGATCTTATCAGCTCATAAATTGCAAAGGAAAGTGCCCTATGCTTCCAATCAATGGGCTCTATCTAAAGAAATATTATCCATAAATCTTGTTTGAAAATAATTATCAATAAAACTTCTCTTCATTTCAAATTACATCTCTTCATAGTTGTTTAGAAATATCTTTGCTTGTGAATCCGTCATGATGTGTTTAGGGTAGGTGTAAGAGAACCCAAGTGACATCTTATTCCTTCTTTCACAACACAAACACACATGCATATTTTTTGTCTCAGGCTACCTTAATGTGGGAGCATGCCCCCTGTGGCACTCACTCATTAGCTGCTCTAGGTCAGGCTGATATGCTACATTGCTAGTGTATCACCCTAGTGGTCCCTTGTTCATGAAGATGTAAGTATGCTATACTTTCTTTCTTGATTTGACCACCGCACATCGAAGAGTGCTTTGTTAGCATGGTAGGCCTTACACCGCGTAGTCGGTAAGCTACCCTGATATTAGCTCCGTTTAAGAGGATGTAAGTATGATACACCTTCTTCTTAAACTAGCCATCATAAACTGACTTGGTTGAGTATATATGATAAACATACAAACACATATCTTTTATCTTAGACTATTTTTATATGGGAGTAAGCCCCCTGTGGCACTCACTTATTAGCTGCTCTAGGTCAAGCTGATATGCTACCTTGCTAGTGTTTACCTCAGTGGTCCCTTGTTCAGGAAGATGTAAGTTTGCTATGCTTTCTTTCATGATTTGACCGTTACACACCAACGAGGGCCTTGTTAGTTTGGTAGGACTTACTATGCAGTTGGCAAGTTACCTTATGATGACTTTGTTTAAGAGGATGTAAGCCTATACGCTTTCTTCTTAAACTAGCAATCATGTACTGATTGGGTCGAGTATATTTGAGGATTAAGGTAAGTCCCCCAGCAGCTCCTTTCCTCCTAACTACTTCAAGTCTGGGTTTAGTCCTTACATGAGACTCCCCACTTGGTAGTCGCCCTAGGTCAGATAGCACCTGTTGAGCCAAAGATAGATTATCTCGACAATCAGTTCCGCTTTAGGGAGATGTAAGTCTACACGCCTTCTTTCTAGGCTGATTGTTACACACCGATGGGCACCTTAGGTTGGTTGGTGTTCGTCATGTTGACGGTGACCCACCTAGTGGATACACCACTCTTGGCAGATGTAAGTTGTTGCACTTTCTCCTTGAGTTAGCCATCGCATACCTATAGGCTTTCTTTTACAGGGTTCTGGATAACGCCCCTAGTGGCACCTCCCCTGTGGGCACTCTATTTGGATCATGTCCTTAGCGACCCCATCTAGACACTACCCTGATTATTCTTGGATTGGACAGTCCCCCTTTCTTAATAGCCACCCCTATGGTTAGAGAATTTGTCTTGCGAATATGCAATCTCCATTGGTCTAGTGAGTCTGAGATAAAACTATGCTGATATGAGCTCCATCTCGGTGGTCCTACACCAACAGATCCACACAAACAAAATAATATATATATATATATATATATATATATATATATATATATATATATATATATATATATATATATATATATATATATATATATATATATATATATATATATATATATATATATATATATCTTATATATCTTCGCTTGTGGATTAGGAGGAAAACCCCCAACAGTACCTTATCCCAAGCAGGCATCCTATCTTCACGGCAGTGTCAGCAAAACTCCCTATAAGAATCACCTGACTACTTTTGAGTTAAGATAAGTCCCCAAGTTGACACTCTCTCACTAGTCGCCCTTAGGTCGGGTTCGACTTGTTGTACCACCAACGAGTCACACCGACGATTGTCCTTGCTTTGAGAGATAAAAGTCTATCATGCATTCTCTCCAACACGATCGTCGCACACCGATGGGCAGCCTTAGGTCGGGTTCGATTTGTTATGCTAACAACCGACCACCCCAGTGGTTCCTTGTTCAAGAAGTTGTAAGTCTACAAGCTTTCTTCCTAATTTGACCATTGCATACTGAAAGAAACCCCTTAGGTTGGTTAGCTCAACCTCATGGCTGGTAAACTATTTCATTGGATTTATAAATCTAAGATATGACTAAGCTGATATTAGCCCCTTCTTAGTGGATCCATCTCACACCGACAAGGCCCATCTTAAAATTTAAATTAAATTGATTTTGACTATTCTTGAGTCGATGTGAGTCCACAGTGACATTCATTCAAATAGTCGCCTTAGGTCGGGTTCAATTTGTTGTGCTATCAACTGATCACCCCAGTGGTCCATTATTTAGAAGGATGTAAGTCTACAAGCTTTCTTTCTGGCTTGACCATTACACACCAAAAAGTAACCCTTAGATTGGATAGCTCTACTTGATGGCTGATAAACTATCTATTTGGATTTGTAAATCTAAGACAAGTCTAGGATGATATTAGCCTCTTCTTAATGGATCCATCACACACCGATAGGGTCCATTTCATTTGATTCACCATCCTCCCTCCGTGAGAGTCCAAATATTAAATCCATCTTATCCCTAGCAGATTTGAGCTAATATCTCTAGCAGATGTGCCCTCAAAACTAAATCATATCCTCTCCCCAATGGAGCCTCAAACCATAAGCCATAACAAATCAAATTATATTCTCATCCCCAGTGGATGCCCCATCAATTAAATTAAACCAATCTCCTCCCCAGTGAGGCGCGAATCATATCCTCTCCCCAGTGGAGCCCTCATAAAATCAAACCTAGTCAAATTCCTATCCCTAGTGGATGATCTAAACCTACTTCCCTAATGGAAGGTTCATCCACTCATCCTCAGCGGATCTTTTCTTCCCGAACCATTTTCAAACTCAACTTTTATCCTCTATGGACAACCTGAACCTGCTTCCCTAGTGGAAGCATGTCAGATCCCTTAGTGGATCCTTCCTCTCTTATGCCCCTAGCATAAGTTGAGTTGCATTGCACTAAGATCATGACTCCTTCTACACCTTGAGTTTAGGAGTAGATCGTCTCTATTAGTGGTTGCAATCCTCCAAATGTTGTTGATTGTCTCGGTCAACACCAATACGTGTGGTGTGCTTAGTCAATTACACACCTATTAGGCGCCCTTTGTTAACCTCACTTTTGGGAGTGAGCTCTCAACTTGCTCATCATAGATCTAAGACTCTTGTAGACACTAAGAGCTCCTTAGTCTAAACTCCAAATGATTGAAACCCATGATTGAATTCAAACTCCAAAACCCATTTCTAAGCCATATGAACCATCTTTATATGCTTAACCAAAACCTCCTTCAAACCAAATCAAATTTGATTGATTTCTTTATAAATCAATCATTCCTTCATTTATATTCATAAATATAAATGAAATCCAAATTCAAACCATTCAAATCAGATCAAATCAAACTAAACCAAATCAAATCAAACTAAACCAAACCAAATCAATTCCCTACTTAAGCCCTTTTGACCTACATCCCTCAACTTGGTCAAATTTGCTTCCAAATCACTCCAAACCCCAAATGATTTTCTCATGAATCATATATATATATATATATATATATATATATATATATATATATATATATATATATATATATATATATATATATATATATATATATTTATTTATTTATTTATTTATTTATTTATTTATTTATATTCATAAATATAAATGAAATATAAATCCAAATGGCCAAAACCAAACCCAAATCAAATCAAATTCCCAATTTTAGCCCTCCCAATTTTAGCCCTTTTAGCCAATTTCTTGAACTTGGCTAAATGATATCCAAATCAACTCAAAACCCATGGATTTCTTTATGATTCAATCACTTATTCAATCATTATTCCAAATATAAACACAAACTATAATTATCAATCCAAATCCAAGTCAAGCCTACGTTGACCCCTTTTGACTTGAAATTGTCATATGAACCAAAATTCATAGGGCTTCAAACCACTTGCAATTGGATTTATATTTCCATCCTAAGTCCATATGTGAGTTGAATTAAACTTGAATCAAGCTATGATCAAGCCAATTAACTCATTTAATTTCACTCAATCCAAAGTGACCTAAAAGACCTTTTCCGAGTCAAGTTCCAATTCAACCCCAAATTGGATTGAACTAAGCCCATCCAAACCCCATATCATGATCAACAATCTAGGCTAATCAATTATCTTGATTTGGGTCAATCCAAGTTAACCTAGCCCATTGACCAAGTCAACCTTTAGCTAAAATGAAACCCAAACTATCCAAAGCCCATCATATACCAAATTGATTGGAACTATTGAATCAAACCCACTCATAATCAATGATTGAACATGATCAAACTCTCAATTGAGCCAAACCAAGTCCAATTAGTCATTTGACCTAAATTGGCCTAAAAAGCTAAAATGGGTCAAATCATGATTTGATCCAAATTGATTGTTCCAAATCACTTATTGAACTTGACAAAAGCCATGATTGAGCTCAATTTGACCAATTAGTTAATTTGACCCAACCTAGCCCAAATTGACCTAAAGGGTCAAATTGGCCAACATTAAAATTAAACTCAAATTAAATCAAACCAAAGCCTACAATCATTTTCAATTAACCAATTGAACTTGACTCAACACCTAATCCAACCCAATTTGATCAAATTAATCAAATATATCAACTTAGCCCATTTGACCTATTTGAATCCAAATGAGCCAGAATCAAACCTAAGCCAAATTAATCAAAAAATAGTTGAACCAAAACATCCCAAATCATCATATGAAACTAACCCAAGTCTTGGTTTGATCCAATTTGACCAATTGGTCAACCCAACCCAACCCAACCCAAATGAGCTTATTTTGACCATATGAAGCCAAATCACCCAAACCCACTTTATGGAATTTTGGTGGCTGAATTAACCCGACCCAAATGGACCCTAGGTCAGCTCCAAACCAGCCCAAGTCCATGTAGGACCCAACCCAAGAGGATTAACCAATGGACACCCTCTCTTTACAATGGATTCTTATCTTAAATGACAAAGTTCACTTTGCCTCCCCATGTCATCCATCAAACTTCCTAATGAGGCATTCTTAAACTCCCCTAGCCCAATCTAAGCCACCTAGCACTTGCCATGAACAAAGAGAAACAAACCAAACTACTCTGTCTCATGGTCGAACACCCCATGGGCAAAGGTAAAGATCAATCACACACAATCTCCCCATATCGAGCCTTGAGACTCCTACCACTTTCCCCTCGGCGCCAATGGAGCCGAGCAATCCATAACCATAAATGAATCGAATTTTCAAAAGCCATCTCGTCCATCCATCAAACTTAATTGAGGGGTATACCCCCTCAATTCGAGTGGGATTCATCACCAATTGCTTTGTGTGAGTCCCTAAGGTATTTTTGAAATCCCAGAGACTTCCCAAGAGCATTCCCAGAGCTTCTTCGATCGACAGTCCTCCTCCCCGAGCAAAGCCGAAACAAGATAACCTCTTTTCGAACAATACTCCTCCTCTACTCAATAAAACTTTAATTTCTTGCACCCACACCATCCTCATACTGCAAACCAACCATCCTCGAGCCTTCCGATCACCGAGATCGATTGATCAAGCCAGGCTCTATATGCGGCTTGATCTGAGATCTACACCAAATCAAACCCAAAGTTCTCAATGGCCTCAACTAGCAAAGCTACCTCACAATCCACCAAACATTAGCTCCGATGAGGTAATTTTGTAAAACTGAACCTTGTATGAAAAATCATTTGGTCTTTTGTAAAGCAAATTCGAATGTCATGCATTTTTTTAGTCGTTGGATGTGTGTGTCTCCCCTCTCTAAAGGTGTGGGGTCAATTTGGAGGCAATTCGAGCTCGGGTGAGCTCGAATCGAATGGAGAAAGACGGACGACATCCATCTTTTGCCGCCGTGAACATGACGGACGTGCTCGCGTGATCGAATGGATGATCTAATCCCGTTAGATCCCCGATTTTCCTAAACCTGGATCATGCGTCCATCTTATCGATGGTCACGGAGTTAACGCCAATAAGAAGTCGTGGATGTGACAACTTAAATACAATCCGCCGCATGGAAAGCACGTCACTAGGTGGCCGATTAAGGCTTTAATTAAGCTTATAATCTATTTTAATAAACTTCTAAAAATTATAATTAATCCTAGAAAAATGTAAAAAATATAAATGAAAGCTCATTTTGAAGATATTTCAGAGTAGAATCTAGAAAAATTATTATTAATTAATTTTAAATAGTGATTTTAGCTTACTTAAGATTTAATTAAAATTTTAATTAGCATAATTACTCCTTAATTAATTACCAATTAATCTTAAACTTTTGATGGATATTTAGGAGGATGACCTCTGCCTCCCCTATTTTTCTAGGATTTTATTGGTTGCATAATTAGAAAAATTAATTGATTAATCCTTAATCACTCTCTTAATTTAATTAGTAATAATTAGTGAATGAACAGTAACTTAATCCATAAATTAAGTTCATGGCCATTTGATAACAATGAAGAATCTTAGAGAAATGATTTAGGTTTATTCCTTATGACCATTTCATTAAGCCTCTTTATCCATTTCAATTAATTAAAAATTAAGTGATTACAATCTTTGATTAATTAATTAAGATCAATTCGTGAGCTTTGGAATAACTAGTGATTGGGATTGAGACCCATCTCTTAATCCCTTTCCCTAAGTTAATTTCATCATCCTAATTAAGAGATATAATCAAAAGATTTAATTAATCAATTAATGGCATGATTAAAATGAAACTTAATCTAAAATCTATTCACATCTAATCACCTTTAATCAACTTTGGATAGCCCTTTAGATGTTTAATAGTCTAAAGCAATTTAATGAAATTATGATTATCTTATATGTATAAGGAAACCATAAAAATAATTAATTCAATCTCTTAAGCCTAATTAACTATTAATCATGAGCCAATTGCATTTGGCCTCTTTCATTTCTTAGGATCATTGCTAATTTACTTTTTATATGATTGCATCTCATATTGGCTCATTATTAATTAGTTAATTAACTTAAGGTGATGTAAGTAAGGGTTAATTAATAGACTTGATTCATACCCTAACCTAATTAAGACATAAAATCAACCTAATTATTTTCATTAAACTAAATTAATTCATACATAGGAGATGGGATTAAGATTAGCAAACCTCTTTCACATTTCTTTAAATCAAATCAAACATGAAAATGAAATGACATTAAAGAACTTTAATTTGTTTTAAATAATCTTATTTAGTTTGATTATCCTTGGGAGTTAATTGATTTAAATGAAATCACATACTTGTGTTGTTTTATTTCTTTCCAATCATGCTTAAATATTGTATGCCACTTATACTCATGCATTCATGTCTTTCAAATTAATCAAATAAAAATGATTTTCTTTATGTCAAATTGTATGTGTTGATTTAAATTAAAAATATGTGTGGCTAGTATCACTATTAAATCTCAAATATACTTTCAAAAGTTTATTAATGAATGAATATACACATGTCTTGTAATTTTAGTTATATATACATAGGGAATGCAAGTGAATATAAATTTAGTGTATGAAATAAAGTCTCTTCCTTACATTCATGTGTTGATTTACATAAGTAAGAATGTTAGTGGCATATTAATCTGGACATTTCAGGGACTCATGGCTTTAAATAGCCCCAAGGAGATTCCTATCTCGTTCCCTTAGTGCAGAACAATGGCGACATACCTACTTGATTTCATTCTTATGCATTTTGGACATTATAATTTAGATAGAGCTTTAATTCATTTTATACAAAATAAGGCAATCAAATCAAAATACAATTTTTGCATGGCTTTCTATTCTTGTAATTGTTTATACATCCACATGTATCTAAGGATAGCGGTATATTAATCTGGACATTCCAAGGACGCATAACTTTAAGTAGCCCCCAAAGAGGTTCCTACCTTGTTCCCTTAGTGCAGAACAATGGCGACGTACTTGCTTAAAACTTTTATATATGTGGATGTGCACTTAGCTAATGAATGAACCACTTTCTATTAAAAGACATGTATTCATACTTTATTTATTTGAAGTTGATTGGTCATGTGATTTAAGATTCTTTCCTTATGTTTTTGCATAAGAATTTAGATATAGCTTTAAATTAATATGACAAAATCATTCAACCAAATAAAATATTATTTCTAAATATATTTACTCACATTCATCATTTAAGTGTGCTAAGATACAAACTGTATGTATAACTATACTTAGGATTTAATCATATGCATGATACACATGATGAAAAGAAATGAACAAATATGTGTTATATGATAATAATTTATCTCAACTAACCTTAAGATGCATTTCTTATTGAATGTGTTTATTTAAAGTGAACCTAAATTTAGGATTAATTAAAACATATAATAAGTCATTCACTAAAAGGAATTGGTTAATTAATTTGCTTTAGATATGACTTAAGATAAAGATAAAAGAGAGTGATCTTCTCTTTCTTTCTCTTCATAACACATAATTATTTTATGTAGGTTAAAGGAAACAAAAAAAATGTTTAGTAAACTTTACAAATTAATTAAATCAATTAAAGTGAAACCACCCTTGATAATTAAATATCTTCCATACTTAGAAAAACTTAATTCTAAAGCCTAGTTAGGACATACCACATAAGTCATAACACATACATTAGATTAAGTCACCACTTCTAACTTTATGTTAGGACAATGTAGGGTTTGATGTATGCTTATTTTGTAATGTAATATTATAAACTGGATATTAGGGTGTATGTGCGTAGGCTGGATGTTAAGCTATGGTTAGCCTAATCATGTTTTTTGTAGGAGATTATGCTTAAGAGACGGTTATAATAAAAATATAAATATTTTGCTGTGCAGGTTGCTTAACCCCAAAGCATAATTTACATTAAGATAGGTGAACTTGGTTACCCATGTGCAGGGTGCTAAATCCAAATTATTCATATAACTACTTGGATTATATGACGTGTTTAGCTAACACTTATTTTGTAGGTATAAGTAGATTTACTTTTCCTATTTTTAATATAATTTTGTATTAGGAATTAGGATTAGCGTTATGAGGGCTTAAGATAAACGTTGGTTACAAGGCCAAGTCTTACGTATCATGTAATCCTATGGAGTTTTCCCAATCAAATGAAAGAAGGAAATGAAGGAAAGAATGAGCTTTTAACATTTGAAGATCCCCCATAGCTCCCATTCATTTGTTGTAATTAAATTGTAATTATTCTTTTACATTACCGGGTTGTATAATGGTAGAGCTCGGCTACTCATTTCTTTTTCAGGTTGTATGTCAGTACCAGACCGCATCGGCCTCTTATTCTTTTGTGTTAGTTTTATAAAATTATTTGATGTTTTATTTATCTTGTGCATTAGAAAAAACATGTCTCTTCATAGTTTATTTATGATTAGTGATTGTTGTATGGCCTGAATGCGATTAGGCTCTTAGGATAAAAAATAAATTTTCTAACTACAACTCATAACTAAACTTCTAAAATAACTCATAACATCACATAAAGCTTAAGCATTAAATCAAGATAATAAAATATTTAGCAACCCCTTCATTGGATGTTGAATGATTAATATCATGCATATCATTTTATTTCACTCTTGCTAAAAGAGGGTTTACTTTTTTGTTAGATAATAAAAAGGCTTAACTTTTGAGAGTCTATGATGAAAAAACACATCTTTCTCTTTTGATTTAGTCCATAATCAACTTCACCATGCATTTAGACATATAAAATTCTATAGCCTGTGTCAAAAATAAAGAGTCCAAAATCAAAAAAAAAATTGATAAGATTTGCATTAGATTAAGTCATTATTCATACCACTCATGCTCTAATCTCTTATGGAGTGGGTTTAAGGATTTAATTTCTTTATAAATAATAATAACCTAACTACCTTGCAAAATATATGACTTGATCACATGATTTTAAAATGTATGAGGAGTTAGCTGGCTGTCACTCCAAGTCGTTATAAGTTCAGTAGTCGGGTAGTTTACCCTCTCTTGTGGAGGTAAATAATATACACACTTTCACCTTAGATTTAGGTCGTGCTTCGTCCCTCACCAGAGCTCCCTAAATTTAGGATCTGAGGTTACTATTTTCTTTAGGGCTACAAGCATAAATCTTCACCTCTTATGTATTTCTACAATCTTGTATTGTGAAATTATAAGTCTTATATTTCTAATAAAATTTTAACTCAAAAATATAATTCTCCTCAATTTCAAATATATAAAGCTCAACCATATGATAGTTTGAGATGCTCACTAGGTTTCCTAATATCATGAGCATCCCCTACTCATCTCCTTTTGATCTCGATAATAAGTCTTTTCTTTCGATCTATCCTATTTGATTTTTCAAATATAACCAATTTATTGATAGTCCTATCTTTGAATTCTTTGGAGACAACAATTGCCTACTTTAATCGAGAGTATTCCTAAGGAATTCACCTTCCTTAGGATGTAATTAACTATGTGGATTTAGCCCCATAGGGAACTTTAGAACCGGGTTTAAATAAATATTATTTTATTCATCCATGTAAAGTAGAAGAAAAATCTTTGATACATTTAAAGATTCATCATTCTTATTTAGTGACAGTCCATAGAATAGTGATTTCTATCTTTTGAGATAGTGCACTATTCCTTGATGTCATACCCAATCATCTCAATAAGTATATCCTCGGATCCAGCTAACTCCTCGGATCTGCATGCTCTAATCTCTTATGGAGTGGGTTTAAGGATTTAATTTCTTTATAAATAATAACAACCAAACTATCTTGCAAAATTTATGACTTGATCATATGATTTTAAAACGTATGAGGAGTTAGCTGGCTGTCACTCCAAGTGGTTATAAGTCCAACAGTCGGGTAGTTTACCCTCTCTTGTGAAGGTAAATAATATACACACTTTCACCTTAGATTTAGGTCGTGCTTCATCCCTCACCAGAGCTCCCTAGATTTAGGATCTGAGGTTACTATTTTCTTTGGGACTACAAGCATAAATCTTCACCTCTTATGCATTTCTACAATCTTGTATTGTGAAATTATAAGTCCTATATTTCTAATAAAATTTTAACTCAAAAATATAATTCTTTCAAATATATAAAGCTCAACCATATATGATAGTTTGAGATGCTCACTAGTTTCACTACATACCATCTCCCTTTTGATCTCGATAATAAGTTTTTCTTTCGATATATCCTATTTGATTTTTCAAATATAACCAATTTATTGATACCCTATTGAATTCTTTTGAAAACAATTGTCTACTTTAATCGAGAGTATTCCTTAGGAATTCACCTTCCTTAGGATGTAATTAACTATGTGGAATTGGCCCCATAGGGAACTTTAGAACCGGGTTTAAATAAACCCTATTTTATTCATCCATGTAAAGTAGAAGAAAAATCTCTGATACATTTAAAGATCCATCATATCTTAAGAGTCCTTATTAGGTGATTAGGTCCATCGTAGAATAGTGATTTCTATCTTGAGATGCACTATTCATATCATGCCCATCATCTCATTGGTATATCCTCGATCCATAACTCAGATGCTCTAATCTTATGAGGGTTTAAGGATTTAATTTTTTTATAAATAATAACAACCTAGCTATCTTGCAAAGTATATGACTTGATCACATGATTTTAAAGCATTTAGAGTTATTTGCCACCCAAGTAGTTATAAGTCCAAGTTCGTAGTTACCCTCTCTTGTGGAGGTAAATAATATACACACTTTCACCTTAGATTTAGGTCGCGTGCTTCGTCCCTCACCAGAGCTCCCTAGATTTAGATGATTACTATTTTCTGAAGCATAAATTTTCACCTCTTATGCATTTCTACAATCTTGTATTGTGAAATTATAAGTCTTATATTTCTAATAAAATTTTAACTCAAAAATATAATTTTCCTCAATTCCAAATATATAAAGCTCAACCATATGATAGTTTGAGATGCTCACTAGATTTCCTAATATCATGAGCATCCCCTATCTCCTGATCTTAATAAGTCTTTTCTTTCGATCTATCCTATTTGATTTTTCAAATATAACAAATTTATTGATAGTCATAAATTTTGAAGGTAACAATACTTTAATCGAGAGTATTAGAATTAATTTTATGATGTAATTAACATGTGGACTTGGCCCGGAATTTTAGAAGCGTGTTTAAATAAACCCTATTTTATTCATTGTAAAGTGAGAAAAATCTCGACATTTGAAGATCCATCATGTTGAGTGAGGGATCATTATCGAATAGTGATTTATCTTTTGATATGTGCACTATTCACGATGTCATCATCATCTCAATAAGTATATCATATATCCTCAGATCTGCATGCCCCCCATATACACACACATGCACATGAAACCAAAAATAAATACCACAAAAAGTTATTAAGAACACAAAAGCTATACATAACTATGTACAAAATCCTAATTAGCTATCTGAATATGCGCACTCCACGCTTAATAATTTCTAGAGAATAGGACATTAAGCAATGTCTCTAAGTTAAGATGCAATGTGACAAAATCTGATGCACCCGTTGTTATCAACTTACCTGATTAACCATTAAGAGAAGCATTAAACAATCAAAATCACCTTCAAGATATAAAAGATATGGCCTCACAATGCATTTAAAAGACTTGGATATGAGGATGAAGAAGAAGATGCATAAATTTCATCCCTCATCTCCTCCCACAAAGGCTTTTGAAGTCAATTGGCTTAAAAGCTCATCACCACCATCACATTGCCCACAAACTATCTCAACTAAAGAATTCCAAGCCACTAAACCTAAACCCAGCTTCCTCTTCTCCATCTCCTCCAACATGAAGCAAACCTCGTCCATTCTACCACCTCGAGCGAGCCCTGCAATCAAAGACCCGAAAGTCTCCAGACGAGGGCGATGCCCGCTGACCAACATTGCATTCAGAATTCCCAATCCCTTCTCGAATTCTTGAACCTTACAGAATCCATCAACCATCATTCTATAAACAGCCGCACTTGGCTTGCATCCCTCTTTCACCTGCATGTCCACCAACACCTTGTAAGCCTCTTCCGCACGGCCATTTTCGCACAAATAATTGATCAAAATGCTGTAAATCACATCGTCGGGTTTGATATTTCGCATTCTCATTTCGGCGAGGAGCTCTTTCATCTCGCCAAAATCACCTCTTTTCCCACAATCGCTCATCAACACTCCAAAGTTTATGACTTTGGTCTTGCAGCCTTGGTATTCCATGTCGAACATGAGCTTCCTTGCTGCAACATAATTGTCAGAAGAACACAGTTCTTTCATCAGAATGGCATAGGTTACAGCATTGGGGCATACTCCTTTCTTGACCATTTCATCCTTCAAGGCCATGGCTTTGTTCAGCTCCCCAATTCGGCCTAAAAGAAGGTTTAAGTAAATGAGCCAAGCTTGAAAAAAATAAAATGAGCTGATTATCTTTGTCTCAATAAGGAGAAACTATTAAGAGCATATATGCATAATCCATACACAATATATTTTCCTCAATAACAACTCAAGTGTACTCATATTTTATTTTATGATAAGGTTATGAATAACAAATTTTAGATTGTAAGTGCATCATTTTTATGCAATCAACACCATTAATTATAACATTTCTAGACACAATTGATAATCATTATCTTAATCATCGTGCTCATATTTAGCTCAACAATAAACAAGCCGTATATCATCACAAATTTATTCTGCACCACACCTCAGTGTCATCAGAGGTGTTGTGTTTATGCTATATTTTGTTGAATTTGCAGTGAAAAAATTATATTTTCTAACCCGAGCTGACTACCTGCGATGACGGTCAAAAAACTGTGATTTGAATTTTGTATGATAAAAAAATTATATACCCACCATAGCTCTTTCAAACACCAATTTCGTCTACAACACTTATACCATTGTTTTTTCAGCAACTGCATTTGTCTCAAATAGACCCTAAGTCAGATATCTATTTGCCTATTTGACTCCTATTTAACAAGTGCAAAATACATTGATTAAGAAAGGTCTTAAAACATTTTGAATTTATATTGAGATAAATATAATTCATAAATAATCAACAATTCTTATATTACACTTATTTAAAATAAATTTAAATATTTTAAAATTTATCATTATCAATTTTTTGGTTAAGATGTGCTCACCCTTTATTTTATTATATATATTTTTTTATTTTCAAAAAGAGCCTAAATCAACTCATTGTATTCCACCCTTACCTGCAAACCCGATAAGGATATTGTAACTGACCACAGAAGGGGTTACACCTCTCTTGCGCATTTCATCAAACGCTTGCCGGGCGGCATCATACCCTTCTATCTGAAACCTTCCTTTCATAACAATATTATAAGAAACATGATTTGCTCGAAGCCCGAACTCAGCGCAGCGATCAAGAAGACATCTTGAATCATCATGACGACCATTGCTGACAAGCGCGTCAAGGAGGTTGTTGAATGTATGTAGAGAAGGAGATTTCTGAGAGCAATTGAAGGAGGGAATGGAGACGAAGAGGTCGAGGGCTTTCTGAGGGAGGGAAGCGAGAGAGAAGTGGCGAATGAGGGCTGAGAAGAGCGAGTTAGAGCAGGGAATGCGGCGGGAGCGAATGAAGAGGAGGAGGGAGTCCAGTTCAGGGAAGAGGCGGGCGCGGGCGAGCCGGTAGAGGAGCGAGGAGCAGGCGGGGTAGTCGGGGTCGAAGCAGGAATGGAGCTGGCGGAGAGCGGCGTGAGGGTCGCCGGCGGCGGCGGATTTGAACGCTTTGAGGGCGGGGGTAGGGTGTTTGGGGCGTGGCGGAGCGCGGCGCGGAGGTTTCGAAAGGGGAGAGTGGCGGAGACCGGTTCGGATCTTTCGGGCGCGAATGAGCATTTCGGATTTCGGATCGCCAGCAGAAAATTTTGATATTTAAGAAAAGGTAAGGTAAGACTTATAATTTCTTTTATTAAAAAAAAAGTTAAATCCTAATTTTTAGTCCTCCAGCATACGAAGCTAGATGAGATTAAAAAATATAATTTTTTTATCACAAAATATTCAAAATATAAGCAAAAAATAGTGCCCTAAATAGCACTGCAATGCACTACACTGCTACGCCAAATACTCCCTTAAATAGAGGTGAAAATCACATAATTTTTAGTGCATTTAAGATAACTTTTTAGTTGCTTTATTTTTCAGAACATAATTATATTTGTGTTTAGCTACCAGTTAACTAGTTATTTTAAAAAAAAATTATGGTAAAAAACTATTTTTAAAAATTAAATCTGTTAAAGTGTGGTGGCTGTTAGAAAATATTTGTTCAACTTTTTAAAAATAAAAATATTTATAATATCAATAATCACATTTCAAATAAAATAATCCTTTTTTTCTATATAGATAGTGGTCATATAATTGAAGATAGTTGAGGTTATTTTTTATCAAAATTTTGATAGTCAATTTGATTGTAATAATTTTAAAATTATTTATGAATCAAAATTTAAATTATTATAAAATCTTGTGAATATATTTATTTTTGAAAGATTTACAATCACATCACACAATTCTTATAGTAAAATTAGATATTTATTTATTTAACAATTTCTTAAAAATTTTAAACATATGAATCTCATGAAATTCAATACCACATTGTGGTCCAATCTAAATTTATTGTTTTTTGTTTGTGCAACTCCAAAACTAAATCAAACTAATAATTTTAAATATTGCATTCTTCTTTTTCAATGTTGTACACAACAATTTTAAATATTGCATTCACTGTTTATTGTCTACATCATCGATCATTCTCAATAATATTTAATATTTAATAATGAGATTTTTTTATTATAGATTTTATATTCAAATATTCAAAATTAATTTGTTCATAAATATATATAGATATATAAAATCATTTTTTAGTTGAGAAAACCCCCCAGACACCTATTCTCTAACATCTTATATGTCCATTAACCTTAATACTGCATTGAAGTTAATCAATTTGGGACCTGCTTATTTCTAAATCAGCATGAAAATAAGTTCATGGAAAAATAAATAAAATAAAAATAATTTACAGAAATCAAATTTCATAAAATCTGTCCAATATATCTATAATATCACTTAATTTTAGCTTTTAAAAAAATTTGAAAGGTGAATCAGTTAACTCAGGTAAAGCAATAACGCACAAAAACTGTACCCTGCCATGGATTAAAACCACAGATTTATTATCCACTTTTCACATAAATGAGGCAATCGAAATAAAAATAGATTAACTGCAGTAGAGCAAAAGAATAGAAATCAAACGATGAGGCTGAAGAAATGGAGCCAGTGACAGAAGCAAAGCCTTCTGGTATGGTGGATTTAGATGTGTCCACGGAACCAGAGACTAAAAGAAGAAAGAGAAACTGAAGCATGTAGAAGCTGAGGAGGCCAAAGCCATGGAAGCAGTGAATGGAGCAAATGGTCTTGAAAAAGTTCTAAATGAAACTTCCAAGTAGAAGAAACATAAAAAAACGGAAGACGATAAGAAGATGACTTTAAGCCCACAAGAACATTCTATAAGCTGACAGCTGAAGACGAACACTGGAACAAAAAAAAAACCTCAAATATGAAACATTTTGAACTCATTATCAGTATATAATACAACACTATTGAGATTTTGAGACCGCTTGCACACCAAAGCTTTGTTAGTAACAAAAAACTGAGACTTTGTTGAGAACATCTTCAAAAGTAGCAGATACATAATCATACAAAAACTAACATCAAAAGGGAATAAAAATTACAACTTGATCATCTTCTTCACTGCCAGCAATGTGATTCAACTGATCGGAGCAGTGGCCTTGCTCTCTGGTTCAAGTAGACATTGAATTCTGAATGTGCTCATTCATCACCTCCAGCTTTTATCTTCTTTCCTTCGATTGTTCTTTGGACATCGCCATCTTCAGATTTTTTATGTTTCTTCTTCTTCTTGGAAGTTTCATTTATAACTGCTTCAAGACCATTTGCTCCATTCACTGCTTCCATGGCTTTGGCCTCCTCAGCCTCTAGATGCCTCAGTTTCTTCTTCTTCTTCTTGTTAGTCCCTGGTTCAGTGGTTGCGTCTCCATCCACCATATCAGAAGGCTTAGCTTCTGTCACTAGCTCCATTTCTTCAGCCTCATCTTTTGATTTCTTCTTCTTCTTGCTTTTATTTGTAGAAGATTCATTCACATCCTTCTTTTCTCCGGCTACAATGATAAGTTTAAATGGTGAGTACATGCCAGGGTAAAAATAAATAAAAAATCAACAATCAGCCTAAATAATGAACTGCAAATTTAAACTAAACAGAAGTGGCTGCATTAAGGATACCTACAAGAGAATTGAAAGGATTGAAAAACTTACATCTGGCAGTGCATCCTGAAGGAAAGAAAAAAAAAAACATGAAGATTCCAGATCCATATTACCGGCTAAATGCACTCTGAGTATCAATTATATATATTATTTTTTCATTAAACAAAAAAAAAATCAAATAATAACTTATTTAGAGTTACCGCACTTTAACAAATTTGGTTTTGAAAAACTACTCCCCATAGAAATATTTCAAAAAATATATATATTCAAATAAAAATGTGGTAATGATCTGTAAAATAAAATTACAAAAAAAAGCTCCCCAAAGGACCCTAAGAAAGCATACATAATTCAAATTCCATCAATTCTTTAGAAGTAACAGCAGATTCATGCGAGTAAAAACACCTTGAATTCTAGCAAATTAAGCTCTGAAGTTCTCAATGAACTCAAAATAATAAAATAAGAGAAAAAAAGAAAAAAAAATACTAACTAAAATAGTGATGAGTATTTAAAAAGAAAACAAAACTGTGGGTATGGCTCTCATCCAGAAAACCAAGATATTTTGTGTATCTGGGAGTTTTTTTTAGGATAACCAGCTGAATTGCATTTATTTATTTATTTATTTCAGCAATCAAACCTCATACCTAGCTCAACTGTTAATTCACTGCAGCAAGTGCTTCAAATACCACATTATGCATGTCTTCCTTAAACTATATTTGAATTCCTCAGCGAATTTGATTAATAATACACTATTTGGCATTCGAGATGCTCCAAAAAATAGCCAACAAATTAAAGTTTGATATGCTACAAAAAAATATAAGTAACAAGCAATACTTCACTTTGCTGCTTCAAGCAGCTTCAGAATGCAGCTTCTTAACATATGGAGATGTAACATATTCAATACTTAAAATAACAGTGGCAGGAAACTGGCTTTTACCATCTTCCTCAGTCAAGCTTTGCGAGATCAGCTTTTGTGAGATTTCAATGGCAGATTTCATAACATCAACATTCTTGCGAGGTGCAACCCCCTTGTCATAGAAGTCCAACCTCTCCTCAACCTGTTCCCTCAGCTTTTCCCCAAAAATAGTGGTGTTCATATCTGAAATAAGCATTCACCTGTAAATTAAAAAAAATACAAACATAATCATAGGTGATATCTAAATAAAGCTCTTTACCTGAGAAACAGTCAATTCGCGATGCAATTGAACACTTGTTTGCAAGATAACGAGCTAAGCGACCTTTATTCCGAGCAGAAGCACGGCCAATAAAAGAAGAGTGGAATATAAGGCCATATTTGGGAGTGTTTCCTCTAGTTTTTAGAGCTCTATAACACAAAAAATGTTAAACAAAATCATATGTAAATGATAGAATGAGAGCAAATAAATATCAAAGCAGAGCTGATAGTTATACTGCTGTCTTTTTGTATGTGATAATAGATGCAGTTTGAGGCTGTCCAAAAAGTTTGTTACTTTCAAATAGCTTGTGTTCAACTCAAAAAGCTCCCATTTGACTCGCTTTTTATGACAACAAGCCTTCACAAACAGCATGCATTCAACTCAAAAAGCTCGCATTTGACTTGCTTGTTATGAAAACAAGCCGAACACAATCTACCTTTCTTTTGATCGTGTTCAACTCATTAATTGTTCGTATAGAAATAATATATATACTTTAAATTTATACTCAGGGTTTAACTTAATTATAACTAAATTTTAAAATTTTTATAATTCGAGCCAAACAAGTTCGTTCTAGTTTGAACATTGCTTTTAACAAATAATTTCAAATACAAGCCAAATTCAAACAAATAAAAATTTGAATCATCTAAACAAAAACATACATCTAGCTTGCCCATATTCAGGTTGCTTCCACCCCTAACACAATTATAGGCACTGAATCTAACCATTCAGTTACATAATTATTACATGAATGGAGGAACTCTAAATAAAGGTTAGCACAAAACAGTAAAAATATATAAGATCAAGTTCAAAATACAGACCTAAAAAGTGCTTTCTCAGCACCAAGTATCTGAAGGGTGGACGCAGAACACTTTGCTAGATTTGTGAGACTTCCAGCATGAGAAATAAGACGTGCGCCGACAACTTCACCAATTAATGATGTCAAATTTGGCGCTATGGCATTCATTTTTGTGACAAGATACTCATACAACTTCTTCCTGTAATCAGATAAGTCCATAACCCTCTGAGCAAACTGCTTGACATTTATCAGATCAATTGGAGACAGGTCCTGCCCTATAAACATACATGAATGAGGAACAAGTCATGATAATTGAAGTAATTGGATTTGAAGTAAAACTTTCAGGTTTCTACCCATTGATGCCCTGGCTGCTTCTAAAATTTCATTAGCCTTTTCCTCATCACCAATTATATCAGCTAACTGTGGAATGTGTTCCTCAGACAACTTTGATTTGTCCTCCAGAAACTTTGCAACTTTGGCATATAAATAGTTATCATTAATAATCTTCACAAGCTCTGGAAAATGCCACGAGTACCACTCCCTAGACAAAACAACGGTACCAATTTAAACAAAAAAAACAACAAAACAACTATCTTTAATGGAATGCAACTTCTTCTTTCTCTGTAAGCTGTTTAGCTCCAAGTAATTAGCTACAAGTAAGAATTAGTAAATCTTTAAATACAAACTTAGTTAATCTTGTAGGCACTCATGTCTAAAAACTGTTTGGCGTGTTAAATATCCAATCTGGTTAAATCCTAATAAACAGCTTGGCAAATATTTTCAAGATTTAGTATTTAAATAAAGGTGAAGAAAGTGTACAACGAGTAGAAGTAATATAAAACACTTAAGTGCAACTTCAATAAGATTAACAAAAACAAAAATTTTGCCTAAAATGACAAAAAAAAATGAGATTTAAGATGTAGGATATGTGTCTCAAAACTGTTTGGCAAGACTTGAACTATATCCTGGATAAATCTTTACTAAATTTTGCAAACATGCATCTCCTAAAATCTAACATGCCTTCAAAATGAATGGAAAATCAAGTGTCAACAAACCTCACTCTCATGGAGAAAGTGTTGATATCTTTATCAAGGGTATCAAGAAGGAAGATTGCCTGAATGACCATGTTATCCACCCTATTGGCATTGAACTTGACCTTGGCCCTGCTATAACTGTGCCCCAATCCCAATTGAGCCTTCTCCAAGTCATTCGGCTACATCAGAAAAAGAAATATCATAAATTTAACACAAACAACGCCAGCATCATATAATCAATGCGCCAAGAATCACGGACCTTTAAATCCTTGATGAATCTATCAAAGTGCAGACGGATGCCACGCAATATCTCCAGGACAAAATCGTTGCTTTGGCATGGAATCTTCGTCACCTCGAAGATCTGGGACCCAACCTTCGGCTCTGCGACTCCAAGACTAAACTTTGGCTTCTTCCCATCCTTCCTTTTTGGAAGATTGAGTTCCAAGACGTTCCTCAGCTCGTCGGTCATAATCCCTGAAGCATTAAACCAACAATCTCAAAAGCTACGGACGGACAAGTTAAATAAAGATTATTTGATGAAGTTAGAACGGAAGTTACCTTCGGAAATAGCATTACACTGCTTGAGGGCATCGAGAGCTGAGGAGAAGGGGCTAAAGGCTACAAGGCGAACGACCTTCCCGAACCGATTGAGGTCGAGGACAGATTCTCGTACGGCATCAACGCTCTGGCCGATCTCGTCGATCCCATGGGCGAGGAAGAGAGAGTAGCCAGAGGCCGATTCGAAGAGTAGATAGAGCGCCATTGATGGGCGATGAGAAGGAAGCCGAAGGAGCTCTCGCCCCAACTTCTGTTAGGGTTTTTAGGGGATTTGGGAATTGTGTTGGGGTTTTAGATAACGGAAAAATTATTTTTCAATATCTTGTTTTCATTTTAATTGTTTCATAATATATAGTATAGATAAAAGTTTTTTTTTACTATTAAAGTCAAAGTATAAATTTAATGAAAACATAATAATTTAAATTTTTAATACTTATTTGAATGTTTTATCAACTAAATTAATTGATGCTTAAAGTAGATAAATAATACTAAAAAGTTTATAGCTTGATTTAGTGATTATAAGTATTCTTAATTTAATAAGAATATCTCATTATTTAAAAAAAAATCATATTTGAATATAGTGTTAAACAAATATTATGTGGGATATGTTATTTTTTGGCATATTAAATTTTGAATAAATAAATAATAAATTTACATTATTATTAATTATACAATATAATTTTTTATATTAGTAAAAAAATTGATATGATTTTTCCATCACTTCTAATGCAAAATTTTTAAGAATATTTACATACTTATCATGCAACTTATTAATTTACACATTTAATGTATAACTTTGATATTTACTTATATAATATCTATCACATAAAAAAATTACTAATATACTTTTACGAAGTGAAAGGTACATTTTTATATACATTTTTTTGACTTGATTGTAATATTAAAGTATTATATAAGTAAATATAAAAAAAAATTAGATATAAATACATATTATTTTGTTCTGTAATACCTTTACATTTTGAAATTATGACATGAAATATTAATTGTTGATTATTAATTTCATCTTTCATTTGTAAATAGTTTATCTAAATAATACTCTTTTCACTGTCCAACTTTGTTGTGGTGACAAAGTTCGTTTGGTCAACATAATTATCAATACAGAAGATGCTAGAGCTACTATCCAATTTAGTAGTGTAAACTTCCCAGCTATCGCAGCTGCAAACAATCTTCTACTTGAAACACCTGCATATTATACACACCAACTTATGCAAGGAAGGAGGACGATTGGAATGACCACTACTGTTATTGAGATTCCTCAAAAGAGAGCTTTTATATTGAAAGATAATCACTTTTTTAGAAATTTTATGTTAAGATGTTGTTTTAATAAACATGCCTCTACACAAGATTCTCCTCTAAGGTCAGAAGTCATGCTTAAGCTATGACGTAGACTTAACCCAATCTCTTTTGGTCACTCTAGATCACTATAATCCACTTAATCACTACCACATGCATTAAGATTATTATAATTTTCACTTAACTTAGTATGCTTTGAGTTTCAAACATTCTTCTATCGATTGAATTATTTAAATCTCTCTTCATATGCCAAATATATCATCGTGAGTCGATGACTCAAGCTTATTATTGACATGAGTAGTACACAAACTCTCCATTTAGTCAACCTATGACCATTTGATGAATCTATTAGGTTATGTACAATACCCTTCTTCCTAATTAGAACCATGATCTGACTAATTTGCTCTTGACTTTGTAACAAATATACTTGGAGTTTGTTCACAACTATAGTGGCTCACACCTTGTATTAAAGAGTTTAGCTGGACCATAGGTCAATTCCTCATCTGTTTATCATTCAGATCATTCTCACCACTTTGTGATGAACTAGTATAACATAGGGACACTTCACATAAGTTCTAGATTCCTTAGACTTTAGATTAATCTAAACTCTTTGGTCAACCCAGTAGTCTAGTTGCATTCTCTTATAGTTTAGTTGACCTTAGGCCAAGTAAAATTGACTTGACTTTCATTGGAGATTATAGGACTTATTCACATGTCATTGTACCCAATAGAATCCACTTAAAAACTTTTTAGTAAATCTCAAGCTAATTATAATTATACATAATCAAACCCGTCCCATTAGATCACTCTAAATTGGACCTTAGTAGGTAGAAAAAAAAAATTATTTATTTTTTAAGAAAAAGATAAGATATTTCTTATTATTATATATCTACTTTCAGATGTCTATTATCATTACTGATCATATCATGGATGCACCTAAAAAAATGAGTTATTTTTCAACTATGGGAATAATTATTGGATTCATATATTTAATATGCCCATGACTTGCATCAAAAGTTCATAGAGTGGATTGATCTAGGACTATTACTTTATATAATTCTTTAATATTATTTGAAGTTAACAATCTCACTAATTTTAATTCTTATCTATGATTTCAATATAAAAATACTCTTAAAATATGGAGGTTGATTCATAGACATAACTTCGAAAAGACTCATCACTTAAAATTGAGATCGTAAATAAAAATATAAATATCATCATTTTTAAATTAAAATATTTTATTATTTTAAAAAATAGTCACTAATCAGAAAAAACTTCAAGGTTTATAAATGTTATAATTACGAAATGGAAAAAAAAAAAGCATTAGCATCTTGGCTAGGGTTTCCTCGCACCCCCCTCTTCTCTCCTCGCTGCCTCGCGAAATCCTCCGATTTTCGAACGGAAATCACAAAATCGGCTGAGATAGTGTTCCTCCCTTCGTGGCGAGGTCGTAAGGCCTTAGCGGCCGCACTATGGCGGAAGCTAACCGAGGTATCTCGTCCCTCAACTGAAAAAGTATGCTCACTTCTCAAGTCTCAATCTCTAGCCCCTTCAATCTCTTGTTTATGCCTCCAGAGGAAGATGTCATCTCTTTCTCAAAGGAGGAAATCGTGGATGGTTCCAAACTGTGGAGCAATGCGCTGGTGGGATATGCTTTAGGCAGATGACTGTACTATGAAAACTTACTTCAAGCCATAAGGAAATTATGGCCTCTCCGCGGTAACGTAGATCTTATTTCTCTTGCAGATGGTTTCTTTTTGTTCAAATTCAGTTGCAATGAGGATTATGAGATGGTGTTAAATGGGGGGTCGTGGTTCATTTTGGGAAAGCCTTTCTTTATTAAAAAATGGACTCCGGACTTTTTCTTAGTGCAAGAAGATTTCAAGGACATTCCCATTTGGGTTAAATTCTCCAATCTTCCTCTTTGTTATTGGTCGGAAAAGGGCATATCAAAAATTGCTAGTAAAATTAGAGTACCCCTTACTGTTGATCCTCTCACGGCTAAATGGGCTAGATAGACCTTTGCTCGAGTTAGCATTCAAATCAGCACTAAATCCACTCTACCCGAAGCCATAAAACTCTCCCTCAATGGAAAGGAAATCTTACAACAAGTGAGTTATGAATGGAAACCTATCCCATACACGCTACACACCCCATCTACGCCTCTAAATCTCCAAACTTTAAGCCTCATCTCCTTGCCACAACAAAATCTTATGAGGAAACCCCGATCCACTACTCTCCACTCCACTCAGCCTATGCTCATGCATACCACAATCACCATACCAGCCCCAACCCCAGACCTAAATCTCCCAATAAATAACCCGTCCTCTAGCATTGAATCCGAGGATCTGATTCAGTAAAATGAAAATATTATCTCAAACACAGCTGTACCTCCAATTCCAATCACATCTCTCGGCACAATGCAAAACCTGTTTGCAACTTTGTCTAACCCTTTTCCTGAGAATCCTAAGGAGAATAATACAATCTCATAAACTTATATAGTTTCAACATCCAAACACCTCTTGTGCTCAATTTGACCAAAGGTAGAAAAGGTAGGCCTAAAGGGGGGCCTCCCAATACCATTAGATAATGCATAACTCTATTAATATTGCCTCTTGGAATGTAAGAGGCTTCAATAGTGACATTCGGGTCACTGACTGCAGAAAATTTGTTAAAGACAATAACATTGATATTATGTGCCTTCTTGAGACCAAGTTAGCTCAGCATACAATATCCACTACCACTGACAGCAAATATTTTGATATTTTCTATAATGAAGATATGGTGGATAATTTTTTGGAAGCACCAAATGGTCGAATATGGATAAAATGGAACACTAATAAAATTGATTACTCTGTTATCTGTAAGCATTCTCAATTTATACATGGTAAAATATCTTTGGGATCAACTCAATCCTTCCTCATCACTGTTGTCTATGCTAACAATAGCAACCTTAGTAGAAAGGATTTGTGGAACTCTCTCAGCTCATTAGCTAGTGATATTAACGAGCTATGGATCATTATGGGAGATTTTAACTGCATCAGAAGGCATTCAGAAAAAATTTGGGGTCGTTCTATACCCACAAGTAAATTAGTTGATTTCAATGATTTTATATCTCAATCTGGTCTCCTGGAAATTAACAATATGGGACATGCATTTAGCTGGATTAATCAATAAATACATAACCCAATCAGCTGTTTGTTAGATAGGGTACTATGCAATTTTCAATGGATGAACACCTATCCTCATTCTGGTTGGAAGGTTATGTCTCCTCTTACATCAGATCATTCTCCTATTATTCTCTCTACTGGAAAGAAGCCAATTCTCAAGCACAGATTTATGTACAAAAATTACTGGAAAAAATGCCCAGATTTTATTGACATAGTGGAACATGCTTGGAGCAAGCGTGTGGATAGGGACCCAATATTTGCTTTATTAGACTCAAAACACAAAGATAGCTCTTAATAATGCAAACTGGCACTCTTATAGCTACATTGCAAACAATATCTCCAGGCTGAAAGTTAAACTTGAAGACTTGCAACTCAAACTTGATTTCAACCCTCTAAATTCTGAATATCTAAATGAGACTCTCCAGGTTCAAAAATCTCTCAATGAGGCTATTGATTTGTGAGAATAATTGGATCAAACAAAGGGCAAAATGTGTATGGCTTACAAGAGGAGAAGATGACATCAAATTTCTATATCAAAAAATTAGCATAAGGAAAAGTAAAAAAAATATCAAAAGCTTGAAGGTTAATGATGTTGAAATTTGTTCTCAATAAGACATAGCTAGGGAGATTACATCACATTTTGCAAACATTATAAACAACCCTCATAGAGACACTAATGAGGATTGACTTAACATCCCCATTGGACCTTAAATCACTGCTCAACAAAGCACTTTACTTACTCAATCTTTCAACACCGAGGATATTAAAATTGCAGTGTTTGACATTGGATCTGAAAAAACACCGGGACCGGACGGCTTTACATCTCAATGCTTTAAGGACACATGGGAGATTACTGGATGCTCTTTAGTGAATGCTATTCAATACTTTTTCTCTATTTATATATTGCCTCACAGGGTCAAACACACTACTATCACTCTAATTCTAAAATCCTGTCATGCAGAAACAATTACAGATTATCGGCCACTTTCTTTGTGCAACTTATTATATAAGGTGATATCAAAACTTTTTGCTAGTAGGCTTCAAATGATTCTACGACATATTGTCCATCCGGCTCAAGCTGCATTTCTAAAGGGTAGACACATAGCTGACAATATTATCTTAGCTAATGAGGTCTTGCATGGATTCAATCAAAAACATAAATCAAAGAGCTTCTATGCTAAAATTGATCTTCAAAAAGCATTTGACAACGTCAACATAAACTTTATTATACATAGACTCAAGCTTCTAAATTTTTCCCAAACTTTCATAAAATGGATCGAAGCTTGTGTGTTGCATGTGCCTTTCTCCATTATACTTAATGATGAACTATCGGGCTACTTCTTCTCTTCCACTGGTTTAAGGCAAGGCTGCCCATTATCCCCTTATCTTTTTGCTATCATAATGGATGCTTTCTCTAGATTATTGGAAAATGACACTAATGCTGATAGATTCAGCCCAATCAAAACTACAAATGGGATTCTTTCTCATCTTATATATCCTGATGAATTGCTGGTTTTGGATCGGCTTACCATGCTAATATTAGTTATCTATCATCTCTTCTCTACTCCTACAAGGAGTCGAACCTCTCTCCGAATGGCAGCAAATCCAATATTTGCTTCTCCAAAGTCAGACTCTGCTAAGGAATGATAGCTCTATCATGGGTTTTAATATTCAAATACCTTGAAACTATTTAGGTCTCTCAATCTCTCATTCAAGGATGAAATCGACTGATTGTGATAAAATCTTCAACAAATTGTATAAATGGTTTGCTGGGTGGAAAAGATCATTACTCTCTTTTGTTGGTCGGTTACAATTGGTTAGATTTACCTGTGCTAGTTATTGTGCTTACTGGTTTAGAGCATTGTCCATTCCCAAAAAGGTTAGAAAGTCTATAAGGAGGCTCATCTCTTCCTTCCTTTACAATAATGGGGCTGAAAAGAAAATTCACTATAGCCTGGGAAAACACTTCCAAACCGATTGATGTTGGGGGAATTGGACTTGCTAGTATAGACTCTTTAAATCTAATGTGCAAGGCTAAAATTATTTGGAGATTATATAATTCCAATTTTCTTCTTGCTAATTTTTTCAGAAATCAGCACCTCTCAATTTGAAGAGGCACTACTACTATGACTACTGCATTAGTTAAAGAGCTAAAAAATATGACGGTTAGATGTAGAGGTTGCATCACCTTACAGGTGATAACAGAAAGCAAGCTTTCATTCTTTTTTGATCCATGGTTAGGAGGTTTCTCTCTGGTTGAAATGTTTGGGCTTATGGTGTTTACTTGGTTTGATTGCTCCACATCCATGCTAGTTTGTGAAGCTATTTTTGAGAACCATTGGAAACTTCCTATGAATGAACATACTCTTTATGAATGTTTAAACAAGATCCAAATCATTCCAATTCTTAATAAAGCTGTTAGCTATTTATGACTGAAAAAAGATAAATATAGCCACAAAACAACTCATAACTATCTTTTTCAGAATCAATCTAAACCCTGTTGGATAAAGTTCATATGGCACAAAGGTTATTCATTAAAATTTGCTTCTTTTGCTTGGAGAATAATCTTTAACGGAATGAAAACAAAAGACATATTGATTAAGAGAGGTATGTTAGTTAATCAGTTAAGTGTTCTATGCTAGAAGGTTAATGAAAATCATCACCATCTTTTCTTTGAATGCTCATATTTCATAGATATTATTAGAGCTACTATACCTCACGGTTCTTTTTTTTTCATTTAATACATTAACTCAACTACTTCTTTATGGATCAAATTAAAAACAACAAAAAATTCTTTCTTCTTCCGTACTATGCGACTTTTTATATATGGAAGGAAAGAAATCAATGCATTTTTAACAACACATGTCAAGAGACTAGAGGGGTTATCAAAATCATTTGCAATGTTATAAAACTCAAAAGCAATAGATGGCACCATAACTATACTTTGCCGGATCATATTCAACATCTATATTCTCTCTAATATATTCTAAGACACATTGCTTTTTCTTTGCGGGACATGTTATCGACTGGACTAATGACCTTTCTTTCCTATGGCGAATACTATGTGAGGATCATGATTGGAATCCTGAAGCTTTCTGGCTCTACAGTGCTTCTTACAGTGTCTGTTTCTTTTTCTTTTGAAGCAACGATGAGTTTCCAGCTGAATCGCTCAACCGACAACCAACTATCATATATCAACTGGATATTAATCTGACAGCCAACTTTTATGCTTAATCTGGGTGGTCCAATTCTTCGCTCTTTTGCTCTACTTAATGTGAGTATTATGCAAATGAATTTGGTTGTTGAGTACTCTGACGATTGTTGGGCATTTCCATTATTTTTGGCTGGGTTTTCTATATTATATATCGAATGTCATTTACTGGAAATGGATCAGTGTGTTATCACATTTAAAATTGGTTTCTCTCTTTCGATTTCTGCTTTTTATCTTGTGCCGTTTTTTGTTGGGTTCATTTATATCATTTAATGATTGATTTTCCGTTGATACATCGTTGTCGTGACTGGGACGTTACAAGCAATTTCATCCCCAATTCTTTGGACATCTTGAGCTCTCATCTCATACATTCTTTGATTCATAATGCTCATTTCCTTTATTATTTTGGTTTATTTCGATTTCATGTATTTTTTTCAAAGCTTTCCTGTGTTTTGTTCTCTGATAGGCTATAAATGATCAATTGTACAAAGTTTTTGGCATACTGGGAAAGAATTTTCCTAATCTATTTTTTGGTATTTGCCTTGATCTTTTAATAAAATTTGGGTACGGCCCTCAATTTTTCCCAAAAAAAAAAAGTTTTATAAATGTTATAATGGCTTTATAAATTATTATGAATTATCATTCAACTACATAAAATCTATTGTTATCCCATATTTATTGAAAAAAATATATGCATTTTTTATGCTAAAAAAAAATGGAATTACAATAAAAAAATTGTATTAATTAATTACAAATTTTGTGATGAATATATTGAGCGTAAGTTTTTCTATAAAATAAATAACTTATGAATTTTTTATTGATTTTATCCGGCTCTGCCCTTTATCCCACATCTAATTGAAGAAGTTAAGAAGATTCATTTATATAGTTGCAGCGTCATAGAAAAGGCGTCTCTTCGGAGACATCCGATAAAATTGGAACGATACAGAGAAGATTAGCATGGCCCCTGCGCAAGGATGACACGCATAAATCGAGAAATGGTCCAAATTTTTTTGCAAAAATTTGATTTTGTTTCAATCTAGGGTTTCGTCGCTTCGTTCGCTGAGGCAAATCGAAAGGTAATTCTATGTTTTTTAACAAAATTGTCGCAACTTCTTCCTTCTTAGTTATGATCAAATCTTTTACAGTTTTTTTAGTGCTTTCGATCATTTTCAATGTCATGTTATCTTCTCTATGATTATCAGATCTGTTCCGTCTTCTCCAAATTATTGATTCCGGTTGTTAAGTACGTCAATGATCTTCTTCAAACGTAAGGGGTTTAAGTTCTTAGTTTACTTTCCCCGTAGTTCCTATGGCGAAATGATTCAAAATTCCTTAATTTTCATTTCTCCTGTGTGGTTTTTCTTTACCTGCGAAGTTTCATTAATGGCATCACGCTTTTGTTCCTCCAATCACTTCTGTTAAGTTTCCAATAAGTCATTTTTTTATTTATGCGATAAGTTTTGTTGATAGTTTCTTCATAATGCTATTTGATTTATCTGCTTTTAGATTTGCTCCTTTGTTGTGGTTTCTTGTTTGTGGGTTTTGGATTACTTGCTGTAAGTTTTATTTTCATTTGAGGATTGTATGTATAGATTGCTCCGTTGTTTATAACTGGAAACCGAATTAGCAATGTGAAGCTTGTGTAGAACCTCAAAAAGGCACTTTTTAAATAGAATGTGGCATAGGTGAGGTTTCTTTATCTTCGTATTTTTGATATAAGTAAGATTCTTGATGGGTTTTTTTTAGTCATATGCACTCTTCTCTTGTCAGTTCATCATCTATAATTTAGAGTGCTTCTTTGGTGGATAATTACATCATTATGCAGAAATATACATATATATATACATAAAAAAAAAATACATATATATATACATATATATATATTTGCAATTTGTGGGTCTTATAATGGCTTGGTAAAGATGAACTGATATGAGAGAACCTTCATTCGCTAAAAAAAAGTTATTGCACATCTTCATTTTGGCAAATCTTAAAATTACTACATAAAAAGGAATGTTCTTGTTTGAATGGATTTATTATGCATTATACATTCATTCTAATCTCATTACAACAATTACAAATTTTCTTTCTTTAATCACATAGTTAGCTATAATATATAAGAGTCTACTTATGAAATGTATAAGCATTTCCAAAGTCAGTAACATTCAAGATTACAAAAATGTAGCATTTTTTTTTTTAAAATTTAAAATATAAGCTTTCTAAGTATGAAATAATATTCCTTTTAATGCAACCACAAGTAAGATGAATCAAAATAAAACATCACACCATCTATAAGAATACTTATTGATCAATCATCATTTACTTATCCCAAATATTTTTGCTAGACTTGAATATACCTCAGTTACAATTCCACAGGCTTCGTGTTTATCTAAACAACGTAACCATATTCGATCAAAGGATCGTCGGTACAAGGTGCCATTCACGAGAGCATAGGAGAGAGCTCTCTACTTCACCTAATGAGCTTGTGACTTCTTTTGAGGTAGTTTACTGGTGTTATCCTATTTGTTCAAAATATTCTTCATGAATTATTTTGAATAACATTTATTCATTTAATTTTAGTTCTATCCCTTTTATATTGGAAACTAGCTTGTAAATCTAATGTCTTTTCATAGATTTATTGCTTAATATAGAAGGTAGTAAATCACCCTCAAAATCATCATTTGCCTTATCTCAATCATTTGATGTTGGCCAAAACTCATGAAATAGAATGTTGTGAGTTTTAAATGCATTACAATATATGATAGGGAGAGAATGGCAAGCTTGTTAAAGATATAGCGATTGAGAGGTATGGTACAATTAATAACACTGGTTGAGAAAAAGAGTTGGCTACAAATAAAAGCCAAAATGATTTTCCATGATAGGAGATTGACAAGTAAATAAAATAGCATAAAAATGGATGCCAATTTAAGGATCAAGTAACTTATTTAGCACTATCTTTTTTTCATCTGAGAAGCGTTATTGATTTTTTCTCTTAAGAAAAAGTTGTACAATAGCTTCTTTGTAGCTTACTAATATACTTAGGGGTTATTTGGATGCTTACATTACTAGTGTAATGCAAACTAAATTTATCACATTTCTAAATTTTGGTGTTTAGTCTGTTGATAATGGAATGTAGTGTAAAATTTTGTTGAATTCATAATTCAACATTCAGATCAAATATGACGTATTTAGAAATCACTCAAATTTGACTGATTTTCAAATACACGCCACCGTTGACCAGTTGTCAGCTGCCATCCACTATCGTAGCTCACCAGGCACTTGTTGTAGCAAACCAAGCACTCATCGCCGCCATATTTTACATTAATTTCATTTTAATTCAAACCAAACACACCAAAAAAAAATCTTTTATATTTATTTTACACTTAATCAAATAACTCTAAAGTATTTCAAATACAATATACTTCAATTATAGTGGATTAATTTAACATTACATTTCTTTTTCAGCAAATTAAACACCCCCTTAATAATAGCCTCTTCCTCATCATAAATTTTTAAAAACTACAATAATTTAATAGCCAAACAAGTAAAACTATTTCATTATTTGTTGAAATATAGATTGTTGATCTACATATGCATTTCACAATGCAATGTGACGAAGCTTGATGAAGATGATGGACAACAAATACAACATTGTGTGAACATAGGATTACATCAATAAGCTAAAAAAAAATGAGAAGAAAAGAATTTAAAAAAAAAACTCTAATGTTGTCAAATATGGCACCGAGAAGATATACAAATCTCTTAGAAATTTATGACGAAAGCAAATTAATGAGGTCAATAATTAACACACAAAAAGTATATATATATATATATATATATATATATTTATAAGAATATAATTTTGATTCTCAATAATAATGAAAACTTAGAGTGCAAGAATTTGTACACACATGTTGAAGATGCAAATTGGAGTTCAGATAAATTAAGTTAAAATAATATAATTAAATATTTAGTATATATTTTAGCATGTATACATAATTAACTTTAAAAGAAAAGAGGAAGGGAGTGGACTAAATATGAGTTATTAAAAAAAAAAAAAACTCATTCTTGCCGTCTAGAGGTTTTAATATTACACAACAACAACAACAACAACAACAACAAGCCTTAATCCCACTAGTGGCTACATGAATCATTCGTCCATTGTGTCCTATTATGTGTCAAATTCTCATTTAATTCAAGTATACTAAGATCATTTTTATACATCTTAACCAAGTCTTTTAAGTCTACCTCTACCTTTCTTAACATAAGAAATCTAATGCATCTACTCTCTCTCATCGAATCCGACGCTTTATGTGGCCAAACCATCTAAGGCGACTCCCTAATCTTATCTACCAAGCTACCAAACTTTTTCCAACATACTCATTTTGCATTCTATCTCTAAGGGTAAAGCCACTCATCCACTGAGCATCCTCATCTCTCAGAACACTTAACTTAGTCTTATGTTTCTCTTTATTGGCCAACATTCGCACCATAAGTCATTGCGGTCTTACCACCATCTTATAAAATTTTTCCTTAAGTTTAAGAAACTTTTCTATCACATAATAGGGGATGCATTCTTCCACTTCAACCATCCAACTTGAATTCTACTAATAATATCTCCATCTATTTCACCATCATTTTGAACAATAGAGCCTAAATATCTGAATCGCTCACTCTTATTAATGACTTGATCACCTAAAGTCACAACACTATCACTAAAAGAGGTTTTAATATTAATATCATTAAAAAAAAGATGCTTCGGCTGAGTAAAAAAAGGAGATAGAGGAAGCTTAAATTGCAAAATAATATATATATATATATATACCATACCGAAAAAGAAAAGGTCCTCTTTCTCCCAAAGCGGGATCTGCTCGGCTCGCAAACTGGAATTTTAGATTTTTCTAGCCCGCCTCCCTTTTTTCACTCTGATTTTCACACTTCAGCCACACACAAGCAGCCGCAACCTCTTATTTTCAATTCCTCAAGTCCATTTTCTTACAGCTGACAACGCCCTCATTTCCACTGTAGCAGCCTCCTCTATCAAACTCAAGTCAGCTCCTTTTCCTTGCTCATCTCCAACCCAAGCACAAGCTTCTCTCAAGCCGAATCCTCAAATCAACTGATATGATTCCAAATTCTCCAAAAGACAACAGAAGTAAAAGGAATAAAAAAATTCCATATTGGATGAAAGACTTCATTCAATAATATAGGAAATGATAAAATAAGAATCAGTATAGGCCATTCTACTGCTAAAAGATTTAGAAGAGTAAGAAATGAGCCACATACATCCATAAATTACAACAGAAGGGCTATAGTATAAGGGAATTACGACTAACTTAATATAAGTCCAAAATACAACTCAATATAAGATCCTGAGAATTAATAAATATCAAAACCAAGATGAGCAAATGAGATTATGTGAAGAGAAGCCAAAGAACTTCCAGAATGAACCTTGCATCAACACCCAAGACAGAGATATTTCAAATGACAAAAGAATAATAAAGAAGCAATCAAGAAACCAATAAATGATTTTTACAGCTAAGCTAACAAAATAACTGGATACTTGAGAAAAGCCGACAAAAAAAGATAAACAAACTCAGAATCGAAAACAAGCTTACAAGAGTGTAAGAAATTCAATATTTGTAATAGAAAGTAGTTATCCATGTATAGAAAGCCTAGATCTATATTAGTAATAGAGAGAAGAGACTATAAATAGAAGTAAGAAGTTAAACAGAAGGGAATGAATATATTTCTGAACGGAATTCTTCTCTTTCTTTGCTCCTTCTTCTTCTCCTTCCTCCTTCCTCCTGCAAATTCTTCTAGTTTATTCGCCGGAATCACCATCTTCCCCGGTAGGAACCCTAGGGTTTCTTCCCCTGCTCCCCACCTTTCCTTTCTCTGGAGTGTCGACGACTCGAACTGTCGAAAAGAGAAAGGCCAAAATAGGTTAATGCAAAAGCTTCTCACGGAAGATTCATTAGACGGCCAGCAACCAGCCACAGCAACATCCATCAACGGCTCAAATCCATTTCAATGGAGCAGTTATCAAGACAACCATATCAATCAATCGATCAGGAAGAAGCCGCGTGGATTCCACCATCGGTAGAAGGATCAGACGGTGAAATTCAAGGCTAATAAGGTAAATCCAAGTGCTAGATCCAACGGCAAGGAGGAATATGGCGCAATTAGACGGCTCAGGAGGCAGCCGTTGAACCCAATCACTATTCCTAGCTCAAGCCGGGTTCATTCCACTCAGATCGGCTCAATTAACCCAAACCGGTCTGTATCATCAACTCTCTCTAGCCAACCAGCCCACCGCTCTTCCTCCCACACATACAAAACCAAACGAGCAGCTTCCCTCTCTTGACAGCAAACGACATCCTCTCCCTCTCTCAGGTTCGCATAGCCGGTTTCACTCAATTTTTCATCCTCCTACTGGCCGAAACTCCCTTTCATCTCACTTTTGTTTTCAGCTTGCCGGATTAGCAAGCAAAACCTGAAACCTACATCCTACTCTTTCACACAACCTGCACTAAGCGAGCTTTCCCACTTTCGCGCACTAATCACTCCCTCCACCATCTCAGCCTCATGAGAAGAGCATATCCCATCCCATTCTCTATCTAGCTGAACTTCTAATTCTTTTTTTTACTCCCTGCAATACCACACAACAGCTCTCATGTCACCTCTTTCCTGTTTCTAATAAGCCACCGACAGCACATCCACTCCTCTGTTCAAGTTTCCAACGGCAATGACTCAACCCAGTTACAACCCTTCAATCTGAATTGTATCCATGCTAATCCAAGCAACACATCATTTTGTTGCCAACATCTCCTCCGCTCTAACCATGCCTCTCTTTCCATCTCTTTTCCAACCTGCTTTCATTCTCTTCTCCATCCAAAATAGCCACCGACCTCCCCACCTAGCCAATTTGAGATACTACACTTTTTGTTTTCTCTTATCAAAATCCTACTGATCTCTCATCACATCATCCCACACAATGCAAGGCATAAATGATAGAGAAAATGCCAATCATGTTAAATATATATTAGAAATTTGGTTGCGTTTGTAAAATTTCTTTGCAAGTGCCCAAAGCCCCATCCACATTTTTTTAAGCATGGTGGTTTTGAAGATTTAGGTCACGGTGTCACTCAACACCGACTGTTCACGCCTTTTTAGACGTGGCAGGCAAACCCAGTACACCCGAGGCAGCTCCCTACGCGAGGATGAGGTTGGGATGCTCTGAAATTTTGTTAAACTCTGGATTTTTATAGGACTTAAATAAGACCAAAAAAATATCACATGAACTTTAAATTGATAATTACTCAAAATGAATCATAATACAAATCTTCAAAAGCCTAAGAAAATAAAGAAAATTCCTAAATATTAACAATAACAACAACAAGCCTTAATCCCATTAGGTGGGGTCGGCTACATGAATCTTTCGTCTCCATTGTGTCCTATTGTGTGTCAAATTCTCATTTAAATCAAGTATGCTAAGATCATTTTTATACATCTTAACCAAAGTCTTTTGGTCTACCTACCTTTCTTAACATAGCAAATCTAACGATCTACTCTCCTAATCGAGTCATCTGACGTAGGTAGAATCTCCCTAATCTTATCTACCACTGGGGCTACTCCAACTTTTTCCCGAATAAAGAAAATTCCTAAATATTAAGACAAATAAAAAAAAAAAAACTTACTAAATGCTTAAAAAGACTTGAAGAACTTAGAAGAATCTCTTCCTAAATAACAAGTAAAGTCTCATCGCACGCACTAAAATTCTCAGAATAATCAATAGAAATGAGTAAACTCGAATGAGAATGAAATGAACAGTCTGTCTATTTATAGACAGGAAAAGATGCTCTGTGGGACCGCTAAAAATAAAATAAATTATATAAAGATAAATTTCATCGCGCAAATAAAATCTAAATTTTTGAAAGAGCATCTTGTTAAGAATCTAAAAGGAAATCAAGTTAAAAGTAATACAATTTAGCTTTAAATTTTTTAACGCCATCGAATTCGTAACACATTCTACAAGCGAACATAAAACGTTAATTAAGACTTCAATTGAACTCTTGCATGCATCATGAAGTGAGCTTATAATTAAATTCATCATCTCAATTTGCGTGTAAATAATCAAAGTTTTCAATGAAACGAAAAGTACATGCAGCATAAGGCAATTATATGTTCAAATTTATAGTATCGAAATACATTTAAATAAACTAATGATGTTGCATACATCATAAAATATGATTAAAATTCAAGTTCAATGTCTCAAAATTATGCAAACATTCTTAATACACCCGCATGAGCTCCAACACTACACTGAATACTTAAACTTACTGTTTGAGGGTGCTGCACGAGTTGATTCCCGGTTTGGTCCTAGGATCGAGTTCGGGTTAACAAAACCTACAAAAATCCAATGATAATATTATAAAAATTTCAACTTAGTAAAATCTGAGAAGTTAATTTTGTCACATAATTATAAAAGATAAATCTAAATTTATTGACACAGATTCTCAAGTTCAAGCTCCCAAGTGAAAAGTCTCAAATCTGATCTTCTACACTCAAACTATAGTTGACAAGGTTTAGATGATAATAAATTTTGAGACTTTAGATCCAATTCTTTATAGAAAAGAGGTAGAGTTGACATGGTCTATTAGTCAACAATAGTCATGTGATTAAAAGGCTACTACTACTAAGGTTTAAATGATCAATTTTTATATATTCAAATTTAAATCAATTATAAAATGATCAAATATTCAAATAACAAAATATAAATTAAATAAAATTAATTATTTAAATTTAAAGTAAAATTCATTCACTCATCCGTAACTGTTTGTCAAGGGTGACAAATTAAGAAAATTTTCTATAGAATGTATTTTGATAAACTAAAAAACCTCACGATTAAGGTGATCTTAAACTTGTCTCTTTAGACAAGCGCCACAGAATCTGAGATTCTTGGACAATGCAACACATGACTGCTAATAAGTATTTTTCGATCAAGTTGGGATTACTTCCTTGCTAAGTAGGTAGGGACCACGACAGTTAGGATGCTATGGGATCTTGATGGTAGCGTTATCGTTCCCCCAACCATCCGCTTTAAGTCAAAATGATGAATTTTATAAATTCATAATTTTATACTCTACATGTTACTACTATAGTGATCTAACAACTAGCCTTAATTGAAAGTTCTCTCTCAGCTTTGAGTGAGGTAATTAATTATAGGTGCTTGCGCCTATAGGAAACCTAGAATCATATCTAAAGTTCTCATAAAATGAGAGCAAAATCTCTGGATAGTGTCTTATCTACTATTCCATCTCTCTTCTGAAGATTTGACACATAATCAAACTCTCTTCATTGAGAGGTCGGCGATAAATTTTTGGAGCCCACTTAAGATAAAACTAATGTTTCAACATAGTAGCTACTCTTGAGATGGCTATTTCTCATTTCTGTTTTCTTTATTTATCTGATTCAATTGAAATTATAATCTTCATCTCTATGATTCTACTGCATAGCTATTACGACATATTAGTGCCCCTGACTCTTCCTGCACTTAAAATGGTACACTGGCTGAGCATGAAACACTTTAAAACATGTTTGAATTATTGCTGCTGTGATTCCCTTAATATTTAAATTATATTAACTGTCTCTTATTTTTTATTTTAATTAATTTTTCTGCAGTCTGCAAGCATTCCTGGATAAGCATTAAGGGAGATCCTGACAGAGACTGATTCTAAGATACAGTAAATACAATAGTGATTTATCACTACATATATAATACTTAAGGAATTGGTGTTCAAAGAATCTATTGCCAGGATTTCCTTGATGTCCCATATTGTTTACTGATTTACTCTATTAGATCCAAAGTAGCTTGTGAGAAGCATTAAGATTTTACTTGAGGCAAAAGATGAGTGATTGAAGGATTAGAAGAAAAATCTTTGCTCGGCCGGCGATTATTTATAGATTTGGATCGAGGTCTGTGATACAAAGTTGATCATATAAAAAAATAATAAAGCATATGTTAAATGAGCTTTGTGTGTTTGTTCTATAGCAATCAAATTTGGTTGACAACTATCGAGTTATGCAAGAACTTCAAGTAAGTTTCAAGTTAAGGGCGAGTATCATGAACGAGCTTATTTTTGTTTTGAGATATTTGAGCGAATTTAATCACAAACTCATACACATAACGATACGCAGCGATTAAACCCAAAGACCTCTCGACAAGTTCAAAGATCTCAACTACTAAGCTGTTTCAGACTCAACAAGCTCTTTAGGAGATATCGCTTAGTAAGCTAAGCTCGGCAAGTACTTTGGGCGAGCAGCTAACTTCTATTAGTCGTAGGGTTAGTATCGCGATGATTCACAATTGTTGACTTGTTGAATCAGGTTCAAGCTTATATATAATGATGTGATCAATTCGATGAAAACTAATATGAGTGTATATACTTCATGATGAACGAATATTTTGAGGGAGATGCTTTTAATATCTTAGTTTTGATGTATTTTGTTCTAATGTGAAATGGCATATGAGTTATTGGTTGAAAATGTGCAAATTTATGGCTATTTAGGTAAAATTTTAATCAAATTCATATTATTTATCACTTGGATTGCGCCTCACTTAAAAAAGGCATTATTAATAATAAAGTTCATTTAATAAGTCTTAAAAATTATTATTAAACATATATTATAATAAAATTTTATTTTATGAATTTGGGCAATTATTAGTTATTAAAATAATATTTTTAATTTTTTATAATATATATAATTATATGTTGTGATTTTCATAGAACATGTTATCTTGATTAGAACTTGATTTTTTATTTTTTTAAAATATATTTAATAGGTGTTTGCTTGGTTCATGCCTTCAAAAGATTGAAATAAATTAAATTATTAGTTGTCTTTATTTAACTCTTTTAATTTATGTTGATTGATTTGTTTAAGCAGCATTATTGTTTATTTGTGCCATAGTGGAAACCACCAATATGGGTTGATGAAATAGATGTTTTATTTATTTATTTATTTTCTGTGGATGTGTCAGAGTGACACGTGTATGAGAACAAAAAGGATAGAATAATTTGATTATTTTTTTATGAGAATAAATTTAAAATTTTTAAATTTTATTTTATTATGATTATAATATGAAGTGTTAATCAAATATTCATCTAAAATTAAATTTAATAATTTTTGATACATCCGGAAAAATTTCGATTAAGCGAATCACGTTTTTGAAATGTTTGTCATTTATGGCTTTGATGGCCCGGACATAGAAAGCATGTACATCAATGATCGAATCAAGTATATTTATGAGGATGAAAATGGATTCGATCCGCCAAACCAAAACGACATATTTATAGATCGGTACGTCGAGAAGAATCCAACGAATCCAAGATCACCCAAATTCATTAAGGCACCGGATCATCAAAATCACCGTCGATCGAGGATCGCGTTGGAGTCCGTCAGTGGTTTTAGTTTTATAATTTATGTCCTACTCAAAATCTATAAATGTTCTCACCTTGAGGGAGGAATCGATTTGAGAAGAGAGAACCACCGACCCTTGAGACGATCTATCCATATCACCAGATGGTGTCGAAGATCGGGAGATCCTTCAGGAATAGAAAAAGTTCTTTCTTTCTCCCAGATCAAGAGGTTCTCTCAAGATCATTCTCGCTTTTGGAAACTTCGGTTGGGTTAATGATATTGTCTTTTCTATCGAATATTGTTTTCAGAAACCCTTGTGTGTTGGATAATTTTTGAAGTTCTGACGAAGATCTTGTCTAGGAATAAAATTCTCATGCCTTGACAATTTTGATGTTTAAATCGATAAAAAATTTGACCATAATAAATAGAATTTGGTCTAAATGTCTACTCTATATAATAAGTATCGTTGATGTAATCATTTTATTTTTTCGTAAAATACTCTTTCATTTTTTAATAATTAAAAAAAATTGATTAAAAAATATTAAAAGTTTGTCATTAATTATATTAAAAATTTAATAAGTATTTTTTTTAAAAAAATCTGTTATAGATTTTATAAATTTTTTTTAGAAATTCAGATAGCAAATTTTTCAGTATCGTTGATTTTTAAAAGTATTTTTTCTTCACAAATTTAAAAAATAATAATAAGAAAATTTATAGTTAAATATGAATTACTTTCTAAAAATGAAAGCAATCAGAAATTGGTTTGAACGCACTCTTGGCGTTAATAAATTATGGCGGATTAATCTAAGTTAAAATTGACAAATAAATCCAAATTTTACTTAAAATATAATTATCGTAGAAGTAGATTTGACTTTCCTCAAGACTTTAAGCTTTGTAATTGAAATCAAATCACACTTTAATGTTATAAGAAATAGTCTAAAAATAAACAACTTATTAATTAATTATTCTTAATTATTATTATTATTATATTTATTTATTTATTTTCTCTGATGCGTTCCATGAGATGCTTCAAGAGTAGAGCCAAAATTTGGCCGTTCAAGGCGAGTACATACCGTACTTTTCTAATTATATTAATAAAAAAAGGGGTAATTATAAACATAGCATCCAATTCTTTTATATTTACAAAACTATCATCCTCTTATCCTAATTTTTTTAAATTATTCCTAAAATATTAAAATTCATACCAAAAGCTTTATAGATATATATATATATTCTTAATTTTTAATGATTTGATTGGGATATGAATAAATACATGAATTTGATAGTTTAAAAATATAAAAAGTGTGGTCGATTTGCAAATATAAAAGAAGTAGGAGGTATGTATGCAATTCTCGCTAAAAAAATAGGGAGAATAAGAAATTTTGATATAAATCCAATATTCCAATCTACGGATTAAAAAATATATAGACGGGCCCAGATGAGCTCAGTTGGAGCCCACTACATGCAGCATTTAATTTATTGGGCAGGCTCATCAGTTCCGGCCTGTTACCGCCTTGACCTCTCCGCTACCCCTTTCTCTACTGAAAGGGAGAATCCTCCGAGTTGATTTGCGGCTGATTGAAGAACCGAAAATTTGTGAGGGGGTGTTGTTGGTGGGGAGAAGATGGAGAGGTTTCTGAAGGAGAACTTCGATTTGCCGGCAAAGAATCCGTCGGAGGAGGTGCTGCGGAGATGGCGCAGTGCCGTTGGGCAGATTGTTCTGAATCGGAAGAGGAGGTTCCGGATGGTTGCCGATCTTGATAAACGATCGGAGGCCGAGGCTCGTCGCCGCAGCATCCAGGTCCTGTTTGACTATTTCTGTTTATTCCTCTCCGTTTCTTCCAGTGACGTTCTTGTCAGATCTGATTTTTCTTTGTTTTGCTCGAAACCCTAGCTGGGATTGATTTATGGTTGACGATACCAATCGTAAAATCGCATTTCAGTGATCAGAATGGTAAAGTTACTTTTTCGCTAAGATTCAGTGTTTTGGATTTGCGCGTAGGTTGAATTGATGTCTTGGGATCATGGAGGCCGTTCATTCTGACTTGATTTGTTAGTTTTGATCGACGGTGCTCATGAACCATTATGAAATAAAAAAGTAACCATTAATGGACGTGATGGAGGTCACGAGGGTCAATAATAATAATAATTATTATTATTACTATAAATTTCTGTCGCTTGAGGTGTAAACCTTTCTCACTGTGCGGAGAGCGGAGAAAACAAGTGGCTGCCCCACTCATGGTTTACTTTTGGGGAGATTTACATGCATATTACACAATTCTTATGTATTTATATATCTAATATCTAAACTTCAATTTTTATATATATAACACCCTAATCTTCAATATCACATCAAAAATATCATTTTATTCATTTTTTTTAAATAAAATACACCTTTTTAAGCATAGAAAAGTATTAGATAATTAAATATCTAACTTTAGGTATTAGATATGTAAATACATAAAAATTGTGAGGTATGTATGTAAATCCCCCTTTTTTTTGTGATTTAGGAGCTGTTTTTAAGAAAAATTTTTGGATGTAAATTAAAATAAATATAAAAGTTTTAATTTTTTTTATGTTTGATATGATATAAAGTAAAATTTTCAGAAAAATAATATAATGTATTTAGAATATATTACAAATATCATTTCTTATATATTTAAAATTCATCTGATTTGAGAAAATTTTAAATATATTGGCCAGTGTAAAGTGTTATGGCCACTCTCTGCCAGCCGTCGCCATCGCCACCATTCTTTGCCGCCGCCGCTGCCGCGACCCCTCGCATCGTTGGCACCGCCAGGTCACTGTCATCGTCCGCCACCCGTCACCCCCGGCTACTGGCCATCACCGCCATAGCCTTAAAAATATTTTATATTATATTTATTTTATAAAAAAAATAATAAATATTTGTAAAATTTTTAATCAAACAATCCTAAAATAATTCAAATATACTGAATTTTTTTTACTCTTTATTCCTATTCTTTTCTCAAGCAATTAAACAGACCGAGTACAAGAGAACAATCGCAGATAAAAAGTTTTAAACCGACGTGACGGGTAGTTGCAAGAGTCAATAATAATAATATTTTTTTGTTCGTCAAGATGCAAACACCTTTGCACTGTGCGGAGTTTCAGGCCTCTATTCGAGATATGGCTGTCCCACTCATATTATTATCATTATTTTTTTTTTTATGAATTAGTATGAGTACGATTATCATGGATAGAAATATTTTTAATTTATAATCCCTCCATTAATTTTATTAGATTAATTTTACCTGTGAAATATAAAGACAAACTTAATATAGATCAAACTAAATAGCAAAATCGATGAGTGAGAGATAAAAAGGTTAAATTTCAATGATTCTCTTGATGAATTGATCTACCAAAGATTTGATTGAACTACAGCGAGTTAGACTGAACTATGAAGATAATTTAAAGAAAGAGAAAGCTAGAGTTAAAGAAAATTTTAGAAAAATTATGTTCTAGACTTTGATATGACAGAATTTCAGCTAAAACCTTTTGATTGCACATGGAATTTTGATGTGATCTTTTATGTATTTGTGCATAACCAGTAATCTCCTTTTTATAGTTTCAATTTAATATTATAAAATTGACTACACAGTGTGATTAAATAAAAAATACATTATTTTGACTCGGTATAACTAGCAAAGTGGTAGCCGAGTTTGATTTGTAGCCGATTGGTAGTTGGCAACATTGGATAAGTACCTTTTGTGAGAACTCATAATTAGTAGTTCAATTGGCAAGTAGTTGAGTTTCTTGATTGAATAGTCTGCAAAATAATATAATTTTGTGAATCTCTTAATAAGGATGGTTGAGTAAGAGTTATTTTTGGCCAACTTGATAAGATTTGGTTCTAAGTAATTTGAAGGTTTTATATGAATTCAAATATGGTAGATTGTAAATTGTCGACGGTTCAAGTGGATTCTAATCAATGGCTTGTTTAATTTAATTCAAATTTTTTATTGATTTGATTATTCTAATTCAAGTGACAACAACAACAACAACTATAGTTAAGATGACTTTTTCTGGGCCTTATAGTTAACAGATTGATATTATGATGTCCAGTACACGGCTAAAAAGTAAATCTTAGTCTCATATAGTTAGGCTTGGAGTTGCTAAGTGATGCAGGGCATCATCGTCACCGTCGTCGACGTCATCATCATAAAGCTTAAATGAATGATTTGGCCTTTTGTTATAATTTAAGTTATGTATTATTGCTTTTATATTTTGTATATATGTCTTGAGTTTATATGTATTGCTATTCTTATGTCATGGCCCATGAGTCATTATTATTGGGCTTTTATATGTATTGATTTTCTTATGTACATGAGTCATTGTAGTAGGTATGGAATGAGTGGTAGGTTTGATAATGGTGGTAGGTTTGATAGTAGGTGGTGGTAGGTTTGATAATGGTGGTAGGTGTAGTTATGATGGTGTTAGGTTTGAGTTTGGAGTTAGGTTTGAGTATTCTTAACTCTCCTTTCATTCCTATAAATAGGAGACTCTTGTAATGCTTTGTACTTGAATTTGGAATGAAAGTTATCTTCTTAAATTTCTTTACTATTCTTTTTTGTGCTTTCCTCTTGAGTGACGACTACTGAGTGTGTGAGTTCACAACCCAGAAGGACTTAAGGAAGGAACGCGATCTCCACAACGGAATTTGTTGTAGAGGTTGACTTAACTTATCGCTTAGGTTACTTTAAATCTGCTAGTTAGATCGTTCATAACTTTTCGCTTATTTCTTTTCAGACTTATAAGATTAGATCTCTAGTGTAGTTGACATAACTTTAACTAAGATCTTTTAACTTCACTAAATTCATATTGTGAATGTGCTCAATAGTAGTGTCATTTATCATTACTCTTTGTGAGGATTTAAGAATTATCGGTGTAATAAACATCATATCATAAAAGCACTCCTACATCATATTTGGTATCGAGCAAGTATGTTTCTTTGGGAACATCTTGTTTAGTATTGAGTTTTATTTTGCATTAGAGTAATCTTGCAATTCATTGTTAAAAATAAAAAATAAAAAATCATACAAAATTTTTATCTAATTAAAGCATTTACTTACTTTTAATCGTGTCTTTGATTTCATTACATTGTATTTTTTAAAAAAAAATAAAAAAATAAAAAATTAATTAAGTATTTGCTTATATTAATATTTTTGAAAGAATATCATCATGTCAACTCGTAGTGGTCATAGATATCAATCAATCAAGATGAAAAAACATGATTCCTATGAATTTTTTAGAAAAATAGAAAAACTGCTTATGCGCAAACTTTTGAATTCCAAAAGATTTGAAGCCTTGAACAAAAGTTGGTAGAACACCACACATTAACCCAAATCCGAACACCAACTTGAGAGAGAGAAGGTCATCATGTTGATCCGTTCCTCTTCCTCTCTCTCACCCACATTCTCCTATTGACCAGTTATCCAGGAACAACTTTAATGAATATCCCGAAGTTTGATGAGGTACTTCCTCACCCACCTCATCGAATAGGAAGACAATTAAGACGAGATGAAGGTTATGCTCATCGAACTCCTTATGAGCATTATCTCGACATTAGAGCCATTACCTAATTTTGTTGCCCGTGTACATAGAGAACGATGAGGATGTTATTCGTAGGGTTAAAATTGATCCACTAATTGATCCTAAAATTTTCTTAGATTGGTTAGTAGACATGGACCAATATTTTGATTGGATGCCCATGTCGGAAGAAAGACAAGTTCGTTTTCGCATGAAACTAACTAGTCATGCTAAGACTTATTGGGTTAATCTCAGAAAATATCAACGATTAGGACAACCACCTATTGCTTCTTGGGATGAAATGAAAGAAATTTTAAAGCAAAAATATGTACCATTAAATTTTCATGATCAACTTATGGATGAAATGACTACGCTTAAACAAAGATCTTTAACTGTTGTTGAGTATATGACACGGTTTGATGAATTGATGACCTGTTGTGATGTTAGAGAGGATGACAACAATCTCTAGATTTAGATCCGGGTTACTGAGATATTAATGAAATGATAACTCGAGAAATTTATTCTCTTGAGGATGCATTTAAGTGGCGACTCAAAAACAATATCTTAGATCACAACCTTATGCGATTCACAACTTCATCTACAAACAACTCTCAATCGCGTGTTAACCCTCCTACTTTAGTAGTTCCAAGGACCCATGAAACAAAGGAAAAGCTTTAGTGGGAACATCTAGTTCCAAGACTTCTAGCATTACTTGTTTTACATGTGGTAAAATTGGTCACTATGCGTACTTGTCCTCATCGAAACTTACACTTAGATTATGAAAATGAGGATCAACAAAATGAAAATAATGATAATCAAATTGCAGTTGACCCTTGTGAAGAAGCTAGTGATGCGTAAGATGCATTAGATGAGTCATATATGTTATGCGTTGTGTGTTAGCAACCCCACATAATGATGATGGAGACATCAATTTTTCACACTTATTTTAAGAGTGGGTGAAAGAAAGTTAATCTTGATAGTGGCTTGCATGAATGTTATTACCTCTGCTTTTAGGATGAAGCTCACCCCAGACCCACCCACGCCTTATAAGGTCGCTTGGGTAGATAAGACCTCTATCTCTATATCTCAACGCGTTGTCTTGTACCCATTCAATTAGAATATAGTGATAAAATTTGGTGTGATGTTCTTAGATGGATGTTGCTCATATACTTTTAGGTAGACCGCTTTTGATATGGATGTCACAAATTATGGCGTCTAATACATATGCTTTTAATTTTCAAGGTAAAAGAATTGTCTAAACCCAAGCTAAAGAGGTCACTCCACTTCAACCCCAAAATTCTTCTCCACCCATCGAAAAGAAATCCTACATATTATTAATAAACGTCAATTTCAACAAGAGATTAATGGGAATATCATTTTTGCATTAGTTGTCCTAACCTCAAAAATCAACCTTGTTAAATCATTCTCATCAAGACGTGAACTTTTATTGGAATATCAAGATATTTGTCCCAAGAACTTCCTAGTGAGCTTCCCCATTAAGAAGTATCTAACATGCCATAGCTAATTCACGGATCATCACTCCCAAATTTGCCACATTATCGTATAAACCCAAATGAACATGCAGAGCTAAAACAACAAGTTGATGATTTATTTGCAAAAGGATTTATAAGGAAAGTTTATCTCCATGCGCAGTGCCTGCTCTTCTTACCCCAAAGAAAGATGGTACTTGGCATATGTGTATAGATAATGTCTTATAAATAAAATCCGTTAAGTATAGGTTTCCCATACCAGACTTGATGACATGTTAGATATGATGGGTGGATCAATAGTTTTCTAAAATTGATCTTAGAAGTGGATATCATCAAATTCATTATGAGAGAAGGTGATGAATGGAAAACCGCATTCAAGACAAAAGATGGTTTGTATGAATGGCTAGTAATGCCTTTTATTGACTAATGCCCAAGTACATTTATCAGTGATGACTCATATCTTACTACCATTCATTGGAAAATTTTTTAGTTGTATTGATGATATTTTAATTTTAGTCAAACAAGAATGATCATGAAACATTTACAAGTCTTTGAAGTCATTGAAGAAAAGCTATATGTTCACTTAAAAAATGCTCATTTATGACGTCTTGATCTTCTTAGGATTCATTGTTTCTTGTGATCTCCTGTAGATCCCGAAAAAATTAGCTATTGAGTGGCCTACCAACCAATTCATGGTGTGCGTAGTTTTCATGGGTTAGCCACATTTTATCGAAGGTTTATTCGTGGATTTAGCACTTATTATGGCGAACTCAATGTCTTAAAAGGAGACTTTGTTTGGACAAAGCATTTCTTGATATTCTCTAAAATTAAAGAACTTTTAAGTCCACGATATTACAAATGCCAAATTTTAACAAAGTATTTGAGGTATCATGTGATCTTCGGAGTTGGAGGTGTTCTTAAACAAGAAGTCATCCTATTTCTTTCTTTAGTGAAAAATTAAATGAAGAGCGTCACGATATTCCACATATGGCCAGTACGTATCTTTGTCATCCAAACTTTTCGTTATTGGTGACATTATCTTCTTTCACGAGAATTTATACTTTATTCGATCATGAAGCTTAAATATCTAAACACCCAAAAGAAACTTAGTTCTCATGCAAAATGGGTTCAATTTCTTCAAGAATATCGTTTGTTCTTAAACATAAATCGGTGTCGAAACGGGAATCTTAAGTAGAATATGTACATTATTAAATACCATGAGTGTGAAGGTTCTTGGATTGAAAAGGTTAAAGATGATTATCCTAATTGTAAAGATTTTCAACAAATTTTTGAATCTTTGAAATTTGATGTTTCAATTAATAGTCAGATTATCAAATCGAGATGGTATCTCTTTGGTACACAACTATGTATCCCCGATTCATCACTTCAAATTTTTCTTGTTGAGGAAATTCATTCGGAGTGTATCGGTCATTTTGGTCGGTGATAAGACAATATCATGATGGAGGATAGGTTCTTTTGGCTAGTCTTAAGAAAGATGTTGCTCATTATCATTGCCAATGTCTTGCCAAGTAGCAAAAAGTGGAAAACAAAATTGTGGTCTATACACACCACTCCCAATCCCCCACAAACCTCGGGAAGATCTTGTATGGACTTCATATTAGGATTACCTGCACGCGTTTTGACTCTATTAGTAGTTGTTGTGGATTCTCTAAAATGGCACACTTCATTCCATGTTATAAGACATCGATGCCTCACATATAGCGATAATTTTCTTTCATGAGATAGTTACATGGACTACCTAAGACAATTGTATCGTCATTGATGTAAGGTTTATGAGCTATTTTGGAAAACTTTATGGAAAAAGTTTGGCACAAAACTCTTATTTTCTACTTATTATCCTCAAACGGATGGACAAACCAAGTTGTTAATAGAAGCAGGAAATTTACTTGGGTGTCAGTGGCCGATCATACTACTAGTTGGGACCTGGTTCTTCCTACTAGAGTTTGCTTATAACGGTTCAATTAATAGGTCAACCTATGAGTCCTTTTCATATTGTGGCGGTTATGATCCAAGAAAATTGATCTTGTTGAATTGCACACGTATAGGTCTGCATTTGCATCTTCATTTGCAAGCATGCATGATTTACATCGTGAAATTCAACAAAACTTACTCGAAGTTATGATAAATATAAAGTAATGTTGATGCACATACGATATGTAAAATTTAATGAGGAGATTTGGTTCTTGTTAAAGTTAGGCGCGAGAGATTTCCTGGAACTCTTAAGAAATTAACTCTCAAGAGATCCGGTCCTTATAAAGTTGTAAGGAAGATAAATGATAATCTTTATGAAATAGATCTTCCAATGAATCTTTGGAATTTCTCCAATATTTAATGTATCGATTTAACGTTATGCATAGGCATGGATGACACTATTCCCTCTGCAAATAGACATGCGGGTTCATACTTCATCATCGACTCAAATACCATCTCGCTTAAGATCACATCGTCAGGATCAAATTTTAGAAGACCGATTATCATCACACATCGATGGACTCAAAGGTTTCTCATTCGTTGGAAAGGTCTTTCTCCACTTGAAGATTCATGGTTTACATTTGATGAGTTCATCAACTACTCTATTATTACAAGAACTTGGATTTTCATTCTCCGAGGAGAATCCTTTAAAGTCGAGTCTTGATGCGAGGGCATCATCGTCACCGTCGTCGGCATCATCATCACCGTCGGCGTCATCATCATAAAGCTTAAATGAATGATTTGGCCTTTTGTTATAATTTAAGTTATGTATTATTGGGCTTTATATTTTGTATATGTCTTGAGTTTATATGTATTGACTATTCTTATGTCATGGCTATGAGTCATTATTATTGGGCTTTTATATGTATTGGCTATTCTTATGTCATGACCATGAGTCATTGTAGTAGGTATGGAATGAGTGGTAGGTTTGATAATGGTGGTAGGTTTGATAGTAGGTGGTGGTAGGTTTGATAATGGTGGTAGGTGTAGTTATGATGGTGTTAGGTTTGAGTTTGGAGTTAGGTTTGAGTATTCTTAACTCTCCTTTCATTCTATAAATAGGAGACTCTTGTAATGCTTTGTACTTGAATTTGGAATGAAAGTTATCTTCTTAAATTTCTTTACTATTCTTTTTGTGCTTTCCTCTTGAGTGATGAACTTGAGTGTGTGAGTTCAACCCAGGAGAAGGACTTCTAGGAAGGAACGCGATCTCCACAACGATTTGTTTGTAGAATTGACTTCAACTTATCCACTGGTTACTTTAAATCGCTAGTTAGATCGTTCATAACTTTTCGCTTATTTCTTTCAGACTTATAAGATTCGGATCTACAGTGTATGACATAACTTTAACTAAGATCTTTTTAACTTCACTAAATTCATAATATGTGAATGTGCTCAATAGTAGTGTCGTTATCATTCTTTCTTTGTGAGGATTTAAGAATTATCGGTGTAATAAACATCATATCATAAAAAGCACCTGTGTCCTACATCACTAAGGTAATCAGAATTACCTTAGCAAAGCCTCTAATATGAATGTTTAAACTTTACATCGGAGTGTTTTGTTTTTGTAAATGTCTTAAAGCCTTAATAGTGGGGAAATCCTTAGGTAATTAGTGAATTTATCGTGCATATAACCTTTATAATGTCTTTTTATGAAAGAAAAATAGCAGGGCGGCAAGGTGCCGAATTGTTGATGCTCACATACTCATTTTGCATTTATAAGACAAGTGTGAAAGTCTCTCTGATAATTTTCATAAGTTAGAAATCAACATTTTTCATATTAAATTGACATTTCTTTGTATGAAATTTGAAATTATTTTAGAGTAATGCTTAAATCCTTAAATAAATATAAAAATTTGGATTAGGCTAAATGAAAAAATAAAAATAAACACTTCTATTTATAAGAGTACTAAAATCCACCTAAAATAAAATGGAGCCATTTTTTGTCATATCTCAGAATTTTCTGAAAAATTTACATGAGAGGATGATTTCAAATGTGTGCATTAGACAACTGATAAATTGTACAGTGGAAAACTGATAAATTGTACTGCCAATATAGTATTACTTCTTCTTTAAGGGTCCCATCTCAACAACCTCTTAGTTAACCAATGAGCTTAGTTGTTCATTTTTTGTGATTCATTTAACACTCATCCAAAAGCATCCATGTAGTAGAGCTATGTGTCTCATTTTGTTTGCAATGTTACCAGGCCAAAGTTGCTTGGCAGATAGGGAATTGGTTAAATATGTCTCAATCATCTAAGAAGCTGCTTTCTTCATTGATATTTTTTGGAGTTATTTGTTTTTCTTCAAATAGGTGCAAATTGAAATGAAAACATGTAAATTTCTTATAAATTTTTTAATATCCTATATTTTCTGCTTGGTTGCATCTTTTAGCTTTGTTGTGTTTTTCAACTTATAAAGAAGACCTAATAGGAGGAGAAAAGGATGCTATCATTTTGATTCCATGAAGAAAAGGACTAGTTACTTTCTTGATATTGTTTCTCCTTGCATGCTTAAATATGTTGAAACTTTCTTTGAGTGCATGGAGATACCCCAGGATAAGCAAGTTAAACTCTTAGCTGACAAGCTTCGAGGTGGCACTGTGGCATTGTGGGAACAGCTTTAAACTCATCAGAAGAGAAAAGGAAAGCTTTGCATTCATTTATTGTTTTGGATGCGGATATTGTTGAAATAGCAATTCACACTCAATGATTATGATCTAGTATTTTATAACTCATATCAACAATGTTAAAAATGGGGTTTACAACCAGTATTTTGCTTGGTATTGCTACATTTTCTATCAGGGAATTAAAATTTGTGATTAATTGTAGTGTGAAACATGTGCTTGATCTCATTCTCTTTGAACTCATTCGGTCACTACATTAACCTCCTTGACAGCTTATGTTTTGTAGAATGTCATATTAGTTTGTTAGTGACCTTGATTGTGTGAGGTTAGTTCTAGCACTTATGGTAAGTGTTAGAGCCAATTCATCCATAGCAGCGTGTAATTTAACTCAGCTTCATTCTTGTTCTTGTTAACATAGTATATTAGAAATCATCAGGTTTTCTTGTTCAACTAATAATGAACGAACTGCCAAGTCATGGACTTCTAGGTAGAGATGTAAAGATTAGCTCCCTTTAGGACTGCTGAGAATTGTATGAATTGTCACTAAACATTTTTTTTTTGTTGACTTATTTGCATCTTTGATTGAGCTAGGAGAAAATGCCCCCAAAACTTTTTATGATCGCCTTCAATCCTATTGAGAGACATGCTGCAACCAATCTCTGTACATGTGCTGAAAATGTAGTGGTCTGATTGGCTTTCATGTTTATCTTATGTTAAAAGCATCTCATAGAGTCAATCAAGTTATCTTAAGATTCCTTGTTGTTAAGAAGGATGTCATCGACGAGACCTCAAGATTACATCCTTTTTTGTGTTATAAGCATATTGTCTATCAGTCTTTGATATGTTGCTATGACTTCATTTGAATTGAACATCACTTGATAATAGAAGGTTCTTTCATTGGCGATTAGGCTTATTTTCTCCTTGTTTTTTAGGATTCATCTTAATTCCGTGGCATCCAAAAAACCTTTTAGAAAACTTAGCATGGGGAAACCCATGACCGAGTCAATCAAAGCATCAGTCCTTTGTAAGAGATAATATTCCTTCGGGCATGCATCATTGACTTTTTTAAAATTAGCTCATCCTCTACTTCCCATTTGTTTTCTTTTCTATAATAATGTTAGAAGTTCATTAGGATATTGAACTTTTTGAATGAATCCAACGTCAAGGTGTTTCAATTTTTAAAAATATTGTGGAGGGAACTTCAACATTTTGAACTGTTTTTTTTGCTCAACATTTAAACGTCTACTCAGGTATTCTTTTTGTCCTTCTCTGTTCCCTTTTGTTCTTATTTTACTCCATGATTTTCATTTTTCTCTTGCCTGAATACAATAGTTCTTTGTTCTACTGGTAGGGAGTAACAAGAAAACTTGCATGTTTACGCTGCTGTGGAAACCTTTGTGGCCGTACAAATGGGATCAAAATCTTGTTTAAATAATCTGATTATTATCACTAATTTTACTCTTTTTTAATTTTTGGAAAAATATGGCTACTGTGGTTCTATATTTTTTGATGGAATTATTACGGTTGGGACCTGGAGGTATATCCTGAAATATGTGATTTAGATTATCTTTATTTTTCTAACATACTGGGCCCTTGTTGCAGGAAAAGATTCGAGTTGCTCTTTACGTGCAGAAGGCTGCTTTGACGTTCATTGATGGTAAGATATCTCTTGAAGCCTTGTATAAACTTATTAATTGTGGATCTAACAATAATATTATTGGAATTTGGTTTGCTCTTCCAACAGCTGCAAACAATATCGAATATCAGCTTTCTGAGGAGGCTAGGAAAGTTGGTTTCTACATTAGCCCTGATGAATTGGCCACCATTGCACGAGAGCACAATTTGAAGAGCTTCAAAATTCATGGAGGTGTTGATGGGATATCGAGAAAATTGTCCGTCTCTCTGGAAGACGGCGTTAAGACATGTGATTTATCCGTCAGACAGAATATTTTTGGGGCCAATAAATTTCCTGAGAAACCTGCTAGAAGTTTCTGGATGTTTGTATGGGATGCACTGCAAGATTTGACCTTAATAATTCTGATGGTTTGTGCTGTAGTTTCTATTGGAGTTGGGCTTGCCACTGAAGGGTGGCCAAAAGGGTTGTACGATGGACTTGGGATCATCCTAAGTATCTTCTTGGTAGTTTCTGTCACAGCTGTCAGTGACTACAAACAATCACTGCAGTTCAGAGACCTAGACCGAGAAAAGAAAAAGATTTTCATGCAGGTGACTAGAGATGGCTATAGGCAAAAGGTCTCCATCTATGATCTTGTTGTTGGAGATGTTGTTCATCTGTCAATTGGAGATCAGGTTCCAGCTGATGGGCTTTACATATCTGGGTATTCGTTATCAATAGATGAGTCAAGCTTGTCTGGAGAATCTGATCACGTGCTTGTTTCTCATGAGAAGCCATTTCTACTGGCTGGGACTAAGGTTCAAGATGGGTCTGCTAAGATGCTAGTGACTGCTGTTGGTATGAAAACTGAATGGGGAAGACTGATGGAAACATTGAGCCAGGGAGGAGAGGATGAAACACCTTTGCAGGTGAAGCTTAATGGTGTTGCCACAATCATTGGAAAGATAGGTTTGGTATTCGCCACATTAACTTTTGTTGTGCTGCTGGTCAGATTTCTAGTGGACAAGGCTATTCATGTTGGTTTGTTAAAATGGTTCCCAGATGATGCCTTGTCGATATTGAATTACTTTGCAATTTCGGTTACCATAATCGTTGTTGCAGTTCCCGAGGGGCTACCTTTAGCCGTGACATTGAGTCTTGCATTTGCAATGAAGAAACTGATGGATGATAAGGCACTTGTGAGGCATCTATCAGCATGTGAGACGATGGGATCTTCGGGATGCATTTGCACTGATAAGACTGGAACTTTGACGACCAATCACATGGTAGTTGATAAGATATGGATTTGTGATGCATCTAAATCATTCAGGAGTAAGGAGACTTCGGAGCATTTGAAGGCTACTTTACCTGGAGAAGTAGTAGGCACTCTTCTGCAGTGTATATTTCAAAATAGTGGTTCAGAAGTAGTGAGAGGAAAAGACGGAAAAAACACCATTTTGGGTACTCCAACGGAAACTGCATTGTTGGAGTTTGGCTTGGATCTTGAAGGAGTCGTTGATACTACCAAGCATCGAGATTGCACAAAATTGAAGGTGGAACCTTTTAATTCAGTTAAGAAGAAGATGTCTGTTATGGTTTCTTTGCCGGATGGAGGAGGTCGAGCTTTCTGCAAAGGTGCATCTGAAATTATTTTGCAGTTGTGTGATAAGATTCTTGATTGCGAAGGAAATGCTGTACCTCTATCTGAGAAGCAAACAAAAACTATATTGGATGTCATTACTCTTTTTGCTAATGATGCTTTAAGGACGCTTTGTTTGGCCTACAAGGATATGGATGAAGTTCCAGAAGGAGATGAAATTTCCAGTGACGGTTATACACTGATAGCTGTTTTTGGCATTAAAGATCCAGTACGTCCCGGAGTAAGAGAAGCCGTTGAGACTTGTATTGCTGCTGGAATAAAAGTGAGGATGGTGACTGGAGACAATATTAATACGGCTAAAGCCATTGCCAAAGAGTGTGGAATATTGACAGATGATGGTCTGGCGATAGAAGGAGCTGAATTTCGCAACAAGAGTTCAGAGCAGATGAAGGAGTTAATTCCGAAGCTTGAGGTCTTATTCTGATTCTTTATTTTGCTTATTCTTATTTCAACAGATTAGCTAACTGCTTGATAGTTGCATGAACTGGTCTAACAGGTAATGGCCCGATCATTGCCTCTAGACAAACATACTTTAGTGACCAATTTGAGAAAAATGGGTGAAGTTGTTGCAGTCACTGGGGATGGGACCAATGATGCTCCAGCTTTACACGAGGCCGACATAGGTCTTGCAATGGGAATTGCAGGCACAGAGGTATTTTCGTTTCAGCAATCATGGATATTTTTTAAAACATCCTATTTTGTTTATTCAGTGGGCTCCCTGTTATCAGGATTGTTTAGAGGTCCAAAGTGCAAACCTAATGGAATCGTTGATCTTTTAAATTGTGTAGTGTTTGAACAAGATAGTTCTATTCAAGAGATAGCCTTTCTCTTAGTTTTTTCTGTACATGAATTAATTATTTTGTTTTAGCAACTTAATTTTTTTTATATGATTATATACTGTATGAACTCTTAAAATTTTTCTTATATGATTACAAAATCTTATGCCAAAATAATATTAACTTAAGTATGGTAATTTTAAAATTTAGAAATTTTAAATACCTATTACTAGTGTCTCTCTGTCTACAAAACAGATTCTTTTATCATTCATTTCATTCTTAAGATATTATTCTAAAAATACTGATAAAATACACTGGTGATTTATCAACATAACCCAGAGATAAATAATGTGTCTAAGTTATAATAGCATAAAGGATTTAGAAAGCAACATGTATGTTTCTTAAATACTATAATAAATCTAAATCACTTGGCAAAACATTTTACCCAAAGATGGCAATATAAGGAGTTTTAAAATATTTTTTAGTATGATAATAGCATGAATACAACAGAAAAATATCTTATCTTACCTCGTCTATCTTTTTTTTTTATATAATAAATTTGTCAGAGAAGAACAATTTAATTATATCATTTCAGGTACCCCAATAGCAATACTCTTTTTCAAACTTTTGAATAGACAATCATTTTATGCATGAGCATATTACTGTCTCCAATTAGTAACATAAGAAGTTAAACTCCATCAATCAACACACACATGCAACTATATATTTCATTTTATTCACATTTGTCGTGTCATTCAATGTCTTTCTATGATAAACAATACAAAATATAAACATAACATGATAACGAACGTATTTATTCAGTTCAACATAACCAATGTATTCAAGAGTAGAGATAAATTTTTAAGTAATTTGTAATGCTAGTTTATTGGACTAATATTTATATCAATTGATGCATTTGATTTAGTTGAAATAATATTATTACTATGTTAGTAAGTAGTAATTAATTGAGATGTTATTTTAAGCTAATTATGATTTAATTAATCTATTTACAATTGGTATATGATAAGTTAATATAATAAAATATCATAATCATTTAAATCCTTAAATAAGTAGCCATATAATTTCTAAGTTTTTACTGGATTTAATATTTATCTTGTCAAACTATTTTTAGGATTTAACTGTGTTAGGGTTTAATAATCTGATTTACACGATCTACTAAATCGTACTTGCAGCCTAACAGCCGTATAGTTAGATTTAGATTCTGTTTTATGAACTTAAAACAACAATTGTGAAGCATATAGTGAAGTTGATACTTTGCCGATCTAGTACTTAGCTTTGATGAGGATGCTGTAACTGCTTTTATGTTACAAATATAAGCCAACAAAAGTTATGAATCCATTAATAAAGGTCCTGCATACCCCGTAAAATTATTTGAAGATCATACTTCAGTTCATTTAATTATCTGAGAAACATGGTTAGTGCTATCAGCGCAGGAATCTGTCAGCTTTTAAGACATCTTGTTTTTTTTGACATATTATATTCTACTGCTAAATTCCTAACTAATTTCTATAAAATTAATGTAAATTGGTAGGATTTCTTCATATGGTATACTTTGCAAACTATCTCCTTTTTGGATAAATCAAATCCCTTAATATAGTACAATAAAATGAGAAGGAAAAAAAAAAAAAACATGTCTTCCTATTTTGATATTCTATATGGTTCTATTTACTCTGATTTTAAATTTTCAGATACCATTAGCTTATTGCAGCATCCATTAAATCATAGACTCTAACGCTGAATGTGTCTTTTTTTTGGGCTTATAGGTTGCGAAAGAGAATGCTGATGTGATTATCCTAGATGACAACTTCACCACCATTATAAACGTTGCTAGATGGGGCCGTGCTGTGTATATTAACATCCAAAAGTTTGTACAGTTCCAGCTGACTGTAAATGTCGTTGCTCTTATCGTCAATTTTGTCTCTGCATGCATAACAGGTATCCAATCAAGCAGTCATAAATGAATTTTTTTCTTTCTCTTGGAATTATTATTGCTATATTTGCTCAGTTCAGTAGTCCATCACTCACATTTTTACCTCTTTAGGGAACGCTCCTCTCACTGCTGTGCAGCTGCTATGGGTTAACATGATTATGGATACGCTCGGCGCCTTAGCATTAGCGACCGAACCTCCTAATGATGAAATGATGAAGAGGCCGCCGACCGGCCGTGGTGAGAATTTCATCACGAAGGCCATGTGGAGGAATGTTACTGGCCAGAGCATCTACCAACTTGTGGTTTTGGGAGTTCTCATGTTTGATGGGAAGCAGCTTCTTAAATTAAGTGGATCTGATGCTGATATTGTTCTCAATACTTTCATATTCAACACATTTGTGTTTTGCCAGGTACACATCCTATCCACATTCATTTTTGAATCCAAGAATCCACTTTAGTTACTCTCTATAATCAATTCCATCTTTGGTAGATTTTGAAAATTTCTTCTCTAATTAACCATATTACTAATTTTTCTGCATTTTGATTTGTAAATTTGTGTTGTTAGAATTTAATTTTGGAGCATTTACATACATAACATATAATTTTTATATATTTACATTTCTAAACACCTAAACTTTAATATTTACATAAATAAGACACAAATCTTTATTATAACATCAAAATTAGGATCATCATTAACTTCTTAGAATAAAATCACTGAAATGCATATTTTTATCAAAAGAAAATACTATATTTGTAAATATCAAACTTTAGATATTAGATATGTAAATGCATAAGAATTGCATACTACATTTTTAAATCTTCCTTTAATTTTATGAAATTTCGCATTTTTGCTGAAATTGTTTTCTTGATAATCAATTTGTTCGAAAATGAGTTTAAGGGTAAAACCTATTATATCAAACTTTTCTTTTAAACGATAAAAAATCGATCTTTTAAGATGAATCTATTGTGAAAAGTGTCACCAAGACAGCTTGATATGAGCTCCGAAAGACGAGCCTCAGGAAACTCCTGGGTGATTTTTACCAAACTGATACTTACGAAGATGATCTGATCGACTGAGTGTTCAGTTCTTATGCTTCAGGGTGTCCTGCCTTCACTTTATATGATATGACCAGATTGAATACTATATGAAACCACTGAAATTTTTTATATATTCTGCACTAATGAACTAACCACTAGCCCTCCAGAATTTGATTAATCTTCTTGACTAAAATACTCCTGCTTTATTTAAAATATGAATTTTTTAAATTAAATAATGACCGCAAATTATGACTAACTAATCTGCTGTGCCCGCCGACCAGCTATTCAATGAAATAAACAGCCGAGAAATGGAGAAAATCAACGTCTTTAAGGGAATTTTCCGCAGCTGGATCTTCTCCGCCGTCCTGCTTTCAACTGCGGCGTTCCAAGTTATCATCGTGGAGTTCCTTGGCGCCTTCGCCAACACCGTCCCTTTGAGCTGGCAATTATGGCTGCTCAGCGTTCTCGTCGGATCAGCCAGCCTAATTATAGCTGTTCTTCTGAAATGCATTCCAGTCGGTCCTGTGAAGCCCCAATCTCACTACCACCAGAATGGCTACCGGCCCATCCCCTGTGCTCCTCTAGATGTTTAAATCGTTGCAAAGAAAAAAAAAGGTCAGTACATACAGAAATTATTACATATGAAATCTGCACTTAGAGTTACATACGGATTTTCACTATATATTGATATACACATATTGTATACACTAATTTTTCTTTTTTTTTTTAAATTTAAGAGATATTTTAAACACTTTTTACAGTAGTACACAGTACATGTATAAAAGTATTTTAAACATAATTTTAAAAAATAAAAAATAGCTAAAATAACTAATTTTTTAGTTTATTTTCAAGTTTTTTAATTGCGCCCAAAATATTCTTATGCACGTATCATGTACTGATGTTAAAAGTGTTTAAAATACCTTCTAAATTCATGAAAAAAAAAAAGTTGGTGTGCATAATGTGTGTACACCAGTACACAACGGATTCTGCACATAATAATTTCTTCAGTATATCAAATGAGTTTCACAGCTGTAAGTTTGCTTTAAGATGAGTGCGATATAAATTTCATTTGATTATATATATATATATATATATATATATATATTATTGCACTCATATCAAAGCAAATCTAACTGCTTTAAATCTCTTTGTGACTGATTTTTATATCTGCATATTCTGATACAAAATTTTTCCAGTGAGACTGCTTCAGAGTGAACGGAAGCCATCAGTTCGGAGTTCTTGAGGTAAGTTTTACTCGATAGGAAAAATTTTTGAACGCGTGGTTATGTTACTGTGTTAAGGATTTCGTATGGGTTTTAAATAAATGTTTGTTATGTGAAAGGCATTTTAGTCTAGTAGTTGAGAACTTTGATTTTGAACCAAGAGGTATTGAGTTCAAATCTTTACGTATATGTTATATGTGTGAATCTGCTAACTGTATATCTTAATAGTACAACAACAACAAGCCTTAATCCCACTAGGTGGGGTATTTTGAATCCTTCGTCCTTGTGTCTTATTGTCAAATTCTCATTTAATTCAAGTATACTAAGATCATTTTTTATACATCTTAACCAAATCTTTTTAGGTCTACCTCTACCTGTATATCTTAACAGTATTTATATTTAATAGACCATATAAAAGGGTTATATTAATTTACTTTTTTTTTTCTTAATTTTGATAATTCGGCTACTTTGCATTGTATTTTCTATTTATGTTTATGCCTTCACATTTTTTTATATTTTTTTAATCAACTTTTAATGAAACATAGAATCAGGTTACAGGCTTCTAATCTTAATTTCATATTAATGCAAATTGTTTGAGGGTCAGTAGATAACAAATTTTGCCAATGTAATTTTCCTGTTCTTTTATTTATTGAAGCCTTAATATAGGAATATTATTTTGATGTAAAAGTTATTGTAGTTGCTGTTAGATTCGTGTGTCATTGCATCGATTCAAATAACTTCACTCAATATTTTTTCCTACTATAATCAGGAGAAATGCTATCAAAATTATTGAAAAAAACAAAGAGTTCCTTTATTCAATTTTTTTTAAATTTTTTGATATAAGATTATTATAAATTTGATTCACAAAATGTGAAATAATTATATATGTCAGAAGATTGGAGTAGCTCCAATGACAAATAAAATTCGAGAGATTTGTCTCAAATGATTTGATTATATAAAATATTGATCATCTGATAACTCAATTAGAAGAGTAAATATATTAAATATTGACTTATGATTTTATTAGAATTAGAAGAGAATTCGACACTTAATAGAATATAATGGAGAAGAAAGATTCAAGCAGTCGATTCTAAGTAGTGGGATAAAGGTGGTTGTTGTTGATATAAGTTTATTATAAAATTTGATTAAATATTTTGGTGTTGTATTATCGGAAAATAAATTTAATCACTTTAAAATATATAATGATTAACTAAAATTTTATATATTAATTTTGATATTACTATTACAAAAAATTGCTTCTATCAGATATATTGCCATCTAGACAATCTCAAACAAAACCATTTTTAAAAAACTGAATAATAACTGAAGGAAAAATTAATAATCAAACCAAAATCAACTGCTTTCTTTTGGGTCGCTATTGTATGATTCAAAACATTTATTTTTTATTTTATCACACAATTTGATATAATATAACTCAAAATTAGTCCAAAGTCTACTGTTAGGCAATCTAAATTTACCCAATTTGGATAAATTAATATATGTGATTGTGGTAACCGAGGGTGATGTTACAAGCAATTTATAATTGGCAATAAAATAATTATTAGGTTATATATATAGAGAGAGATTTGTATTAGAGCTTGATGATATATATGTGATATTTTGAAAGATATAAAATTTTTATCTCTCTCAAAATATCACATATATATCATCATGTTCTTATATTTTTTAATATATTTATATCTATATTTAAATATTCATTCAAATATTTATTCAGATCATTTAACTAAGGTGACGATAACTTATCTCGAGACGATCAAGTTTTTAAACTTGCTTGATAAATTCTAAAACTCTCAAAGTTGACTTTCTCTTAAAATATGAATAAAATAGAGTGCCAGTTGTTCTATAATATATTAAAGATGATTTGAAAATCAGACAAAATGAATTCAAAAAATATCTCATAATATTTCAAAAAAATTATACCACTTTTTTTATAAATATTTTTATATAATTATTGGAGACTTTAAATTATTTGGATATATACTTTGAAAGATTTTTTAAAGTACTTTATTAATTGTCAAATAAACAAATATCTATAGCTATTATAATAATTCTGTAAAATATAACGGCTGTGAGTATTATAGTAAAGGAGGTAAAAGATGTTATTCCATCCTTTATCATTATAACTAAAGATAATATAAAATTAATTGATTATTAAATTAAAATATAGAGAATAAGAAATATTTAACTCAATAAATCCTTGAGATAAGAGGCACAAAATAAAGAATTGTTCAATTAATATTATAGAGTATCAATCTCTAAATACATCAAATATTATATATTATGGCCATCGTCGCGCCATCACTCGCTTTCTTTGCGCTCTCAATCCAAAATACTTTTTCATTATATTTATTCTACCAAATAAAAAAAAAATAAACTCATGTATTTATAGAGTTCCAAATCAAACAACTTTAAAATAATCCAAATATATTATATTTACTTTATACTGTATTCATTTTACACAGTATTTTTTTTCAGGCATTCAAAAAGCCCCTATTATTAGGATTATTTGATTATAAAATAAACTTTTTTCATCTAAATACCCAAATTATAGGAGAACTAGCATAAATGAGGCTATCAAATCTTTCATAAGATAAACCATTTAATTTTTGAAAATTTACATACATATCATACAATTATTATATATTTACATGTCTAATATCTAAAATTTTATATTTACATACTTAACATTTTAATTTGCATGAAATTATGCATTTCACTTAAAAAAAAATGATAATAATATCTTTGATGTGATAGTAATAATTTAAATGTTATGTTTATATATATTAGTGTATGAGATATAATATATCATCGACTTTGTTCTAAGGAAAAATCTTTTAAAAATTACATATGATTGTATATCATTATACATAAACTATTTATGTATAAATTTATTTTATAATAATCAAGATCCATAAGTATGTATAGCAGAAAAAGATTAAATTACTCGATCATATCCATAGCGAATAATTTTCATTTATTTATTTATCTATTTATTTAATTATGCTAATAATGTACATTTAATTTTGTTTATCTATGCATTTTATTTTATAAATGAAATACATTCAATTATTATTGTTATAATCATTATGATTATATTGTGATGTGTCAATGTTATAATTTATTGTGATGTTAAATTATATTACAATTTTTATATTTGCATTTTGATATACCAAAATTATAATTTATTTTATTATAGTTATTGTGTTTGCATTTGTTTTATATCAATCTTTTATTAGATTTTATTATTATTTATTCAAATCATATTTAAATATCATTTATTATTTCAATTATATTTGAATTTTATTTAAAATTTATTTGAATATTATTTAAAATTTATTCTAATGTAAGAATTTTAGCTTATTTGAAATTTAATATTTCGCCCACATATAGTTTTAATCAAGTTAGTTGATAGCATTAGAAGCCATTAATGGCGGCTCCCCTCTTTTGTCGTCATCAATGGTCCAAAAACATCACATAAATCTCTCATCATCCAGACCACACCGGAAGCTTTGTCCCTTTTATTAACTTCACCTAAAAATTTAATCTTCCTCTCCTATTCTTGATGAATTCCAACTGCCCAACTCGTCCCTCAGCTCAGCGGCGGTTCCTCCATTCCAAATCACCAATCTTGGTTGAAACTTGAAAGTGATTTCCTTTGAAATTCGGTACACGACAACGAGGAACTTGTCGGCCAAATTATTATATTTCTCTTTTAGTTAGGGTAGATGGCCGAACACCGTGGCGGCAGTTTCGAAGTTATGAGGTACGATTGAATGGCCTGTGCGTTTTGGCTTTTGTAGCGGTGAGAAATTGTGGGGAAGGAAGAATGCTTTTTGCGTTTTGGAGAAAACCCTTCACATAAAATTTATTTTTCTTGCTTGTCTTCCGATTTTCTTGCTTATTTAAGTATTGAGTGACTTGCAATAGGTAAAGCTCGCATTTCTTTTTAGTTATCTTGTCGAGGGGTTTGGTTGGCTAATTCTTTCCTCCAATATATTGATTGGATTTGAGAGAACAAGCAGAAATAGGGAGGAATTGGTTTTTGATAAGAGAATTAGGGTTGGTTCATTTTACTGCTAGAGAGTTTATTATTCAGTTCTGGCATAAATCTTAGTGAGGAACAGAATTGAAACCTTGCAAATTGCATAAGAAGAGAAGAAGATGGTCAGCAGTGCACAGGAAAAGGATGGGTCTATCCACTCCAATGGATCAATTCACAATTCCAATGGAACAGAGGAGAGGCTGGATGAGTTTCGAAGCCTGCTGGGAAAGTCAGATGGTGATCTGCTAAAGATTGTTGGCATTGGTGCTGGTGCATGGGGCAGTGTATTTGCTGCCTTGTTGCAGGATGCTTATGGCCAATTTCGTGAGAAAGTTCAGATTCGGATATGGAGGAGGCCGGGGAGGACCGTGGATAGGTCAACAGCCGAACATCTGTTTGAAGTGATTAACTCCAGGGAGGATGTGCTAAGGCGGCTGATTCGTCGGTGTGCATATTTGAAGTATGTTGAGGGGAGACTTGGTGATAGAACTCTGTATGCTGATGAGATACTAAGGGATGGCTTTTGCTTGAACATGATCGATACCCCACTTTGCCCACTTAAAGTTGTGACGAATTTGCAGGAGGCAGTGTGGGATGCTGATATTGTGATAAATGGTTTGCCTTCGACGGAGACTAGGGAGGTGTTTGAGGAGATTAGTATGTATTGGAAGGAGAGGATTACTGTTCCAATCATAATATCACTGGCTAAGGGTGTAGAGGCAGCTTTGGATCCAATGCCACGTATTATAACTCCTACACAGATGATTCAATGTGCTAGTGAGTTCTTCATCCTTACTATTTTACTCGTTTGTTTTCAAACATTTTTTTATAAAATAATGCTGCACTCCTAGAATAAATTTATACTTTAAATGAGCTTTTTTTTATAAATTTGTGACTTTTTTTTATTGTTGTGTTTAGAGGTAACGGGGCTATGAACTCCACTCTTTTTTATAGGAAACTTAATTTGTGAACACAAGAATTGAGAAAGCAATTGTTTTGTATGGAATTATTTGGAAAATGCAGATTTATTTATGGAAATTCAAAATTTTTTGGTTATTGTTCTCAGTTTTTTTTAGATTGCTCTCCTATTCATTTGAAACTAAATGAAGGAGTGCTGTAAAGATTAGTATTTGGAAAGATCCGATATGCTTTTAAGTTCTATTTCTTGCTATTTAAGTAAATTTACAGCTTTTATTTACATTAGTATTCTTCTATATGAACATTTATTGATTAGAATCATGCATATCAGAGCTTGCCATGTAACCTGTGCGAATCGGACAAGAGTAAGATATTACGGAAAATCAGAATTAGTTGCTTCGTAGGGGCATTCGTTTCCTGGTGTCTATCTGCTGTTTTATCATATTTTTCCTATATATTCTGTTGATAAACTTGATAGACTAATTTGAACACTACAAATTGTTATTGGAGAACAAGACTTTGTGCCTACTTATTAAGAGTAAGCTGTTTTTTTATTCCTTACTTCACAATGAGGAATATACATGTAATCTCATGAAACTTTTTTAAACTCATTGTTCACCATTGAGAAGGTCTGAATTAATATTTCAATTTTTTTGTATTTACAGTATCAGTGTTGGAACATTTGCATAGAAAAAACTCTATCCCTAACCATATTCTGATTTAATTAAATGCTTATATTTTTTTCTTTTATTTGTAGCCATTTTGATTCTTCTAAACTATTTAATTATGATGAACATCTACTCTTCTCTCATGTTTTCAATGCTTCAATATATGTATTGCAGCTGGTGTTCCAGTTGAGAACATTCTTTATCTCGGAGGTCCAAATATTGCTTCAGAAATTTACAATAAAGAGTATGCCAATGCTAGAATATGTGGAGCTGAGAAGTGGAGGAAACATCTTGCCAAGTTTCTGAGGCGACCTCATTTTATTGTGTGGGATAATAGCGACCTTGTCACTCATGAAGTTATGGGTGGTTTGAAGAATGTCTATGCTATTGGCGCTGGTAAGTTTTTATTAGTTTCAATAATGCTCTATAAATGAGGTGTATGCTTTAAAGATTTTTTTGTATTTTGTAAATAAACTGCAGTCAAAATAGCATAAAATGATAAAGCGTGCACTATCATTTAAACAAAAGAAATTTCTTTACCTCCATAATTCAGAAGTTAATACTTGTAAATAGTTAACAGAACTATTAGACTTACACCAATAGAGTCCTAGAAAAGTAAATAGCTTATAGAATGCTATATTATTGACATAGCATAACTAAGAAAGATTTGTAGCACTAAAACCTTCCAACTAGTGAAAAGCAACAAATCTAATCAGTATTGCTAATATTGTGTCCTAATCTAAGATTATCTAATGATTGATATACAAGGAGCTCACAATTCCATCATGGAAAGGGGAGCTGGATTTCCTTTAGTGCTGTATTTATGCATTGCTAGTGAGGGAATGCCTATGAGATTCCGCTAGAAGTGTAACCATGTAAATGGTTAGCTGCAAAGTTTAGCTTTGCCAGTGATAAAAAAGATTGAAGGTATGGTTGAGGTGATTATAATATATGTAGCGTTAAACATTGTCTATGTAAGTGCCACAATGCCAGGAAAATTGATGCCTTAGATAAAAAAAACTTTCATGGTGGCGTCGATGGACTTATCGATCATATCTTCCCATGTTCCTTTTTAGGCTGTAAGCTATTAGTGGGTTTAGGGTGTTGAATCAGGATGAAAAGCTTAGGCATTGTAACTGAAGTCATATTGGATCTACTTGAAAATTTTAAAAGGCTGGAAAGCATGGTGGCAACATATGAAGAAGAATTAGATTACCCTTATGGGAATATTAAAATATGATCATACCATTGTAGCATGCATGGATGTCCTGGTGTTAGCGGCGGATAGTTATATCCTGTATAACCAAGTCATGAAGGTCTAGTGAGTATTTGCTTGTGTATTTAGTAACTAATTCTATATATCTGTCATAAAGAATGAAATAAAAGTGATACTTGGAAGATAGTTGTAGTCTAAATGTAATCAAATCATGAAATTCTAGTGAGTATTTGTTTTTGCATTAACAATGAATTTTATCATAAAGAATGAAATAAAAGATATCTCTATTGAGTTATAGTATGCTTTTGAAGTCTTAAGGAAGCTTTGAGGATAACAATTCTATTGGGGAAGCATTCCTATAATCATTTTTTTAAATATCGCAAAATCTGGTATGATGGATTAGAAAGAAACTCATGGTATTTGAAGACTTTGGTGTTACCCAAATTAAAGCCTAAATGGCTTATCAAGTGGATGAAGCTGAATCGAAGTGAGGTCTTGGAAGGACTTGATGTACACAATGTTACCTTGCATTTGTAAGTCATCTTTTTCATTGAAATTCTAGATTGATGCCATATGCTATATTTCTCATAATAACATCCAAGTTTTGAGCAAAAACCATCCTGTACAATCTTTATGATGAGTTTTTTTGTGTCCTAGCTTACTTGCTTTATGACCTTTGTTTTGTATTGCACTTCATATGCACCTACTTTAGATTTCCATGATACTGCAAAATATCATTCACAGAAGATAATGGCTGTATCAATGTAATCATCCAACAGAGCTCAATGAAGAATATTCCAGTTGTGTTTTACTAGTTGCTGAAATTGTTTTGCTTACAATTTAGATGTGCTCCTTACACTGAAATGATTTTTGAAATATATTGGCATCCCGTAGCCGGCGCCTCACTTAATTCTCAAATTTGATGATTCTACCATTATTATATTGTGATTAATGGAACCTATACTAGGATGTTGCTGTTGATTGACAGCCTCCGTATTTGTATTATATTTGGGTATATGCTAGTCATGCTCTGTTCACATATTTGTGCTGCTCCGATGTCGCCAGCTATTCTAATTTCTGTTAAGTAATCTGTTAATTTATTTTGATATGATTTGTTTGTCCCATTAATAGGTGATACATTGTGCTGCATCTAATTTGTTTTTAGTTACAATCATTGTTCTTAATTTTGATGAATATATATAAACCATTTTTTAATAGTTTTCATGTAAAGAAATCAGGAAGATTGTTATAATTCTTGATTATCTGTTCATGTTTCAACATTTACATCCTTGACATGAAATGATGAATCATTAGTCCTTATACTCTCTTTTATCTTGATCAGATATGTTCTAACTGCTGAATTCTTGAGTTGTTAGCTCATTAATTACTCCAATTTCTCCGAGGTTTAATATTTCATTGGCTCTTGTTCTTCAGGTATGGTGGCTTCCCTTACCAATGAGAGTGCAACTAGCAAATCAGTGTACTTCTCACACTGCAGATCAGAGATGATATTTATAACTCATCTATTAGCAGAAGAACCTGAGAAACTTGCTGGTCCATTGCTTGCGGATACATATGTAACTCTGTTGAAAGGTCGAAATGCATGGTATGGCCAGATGCTTGCCAAAGGGGATTTGAGTCCTGACATGGGTGACAGCATCAAAGGGAAAGGGATGATCCAGGTTTGCTTCTCAGCTCATGTTAGCTCTTCTTTGTCTTCAGGCAGTCACCTGGGAGAAAAAAATTTAGTTTGAAATCCAAGTGATGTGAAGTGGGCTTGTTAACGGTCAGGTTTGGATGGGTAGATCTCGACTTCGATACGATCCGAAGAGATCTTGGATCAGATTGTGATCGATCTTATCCATATCCTGTGTTGGATTAGATTTTTGGATGAGATTTTGGGTTGCTTGAGAAGCTTATAAATTTGAATAAATTAGGTAAGCAACTTAAGGAGAGGTAATGTTTTAACTATTAAGATTTGATGTTATATGATGTTAATATAGGAACACAAAAAAGATAGGTAATGAGGTTTAGATGAGGAAGGGAGGTGATACCATTGGATCTAGATCTGAATGTTTCAAATTTGAATGATTCATATCTGTGTGTGTGTGTAGAGAGAGAGAGAGAGAGAGAGTAATTGGAAGTTGTGTGCAATCATTCAGTTTTTTTATTATTTTTAATTTTTTTCTAAGAGACTAATTGGAAGTTGTATGAACTATTATTCATTGCCTCCATTTTTTGTAACTATGCAGGGTGTTTCTGCAGTGGATGCCTTTTATGCGCTCCTCAGTCAGCCCAGTTTAAGTGTTGTGCGTCCTGATCAAAACAAGCCTGTCGCTCCTGTCGAGCTATGCCCCATTCTCAAGACCCTCCACAAAATTTTAATAAAAAGGTCGGTTCTATTTCTTCTCTCTCTTTGCTCCTATGTTATGATTGAAGTAGTATCTTGAAATATATCATGTGAATAAATCATCAAAATGTTTTCTAGATTTATTAGGTGTCTATTTTAGTTTCAGGATTTTTTAAGGTGTTCAATTCAGTCCCTCAACTCCTCAAATTTAGTTCTACTGTCAACTGTCATTTCTATAGGTAGAAATGTAGGGAAGCTTTTCATTATGTGGCTTAGAGTCAATCTCATCACTCAATACCAAGCTTAAACTAATGTAATTGACTTCAAAAAGTCAAAAAAAATTTATGAAAGATTTACATACATGCATTTACATACATATCAACACAAAATTTGATATTTATTTATCTAACATTCTCCTATGCTTCAAAATGTGCATTTCACTTTAAAAAGATTAATGATGATGATATTTTTGATATGATATTAAAGACTGAGGTGTTATATATATATATGTAAAAAAGAAAGTTTAGATGTTAGATATGTAAATACATAAGAATTGTGTGGTATGTAATAAATTCCCCAATTTTTATAAATAAGGGTTCCCATCACCATTTTTTTTAAAGAAATGATAAAGTTGACAGTGAGATCAAATTGATTCATATTTAGTAAATTTAAGGAATAAATTAAACATTTGAGAAGTATGGAGCTAAAATGGCATACCTAAGACTACTTAAATCACTTAGTATCATGTTTAGCAATCAGAGCACATCTTACACATGACTTTAGTTTTAGTTCTCTCTCTTGTTCATTACAAGAAAACTTCAGAAAAAAAAGTAAACAAGCTCCTCATTTTTCTCAGTAATGAAGAAGAACATTACGTACTTGATTTGTTTCTTGCAGGGAAGTGTCAGTGGAGGCCATTCTTCAAGCACTGAGAGATGAAACCACGAATGATCCTCGTGAAAGGATTGAGATAGCACACAGTCATGCTTTCTACCGCCCCTCTCTGCTCAGCAAATCTTAACTGTTGTTGCTACATTGCTGCTAATTCTCACTCGCTTGCTGAAGAAGAAGAGTTCTTGCCTCTCTGAATCTTTCCAGAGGCTTCTTCTAAGCAGTTTCTGTGAGCTCTCTGAATTCCATTATGTGCGAAATTTCGCTTATTAGTGTAAGTTAATATACTTTCAACAATTTGGTTTCATTTGTTAGTATGAGTGAGTAATGGTTCTTTTAAGGCAAAAGCTCAAGCTTACAAATAATGGTGGAGTGGATGGGGGGTGTTGTTGATTATGGCTTGTTATGTTAGTGAATGAAATTGTTTTCTTTTAATAAAATTTGATAATCTCTTTATGAGTTTTCATTTAAGATATATATATTTTTTTTTTGCTTATTTTTGGGAAATAATTTAAACGGGTTAAACTCCAAAATAGTCTTTCGCATGGAGTCAATTTAGTTTTATAATCACATTTCTCTAATTTAGTCTCTCAATTATACAAAATTGATCTAAAAATGTTCTCGTAGAGACTATATTGGAAACAATTTTATATAATTGAGAGATTGAAATGAGATTAATTTTGTGTCATAATTTATATATAATATATTATTTTTATCTATTTGTAAAGTGGAGGGAGCAAATAGAATATTGCATAGGTTGGATTAGAATTCATCTTCTTCATAGAGAAATTATTTTGTTAATTTAATTTATGCATTGTAGGATCTGCGAATAAGATTTATTTAGACAATTTTTAAGTTTTATATTGTTAAGAGATTTTTTTTATATTATTTGAACTCGTTTTTATTACCAAATAATTAGTGGTCATTTTAATTTTATGAAATACAGTACTTCTTATATTTTTCTAAAATACAAAATATTATTTTATTCTTAATTCAAAACTTCTCTTGCCCTCATGGTGCTTTTGAGAGTGGGATTTTAGCAAAGAAAAAATGAGGATTCTTAAAGAATGATGAAGTTGATCCTCTATCGTTGCTCAACTTTTGATATTCTTTCTTGATAATTATTAGGCACGCACTAATAATTAATATTTGACATCCATCAGCTAATGATGTCTATCATTCATCTTATCAGTTGCTAGTATTAAGAATAGCCAAGTCATCACTCATCATCATTGAAATTCAGACATTCCTCATAAATCATTGCCTAACACATACTAGTGAGTAATGTCTAACATCTATCATCACTGACATACAACATTAGCCTTCTTGGTCACTTAATAGCCTCTTACATCATAAGAATGATTTAAGTTAAAAACTCATCATTGCTTGACTTTCAGCATCCTTCATTAATTGTATTCTAATGCCTATTAATGATTGAGCTTTGCCTGCTAATGTTCAACACTTATCTTCCTGAATATCTAGTCTCCATTCCTATTAGAAGAATAATCAAGTTAGCAATCTATCATCTTCCAACTTCTAACATTCTACGTTGGTCACCATCCAACACTTGTTAATACCTAAGATTTGATGTCATTAAGCCACATACATCCCTGGGCTACCTTCTTACTAATAGAGCTATCATGCTAATGTTTGTTAGCCACTAAAATCTAAGGTTCATTTTACTGGTCGCTCGATCTACCTTTCTATTGTGAATATACTAGATTGATGCTTGTCAATCTTGATATTAAACTCTTGTCGGTTATTATCCTCTCCAGTCACTTACTATCCCCTCCTATTAAGAGAATAACTAAAATGATGACAACAACCTACCCAACTTTTGTTTCTAAATAAAAAGCTTTTGATATTTTTTATAGGCTATTGCTAGGAACTAAGAGTGTTAATAATTAACTCAATCTAACAACCTAATACGTACTTGACTTCAAAAAATTGCGTTCGGGTTGACCTAATTAATTTTCGGGTCAGGTTTAGGCAACCACTAATGGCCCATTGATTGATCACTTATCTTTGCACTTAGCTATGAAATAGTCTATCTAGGCACACATTTTCACTCACCTTTTAACATTTTGCATTGACTATCATTTGACTCATACTAATAATTGATGTCCAAAATCTATCAACCACCAACGTCTAATGTAGGTTTTATCAATAGGCCAACCTCCTCTCATATTAACATACTGATTTCACCTTATAACTTTCTTATCAATCATTACTTGACGCATGCCAATGATAGTCTTCCAACATTCATCAACTACTAACATCTATGATCCGTCAAAATAGGTTGTCAATTGTCGAAGGAACTCGGCAAAATGACCCTGTAACTTCAGGAGAAGGGGTGCTCTCATACAGTATATAAAAAAAATTGAAGTTTTACTTTAGCAGTTGATCAAACTAATTGTTCATTTTTATAGTAGGTGAGACCAAAGGATTATGAAGGTGGATTTCAGATGTTCATTAGCCACTAACATCTTCTTGCTAGAGATCTCCCATATTACCAAGAGGACAATCACATTCAACTCCCTCAGTCCCTTGATTCTTGACATCCAATGTCAATTATCGTTTCACTTTTTGCCCTCATGACAACTCTTTACAACTTTATAGGAGATACTTTTCATGATTCATGCTATTATATTATATTAACTCTTTCTTAGTTATGATAAAAATCACCCTTTATAATTAAAATAATAATTTTAAATGTAAATTTTTTAAAATCAATTCATTTTTAATGAAAAAAACATGCACCCATTGCATGGAACTTCAGATTAATGCTAGATCTAAGAAGGATTTGGTATATTTAACTTAACCCTCATGTTAAAAAAAAAGGCTATTTTAACGGCTTGGATAAAAATAAATACAACGTAATAATTGCTCCAAATCCATTCTCAATGTCTCCGATCTGGTCTTCTATGATTTAGTGGTTCAAGTAAATGACTTCCAATTTCCAACAAAAAAGAAGAAGATAATCCCTTGACTTCTGAAGAATTATTGGATTTACATATAAAAAGTTTTAACAATCAAAAGGCCTTTGAGTTCCATTTTGTTGGAGTTTTATCTCACAAAGGAATTTTATTTCTACTTATATAAATGCATTATATAATCAAGAGAAAAAAAAAACATTGAAGTCTTTAATCAATAAAATGAACACCAAATAAGTGGGATAAAGCGAATGATGATTCTGAAATTAGATGTCTTAAAGTTCTTAAAAGATTTCAGAGATATAGCTTTCTAAAAGAAACAATGCAAGCTCGAACACAAAATCATAAGCTATGGAACTCCCAAAGCAAATGAAGACTGAAGAAATACAAGCTTAACACAAAAAAAAGAAAAAAAAACTCAAGAAATATAACAATACAGCAACATGCAAAATACTTTGCAATCAAAAACATTCAACTTTACCTAAAAGGACTACTTTTCTCCCAGCTTAGCAAGGACCTTTCAGAGCCAATGCTGAAGAATTTTGCAGGGCCTCTATTGCCTCTTATCCTCGGTGATCTTTGATGATTCAAAGGAGTAGTCTTGACAGAAGGCAATGGCGAAAGAACTTTGTCTTTATTGATACTGCAATGATCAGATGAATCCTTCGTTCCCTGTCGCTGTTTCGGCGTGCTTGCTGATCTGAACTTAGCCTTTGTTGAAGCTGTGGATGCCATGTAGCTTGGAAAGTAAGGAGAGCTTGAGAAGAAATCATCATCCTTCGATCGAGCTCGTTCTGACCTGTTAAAAGATCTCCTTGCCTGATACATCAGCTCAAACTCTTCGGCTTTTCCTTTATGATCAGAGTTTATAAAGCCCGGTGATTCTGAAGCATGGAGCTGCTGATTTCGGGTAGTTTGATCTAGGTATTGTAATGGTGAAACCTCATGGATGTCCTTATCTTGAGGTTGAGAGTCAAGCCAGCTCCAGTTTGTGTGAAGAGTGTTGGTATTTAACTCATGATCTGATACTGGTCCCGTTGGATTTACAACGTATCTCCTCTCCTGAAGGAAGAAATAGGAATCAATCAGTGGTAATCAAATTAAATTATGCAAATTTGATGAAAAGTTGCTTACTTGATGTGCAGCTGCATAGTCCATCGCTCTCTCTCTCTTGAAGGCAGCTTCTTGACGTTTTCTTAGTAGAGAAATGATTTCTTCCTTTGACAAGATGCTGCCATTCCACATTCTATCACTATACTGAAGATGCAGATTGCAAGATTAGTGAGTAGAGTTGAACAACAAGGTTAAATGGTGTTTAATAACGAAATGAAATTAAATTGTTATTAAATAAAATCCTTCATAGTGATAAAGTTCATTTGATAATAGGATAATAGAAGGAATGCAATATACATAAAACCAAAACTTTTTAATGGTTTCACTTAATCAATGGTCATGTTTTGTTATTGTTACTGTAAATTTCATTATGAATTGCTTGTAGAGAATTACAACTCTAATTTCTTTACTACTAACATAAAATTGAGCCTCTAGATCTCTTTATAAGTTCAACCCTCAACTACGTTTGGCTGGATTCTGAAAAGGCTGGTTTAAAAGTATTTCACGAAAAGTATTTATCTCTTTTGAAAAGTAAAAGCAGACTTTCAGTGAGATGGAGCTAAAATACAATTTCAAAAAGCACACTATTCAAACGGGTATCAAAATTAAAAATTAACGCTCTCAAAAGCAAAACGTACTAAAAAAGCCCTCCCAAACGAAGCCTAAGTGTACATAGAGAGCTTTTTCTTCGTAGTGTAATTAAGCTCCACAAGTTCATATTCGACAGAAATATTTCAGACTCCACAATCCTTCAACAATCAGCAAGAAAACCTTAATCTTTACTATAGAATAGAAAATAAATAAATAAATAAACACAAGATGATGATGATGAGAACAAGATTTGAATCTCCTTACTTGAGCTTGTGTATGAACAGTTTCTCTATCTTTCACTGCCTTTAGATAGAAAACATCTTTAACTTCATTTGACTGATGATTGGCTGCTGTTTTCGTTCTATTTGCACGAGCTTGTGATTGTATCTTCATAAGGGACTTAAGACCTTTTAGAGTAATATTTGTTTGGCGCCTCACAGCTTGTGCACGAATTAGTGCTTGAAGCTTAACCAGACCTTTCAGAGCTCTCAATGCTCTCCTTGCCTAAATTGTGACAGAACATGTGAACAAATGCGCATAAGATTTGAGTATAGTGCTTTTCTCATAATTGAATGCTTCCATAAGTGCTATAATATGGATCAATTTATTCCATTGTGTGTTTTGAAGTGATTTGAGTTGAGTTCTGGAGGTGAGTTTCAATGCAATTTATTCTAATGTGATCTTGAAAGAACATTCTCCAGATAACAATTTAAAGCTTTCCATGATGATAAACCTTAGTAAGCTAATATGTTAATAAAAAAGCTCCTTTTAACAGCTTAAAAACACAACATATCTTACAAGATAACCCCGAAATGCTGTCTGTATCTTAATTGCAGCAATTTCTTGTGCTTTTTGATAAGATAGAGAATTCCCGGCAAGTCGAACAACATGAGCGGCGGCCTGGGCAGCAGCAAGAGCAGCCTCAGCTGCCGCCGCAGTGGCAACAGCGACTGCAACTGCATGCTTGGTCTGTTCTTGCTCAGCCTCTCTCAGTGATCTCAATCTTAGCAGCGAAGGAGGCGGCAAAGCCGGAGAGAATTTGGACTTCAGCCTTCCAAAAAGCCATCTCCTCCTCCTCTCCTTCTGCAAGATGAGAAGGAATGGTTTGTTTTACTTCATCTGATTATTGCTTAAGAGTTCTAAAATTGTAGTGCGACTTTTGTTCTACAGTTACCTTCTCTTGTTTTGATTGAGTCTCTGAGGTAAGAAACTTCTTTAATCTATCAAGCCAGTTCTTTCTCTTTCCCATATGAGTGTGTTTTCTCAAGGAACTGAGAAATTTTGGTTAAGCAAAGAGAATATAGTTCTGATTTTCATCAACAGATGGAACAAATAAAACATTTATAATCCATGATAGTTCCTTTTCAGGATCAAATGATGCATATGAAATAAGAACAATAAAAAAATTAGAGGGCGGGGGAGGGGGAGGACAAGACAAGAAATGTCCTATTTCATTGGTCTGCAGCCTCCCCTAATGAAATTGATCAATTCACCAAAAAATAAGAAAAAAAATCTGTGAAAACGGTAAAAGAGACAGTTTAATCCTTCAACAAAATCAAATAACCATCAAAATTCAAATAACAAGAACCTAAAGCGAGAAGCTTGAAGCCATACTCATCAACTATAAAGCAGAAGTAAACTAACAAAAAGATTCTTCAGATTCAGAGATTACTAACCAAAGGCTTTCATCACTCTAAAAGAGGAGTCATGTCTTCTTCATTCCTTTCTCTCTAAGTTAGATGCACCTCTTTTGAACCACTGGAGAAGAAGGATCAAAGCCTCAAAAGGATAGAAAAAAGTTAGACTTTTAGAGTAAAAAAATACTTCTTTCTTTATGAGAACTACCAAAAAGAAAATCATCATCATCTATTATTTTTTAAAAAAAAGCAAACAAATGTGGACAGAGATGTACCAAATAGAACTCTATCACAAATTCTGACAACCCGGCTTGATCTGTCATACTGCAAAGAAGCAGAATCGACCAATAGAAAAACCATTGAAGATTTCTTTTTACTTAGATTTTGTTCTTTTCAGTGAATCTGGTAAGTAGAAAACTACCCGTGAATCTGATAAGTAGAAATAGATCCCTTACCTTTCAAATGCGAGCAGTTGTTTGTTATTTGCTCATACCACAAAAGTTAACAGCTTGATTTTGAAGTTCGATAAATCGATGTTCAGAACTTTTTTTATTTAGTTTATGATCTGAAACATGTGAGAGGAGCAATCATTAAGTTTGTTGAATATATATATTTTTTAACGATGGATTTAAAAAATAAGATACTATATAAGTCCTTTAATATCTTCATTTGAATGTCTTCTTTCTCCATCACATCTTTATTTATTGAATAAGAGAGGAGTTAGGAGCTATATATATACATATATTATATTTAAAATAAAAAATTACTTCATGGATGGATGAGATTAGAAGTGATTGTTGGTGAAAGTGATGTATCAATGGATAAAATAATCTAAGTCCATCAAATGATTTAAAAGTTGTGCCATAAAGTCTGACTCTTTATGGAAGAAAGATACGTTGAAAAGAGAAACATTTTGCCGACAGAAGCATGTGCCGCCGAGAAGGAGAAGAAGAAGGAGGTCCATCTTGTAAAAACTGAAAAAGCTGAAGGCTCAATTTGTAAATTCTCAATAGCTATAATTTTTTTGGGGAATTTACATACATAACACAACACGCAATTCTTATGAATTTATATATTTCACACACAAATTTAAATATTTACTTAAATAACATTTAAATCTTTATTATTACATTAAAATACCTGATTACTTTTCAAAGTGAAACGACCTTTTTAGAAAGAAGTTAATTTTATAAATATTCAAATTTGAGTATTAAATATATAAATGCATAAGAATTTCGTGTTATATATGTAAACTTCCCTAATTTTTTAGATAGCTGGCACAATTATATTTTATTTAAAATTTTTTAACATTTTTTTAAAATTTATTTATGATGAAAAATGCTTTTTTTTATAACTATACCTATTAACCTTTAAACAGAAAATGTAGATTATTGAAAATAGCTTTTAAAAATTTTATTCCCCTTATAAAAAACTCTACTGTGATTTTTAATAAAAACAACAAAAATCGAACAAAAATAATGAATTTAGCAAAATTATTAAAATCATAATTTCTAACTTCATATAATCAAATGAGCCCTCCAAAGCATCTATGAGATCAACAACTCTTCATTTTCAAGCACTCCTTTCAACAAAAAAAAAAATCTATTAAAAAGATTCTAATTTATATAGTTTTTTTATTTAATTTTTAAAGAAAATTATGGCATCTCTTCATCATCAGACACATTCTAAGATAATTAAAAAACTATAATCAGTCTCCCACTCTTTTATCCATAAGCAAATAAAGAAATAATCACCATACCTCATATGATTTCTGTAGTAATATAAACAATTATTATTATACAAAATAAAATAAATCCAAATACAATTTTAACCTCTTATCTGCTGTTATGAAAGACAGATTGTCACATTTGAAGCTCTCCACTCTCCTGTGCTCAAAAGAGACCACAGAAGCAGTTCAGGAACACAGTTGAACGTAGCTGTGATCAGTACCATCTTCCATACTGATCCAAGAACTGAGAGAGAAGGGCTCTTCAGTCATCTCAAGGATTCTGGAGCCACGCGGCCATCTCCCATAGCCACCATGCCCACTGTGACGAGCAAAGCAGAGCCAGAGCTTCTTGTATGGACAGCACCAATCCAGGCCATGATTGTGCCCTACGAAGACTGCCTGTGCATATCAAGCCATTAAAATTCAATTTTCAGATAAATATCGTTCATAACGATGCATTTTTTTTGAAGGAAAGATGGATATTTATTGTCATTTTTGGTGATTAATGACAGTAAACGGAATGAGTTTAGGTTATCAGAACAAAGATGAGTGTTTGAGACTTGTATTGTTCAGGATTTAAGAGTTTTTTGTTATAATTTATGTTAGTGTGAAGCATGAATCAATGTATTAATATATATACATTTATTTATTTATTGGCGCCTGTTTAGTAAATGAGCTGAAATATCTTATTCAAACTCAATCCGTTTACTTTGGAATTTATTTGGGATCAATTTAATTTTTATGTTATTTTTAAAAATATATTTACTTAATTTATTTTTTTAATATTTTGAGTGTTTTTTAAAATAATTATTATTATCATATATTTTGTTTTAAATTCAAAGAACAATGAAATAAAATAAAATAAAAATGATTTAAAGGACTCCTTAGAGCTGCAAATGAACTGAGCATTCAACAAGCTACTCGTGGCTTAACTCATTTAGACCTCATTCTAATTATTTGATTAACTAATTGAATGAGCTTGAATATTTTTATAAATACTCGATTGTTAAATAAACAAGCTTGACCAATTTATCGTTTTGTTCATTTACGGTTCATGAATAATATCATTAAAATTTGTGAACAAGTTCATTGATGAGCTCGATTATGATACAATTACGACTCTATTAAGACTTGTTTCTAAACATTATTGTTTAAATTTTTATTTTTTAAAGCTTAATAAGATTTAATTCATACAGCTCATGTATATTTCTCAATAAACTGCTCGTGATAAGTTTGCTTAAGGCTTAATTAAAGCTCATTTATTTCAAACGAGTTACTCGTTAACAAGCTTAGTAATCCAATTTGAATCAAGCTCGTAAACAACCTCGAATTGAGCTCAATAATAATAAACAAACTCAAACTTGAATACCATCCTAAAAAGCTCGAATCGAGCTTAAGCTCAATAATGATAAATAAAGTTGAACTTGAATACACATATTCGACTTGGCTCAGTTCGTTTGCAGCCCTAGGATTCCTTAATGAACCTTAGGACTCCTTAATGAATGATTCAAATACAAATAATTATCAAATGGAATACAAGCTGTTTTTTTTTAAAAAAAAAAATCTAGCCTTCTTTTGATACTGCTATGCGTGCCAGAAGAGCAGGTAACACAATAATGTTTTTTTTGGAAGGAAGTCATCGAAGGATGGGTCGATGCTTCACGAGATGACTTCAGCAAATCTAAAATTTTCTCCTTTTACATAAGCAGGAAGGCAACGCAGATGCCAAAATATTTTTAAAATATATATGTGATAGATAATGATATATGATGATGCCATTTATCAGAGAAACAGAGGCCAAAGGACTCACAGAACTTGAGCTTTTTATGACACCTGCACATGGAGTGGATGAGTCTAGAGAACCCCAAAGCAAGTCTCATCATCATAGAGATGGATTCTTTTGTATTTTTGCACAATGTTTGTAATTTTCTATAATCAGTGGGAGATTTATATTGCATGGTTTTATGGAAAAAATATCGCACAAAGGTAAACAAAATAGTTTTTAGATTTTCTTTTAGATGAGTGTGATATAGAGATAAATTACACTGTTCTTAAAGAAAATTCAATAGATTTGAAACTCATCATAGTTAAAAAATTTGATGTAGATATTATGATTTGATTTTTTTTTTCAGAGTTTAAGAAAGTAGAGGAATCTGTTTAATGATGTCAGATCTAACAACTTATATTGGCCATTAATACAGAAAGTTAATGATGGACCTATTTGAAAAGTTTGTGAATGAATCTACTTAAAATTTTATGGTCCCTAATAGGACTATAGCTATGTGATTTGGTAGACTCACTAGACCCATGTGAATTCTGCTTTTAAAGGAGGAATTGGAGAGAAGTGAGTTTTAGATCTATAGAGTTTAATCTTAATCTAAGGAGCTTAATTTTTTAACTAAGAAATCTTTAATTGAAGACCTTATATACATTCCATGGATAAATTTACGATAAGATTCGCTCAAATATCTAACCCTCAACCCAAAACAAAGAGATGCGAGTTTTAAACGCTTTCTAGCTCTAGTCTGTTTTATCCAATGTTGTAAAAGGCGGGGGACATTGGGCGGGGCATAATCCCCATGGCCATGATATAATTAATAAATAGCTATAAAAAAATAAGTATAATATTAATTAAAACTAAAATTAAAACTTGTAATCATTTAATTTCAATTACCGGCTTCTAGATCTAAAATTTTTAATGCAAAGCCACCACAAAATTACAAACATATGAAAAATAAGTTGACAGTTTGTGACTTAAAATAGAAATTAGTCATGCATTAACAATAATACTTATATTGGCCATTAATACAGAAAGTTAATGATGGACCTATCTGAAAAGTTTGTGAATGAATCTACTTAAAATTTTATGGTCCCTAATAGGACTATAGCTATGTGATTCGGTAGACTCACTAGACCCATGTGAATTCTGCTTTTAAAGGAGGAATTGGAGAGAAGTGAGTTTTAGATCTATAGAGTTTAATCTTAATCTAAGGAGCTTAATTTTTTAACTAAGAAATCTTTAATTGAAGACCTTATATGCATTCCATGTATAAATTTACGATTAGATTAGCTCAAATATCTAACCCTCAACCCAAAACAAAGAGATGCGAGTTTAAACGCTTTCTAGCTCTAGTCTGTTTTATCCAATGTTTTAAAAGGCGGGGGACATTGGGCGGGGCAAAATCCCCATGGCCATGATATAATTAATAAATAGCTATAAAAAATAAGTATAATATTAATTAAAACTAAAATTAAAACTTGTAATCATTTAATTTCAATTACAGGCTTCTAGATCTAAAATTTTTAATGCAAAGCCACCACAAAATCACAAACATATGAAAAATAAGTTGACAGTTTGTGACTTAAAATAGAAATTAGTCATGCATTAACAATAATATTTATACTTCACACTCTAATTTCATTTCATTTTAAAATAAATATCAACTATATATATATATATATATATATATTTGACCTCTATATATGTGTCATAAGTCGAGTCAAGCCCACAAGTCGAATTCGACAGACTTTAGAGGTGATAGCGCGCAAATCGAGGCTGAAATACACAAGACGTCGCCAAAATCAATCCAAATGACCTCCGATCGACGAACGGACATCGCCATCGCGTTCAGAACGTCGAAACTAGTTAAAATATAACTATTGCGCGACTTGATGATCAACTGATCAACCGACGCCAACGCGCCAAGACGCATATCGAGTCGGGGCAACCCAAACCAAACGACCGCTCACAAATTGAGGCCATTATTTCGAAAAGTCGAAATTTATCGAAAAGCTTTATTCAAAAGCATTTTTTCAAATTCCACATAACAAGAGATCTTTACACAAAAATTTATAAGAAATTTTCAAAAAGGCACAAAACACATATAACCAAACCTCGTTTAACAAATCCTATGATTGTTTCAAGGAGGTTCCTTTTTAAAAATCAAAATCAACAATTTTTAATGTATTTTTTCAAAAGCACATTTTCTTTAGAAATAGCTATCCCCATCCCACACTCAAATTTGTTAGATGGAGATTATATTTTAGAATTAAATTGTAATATAAAATTGAAGCTCCACTTAGAATACTTCACATGTGCTAGAGTTGAAGTTTTCCCTCTTTTCGAAAAGCAATAAACCCTACACACACAAAAGAGAAGTCAAGATATATTTGAACCTCCACTTGACATACCCAAATTTGTCAAATAGGAGTTCCCCTTTCCTTGGAGAAGGTAGAGCAAATTGAATTCTATTTGAATTTGTCTGATAAAACTCCTTCTTGTCAAAGTCTTGGACTTCAAAACACATTGGGAGCTCATTTGACATGTCCAAGTATATCAAATGAGAACCTCTCTTTTTTGAAAATCATAAGAACAAATTAAACTCTATTTAACATACCTATGTTTGTTAAATAAATTCTTTTTTTCAAAAATCACAATCACATTTGACTTTCACTTAACATACCAAATTTGTTAAGTGAGAGTTTCATCTTCAAAATCATAAACACATTTGACTTTCACTTAACATACCAAAATTGTTAAGTGAGAGTCTTATTTTCAAAAATCATAAACACATTGAACTTTCACTTAACATACCAAATTTGTTAAGTGAGAGTTTCATTTTCAAAAATTATAAATACATTTGACTTTCACTTAACATACCAAATATGTTAAGTGAAAGTTTCATTTTGAAAATTACAATCATATTTGACTTTCACTTAGCATACCAAATTTGTTAAGTGAGAGTTTCATTTTCAAAAATCATAAGCACATCTGACTTTCGTTTAACATGCCAAATTTGTTAAGTGAAAATTTCATTTTCAAAATCATAAACACATTTGACTTTCACTTAACATACCAAATTTGTTAAGTGATTGTCTCTTTTCAACACACATTTGATCCACATTTTAACATACCAAATTTATTAAATAAGGATCCAATTATTCATGTCCAACCATACTTGAGCTTTCACTTAACATACTGAATTTGTTAAGTGAGAGTCTCATCCTCAAAGAAAAATAAATATATCTCAAACAAATTTGAGGCTTTCACTTAACATACCAAATTTGTTAAACGGGACTCTCATCTTCAAAGAAAAGCAAATTTATCTCACAATCACATTTAACTTTCACTTAACATACTAAATTTATTAAGTGAAAGCCTCATCATCAAACACAAATCAAACACATATGGCCTCTACTTAACATACCAAATTTGTTAAGTAAGAAACCCATTTTCAAATCAAAATATCACACAATCGAATCTTCACAAGCAAAAACATTTCAAACACACAATCACAACCTCTTCTTAGCATACTCAAATTTGCTAAGTAGAAGTCTTTCAAACTATCAATATTTTCAAATAAGATGCACAAAACATAAATATCTCTAAGAAAATTTCTTCTCAAATTTTAGAACCCCGTCCAACCTACCTAAATCGGTTGAGTGTGGGTTCAAAATCGAAATCAAACGACAAAGCTTCTCCTTCAATTCTACAAATCTCTCCATGCAATTTGAACCACATTCAACATAACCAAAATTGTTGAAATGTGGGTTCCGACTCAAGATCGAAAGATAAAATCAAACAACAATAGTTGAAGCAATCAAAGGAAAGGGATGCTACACTCCTCTTAAGACAAAAGAAGGTTGGGATATTGTCTGTCTCTAAGATCAAAAAGCTTGCTTTACAGGTGCCTGAAGCAACTCAAACCTCCAACAAAAGAAGGTTTGCAAGTTGCCAAAGACAACTTGAAGAAGGTGTCGCCCACCAGAAGAAAGAACCTACCTTACTTGCGGGATAACATAAGAAGACAACCACCGCCCCGGTTCAACACTCTATCCACCGTTGCAATAACTACTTCTACCTCCACTAGCTCCTTTTCTGCCAATAGGAGCATCGTCTCAACAGACAAGGGCATTATACCCCTTTCCCCACTTACTTTATTAGATTTCTATCATGTACCTCCATCTAAGAAGAAATCCATAAAGAAAGTTTTCACTTATATCTTGTCCACTTCTGATACTCTAGATTTTATTCCTCTCGAAAACTCTCCAAGTCTACAAAATAATGATGATAACTCTAATTCCAATCATTCTTCTTCTGATTTATAAATTGATTTCCCATTTTTAAATCACATGAGTTCACCTCTTGAGATTGATTTGGAGTCATCCGACTCCAATGATCCTATAGGAGAAGTGGTAGGTACACCTGATGAGAAGGTAGAACTTCCTACAAATTCATTATTCCAAGAGGTCACTGAAGTTAACATTCGTAGTGGCAAAGTTCTACCTCCTAGGGTGGCACCTTAAGATAAGGGTAAGCAAATCATTGGTTCTAAAGAGCAGATAGTCTCTCTACAAGATGCTCCACCCATGGATATGCTTGTGGACGATCTTGATCGACTACAATGTCCTAGCACATCTTAAAAAGCTGTCAACTAAGTTAAGCATATATCACACCCTTATCTTATCCAAAGAGATGAGGGAATCCCTAATCAAGGCTCTTGATCCGAGATACTCACCGCTACTAAAGAGGAGGCTCATAGCTTTAGAGGATACTTGGAGTTACATTCTGATGAAGACTTCTGTGACGGCCAAGAACCTTTACATTGTGGATATTGGAAGATACATGATATTGTAATTCTTGTCACTGCATCGTGAATATTATGAGTCTAAAAATCCTCGCTTACTTGAGGATAGACATCTCCAAACTTTCAAAAGAGAGAATGATGTTGAGAGCATTCAATGAACAAGGCGAGAGGGCTTTAGGCTCTATAATATTGCCATTAGAAGTAGATAATTGGAAGACTACTGCCAAGTTTCACATTATATACTCAGATACATCTTTTAATGTTTTGCTTGGGAGACTGTGGATACATGAGAACAATGTGGTTTCATTCTCTCTACATCAGTGCATGAAGTTCATGAGAGGTGGGATTGAATACTACGTCAAAGGAGATCTTAATCCATTCACGCATGAGATCGTAATATGACGCACACTATCTCCCTCAAAATCAACAAGTATATTCTCGTGAACTTGGCGAAAATTTAAAAAAAAAAAAAGGAAAAAAATAGAAAAGAAAAAGAAAAAGAAAAAAGGAAATGAGAAAGAAAATAAAAGGGAGCGAAAAATAGACTTGGAGGAGAAAGTAGAGCCTGATATTAGATCCCACCCACAGTTCGTTATTCCATTCGAACATATGGGTAGAATGACTCACTCCAGAGAGGAAGAGGCAGATCCGAGACATGCCTGAGAGAAGACCTCCTTATTGGCCATCTAATAGAGTTATGTCCTGCTATCGTGACTACACCTACTATTTATATAGACTTAGAATCTAGTTCATGATGAGTCATATATGATTAAGACACTAGCTAGCACTTCAGAGATCCCCATGCAAGTGACAACAGCCGCATACAAATGATGAAGACTCCCTAAGCAAAGCATAAGTATGAAGTCTATATGTGAAACAAAGTGATCGGGGAACTTTAGCTCTAACCCCACCTTCCTCACAAAAAAGTCGAGGTTTGGTAGTTAAGGAAGCCCCTGTCTTCCACAAATGTAAAAGGTGCGTAAGCATCATCCTCAAGTCAAGATAGAACTTGAGGATGATTCATATAAAGATTTAATAGAATTACCTTTTGATTGGTATTCACCGTGTTCTTAATTTAGCAAAGAAAGATTAATTCCACATGTCTAAACACAGTGTCGATTACTTTGAAAGGTTATGGGACAACAAATGCATGACATTCACAATCAAGATCGACTAGGATTACAAGGTCCGATGATGATGATATCGCTAGTCATCACCAATCATTTGGAATCGACAGTTCTTTTCAAATCATGCTAACTCATATGAGGAGAGTGTGCTTAGAAACTTCTGATGATCCAAATGACTTTGAAGTCAAGGATGCACCGCCAGAGTTCAAGAGGAGATTACATCAACTATCGATGAGCTCAAAGAAATCAACCTAGAATCAAGAAGATCCACCAACATATATCGCTTCTATTGAATAAAAAAAGAAACCAATGATTTAGTGAAGCTATTGATTGAGTTTAAGGATTGCTTTGCATGGAGTTATGAAGAGATGCCCTTATCTCCGACATAGCCATAAACCAATAGAACCTAATGCTAACCCTATCAAACAGCTCCTGCATGCGACAGACATTGAACAACGTCACTTCAAATCAAGAAACCGATCGATGTTGGCTTGTGGAAGAAAATATCTTTGGCCACGTCGTCCCCGCTTAAGAAAAAAGAATGGCCAGATATGCGCTGATTTTAGATCTAAATAAGTCATGTCCTAAAGATGAATTTTCACTTCCTATACTGGAATTGATGGCATACATTGCCTAATCTCATGCAATATTCTCCTTTATGGATGGGTCATCTGGCTACAACCAAATTAAGATGGCCCATAAGGATGAAAGAAACACCTTTCAACCCCGATCAAATATATTATAAGGTCATGCCTTTCTACTTAAAATGCCGTCACATACCAGCCATGACTCAATCTTCGATGAACTCATTCATCATCAAGTTGAATGCTACGATGATCTATCAAAAGCAAAGAAAAGGAAGACCATCTCTTTGACTTGAGAGTAGTTTTCGAACGATTAAGACAACATAACCTCAAAATGAACCCCGTGAAGTGTGCATTCGGAATAGCTTCAAGAAAATTCCTTGGGTTTGTTGTCCGACACCGGGGAATTGAAATCGATCCGGAAAAGATCAAAGCGATATTAGAAATGCCACCCCCTAAAAGCCTAACACAACTCAGGTCATTCCAAGGGCGGTTGGCATATCTAAGACGCTTCATTTCCAACTTATCAGGAAGATGCCAACCATTCTCAGCACTTGTCAAAAAGATGTCAAGTTCAAATGGGATGACAAGTGCCGATGCTTTCAAGACATCAAGCAATATTCGATGACGCCACTACAGCTCTATCCCGCAAACCGCCATATTATATACCGCTGATGACTCCTTGGTTCTTTGTTGGCTCAAACCAACGACAAAGGAAAGGAGAACACTCTCTATTATCTCAATCGTCGTCTAATCCCTACTGAGGCAAACTATCCACCTATTGAAAAATAGTGTCTAGCTTTAATCTTTGCATCCCAAAAGCTACTGCACTACATGCTTTCTCATAAGGTGAACTTGATCTCTAGAGTCAATCCACTACAATATCTCATGACACCCCGACCTTATCCGATGGACGTTGGTCCATGATTTTGTCTCCTTGATATAACATTCGTTCCCTCCGCGTCGTAAAAGGACAAGCACTTGGATTTCTTAGCAAAGACATCCACTCGATTCTCCGCTTAATGATGATCTCCCTGAACAAATCATGAACTTAGGGATACTAGTGCTCGCCACGGAGATGTACTTTGATGGTGCGCTTCCTCTCAAAGAGGAGAAGAACCACAACTTACTATCCTGTGGAAGGCAGGTAGAATAGTTCTCTAACTCCGACCGCTGATGTGATGAGATTCTCATATCATCTCGTCCAATCCATGCACCAACAATGAAGCCAATATGAGGCTCGATTGCCGCTGAGTTAGTCATTACACTATGCCCGTAGTATCAACATCTTTGGGGATTCTCGCTAATCATCAACCAAATTGTTGGTCCTACAAAGTTCTAAAGCCTAAGCTATCATTACCACAAGTACACTATGGAGTTGTTGGCCCAAATCCTGGGTTATCATCTACAAGATTCCTCGAGAGAGAACGCAGAAAGATAATGCATTAGCCAAACTTGCCAAAGAGTTGATATGTCCGTAAGATGAGTCCATTCCAATAAGGGTCCAAAATAGACAAGTCTTATCCCTTATTGATATTAAATTCATCGAGAGATTCTCTCTTGAAGGGGAGGCCATTACAAGGATGAGGAGCCGATTGAGGCAACCATTCATAAATTATTTAAATGTAGGCAAACTACTCAAGAGAAATCACCGGCACACGTGAAGGAGAGCTCTTCCTATACTCTTGTAGCGCACCTTGTACCAAGTCCTTCGATCATATGTGGTTACGTTGTCGACAAACACGGCTCATAGATCGCGACCGAGGTACACTCGGTTATGGGGGTACACATCAATCTGTCCAAGATGAAAGCCAAGATCAAGAGACATCGCCGGCGATGCTGCATCGATGGACGTAGTAGAGATGCCATCAATGTCGTACACGGTGGTCCTACATCAACCTCCCAACATTCTACATCCTACATTGGCCTCATGGCCTCAAGGCCGTATATCAGGGTTCCGATCGATCCTCCTTCCAAAGGTCATCGATTCATTCTAGCTGCTACTAACTACTTTTCCAAGTGGGCGGAGGTAATCCCACTTAGAGAGGTCACAGCTCAACATGTGCTCCAATTTTCAAGAACCATATCGTATATAGGTTCGGGGCGCCTCGACGAATTATATCCGATAATGGTATTGAATTGAAGAGCACTAAAATCAACAGCTTTGCTCGGAGACACAGCATAGATTGGAGATATTCTACCATCTACTACCCAAGGGCAAATGAGTTAGCAGAAGCCTTCAACAAAACCCTCATTCAAATACTAAAGAAAACACTAGATGACAACAAACGACAATGGCATGAACAGTTGGTTGAAGCTTTATGGGCTTACCGTACCACATATAGAACTCCAACTCAATCTACCCCATTCTCCTTAGTGTATGGGTCTGAAGTCGTTCTACTATTAGAAGTCCAACTCTCATCACTAAGGATAGCCGTGGATAGCAAAATCACAACAGAACAAAATGCCAAGTTGCGGTTGGAAGAGCTTGAAGGTTTGGAGGAGAGAGACGCCTACGTGCATGCCAAAATCTCGAGTTATACAAAGTCAAAATGATTCAAGCTCAAAACAAGTTAGTCCGTCCTAGAGTTTTTCAAGTATGAGAGCTTATTTTAGTTTTAAGGAGACCAATTATTGCTCGTCGAAAGATAGGAGGCAAGTTTGAACCCACTTGGGAAGGCCCTTATGTCATAGAGAAGGCCTACCAAGGAGGGTCTTACCAACTCATAAATTATAAAGGAAAGCGTCTGATGCTTCCAATCAATGAGTGACTTAAAGAAATACTATCCATAAATCTCGTTTGAAAATAATTATCAATAAAATTTCTTTTCATCTCAAATTTCATTTCTTCTATGTTAGAAATATCTTTTGCTTGTGAATCCACCACGATATATTTACGGTAGGTGTAACAGTCCCTCAGTGGCATCCTATTCCTTCATATCAAGCACAAACACACATATATTTCTTTCAGGCTATTTTGATGTGAGAGCAAGCCCCCTGTGACACTCACTCATTAATCTTAGTCTGCCTACATGCTACCTCTAAGATGTCACCTAGTGGTCACTTGTTGGAGGATGTGAGTCCCCGTGCTTTCTTCCTAACTTGACCATTACACACCGACGAGCGCCTTGTCAATTTGGTAGTCCTCACTGCCCTGCCAGTGAACTACCTTGTATTGGCTTTGTTTAAGAAGATGTGAGTCCCAGCACTTTCTTCTCGAACTAACCACCATACTCTGACTAGGTCGAGTTTTCCTGAGGTTTAGGTGTAAGAGTCCCCCAGTGGCATCCTATTCCTTCATATCAAGCACAAACACACATATCTTTCTTTAAGGCTATTTTGATGTGAGAGCAAGCCTCCTGTGGCACTCACTCACTAGCTGCTTTAAGTCGGGTTCGATTTATTGCCCAAAGAAACCGATCACCCAGTAGTCATTTGTTGGAGGATGTGAGTACTCACGCTTTCTTCCTAATTTGATCAAATCGACGTTAGTTTTAGTTTCGCCGCTATAGCTACCTCATGATTGATCGTTTAAGAAGATGTGAGTCCCATGCTTTTCTTGAACTAATCATCATGATCTAACTAGTCGAATATATTTGAGATTTAGGTAAGTCCTCCAAAGACTCCTTTCCTCTTGACTATGATGTAAGTCCCCACTTTCTCCCTTGACAATCGAATACCTATTTGATATATGACTAGCCATGTTTCTCCAAGGTGTTGGATCAAGCCCCTCCCCCTTCTCGGGTATTCTATTTGATCACATCCTTTGAGACTATTTAGACACACCCGTTACTTTGATTGGACAGCCCCCTTTCCCCGGTAGTACCCCCCGTGGTTGGAGAATTTGTTCAAGGATGCAGATTCTCCTTGGTTCAAGAATCGAGATAGTCTAGCGATATAAGCTCCTTCTCGAAGTTTGATCCTCGCAACAGATCCACTTAAAACAAACTAAACAAATAAACAAAATTAATTCCAGGATCGAATTCAAGCTCAAGTGGCCCCTTTCCCAAGCATGCATCCTATCTTTAGGGACGGTCGAAAACTCTATAGGAATTGCCACTTTGAGTAGATATAAGTCCCCGTCAACACTCTCAAGACGCTTAGTCGAGTTTAACTTGTTGTGCCAACGAAACACTCCCCGGTCGCCTTTTGCTTTGAAAGATATAAGTCTATTACGATTCTTTCCAAAGACGACGTAAACCGATGGACGCCTAGTCGCCCGATGCATGACCGTTCACCCTAATGGTTTCTTGTTTAGGAAGATGTGAGTCCCCGCTTTCTTCCTAACTTGACCATTGCAAACCGAAAGGCACCCCTTAAGTTGGTTAGTTCTACCTAACGACTGGTAGACTATCCCTTTGGATTTGTAAACCTAAGATAGGTCTAGGCTGATATTAGCTCCTTCTTAGTAGATCCATCGCAAACCGACAGGGTCCATCTAAAATTAAATTAATTATGACTATTCTTGAGTCGATATGAGTCCACAGCGGCATTCACTCAAATAGTCGCCCTAGGTCGGATTGATTTGTTGTGCCATCAACATCACCCAACTGATCCCTACTTTGAAGATGTAAGTGCATGCTTTCCTAAGACAATCGCATACAAAAGACAACCCTAGGGATACCCTACCTTGTGGTCGGTAGACTACCCCTTTGACTTGTAAATGAGATAGCCGACATAGCTTCTTCTCGTGGGTCCATCGACGCCAACAGGTCCACAATATAACACACAAAAATTAAATTAAATCAAATCAAATCAAATTAGTAATCGACTACTTGAAGTTGAGGTAAGACCCCAATGGCGCCACTCAAGAATGCCTCTAGTCGGGTTCAACTTTGTGCCACCAATGAGTTACCTGGCCGCCTTTGCTTTAAAAGATATAAGTCTATTACGCATTCTTTCCAACACGATCGTTGCAAACCGACTGACGCTCTGGTCCGATTTGTTTAAGCAATCGACACCCCTGGTTCCTTGTTTAGAAGATGTGAGTCCCCGCGCTTTCTTCCTAACTTGACCATTGCAAACCGAAAGACACCCCTTAGGTTGGTTAGCTCTACCTAATGGCTGGTAGACTATCCCTTTGGATTTGTAAATCTAAGATAGGTTTATGCTGATATTAGCTCCTTAGTAGATCCATCGCACACTGACAGAGTTCATCTAAAATTAAATTAATTTTAACTATTCTTGAGTCGATATGAGTCCACAAAGGCATTTGCTCAAATACTCTAAGTCCTTGATCATTCTGTTACACCATCAGTCCACCCAACCGATAATCCTACTTTGAAGATGTAAGTCTGCCACGCTTTCTAGACAACTGCACAATCAAAAGGCAACCCTTAGATAGTCCTACCTTGTGGGTCGTAGACTACCCCTTTGGATTCAGAAATCGTAAGGCCCTTCTCGGGATCCATCGCATGCTGTAGGTCCACAACATAACACACCAAATTAAAATTAAATCAAATCAAATATAAATCAAATTAATCATCGTGACTACTTGAGTTGAGGTAAGACCCCATGGTGCTCACTCAAGAGTCGCCTTGTAGGGTTCAATGTGCTCATCCAATGATCACCCCAAATGGGCTTTCCTGCTTTGGAAGATGTAAGTCTATATGCCTTCTTCCTAGTAACACCAAAGGCAACCCCTTGGATAGTCCTACCTTATGGCGTAGACTACCCTTTGGACTTATAAATAAAGGCAAGCCAAGGCCCCCATGGCTCCTTCTTAGTGTGGTCCATCGCACACCGACAGGGTCCATAATAAAATAAATTCAAAACCAACCTCCCTAGTGGAATTAAACATATCGAACAAACCAAATTTCTCTTCAGTGAGGCGCAAATCAAATTAGCCTCTCTAGTGGAGCTTAGATCTAAATCAAACAAATTCAATCGAGTGCACATCCCCAGGGGATATGCCCTCAATCTAGAACCTTTCTCCCCAATGGAGTCATAACAAATTAAACCAACCTCCCTAGTGGAGTCTGATCAAACAAATCAAACAAAACCAATTAAATTCTTATCCTCAGCGGATACACACCCAAACAAATCATATTCACAATCAAACTCAGATCCATATCCCCAACGGATAACTTGAACCGCTTTCCTGAGGAAGGTTCATGTACTCAATCCCTCAGATCCTTGCTCTCTTATGCCCTTGCATAAAGAGAGTCCATTGCACTAAGATCGCGGATTCCATCTACCTTCTGCCTGTATAGATCACTTTCTGTTTGCAATCTTGGATGTTGTTGATCATTTCGTCAACGCCAATACGCCATGTGCCTTGTCAATTATACCACACACCTATCGTCTTTGTTGACCTCATTTGGAGTGAGCTCTTAATCACCTCTTCTTAGACTTAGGACTCTTCTAGACACTAAGAACTCCTTAGTCATAAGACACTTCTAGTGATTAGGTGAACACATAACCTAAGCCTAGAGACTTAGAAGTGTTAATCATAAGATTAGACTATGCCTTAGGGTTTAAGGAAATTATCTATCTCATAGCCTAAACTCAATCTAGAAATACTTTCTCAAATCAAACCCAGACTCAATTCTCAAACCAAATCTCAAATTCAAATTCAAATTCCAAATCTAATTTCAAAATTTGACTCCAAATGATTGAAACCCAAAATCAAATTCAAATCCTAAAACCCTTCCTAAGCCATATGAACCACATTCATAAGCTTAGCCAAAACTCCTTTTAAATCAAATCAAACTCAATTGATCTCTTTATAAATCAATTGTTCATTCATTTATATTCACAACTATAAATGAAATCCAAATTCAAATGACCAAAACTATATCGAAAATCAAATCCAAACTAAATCTAAAACCCTTTAAGTTAATTCTTTGGACTTAGCCAAGTTCTATCTAGATCAAGTCAAAACCAATGAATTATCTCTTGAATTAATCATTCATTCAACTATTTATCCAAATATAAATGAAACCTACAATCATCAAATCAAATCGAAACCAACCCATGTCAAACACAACTTAGCCCTTTTGACTTGAAAATTTCAAATGAGCCAAAATCTCTTAGACTCCAAATTGATCGTCGTTGAACTTATATTTCAATCTAGGGCTCATATATAAGTTCAACTAAACTCGAATCAAACCAAAACCAAACTAATTGACTCACTTAGGTCCACTTGACCCAATGTGACCTAAAGGACCCATTTGAGCCAACTTCTAATCTAACCTAATTGTATTGAACTAAGCTCACCAAAATCTTCCACCATGATTGTTGATCACCCTAGGATGATCACTTGCAATCAATTGGGTCAAACCAAGCCCAATTGGCCATTCGATCCAAATTGGCCTAAAAAACCAAATAAGGTCAAATCATGATCTAACCCAAATTAATTGCAACCAATAATTCAAGTTCATTCCAAATTGATTATTGAACTTGATCAAAGCCATAATTAAATCCAATTTAATCAACCGAGCCCGATTGATCAACTTGACCCAACCTAGCCCAAATTGGCCTAAATGGTCAATTTGGCCTAAACCCAAATTAAATCCAAATTAATTCAAACTAAATACATTCATCTTCACTCAATTGAACAATGAATCAACCCATAACCCAAGTAATTTACTAATTTTGATCAAATAAGTCAATTCAAAAAATGACTATATGACCCAAATGGGCCAAATCCTCAAACCAAGCCAAAACCCATTGGTCGATCAAACTACCCAAACTAATTTGGGATCAGCCCAAAACAAACTCAACCCATTTAAACCCTCATGAATCCTCCCCACATGGATTCCACCCAACCTCATCACATGCACTTAACTCCTCAACATTATCATTGAAATAATACATATCAGAGGACTTTGGAGCAAAAATTCAAAGTCCTCTATCAATCTAGCATCCATCCCAACCACCCCAATAAGATAGCAATCAATTTGGAGCCAAAAAATTCAAAAAAATATTGAATTTTCGGTCATTATAAACGAAGGGGCAGATGAGGCTTTAGATATCTTCCTCCCGCCACCATTCAGCCCCCAAAAGCTCCCCAAAACAAAAAGAAACCCATCCCTCACTTCTTTGAGCCATTTTGAGCTTAAAAACACAAGTAGTTGCTCACGCGCTGATAGACATCGAGAAGCACGCAAGGAGGAAGAAAAGATCACTAAAGCTTCCTCACATACCTAGAGTTCTGGATCTTCACCCACGGAAATCATCCTACGAGATAAATTTCCAAACCAGAGCCTTTAGATTTTGCAGAGATATTTTGTATTAATGGATTTTAGGAATTTTCCTAGATAATCAGCATTTTACTTTAAATCATCCCAATTAGAAATAAAATTTTTCTGTGAATCACGTGAAAACGAAGTCCATTTTGGATAAGTTTTGGCTTAGAAACCTCATTTTTTCAAAAATACCCCGAAAATACTATTCACGCCATACCATCGTCCGATCCAGCTCATGATGGGATCGGACGCTGGATCGCATCCGAGCCTCGATTCATGATGCGATCGAATCGCCCGATCAGCAGTGCGATCCGAAGCCGGACATCTGACCGGACCGGCTCCGATCGCTGGTTCGCGATCATACGCGCCGATCGCATCACGCATCCGACCTTCGATCGCGGTCCGACTGACCATCCGACCGCGGATCATCAAACGAAGTCGCGGTCGCTGTCTCTTCCCGCCAAATCACAGATTTCCTTTTTTTTCTTTTAAAAATATATATATATAATAATAATAATAATAATTTAAATCACCTCAAACTTCACAATTTCATAGAAAATAAAATACTTAACCAAAAATTGCAAACAAGAGCTCGTTGGATTTGTCTTTCAGAGATGAATCTAACAAACTTAAAATCCCCAAAGTTTACTGAGTAATTTGAGATTAATTTAAGTTTTAGTAAAAATTAAATTTTATTAATTAAACTAAAAATATAAGTCAGATTAAGCTGAAATTTTCAAAGATTGAAATTAAACTTAAAACATACCTACCATAAAAATATCAAGTAAAAAGGACTTCTGGATTGAGAGAAATTAAATTTTGAATTTCAGATTATCCATTTTAATAAGATAAATCAAATAAAAATTCAGAAATTTACAAAATCTTCAAAATGGCTTAAATCACTTCAATTGACATCTAAGACTCTTAAGAAAATAATGATCTTCAATCTTAATGAACCCAAATAAACACTTAAGATTAGAGTTTAATCAATTAAGGAGTTAATTAAAATATAATCTAAAAATAATTTAAATATTAAATCAAAATCAGAAATGAAATAGCACTTAAGCAATCATTAATCAAACCTAAAATCAGAAAAATATCATATTTAGAGAAAATTAAATTAAATATGATTAAACCTATTTAAGTTAACAAAACTCAATTAAATGATTAAATCTTAAATCAAACTCAAAATTCAACAAATTTAGGAAACTTTAATCATTTGATACTAATCGAATTAAACCAAATCCAATTAAAGTAAACTTAATTAACATATGATTAAATCACATCCATTTGGAATAAGATAATTAATTAACCATTAAATATTTTAACCTAATAAATAAATCGAACATGTTAATAAAATCAAACAAACATAACAAATAAATCAAATCAAGTAAAACCCTAATCATGAATAATCAAACTTAATTAATCAAATATCTAATTAATGCAAATTTAATAAACTAATCCATCATCTTAATTTATCAAATTAATTTAAATAAATTATGTTAAAGCTAACTCTAAAATCAACCTTAAATCAAACCCCTAATTAAATTTAATAATCACACCCCTCAAATAAACTAATTAAGTTGATCAAATTAATCATATTAAACCTGAACTTAATCAAACATAATTAAGATGCAATTAAACACTAATCAAAATGACATCATTAACCCAAATAAATAAACTAATTAAGTTAATTAAATTAATCATATTAAACCTAAGCTTAATTAGACATAAATTCAATTAAATGCTAATTAAATCCTAATTTCAACTTAAATCATTAACTCACTAATTATATCATTAACCTAAATAAATATGGAATCAAACTAAAAATTAAACAAATCTTTATTTAATTTAATAATTGATCAAACCTCTCAAATAAAATAATTAAGTTAATTAAAGTAATCACATTAAATCTAAGCTTAATCAAACATAAATATAATTAAATACTAATCAAAACCTAAATTAAACCTAAATTATTAAGTCATTAATTACATCATTAGTCTAAATAAATATGAAACCAAATTAAAAATTAAACAAACATTTATAATTAACATAAATACACTTCTTAATTAAACTAATCACATAATCACATTGAACCTAAGCAAACCCATAGACCTATAAAGCTAATTAAATCAAATTAAATTAGATTAAACTATATTAAGAAAGACTCTCATCAATTTAATATGTAATCAAATCAAATCTCATTCAACTTACTTAAATAAGATAAACTAATCAATTACCTAATGTATGAAATCAGAATACAAACCAAATTTTGATGAATATGACAAATGGATATGATTAAAAATAAAATTCTAATTACAAAAAATCAAACTCAATTAAAATCAAAATAAAATCTCAATTAATCTAATTTGATCAAATTACAAATAAATGAACTATAATCAAATCAAATAAGCATAAAGTTAAGTCACATAATCATCACTTCAATAAGTACCGCCTAAGATCTGCGTAGTGTCTCACATCCCAAAAATAAACACCGCAGTATACTAGAGCTGTTACTTGTGTCCAAACACAAGGAGGATTGACAAAATATTTTCTCATTTCAATTGGATTACGCCAAGGATCTTTTTAAGCTTGCTTTTAGTTATGGATGTTCTTACTAGGCATTTACGTGAAGATGTACCTTGGTGTATGCTTTTTGTTGATGACATTCTTCTAGTTGATAAGACTAGAGAGAGAGTCCAAGAGAAACTTGAATTATGGAGGTCAACATGAGAGTCTAAAGGTTTTTTTTAAGTAGATCTAAAATTGAATATATGGAGTGTAATTTTAGAAGTTCTAGTGGCGTGACATTGGTGAACAAGTCATTAATAAGAGTGAGAGATTGACATATTTAGGCTCTATTGTTCAAAATGATGGTGAAATAGATGGAGACGTAATTAGTAGAATTCAAGTTGGATGGTTGAAGTGGAGGAATGCATCCGCCTATTGTGTGATAGAAAAGTTCCACTTAAACTGGGAAAGTTTATAAGATGGTAAGACCCAATGACTATGGTGCAATCAATAAAAGAGAAGCATAAGATTAAGTTAAGTGTACGAGATGAGGATGCTCGTGGATGAGCGGCTTTACTCGTGAGATAAAATGCTAAATGAGTATGTTGGGAAAAAGTTGGAGTAGTCCTATGGCGATATGATTAGAGAGATTTTTGGCCACACATAAAGCTCCGTCCATGACCCTAGGAGAGTAGATGCATTAGATTTATGTTAAGAAAGAGAGTAGACCTAAAAAGACTTGGTTAAGATGTATAAAAAATGACCTTAATATACTTGAATTAAATGAGAATTTGACACATAATAGGACACAATGGAGACGAAGAATTCATATAGCCGACCCACTTAGTGGGATAAAAGCTTGTTGTTGTTGTTGTTGTATCATTAATGATTGTATGCAAATGTATAAATCAAATTTTATCTTTTATGATATAGCACATAACTTACAACCAATCTTGTTAACTTTGATTCTTTTAAGGAGGAGGATCAAATTGATTCTGTGATACTTACGACTTTATCATATAAATGAAGCGGCCCTTTTAAAAGTGTGTATTGTGCACACACATCAATCTTTAGAGCTTGCATCTTTTTAATTAATGCACATACATCTTCAAATAATTACCATTTTATCAAAACATTTACACGTTTCTTAGAGCCAAAATGATTTGAGTTAACTTTATCTTCAACATGCGCAGCATCCTCAAACACTGAATTAGAAGTGTAACACATGTCGGAGCACATGAGGGTGTGATAAAATTGATTGTACACTCTTCGAGGCATTGAGTTTGAACATGAAGTGGCCTCGAAGCATATGCAAAGCTAAATTCTTTAAATCTTTTACGCTTATTTCGATATAATAAGATCAACTAAGAAACCACTTAGTGATGTGTGCAAACATTGCAGTCATTTCTTTAAAAACCTATACAAGTTTCAAAACAATCGAATAAAATATAAAGCTGCTATAAAACACGTACAATGAATTTGTTCTCAGTCATGTAGTTGCATGTTTTTCAATGTAATAAATTTAAATTTTATATGTAGGGTCATTTCGAAGTGCATGTACACTGTAATTGTTTAAGCTACTTGCACACATTCTGATGAGATAAGCTTGAATGTGTGACTAGTTTGAGATGTATGCATACTTTAATTTCCTAAATCATTTTGAGTTATATGCAATATCAAATCACTTTGAAATACATGTAAATCTCTTTTTCTGTAATATGAATTTTGATTCGTTTGATTGAACTTAGAATCATTTTGTGATTTGTACACATTGTTTGTAAGCATCCAAATTATAAAATTTGCAAGAATATGATGGATTCAGCACATTTGTAAACATTGCATTATGTGATTTCAAAGCATGTCTTTTGTCTACTAGCATAAACGTATTACAAATTCGGTGGCATTCTAAATTCTTGTTGTAATTCAAAGCAATGTACCATTATTTGCATTATTTCTTTGTTCATTTAAGTCAAAAGATTCAATAGAATTTGATCCGGGTCTGCTGATGCGCTTCCAATTTCATTATGATGTTTGTTTATATTCTCTTAGGCTACCTTTTGATTCATTCATTCAACATATACTGCAACTCAAGTGACTATTGCAAGGCTTTGAATATGTTCATTGATGAGCTTAAGTCAAGTGGAAGTTTCAATTTATATTTTCAGTTCATATTTAATCTAATTGCCGATTCAATTGTCCTTTTGAATTTCAAGTATTCATTTAATTGGCCCTTTTTTGTTTTGATTCAATTTGTGTAAGTCTAGGATTCGACACAATTTCGGAAACATCCAGACGTCCTCGTTGCGTAAGAGGCTGCATTGGGAGTGTTAGGCCTGCTCACCCGTCTAAAGAGACGCACATGAGTGGTGTCTTGTGATACCGGGGTCATATGTCTGTCAACCTACCTGCTTAAAAAGGCAGGCATAGACCTTCAAGTATACTTGCATAGTTTAATTTTAATTTTAGTTTTATCTTTTAAGATCATTTTATATTGTGTTGTTTAAATCCCCTTGTTTGTGCAAAGCTCGATGGCATTTCAGCAGCCTCCTGACGTCATCCTTACATAGAAGGTTACCTCAAGAGTGGGCTTGCCCACCCGTCTCAAAAGACGTCCATGGGTGGTGTCTTGCATCACCGCAACCATGTCTTTAAACACACCCACTTAAAAAAGGGGTGCGCATAGGTGTTTAGGTACCTGCACAAGATAAAAAAATAATGTTTACTCGCCGAATTAGAACAACACGCACAAGTATTTAATTTATAAGTTTTTACTCTCCCTCTACCTATTTTTTGGTTGATTGTTTTCTAGAGAGATAAGGTGGGAGAGAGAGTGAGAGCAACATAGAGAGAGATTGAGAGGGAAGTAGAGAGAGATCAGGATAGCTAGAAAGAGTAAGATCTTTCTCTGTTGAGAGAGAAGTGAGGAGGAGAGAAGTTTAAGGGAGAGGCTCGAGTAGAAGCTGGCTGTTGGAGGTTGGGTTTGGCTTGATGAGCGAATTGGGGAGGTCGACATAGTGGGTCAATGAGGGTGAGGGGAGAAAGTAGGTGAGGTTGAGTGAGGGAGCATTGCTGTTGTGGGTCAGAATGAGGAGGGAGGAACCGGGGCTTGTGTGCGGCTCGGTTTAGGTGAGGAAGGGTCGACAAGATGAGGTCTATGACAATTGGTGTTGTGCAATGGGAGTGTGAGAGATGACGAGCTAGGGCTTTAGTGTGCAGCTCGGTGTGGGGAGTCGGGCACGTCAAAGAGAGATGGAGAGGAGAGGGGCAACACTAGTGACGAGATGAGTGAGCGACAAAATGCTCATGCATGAAGAAGGAGAAGGAGATGAGGGAGTAAAGCGGGAAGGCTGGAGTGGAACTAGAAAGAGAGAATGCGAGTAGAGCGACAAGTTTGTGAGGAGTTCGGCTTCTGCCTCACGTGGGAGAATGGAGAGGTCAAGATATGGAGGAGTAATGGCGTGCGATGTGCGGCGTAGGACACGTCATCTGATTGGACAGATGGATGGCCGGATTAGGTGGAATTGGGTAAATATTAAGCTAACTACCTCAAAATTCATGCCCAATTTGTCAAAATTTCTCGTGCTACAGCCCCATGCAATATGGGTATTCATTCTACTATATTCAACATTCTGGAGGCGACAACGCAATCCATTTTATGATTAGAGGTTGTTTTGTTAATCTCGAAGTTGAATCGAGTCACTTTCAGCTCGAATGTGTGTTGTTGTATCCGATCGCTTGACACTTGTGCAAAATCATCCGAATCGATTGCGGGCGGTCTCATTAGAAAGGTTTCGATGTTTTGGCGATAACACCGTCAATTTCGTGGACAAAAGTTATTTTGACATCGTTGCAGCCTCCCGACTCCAATATGTGCGTAGACGCATCAACGGTTGTTCTTCTCCATTGATCGATCGTCGGATAATGCGAAACATACATCTCAATCAATTTCGACGTTCCAAACACATTGGCGAAGTCTGTTTATCAATCGAAAGTCGTTCTGATAAGTTTTGCTTATGATTGGGGTATTTTGGCTTCGATATGCGTAACATCCATCCGTAGTCCGTTGAATTCGTCGTGTTTGCTCGATCTGACTTGTGTCACTTGTGTAGATCAACAAAACACCTTTTTTTACTAGGACATTCTTCATGCATCATGAAACATATATTGCTTTCTTAGGAGTAAATGTTTGCTTAAAAAGGAAATCCTTATCAAGGCAAATGCACCAAAACCAAAGAGTTTTATGAAAGTCAGTAACTTAGTTAAATAAACGTAACAAGTAACAAATTTGCATTATTCAAAGTACAGAAAATAACTACACTGCCATTCTATTTATTTTGCACTCATTTTATGGTAAACAAGAATCACCTAAAAAGTTATAGTTCTAGAGCAGAAAAAGCAAGCATCCTGGCCTCATACATAAGATAATGGAGTTTTATTTCCCTTTAGGCCCCAGACTATGTCGAGAAGTTAATTATAGCATAACCATCATAACTAATTTTGATTCTGAAAGTTTCATTCAGAAATAACAGTTATACAACAATCAAGTTATACAAAAAACTGATAAAAAACTGCTCTCAAGTACTAACCTTGTAATCAAGAATGCAAATGCAAAAGCCTATGTTGCATATAATGTTAGTATATGTATAAGAGTAAGTCTTAAATCTTCCTAACCTTTACCGATGATCTATTCAATAGAGCCTCCATGATTCCCCATTCAGCTTCTTGGGAAGCAACTTCTTCCAAGTTAATAGATCCAACGCATGGACGTTTTATTGAGGACTTGGGACAAGGAGCTACCTTCTTATATGCTTGACTTGGTATATGCCAAAATAGTAACTCTGGGACCCTAAGAAAGATGACAAGTGTTTCATTGATAAAGATATTAAATTTATAAAATAAAATGAAAAAAAAAAATCTCTTTTTTTAATTGGTTACCGTGAATCAGGATTGATCGCTTGTGATTGCGCTTGAAACCATTTAACCTGCGCGTACGATATCACCTCAGGATAGGAACCGCCACCAGAATCAAGAAAATATAAGAAAACAGATGGTGATTTTGGGTCCTTCGATGAAGAAATTTGTAATATATAATTGGATACACCAGGCCAAAGTTCTGTTGGACCACTTTGTGAATGAGATAATGGATTGTTTAATATCTCCATATTCATCAACTCGATTCGTGAAGTTCCTCTGAAGCTGCAATCCTTCTCTCCTATCACATAAGCATTCAAATATCTCTAGATTCTTAAGGAAATAGATATACTTGAGCTAAATATCACTAAAGCACTTATTATCAATAATTTTAAGAGAGATTTACATACATATCACTCAAAACATTATTATTTACCGAACACCTAAACTCTAAAGTTGCATATATACCACACAAAAATTAGGCATCCATCAAATCTATCATTTTCTGGTAAATCCTATAATGCCTTTGGCCCTCCCCTTATGGCGATTACCCTCAGAACTCAATCTTTGCATCCTTCGTACACTAGAGTCCAATTTTTGTTTAGCATCTGACTCATTCTCCTCTTCTTCCCTTCTCATCCTTCGAGGTGCAGGCCAGTATTGAGGGGAGAACAGAGAGGAGTAGGGAGGCGGGTGGATTGGGGCTAGTGTGAATCAGGTTGTAATGCTGCCTCTTATCTAAAGGATTGGTAGAAATGGCCATTGATCCTTCAAAACAGGATCAAAAGTTGGAATCCCCAAATGGAGCAACAGTTAATCAAGAGTCTAGAGTTAGGGCTGAAATGGGCAAATTTGATTGACTTTGATCTAAATGAGGATGTCGGCACAGAAGATATTGATTTTGTAGTCAACCACCCTATTCATCCAAAAAATTTAATCAATTTATCTACACCTATAGCTGTTTATGCTTCAAAAGGAGCCCCTGTATTCCTGATCACCCCACTGTTCTTTGAAGATTTTTTTTTTTTTTGGTTCTTTCATTTTCAATTGTAAGAAGCCTTTATCGACTTCATATATGCGGTTAAGGGGGCAGCCAATATCTACGGCGAAGTCTCCTTCTCTTGACTCTTTCATTGACGTCGATGCTCATGCCCATGTAGGATACCTGTCTATCTCCCTGGCTGACTGCGTCATAGAATTCAACACAATGGTAGATTTGATGGATGACTATTTTTTGGATGATATAAAAGTAATATTTGACTTTTTAAGTGTTAGATGGGTAAATAATAATATTTTGAGTGGTAATGTATGTAAATTCTCCTAATAATATAACTTTAAGGAGATAAGTAGATATAGCAGGGAAAGAGGAACAAGAAACATGATATTGATTGTCTAAATAGTGTATAGATTATTTGAAATTTTTGTTGAAAAAAAATTATTGTGAACAGTCATAAACAAAAGACTTCAAAGAAATGGAGCCTCGAAATACAATATAAAAATTGCTAGATGACTCGTTCAATTTTCCTTACAATTAAATTATGAATTTCATAGGACTTTAAATAGAACAAATGCATCTTCCGATCTAGAATGTCTACAACTAAATGATGTAAATAATGAAATCACACATTGAATCTCAAATTCACAGTTCTAAAGACCAATGACTCAACAACTATTTACTAGTTTTTGATACAATCAAGAAAAAAAAAAGAGAATTTGGGCCAAATGATAATTTAATGATATACTAAATCAAGTAAATCCAACAGGAATTTGAAAGCTGCAAAAAGCTATAATTCGATTGGAATTCACATCGTAATTGAAAACTCAATTGTAATAGATATGACAAAAATAGAGAATGGTTGCAAAGACTAAAAATTAAAAATTTAAATGAAAAAATAACAAGAAAGGGATCATCAATACAAAAAAATTTAGGCTTCGCATCAATATAAAGAGAACATTCCCGAGAAATTGTTAATTATACTTCTACCATACTCGAATGAATCAACACCCAACGAAGCACATACATAGATTGAAAAGAAACCTGGAGTGAAAATTTTCTATTCAAATGCCTCGGACTTCTTTTAACTATCTAATTTCCTAAGGTGAACTGTCTCTCATCATCGGCTCAATTTAAATTTGAAAGCACATAGATCTTTACAGCATAAAGCACTACCAAATTGAAATAAAAAGTCAAGATAAGATTGAAACTACAAACACTGCTCAACAGAATAAAGGCAGCACAGTACACAAACTTGAACAACGATATGCCTGCCACAGGACTTGCCAGGGCTAGCACCACCAAAGACTGACTAGTGCAGGTACAAGGATTGCCCATAAAAGAAACTGCTTCAAAATTAAATAGTTAAAAGTCTAATTAATCCATGTGATCCAAACAGAACGGTTGCAACCAATCCCACAAAGACTAAATAAGAGAGTACTCATATCAGGAACATCAAAAATAAAGCAAATGCATCCCGTTCTCCTCATCATAAACATGGTAAAAAAAAAGACTAAATTAAAACTATTGAATAGAACTACGAAATCAAATTAAACTAAAATATTTTTCAACTCATTTATTTGCTCAATTTTTGACAAGCATAATATCCTCATCAAGACCCCTCATAATAAAGTAAGTTTTGGAAGGAGTGGCCAAAGCTTCCTGTTTAATGATAAGAATGTCTTCCTATACCAAAATAGTCTCTTCAAACATGAAAAACTATTCATTAAATAGAAATTTTCCCATTAAAACTGAGAAAAAAAGAAATCATTAAAACGGAATTCAAATGGGTAAACATGAAATTTTTTTGACCTTTTGAATACAAATTGTACCTGCAAATGAGGTCTCCGGTCGACAATGGGCCTTTGGAATCCCAGCAGCTGAAAACCATTCCAATGGCCACTCAAATGATGCATCGTCATGATTGCCAAATAATGTTGCCCAAGGAATCCCTCTGTCTCTAGTGGGAGAAATGGCTCGAACCCAATACAAACTTGCATTTGGAGTTGGGAGGTTGTTCGCAGTAATGACATCCCCAAGGTAGATTACAAAGTCTGTAATATAACATTTAGGATTTTCAATAACGTCAAGCATGCCAAACAAATATGATGTGTTTTAGGTCTAAAACTGCATGGCTACAAGAACTAAAAGAATAAAAGAAAATGAATAAACAACGCAAAAATCATAATTTCTATGACAAAATCGTACACCCCAATTATAATCTAAATCAATAAATATCAGCAGCAGCACAGCACAGCCTCATTACAGCTATTTTGGTGTATTACATAGTTTCTCCATTGATGTTTTAAACCCAAGCCAGGGATGAACCAATGAAATTGTAATCTAAAATATACTATAATAGAGACATGAGAGAGAGAGTATCAATGTTTCAATATGCATTTAAAGTCGCAAACTATTCCTATTTATGGGATCAAAAAATTCACGCCCGGCTCTCGTTAGAGTGTTATATTTTTAGGTTAAACTTTCAAAAAACTAATTAAATTGTCAATAAAATATTAACCAAAGATTTTATCCACATTTTACTAGAACTTTAGATTTAGTTCTAAGTTTTTTATAGGTGCAAATATTAATGGTTAATTATCCCAACAAATGATGAGAGAAAATTTTCAATTAAGATTAAGAGCTGAAAAATCAGCACATAGTTGCAGCAATTTAATTTTTATAATTAATAAGATTCACCACTCTTAACCTAGAGTGGATGGTGAGAGCAATCGTGATAAATCCGATTAAGATCTTATGATTCTATTATCCTAAGTTGTCACAGCCTTTGATCTACTTAATCATATAAGATAATCGACCAAACTTGATCAACAAAATTCTTATCAGCAGTCATGGATTACTTTATTCAAAGAGACTTTATAGACCTGAGATGAATGTTTGTCTAAAAAAGACAACTTTAAATTGACCCTAGCCGATATAGACCTTTATGTCATATCAAAACATAACTTATAATTCATAACTCAACAAGTTGAGCTATCCAGGAGCATACAAACCTTGACTGTGATCGCATAATAGTTAAGTCATTTTGGGAAAAAATCACCAAGTTAGAAAGCTTTAATTATGATTGTATTATAGTGAGGTCAAACCACAAGATCAGATAATCGTAATCATAACTAAAATATAATGAAGCCATTAAAGAGTTAAACCACCTAGTCAAAAGACTATAATCGCAATCACTCTTTTCATGGGGTCATTTCTAGGCAAAATTATACAGTTAGAGAACAAATGTCATATCCTTACTAGTTTAAAATTATTTGAGAGTGATTACAATGAAACATTCAATATAACATTTGCTCTTCCGCGAGCTAAGTTTTTTAAAATTTGTCATCCTTAACAAACAATTGTGAAAGGTCGATAAAATTTCACCTTAGATTTTGGATTATGAATTTCATTTGACTATTTTTCTTAATTTTAAATTTTTTTTGAATATTTCATAATTGAATTAAATTTAAACTTGAAATGATTCAATATTAGGATTTTAAAAGTTTTAATAATAATAATCCCTCTAAATGAAATTTTCTATCAATGACAAATTTTGTGAATTTTCTCATTTGATAACCACAATATGGGTGTCCTTTCTAACAATTTTGATATCCGAACACATAAGCACAATTCATTTTATAAACGGAGGATATTTGAGCAATTTCAATGACAATCAAAGCAATTAGAGCTATATTCAAACAATGCCACATCCATTGTCTGTCTCTTTCTCTATGCTTGATCAAATTGATCGTGATGACTAATCATGTGCAATGTCAACATTCTACTTGAATCAGCATGATTCATTTTCATGGAATCAACAATAGTTGAATAGTTTTGGTCACAACGAAGAGTGTGCTGTCCATTTATTTATACATCACATCCATTATTCATCTTTGACATCATCCAATATGTTGACCCTCGGATCTTCCCCAAAGCACCGAAAGGACCTCGCGACACAAGTTTCGCTCGATTCCTCCAAGAGACTCGCGACAACCGTTCCTCTCGTCTGCTTTAAGTCGCCCCGCCGCGTTCGTTCCTCCCTAAAAAAAACCGCTCGTTCCCTCCGGTATTCCTCCAAAACCGCAAGGCACGCAAGCCCCTCTCTTCGTTCGATTGAGGAACCGCAAGTGCTCTTCTACCTCTGGTTTTCCTTCAAACCGCAAGAAAACTCTCTCGTTCGTCCCTCGTGGCTTCATCCCTCTCTCTCTCTCTCTCTCTCTCATTCTTCAATACAAGATTCGCGATTGTAGCTAGATCTTCACTCCTCCGAACAATTCTAGAACAGAGAGATAAGACGATGTAATGGACGGTGCGCAGGATATGGTAATTCGGAAGGTTGGATCTCAGTCATCATTTGACACTGACGTCTTTGATATTTCGCGGCTGCTCGATAAGCTGAAGGCATTGAACATTGACCGGCATAGATCGTTAGACGAGCGGTCGTTAAGCGAGCACTCTGTCGTGGGGAATGTGAAAGTTGTTGAGAGCTGTGAGAGCATGTATTCGAATATGGAAATGGGGCAAAGGTCTGAATTCGAAACGCCAGTTTCGTCGACTCCAAGATCCTTAGAGCCGCATCACATGGTCATTGATGCCTGGGAGGCTCTTCGACGCTCATTGGCGTATTTTCGAGGGAACCCCGTAGGAACTGTTGCGGTCGTCGATTACCAATCTGAAGAGGTCCTAAATTATGATCATAACTGGGAAAAGAGAATAGATTGCTTCAAGCTTGGAGAAGGGGCTATGCCAGCGAGCTTCAAGGTGCTTCATGACCCTAATCGTAAAACTAATACAGTAGTTGCAGATTTCGATGAAAGCGCTATTGGAAGGGTGGCACCCATCGACTCTGGCTTTTGGCGGATAATACTTCTCCGATCTTATACAAAGTCATCTGGTGACATATCTTTGGCAGAATCGCCTGGCTATCAAAAGGGAATGAGACTTATATTATCTTTATGCTTGTCAGAGGGTTTTGACACTTTTCCAACATTGCAATGTGCTGATGGTTGCTCAATGATCGATCGGAGAATGGGCATTTACGGTTACCCGATTGAAATCCAAGCCCTTTTCTTTATGGCACTGAGGTGCGCCTTTGCATTGCTTAAACATGATATAAAAGGAAAGGAGTTCATCGAGCGAATTGTAAAACATGTTCATGCTCTAAGTTACCACATTAGTGCCTATTTTTGGCTTGACTTCCAGCAACTCAACATTATATACCGTTACAAAACAGAAGAGTAATCTAACACAACATTAAACAAGTTCAATGTCATTCCAGATTCCATACCAGATTGGTTGTTCGGTTTCATGCCGTCTCGTGGTGGCTACTTCATAGGAAATGTTAGTCCGGCTAAAATGGATTTTAGATCTTATTGAAGAACGCTGGGAGGAGCTGGTTGGCGAGATGCCCCTGAAAATAGCTTATCCTGCTATCGAGAGTCATGAGTGGCAAATCGTGATTGGTTGTGATCCAAAGAATACCATATGGAGTCACCATAACGGAGGTTCCTGACCAGGTTTCAAGACCCCGCTAATGCCCAATAAGGCGTGGTGGGTGCAAAGAGACGGTTGTGGTGTCGCAAGACACCGCTCGCTACGCTCATTAGAGACCGAGTAAGCCAAAAATTGTTAGATGCAGCCCCCTATACCGAAATATTGCTGAAATTTAGAATGAATTTTAGACTTAAACAAAAAAGGGCTTGAATGTTATATATTTGTTTTACGAAAGATTGCCTCAGATGCCATTAAATGAACGATTGAATCGCCGGTCGTCTAAAGACCAACCGCCACGCTATTGAGCGAAAGTGTAATTCAAAAACAGCTGATGTAGCTTACGCTATGATGACTTTAATACCAATAAATTTCATCGAATTTTTAAGACTTAAACTTAAAATTAATTGGATATCAAATTAATTATGAAACCTAAAATCCTAAAACAAAATAAATTCAAATAAAAAATTTTAAGCTTAAAATTGAAAATTAAAATGATATCAATTGAATTTGAAACAGTCAACTTTTAATATAGATAGTTAGCAAAAAATTGAACTGAATTTAGATTAAAATAAGCTGAATGCTTACAAGTGAATATGGGCAAAATCGTTTACTAGATTTTTGGATCATTTTTGTAATTCACTTTGAAATAATTGAAGGAATTTCAATTGGTTATATTATTGAACACAATCAAGCTTGCAAAATGAAGACGATGCTTGATAACTCACTTACATTCTATAGTAAACTATAATAGTTAATGATTAATTAGCTAAGAAGAATTAATTGAACTTTGTGGCTTATGTTATATCATTTGTGAAAATGATTGAAAGAGAACAAGCTAAATACAAGCATAACTTTGAATTCATGTCATACTTATGGGGAGTTTACATGAAGCTAGAATGTCATTTCTTCAAATAAGATGATGCTCAAATCAAGCTCTAGAATAAAATTCATAACGAACAAAGCCTTCTTATTTAATTCTTACATTGCAATGTCTATTCTAAAATGAATTGAAGAAGGCTATAAATGGACACGAAACCAAAGCACAGGGGATTTATTGAGTGCTTGGTTTAAGAATGAAATTCAAATAAAATATGACAAATTGATAAATATTTAAAAAATTGTTAACGGCCATAAGTTGATATTTGAAAAATTCGCCACCAGATCTGCAATTCTTTGTACAAGCAGACAGAAGGCGGCACTAAATTAAATGTTGCACGAATGAATAAACTTTCCTTCAATCCAAAAATTAAGAAATTTCATTTTAATTATGATTTTCAAAGTCAATGATTTCATTAATTAGATGAAATTATCTAAGCTATAGATACCTTCATGTGCTCAGATATAGAAATTTAGAGTGCAAATTTTAATGTCTAAAAAGGCTGCGCAGGCTAAGTTGAAATTAAATGAAAATATGAAATTAACCTAATATTTAGAAATAAAATTACCTTAATTATTAAATACCCGCATGAGCCCCAACACTATGCTGAATGCTCAAGTTTAGTTCAAGACGTCAGACGGCCAGAACCCGATTTGGTCTTGTGACCGCCGCTAACAAAATCTAAAAACTCTAATTATTATAAGAATTTCAACTTATTAAAATATCTCGGTAGTTTAATTCTCATTATACGGTAGATCGATCCTCTGTTAGGAGCTTAACAGAGTTGACAGAATCTAAAATTCTTAAATATATTCAAATTAATCAATTAAATACCCCGATGATGGTTGTGTTAAATGAAGATTTTAACCAAAGAGAATACTTTCATCAAAATGTGATTCTAATTTCAAATCAAATTAATTCAAATTAAGTATCAATCTAAAAATGCTTAAATGGAATTCAATCTCTAAAAACTTAAAGCTAAAATCCAACCCACATTCCGCAATTGTTTGTCGGAGGTGACAAATTAAGAAAACTGTAGCTCACAAAAGAGTCAAAGTCAAATCAAGTGTTGTACTATGTTCACTCTCAATCAATCTCACGTCAGTAAAGACGTAGCCCATGTCCTCTGACTACGTAGCTTGGCAAGTAGGCTTCACATATGATGGAGTTACGACCAGAGTCCTCTGATCAGGTGGTTGTCATCAAATGGAACTATTATATTACGATCACGACCGTAGCCTGTATGCTCCCCAATGGCTCTCCCTTTGATTTGTGAATCATAGGATATACCTGATAGGGCAAAAAAACTCTTGTCAGCTAAGGTAGACTTAAGTCTATCTCCTTAGACAAACACCACCCCGCGCCTACAATGACATTTGACGACGAACCATGTAAGCATCGATAAGGATCCTTGCCGTCTACCTCCGATTAAGTGACTGCGGATCATGACAACCAGATGATCTAACCACTAGATCTGGGACATGTCATCATTCTCCCAACCATCTGCTTTAAGTTAAAATGATGAATTTCATAAATTCTAAATTTTAAACTCCACACGCTGCTACTATACGCTATTATAGCACCTAACGACTAAATTTCGAAAGTTATCTCTCAAAGATTGAGAGAGGTAATAAACTATAAGTTCGCATAGAAAACCCTAACTGATCTAAAGTCCTCATAAAATGGGGGCGAAATCTCTGGGTAGTGTCTTATCTACTATTTCATCTGTCTTCTAAAAATTACACCGATGCATCAAATCACTCTCTTCAATGTTGAGAGGTCGGTCGTAAATTTTTGGAGTCCACACAATCCTGTTTGATTGCAAAGTGAGTGTCGAGGACCTGAGGTCAACAAATATCCCCCAATAAATATAGTGTGTTTTGAGCAAACCATGATTGTTATGAACTGGTTTCATGAATCTCCAAAAATCTATTTGAATGTCACATTGAGGATTTCACTTTATAGATTTTTGCAAATATTTATGTATGTCAATACGATGACTTGCACTTCTAGCTTGTGCTCTTTCAACATTTTACATCATTCTTTAATTGATGCTTTAGCTTGTCTTAAAAAATTGTTAAACTTTGGCATGATGAACTTTGTTGAAGCCTACTCACCTTAAAGAGATTCAAAAAAATGTGAGGCTCCTTCAAGGATGAGGAAATTTTATTAAAATTGAAATCAAAGAAAATTAGGATGCATTAACCTAGAAATTAATTAGAGGTGATGGAGCTGGTGAGTAATCCTCAATATCTACTCTTTGGATCTTATCACATATCGGAAGGTCAGGAAGGGGATTTTCCATGCACTTGCAATGAGGCCGAGGCTGATCCACTAATGAGCAAGCTGCTTTGTTGAAGCCAAGCAAAAGAAATAAGGCTTTCTTGGATATCCATAAAGCAATATTTAGAGTAAGGCACACTACTCTTATACTGATTGTGAGGTAAGCCACACTAAGAGAGGAGTGAAATAGGTGTGCAAAGGGCATTTCGATCTTATTTCAAAAGCCTCCAACTCAAAACCCTCGCAAATAAATATACAACAAAAGCTATATACTATAATAATATAATCCATATTCTATCGCTATCTTAACGCCAGGTCTTTTCCACCTCTAGGAGACAATCAATTTGGCTACCTCTAGTGGCCTCCACGGCCTTCTTGCATCACCTCCACCATCACATTCATATCATATCATCTTCACCTCTTGGAGCAAGACTATCTTCTTACCTAACCTCATTGAGCAATACTAATAATACTAATAGCATTTCTATTACACTTAGATTATATTGACACCTTATCTAAGTTCATCAAATTACAATTCAACACAACTCATATTTAATACTTTTAGAAATTATTTCAACTGCACAAAATCCATATTTCTCATATTTTCCATGTTTTCCACATAATTATATTTTTACTAGTTGATTTACTTATTTGATTGTGTGGGAGACATCATTCGAAGCTAAGGCAATCAAAATCCCTCTATATTGACTCAACTTCTGGCATGTAACAAGTATAAACAAAAGTTTCTACGATTTAGCTCAAATATAAATATATTTGAAACTTAGAAGACTTCTTTAACCGCAATCAATGTTCAATGATCACATGAACGATCTACAAGAGCACATGTGATAATAAAACTAGATTACCAACTTATAATAAATACAATTACAAATTTCACAGATTATCAATTCCACTTCACGTAATTTAGCTAATAAGTTACCATTTTTCACCAAGATCCTGAAAAGAACACGTGACAAGACATTGTCAAATGAAATTTTAATACAAGTATCACCTGGCCTTTCATTATCAAGAACGTTTGACAGGACTCGATCAGATTTGACGTCCTGCTTCGGTCCCCAGTCATCCCAGGCATTCTCGCCGTAGTGCAGATCGGCAAACAATGCGATCCTGAAAGACGAGCGGCCGGAAAACCGCAGCCTCTTCCCAACCCTAAGGCCATCTCCCCTGCCACCTCCACCACCGGCCGCAGTAAGGGACACTGTACTGATAGCTACGACAACAATAAGAAAAACTGGGAAGGCGTAGCAAAGACTCTTCCGTTTGTTCATCTGAAATCGCTGCAAGAATATTGGAACTTCAGCAAAGATACCACTTCCCTTCTTTTCCTGCTCCATTATAGAATCGAATCCTCATGGGAAAATGCCTTTGGCAGAGAAATCTTCCGTCTAGATCAAGAAAAGCTTGGTGTTTGGTTTGGTGAGCCATTTGTATAAACTATAAACCAACATATAAACAAAAAATAAATAAAATAATAATAATAATTACAAGTCAAATGGTTAAAGTGTCATTGAAATTTTCGTCGGGAACATTTGTCGAACACCTGACGATCATTTACCTGAGCCATTCATGAACAAATGAAGAAAGCATGTTCATCGATATAGTGTAAAGAATTGCCTGGAGTTTGTGTCCTCGTGGACCAACTTGACGCCAGGAGCTCTCGCAGCAGTGAAACTCGAACGATGAAGAGTCGCCGACTCGCCCGAGAAACGCAGCGCCGCTCTTCGAGGTCTGATATGAACCCAATGGCTATAAGAGTGTAATCACCATTTCTCTGATATCGAGCTGTTCATATGCAGCGTCGGCGAGATTTTAAAAGGCGGCGCGTCTCTGTTTTTGTCAGCAGCACAAATTTCTGCCGCGAACGTCCAAAATATCTATCAGGAGTCATCCATTTTTTCTTCTTGCTGCGGAAAAAAAACAAGAAATTTTTGAAATAAGTATTAAATAATTATTAATTATAATTTTAAGTATACTTAAAAAAATTTTAATTTAGATACCAAGACTATAGTGATCGACTACCACCTCATCGTTGAGCTTGAGCCTCACTTTTAGAAGAATCGGTTACCACAGCGTGCCGTCCGATCGATTGACGGCTTTAAGAAAGTGGCCGATCGATTATCTACGATTTAACCGTAGTAGGCCAGTCGCCCAATAAGATGGTGTTTTTTACAAGAGTTGTTTTGCCTGCAGTTTGCATATAAACTCAATCAGATATCTGCTAGTATCAAATTTAAACTACTTTACATGAAGTTGTTGTACTACTAAACAAATTATACAAAACAAATTTCATTCATATCTTAAGTAAACTCAGTTACAAATGCAGAAAATACAAAACTATAGAAATAGTCAGTCACATATACACAATACAAATACATCTCTGTATATTATCGCATACGACGACGTCTATATGTTATCGCAGTACTACCTGGAGTTTAGTGCGTATGTGTCTTCAATAGACGATCACGCCGCTGATGAGAGATATCATGTAGTCTCTAATCCTAGCCTGCAACTTCTGAACCCATCTATGACTGCGAGTCTCCTAAAGACACACAATCTTGTAAAGGTGCAACCTTCATATGAGACCGAGCTCTCAAAAAAGTGAAAGGCCATGGATCAAAGATAAGTAGATGCCCGCACCATGCCGTGTAGTAAAAGTCGTAGCCATGTGATATATGCTCTATTGTGATGTGCTGGAGCCTGTAGTCGCTGATGTGGGTTCTCAATCTCAGATCATGACATATATTCTCATACTTATTTATAGCCAACGGGAAGTCCAAGTCACCTAGACGTCCAAAGAAAGGCTGAAAAATATCCTTCGTCGTTAAGATATGCTCCGCCTATATGAAACAAGTTTAAAATGTTACTATGAAAATCTGTAGATAGAGTAGCTAAAAAAATTTGTAGATTGTAGTATTATCTTAACATATGCTCGCTCGGCAGGTACTCTGGGGTAGTATGTCATCGGTGGATCAATATGTGTCTTAAGCACGTACAACGAAGCTCATGACATGAACCATAACATGTACTGCTGGAGGGCTTGACATACATCATCATAAGTATCATCCACCATGGTAATGTGATCTCTGCGAGCCTCCTAGGTGGGATGTAGCTGATGCGAACCAAATCGATATCGCCTTTCCTCTACCATCAACTGAAGGATCCATCGGAGCGACATCAAAGCGTGGTAAGTGACCAAACTGACGAAGAACTCTGTCAGGAAGGTGTCACTCCACTCTCTTTCAGCTGATCAAGGGAACACGTGATAACCATACAGCCTCACCAGCAAGATAAATATCAGACAAGCAAGCCATAATCAAAATATCGTATGACTCCCAAGACACCTGCATGTTTGAGTGGTTGTTACATAGAATATCGTATGGTAAACTTCAGATAAAATATGTTTTAACATTTAAGAGTTGTACATGGCTCAATAGTAGTCCATCAAGCTCATCCCGGAAAGTTCTAATATTTTCAAATGGCATCTGCCGCACATACCATTCGTTCCATCTGAGTAAACTAGTTTTTATATGCAAATCACTTATTTGCAACTCAGTATATTAAAACAATTGAAAAACAGTTTAGCTTTCTAACCTGAAATCGATGCTCAGCCATCAAGATCCTTAGGGTAGGGGACATGTAATGTTGGTCTCCCTACATGAAGTCGCTCCCAAGACTAGATCTGGAGCAACTGAAGACAACTAGTCATGTTGGCCCTCCTTGGTCTGGTAGACTCATACAGCTCCCTGTATAGGTGTGCCAGCACTGCGCCGCCTACCGAGCATGTGCTGAATGTATTTAGATCTTCTAACAAAAGTAGGTACTGCAAGTGCACCTCTAACCTTGAAGTATCTGGAAGTAAGAAACTCTCTAGAAGGAATAACACATATGCTCGTAAATGTTTGTTGAAGTCCATATCTACGGTGTCGTGGACTCAAAATGTCCGTAGCCACCTGCGCGACATTGAAGGCAGCCTACCCCATCCGGAATGTAGAATAGACTGTTGAGTCGACCGTCATGATATACAATACCTGCAATAGGATGCCCACCCTAGTAGCTCATTGTAGTAGTCAGGCCAACTCTGTCACCGGTTCCCCTCTCTAACTACGATCGACTCGACGATCGGTGGTCCATCTATGCGCAATCCTAAGATCATTGCACGTCTTGCAATATCACAATCATCTCACCTACAGCAAAATGAAAAGTGTTGGTCTGGGGAGACCAACGCTCGACTAATGATGTCAGTAGGTGATGGTCAAGTCCAATGTATTGCATCTGGCTAACACAATAAAGCCCTAGTGCGCGGAGGGCAACTATGAACCGCGGACAGGTAACGGGCCACTCCCTAGGCATAAGAAGAAGTAAAGCTGCCTCCAAAATAGTACCCTGTAATAGAAATAAGTCGTTGTCAAGCCAGATGATCAAAATATTTTGACAAAATAAGCTTAAAAGTAAATTCATACCGAATATGGATGCGCAACCCTATGTCTGCCATGCAGTAAGGCTATGCTGGGATGGACCTCTGAGGGTGCAGGATCTGGTGCATCATCGGCCATCTCAGCACGCCTCATATGCTAACATCTAGTCGGCCTAGAAGGCTCCTCGATCATCATACCTGTGACAAAAAAATAAAATGGGACAATGTTAGAAGACAGTAATATTAAAATTGTGTAAAAATACGAAAGAAACTTGCAAATCCCTAAAGTTTATGTACATGATATTTTGCTAGACTATCTATACTAACCTTCTACTAGTAGGGTTGTGTAGGCACGATGTCCGATAATGACCAACTGATTTGCAAAAACTGCATATACGAGTGCTCTGTATTGTGCTATCATCCATTGTGTTCTTATATCTACTTGATCGTGGCCTACCTGATCTTACTTTAACAGTTGGTGGCAGTAATGGATAAAGTCCCGCATCAATTCGACCATTTCATATGTAACATGAAAGTTCGTGGAGTATGTACATCCATACATTATCATGGTGTAATACCTTGACACATAAGTCAAATGATTCAATCTCTGATGGACTAAAGCTACTATGGAATGACCACATGACATGTGATAAATTAGTGTTCGAGAACAGCTACATGAACTGAACTGCTCCATTATGAAGTTAACTCTGAAGGATCGACAACCCATGTGAACTTAGAAGTGCATTGACGATGTCTAAAACCACTGATAGTGCTAATGCATGTGTGTGGCACACCTAACGTTGATATCATCCAAGCATCTCCAAAGCTTTTGCTCCTGATATAGTGCATGCGTCATTGGCAAGATCTGCTAGGATTGTTATGTTGTGCACATATAACAGTAAAATTCATTTGATTCGAAGTGATGGTAAGAAACTAAACATTATTGAGTATTGACCAACCAGTTACTGCAAACTGAAGCTCTTTCTTATTTGAGAAACACATACCTTCATATAGCACAACTGGAACTTCGATGTCATTTGAAAAACTGAACTATCAGATGTGGACATAGTCGTTATTGCAGATCATAGCATCGTCATTTGAAGAATTTCGGATTGAATGATTCTGAATAAGCTCGTTACCAATATTGGTGTCACATAAGTTGGTATTATCAAGGAAAGAATCCTCTTCAGCATTACTATCATCAGATGTATTGCTTGATTCGCTATTCATTTTGTCGTACTCGTCATCAAACATTATTCTAGATGCACTAGATTGCTCATGCAATCGTGCTTCAACAGGCAGCTGAGTTATGTGTCAACAAAGTCATAATCCTTAAAAAATATAAAAGATAGGATAAACCATAAAATGAAGACATTAACACTGTTGTTAAGATAATTGTTAACTTTACTTTTGAGTCATCGTAGTAGTTTGCGGGTACAAATGTACTGACAAAAAATGGCATGCGTAAGCGTAATCGACATGGTGAAACATTAAGGCGTGGCTGAGATCAAAGACACCGGTTATCCGTAAAGAAGTATCGCCGCTTATCACATGCTAAAACACCGCTGGCCTAAGCTTCATCCGCCGATTGTTAAGTGGATCAACGAAACGAGCTCCTGACTCATCCTAATATATGCTCAGCAATCAACTTTTAACTAAAGTACAAACCATGTGATAAAAAATATGTTTCCTTGTAAAAAACATAATGAAGATTCTAACTTATAATAATCACAATTGAATCCACAAAACATACATACAAATGAACCAAATGTAATCTTTCAAACTCAAAATGATAAATATGTACACATTTTTAAGAGAAATATTCACACAATTAATCAAAATTTGAATAATTTTTCAAACCATGCACATGCATCATGAGACAACTCACATACTCAATTATAATATCTTGAAAATCATGTTAAGTGCATCTATTATGAAACTTGTTATCATTTCAAACTCAATATGATAAATACTCACGTGGTAATTTTGAAATAATCATATGATCAAGGCATGATCTTAAAGTGCTCTCTCACAACGTTATCAAACAAGGTTATATCATTGGATACTAAGAAATAAGTTCTCATTGTGAAGTGCACATAATTATTTCAACTTTTGTTTACATATGACATTCAAAGACTTAAATAATTTTTTTTCCAAAATAAAAACTCTTAATTTCAAACATATAATCAACAATCGCGTGTTCCTTTTCACAAACATGATCCTCTATATATGGTGGTAAACTTGAGAAGTTATGTGATACAAAAACAAATTTGCGGAAAGAGTCGCGGTGGGTGCAGTGAGCCAGAGTCTACGTGAACTTTTAGTGTGCGGTGGAGCCGGAGCCGACACCGACCGATTCGCGTGGGAAGAGCTCTATTGTTGCGGGGCCACTACGGGGTCGCGAAAGAAAAATGAACGCAGTCTACACAACCACATAGATTATTTGGATAGCCAACGCCTGATTATCTCACGCAGCTGCCGTCTCTATAAGAATACTAGATATTGATGTATTTAGATACTTATGGACGATGCACTAAACTGAATTTTTTTTAAGTGTACTTAAAATTATAATTAATAATTATTTAATATTTATTTCAAAAATTTCTCCAGAAAAAAAAATCCAGTTTTTATTTTTATTTTTTCTTTGACGAAGAGATATAATTAATCTTTTGGAAAGATTATTTCATAGAGATAGACGTAAGTTTGTTGTGGGAATGAGGATTTAGCCCAATTGAATTACTCAAGAAAGAATTATAAAAAAGGATTCAAATATGAGCTCGATACATAGAAAAATGGCTAACAAAAGGATTAAAAAAAATTAAAAATTAAAATAAATCAAGCTGAAACAAAGAACTCCCTAGATTACGAAAAGGTCATGCAATAGACAAACAAAACTTGATCAGCAATATAATGTGTACTCGAAGGCTCCAAAAAATTCAGATGATTAAAAACTCATCATCGTCCAAATGTTTCATCCATAAACGGAAAATACAACCGAGATCTCATAAGAAATGTATATCTCAACTCTTATGTGTAACTTGAAAGAATAGACATTTTAATTCTTTAAGCCAATAGATTTAGCTCGAATTCCCTATTTAATGGTAAATAAGACAAAGGAAAAAACTCAAGATTTGATATCCAAATTTCTTAGAGTTTTTTGCACGCCATATATAATAAACCAAACAGCTAATGGAAAGAAAACGAAGTGTTTTAGATTGCTTGGACAACCGAGACTTGTCCTTAATAAAACCAATGAGCTTAATAAGCAACGGTCTAAGCAAAAAACCTAGAGGAAAAAGGAAGAATTTTGACAAGAAGCTTAAAAGCGTGCATGCAGTCAAAAAATAAATGATTTTTTGTTTCGATCTCCATAACATAGAAGCAACAAATATTGGGCACAAAATATTTATGCGAAGCAACATATATGTGGTTTTGAAACCGACAAAGATGCATAACCACATATATAAACCATATTTTAAAACATCCTCTTATGCCAAATGGTAGAATTCCATTCCACATTTTCAAGATTGGAGTAATAACCAGCTAGAAAATTCTTAAAAGATTGAAAGTGTCATCAAAATTTTCATTGTTTTAGGCATGAAACAAGAAAAGCTAATGGGGTTTATGAGCTTCTTCTCTTCTCACTTGTATCACAATCATGGTTGTTGACCTTTCATATTTAACTTTTTTTTTTCTTTCTTTCTGATACTTGAAAGGATTTTCTCTAATCATTTACTTTGATCGGAGTACTACTATTCTCCCCTCAACAACATTAAAGTCTTCCCTCTTTGTCATAACATTCTCAAAGTTGTATTATTTAACTATCTAGTACTTTATGATCTTTCCTCATCTTCTATTACAGTAATCTTTCTTCGTACTCCTTTTCTCTTCTATCTCTTCATCCCAACTTAAGGCTCTCCTCCAAGACTAGACCCTTTTGGACATGAAGTAATTGACCCTGCTTGTTGGTTCATTTTCATCGAGAATAGTTACACTCAATTGGAATGAAATTCCCAATTCCTAAATCTTTAACCTCTCCATTAGTAACGGTGAAAATGAAGTTTCTCGTATGCTAATAATTTTTCTATAGGTGATAAAGAATTGATCTACAAATATTGAACAAGATTATTATTAGATACAAAATTTCAATCACGAGGATTAAAAAAGATAAATAAAGTTTTCAAACAATGTACCGATAACGACAGATAAACATCTTCAAGAAAACATTCAAAATGATGTATTGTTCAAATTCATGTATGACCAAAAACATAATTGTGTATATGTTAGAGCGTATAATTACCCATTCGCATTTTCTAAATTTTTACAGTAAGAAAATTAATTATAATAAATTTATACCACTCCCTCCTCTTATTAATTTCACCTATCCATAAAAGCAATGATTTTTTTGTTAAATAACTTTATTCCTCTCTACCAACTTTCTTTGCCTGATCCTACTTCCACTTATACATAAATGTTCAACTCTTTTAATCTCTCCCAATATCCTCTATTAAATTTTCAACCTAATTCCCTCATTAATGGACTATGAACTTAGCCACCAAACACACCTAAATACATCATACAAATCTATCTTATCAAATGTGTCAAGTTGAGCTAAAGTAACCCCTAGTTTAAGCATGAGCTTAATTAATTAATTGAGTTTAAACCTGAGCTCATTTTTATAAATTTAGTCAACTCATTTACCTCGAGTGACCAAAAATAATTTTGATATATATATATTGTAATAAAATAAGAAAAAAAATAAGAAATCACTTAATATAATGAAGTGGGATATATATTTAAAATATATAATAAAAGCTTTGTATTTAAACTTTTAAATTCTAAATTATTTATGTATTATTTATATTAATATTTTAAACAAGTTGAATCATGAACAATGAGTTAAGCTAAGACTTGCTCAAATTTAGCTTCTTAGCTCACAAACCATTTATTGATGTGAGACAAAATATAAATGTGAGACAAAATTAGCGAATTAGTCAACTTAACTCAGTTAGAATCCTAATCCCACCCGTAGTCTCCATTTATACTCACTTGCTAAACAACAAAAAGTTTCAACTACGTCTTTCAGATAAATATTATCCAACATTTGTAGAACCTTTATTTTATACAAATCCAATAGCTTTCTTGCAATAACATAATAATTACTTTCTATAGTATTCCTAGCTATCCTATAATAGAATAATCTAGAAAATTTCTAGTCAAGATGTCCTCAGCACATGCTAGAGCATAGATAAACCAAAAAATATAACTTATTTTTTTCCTTTTTTATGTTTGTCATGTCTTTTCATGAGACCATCAAAGGGATCTATATGTTTTTGGTTGTAGAAATATAATTGCACATCACCATTTTGTTCTCATTAGTATGATTCCCTTTTAGAATGGAACTATTTTGGAATGAAAGAAGCCAAGATAATGTTGATTTTGGTATTAGGTGCATAATTTAGATCGAATGGATTTCTTTAAGCTGACATTTGCACTTTTTTCTAACTAACACATAGCTTAAAGACAAGAAATAAATTTTTAACTTAATTAACTTTCTTATCACTTTTTAAGATGTTACAACACAAAAAGAAGCTACATGGTGCATTTTTTAATATATTTATATGTATTGGTAAGGATTGGTTCATTAAAATATCAAATTGTGTTTATACTTGGATGGATAATGGCCAAGGGCAATTTATCTTCTTTCTATCAAGTTCAAAATAAATGTTTCTTTCAAATTGGACTCATTAAAATTTATATTATAGGGTTATATTTTGTTCTGTTTAACAACTAATGTATTATTCCTATCATGACTAGATTGACAAAGCTTTTTATAAGAATAATTGAACAGATGCCTTCCCTTATTCTTTTATAAAGTGTTTTCCTTTCTATGCTTTAATCACTTTGCCTTAGCCATGCATTTGAATAAATTTACTCTCCTCAAACATAAATTTCTTATCAAATACATTGGAGTATCTATAAAATTAGATTTAAAGGCCTCTTCTAGAAATCATGCTAGATGTTTGCACTTTAAGACTTTCTCTCCTCTTTAGAAACAAGAAAGTAGAGTTTTTTAATGTTAGAATAAGTTAATATCAACCAATCTCTCACTCTTGAAGCTAAGAGCATCTTGAAAGATTTTATACAAGTTTTAAGGTGCAAAAAATAATGGAGCTTTTGAATTGTAATAATAATATTAACTTCTCTTATTAAAGAATAAAAATATAAAGAATTATGACTTCATCATTGAGCTCACCTCCTTTAATGGAACTCTTTACTTATTCATTGACATCTTTAATAAATCCATCACTTACTTTTTCTTGTTATATAACAACAACCAAAATTTAGACAACAAAAAAATAAAAAGGCCTTACTCAGTAGTTTAAACCCCTAGATATGATTGGGCATGCTTCTAAATTTTTCTCTACCTCTTGATATATTATGGGTCATCAATTTATTCTCATTTTTCTACACTTCTTCAATATTTGTATGCTTTATAATATGGCTAAACATATTGCATCACTGCCATTCTCAAGCACTTAAATTACAATGTGTTATTTGTTTTCAACCTCTTCTCTCTTTGTATCACTTTTTACGAGTCATTGTTAAGTTCTTATAAAGTGAACTTAAATAAGTTATTCCTTTGATTAATCATCTTGTAATACTTGCATTCATTCAAAAGAGAGATATTAATGACAATATATATATATATATATATATATATATATATATATATATATATATATATATATATATATATATATACTCTCTTGAAATTCTTTTAATGATAGCAGACTTATAGTTAAAAGATTATCACACCTTGTTTGATAGGCATAATAATTAGTTTGATGAAAGGAAGCACATACTACTTTCTATGATTAGATTAAGTTGGAGCCATGTGTAAGAAATCAAGTAATAGGACTTCAATATTTCAAAAAAAAAGTAATAGGACTTAAAAAATTTATAGAAACAAGGTTAATGGCTTTTACATAATTTTTAAAAAGAGTATAAACTTAATAAGACCTGATTTAAATATGAAATAATGATAAATATTTTTTTTATCAAGTTAATTGCAATGGAGTTTCAGCTTTGCTTGGTACAAATTAGTTGTTGTTTAAACTTAATAACATTAATTAATTTAAATAAGAAGCTAATCAATTAACTTAAGAGATAATTGAGGAGAAATTTTGGGTGTAATAATGATAAATTATGTTTGAATTTAAGTGAATGGAATTGAGCAATTAAATTTAAATTGGTGTAGCAATTTGGCTAATTATCAATAAATCTCCCCACATCCAATGTAGAGGATCATTGTTATTTATTTTTTATAATTTTGACTATAGTACATTCAACATCATTATCATGACATATAGTCTTGCCTACCACCCCTTATAACAAATGAGAGAAGACATGTTCAAACAAGTGCTTCAAAGGCTGGCTTAGAACCACTGGTTTGAAAATGAATTTTAAATGAGTTAAAAATGCATTATGCATACAATATGATGTTTGAGTATACTTCTAAATAAGTTCGAATAACGTTCGAGCACTTAATATGCTATTTCAACTCTACCTAAATCTAATTCAAACCTATTTTGAATGCATAATTTGAATGTGAATTTGGTTTGAAGTAGATTTAGGGGGCATTTGGTTTGTTGAAAAAATGGTTTTAAGTATTTTGAATATAGAGGTTTTAAGAATGTTGGTATTTGATATGAAGAATTTGGAATGTAGTATAAAATTTCAATGAATTCTATATCACCTTTTAGTTTATTTTTGGTGTATTACAAATTTGCTCAATTTTGATTAGGTTTTGAATACACTTAAATAAGGTTCAAATCGAATATTATAGATTTAAATGTAATTCAATTCAATCTTATATTTCGAACCTTAGGTTCAACCATTAACTTTAAAAGAGAGATTCAAAACTATAATTAAATAGGAGTGAAATATAATTAAATAAGAATCCATTATTTCACAAAATAAATAAATAAATATAAAGTATTCTATAAATTAAAAAATTTATATGAACTTTAATAAATGTAGTATTTTAAATACAAATATGAGAAATTTATGTCATATTTGAATATCAATGAATTAAAATGTAAGAAATTAAAAAGATAATAATAATAATCTCATAAATAACAATGTTATTCTCATAACAATGCATTAAATATAAATTTTATGAAAACACCATTTTACGGTAGAACTATTTTAAATAAAAAAGATATTAATTTTAATTAAAAATTTTGTCCAAATTTAGGATAAATTCATTTTTTAAGGTATCAGTAAATCTAATAGTTTTTATCAAAAATAAATAATTAATATGATATAGACCTAAACAGAGAAAAATACATCAGGAGTACAAGAGACAGAAAAGCCCCATTCTGGCTAAAAGATTTTACCCAATAAATCAAATTATATACATGAGCCACTGTTAAATAAAGAATACAGAGAACTTAGCCATTTCAGAAGAAATTTTTACAATAAATAACCAAATAAAGCATGCCTAGCAAAAAGATCACTGAATATTGCTATAATAACAAGATAGAAAGTACAAGAATAAGATCCAGCACAAGATTTCCAGACATGACCAGCTCAGACAACTACAATAATAATATAATTGAAAAACAAGAAAGAAAGTAAAGATCTTGCCAGCTCAGACAAAACTACAACAACAATATAACTGAAAAACAAGAAATGAACCAACATCTGGCCAAAACAGACAGGCATCACGACCATATAACAGAAAAATAGCTAAACCTAGAGCAGACCTTGAAAACTATAATGAAATATTGAGATCGAGAAGATAGCTAAAGAAAATGATGTATAAATAGGATTAGAAAGACAAACAAAAGGGACTGAATATTTTGCCGCTACTTTTCATTTTCTTCTGCATCTTCTTCTTCTTCCATCTCATCTTCTCCTGCAACCCTTCTCTCGCCGGAGCACCATCTCCTCTTAGGCAGAAACCCTAAGTTCCCAGAGCTCTTCCACCGTCCTCCCCTCTCGGCGCTTTCTGGAGTTACGACCACTCGAAGAGCCTCTTATCCCATTCTAATCCATCCTCGATAAGAGACACGAAACTTCCTCCAGAAGTTTCATCAGATGGTCCCTAGCCAAACATGAGGCAATCATCCTACGGTGGTGATCAGATCCCGCGGTAAGAGTTCCCAGGCAGATCCAATGGCCCAATTTAAATCCGGGGTCATATCATTGGTGTTCTCATTGATTCTTGCAATCAACAATGGCAGACGGCACAAGACATACAACAAAAACCTTGGAAGAATGTGTAGGAAGATTAAACAAGACTGAGGAACAGATGACATCAATTACTATCATATTAAATGAAGTATCACACAGATTATCTGTAATTGAAGATAAACTGGATAAATCTTGTCAAGAACATCAGCAACAAAGTAAAGAATCACAGGTATGTAACTCAAATCTTGTAGAAATTACTCCTCAAATTAGGTCACACACTCAAAATTCAAGACCTGTAAAAGTAGATATGCCACGGTTTAATGGAGAAAACCCTAGAGGATGGCTATTCAAAGTAGACCAATTTTTTCAGTATTATAATCTTTCAGAAGAACAGAAGTTCATAATTGCATCAGTGTATATGGATGAACCTGCTCTAAGTTGGTTCCAATGGATGCACCTTAATAAGCAATTACATTATTGGGATAATTTCAAAGAACAAGTAATACAGAGATTTGGGCCTTCATTATACAGGGATTTAAGGGGATAATTAGCCAAATTACAATAAAGAACAACTGTACAGGAATTTTACAATGAGTTTGAAGAATTGACTAACCAAATTTCAGGAATTCCTCCTGAATTCCTCCAAAGTTGCTTTAAATCTGGTTTAAGACAAGATATCAAAAGAGAAGTCAGAGTATTACAACCAATGTCACTACAACAAGCATTCCAACTTGCAAAATTAATGGAAGATAGACAAGCAGATGAGGTTTATATAGCAAGAAGCTCACGTTTCAATTAAACAATAAGATAACTGCAGCCTTTACTTCCCACCCCAGTCATGCTAATTCACAACAACAACAATACTAATAAACCAACTATTCCAATACAAAGACTTACACACCAACACAGTTAGAAGAAAGAAAGAAAAAGGATTATATTTTAATGGTGATGAGAAATACCATAGGGGCCACACATGTAAATCAAAGTTATTTTCCCTCATGATGGTCAATGAGGATCAGGATTACAACCTGCAGTAAGAAAATCAAAAAGAAAACTTGTCAATACAAGAAGATATTCCAGAAATCAGTTTCAATGCATTCACATGTCAGTCAAACCCAAGAACATTGAGATTAAAAGGGATGATTGGAAATAAACCAGTACAAGTACTGATTGATAGTGGTTCAACTCACAATTCTATTCAATCCAAACTAGCTAAGTTCATAGATCACACAGTCACACCTGCATCAATTTTTAAAGTATTAGTAGGAAATGGGAAAACATTAAAATGCTCAGGAGTTTGCTCCAACATACCCATCAAATTACAAGGATATACTTTCAGAATAGACTGTTACCTACTACTAATGTAAGGAGCAGACGTGGTATTAGGTGTGCAGTGGCTAGAGCAATTGGGAGAATGCACAATAGATTACAAAAAGTTAATCATAAAATTCAAATATAATGACACAATAGTACAACTGCAAGGGGATACAGCTCCAAATATGAAAAGCATTACATTACATCAGTTTACAAAGCTGCAAAACAAAGATGAGATAACATCCTACCTACAAATCAGAGAAGTATCAATGCTAACGAGTCCAAAGGGAATTTAAACACATATACAACATGTATTACACCAATACCAAGAATTATTTCAAGCACCATCTGGCTTACCTCCCAAAAGGGACATAGATCATCATATTAATCTGCCACCTAGAACTCAACCAATCAAGGTTAAAACCTACAGATATTCACATTTTTAAAATTGAAGATGTTAGAGGAGACGGGGATAATAAGGAGAGTACTTTTCTCCTCACCGACTTTACTAATAAAAAAAAGATGGAACTTGGAGATTTTGTGTAGATTACAGGACACTAAACAAAATCACCACCCCTGACAGATTTCCCATTCCAACTCCTGAAGAATTAATGGATGAATTACATGGAGCAACTGTTTTCTCCAAGTTAGATTTGGGTTCAAGATACCATCAAATTAGAATGGCAGAAGAAGCTATATACAAAACAACCTTCATAACACATGAAGGGCATTATGAATTCATAACAATGCCATTTGGGTTAATCAATGCACCCTCAACCTTCCAAGCCATGATGAATACAATGCTTAAACCATTTCTAAGAAGATTTGTGCTAGTATTCTTTGATGATATTCTAATATACAGCCCCACCTTGGAATAACATCAGCAACATCTACAAGAGGTATTGGAAAAATTAAAACAAAATACCTTGTTTATCAAACCCTCAAAATGCTCATTCATCCAGGAAAGGATAGAATATTTAGGCCACATATTATCAGCACAAGGGATAGAAGTAGATCAAAAAAAAATTGAAGTAGTACAATCATGGCCATTTCCAACTTCTGTTAAACATTTAAGAGAATTCCTAGGTTTAACAGGCTATTATAAGAAATTTATAAAGCAGTATGCAGCAATTGCTGCACCATTAATATCAATGCTTGCTAAACAGCAATTCCAGTGGACAGAAGAGTCTCAAAAAGCATTCATATAGCTTAAACAAGCTATGGTATCTTTACCTTTATTAGCTTTTTTAAATTTTACTCTACCTTTTATTATAAAAATAGATGCTTCAGGTACTGTAATAGGAGCAGTATTAATTCAAAATAGTCATCCTATTGCATATTTCAGCAAGAAACTATCTCCAACCTTACAGAAATCATCAACTTATGCAAGAGAATTATATGCCATAATAGAAGCAGTTGGGAGATGGAGACAATATTTGCTAGGTCACAAATTTACCATCAGAACAGATCAAAAAAGCATTAGAGGACTCATGCAACAAACAATCCATACACCTTAACAACAAAGGTTCTTAATTAAACTCCTTCGCTTTGATTACACCATAAAATGCAAACCTCAGATCATAAACAAAGCAGTTGATGCCTTGTCCAGAAAGAATAACAGTTCAGAAGAACAACCTACAACAGACAACTCACAGGTATCTACCTATCAGAGTTTATATGCTTGCACCCAACAATTCACTTCTTTATTACATCAAATTAAAGATGAAATGCAAGCCATTCCAGAATTACAGCAACTCTATCAGCAGATAACTGGAAACTCAAAACTCTTTCCAAAGCACAGAGTTTCCAATAGATTAGTATATTACAAAGATAGAATTGTTATAGCTACAGATTCAGAAGTAAGAATTACCATTATGAGAGAACTACACTCAACACCAGTAGGAGGCCACTATGGAATTAAAAGAACAGTAGCAAGAATTATCAACAGTTCAATTGGAAAAAGATGAAGTAAGACATTCAACAGTTTATTTCAACATGCCCTATATGTCAACAAGTAAAGTATGACTGTCAGAAACCTGCAGGGCTACTACAACCCTTGCATATACCATCAACTATTTGGGAGGAACTTTATATGGACTTTATCATAGGATTACCCAAATCTCACAACAAAACATCTATCCTAGTAGTAGTAGACAGACTCTCTAAGTATGCATATTTTTCTACCCTTCAAACCAACTTTACAGCAACATCTATTGCTCATATTTTCATATTAGATATAGACAAATTACATGGCATACCATAGAGCATAGTATTAGATAGAGACCTATCTTTATGAGTAATTTCTGGCAGGAGTTATTTAGGTAAAGTGGAACAACACTCAGCCACAGTAGTGCTTATCATCCCCAAATAGATGGCCAAACAGAAGTCACCAATAGGACATTAGAACAATACCTTAAGAGTTTTGTGCTAGAGTCACCAAGAAATTGATTCCAATTTCTACCATGGGCAGAACTCTCCTACAATACATCAGTAAGTACTTTCACAAAAATGACTGCTTTTCAAATAGTCTATGGCAGACTCCCACCTACAATCATACCTTATAATGGTGCTACAAGTAACAACACAGAGGTAGACACCTTACTGCAACAAAGAGATAAAATAATTCAACAACTTAAAGAAAATTTACAAGAAGCTCAAAACAGAATGCAACAAATGGCCAACAGAAAAAGAAGGGAACTCTAATTTCAGATAAATGATCTGGTGTTAGTAAAATTACTACCCTATAGACAAACTTCAGTATCATTGCACCCTTACACAAAATTACAAAGGCAATACTATGGTCCATTCACAATTCTACAGAAAATAGGGACAGTAGCCTATAGAGTGGAACTTCCAGAAACAACAAGGATCCACAATGTGTTCCATATCTCTAGACTCAAGCAATATAGGCAAGACTCCAAGCTACATCCAGCCATTCTCCCAGCACAATTCATAGATGACTTGCCTTTGGTAAAACCCATCAGAATTCTAGAAGAAAGGACAAGACTGCAAGCAGATAAGCCTATTAAAGAAGTACTAGTCCAATGGGATGGAATGTTAACAAATGATGTATCTTGGATATCAATTAAAGAGTTCTAGAAAGTTTTTCTAAGCTTTGACCTTGAGGATAAGGTCGATGTTTGGGAAGGGGGTAATTATATGGACCCAAACAGAGAAAAATACATCAGGAGTACAAGAGACAGAAAAGCCCCATTCTGGCTAAAAGATTTTACCGAATAAATCAAATTACATACATGAGTCACTGTTAAATAAAGAATACAGAGAACTTAGCCATTTCAGAAGATATTTTTACAATAAATAACCAAATAAAGCATGCCTAGCAAAAAGATCACTGAATATTGCCATAATAACAAGACAAAAACTACAAGAATAAGATCCAGCACAAGATTTCCAGACATGACCAACTCAGACAACTACAACAACAATATAACTGAAAAGTAAGAAAGAAAGTAAAGATCTTGCCAGCTCAGATAAAACTACAACAACAATATAATTAAAAAATAAGGAACCAACATATGGCCAAAATAGACAGGCATCACGGCCATATAACAGAAAAATAGCTAAACCTAGAGCAAATCTTGAAAACTATAACAAAATATTGAGATCGAGAAGATAGTTAAAGAAAAGGATGTATAAATAGGATTAGAAAGACAAACAGAAGGGACTGAATATTTTGCTGCTACTTTTCCTTTTCTTTTGCATCTTCTTCTTCTTCTTCCATCTCATCTTCTCCCGCAACCCTTCTCTCGTCGGAGCACCATCTCCTCTCAGGCAGAAACCCTAGGTTCCCAGAGCTCTTCCACCATCCTCCCCTCTTGGCGCTTCCTGAAGTTACGGCCACTCAAAGAGCCGCTTATCCCATTCTGATCCATCCTCGATAAGAGACGTGAAGCTTCCTCCAGAAGTTTCATCAGACGGTCCCTAGCCAAACGCGAGGTAATCATCCTACGGCGGTGATCAGATCCCGTGATAAGAGTTCCCAGGCAGATCCAACGACCCAATTTAAATTCGAGGTCATATCATAATATATTCAAATTCAATTTACAGTCAATGCTCTAATTATCGTTTCATTATTTTTTTTTTCTAAAAATAAAATAAATTTTTTTGATACTTTTAAATTTTCTTAAAAGTCCAAAATGAACCAGTAGTGTTGTCTTTAGTGTGTGGCTCCGACATAAAGATTGCATCGACAGTGAACCTGACGTGTCGAAAACCGAACTGGGCTTCGACAAAATCATCCTTGTGACATCTTTCGTAATTAAAAGGAATCTAATGTCCTTTCTGTACTAACAAAAAAACAAAAAAAAAGCACGAATACTGAACATCAGAGGAATCCCATGCAACAGCTTAGAACAGAACAAGTTCAAACCGGTTAAAATCCATTGGATTCAAAACAAATTGGTAAGGATATGATATGATATGATATGATATATATTATTTGTTCTTGTTGCGTGCTAGAAAATTAGTTGCGGCAGAGTGAAAGTTTACGCCTTAGCTTTATTGTGAAATCTAGCACACACACAGGTATTTAAAGAGTGAATAAGAAAACTCCAGAATTTTTACGTGAAAAATCTCGAAAAGAGGGAAAAAAATCACGGGGCCTAGACCAGTAAAAATCTTCCACTATGTATCTGTTTATGAGTACAAAATCTTCCCGATAACGGGATTATAGAATTGTATTGGAGAATGGAACAACAACTATGTATTCACGTTCATGTGGTAATAATTGCTAGTGGTAGCAGATGATGGAGAATGGTGGGGATCAATGACGGCAAAGATCAGCGGTGGCGGCTGACGGCGATGACCGACGGCGATGGTTGACAACCAACGGGGGTGGTCGGCAATCATCGAGTAGTGGCTCGATTATGCTTGGAGGATCTTCAAGCTTTAGAGCTCTCTCCTCTCTCCTCTTTCGACTCCCCTCATATGAAGAATGATGGACTATTTATAGATTAGAGGAGTGACATCTCTATAAATACATAGAAATTCTGAACCAATCCTCTCCATCGGACGACTCAAAATAATTCCTTTGATCATTTGATGTATTTTAAGTATTTGAATGCTCAAATGAAGTTAAAATTGTAAGATCTTGGGCTTGTTAGATCCAGCTCATCGAGATGCTCGATTTGACTATAAACACTTTATGTTTGAGAGCTATTTAGGAATTTGACAGATATCCCAAAGTTTCCAGTGATATTTTAAGTGCTTGATCTCGACCAGTTTCAATTTCGAATCAACTTGCTTTTAACATCATGATTCGTGCTTCGACTGGTAGAATTTTCAGTGTCATATTAGTTGCCTCTATTTTTGGATGGCATTATCTCAGTCATTCAAAAATATATATGTCGAATACTTGAAAATAGCAGATTCTTCAATGAAATTTATGGGTCCATTAATCATACATTTTGAAAGAATAGGTCTTCATGGGAGCACAAGATTATAATCACGGAAGCTGGTGCAGGGCCGCAGATGTGTGCAAATATGCGCGGGTGCGATATTTTGAAGTTACAGACCCATCTGGGCCCTTACGGGCTCTTGCGGGCATTTCAGGTCCGTTTGAAGGCTGGACGAGCCAAGGAAGGAGGTGTAGTGGAACGGCCGGGCCTGCGAAGGTATGGTCAATAAATGGAGGTGCATGCCATGGGTGGTTTCAGTCACCGATGGGTCAACAGCTCATGCGCCGACGGATCGCAGCAGTAAGAAATGCGCTGGAGCGCGGTCGGCATGCCGTGATGAACGCTCGGAGTGGGAGAGAGACGCTGCTGGTGCATGCATGGTCCAGACTTGTCGATCCATTTTCACCGCTTGGCCGCCCATTTTGAGCGGTTTTAAGCGGTTTTGGGCAATTTTTAGCGATTTTATTTACCCTTTTTTCCAAATAGGGGTTCTATAAAAACCCCCTTAGGGTCAAGGGAGAAGGCACCTTCTCTTCTTCTTGAGAGAAGGTCATTTTAAAGCATCAAGAGCTAGTTCACGATGAGGTCTGATTTTCCCTCGAAAGAGGCGTCCTTTGTGACCTTGGAGGCGATTAAGGCCCGTAGTTCATATGGAGAGGCTCCAATTTTCCTCGAAAGAGGCATTGACGCCTGCCGGGACCAGCTTGGAGGCGATCAAGACTGTAGTTCATACTGATGCTCGATTTTCCTTGAAAGAGCGCCTTATATCGATCGGGGTTTGGAGGCAAGCCAGTCATACGGCAAGGCTCTAGTTTTCCCTCGAAAGAGGCGTTAACTGTCCTTGTTGGACTGACCGGGTTTGGAGGTGATCAAGGCCCGTAGTTCATACGGCGAGGTTCCGATTTTCCCTCGAAAGAGGCAACAACCGCCTGTCGCAGCCCGAGGGCTGGCGATCGCCGACGATAACAAGACGATGGTTGACGATGCTCGACGACGGTGCGGAAAGCGGTTAAGCGGTTAATGGGCGACGATGGTGGTGACCGGCAGAGATGACCAGTGATGGTCGGCCGCGGATCGGGCGGTGGATCGACGATGGTGATAACGGTGGTGCGTGGTTGCCAACGGTGGAGAAGAAAAGAATCCTGACGGTAATGAAATCGGCACGTAGTCGGGGATGACCGACGATATGGTGAACGACGATGGTCGGTGACCTGGATCGGCGACGTGATGACCAACGTAATGACGGGCGATGGTCAGCGACAGTGACCGGCGACGAATGACAATGGTGACATCGTAATGACCGATGATGGCGATGGCGCGATATGGTTGGCGTACCGACGGGATGGTCACAATGAATTGGCAATGGTCGATGGTAGAACTGCCTGATAACCGGGATGACCGGATGATGGTGGTACGGCGAGGTTTTCTGCGATGTCAGCTGCGGATCGCGATCACCGCAAATGGTGACCGTGCGTGATGCCAGAGATTGCCGACGATATCACGGTGACCGGTGACGGATAACCAGCGATAATGACCGTGGTGCGATGACAGCTGGTTGGCTACCGACGGGTGGTCGCAGCGAACCGCATGAATGATGGTGCGATCAGCGCTGGTAAATGGGAGATGATCGACGACGATGGTGGTGACCGGCGGAGATGGTCAGCGATGGTCGACAAATGACCAGACGGCCGGGTACCGACCGGGCGAAATGAATCAGCATGCATGTACGATAATGGCCGTAGCCAAAGATGACCGTGATGATGGTGGTCGAATTATGAGGTTGCCGACGATGGTCTCAAAGGACCCCCATGGTGGTGACCGACGAGATTCGATGGTTGGCGTGGACCTGCGATGGTTCTGCGGTCGTGGGTGTCAGCGAAACCGCTAGGTAGTCGACGATGACCGACGCGAATGCGATGACCCGCGATGATAAAGTGGTGACGACTAAGATTGTCGCGATGGCCAGTGACCAGGCTGCGGGTTGGGTCGACGAGGGTGGCTGGCAAAGGGCAATGCGATGGTACGACGCAGCGCTAGCCGTAGTCGGGGATGTCCAACGACGATGGGTGACCGCGAGATGGCCGAGGTGGTCAGGCGGATCGACGCTAGAAGCGTGGTGACAGCGACGGCCGGGGTCGACGGTGGCAACCGCAAATGCAGCAATGAGTGGGACCGACGTCAGAATCGAGAGGGATGACCGGCGGTGGTTGGCGTCGACGGGTGGTCGACAACGCAATCATCGGTTGGCAGTGGTAGTGGTGAATGACCGAAATGATGGTGGTGATCACCGAGACCGGATAGTGATGATTTTGACATATCGAGGTTGTTTGTCGAGTGACTAATGACGCAACCCGGCATTAACTATGTGGAAGAGGTTGAATTGAATCAAGATTTTGACCCATCCAAGGTTGTTTGTGAGTGTTACCCGGCGATGTTAACTGTGGAAGAGGCCGGAAGTCCACCAATGACCTTTTGACTTATCATGGTTATTTGTCGAAGTCTTTGCTTGACGTTAACCTGTATGGAAGAGGTTGAATTGAATCCGCTGAGGATTTTAACCGATCCGTGGTTGTTTGTCATGGTGTCACCCGATGACGCTAACCTGTATGGAAGAGGTCGAAATCCGCCAAGGATTTTGACCTATCCGAGGTTGTTTGTCGGTGTTACCCGGCGACGCAACTATGGAAGAGGTCGTGGAAGTTCACCAAGGACCTTTTGACCTATCCTAGGTTGTTTGTCAGAGTCTTTGATCGATGACATTAACCTGTATGGAAGAGGTCGAATTGAATCCGCTGAAGATTTTGACCCATCCGAGGTTGTTTGTCAGGGTGTTACCCGATGCGTTAGCTTGTATGGAAGATGTCGAATTGAATTCGCTAAGGATTTTTGACCCATCCGAGGTTGTTTGTGAGAGTGTTACTCGATGACATTAACCTGTATGGAAGGGGTCGAATTGAATCCGATGAGGATTTTTGACCTATCTGAGGTTGTTTGTCAAGGTGTTACCCGATGACGTTAACCGGTATGGATGAGGTCGTGGGAAGTCCATCAAGTACCTTTTGACTTATCCTAGGTTGTTTGTCAGAGTCTTTGCTTGATGACGTTAACCTACATGGAGTAAGTGCGAAGTTTTGATCTATCTGAGGTTGTTTGTCAGAGTCTTTGCTCGATAACGTTAACTTGTATGGAAGAGATCAAATTGAATCCGCTGAGGATTTTTGACCCATCCGAGGTTGTTTGTCAGGTGTTACCCAGTGACGTTAACCTGTATGGAAGATGTCGAATTGAATCCGCTGAGAATTTTTGACCTATCCGAGGTTGTTTATCAGGGTGTTACCCGATGACGTTAACCTGTATGGATGAGGTCGAATTTAATCCGCTGAGAATTTTTGATCTATCCGAGGTTGTTTGTCAGGGTGTTACCCGATGACGTTAACCTGTATGGAAGAGGTAATGGAAAGTCCACCAAGGACCTTTTGACCTATCCTAGGTTGTTTGTCAGAGTCTTTGCTCGATGACGTTAACCAGTGTGGAAGAGGTTGAATTGAATCCGGTGAGGATTTTTTATTCGAGGTTGTTTGTCGTGGTGTTACCGATGACGTTAACCTGTATGGAAGAGGTTGAATTGAATCCGCTAAGGATTTTTGACCTATCCGAGATTGTTTGTCAGGGTGTTACCCGATGACGTTAACCTGTATGGAAGAGGTCATGGGAAGTCCACCAATGACCTTTTGACCTATCCTATGTTATTTGTTTGAGTCTTTGCTCGATGATGTTAACATAAATGGAAGAGGTCGAATTGAATCCGCTGAGACTTTTGACCCATCCGAGGTTGTTTGTCAGGGTGTTACCCGATAACGTTAACTTGTATGGAAGATGTCGAATTGAATCCGCTAAGGATTTTTGACCTATCCGAGGTTGTTTGTCATAGTGTTACCCGATGATGTTAACTTGCATGGAAGAGGTCGAATTGAATCCAATGAAAATTTTTGACCTATCCTAGGTTGTTTGTCAGGGTGTTATCCGATGACGTTAACCTGTATGGATGAGGTCGTGGGAAGTTCACCAAGGACCTTTTGATCCTAGGTTGTTTGTTAGAGTTTTTGCTCGATGACGTTAACCTACATGGAGTAGGTACGAAGTTTTGATCTATCCGAGGTTGTTTGTCAGAGTCTTTGTTTGGTGACGTTAACCTATATGGAAGAGATCGAATTAAATCCGTTGAGAATTTTTGACCCATCCGAGGTTGTTTGTCAAAGTATTACTTAATGACTTTAACCTGTGTGAAAAAGGTTGAATTAAATCTGCTGAGGATTTTTGACCTATTCGAGGTTGTTTGTCAGGGTGTTACCCGATGACATTAACCTGTATGGAAGAGGTCGAATTGAATCCGCTGAGAATTTTTGACCTATCCGAGGTTGTTTGTTAGAGTGTTACCCGATGACATTAACATGTATGGGTGAGGTTGAATTGAATCGAGGATTTTGACTATCGAGGTTGTTTGTCGAGTGTTACAGATGGCGTTAACATATGGAAGAGGTTGAATTGAATCCGTGAGGATTTTGACCCATCAGGTTGTTTGTCGAGTGTTACCGATGGCGTTAACTTTGTGTGGAAGAGGCGTGAAGTCCACCAAGGACCTTTTGACCTATCTAGGTTGTTTGTCGAGTCTTTGCTCGATGGCGTTAACTATGTGGAAGAGGTTGAATTAAATCGGCGAGGATTTTGACTATCCAGGTTATTTGTCGGTGTTACAATGACATTAACACAGTATGGAAGAGGTCAATTGAATCATAGGATTTTGACCTATCAGGTTGTTTGTCGGTGTTGCAGATGATGTTAACCTGTATGGAAGAGGTCATGGGAAGTCCATCAAGGACCTTTTGACCTATCCTAGGTTATTTGTTAGTCTTTGCTCGATGACATTAACCTGTATAGAAGAGGTCGAATCAAAACATCCGTTTGTGGTTGTAGCCAAAGTTGCTCCTTAACATTGGTCTTGTTTTTTTCATGAGTATGATTGGAAAATCATAATTTACAAAGCTATATCTCTTCTTAATGTTAAAATATCCTCCAACTTTGACTTATTTCTTGGGATGATAATCGATTAGATGCTTAACATGGATGATCTTTTGAGATTAAGAGTTGCCCCCCAATTTTCAGCAAAATCTGAAAGAACGAAGTTTGATGAATCTTCATTATTCGCTTGTGCTCTATAAAAGCTTGAAATGCTTCACCTCGATGGTAGTTTTGATCTTGTTGGGAAACTTGGTCGTCATACAAGATGAAATAATGAGAATCAGTTCCGAGCGACAAACATTGCGTGCTAGAAAACCGATTCGGTAGAGTGAAAGTTCTGCCTTCTTTGTTGTGAAATCCGAAGCCACGGTATTTAAAGAGTGAACAAAGAAAACTTAATTTTATGTGAAAAATCTCGAAAGATGGAAAAAACCACGGCTGGATAAAATCTTCCACTATGTATCTGTTTCTGAGTACAAAATCTTCCTGATAATGGGATTATAGAATTGTATATGAGAATGTAACAACAACTATATAGTAATGTTCATGTGATAACAATTGCTAGTGGTAGCAGATGATGGAGAATGACAGGGATCAACGACGACAAGGATCAGCGGTGGCGGCTAACGGCGGTGGCCGGCGGTGGTTGGCAACCGGGGGGTGGTGGATTCAGTGGTGGCTCGATTATGCTTGGAGGATCTTCAAGATTTAGAGCTCTCTCCTCTCTCCTCTCTCCTCTCTCCTCCTTCGGCTCCCCTCATATGAAGAATGATGGGCTAGTTATAGATTGGAGGAGTGACGTCTCTTTAAATACATGAAAAATCCGAACCACTCCTCTCCATCGGATGGCTCAAAAATGATTCCTTTGATCATTTGATGTATTTTAAGTATTTGAATGTTCAAATGAAGTCAGAATTATAAGATCTTGGGCTTGTTAGATCCTACTCGTCGAGACGCTCGATTTGACTATAAACACTCTATGTTTGAGAGCTATTTAGGGATTTAACAGATATCCCAAAGTTTCCAATGATATTTTAAGTGCTTGATTTCGACCAGTTTCAACTTCGGATCAGCTTGCTTTTAACATCAGGATTCATGCTTCGGCTGGTATAATTTTCAGTGTCATATCAGTTCTATTTAATACTTTTGGTTCACTTGAAAGTCTTACAACTAATGTTTGGCTTAGGGTCTATATTAGACAGTTATAGTTGTATAAAAAAACATTAGTGAAATTATTGTACGAAGAATTATAAAAATCAAATCATGAATTTTTCACCGTCTTGTAGGTGGCTAGGTTAGGTCAAAAAATACAACATTTCTACTGCATATTCCTCAGAATGCAGACAAAACCCAGTTCTCAAATAACATAGTGGTATATTTTCGCATGACACCACTGCTACATTGTTCTCCCAAATACATCCTTACTTTTTGTAGGTAATTGAAGGAGATTGGAGATTTAGGGAGGCAAATATTTTTAAGTAGTTGGTTAGGCAAAAAAATATATCATTATGAATTAATAAATTGAAGTAAAAGTTTAATAATATTTACTATTTAGAAGAATATTGATGGTATGAGCATAAATAAAAGAATGTGGATACTAAATGCATAAATAACATAACAATTAGTGGTGTATGTAAATTATTCATGAATTAATTAATTTTATATTATTTAGAGCTCTGAAATAATGAGATCACAATCTAAATTTATTATTTTCATTGCCCTTCGCAAATTATAGTGTAATTGAACGAATACTCAATTCCTGACAATTATCATCATCCTTCACTAAAATCATAGATCAACAATTATCTTCTTTTTGAAGTAATCATCCTTTAACTTGCAATAAAAATCTCTTGATATTTGAAATAATCTTTAACAATTTAATTTTTTATATAATACTTTTTTTATCTTCTCTATTTATAAGGCTAAATTTATTGTTAACTTAGAACTCATACCACTACTTTGTTTTAACTCAGCTATGTGTCATTGTGGCTTATAATTTTCATCTTCCAATTTCTTTGACATAAAAGCTTTGGTTCTATGTGTGATTTTGTAATTGCAAGAACCTTCATATAATATGAAATTAATTTTAAATCTTTAATCTCTATCATCAAAAATAATTTTAAAGAAGTATAAAAAAATAATATTTTAAAGAAAATTTATTTAATTTGTATGCTTCATTTATTCATTAATTCAACAGAGTATTCAAGTTTAATTTTGCTATAGTGGTTAACGCATGTGGGAGCTATTTCAAAGTCTTAATTCAACAAGACAAAGATAAGTGTTTGACTAGTCAATAGAATAAGTCATTCATTTTCGTTGAAAACTTTTGAAAAGTGGTCAACTAGGAGACCAAATGGCCAAAGCTAAATGGAGAAATCCCATGAATATTTTTTTTAAGGGATTATTTTTAAAATAGGCTTAGTGTTAATGATAATTAGTTATTTAGGCACGAAAAAAATATAATTAACAAAATAGGCATAGTCGTCCGTCAAACGGACGACTGGCCAGTCGTCCGTTTGACGGACGACTGGCCCTCTTTTTCGGCGGGGGGAGAACGGCGGGGAGAGAGAGAGAGAGAGAGAGAGAGAGAGAGAGAGAGAGAGAGAGAGACAGACCTTTTTTTTTTTTTTTTTTTATAACGACGGGGAGAGAGAGAAAAGAGAGGAAGATTTTATTTTTATTAATTTTTTAAATAATATAATTATTTAAAATATATAATTTAAAATTATTTTTATAAAATATTTAATAACTAAATATTTATATATTTAGTTATTAATTTTTATTTATATATATAATTAAATATATAATTTAAAAATATTTTAATTATATATATAAATTTATAAATTTATTTAATATTTTTTTATTAATTATAATTATGTATAATATATAATTTTTATTAATTTTGTTAATATATAATATAAAAATATTTAAAATATATAAATAAATAAATAAACAAAAGAATAAATTATATAAATATTTTATAAACTATATAAATAAAATAATTATATATATATATATATTTATAAATTTATTTAGTTATTTATATATTTAAATTATATAAATATTTTTTAAGTTATATAAATAATTTAAAAATATTTAAAATATATAAATAAATAAATAGTTATATATATATATAATTAGTTATTTATTTATTTAAAAATATTTATTTCTTTAAAATATATAATTAGTTAAATAAATAAATAAATAAATAATTGTAAATTATATAAATATTTAGTTATTTATATATTTATAAAATATTTAGTTATTTATTCATTTATATATATATATATATATATATATATATTATATATTTATTCATTTCTTTATTTATTTATTAAAAATTATTTATTTATTTTTTTTATTTTTTTATATTTTTTATATTTTTTTGTTATTATTATTATTAAAGACTTATATTAATAATATTATATATATATATATATATATATATATATATATATATATATATATATATATTTATATATAATTAAAAATATTCTATAAAAATTATTTTTAAATTATTTATATAACTTAAAAATATTTATATAATTTAAATATATAAATAACTAAATAAATTTATAAATATATATATATATATATAATTATTTTATTTATATAGTTTATAAAATATTTATATAATTTATTCTTTTGTTTATTTATTTATTTATATATTTTAAATATTTTTATATTATATATTAACAAAAATTAATAAAAATTATATATTATACATAATTATATTAATTAATAAAAAATATTAAATAAATTTATAAATTTATATATATAATTAAAAATATTTTAAATTATATATTTAATTATATATATAAATAAAAAATTAATAACTAAATATATAAATATTTAGTTATTAAATATTTTATAAAAATAATTTTAAATTATATATTTTAAATAATTATATTATTTAAAAAATTAATAAAATAAAATCTTCCTCTCTCTCTCTCTCTCCCCGTCGTTATAAAAAAAAAAAAAAAAAAAAAAGGTCTGTCTCTCTCTCTCTCTCTCTCTCTCTCTCTCTCTCTCTCTCTCTCTCTCTCTCTCCCCGCCGTTCTCCCCCGTTACAAACCAGAAAAAAAAGAAAAAAAAAGTAATCGTCCGTCAAACGGACTCGCCAACATGTCTGCGTTAGTCGTCGTTGACGGACATTTATTTATTTTATATTTTTTTCTTCATCTAATTATCATTCTATTTTAAAAATAATCCCTTTTTTTAATTGATTAAGAAAATATAGAATAATTTATATTTTGTTAAAATCGATATTATCCAAGTCTTTTATTATATCAAATGTGACTTATATAATTTTAAATATATTTTTTTCTTTACATATAAAACATTGGATAATACAAGGCAAATAAAAACAAAACAAACCAAACAAAATATGTTTTATAACATGATTTTAAAATTTGAATTGGTCTCAAAATTATTTCGGCATAGAATCGATCATAATTGATCAGAATCGATGATTGAATGTGGAACCGGAAAGTCACACTGACTTTTTATGAATAACTTTATTCTAATAATAATTAATTTAATTTTTTTAGATTTTAATTAGATAACTAGAAATAAAATATTAAAAAAACATAGAATTTTGAGTTTTCATTATTCGCTTAGTTTATAGAAAAAAAATATTGATAAAGGATATTTTGATCAAGATGAGTTTTAGAATTGTTGAATTTATTTTAAGATAAATATACTATAATAGTTTATTAATTATTGATATAATATATTAATTATATTAAAATAATTTTAATATTTTAAAAATTAATCATAAGAAATGTCTAATCAAAAATATTTTAACTTAATTTTTTTTCTTCTTCTATTTATATGAGGGCTTTACTAAGCAATGCTCTTGATTGCTACTTGAGATAAGATGCTTCTTTTTTATGTTTTTTATATTTTTGATTGGGAGAAAGTTCTAGCAATTTATTTTGACAATCTTCTTTTAAGTTCTTTTAACATCTTATTGCATTTTGGTATGGCCTTTGGAGGAATTGATAGAGTGCTTTCTCTTCTACTAAGAGACTTAGAATTAAAACACACTCAACTACTAACCACTAATTTTAAACTAATTGTCATTAAGGTTTCTTCTCTATATTTCGTATGTTTTACCCATTTTATTGCTTAGAGATTGTGATTTATCCTCTCTTTGTTTATATTTATTTATTTCTTATATGTTTTGTTAATTTAATTTAAGACTATGGAGTTTTTGGCAACAAGTAGTAAGGGGGTCCTTAGTATTTTAGTAAATTGGTGTTGAAATATTCATGATAACATATATAAATAATTCGTATGAATTTTAAAAAGATCTCTAACATATGTGAAAAGGTTTTAAATCACACATATGAGATGATATGTTTTATAAGGATAAAATCTAAGGAAGAAAAGAACCATGATGCTTGCTTACTTTAAAAATTTATATGAACTTTTGCTAAGGATTATAATGGTCATCTTTCTCTATAATTTGAGAATATGTTAAAATAAAGAAGTATATATAGATCATAAGAGGCGTCTCTTGTGATGATAGTAAGAGTTTTAAGATGCCAAATATATCATCAAGTGATCAATGATGAATGACGTTTGATAGTGGGTGAGTAAAGGAGAGTGGCTAGCTTAATTGTTCATTATATAATATACAAGACTTGGCAAATAAGAAGATGAAAATTGAACATCATTAGCTACGTGATGACATATGTCGAGTGTTGACATAAATCAAATAATAGTATGATAATGATAAGTGATAGTAGGAGGTCTTCTTGATTTTTCTAACAATGGTAGAGGAGGCTAAGTGATCATGCGACTAAGAAGATGAATGTTTTCTGATTGAAAAAAATTGGTTGGGGACATCATATGATGATTGTTGCGTGCTAGAAAATCAGTTGCGGTAGAGTAAAAGTTTACTTTTTAGCCTTGTTGTGAAATCTAGCACACACACAAGCATTTAAAGAGTGAACAAGAAAACTCCAAAAATTTTAACGCGAAAAAAAAGAGGGAAAAATCAGCAGAAAGTTTCCACTATAGCGATGATGGTGAACGGAACGGCGATGAAGGTCATCATGATAGAGGCAGAACGGAGATTGGTGATGAAGAGGATTATACTGGCGGCGGCGGTAGTTGACTCGGTGGGATTGTGTTTGGAGGATTTTCAAGCTTTAGATCTCTCTTCTCTCTCTTGCTTCACCCCCTCATATGAAAAATGAAGAGCTATTTATAGATTGGATGAGTGACGTCTCTGTAAATACATGCAAAATCCAAACCACTCCTCTCCATCTGACGGCTCAAAATGATTCCTTTGATAATATGATGTATTTTGTGTATTTGAATGCTCAAATAAAGTTGGAATTATGAGATCTTAGGATTGTTAGATCTGGCTCATAAAGACGCTCGATTTGACTATAAACACTCCATGTTTAAGAGTCGATTGATAATAAGCTCTTGTTCTCGGTTAGTCTTGATTCAGAATCAAATTGCTTTCAACATCAAGATTCGTGTTTCGATTAGTGAAATTTTCAGGGTCATATCAATGATCATAAAGGAGTATTATAAGTTAAGCACTGTTGGGTGATAGATGAAACTACTCAGATCAATGTAATCCTCATGATATAGCAATTCACTTCGATCCATATCATTATAGGGGAATACCTCAATTCAATTCTACCCAAATATTTGACCCATAACATTCAACCAATAACTCTCCTCATCTATATAATAATCCAAGATCTACTCCATGAGTCTACCATTACATCAATATTTAGAAAAGGATAAGAATTCTTCAGGAATATGCCATTTAATCTTCCAAATTCCATACACTCTATTCACTTGTTATTTGATTTTTTTTTCAACATGTTAACATTTCAGACTGAATCAGGATACTAAGCTTACTGAATGAATCTTGCTTTTAGAAGTTATTAACCTCTTCCTTGATCCAATTTTAATTTCATCTAAAAATTTCTTTTATGTTTCTTGATATCATTGTTATGGAACTATATATGCAATCAATGGTTAATGATGTTGATTAGTTCTTTCCTAAGCAATTCTATATATACTTTTTCATAAAAGAGAAATACAATAAGCTTTTAATACATCTTAATAAAAAGAGTTAATGAAAAAAAGTCATCCTTGATAATTCTGCATTAACAATAAAAAATTTAGTTACTCTCTCTATCATTCTCATTTATGTATTAATGATATCTTTCTTGATAGAGTTAAGATATCATTGCCTCAATTAAATAAAATATTTTATTATGATGATACCTTTGTTGAAGGAAGGGACCTTAATAGTAATATTTATTAACGACATCATGACTTTGATTTAGTTTAGTTGTGATCATCTAAATATAAACTTGTAAGTTAAAAACACTTCTATGTTCAAGAAAGTGTATCCTGACTGACTTAATTAATATTGTTGTTGCACTCAAATAACTTCCATAGTAATTCTTTCCTTAAGAAGACATCGTTCCCAATAAAATCAAACCATTATCATCTATATCCTCAAAAGTTCATGGAACTTGATTCCATTCATGTAGCTAGATCAAGAAATATGATGTTATAGAGCTTTTAATGTTAACAACAAATCCCAACACTTCATCAAGGCGTTTAGATGTCATCGAGGCTTTTAATGTTAACAACAAAGTAGAGATTTTATGTTAACAACAAATCCCAACACTTCATGTAGCTAGGCGACGACGACGTGATCAATTTCGCGAACGGAGGTCGTTTAGACATCGTCGAGGCTTCTCGACTTCGATATGCACGTAATTTCATTAAAAGTTACTTTTAATTATTTAATTGGTCATTAATTGATTTGATATTTTCTATTTAATTAATTTTGATATTTTCGACGCATTATGAAGTCAAATTTTAAAATCGAATCGAATTTAATTGATTTCGATTGCGATTAGGGGGGTTTTAACCTCTACTTTATTTATTTAATTTCAAATGGCACATAGTTGTAGGTCAACAAATGACTTCCAACAAACATGGTGCGCGCATGGAGCGGACTGTGTTTGCTGCACACTAGTTGACCTTGCGGATCACCAAGAAATTTGCTTAGATGTCACACTGAAGTTGTAATTTCAACAACTTTTAATAATACCTGATCGCTGCCCTTTGATGGAAGTGAGTATAACCCTTAAGTTGGGCAAGCACTTGAATTTCATCTGCTCGCCATACAATGCTCGTTAGATGATGATTTGCCATTGTCCAGAATTTGGAATGTCTTTGGTCCTGGTTTTGTGCTCTGCACTTCGAAGACTTCCTCGGGGTTTGAAATTTATATTTTCTCCTCTCCCTTGCTTTGTGCAACTTAGTTGATGATTTATTACTGAGATGAGAACACTTCGGTCCTATGCTTTGTGCTTTGAAGGACTTGTTGAAGACTTCATCTCGAAATTTTAAAATTTATATTTTCCTCCTGTCCCGGTTTCGTGCCTTAGCGGACTTGATGGAGTTGATGAGATGAGAATATCTTCGGTCCTATGTTTTGTGCTTTGATGGACTTGTTGAAGATTTCATCTCGAACTTTGGGATTTGCATTTTCCTCCTATCCTGGCTTTGTGCCTTAGCGGACTTGATGGAGTTGATGAGATGAGAATATCTTCAGTCCTATGCTTTATGCTTTAACAGACTTGTTGAAAATTTTATCTCAAGATTCATATCTTGTGTCTCCTTTTGTCCTGACTTCATGCCTTGATGGATTTGATGGAGGAAAGTCCTGAATTATCTTGGATATTTATTAGGTGATACGAAATTACCTTCTGCCCCAGCTTTCTATTTTTGTGAGCTTGTAGAAGGATAAATGCCGATGACCTAGCTCTCAGAGCTTGTGTTAGATCAATGGCAAAGAGTCATCAGTCCTGTGCTTTGCACATATAATGGACATCTTGATGACAAAAACTCCCTTAGTTCAACATTTAGCTTTATACGAACATTGGGATAGCTTCTTCGGTGCTCTGCTTTTTGCTTGATTGGACTTATCAAGAAGAATTTCCTTGGTTTGTTTTTCTCGCTTAATAGACTTATAAGGAGTTGAGATTTCACATTTGTATTTGATTCCAAACTCGGCTTAATGCCTTTTGAGTTAGGATTTTTTTTGTTGACATTTTGGAAATGACCTTATGACCAATAGGGATGATTTCCCAGTCTGGGTTACTTGAACTCACCAAGTTGGAGAGATTTGGGGATTTGGATGCTCTTGTCTTTGAACTTGACAAAGCAGGAGGATCCCTTACTACGACCTTTGTGGCATATTGAGTAAGCAGATCTGTCAATGACTCGACCGTATTTTGGTGTGTTGAGTCCGACCTTATACACCTACTTAAGTCGTGGACTTGAGAAATTGATGAAGGATTTTATCCTCGGGCTAATGAGATGGGGATATCTCACTACGGCCTTTGTGGCATGTTGAGTAAGTAGACCTGTCAGCGACTCAACCATATTTGGGCGTATTGAGTCTGACCTTATACACCAACTCGAGCCTCTATATTTGATGTGGGATGGAAAATGTCCTTCCAACTTGGTTTATTGAAGCTTGCAGACTTGAAAATTTTCTTCTTTGGTTAATTAGACTTTTAAATTTAAGAATTTGAATATATAATTTTGAATATGTATGTAAGGATCTTGGCACTAGGCACGATGTCAACCCAAAGAGAAAGAAAGGCACCCCCTATCTTACCAGGAACGCCCGACATATGACTATAAAACTTAAAAAAATGCCTCCTGTCTAACAGGGGGATTTTTATTTTATTTTGGAAATGCATTCTTGTTTTACAAGAGAATTTTCAATGAAAATTTCCATATGTGTTTGGCAATGAAGATTTCCAAATGCAGGATTTGTCCAATCACACTTTCATGTGTAATATTTCTTTAAATATCGACCATTGATTGGCGGCATTGGTCTTTCACCTTTGAAGACAACGAGCTGGTAGGCTCCCCCTTGATATACCTTTTTAATAATAAAAGGTCCTTCCCAATTAGGTTCAAATTTATTGCCAATTCTGTGATGAGGGATGATTGGTCTTCTCACTGTGACCAATTCCCCTTCCCTAAAAGCTCGAGATCATCAGATGATCGAATGCTCTGGACATCCTTGACCGATAGACCTCTAGATTTTGCTGAGCTTGGAGCCTAACTTCGTCAAGCACATCAAGCTCTTCCATCCGTAGACAGGCATTCTCATCTTGGGTAATATTTTGTTGAATGGCTACTCGGAGCAAAGGTAGTTCAACTTCGAGTGGCAAAATTGCTTCAGTCCCAAACACCAGTGCATAGGGAGTAGACTTTGTAGGAGTTTTGTAAGTGGTACGGTAAGCCCATAATGCTTCCATAAGTTTGGTATGCCACTCTCTTTTATTTCTAGTGAGAATTTTTCTAAGCAATTTGACTAGTATTTTATTAAAGACCTCAGCCAAGTCATTTGCTCTCGGATTATAAATTGGCGAATATCACCAATCAATCTTATGTTGATCAGCAAATTTATAAACTTTAGTACTTTTGAAGGCTGATCCGTTACCTGAAATGATTTGGCGTGGTACACCAAATCTATAGACAATATTATGGGTAAAGAAGTTTGTCACTTGTTCAGCTGTAACTTCTTTAAATGGTGCGCCAAATTCTTAGAGAAGTAATCAATGGCTGCTAAGATGAAGCGGTGACCAGCTGATGATGGTGGATCAATCGATCTAATTACATCTGTCCCCCAGCACTTAAATGACCAAGATGCTATCATTGGGTGCCACGGATTCAGAGGTTGATGAATTATGTTACCGTGGACCTGGCATTCATGGCATCTCTTGACATGATTGATATAATCTTTTACCATTGACGATCAATAGAATCTAATTCTTTTAATTTTGAAAGCTATTTTAGAACCTGATTGGTGTGCACCACAAAGTTCTTGATGGATTTCAACAATTACTTTGTTGGTTTCTTCAATTCCCAAACATCATAGCCACATATGCTCGAAGGATCTACGATACAAAGTATTGCCAACATAAGCATATAGTCGAAGCCTTTTCTCAAGTTGTGCAGCTATCGACTTATTACTTGGCAATTTTCCTTCCTTGAAGTACGAAAAGTCCCGCCTTTCTTTCTACCGCAAGAATTTCATTGTGGTTTTGGCGCTCGGTTGGAGGCTTTCTTTGAATGACTGGCTTGTCTTGACTTTGAGAAGTAATTTGAGTGTAAGGAGCAACATGAGTCGCACCTCGCTGATTTATTTATTTGATGACCCCTCTTCCAAATGGGATTTTAAACTTATTGGCTCTAGGGCTGCAAAGAATTAGTATATAATCATCATCGCCTGCCATTTCTTTAGCTAACTTAGCTAAGCGCTTTGCTATTCCTAGCTCTGGAGACTTGAGTCATAATGATATTTGGAATTTGCTTCATAAGCTCAAGAACTCACCTGTGATAGTAGGTCAATTCAAGCTTGTTGATTTTGTAAAGGCCCAACACTTGATTGATGAGGAGTTGAGAATCACCATAAATTTGCATATTCTGGACCCCCCATGGAAATGGCTTCCTCTAAACCTGCCACCAACGCTTCATATTCTGCTTCGTTGTTGGTTCATGGTTGAGTTAATTTATAAGAATGTCTCATTATGCCACCTTCAGGTGTGATCAAGATGAGACTGATACTAGCTCGAGCCTTTGGGAGATTTGAGGGTTGAGTGTATTTAATGGATGAAGCTCCATCAAAATACAATTCCCACAGTTGTTGTCTTTCTTTTTCATATATGTGCATGATTTGCTCGTCAGGAAGATCATTGTTAAGCAATGAATCTGCCGAGATGGGATGAGCAACAAGAAAATCTGCTAGAATTTTCCTCTTCACCGCTTTCTGGGGAACATATGTAATATCAAATTGTAAAACCCATCATGCCGCTTACGGCCAATGTTGGTCTTGTCATCAAGAAGTTCAATGGATCGATCCTAGAGATAAGAGTAATTTTATGAGATACAATGTAATGATGTAGCTTTTGGACAACAAAAATTAATGCCAAAAAATTTAATTGGGGAATAATGCGCTTCCGCTCCTATTAATCATCGACTAATGTAGTACATAATATTCTCCTTTCCTTCTTCATTATGTTGCGCCAACAAAGCACCTAGTGATTCTTCCAGGGCTACTGTGTACAATATGAGAGGCTTTCCTGGGATTGCGGCTGCAAGAATGGGTGGCTTCAACAGATACCTCTTAATACTATCGAAGCCCTCTTGACATTCTTCGTCCCACTTGAAAGGAGTATCTTTCTTCACTAATTTTGCAAAGGGTTGGACCGCCGATGATTTGATATAAATCTTCTAATGAATGCGAGATGTCCCTATATGGAGCGAAGTTGACGAAGGCTCCTTGGAGGAGGCATTTCAACAATCTCTTTGATTTTGTTGGGATCAATTTCAATCCCTCTTCGGTGCACAACATACCCATGGAACTTTCCCTAGGGGACTCTAAAGGCGCACTGTTGACCTCACTTTTGGAGTGAGATCTTAACCTCCTCTTCTGACTTGGGGACTCTTCTGCATATTTTCTTAGTCATAAGACACATCTAGAGTGAACACCTAACCTAAGCCTAGAGACTTAGAAGTGTTAATCATAAGATTAGGCTATGCCTTAAGGTTTAAGGAAATTACCTATCCCATAGCCTAAACCTAATCTAGATACACTTTCTCAAATCAAACCCGAACTCAATTCTCAAATAAATCTCAAATCCAAACCCTAAAACCCCTTCCTAAGTCATATGAACCATATTCATAAGCTTAGCCAAAACTTTCCTTAAATCAAATCAAACTCAATTGATCTCTTTATAAATCAATTATTTCTTTATTTATATTCACAAATATAAATGAAATCCAAATTCAAATGACCAAAACTATATCGAAAATCAAATCCAAACTCAATTTAAACCCTTTAGGCCAATTCTTTGGACTCAGCCAAATTCTATTTAGATCAAGTCAAAACCAATGAATTATCTCTTGAATCAATCATTCATTCAATTATCTACCCAAATATAAATGAAACCTACAACCATCAAATCAAATCGAACCAACCCAAGTCAAACCCAACTTAGCCCTTTTTTCTTGAAAATTTTCAAATGAGCCAAAAGCCCTTAGACTCCAAATTGATTGTTGTTGAACTTATATTTCAATTTAGGATTCATATATAAGTTCAACTAAATTTGAATCAAACCAAAATCAAACTAATTGACTCACTTAGTAATTGACCCAAAGTGACCTAAAGGACCCATTTGAGCCAACTTCTAATCCAACCCAAATTGGATTGAACTAAGCTCACCAAAATCTTACACCATGATTGCATCACCCTAGATGATTAATTGCAATCAATTGCAAACCCAATTGGCCATTTGATACAAATTGACCCAAATTGGCCTAAAGAACTAAATCGGGTCAAATCATGATCTAACCCAAATTGATTGCAACCAATGGCTCAAGTTTATTCCAAATTGATTACTGAACTTAACCAAAGCCATAATTAAATCCAATTTGATCAATCGAGCCTAATTGGGTCAACTTGACTCAACCTAGCCCAAATTGGCCTAAAGGGTCAATTTGGCCTAAATCAAAATTAATTCCAAATTAATTCAAACCAAATGCCACATTCATCTTCAATTAGTCAATTGAACATGAATCAACCCACAACCCAAGCTAATTTGGCCAATTTTGATCAAATGGGTCAATTTGGCCCAAAATGACTCGTATGGCCCAAATTGGGCCAAATCCCTTGAAACCAAGCCAAAACCCATTGAGGGCTGGTCAAATCATCCCCGGTGAGGTAACTTTTGTCAAACCGTAGTCAGCCTTAGGATTTTACATATTTTATTTCAAATTTCCCGCGATTCTAAGAATTTCTTTTAGAAAATCCAACACTTTTATTTTAAATCATCCCAAATAGAAATAATTTTTGCGAATCGCAAAACGGGTCCATTTGGACGGTTTTGGCTTAGAAACTTCATTTTTTTAAAAATACCAAAATATCTCATCGCGCTCTTTCACCGCCCGATCCGCATTGCGGACGATCTGATCGCGCTGATCGAGCATCCGCCTTCGATCACGTGATGCGACCGACCATCCGATCGCGCGCATGGATCGGAACCGACGGTTCGCTTCGAGCCGCCGATCCGAAGCCAGAAAATGATCGGAGTGCGGTTGCGAGACGGCCAGATCGCGACCATCGCCGATCCGCCTCGATTGCGCGATCTGATCTAGACCATCCGATCTATGATCGGACGGTCCAGAGAAAGGCGCGGGTCACTGTCTTTCCTGCCCAGACCGCGTATATATATATATATATTTAATAAAGAAAAAAATAATAATAATTCAAATCATCAGAAAATTCAAAATTTTATAGAAAATAAAATACTTAACCAAAAATTGAAAACAATGGCTCGTTGGATTCGTCTATCCGAGAGGAATCCAAAAAACCAAAATACTTAAAATTTACTAAGTATTGTGAGCATAATTTAGGTTTTAGTGAAAACTATATTTTATTAATTAAGCCAAAAATATAAGTTAGATTAAGTTGAGATTTCCAGATATTGAAATTAATGTTAAAATACACATATAATAAAAATTTCAAGTTAAAAGAACTTCTGTATTGGGAAAAATTAAAATTTTAAATTCAGATTATCAATTTTAATAAAATAAATTAAATAAAAATTCAAATTTATAAAAAATCTTCAAGATGACCTAAATCACTTCAATTGATTCTGACTCTTAAGAAAAAATGATTTGATCTCAGAATCTTAAGAAACCCAAATAAACACTTAAGATTAGAATTTAAACAATTAAAAAAGTTAGTTAAAATATAATCTAAAAATAACTCAAATATTAAATCAAAATCGAAATTGAATAGCATTCATTAAATCATTAATTAAACTTTAAATCAGAAAAATATTATCTTTAAAGGAAATTAAATTAAATATGATTAAATCTATTTAAGTTAATAAAACTCAATTAAATGATTAAATCTTAAATCAAACTCAAAATCCAACAAACTTAGAAAATTTTAATAGTTTGATACTAATTGAATTAAACTAAATAAAATTAAAGAAAACTTAATTAACCTATGATTAAGTCACATCCATTTGGAATGAGATAATTAATAACCATTAAATATTTCAACCTAATAACTAAATTGAACATGTTAATGAAATCAAACAAACATAATAAATAAATCAAATCAAGTAAAACCCTAATCATAAATAATCAAACTCCAGTCAAACATTTAATTAATGAAAATTTAATAAATTAATCCATCATCAATTAATCAAACTAATTTAAATAAGTTACATTAAAGCTAACTCTAAGATTAAGCTTAAATCAAACCCATAATTAAATTTAATAATCACACCCCTCAATAAACTAATTAAGTTAATTAAATTAATCATATTAAACCTAAACATAATCAAACATAAATGATGAAACATTAATCAAAACATAAATTAAACCTAAATTATTAAGTCATTAATCTTTAATTAAACAAACCTTTAATTAATCTAATTAATTTAATCAAATTTAATTAGTCAACATTTAATTAATGAAAATTAATGAATTAATCCATCATCTTAATTAATCAAATTAAATTAAATAAGTCACATTAAAGCTAACTCTAAAATTAAGCTTAAATCAAACCCATAATTAAATTTAATAATCACACCCTTAAATAAATTAATTAAGTTAATAAAATTAATCATAAAACCTAAACTTAATCAAACATAAATGATTAAACAAGAATCAAAAGTTAAATTAAACTTAAATCATTAAGTCATTAATCTCTAATCAAACAAACCTTTAATTAATCTAATAATTTAATTGACCCTTAATCAAACTTAATTAATCAAACATCTAATCAATGCAAACTTAATAAATTAATCCATTATCTTAATAAACCAAATTTAACTTTATAAATCAAAGTTAATTCAAATTAAATACTAAATTAATCTACTAATTAATTTAATCACACCTATAAATAAATTAATTAGGTAAATTACATTAATCATATTAAACTTAAGCTTAATCAAACATAAAATGCAATTAAATGATAAATAAATCCTAATTTAAACTTCAATCATCAATTTATCAATTACATCATTAACTCAAATAAACAAGAAATCAAATTAAAAGTTAAGCAAATCTTTATTTAATCTAATCATACCTCTTAAACAAACTAATTAAGCTAATCAAACTAATTACATTAAACTTAATTAATCAAAACATAAATTAAACCTAAACCATTAAGTCATCAATTACATCATTTGTCTAAACAAATATGAAACTAAATTTAAAAAAATTAAACAAACCTTTATAATTAACATAAATACACTTATTAATTAAACAAATCACATAATCACATTGAACCTAAGCAAACCCATAGACCAATAAAGCTAATTAAATCAAATTTAATCAAATTAAGTTAAATCAAGAAAGATTCTCATCAATTTAATATAGAATCAAAATCAAATCTCATTCAACCTACTTAAATAAAATAAAATAATTAACTATCCAATATATGAAATCAAAATGCAAACCAAACTTTGATAAACACGACAAATGAATATGATTAAAAATAAAATTCCAATTACAAAGAATCAAACTCAATTAAAATCAAAATAAAATTTCAATTAATTTAATCCGATCAAATTACAAATAATTGAACCACAATCAAATTAAATAAACATAAAGTTAAATCACATAACCATAATCAAAGAAAAGAATTAGATATTAATCTAAAAGGATATTGAATTATCAAGATTTAATTAAATCAAAATACTTAATTTAAAATTAATCAACCAAAAACACATGAATTTAAACAAACTTAAACTCCATTAGACATTAAAAATATTGAATTATCAAGATGCAATTAAACTAAAACATCTAATCTAAAATCAATCAATCAAATATTTAAACAAACTCAATTCTAAAAGTGTAACCCATGTTAGAGTGGGCAATGAATGCTAAGTCAAATTATTCATATAATTGCTATGGTGTTTAGCTAACATTTATTTTGCGTAACTAGATTTGCTTTTCCTATTTTTGATGTAATTTTGTAGGAATTAGATTAATGCTATGGGGATTTGGATGAGCGTCGGCTTAGTCCTGGGTGCCCTGTGATGCCTTTTAGCAAATCAAATCAAAAGAAAGAGAATGAAGAAATGAAGAAAAGAAGACCCCATAAATATATATTATTTGAAACAATCGTTGTATAAGGGCAGATTTTACCCATCTTTCTTTTCTTTTTTCTGGTGTATGTAACCCGACATGGCCTTTTATTCTTTTACGACCTATAAAATTATTTGATGTTGTGTTTAGATTTCATGAACATCACACTTTTCATAGTTTATTTTATGATTGATGCTTGAATGAGTGGCTGATGTAGGCTCTTAGATAAAATTAACTTTCTATCCCAATTAACAACTCATAACTAAAATTTTAAAATAACTCATAACCTCACATAAAAGCCTAGGGATTAAATCAAGATAATAAAATTGTTTTAGTAACCCCTTAGCTGGATGGATGAATGTATAATATCATACATGTCATATTCTTTCACTCTTGTTAAGAGGGGGCTTCCATCTGAGAATCGGCTTAACCTATGAGAGCCTTTGGTGGAAGACACCCATTTCTCTTTGATTTGGCCTATAATCAAATTCTCATGCATTTAGGCATACAAAATCCCATTGTGTCAAACAAAAGTCCAAAAGAATCAAAGAAAGTTGATAAAATTTGCATTAGATTAAGTCATGGATTCATACCACTCATGTTCTAGTCTCTTATGGAGTGAGTCTAAGGACTTATTTTTCTTTCTAAATGAACAACAACCTAGCCATCTTGCAAAATATAAGACTTACCTACATGGATTTAAAGCGTAGGAGGAGTTAGTCATGCCACCCGTATTAAGTCCATTCATTCTCTCTTGTGGAGGTAAACCACATACCCATTTTCGCTTTAGATTTAGGTTGTGCCTTCATTTTTCTACCAAGGCTCCTTAGTTTAAGAATCTGAGGTAGCTATTTTCTTTGGGCTACAAGTATAAATCTTCACCTCTTAGGCATTTCCATAATCTTATGTTGTAGAATTATAAGCCCTAGCAATCTAATAAAATGTCAACTCAAATAATCAACTCTCTTCAATTTCAAAAATATAAAGTCCAACTATAGGGTAAATTAGAATGCTCACTAGGCTTCCTAGTACCATGAGCATTTCCTACTTTCTCCCTTTGGATTCCAAAAATAAGTCTTCTCCTTAATCTATCTCATTTGATTTTCTAAAATCCAACTTTTGATACCTTAACCTCAAATATTTGGAGACCCTAATTATCTACTTTAATCAAGAGTATTCTTATGGAATTCTCATTCTTTAGGATGTAATTAACTATGGGGGCTTGCCTCCATAAGAAACTTAACAAACCCAACTTAAAATAAACCCTCCTTTACTTTTCCATATAAAGTAGAGGAAAGATCTCTAGTATATTCGAAGACCCATCATGCCTTAGGAGTCCTTATTAGGTGATTAGATCCGATAGGTGGTGATTTCATCTTTGAGATAATACATCATTCCTTAATGTCATACCCATCACTTCAATAAGTACCCCTAAGATCTGTGTGTCCCACACCCCAAAATAAATACCATGATTTTTTCAGGACTATGGGAGAGTTCCTCTCTCCATCTTTAGTAGATAATTATTATCTCCAAGCATCGATAGTGGACTTATATTTTATAGGCCCTAAACTATCATTCTTTCCATTCCACATTTATTTCATCCTTAAGCAAAGCTAGCCAACATCCTTTAGTTTTAGGACCTCAGAATCTTAAAATCATGTCTCCAATGTAGAAGTAAATTAGCTAAAAATAGAAAAAATAATCAAATATAAAAGTTTGAATCTCTTACCACTAGCTTGGTGAGGCAAGGTTCATCCCTTGAATAATAAGAGAATAAAACTCTTCTACAAAATAACATGTCTTTCCAAAAACACTTTTCTAAAATCCACATAATAATGGTTGTACACAAAAGTTTATAAGAAATTTTTACAAAACACATATAACCAAACCTCGTTTAACAAATTCGATGATTGTTACAAGGAGGTTCCTTTTAAAAAAAAAATTTTAAATCAAAATCAACAATTTTAATTTTCAAAACACATTTTCTTTGAAATGGCTATCCGACACACTCAAATTGTTGGATGGAGATTCTATTTTCAAATAAGACCACGATATAAAAAATTGAAACTCCATTTAGCATAATTCACATGTGCTAGAGTTGAAGTTTCCCCTCTTTTCAAAAAGCAATAAACCATACACACACAAAAGAGAAGTCAAGACATATTTGAACTCTCCCCCACCTGACATAACCAAAATTTTCAAATGGGAGTTCCCCTTTGGAGAAGGTAGAGCAAATTGAATTCTATTTGCATTTGTCTGATAGAATTCCTTCATGTCAAAGTCTTGAACTTCAAAACACATTGGGAGCTCATTTGACATGCCAAAGTATATCGAATGCGAACTCCCTTTTTGAAAATCATAAGTACAAAGTGAACTCCATTTAACATACCTAAGTCTATTAAATAAGTTCATTTTCTTTCAAAAAAAAAATCATAAACACATTTGACTTTCACTTAACATACAAAATTTGTTAAGTGAGAGTTCCATCTTCAAAAAAAAAAAAAGAAATCATAAACACATTTGACTTTCACTTAATATACCAAATTTGTTAAGTGAGAGTTTCATTTTTAAAATCACAATCATATGACCCATTAACATACCAAATTTGTTAAGTGAGAGTTTCATCTTCAAAAAAATAAAAATAAAAATAAAAAATAAAAAATCATTTGATTTTCACTTAACATACTCAAATTTGTTAAGTGAAGGTTCATTTTTCAAAATCAAAATCAAATCAAATAAACCTTTTCTTCAAATAAACATCAAAACTATATATATATATATATATATATATATATATATATATATATATATATATATATATATATATATATATATATAAACAAAATTAACCAAATTCATTTAACATACTCAAATTTGTTAAATGATAGTTATCTTTCAAAATCAAAATCAAACAATGCCAAAGAAAAAAAATCTTAAATTTTTGAACCTACCATCATTTGGAAAGTAAAGTTCCAAAATTTCTTAAGTCCTACCAAAGAGCTCAACCTACATATATCAACATTTGACAAGTGAGGTTCCAAAGAAATTCTCTAATCTCTCCAAATTGAGATCTAATTATTTGAACCCCTTTATCATATTCAAATTTGATGAGTGGGTTCAAATTCTTTAGATTTATCAAGAATATCTGAATCAAATTTGACATAGAGCTTGAAAACCTTAAGATGACTTATGATAATGCAATATTCATTATTATTGGTCACAAAGTTATGAATCATAAAAACTTTTATGATGGAATTCAACTTAAAACCAAGATGTGGATTTTCACCCTAAAGGAGAAAGGACATAAAGATTCCTTCAGGGGCCAAGAATGAAATTGACAGGGATTTTGAGTATGTCTTATTTATTCCAGTTAAGTATGACTCAAATGACTTGAATCCTAATTCCCAAAGAAGAAACTCTCAAAATATCGATTGTAATCCATAAAATAGCAAAGGTTTGATGGACTTTATGCTTTAATGATTCCAACTGGTAGAAATGCCCCATTCTATGCTTTCATGGTGTCACTATCGATAAAGAGTTAGAATCATCAAATTTCAAAGGTCTAATGGGACAAACTTTAAAAAAAAAAGAAAGAAAAAGAAAAAGAGAGAGAGAGAGTGGAGTAGGTTGACATCAATTCTACCTCTTTAAGATATCAGAAGTCATATTACAAGGTGGTCCTACCACTTTGATCAACACCATAGGAAGAAGCAAGCTAGTTGTTGAAAATAATCAAATTCTAAACCTTTCTTAAATACACCCCACAATCCAAAATAAGGGCATCAAACTATTCTCAAGGTTAATCTTAACGTCCTAGACTATCTTGGAAGGTTGCCCACTAAGCTAAGTAATAAGTGCACTCTCATATTCTTTAAAGAGATAGAAAAGTATTTGATTCTTCCTTGCTCAGTTAGTGGCAACCTCCTCAAGTCATATTCAACATATAATATCCTATGGAAAAGAAAGACAAGAAATCTCCTCCAGAGAATACAATATAGACAAAGACTAAAAAAAAAAAAAATGGAGAAAGCAAAGAATAAAAAGAGAAAAAGTAAAAACACCAATAATACATATTGATTTAAAATCAAAAGAAAAAATCATATGTATGAGGTGTAAATTTTTTAAAAAAAAGAGGAGAACGAGAAGAAGAAAAAGAGAAAAAGTAAGGCATCAATAATACACATTGATTTAGAATCCAAAGAATAAATCATGGTTATGAGGTATAAATTCAAAAAAAAAAAGAGAGAAAATAATACATGAGATAAATTTTGAGTCAAATTTTGACAAATCTCTAAAGTTAGATTGCAAAAAAAGAAAAGTTCTAAAAGGAGGATTCATGTATGATATGACTAGAAGGTATGCGAGCACATTGACTACAATTCTACTATCTCATGATATTATTATAGGATTGGAAGTTTAGAGTTGCTCCTAACCTCTAGCAAAAAAAACACACACACACATTATGAGCTTTCAAATTTCCACTTCAATTTTTTTTCTTAAAGCCCGAAAGAGGATTCAATGCTTGTAGATAGATCTTCAAATGAGATAATAAAATTATCTTTTGCCTAGTCTACCTACTTAAACAATTTTGAAGATTTTCAAGTAGAGAATGAACTCCTTGAAGTTAAAAGAAAAAACTTCAAAACATTAAGGGAGTCCACCCACCCTCCCAACATTCGTATATGATATGTTAGAAGGAAAATTACAACGACTTGATTAGGTTACTTTTGTAGTTTAATGACTGCTTTACCCAAGGCCATTACAAAGTGCCCAATACATCTCCAATGGTAGCAGTCTATAAACTCAAAATTGAACCTATTGCTATTCCTATTTTTAGAAACTTTTGATGCGAAGAAGAGGATCAAAATTTGAAGTTAACCTTATTGAAGAAGAAAGATACTACCATGATTTCCCAATATTATTCCCAGTCAAAAGGAAGAACATTCAAATCCACACATATGTCAATTTTGAAGATCTAAGATAGGCATGTCTTGAAGAAGAATTCACATTACCTATATCAAATTTAATAGAGAACATATCCTCCTTGCATTTAGTCTCCTCATTCAAATATGGGTCAAATGATGCCGGAGGATGATAGGTCATTTGCATTTATAATTTCCATCAGAATTTACTGCTATAAGGTCATGCCTTTCAGCCTTAAAAATGCTGGCGTCACATACCAGCGGGCTATGATTCATTCATCACCAAGTCGAATGCTACGTTGATGATCTCGTAGTCTAAAGCAAAGAAAAGGAAGACCATCTTTATGATCTGAGTAGTTGTCTTTGATTAATTATGATACTACAACCTAAAGATGAATCCCCTAAAGTATACAATGAGGATGGCTTTAGGGAAGTTTCTAGGCTTGTAGTAAAGCATCATGGGATAACAAAATTGATCTAAAATAGATTAGAGTGATATTAGAGATGCAACCTTCAAAAAAAAAAAAGAGAAAAAAAGAAAAATAAATGAGGAGGGTCTCAACACAATTAAAATCATTTCAAGGAAGGTTGTCATGTCTAAGATACTTAATCTCTCATTTTTTTTGGTAGGTGTCAATCATTCACTACTTTGACAAAGAAAGTAGATCAAGTTCTAAAGGATGATAAGTTTCAATACTCATTCAAAAGCATAAGGTTATATTTCATGACACCTCCATTATTCCCTCCATTCTTTTAAATACTAGGCTTTATCACCATTTGGGTACAACTCTTCTTGTTAAAATTTATCATCAATAATAAATTTCAAAACTCTATGCATTAAAAAAAAGATTGAAGGTCTTGAGAAAAAAGAGAAGAAGGAAGAGAGACCTCAATTAATGTTGAATATAGATGGTTTAAACTCTTTCAAAGTTATTCTATCTCAAAACTCTCCAAATCAAGATTTTGTTTTGATTAAAAAGGCCTACTTTGGTGCTTCGAAGGATGAAAAGTAGTTTAAACCACTATGATAAGAGAGTGTTTGTATTTCTATGTCAACAAACATTACTTCAAAATCCATTACACTCAAAATCAAAATTTAAATTTGGAGAATAATTCAAGTAATTGGAATGATAATTTTCTTTCATTCAAATGCAAATTAGAGCATAATATTTGAGAAGCCTTGGTGAATTTCCTTCATTAAGGATGATCAATTACTTTGACCGGATCCCAAGAATTTTGGAGAAAGAATACTACTCCTAGTTGTTCTTGCTTCATTTTCACACACCTAAAGAAATTTCAAAAAAAAAATTTAATTTAAAAAATAAATCAAAGTCAATTCCTTAATGAAGTTATGTTTTCAAATCTACATTGATTAAGTCCAAATTCAAAAAAAAAAAATCAATCTAGTATCACCCTTCAAATTCCTCATCAATCTAAACATTCCTTTAAACATACATATCTTTCTTTCAGGCTACTTTGATGTGGGAGCAATGGCACTCACTCATTATGCTCAGTGGGTTTGATTTGTTGTCCAAAGCAACCGATCACCCCAGTGGTCATTTATTGGAGGATGCGAGTCCCTACGCTTTCTTCCTAATTTGACCATTGCAAATTGATGAGCGCCTTATTAGTTTGATAGTCTTCACCGCCTACCAAGAACTTTGTGTTGGCTTTGGTTAAGATGTGAGTCCGCCGCTTTCTTCTTGAACTAGCCACACTAGGTCAATTTCAGGTTTAGTAAGAGTACCTGTGGCATCCTATTCCTTCATATCAAACACAAACATACATATCTTTCTCTTGGGCTACTTTGATGTGGGAGCAAGCCCCCTGTGACACTCACTCATTAGCTGCTCTAGGTCGGGTTCAATTTGTTGCCCAAAGTAACTGATCACCCCAATAGTCATTTGTTGGAGGATGTGAGTCCCCGCGCTTTCTTCCTAATTTGACCATTGCAAATCGATGAGTGCCTTATTAGTTTGGTAGTCTTCATTGCCTTGCTAGTGAACTACCTTGTGTTGGCTTTGTTTAAGAAGATGTGAGTCCTCTTTCTTCAACTAGCCACCATACTCACTGAAGTTTCCACGAGGTTTAAAGAGTCCCCAGTGGCATCCTATTCCTTCATATTAAACACAAATAAACATATATCTTTTTTTCTCAGGCTACTTTGATGTGGGAGCAAGCCCCCTGTGGCACTCACTCATTAGCTGCTATAGGTCGGGTTCGATTTGTTGTCCAAAGCAACTGACCACCCCAGTAGTCATTTGTTGGAGGATGTGAGTCCCCGCGCTTTCTTCCTAATTTGACCATTGCAAACCGATGAGCTCCTTGTTAGTTTTATAGTCTTCGCTGCCTAGCCAGTAAGCTACCTCATGGTTGATTCTATTTGAGAAGATGTGACTGCTTTTCTTGAACTAATCATCATGACCTAACTAGAATATATATTTGAGGTTTAGGTAAGTCCCAGACTCCTTTCCTCTTGACTACGTTTGAGTTGATATAAGCCCCGAGTGCCATTCACTCAGTAGTTGCTCTAGGTTGATACCGCGAGCCAGACTATCCCAAATCCCGCTTTAGGTAGATGTAAGCCTACATGCTTTCTTTTTAGACTGATTGTTGCAAATCGATGGGCACCATAGGTTGGTAGATGTTCTTATGCCGACGGACTCACCCGGGTACACCACTCTTGGAAGATGTAAGTCCTCGCTTTCTCCATGAGTTAATACTATGTGATATATGACCATGCCATTTTTTTCGTGGTTGGATCAAGCCCTTTGCCTTCTCGGGCATTCTATTTGGATCATGTCCTTTGAGACCCCATTTAGACACTACCCGTTACTTTTGGACAGACCCCCTTTCCTGGTATACCCCCATGGTTGAGAATTTGTTCACGGATGCAGATTCTCCTTGGTTCAAGAATCGAGATAGGTCTAGGCGATATAAGCTCCTTCTTAGTTTGATCCCTCGTAAACTAACAGGGTCCATGATAAAAAAAATTAAACAAACAAACAAAATATTTGCTTGTGGATTAGAAATTCAAGTCCCCAGTGGCCCCTTTCCCAAGCAGACGTCCTATTTTAGGCGTGTCAAGAAACTCCCATAGAATTACTACTGTTGAGATAAATCTGTCGGTACTCCCTCTTTTTCAACTTAGCCACCAACGAGTTACCCTACGGTCATCTTTGCTTTGAAAGATATAAGTCTATTACGCATTCTTTTCAAAGACGATCGTTGTAAACCGACGCTCTACGTGGGTCTGATTTATATGTAGTTTACGATCACCCTGGATTCTTATTTAGAAAGATGTGAGTCCTCGTGCTTTCTAACTTGACCATTACAAACCTAAAAGGCACCCTTAGGTTTAGTCTACCTAACGACCGGTAGACTATCCCTTTGGATTTGTAAACCTAAGATAGTCTAGTCGATATTAGCTCTTCTTAGTAGATTCATCGCAAAGCAGGTCCATCTAAAATTAAAGTAATTAACTATTCTTGAGTCGATATGAGTCCACTGACATTCGGCTCAAATAGTCCTAGTCGGATTGATCGCCATCAATGTGATCACCCCAATGATTGATCCCTACTTTGGAAGATGTAAGTCTGCTACGCTTTCTTCTTAGTACAGTCGTTTCACACCGAAAGGCAACCCTTAGGCTGGATAGTCCTACCTTGTGGTTAGTAGACTACTCTTTGGACTTGTAAATCAGATAGTCGGCGACATAGCTCCTTCTCGGGTCCATCGCATGGGTCCACAATATAACACACAAAAAATTAAATTAAATTAAATCAAATCAAATTAATCATCGACTACTCTTGAGTTGAGGTAAGACCCCGACGCCACCATAGTCTCCTTAGTAGGGTTCGATGTGTGTCATCAGATCACCGCAATGACTTCTTTTTGGAAGATGTACTACGCTTTCTTCCTAACATAGTGTTGCACACCAAAAGGCAACCCCTTAGTAGTCCCTACCTTATGGCAAGTAGACTACCCCTTTAGACTTATAAATCTAAGAAGGCCCCGTGGCTCCTTCTTAAGATAGTCCATCGCACACCGACAGGGTCCATAACAAAATAAATTCGAAACCAACCTCCCCATTGGAGTCAAATTAAATATCTCAAACAAACCAAATTTCTCTCCAGCAAGGCGCAAATCAAATTATCCTCTCTAGCAGAGTTTATATCTAAATCAAACAAATTCAATCGAGTGTATATCCCCAGTGGATATGCCCTCAATCTAGAACCCTTCTTCCTAGTGGAGCCATAACAAACTGCCCTCCCCTAGAGTCATCAAACAAATCAAAATAAATCCAATTAAATTCTTATCCCTAGTGGATACACACTCAAATAAATCATATTCATAATCAAACTCATCATATCCCAGATAACTTCGAACTGTTTCCCAGGAAGGTTCATGTACTCAATCCCTAGTGGATCTCTTCTTGCTATCTTATGCCCTTGGCATAAAGAGAAGCATTACTAAGATGATTCTATATACCTTTCGGTCTATAAATCACTTTCATTATTTGCAATCTTAGATGTTGTTGATCATTTTGGTCAGCCAATATGTCGTGTGCCACACCACACCTATTAGGGTCCTTTTGTTGACCTCACTTTTGGAGTGAGCTCTTAACCTCCTCTTCTTAGACTTAGGACTCTTCTAGATACTAAGATTTCCTTATTCATAAGACACATCTAGTGATTAGGTGAACACCTAACCTAAGCCTAAAGACTTAGAAGTTTTAATCATAAGATTAGGCTATGCCTCAGGGTTTAAAGAAATTACCTATCCCATAGCCTAAACCTAATCTAGATACACTTTCTCAAATCAAACCCAAACTCAATTCTCAAATAAATCTCAAATTCAAATTCAAATTCTAAATCTAATTTCAAAATTTGACTCCAAATGATTGAAGCCCAAAATCAAATCCAAACCCTGAAACCCCTTCCTAAGCCATATGAACCATATTCATAAGCTTAGCCAAAACTTTTCTTAAATCAAATCAAACTCAATTGATCTCTTTATAAATCAATTATTCCTTCATTTATATTCATAAATATAAATGAAATCCAAATTCAAATGACCAAAACTATATCGAAAATCAAATCCAAACTCAATTTAAACCCTTTAGGCCAATTCTTTGGACCCAGCTAAATTCTATCTAGATCAAGTCAAAACTAATGAATTATCTCTTGAATCAATCATTCATTCAATTATCTACCCAAATATAAATGAAACCTACAACCATCAAATCAAATCAAAACTAACTCAAGTCAAACCCAACTTAGCTCTTTTTACTTGAAAATTTTCAAATGAGCCAAAATCCCTTAGACTCGAAATTGATTGTTGTTGAACTTATATTTCAATCTATGGTTCATATATAAGTTCAACTAAATTAGAATCAAACCAAAACTAAACTAATTGACTCACTTAGGTGCACTTGACCTAAAGTGACCTAAAGGACTCATTTGAGCCAACTTCTAATCCAACCCAAATTGGATTGCACCAAGCTCACCAAAATCTTACACCATGATTGATGATCACCCTAGGATGATAAATTGTAATCAATTGGGCCGAACTAAGCCCAATTGACCATTTGATCCAAATTGACCCAAATTGGCTTAAAGAACCAAATTAGGTCAAATCATGATCTAACTCAAATTAATTGCAATCAATGGCTCAAGTTCATTCCAAATTGATTACTGAACTTAACCAAAGTCATAAACCCAATTTGATCAATCGAGCCTAATTGGGTCAATTTGACTCAACCTAGCCCAAATTGGCCTAAAGGGTCAATTTGGCCTAAATCAAAATTAAATCCAAATTTATTCAAACCAAAGATCACTTTCATCTTCAATTAGTCAATTGAACATGAATCAACCCATAACCAAAGCTAATTTGGCCAATTTTGGTCAAATGGGTCAATTTGGCCCAAAATGACCCGTATGACCCAAATTGGGCCAAATCCCTTGAAACTAAGCCAAAACCCATTGGGGGCTGGTCAATTCTGACCCAAACCCATTTGGGATCAGCTCAAAACAAACCCAACCCATTTTAAATCCCTCATGAATCCTTTCCTACATAGGATTCCACCTAACCTCATTTAATTCTCCCATCACATGCACTTAATCCCCCATCACATGGCCCCAATATTTCAATTAAATAAATCTCATCATATGGCAGCAAGGGAGGACTTTGGAGCAAAATCCAAAGTACTCAATCAATCTAGATCTAGCCCTAACCACCCCAAAAAAATGGCATTCAATTTGGAGCCAAAAATAATTCAAAAAAATTTGTATTTTCATTCATTATAAAAAGAGGGGGAGATGAGACTTGAGTTCTCTTGCTCCCATCATCACTCAGCCCCCCAAATCTCTCCAAAGCCAAAAGTAACCCATCCCCCACATTGTTTAGCCACTTTGAGCACAAATAATACAAGAATTTTCTTTTCCGGCGAGACGACGGCAAACAACGAAGGAGGCATTCCGAAGAGAAGCAAGGGCTAAATATTACTCTGAAGCTTTCTCACACACATAGAAGCTCCCTCGGATCTTCACCACCATCGAAAATCATCCCCGGTGAGGTAAATTTTGTCAAGCCATAGTCGGCCTTAGGATTTTGCACATTTTTGTTTCAAATTTCCCGCGATTCTAGGAATTTCCTTTAAAAATCCAACACTTTTATTTTAAATCATCCCAAATAGGAAATAGAATTTTTTTGGTGTGAATTGACGCAAAAATGGGTCCATTTGGATAAGTTTTGGCTTAAAAATTTTCATTTTTCCAAAATACCTCAATCATCGGTTTCGCGGCGTCATCCAGCGGGGATGGACGGCTCGAATCGCTGATCGCCTTGGATCACGTGATGCAATTTGGACCTTTCGATCATGCGGTTCCATGATCGGACCATCGCGCTCGAGCCGGCCGAAGCGAGCTTTGTATCGATCGTCCGTCGTGGTTTCGCCAATCGGACGACTCGAGATCACCGGTCGCGATCACGCCTCGGATCGCGATCGATCCTGACCGATCTATGATTGGAAGGTCGAGAAAGGGTCATTTGTCTTTCCCATACCGTGCGTATATATATATTTAATAAAAAAAATAATTCAAATCATCTGAAAATTCAAAAATTCATAGAAAATAAAATACTTAACCAAAAATTGCAACCAAGAGCTTGTTGGATTTGTCTATCCGAGAGAAATCCAACAAAACCTAAATACTCAAAATTTACTGAGTATTGTGAGCGTAATTTAGGTTTTAGTGAAAACTATATTTAATTAATTAAGCCAAAAATATAAGTCAGATTAAGTTGAGATTTTCAGATATTGAGACTAATTTTAAAATACACATACAATAAAAATTTCAAGTTAAAAGAACTTCTGTATTGGGAAAAATTAAATTTTTAAATTCAGATTATTAATTTTAATAAAATAAATTAAATAAAAATTCAGAAATTTACAAAAATCTCCAAGATGACCTAAATCACTTTAATTGACATCCAGGACTCTTAAAAAAAAATGATTTGATCTTCTGAATCTTAAGACACCCAAATATACACTTAAGATTAGAGTTTAAACAATTAAAAAGTTAATTAAAATATAATCTAAAAACAACTCAAATATTAAATCAAAAATCGAAAATTGAATAGCATTCATTAAATCAATAATTAAACTTTAAATCAGAAAAATATTATCTTTAAAGGAAATTAAATTAAATATGATTAAATCTATTTAAGTTAATAAAACTCAATTAAATGATTAAATCTTAAATCAAACTCAAAATCCAACAAACTTAGAAAATTTTAATAGTTTAATATTAATCGAATTAAACTAAATTAAATTAAAGCAAACTTAATTAACCTATGATTAGTCACATCCATTTGGAATGAGATAATTAATAACCATTGAATATTTCAACCTTAAATCAAACCCATAATTAAATTTAATAATCACACCCCTTAAATAAATTAATTAAGTTAATTAAATGAATCATATGAAACCTAAACTTAATCAAACATAATTAAGATGCAATTAAACACTAATCAAAACTTAAATTAAACCTAAATCATTAAGTCATTAATCTCTAATCAAACAAACCTTTAATTAATCTAATAATTTTAATGGACCCTTAATCAAACTTAATTAATCAAACATCTAATTAATGCAAACTTAATAAATTAATCCATTATCTTAATAAAATAAATTTAACTTTAAAAATCAGATTAAAGTTAATTCAAATTAAATACTTAATTAATCTACTAATTAATTTAATCACATCATTAAATAAATTAATTAAATTACATTAATCATCTTAAGCTTAATCAAACATAAAAATGCAATTAAATGATAATCAAACCCTAATTTAAACTTCAATCATTAATTTATCAATTACACCATTAAAATAAACACGAAATCAAATTAAAAGTTAAGCAAATCTTTATTTAATCTAATCATACCTCTTAATTAAGTTAATCAAATTAATTACATCAAACTTAATTAATCAAAATGCAACTAAATATTAATCAAAACATAAATTAAACCTAAACCATTAAGTCATCAATTACATCATTTGTCTAAACAAATATGAAACTAAATTAAAAAAAAGTAAACAAACATTTATAATTAACATAAGTACACTTATTAATTAAACAAATCACATAATCACATTGAACCTAAGCAAACCCATAGACCAATAAAGCTAATTAAATCAAATTGAATCAAATTAAGTTAAATCAAGAAAGATTCTCATCAATTTAAAATAGAATCAAAATCAAATCTCATTCAACCTACTTAAATAAAATAAACTAATTAACTATCCAATATATGAAATCAAAATGCAAACCAAACTTTGATGAACACGACAAATGAATATGATTAAAAATAAAATCCCAATTATAAAGAATCAAACTCAATTATAATCAAAATAAAATTTCAATTAATTTAATCCGATCAAATTACAAATAATTGAACCATAATCAAATTAAATAAACATAAAGTTAAATCACATAACCATAATCAAAGAAAAGAATTAGATATTAATTTAAAAGGATATTGAATTATCAAGATTTAATTAAATCAAAATGCCTAATCTAAAATTAATCAACCAAAAACACATGAATTTAAACAAACTTAAACTCCATTAGACATTAAGGATATTGAATTATCAAGATGCAATTAAACTAAAACATCTAATCTAAAATCAATCAATCAAATACTTAAACAAACTAGAATTCTAAATTCTAAATCAAGTCGAATAAATTGAATCAAATGAATTACACAAATTCAAATGGGCTAATTAAGATACTTAAGGATTTTAGTTAGATTCCTTTAGGAATGTAGAATAGGGTGAGTCACTGATGGAATTCATCATACTCTTCATTCTTGAGAATCTAAATATCATTTCAACCAAATAAAACTGAAATAGAAATGAAAATCAAATCATTAAATCATTTAGATTAAAATCACACAAAGGTAAAATTTAGATTCAAACTTCAAATTGGAACTTAAACTAAAGAAAGCCAAGTCTTGCTACACAAGCCTTAGAATACTAAGTCACTACTTAGTGCTAAGTTAGGGTGTTGTACGTATGATGTTGTGTTTTGTTTTATGATGTAATATTTTAGACTGGATGTTAGGGTGTATGTTACGTGGACTGGATGTTAGGTCGTTATTAGCCTAATCATATTTTCTATAAGGGGTTGTGCTTAAAGGGGCCGCTATAATAAAAAAATATAAATATTTTTGCTGTGCAGGTTGCTTAGCTCCTAAGTGTAACCCATGTTAGGACAGGTGGGCATGGTTACCCATGTGTGAGTGCTAAGTCCAAATTATTCATATAACTGCTCGAGTTGTATGGTGTGTTTAGCTAACATTTATTTTGTAGGTGCAACTAGATTTACTTTTCCTATTTTTGATGTAATTTTGTATTAGGAATTAGGATTAATGCTATGGGGGATTAAGATGATGAGGCCAAAAGGGGTTAGTCCCCTGGGTGCCCCAGGATGCCTTTGGAGCAAATCAAATCAAAAAGAGAATGAAGAAATGAAGAAAAGAAGACCCCCCATAACATATATATTATTTTTGTAATCCGGGTTGTATAAGGGTAGAGCTCGGCTACCCATCTTTTCTTTTCTCTTTTCGGGGTGTACGGCAGAACCGACTGCACTGGCCTTTTATTCTTTTACGGTAGTTTATAAAATTGTTTGATGTTGTGTTTAAATTGTGCATTAGAACATCATACTTTTCATAGTTTATTTATGATTGATGCTTGAATGTGTGGCCTGGATGCGGTAGGCTCTTAGGATAAAATTAATTTTTTTACCCCAATTAACAACTCATAACTAAAATTTTAAAACAACTCATAACCTCACATAAAAGCCTAGGGATTAAATCAAGATAATAAAATTTTTTAGTAACCCCTTAGCTGGATGGATGAATGTATAATATCATGCATGTCATATTCTTTCACTCTTGTTAAGAAGGGGCTTCCATCTTTGCCAGAGAATCAAGGCTTAACCTATGAGAGCCTTTGGTGGAAGATACCCCTTTTTCTCTTGATTTGGCCTATAATCAAATTCTCATACATTTAGGCATACAAAATCCCATAACGTGTGTCAAAGCAAAAAGTCCAAAAGAATTAAAGAAATTTGATAAAATTTGCATTATATTAAGTCATGGATTCATACCACTCATGTTCTAGTCTCTTAGGGAGTGAGTCTAAGGACTTAGTTTTCTTTCTAAATGAATAACAGCCTAGCCATCTTGCAAAGCATTAGACTTGCCTACATAGATTTAAAGCATTGGAGGAGTTAGCTAGCTGCCACTCCAGGCGGTAATAAGTCCAGCAGTCGGGTGGTTCATTCTCTCTTGTGGAGGTAAACCATATACCCATTTTCACCTTAGATTTATGTTGTGCCTTCTTTTTTGTACCAAGGTTCCTTAGTTTAAGAATCTGAGGTAGCTGTTTCCTTTGGGCTATAAGCATAAATCCTCACCTCTTAGACATTTCCATAATCTTATGTTGTAGAATTATAAGCCCTAGCAATCTAATAAAATGTCAACTCAAATAATCAACTCTCTTCAATTTCAAAAATTTAAAGTCCAACTATAGGGTAGATTGGAATGCTCACTAGGCTTCCTAGTATCATGGACATTTCTTACTTTCTCCATTTGGATTCCAAAAATAAGTCTTCTCCTTGATCTATCCCATTTGATTTTCTAAAATAGCCAATCCTTTGATAGTATTAACCTTGAAATCTTTGGAGACCCTAATTATCTACTTTAATCAAGAGTATTCTTAAGGAATTCTCATTCCTTAGGATGTAATTAACTATGGGGGGTTGCCTCCATAGGGAACTTAACATACCCAGCTTAAAATAAACTCTTTTTTACTTTTCCATGTAAAGTAGGGGAAAGATCTCTGGTATATTCGATGACCCATCATACCTTAGGAGTCCTTATTAGGTGATTAGGTCCATTATAGGGTGGTGATTTCTATCTTTCAAGATAATACATCATTCCTTAATATTGTACCCGATCACTTCAATAAGTATCCCCTAAGATCTACGTGGTGTCCCACACCCCAAAAATAAACACCACACGCACTTGAGAGGATTCATCTTGAGGTCATATTTTTTGATTCTCTCAAAAATGATCCTTAAGTCATCGAGATGATCTTTGCAATCTATACTTTTGACAATGAGGTCATCAACATAGAACTCTACTTTTTGATGAACTAACTCATTAAAAATTCATGTTATAGCCCTTTGGTATGTAGCTCCGATTCTTCAAAGGGCATGATCAGATAGCAATATAATTGGCATCCTGAATGAAGTATGCTTCTCATCTTCAGGAGCCATTTTGATTTGATTGTAACCTAACGATCCATCCATAAATGAGAACATATCATGGTTTGAAATGTTATCCAATAACAGTTCTGATATGGGAAGCAAAAAGTCATCCTTTGGACATGCTTTATTTTAAGTCCCTGAAGTCGATGCAGATACGAATTTGACCATTCTTCTTCTTTACAGGGACGATATTAGCTATCTAGTTAGCATATTTTTCTTCTCGAATGAAACCAGCTTCAATAAGCTTCTTAATTTCTGCAACTATCGGTTCTTCAACCTCTAATCTCATTCACTTAGAGGCTTGCTTGACTGGTAATGCATCTGGATTGATTGCTAACTTGTGAATCGCTATGTCAGGGGATAAGCCTGACATTTCAGCATATGTCCAGGCAAAGTAGTCCCTGAATTCACAGAGCAAGGTTTTTAATTCTTGAAGTAGAGAGCGATGATGAGGATCCTCCATTAATTTCTTTAAGTTCATCCATAGTAGCTGCTTGCCCACCATCTTTAAGCTTTTCAGGTGTCGGTCTGGCTTCTACTTCTTCATTATTTATGAGACTAACATTAAGAATGACATTCTCATCTTCATCATCACTCTCAACTTCTATTCCTGTTATAGCGTAATAGGTATATTCTTGTGGACCATTGTCTTAGATGAAACCAAGGCCTTTGGTAGTGTGTTTATTGCTCTTACCAATGGTTTGAGAATCTTTTGGGTACCACATCATTTCAAAGAGCTTAGTCCTTTGCTTACTTGCTCCAGCCTGGACCCCATGTTTATGCATTAGGTTTTGCATCTTTGGAGAGTAATATTTTGGTATCCTTGTGGGCATAGCTTCTTCTTCTTTAGATAGATACATTGTCCAATCAGGATCCTCTTCTTGATACCCCTCGGATTTATAAAATAGGATTCCTGGCCCTTGTTTTTCAGGGAGAGGAGGTACATAGAAGGTCACCAGTTCCTTGACTTTGTGAGTTTCTTGAGGGGTGATTTCTTTAAAATGTTGGGGAGGAACGGGAGTGACTACGAGTGTAGTCTCTATTGTTGATGGATCTATGATTATTTTAAAGTAGGTGCAGTATTTGCTAGTTATTTTGTTAGCTTTGATTCCTTAGGAAGAAAGTAGCTGGTATCTTGATATATCTTCATTTCATGCACCGTAAAAGGTTGCATGTCACCCACAATTAGGCATTCTTCTCCATCCTTTGTATATTTCATACATTGATGCAATGTAGATGGGACAATGCCATACTTATGAAGGCATGGTCGACCCAGAAGAGCTCTGAATGTAGTATCTACATCGGTCACATGAAATTTGGCTTCTTCATAGAGGTCTCCAAATTTAAGAGGGAGGACGAATGACCCGATAGTTTTATGTCCCTTCTCATTGAATCCTTGAACCATGACTTTATCTCATCCCAGATGTTGTACATCTAGAGATAGCCATCTAAGAGTTCTCATGTTCATAAGATTCATGAAGGAACTGAGATCAATTAAGATCCGTGGTATCATAATTTCATCACTTTCAACGTAACACAGAGGCGATTGCTCGCAGACATTAGATCATCTTCTGAAAATATGACGGTTGGAGGCTCTTGAACATGCAAGGTCTCCATTAGACAGCGTTCAGCAAAATATGTTTCGAACTTTCCCGGCTCTTTGATAGCTTCAATTAAGGTGTTACAGAGATCTTCTGACATCATAAGTGGTTCATATACACTAAGCTGCGCCGAAATTTTCCTTAGATGGGATAGAATATTGTAGTCGATCCCTTTTGTTGAAGGTTTCTTATTTGAATCCTTAGAGATAACTTTTTCATTGATTTCAATTTTTTTCTTTATCTCTATTTATTAGCTCTTTTCTCTATTGAGGTGGCAGAAATCAGACGCTTCTCAACTATACTTGCTTACTTTTGCATCCAATCTTCGATGACTCAAGCTTCAAAGATTCCGCCTAATGATAGATTAGAAGATTCAGAATTACTGCCCAACTTTACATTTTTTTATGTCTGTTGACATGGTGAGCTCTGATTCATCTTCATTTTAGGAAACAGAGTTCTTCTAAGCTGTTATTAGCTTTATGTATCATCAAGCAAGGCTCAGTAGGAAGTTCTTCAACTTCTTCCCCTGCTTGTTTGTTGATCTGAAGATTTTTAATGAATTATGCAAGCGTGATATGTCGTCTTGCTGATTATATATAATCTTACATATTATTGATGATCCTTTGTGTTATGTTGCGACCATCAATAGTAGTAGTAGCATTTTGTGCTACTGCCTTCTTCTTTTTATTTAATTTATATTTTCATTTGGCAGGTTTCTTAGCCTTCCCTTGAGGTATTTGGCTAGGCTATCTTTCATGAGATGAACTAGCCTTCCCATAACTTAGGTTTTGTCTCAACTCAAGTACGGGCTCAAGTGGTGATTTTCATTGAATACCTGGAATGCCTTCCAATTACTTCAACATTTTTAGAGTCTTTTTAGAGATTGTGATTTGCCATCTTTCATCATCGACCAGTTTCTCTTTGCCTTTATCATTGCTTGATAGTACTGGAGATGAGGTGATTACTTTTATAGATTTTTTCTTCGGACGCACCAATACACTATTCGATAATGTGAATTCTCCATTTCTATATTTTTGTTCGAGCCAATCTTTGAATATGTAGCAATCTTCAATAGGATGGCCGAGCACATGATGATATGGACAATAATTAAGATTATCAGCTTGTCCAGCCTCTTCAAGCCATTTATACTCTGGTAGCTAGAGACCCGCTTTGAGTGCATACTTGAATAGTTTAGCCACACTTTTCCTCTTAAAAGAATATTCTTTGTTCAGCTTTTCCTTAAGAGTTGGGACCATTGAATCATTCACTCCTTTTGTTTATTTTGGTCGCTCGCCTTCACTGAAGCGGCCTCGAGGCACATCATTACCTCTAAGTATGATCTTAGGTTGTGGAGCAGGATTGAATGACTGTTTTGGTCTTTCTTGGTAGACAGGTAGCATTTCTTTGTCTACATTATAGACCAATCGCTTACCTGTATCTTTCTTGAATGAGGTGAAATGTGTTTCACCCTTCTTCGGATCTGGAACTTTTACTCTTTTAGATTTATCTTGGTGGCTATCAGAGTGTGATAAATTTAATTTCTTAAATTTAGCCACCCTATCAAGTAGCTTTTGAAATGTGGTAATTGCCATGCAAAGATAAGGCACCATCTTATCATCGATGTTGCCCATCAACAGTTGGATCGCATGCTCTTTTTCTAACTGTTGCTCACATTTCATACTCATATTTCGCCAACGTGTGGTATATCGGGTCACTAATTCATCTTTCTTCCTCTTCTCAAGAGCGAGATTAGCAATTGTTATCTTTTTGACTATGCTAGTGAACCTTTTAACGAACATGTTTTCAAGTTCGGCAAAAGTCTTGACTGAGTCATTTTATAACTCAGCATACCATTCGAAAGCAGTCGAAGTTAAACTACTGACGAACTGGCGAAATAATAATGCATCATTACCCCATGTGTAACCATAGGAAGCTTTGAATTGGGCTAGATGCTACTTGGGATTACCATTTCTATCGAATAGATTGAACTTTGGCATTGGATATCCCTTTGGATATGGAATTTGATCATACTCCGTGGGATATGGGCAATCTTTGCTCACCAATTTTTCTGCCTGCCCCGCAGCTATAACAGCTTTGATCTTCTCATTCAGGATGATATCAACTTGAGAGGCTATCACGGCTTCAGATATACTTTGTATATTCTGAGAACCAGGTTGTCGAGCTGTCTCATTTATTTCAATCCTTGCCTCAGGCTCAATTTGGACTCTTGAAGCATGTGAGATCAGATTTATTGGAGGATTATCATGAGAATTACTAGAGGCTTGATGATTATTTTGGGGGGACATACGTTGGACCTGCCGTGATATTTCTCTTCATTAACTGCATCATTGCAGTCATCTGCATCATCATTTCGCTCATTTTCGTATTCAACTGAGCGATTTATTTATCTATGGCTTTCATCTGGAGCTGAATTTGTCTCTGCGCTTCTGCCAAAGTGGTAGCATGGGCGAAGGTGGGATTTTCTTCCTTTTCTCCTTCTTCTTCTTCTTCTTCTTGTTCCTCTTCTGAAAAATCAGAGGATGCTTCCTCTATTTGAACATTTTGTTGTTCTTGAGGGGAGGTGCTTGTACCTATGTTGGTAAGGCACACCGATGGCTCACCGACTTATTGTACCATATATACTATTTTAATAGTTGTAGCATCCTCCTCTTCTTCTTCGTCCTCTTGGACATGAATTTCTGATCGGCGTCTCCAATGGACTTTCGATTCTAGATGTGGAATCGAGACTTCTTCGATTAGAGGGCTTCGATTGAAGTTGACCTCCTCTCGATGGGGCGGAGTTGATTAACGACGGGATCTCCTGGAGGATTCTCCAAGGTGTCTACCATCATATTCTTTATCATTGGGGGCCCTCTTTTTAGGCTCCCATCGCTGATAGATTTGAGTTGGGGCAGATATCTGGGAATTCACACCGGATGTCACGTCATTTCTTTGCTCTAAAGCAATTTCTTTTTGAGGCCTAGGCCTCCATATATGCTTACCTTTCCACCGGGACCTTTCGGCAGCAGATTGCTGGACATGCGGTCCAAGTGTCACACCCCGATACTCACCGTGTGGGACATGGATCGGTTGGCATCCTATCATTTGAGTTATGGGATGAGGTCTCCTTGGAGGAGCAGTCCTAGCATCCTTGATAACAGGACCCTGGTATCTTATTTTCATCAGTCCTCTCTCTTTGATAACTTGAAGAACCCGATGCACCATCATATATGGTTTCAGAGGAGCTGGAACTGAGGGGTCCGAAGGACCGCTGTCAAAGAGCTATTCCATTTAACCCACTTAAGGTTATCAAACTGATTTTGGATAAGAACACATATTGTTGGTTCCACAATTGGTTGTGCAGTTGGTTGCACAGGCAGTAACTGTTGAGCATGTAGCTCAAGGCTTCTTTTCTTCTTTACCTCTGGCTAAGCTTGCTTCTCGATGAAGAAGCTTCAACATCATGCCTCCCTAGCTAAGGGTTCATTGTCGATTGCATTATAGGGACTAGAGTAATAATCCTCTTCATGATTGGTGCCTCCGAGCAACCAATCCTCTCGAAGACTGAAGGTTTCTTTTGAAGTGACCCAACAACAGTATGAGTCATGACTTCAATGGGCCTTTTTAGGGATTACTGCACATAGCGTGCAGGATGTGTTTGGGCTTCAGCAAGTTCAGGCCTAGCAACTTGCTCATTCAAGATGGCTGGAAAATCCACGCTGCCAAACTGGATGGTTCTGCTTCCAAAGATTGATGATGGCGCTAAATGGATGTTCAGCCGAGAGAGATACGTTATATTTTTTGTAATACCATTCGAGTTTAAAGGTAAAGATTAGCAATTAAAAATAGCTACACTATCACCTTACTTCCAAAATATGGGTACGATAAGACAAAACATACTAAATCCATGCACTAAATAAAATCTCAAATGACTTAAGACTTTATGTAGCAAGCTTTTAAGTTGTCAAATTTAACTTATCATTTCCCATTTCATTTTCATTTCTTATGTCATTCTTTTTTATTCTCTTTTTTTTTATATATACTCCACTGCAATTATAACTTAGATTTGACTAGCCAAAGATGGAAACAAAAACCTTTCCCCAGCGGAGTCGCCAGAAATCTGTGGGATCCGAAAATTCATCACCGACCTCTTTTGGAATAAAAAAAGAGTTGTTTAAGTGTCGGTGATAATTTCAGAAGGTAGATGAATAGTAGATAAGACACTACCCAGAGATTTCATTCTCATTTGGTGAGAAATTTTTATATCTGGTTCCAGGTTTTCTATAGGCACAAGCCCCTATAGTTAATTACCCCTCCTAATATTGAGAGAGCACTTTTGATTAAGGCTAGTCAATGAATCGTTAAAAAATGAGTATATAATTGCAGTGAGTGGAGTTTAAAACTTATGAAATTTATTATTTTAATTTTAAACTTTTTCTAGGGGGAGCGATGACGCGCCCTATCTAGATCCCATGGTTCCGTCATCCAGGCTGTCGCAGTCCCTCGTCCGCTTAGTCAGAGGAGGTAGTCGACCCAACCTGACTGAAGGATCCTTAAACTTAGCCAAATCATTCTCAAATCAATTCAAACCCTTGGATTTTCAATTCAAACAATCACTCCCTTAATTACATACACAAATATAAACATGAACTACAATCACCAAACCAAAATTAAATTAACTCAAGTTAAGCCCATGTTCATCCTTTTGACTTGAAATTGTCAAATGAACCAAAACCCATTTGACTCCAAATCACTTGCAACTGGATTTATATTTCCATCATAAGTCCATATGTGAGTTCAACCAAACTTAAATCAAGCCTTGATCTAGCCAATTAACCCATTTAGGCTCACTTGATCCAAAGTGGCCTAAAGGACCTTCTTGAGCTAAATTCAAATCCAACCCAAATTGGATTGAACTAAGCTCATCTAAGCCTCACATTATGAGCAACAATTATCCTAGGATGATCAATCACTCAAATTAGATCAAACCAAATCAAACCTAGCCTTTGACCAAGTCAACACTTAGCCCAAATGAAACCTAAACAAGGCAAAATTCACTATAAGCCAAATTGATTGAAGCCATTGATCTAAACAAATCCATAATCAATGATTGAACATGATCAAGCCATTAATTGTGTCAAATCAAGCCTGATTGGCCACCTGACCTAAGTTGACCCAAATTGACCTAAAAAGTCAAAATGGTCAAATCTTACAACCAATGAGTCAAATTCATTTCAAATCACTTGTTGAACTTGAGCAAAGCTTCAATTAACCAATTAGACCCAACCTAGCCTAATTGACCATGAACCCAACTTGACCTAAAAGGTAAAATCAACTTGAAATCAAATCAAATCAAAATTGATTGAAACCAAAGCTTGCAGTACATTTCAAATGATCAACCAAGCCTAAACCAACCCATGACTTAACCCAATTTGGTCAAATAGGTCAAATTGGTCAACTTGACCCATTTGACCTAAATGAACCTAAATGAACCAAAACTAAATTAAACCAAACCAATGACACCCATAGGCTCTAAATGATCATTTGAACTTGACCTAACCTGTGGTTTGACCCAATTTGACCAATTGATCAACTTAATCCAATTTGACCCAACTTGACCTAAATGGATCAAATTGAGCCAAATCAAATCAAATGAACTCTAAATCACTTGAAATTTGGCCCAACCCCTTTTTGAATCATTTCAAATCTGCCCAAATCAAAATCATGGCCAAATGACTATTTTTCCCTTAGGTCAAAGGGTATCCAATGACACTTGGAATTTGATCATTTCTTTCTTAAGGCCACTTGACATCCTCCTAGTGGTCCACATGGGCACCTAGGGAGGTGGTGAATATCACCCAATGAGTTTGAGTCGGCCATGACCCAAGCCAAGGCCAAACTGACCCCTCCAATGGAAATTAGTCACTTGGATCACTAAATGCACTCACCTAGCACATGGGCAGTCACTCTCCTTCCCTCCACAACTCAAAGTGATTCACATGGAGTGTTTTACAGCTCAAACCGTGAACCCAATCCTAACCATTGATCAAAAATAATAATTCAGCTCATCACCGTCCGATCCAAGGAGGGGAAGATATACTCCCTCTCATTCTCATTCAAACCAGAAGCATTCAATTCGACAGAGCCAAGAAGGTTGAAATGAAGCATCTCCAAGCCTTTGCAAGCCATTCCTGAGCTCCCCCATTTTTCCTTCTCAATTTTTTTCAGAACTGAAATAGGGGAGATCAATCCCAACTCACTCAATTCTCCATCAAAACCAAATTAATCTCGCACACACAATCAGTGGACTTCGTCGAGCTCAACCAAGTTGTTTCCCAAGTTTCCAAGCCATGTGAAGCATCACCTTGATCAAGGCCGATCACCATTGAAGGGGAGCTTGGTCAACCAAGCAATCCACTCCAAACCAATATCCAATTTCTTCAACTAGGCTTCATCTTTACTAGATGAAGCTACCTCCATCATTGAAAGCGCTGGTGATAGCCTCCAACTAGGTAATTGCTCAAAATCCTAGTTGGTCTTTTTTGAAGAAAAGTGCTACCCCTTAAGATATTGACCATTGGATGTGCATCCCCCCTCCTTTCGAAGGTGTGGGATCATTTTGATCCCAACCAGCTCTGAGCTTCTGAATTAGAGAGCAAGCTGTTCGCCTCTCGCCGCTAAAAGAGAAGGATCACTAACCATCCGTTCCGCGTGATTGGAATGGATGGTTGTGATTAGATCACACTAGATCCCCTTTGATTTAAGCCTAAACCGTAGGATTAATCTCGACCGTCCGATCTTAGATCTGGACCCCTGAAAGCGCCCATCGGGTTCGTAAGCGTGATAACTTAAATAACCTATCATGTCGCCAAGCGTGGAAAGCCAGCGCCGCCATGTGGACGGATTAGGTGGTTAATAAAGCCTAATTAATTTGATTTTAATGCTCAAACTTCCAAAATTCATAACTGATTGCAAAAAATCCAAAAATACAAACTCAAGTTCATTTTAAAGATAATTCAAAGAGGAATAACAAAAAATTAAAATTAATTAATTTTGAATAGTGATTTTAACTCAATTTGGGTTTTATTAGAAATGTAATTAAGCGAATTACTCCTTAATTATTCAAGAAATTAATCTTAAACTTGCTGAGATTAATTAGTGGGATGACCTCTACCTCCTATGATTTTCTTGGAATTTATTGCTTAACTAATTAAGGGAATTGCTTGTTTCATCTCTAATACTTTCTTAATTAATTAAATGTTTAATTAACATATTAACTAGTGATAAATTAATTAATTAAGCTTGTTGTTGATCAATGAACTGGAATGATTATTTCCAATATTGTACTAATTTAATGGCTTAATTTAATAATTAATTAATTATGTTAATCAAACTCAAAACCAAATCATTTCAGAACATTAATCATTTAATTCTTAGGTAGATTCTTATGTGTTTAATAACCTAGGAGATTTCCAAAGGAAATTATAATCAAACTACATGTGCAAGAGGGTTATAAAAGTACTTAATTAACCAATAATTGTGAGCCAATTGCATTAGACCCCTTTATTTCTTAGGTGCATTGCTGATTTTATTTCCATGTGGTTGCATATCAAGTGTTGACTCATAATTGTTTGGATAATTCTGTTAAAGTGGTATAGGTAAGGCATAATTAATGGATTTAATTCATACCTTAACCTAATCAAAATATAAAATCAGCCTAATTGTTCTAAATTAAACTAAACCAATTTACACATGGTGGAATGGGTTAGGATTGACAAACTTTTCTCACATTTCTTAAGTCAAATCAAATTCAAAAATAAAAATCTCCTTCAAAACTTTTTATTCATTTTAAATGATCTTATTTCATAGGATTGCCCTTAGAAATTAATTAGGGTGAATGAAGTCATGTGCTTACATTCCTTTATTTTTTTTTCAATCATGCTAAATATTGCTTATCATATGAAATCATGCATTCATTTATTTTAAAATTTAATTAAAGAAAATATTCCCTTTATGTCAAATTGCATCTGTTGGCTAAAATTAAGAATATGAGTACATTATCATTATTAAATCAAAATTACTTTTCAAAATTTATAAACAAAAAATTATAAATAGAGTGATGCTAGATATGAATAATTATAAGCTTGTATGTGATGATAGCATAACATGTGTAGTATGAAGTTCTTTCCTTTTCTCTTAATATGGATTCACATAGGATTTGCAAGTGTATAGTTCGTTTGAAAAGAACATAACACTTGTCTAAACCTATTCCTATGCATCTCTATCTTAAGACTTAGGAAGCACCTTCATATACATATATAAATCTTATAATCAAGTTATAAATCTTTTGCATAATTTTCATTCATTTGATTTTTTTGTATTTACATGTATTAAGAAAAGTGGTATATCTAACATCTGGGTCAGAAGCTTTTAAGTAGCCCCAAGTAAGTCTTGTACTTTATGCCCCTGGTGTAAACAATAATGGCGTCATACTCACTTATAACTTTTATACATGTAGATGTGCATTTAGTTAATGGATAAAAGAGTCCCTCTCTTCTACATAATAAAGACATGCATTCATGGAATATCCATATTTTCAAACCATATCTCTTTGCATCCATCATCAAGGTGTGCTAAGATTTATATTGCATGTATAAATATGCTTAGGATTATTCATATGCATGGTATACATGGTGGAAAGAAATGAATAGGTGTGTATTATGTGATAGTAATTCACCCTAAGTAATCCTAAGAAGTCTTTCTTATTGAATAGGTTTATTTATAGTAAATATAAACTGATGATTAATAAAAAATATATAATAAAATATTCACAAAAGGAAATCCATTAATGAATCTACCTTAGAAATACTTTAAGGTAGGGATGAAAAAGAGTTCTCCTCTCTTTTCTTCTCTTCATAACATTTAGTTGCTAAGTGTAGCTTCATTTAAACCAAATCAAATCACCAACTAAATTTGATCAATCAACTAAATCACTTAAACTAAAACCACCATCTAAATTGAATATTTCACACTTAGAAAATTCCAACCTTAAAGCCTAGCTAAGACATGCCACACAAGCCTTAAATGGCACACACAGATTATGCTAAGTCACCATTTCTACTCTATGTTAAGGTGATGCATGGTTTGATGCCTAATTTTGTTTTGTGATGTAATGTTTTTAGATTAGATGTTAGGGTATTTATGTGTAGACTAGATAATAAGACAATCTTAGCCTAATCATGTCTTCTGCAGGGGATTGTGCTTAAGGGGAGCTGTAATAAAAATATAAATCTTTTGCTGTGTAGGTCCCTTATACCCCTTAAGCATAATCCAAACTAGACAGGTTTGGTTACCCATGTATGCAAGTCCAAATTATCCACATAATTGGGTTGTGTGATATGTTTAGCTAACCTTTATTTTGCAGATTTAGTTAGATTTACTTTTTGCATTTTGATGTAAATTTTATAATTAAGATTTGTAATAAGTGTTATGGGGATTAAGGTGAACATTGGTTATAAGACCATATCTTATGTACTATGTGAAACCTTGGAGCAAACCACATCTCTTATCAAATCAAAAGAAAGAAAGAAAAGGGGCCGATCAAAAATTGAAGAAATAAAAGACAAGGAGTTAAGGATGGAGGATGAAGACCTCCATAACACTTGCCATTCCATAATTGTAATTATTCATTTGTAATTCGAGTTGTATAAGGGTAGAGCTAGGCTACCCATTTTCCTTTTCTAGTTGTGCAGTGGAACCCGACCACATTGACCTCTTATTCTTTTGCACTAATTTTATAAATTGATTGATGTTGTGTTTATGATTGCACAATTAGGATGTCATTAATTTTCTAGTTTGTTTATTGTTTGATGAATGGCCTAGATGTGATTAGGTTCTTAAGAAATAATAAATTTTCTATCCAATTAATCAACTCAAAATTAAATTAAACAACTCATAACCTCACCTGAAGCCTAGGATATAAATGAAGATAATAAAAAAATTTAGCAACCCCTTAACTGGATGTTATATGTCTCACATCATGCATAAATCATATTGCTTCACTCTTGCTAATGGAGGGATTCCACCTTTGTTAAAGAAAATTGATTTTCCTTTGAGAGCCATGATGGAAACACACCTCCTTCTTTCTAATTTTGGCCCACAACCAATTTTATCATGCATTAGGCATATGAAATCTCATAGCCTATGTCAAATAATAATGCCCAAAAATTAAAATAAAACTTAACAAAATTTGCATTATTTTAAGTCATTATTCATGCCCTTCATGATCTAGTCTCTGGGAGTGAGTTTAAGGACTAAGTCTTTCCAAATAAATAATAGCCTAGCTATCTTGCAAAGCATAAGACTTGCCTACATGTATTTAAAATCGTAGGAGAAGTTAGTTGGCGACCACCCCGTGCAGTTGTAAGTCTAATTGGTTTATTCTCTTGTGGAGGTAAACCATATACCCAATTTTTCCTTAGATTTAGCTTTGGCCCTCGCCATCCCTAGATTTAGGATCTGAGGTCATTGTTTCCTTTGTAGGCTACACCATAAATCCTCACCTCTAGCATTTCTATAATTTGTGTTGTGGAATTGTTAGCCCTAGATTTTTAAAAAAAATTTAACTCAAATATATATTTCTCAAAATATATAAAACCAACCATAAAATAGATTGCTCACATTTTAGTATCATGAGCATTTCCTACTCATCTCTCTTTGGTTTCGATAACAACTCTTTCCTTTTGCTCAAATCTCACTTAATGTTTTTACAAATAACAAATTGATTGATAATCTTATCTTTAATATCTTTGAAGACAACTATCATTTATCTTAATCAAGAGTATTCATAAAGGAATCTCATTCCTTAGAATGTAATTAACTATGAGAGCTTTCCTCCATTAGGAACTTAATGAACCCGGCTTAAAATAAACCCTTCTTTACTTTTCCATGTAAAGTAGGGGAAAGATCTCTAGTACATTCGAAGACCTATTGTCCTTAGGAGTTCTTATTAGGTGATTAGGTCCATTATAGGATGGTTACTTCTATCTTTTGAGATAGTACATCATTCTTCAATGTCGTACCCGATCACACTATTAAGTACATTTATGAATCTATGTGGTGTCCAACTCAACCTCTCACCCAAAATAAAACACCACAGATTTTTCTGGCAACTCCATTGGGGATAGTTCCTCTCTCCATCTTTGGTAAATGATCATTGTCTCCAAGTATCGATAGTGGATTTATATTTCATATGAGTCCGAGACTATCCTTCTTTTCTATTGGTATTTAGCTCATTTCATTCCTAAGTTAAGCTAGCCAACATCCTTTTGGTTTTAGGATCTTACTCCATGTAGGTCTTAAAACCCCTGTTAGGTTCTCCAATAGGTGAAAATAAAATTTAATCAAAAGAGATAACTAAAGGCATTATTCTTTACCATCTCTATGGTAAGGTAAAGTTCATTCCAAAAATAAAGATAAATAAATCCTTTATAAAAATATCACTTTTCAAAAAGCACTTTTCCAAAAAGTTCACATAATAAATACTTGCCCAATTTTTTTGCAAAATATATATAACTCAACCTCATCTAAAAATCTTCAAGATTGTTATATGTAGGATCTTTTCAAAATTAAAAAAAATCATCTTTCAAAAAGCACATATCTTAAAATCAAAATCCTCATTCAATATACCCAAATTTATTGAATGAAGATCTCTCTTGTCCAAGTAAAATCATTTTTTTATGAAATTGCAACTCTATTCAATATATCTCACATATGTTGAAGTTGGAGTTTCTTCCTTTTCAAAAAGCGTGTTGACCTCCATGCATGTGTTATAAGTCAAGTCGAGCTCACAAGCCTAATTCGATTGATTGCGGATGCAATGACATGCAAATCAACGCTAAAATACACTCGACATCACCGTAATTAATCGAAATAACCTCTGATCGATGAATGGACTTCGTTGTCACGTTTAATACATCAAAATTGATTAGAATATACATATTGCACAATTCATCAGTTGATTATCAAGAAAGAAGTTCGTCGACGCGCTGACATACATATCAAGATCGAGGAGCCACGACGTTTCCCAAATGACCTATGTTCGTGAAATTGATTGCACCGTTAATATTGAAATGTCAAAACCTATCAAACGAGACTATCTGCGCTTGATTCGGACAAGTCTACATGAATGTTGAGCGATCGGAAGCAATAATGCACATTTTTGAACTGAAAATGACTAAATTTGATGCCAACTTGAATGAAACGGCCTTCGTTTGCGAAACGAACTATGCCATTGCGTCCGAAACATCAAAATTACCTAGAATAGACATCCAATTTAACTAAGTTTATCTCACTTAAAATTCCATCTAAATTAGCACATATTTTGAGATAAATCCACTTAATTATCTCTTAATCACATCCGGCCATTGCTTTGAAACTCGCAGCCGTCACTCCCATATCTCTACCTCCCATTTGACAATAATTAGATGCCACATCATCTTTCCCATATGCGCCTTACATCTTATCCTGTACGGTACATGCATAATAGAAGGAGGGGCTCCCTCTCTGCTGGTTCATCGCCAGTTCCGTGAGATCGCACGAGCTCATCTCCCCTGCTATAAAACTGAGCAAGAATTGTTCCTCTCTCTCCCTCTTTCTTTCTGTCGACCAACAAGGGCTCTATGTTCATCCATCTTGCTGGTCAAGCGCCTCTCCTCACAACACCGAACAAACACCTTCGACGGTCTTAGGTAGCCCCAAATGAGTAGAAAATTTGAATCTTCACTCATCCACCGTGGCTTCAATGAGATCATCCCCTTTCAATTCTCACTATTGTTCAGACAAGACCCCATCAACTCCTCTTATTTCTCCTTTGGTTTTCTCAGCCGCTCTTCCATTCAAGACCTTCATGTGAAACCTCCCTATAGTCTCCGTGGATGTTGACGAGGTAGCTTTTAAATCCAAGAAGTTATTAGGATGTGATCATGATGAAGCAACTTATTTTTGGCATTGGGTTCATCAACCTTCTCCTAACGAATTCATAGACCTAAATGACCCATGTGGCAATGGCAGCATGGTTTGATGTGATCTATGGCCAACATCTTTGACCTCTTGGAGATCATAATGAAGTAAAAGAAATTTTTTTTCTAAAAAAAGAGGCAAGAATGGCAACCTCTCCTAAGCAGCTAGAGTATACTAAGTTTGGGGTGATGGGTTTCAATAGTAGTGACACAATTGGGATGAGCTTAACACACACAATATAGATGGGGAGTTGATTTGGAGTTATTTACAAAGGAGTTTTAAGGAATCGAATGATTATTGTTGCCAAGGATTATGGTGTCCTAAAGTTTGTGCTGATATTTGTTTATGGCTACAACTTTCCTTCCTTTATACTCTCTTCTGGTTACTTCATTGGAAAGTGAAAAGCTGAATCAGAGGTTCTATCTAAGTACCCAACCTTAGGTGTTGTCCTGAGATTTGCTTTCATATATAGTAAGCAAAAAGTTGATGGTTTTGAGATCCCGCTTGATCTGATAGGAAAATTGTCAGGTGTTAGTGAAGAGAAGTCCCACTCATAACTTGCTCATAAAATTGCAATTGTGGCACCTTTGGTCCAACAAATGGAACCATGCTTTTGTAGCACGTGAAAAAACTCATAGACGATGCTCACGACATGATGGAGAAAATTATGTATTTTTTTTTGTGTATCTATACATGCTCTTTGTAGCATGGTAGGGAGGAAGATACTTAGGTCGTGTTTTATACCACTCATACGCTTTTGTAGCGATAAGCAAGCTGACTGATGTACTCTCATGGGGACAACGTTAGAGGTCGCTAAAATTTAAATGAACAATTTGATTGAATGACTTATGATTGATTATTTCAATGCTCAATTACACAATAAAACAAGATCAAATACACATAAATTGATGAAAATTGAATACTAGTGAGTGACTTAAATGACATGCATTCTATGTCAAATAAATTGAAGATGCCTGAAGTTTGAACACCGAAATAAACAATAGAGAGTAGATGACTTGATTATTAGTAAGAATATGAGCACATAATTTGTTAGTAAACATAAATAAAATTTCTCGCCTATCATTTGAATTACACTATCTATCCCATCAAATGAGTTGAAAAGTCAAAGATAGATTTGAATCAAATTTAGAATCATTATAAAAATATGTTGATAAATGTAAGTGAGGGCTTTCTTAATGCACATTGAACAATATTATACTATACATTGAAAGAGAATTGAATTAATGCAAGTAAAATTTTCCCTAAAAGCTTTGAACTTGTTTGAACTTGCAAGAAGTCGTGAGAGAATTCAAGGGAAGGAGAAAGACTTTTCCTTTATTCAAGGAATGAAACCAATCGATGGCTCAACCACATTCTATTACAAATCATAAAATGAAGAGAATTTATTAATATGAAGATATGAGGTAATAGATTCTATTAAATATTAAAGTTAAAAAAGAGAGGAATTTCTATTAACTATCAAACTTTGGAAACATTGAAATCCATATTAAGCAAGAGCATCAATGCATGTCTCTGAAATGGGAATGAGATCTAAATTGAGTTTAATTCAATTCAAGAAGGCTTGTCCTTGAATATGGGCAGTTGTTATGATGGAGCCCATTATTGATCTTGTTATCACAGAGCAAAATGTGAAACACTCATTCCAGATTGACTGTATAAAGGCAGAATGAATAACAAATTCTTATGAATATTGAAAATTTGGAGTAAAAGATCTTTAATCAGTCTACTAATGCAATCAATAGATGCTTACTCTTAAAAAAAAGTGTGAGGATTGCGATTCAGTAATCGTTGTATATAAACATCTCATGAAAATTTAAAGAGTATCATGATGCTTTTTTATGAGATATTTTCTTTAATATAATTGATGAAAAATGATATGAAGATTGAATGAAAAGTTGTAGAAAATGTGAAGATTCTTTGAATGATAAAATTATAACGGCCTGAATCTTTCTTTTGGGTGAATTTCGCACTTGTAAACTTGTATGAATATAATTGCATGAAGTATGACTTTGCACATATCTTATAGCAGTCACTCCTTTGGTTCAAATATTCTAAAATATATGCAAATGATTGAATGAAAATAAATTCATTACACATATCTAGAATGAATATATTCTTATTCAAAGCTTGTACAAACTTTCAAATGAATGAATTGAACATGCATGCATTATGAGGTGATCCCATATTTGAACTCATCAGAGGATGCATGTAAACTACATGAATGGTGAAGTAGCGCATTCATTAAAAAAATAAAAGTTCTTATATGTAGCGCCTTGAAATTCATATATGTTTTCTTAAAATGAGATACTCACGTGTATTTCGAGGGATATCTTAAATTTAATTTTAAAAACCTCAAAACTTATGCAAATATTTTATGCAATGAATATACAAATATATGTAACTATTCAAAGTCAATCATTTGAAATACCACATGGGCCCACATAATGTCAATGCATGAATCTAGTGTCCGAGGATGATGCTGAGTTGATTCTCGCTTGAGGTCCGTTAACAAAACCTAAAAATTTAATAATTATATTATAATATTTTTAATCTAATAAAATCTATGGGAAGGTAATTTTGTCATATAACAGTAGATCTAATCCTCTATTATTAAATTAATAGAGTTAATAGGATCTGAAATAGTGCATCCACCCCGATGATGGTTGTGTTGAATGGAAATTTCACCCGGAGAGGGTATTACCATCAAAATAAATTCAAAATTTAAAGCCAAATTAAGATAAATTCAAACCTCATAAGGATATGAAAAATGCAAAAGAAATCAAATATAAATATTTAAATGAAGTTCAATCTCTAAAAACATAAAGCTAAAATCCAACTCACCGCAATTATTTGTCAAGGTGATAAATTAAGAAAACTCTAGCTCACCAAGGAGCCAAAGTCACATTAAGTGTATTTCTATATTCACTCTTAATCAATCGATGCCGTGAAGACGTTCGTGTCCTCCGACCATGTGGCTAATAGCTCCATATTATGCGCTACGATCGAGTCCTCTAACGTGGTTGCCAAATTGCACCATTATATTACGATCATGATTATAGCCTGTATGTTCCCTAATGACTCTACCTTTTGAGATGCGAATCATAGGTTGTACCTGATAAGGTAAAAAGTCTTTTTCAGCTAATTTGGACTTAAACTAGTCTCCTTAGGCAAAATCACCCCAGGTCTATAAGGATTTCTTGGACGACGTAACCCATGTATTGCTGATAAAGCATTCTCCTCTCTTTTCCCTCAAAAGAGGTGTCAACTGTCTTCATCGGACTGACTAGGTTTGAAGGCGATCAAGATCCGTAGTTCATACGGCAAGGCTCCAGTTTTCCCTCGAAAGAGGTGTCAATTGTTCTCGTTAGATCGATCGGGTTCGTAGGCGATCAAGGCCCGTAGTTCATATGGAGAGACTTTGGTTTTCCCTCGAAAGAGACGCCAACCGCCTCGCCGTGAATAACGGTTTGAGGTGATCAAGGCCCGCAATTCATACTGACCGGCTTGAAAGAGATGACAACTATCCGCCGACCATCGGTTCGACGATCACTCAGTAGTTCATAGACGAGCTCTAGTTTTCCTCAAAAGAGGCATATCAACTATCCTCGCCGGACCGAGGTTTGAAGGCGATCAAGGCCGTAGTTCATATGACAAGGCTCATTTTCCCTTGAATTAAGGTGTCCACTGCCCTCGTCATCGGGTTTGAGGCTGATCAAGGCCCGTAGTTCATACTCTGAGGCTCCGCTTTTCCCTCAAAGGAGGCCAAGCCCCTCGCCGGAGTGGAGGTGATCAAGGCCCGTAGTTCATACAACGAGGCTCCAATTTTCTCTCGAAAGAGGCTTCAACTGTTCTCATCGGACCGACCAGGTTCGGAGATGATCAAGACCCGTAGTTCTTACGGGGAGGCTCCAATTTTCCCTCGAAAGAGCGCCAAGCCCTGTCGACCGGTCAAGGTAATCAAGGCCCGTAGTTCATAGACGAGGCTCTAGTTTTCCACAAAGAGGTCAACCGCCATCGTGACCGGGTTTGGAGGCGATCAAGTCCCATAATCGACGAGGCTGGTTTTCTCTCAAAGAGAGGCCAAAGTCTCATCGATCGACCGAAGTGGAGGATCAGGCCCGTAGTTCATACGATGAGACTCCAATTTTCCCTCGAAAGTGGTGTCAACTGTCCTCGTCAGACTGACCAGGTTTGGAGGCGATCAAAGCCCATAGTTCATACGGAGAGGCTCCAATTTTCCCTCGAAATAGGCGTCGCCCTCGCCGTCACCAGTGATTGGAGGCGATCAAAGCCCATACCATACGAGGTTCTTTCCCTCGAAAGAGGCGTCAACTGTTCTCATCGGACCAATCGGGTTTGGAGGCGATCAAGGCCAATAGTTTCTACTTCTTCTTGTAGGAAATTGAATTTATTGAAACTCCAATAGATGGTTTAACTGTTGACAACTGCCAAGATGTCGGGGAGACGTCAATTAGGAACTATCCTTCGAATAACTCAGAAAGTCTGGCAGATAATCTTAGAGTATCATTTTCCATGATGTTACGATGCATAACTTGTATGGGGGGTGAATCAATGCCAAGGATTTTGACCCATCGAGGTTTTTTTGTTAAAGTGTTGATGACGTTAACTGTATGAAAGAGGTCAATCAATCGCCGGGATTTTGACCCATCCGAGGTTGTTTGTCAAATTGCTACTGACGTTAACTATGGGTCAATCAAATCCATCAAGAATTTTGACCATCCGAGGTTGTTTGTCAAAGTATTACTGATACGATCGGAAGAGGTCAAATTGAATCCACCAAGAAATTTTGACCTATCGGTTATTTGTCGAGTTTTATTTGACATTTAACTGGAAGAAGTTAATAGTTTTAACTCATCCGAGTTATTTTCAATGTATGACGTTAACCTATGTGGAAGATGTTAAGTATTTTGATTCTTGAGATTATCTATCGAGTATTACCGGACATTAACGCGGAGTTGGTACAAAGTTATGACATCGAGGTTGTTTGTGAGTGTTACTCGACGCTAACCGCGTGGATACAAAGTTATGACCATTCGTTTTTGTGAGTGTTACTCATAACATTTAACCTGCGGTAGGAGATCAAATCAAAAATATTCATTTGTAGCCAAAATTGTTTTTTGATCTTTGCCTTTTCATAAGTATTAACATTTCTCGAACCGATAATTAGATATCAATATTGATTTGAATAATCTTTTCAGATTAAGAGCCTCTGTTTCCAACAAAAAGTTTTGAATCTTTCTTCACGATCGACGCGATGGTCGCGGTGGTGAAGATCGACGAGATGTGGAGATGGCGACCGGCGACGATGGTCGGCGATGGTGACCGGCGACGATGGTCACTACGGACCGAAAGGTGGTGACGATGGTGACCAGCGATGGTTGACAATGATTGATGGTTGCAACCACGTAGTCGACGGCGCGACAGAAATAAGCGGATGACCAGACGATGGTTAAGCGACGACGGCAATAATGATCGACGGTTGACGCGAATGCCCGACGATAGTCGGCGATGGTTGACGACCGACAAATAAGATTGATGACACGGGTCGGCGCTATGGCGGGCGGCCGACGGCGACGGCCGGCGGTAATAAACGGAGGTGGTCGAACGCCGAGTGGTGGTAACGATTATGCTTGAGGATTTTCAGCTTTAAAGCTCTCTTCTCTTTAGCTTGGCTCCCCTTCATGTGAATGAGTTATTTATATTAGAGCGACGTTTATAAATGCATGCAAAATCCAAACCACTCCATCGACGGCTCAAAATGATTCCTTCAATCATCCGATGTATTTTAAGATTTGAATGCTCAAATGAAGTCGAATTAGAGATCTTAAGTTAGATCCGCTCATCAAGACACATTTTGACTATAAACACTCCATATTTAGAGAATGATATCGCAAAATTTTCAATTATATTTTAAGGCTTGATTAGTCTGACTCAAAATCGATTGCTTTTGACATCAAGATTCTGTTTAATGGAATTCTCATAATTACTAATTTTCTATTAATTTCTTTTTATCCTAGCACTAATTAAAATATATATATATATATATATATATATATATATATATATATATATATATATATATATATATATATATATATATATATATCATAATGCTCCAATAGGGCTAGCTCAGCAGCTAACTCTCCGGATATACTATCGAAAGGCAAGGTCAGTATGAATCCAGGCCATATTTAGATGAAATCAACGGCATGGGAAGGCTGCAAGGGCCGATGAGGGAGCTTGAGTACCAAGCAAGTCTAACTCAAGCTACTGAAGCGTAACAGAGGCAAGTCTATTCTTCTTTGATTACGTTTGATCTTTGTGAAATGATAACATTATTTGATGCAGCTCATGATGCTGACTTATTATGATAATAAAAAGTATAAATTATAGTGTACTTGATCCCAATTTGTTAGTTAGTTTTTTTTTTTTGTGTGACTAATTTATTTTGTTTTGTGGGACTTCTCATAAGCAAATTATTGTTTGGAAGAACTGTGGTCTACTAATAACAGATTTGTGATGATACTCATATGCGATTTCTTGCTGATAGTTGATTTTAGCCAATGTTTTTAAAAATATACATGCTAAATTTTACCAATATATTTTTAAGATTAAAAAAGATAAATCGATATACCACCACAAAAGCAACAACTAAGGAAGATCCAAAGCATGTGTCACAGTGAGAATGATGATGGAGAGGACCTAAATCAAAATTGACAAAACTAATAATATGGCCAAGTAAAGGAGTTCAAGAAATTTCATAGAGTTGAACACTGAGTTTAGTGAAACCATCTTGAGAGGAGTAAACAAGATGACATGAAGATTGAGAGGTGTTGATGCCCAACTATTTAATCAAAAGATTACTTGGAAGAGAGAGAAAAATCAGAGAAATAATAAGAAAGCTGATATAAAGAAGAGAATAGGAAATCATCAAGTAGTCTTTGTTAGTGCCCACATTTGGGTAACCTATACTATGATAAATTAAATAAAAACAATTTTCCAACAACACATTTATTATAAAAGATGGAGAATTAGTATGTTTTAACATAAAATAATTGTAGATATTATCATAGGATGCTCATGTGTAGTAATGGCGATAAGGTTTTCCATAATGCTTTGTGATTGGCTCTTCCCTTGATTTAGTGTGAAGAAACTAGTAGGAGCCATCCCCAATGTCTTGTATATCCCAAGAAGTCTTTTATCATTTCTTGTTAGTTCAATGCAATGAGGCCACCTAAAATGCATCATGTATCCTTGGAGCAACCATAGGTTGTAAATATATGTTATATTGTGCTACTTGAAGGCATTTAGTTGAGCCATAATGAGGAGGGTCCGAGACATGTTTCATAGTGATCATTTTAATTATGTTGGTCTCATTTGATTACTAAAAGAGGCAACCAAAAAATAAAAATAAAATGCAATTAAATTAAAAGAGTTAAGGTTAAATAGGATTAAACAGTTTAATATTATAATTTTTGACTTAAAATTAATTTAAATTTATCTCAACATTTTGGTAGAGTTCTACATGCATGTTATAACCATTCTAACATAAGGTCACATTGTCCTCTTAAAACATGAATTAGAGAGCTTTATTACTCCCATGGTTAGATGAGCCCCACTTTAAGAAATTTGGTCTCTCCTACTCAATCCATCTTCATTTCCAAACATGATGATACCTACATTGATATAAAAAAGATGATTGAATACTTAATCAACAAAGTTAAAGAAGTTAATTCATAATATGAATAATACCAACAAAGTGGTGCATTATATAACTAAGAAAATTATATTAAAAATATTCAACAAAGAAATAAAAAAGAGTTTACGTAACATATTTTTTTTTCCTATCATGCATTTAGATCTATGCTCCTCATACACCTACTTCTTTCAGAAACTTATCTTTATCTTTTGTATTGTTTTCTTCATCTTCATCATTCTTAATGCTTAACTCATATATTTATTTTCTCAACTTCTCTTTCTGTCATGAATCAAAGTATCGATATCAACGCCTTTCATTTTTGATTTGCATGAAACTATAAAGTTTTACATAACAATTTGACATCCTTAAGAATTTTAAGATTCTTGATCTTCAAAATAGAAGTGATACAATGTATGCTATATATGTTACTCTTTGATAAAAAAATATCATCGTGTTCATTAACATATAATGACCCTCTAATTATAGGATGTTATGTCTCTTAGACCAATTTTACAAACCACATAACATTCACTTCCATCTTTTTATTTAGATAGAAACTTTGATAAAAAAAAATGCAAAAATTGATAAGTTAAAATAAAAGACTGGTAAGTAAGAAGCTTTACATTATGTTTAATTTCCAAGAGGTCCTAATAATCAACATTAACCACACATTCAAAATTATCATGCTAAGCACATTTAATTAACCCATCATTATATCATACACAGTCTAGCTTAAGCCATCTCTCTCCTCTAGTCAACAAAACTGTCAATAATGAGTATTATAATATAAGAAATGAGTCACTTAGTACCTTCATCATTTTTATTTTTATTTCTCAAACCACAATCTTTTTCTTCATCTCGAGAATTTACATATTATCTATCTATAAAGACACACAATTTTATTTACATGTGTCTTATTATGATAATAATTAGTCAAAAAATTGTTTACAAACCAGACATTTTTGCTTAGCTTAACGAAGAAAACATATTTATTGAAGCTTTTGCCATGCAAAAGATTGGCCTAGGTTAAAATCCTTTATTTTATAGATTTTTTGGATTATTGCTTTTTGAGCTCTTTCGAGCCAGTTTGAGCTTATACGAGCCATTTCGAATAATTCGATCCGAACACGAATACTAAAATTTCGAGCTATTTCGAGCATGAGCCAAACATGAATAGAGTAATTTTCAAACGAGCCGAACACAAACAAAAATTTGGCTCTCTCAAATTCGGCTCGTTTACACCCCTAATGATAATAACTCAGAATGGGCTTGCCTATGTTGATGCCCTTAAGCTATAATGAGTGATATTTTATGCTATAGATAACCCTATCCAATAGCTTTTAAAGTCTTTATTTCAATCCTCCCTCAAATATCAACATCTATATCATTCACTTCAACCATACAAAACCAACATATATTACTGTAATTACTTCAATTTATATATGAAGCTTTTTTTATCGTCATATATATGAAGAGAATATATCAAAGAATAAATGCGATACACCAAAACTATAGCTGGCATTGTTTCTAAAAAAGCATGAAAATGAGAAAACAAAATTATCAATATATTATATATATATATATAGATATATATATATATATATATATATATATATATATATATATATATATATATATATATATATATATATATATATACATATATATATATACACTTTTATGGTTTTTTTGACTATTTCTACGATAAAACTATAATATATTCGAATATTTATCTTAAAGTTTAATTCATAGACGCCATGCTCGATCAATCATGAACGGATCTATTCTACTTCTGTTTAAGTAATTCATGCTCTTCTTCTAAACACGTGCCATATGGCGATATGGATCTAATTCAGCTGATGATACATATAGTTATTTAATTATCTATTTGACTATCGTACATATTAATGTTAATGTTGTAGCTTTCTTAATCTATGTTCATGACAATACTATTATCAAATCTTTAACATCGGGTATTCATTCTTTTAATCACTATTAATATCACAACTACAACTATATCACTATATTACAACTCATCGTACAAACATATTTGGCTCAATGACTAGTTATCATAAGAGATGTCAATCTCCTTAGTGGAGCTTCAGTATTTTCAATCACCCTAGGCCTCTAAAATTTTCTTTTCATTAAGCCTCTATCCTTAGCTACTTTAAGAAGATTATGTATTATGACAGATAGCGTTTCAGGTTGTCTCCTCTGCAGTGATGGAGCTTGACATTGTTGAATCCGAAAGACTGCTTTACTTCACCAGTTGAGCTATTCCTTTTTACCCATTTTAGATTATCAAAGTTGTTATGAGTAGGAATACTCGCTTTTGGCGGCAGTATTGTTTATTCACTGGGTCATTCAAATGGGATCTGATGAACCCTCAGCTTAGCATTTCTTCTTCTTCTCTGCCTTCTGGTTAATTTTCTTCTTGATGAGGAAGCTTCATGATCATGCTTTCCAGGTACGAAAGGTTCAATCGGTGAAGCAATTGTACCATGAGGTATTAAAAACACAGTTTTCCCACTAACGATTCTTTTCATCACGGGGGCTTCAGATTGACCTAGTCTTTTAAAAACTGAAGTTCTCTATCGGGAGAACTCCTTAAGAGCAGTTGGTTGCTGAAATGGTTGGTGAGCATGACTAATAGAAGCTTTAGTAAACTGAGACTTCCCGACATGACCTCGGACGAGTGTACCATGGGTGGGTACTTCAGGAGTTGCAGCTATGATAGCTGAAAAATTCAAGCTACCAAATTGAATGGTAGCTCCAACATCTTCTATGTTGACAAAGGCGTTAGCTAAGCACATGTTCGCACCATGCCCTAGCTGGACAGTGAAAGGAGTGCTCTGTAGATTCATTCTACAAAAGTGAAAGATGGAGATTAGTAATTAGTAATTGTTATTTCACCCTATACTTTTAAAATGCAGAGGTACTACATAATAAAATAATAGTATAATAATATTCGAATAATTCATTCACATTAGTAATTTGAATTTATTACACATTTAAATTACCATTTTTTGTTTTGAATTTTTGAATATTTTACTGCACTATAGAGAATATATGACTAGCCAAAGATGGAAAGAGAATCATGTCCCTAGTAGAGTCGCCAGAAATCTGTGGGCTCCAAAAATTCACCACCGACCTCTCGATGAATGAAGATGTGATTTTAATGTCAGTGTAATTTTCAGAAGATAGATAGAATAGTAGATAAGACACCACATAGAGATTTCGCCCTCATTTGGTGAGGACTTTAGATCGGTCGTTTTCAGAAGCAAGCCCTACAAGCACTAATTACCCTCCCAAGTGAGAGAGAGAACTTTCGAGGCTGTTAGTCGCTAAATGCATGATATAAGAAGATCATGTGGAGTTCTAAGATTTAGAATTTATGAAATTCATCATCTTAGCTTAAAGCGGATGATTGGGGGATTGATGATGTGCTCGATCTAGATCTTATGGTTCCATCATCCTGGGCTGTTGCCGTCCCTAGTCTACTTAGTCAGAGGAGGTGGTTGACCTAACCTGATCGAAAGATTCTCATCTGTAACACTTGTGTTACGTCATCCAAGAAATCCTTGTAGACATGGGGTGGTGTTTGTCTAAGGAGACATGCTTAAGTCTACCTTAGCTGATAAGGGCATTTTACTCTATCAAGTATACCCTATGATTCATAACCAAAGACGAGCCATCAGCATACCACGGGCTACGGTCGGATCGTAATATAATGGAACCCATCGCCAAACCACCCATCGAGGACTCGTCATAACGATCATCTGTGGAGCCTTACTATCATAAAATCACACGCTCCATGTCCCCGCATGCATTGATTGAGAATGAACATAGTAAATCACTTGATTTGACATTGACTCCTTCGTGAGCTAGAGTTTTCTTAATTTGTCACCTCGAACAAATAGTTATGGAAGGTGGATAGATTGAGTTTTACTTTAAGCTTTTAATGATTGAATTTCATTTAAGCAGTTTTTAGATTGATACTTGATTTAAGTTAATTTGATTTGAAATTAGAATCATATTTTGATGAAAGTATCTCCTCCAGTTGAAATCATCATTCAACATAGCCACCATCGGGGTAATTAATTGATTAAATCGAATATATTTGAGAACTTTAGATCTTGCCAACCCTGCTTAACTCCTAATAGAGGATCAGATCTACTGTCACATGACAAAATTAGCTTCTTAGATATTTTACTAAGTTGAAATTCTTATAGTAGATTTTTAAGTTTTGTTATCCCGGATCCAATCCTAAGACTAAATTGGGAAGCAACCCGAAAGATTCTCATTTGAATTTAAGCATTCAAAGATGGAGCTTATGCGTATATTTAAGAATGCCATTAACGCCTTCATTTTCTCTTGCTGCATGCGCTAATTTAGTGTAGAAGGCATTTTAAATTGATATAATGTCTTAGTAGATCTTTTGGATTAATATTGAATTACTTTCTTTTATCCCAAGTTGATTAGTCTTTGAATATTCAATAGACTTTCACTTATGATAATTCTCAAATTCATCACTAATTATACTCAATTTCTCCTTGATCTAATTCGAGTATTTGATAAGGCAACGAATATACTTCAAACATTTTCCAAGGATTCATCGCTTATGCTTATTAGCAATCATTCAATGTCATGGAAAATCTCTGATGAATTCTTTAACTTTCTTCAATTTATTTGGGTATATTTGGAGAGTGTATCGTCATTCCAAGAGGCTCTCTTATGCTTTGATTTAATGTCCGATTGATATTTTCACCTCATTTGATATCAGGTCTAATTTTCAATTATTCAATTATCTTTATGATTACTTATTTGTTAATTTAACACTTTGAGTGTTCAATAAAAGGATCTATTCACATAAATAAACATCAACTCCAATATCCTTAACACATCATTAGGTTTCATATTTAGTGAACGTCCGGACTTCAAGTTTTGTTATAATTCCTTTATGAATTTAACATTTAACTCCCCCCATCTCAGTTAAAACTTGTTTAGTCCTCCCTCCCTTTTTTGTTTGAGAAATTTGCGAGAACATAGACTCACTTAATTTTTTTTTGTAAGAATGGGTCCTTCATTACTCCCTCCAATATCTATAAATAAAGCTAAGAGAGGGTCTTTCACTTTATTCCACTTGTTTGAGAAGTTGTGTTGCCTTGGAGTCTGAGAGGGGAGATAATCTAATTCCATTTCAAATAAGTGTTTTATTTCTTTCAAACTTTCTTTAGGTGTTCGCCATCTTTTTTTTTTTTTTTTGATTTAAGGCTTATCGTTGTATTTATTATGCATTTCTTATTTAGTTTTAAGCTTAGATGATTTCAATTTTAATTTTCTTAAATCTAGAATTTCTATCAAAATTCTTAACATCTAACAATTTGAATTTTCGGCCACGACCGATAAGCTGACGGTTTGGTATACACCTCACGATTTTTTATCTCGCCATGCCCGATGAATAAGGCTTTCAAACCTACAAAGAAACACATAACATACAATCCATAGACACAATATTTTCTCTTTTACACATTCAAACTCAAATTTATTGCACATTCACGAAAGCTGAGGGAGATGGGGAGGGAGATGCCGGAAATCAAGAGAGGAACCCACCTGATGACGGTGTTCCTCTTTAGCTGCGGTAAGAGGAAAGTTCGGAAGGAGACGGAGAGAGAGATGCCGAAAACCAAGAGAAGAATCCGCCTGATGACGATGTTCTTCTTTGGTTGCAGCAAAAGGAAAGGTTGGAAGGATGAAAATCAATGGATGTGCATTTAATTTGAAGAAGGTTATGCTTTCTATTTTAGGAAATGGATCCAGAAGGGGGGAAGGGAGTTTTCGGCCAAGGATGAGGGAAAGAGGAAAATTTCAGTTTTGTGAGGATGAGGAAAAGAGGGAAATTTCGGATTGGTGAGGGTGAGGAAAAGAGGGAATTTTCGGGATGGTGAGGGTGAGGGAAAGAGGGAATTTTCGGAATGGTGAGGGTGAGGGAAAGAGGGAAATTTTGGATTGGAAGAAGTGAGGGAAGTGGAGAAGGAAGGGTTTTCGATTTGAGAAAAAATGAGGGGAAGAGGAAGGAGAGGGTGAACCTTATCCTTGCTTGCGGTTGGAGAGAAGACGAAGAAAGGGGAAGGTCTTGCGTGCGATTTGGACGGGAGAGAGGGGAAAAACGAGAGAGGAAGAAGAAGAGCCCAAGCTTTTGTGGCTTGCCGTTGAGAAGAAGAAGAGAAGAACAAGGAATGGTTACATCGACGGCTAAGGAGTCGAGAGCTGGATGTGTGAATCGAAAGAGAGGGAGACTAACCATGCGTGAAGAGGGAGATCCAGCCGCTTGGTAAAGAGATCGCATTCGAATGCCAGGAGGAAACGAGGGGATTTAGGGATTTAGGTTAGGTTAGTTTGAGAGATTTTGGTTATAAATGAGTTTAGCTAATTAATAATTTCTTGTTTAAACACTTAATCGATTTTAATGTAAATTTTATGCCAACAAGCTCATGTAGTTAATATATATATCAATATTAGATTATTCAGATGTTCTGGATGCAACAACGCAGTCCGTTTTACGATCGGAGGTTGTTTGGTTCAAATCGATGTCAAATTAGATCAATTTCAGCTTAAAATGTATGTTATCATTTCCGACTGCTCGATTTTCACGCGAACTTGTCCCAATTGAGCGCAAACAGTCTTACTTGATAGATTTCGACGTTTCGAAACTAAAGAGACAATCAATATTATAAACAGAGGTTGTTTGGTTTAAGTCGGCGTCTCCTGACCTCGATATGAGTGTAGGCTCGTTAACGACTCGATCGTTTGATCAGTTGATCATTAGGTTGTGCAATATTTATATTCTAACTAGTTTCGATGTTCTAAATGTAATGGCAAAGTCCGTTCATTAATCAAAGATCATTTCGACTGATTTTGGTGACGTCCAGTATATTTTAGTCTCGATTTACACGATATCACTTCCGATCATTTGACATTTGGACATACTTGTACGAATTGAGTGCAGACAATCTCATTTGAATTATTGATTCTTGTTAAGCATCTTCAAAGTTAAGATGAAGTTTTAAGCTGGTCTCTAACAAAATGATCATGCACTTGATACTGTGAACTAAATATAGGATAGTTGGCTTAGAAGAAGCGTACGTAGCTAATAATGAAGGCCTATTTTAATACACTATGTATGCATATCCAAACATTCATTCAAGTGATATATATGCTATATGATTTCTAGGATAAAAGTCACGATTTAAAGTGATTCAATGACATTTAAAACATAATATTCACTAAGTATAATAATTCCTTGTATGGAATGTTGCCCATATCTGTTACTAGCTTAATAATGTTCTGTTTTACATTAATAAAACATTTAAAATAATTCTTTATCTTTAAACACATATGTCAATACATTCTAACATAGAACAAATAAATATACACTATTTATGATAAATGGAGGAAAAGATATCCCAAAAATATAATTCAAACCAATAAAAATCAACTAAAAATTCATATTTCTAATTTTCTATATATTTAATTTTACAAAAACTTAAAGAAAGTGTATATATATATATATATATATATATATATATATAATTAATACAATTATTGTTTCACTATGCAATTATTTGGATATATTGCATTAAATCACATAATTTATTATTACCCTAAAATAGACTTGCCATTATTGGCCTCTAAACATATGTATAATTTGAACTTCTTGATTCAACAAAATAGTATTTCTTAATCCTTCATATAATATCTCTTATTCCTTCATTCAACAAATAAATATACAAAGTTATAAGCTTTTTTTTTTTTGTTCTCAGATATGGCCAACACTACTCTTCTCCTCACTCTCCCATTCCTTCTCCTAATCTCTAGTGGTAAGTTAATAAACTGAAATAATATTTGCATGTGTGATATAAAGAAATTTTTATATATATATATATATATATATATATATATTGCATATTTTTTAAATTGATTATAATTTGAATTAATGCAGGGATATCGTCTTCAACTGGCAGCAACAACAAGGCTGCAGAAGAAATGGTGGGGGAAGTTAAATAGAATTCCAATTCCATGCTTCCATGATGGAGACTGTGAAGCTCTCTGTACGGCCCCTGATGCATGTTCAGACTTCTGTAGCCATCCCTGTGACGCCTGGAAATACCTGAATACTCATTGCTGGTGCTACTGCAAAGAAAAAAAAAAACTTTAATTAATTAATTAAGTATATTATATTATAGGAATATTAATTCTGCATAAATAAATGTATCATTATCTTGGAGATTTGATTCTGGTGGTTTGAAGCTCAATTTTTTTTTTTTTTATAATTAAGGACTATTTTTTTAATTTTTAATTTTGTGGAAACAAATATTTAATTGCAACAAATTACACATGAATGATCAGTCCAATGGAAGGAAAACAATATGGAGAATCCCTAATTTTTTAAGGCTCTCTATGCTAAAGCTATCAAAAACTCTCAATATTTTTCTCTCTCTAATGTGCGCCATGTTTAAAAGATCTTTTAGTATGTAATAGTTTTAATATATTAAGACTAATAATAATAATTCTATAATAATTAATGTGAATAAATATTATAAAAATGCAAAGAGAAAATATCATGAGTTGTTTATCATTATTTTTAGTAATCATGATATGGTGAAGTTATTTTCATCTAAAACATCTTAATGCGTAACTATAAGTTTTACTCTCAAAATTTACTATTTTCGAGGGACTTAGTGATTGAATTAAGGAATGTCATTAACATAAGATTGTGTTTAATTTTGTTAGCTTTCTATGATGTGTTAGAACTTAAAATTTAGATGATATATGTTTGTGAGTATTGCTCTACTTTCTTTTAATATTTTGAAGAATATATAAGTAGAATTGCATAGTGTCATCATCATAGGTCCATAACAATTGTGTAACTTTTTGTTCACATATAAGAACAAAAAATTTAAATAAGATGACTAAGTTATGATTAAAATACTTGGTGGAGGTTAGTACATTTGAATTTATAAACGTAGTTTATTTTTTAGAAGTATGATTAATTGATTATATAGGGTTAATTATGATTAAAATTAATAATAAAAATTATTGAAAAATAATATTTTTTATATAACTTAATATCAATATAATTACTTAAATATTATAATTAATATATGGTTAATTTGAAAGAAAGTATGGAGAAAACTTAAAGGTGAATGTGATTAACTAGTTTATTAGGTGGCATGATAATATATAAGAAATTTGACTTCTAAAAACTTCTTTCTTCAACAAAACTCTAAAGAAAAATATGGGTAAGTGTTGGAGCTAAGAGGAGAAGAGGAGCAATTCTAGGATTCCATTTAATAAGCTTGTGAAGATATCATGTAAATTAACTCATATAAAGATTGTTTTTAGTTGAATTTTTATATATACTAGTACCATAATTATACAAATATGTAAAGCATCCAGCTTGAATTAAAAATTAATATAAAATATTTATGATGTGAATAATTAATATTAATGTAGAGATATAAACTCTTAAGTAAATAGAGAAGGATCGTACAAAATATGTTTAAATTATGACATAAAATCTTGCATAAATAATGGCTTATATTATTTTACATATGTAGTAGTATGCATATTTAACAAATTATTAATTTTGCAAATGATTGAAAGATATGTGCATACTTGAAGGACGACTAAATGAATCATTCACAATTGGATAGGTCTGAAGATTATTCCGTTAGATTGAGAATAGACCGAGGGTTCACGACAGAAAATTTTTCAAAATTTGCGATTACTGGCGAAACTAGAAGCCGAAGCCTTCATCAGATCAGGTCGAGAATGACGTTGTTGAGGTTGCTGAACCCATGTAATCAAGGTTGGTGGTGATGAAATCAGCGTTGCAGCTAACTGAATAAATTATGTGTAGATTCCAATGGTCTCTCGAAATTAGGTCTATAAGAGATCGAATATCTTAATTGTTTAAGCATCTGGAAATGCATCAGATCACATTGCCCTTTAAGTAAGCCTTGATTTCTTGCTTAGGTATTCAGACAATGATTATATTTGCTAAAGATCCTGATGCTAGAAAAAGTACTTCTGGAGCTGTGTTCATGTTAGATTCTGGGGCTGTCTGCTAATCATATAAAAAGCAATAAATAGTAACTCGGTCAACCACAGAAGCTGAATTTGTTGCGAAGAATGTTGGAAGTTCTAAGCAATCAGCAACACGATCTAGTTCTGATATATTCTGATAATCCTTCTGCAGTAAAACTTACAAAAAATCCAGTTCTCCATGGAAGAAGCAAAGACGTTGATGTAAGGTTTTACTTTTTGCATGATTTATGCAAGCATGAGTTATTGACTTGGTATTCTGCAAAATAAAGAACAGGTTATTGCGCATATTTTGACTAAGCTCCTTAAGCCCGTTGCTCATGAAGAAGCAAAAGAAGTATGTTTGGGTTTTGTTCTTCAAAATATGCTGTCCAAGGATGGACTATAAAGAGTGCTGTAGACCGTATTGAGAATTAATTTATCTTACAAAATTAAAGTTATACATGCAAACTCAGAATGAAAATTTCTTATAAATTCACACAAACTCTCTTTTAGTAGCTTTAATTTTCTTCTTCTCTTTCTTCTCTCTCGGAAGCTCTTGCATCTCAATTGATTTTTAAACCTTAAAGGAAGCAGTTATTGTGGGCTCCGAAAATTCGCCAACAACCTCTCGACATTGAAAGTATGATTTATGTGTCAGTGAAATCTTCAAAAGATAGATGAGATAGTAGATAAGACATGACAGAGAGATTTCGACCTCATTTGGTGAGGACTTTAGATATGGTTCCACGCTTCTTATAAACGCAAGCACCTATAATTAATTACCTCTCTCAATGTTGAGAGTGAACTTTCGATTAAGGCTAGTCATTAGATCGCTAAATGCGTGTAGTAGAAAGATGTGGAGTTTAAAATTTAAGATTTAGAATTTATGAAATTCATCATTATTAGCTTAAAGCGGATGGTTGGGGGAATGATGACGTGCTCGATCTAGATCGCATGGTTCCGTCATCGCGGGCTGTCATGGTCCCTAGTCTACTTAGTCAGAGGAGATAGTCGACCCAACCTGACCGAAGGATCCCTGTCAGTAGCCATGGGATGCGTCTTCCAAGTAATCTTTGTAGACCTGAGGTGGTGTTTGTCTAAGGAGATAAGCTTAAGTCTACCTTAGATCATAGAAGGCTTTTTTCCCTATCAGGTGTACCTTATGATTCACCTCTTAAGGTATAGAGCCATTGAGGAGCATATGAACTACAGTCGTGATCGTAATATAATGGTGCCATTCGGCATCAACCACCCGATCAGAGGACTCTGGTCATAACTGCATCATATATGGAGCCTATTGACCAAATCACACAGACAGAGGACACATGCCATGTCCTTACTGGTATAAGATTGATTGAGAGTGAATATAGAAATACATTTGATTTGACATTGGCTCCTTTGTGAGCTAGAGTTTTCTTAATTTATTGCGGAAGGTGGATTGAGTTTTAGCTTTAAGTTTTTAAATTGATGATTTTCATTTAGTCATTTATAATTTAGTGATTTGTCTGATTTGACATTTGGATTAACACTTGATTTAAGTTAATTTGATCTGAGATTATAATCACATTTTGATGGAAGTATCCCCTCTGGTTGAAATCTCCATTCAACACAGCCATCATAGGGGTTTATGAGTTTGTTTGATCATTTAATTTATTGTTTCAGATCTTGTCGACTCTATTAGTTTAATAATAGAGGATCAGATCTACTGTCATATGACAAAATTAGCTTCTCAGATATTTTAATAAGTTGATAAATTTTATAATAATTAAATTTTTAGGTTTTGTTAACCCGGACCCGGTCTTAAGACCAAACTGGATTACAACCAGCCCAGCATCCTCAGAAACTAAGTTTAAGCATTCAACATAGTGTCGAGGCCCATGCGGATATTTAATAATTCAGATAATTTTATTTCTAAATCAATAGATTAATTTCATATTTTTACTTAATTTCAACTTAGCATGCATAGAGCATATTCAGGTATTTATAGCTTAGATAATTTCATCTAATTAACGAAATCATTGACTTTGAAAATCATAATTAGAATGAAATACTTTAATTTTTGGATTGAAAAAAGCTCCATAATTCATGGAGAATTTAATTTGGCATCGCCTTCTGTCTTCTTGTATGAATGATTGTAGATTCGGTGGCGTTCAGTTCATTCATTTAAAAGCTTGCATAAGCTCTAAACCACTTGAATATGACATAAGTTTGCTTCAAGAGATGTGTAATCGATTCACATTCATTAAAATACTTGCACATGTCTTTCAACATTTAAGTGTAAGTAATTAGCCATTCAACATAATATATCATATAAAATTTAAAGCATACACATTGAAGCAAGATCATTTACCGTGAAGTGCATGTCAAACTATATGTTTGAGTCACTTACACATGCAATAATACAACAGGCTTGGACACAGAGTAGCTCCATCATATATGAGAATATTTGCATGTATTTTGAAGCTATAAATTTAGATGATAGCTTGATTTCTGGTTTGCATGGAAATTGAACTCCTCAAAAATACTTCAATGAATCAATGTAATGTAATATTCAAGTTGATTCATCTTCTTTTTGATGGTTCTTCATTTGGTTTGTCTCTAATGGATAATCAACTCTAACTTGTCTTACCAAGAAGATAAATCAATGGTTGGATCATGTTTTGAAGATGAGACCATAAAACTTTGCATAAATGATTAATCCCTTCTATGATAAGGAATAGCTTTTATACAAGTTAACAAGTTACTTTGAAAGAATATTTTCTCCTAGTGGAATGAAAAAGTAACTTAATTAAAATTGACAATTTATGAACTAATAAAGGTGGAGAGAGTCAATAAATGATTTGTTGACACATAAGTAATGATCATTAATTATAGCTTATTATTCATTTTATTTTATTCTGTATAATTAAGTACTAAAAATAATTTTCATAGGCTATGTATTTTCGTATTAAATATTGAACAATCTTATATGTATTGAGAATTAAAATATGGTTGAAAGATTCACATTGTGGATTCCATATACATAGCTTGAGTTCTTGCACTAATGAAGTCACTCTATTAAGATAATTTTTAAAATTTTTTTAATTAAACGTCCAACGATGCCACAAGCATCTCATTTGAGCTAAAATGACTTTGCTGTTGGGCAATTTGTCTCTATAAAGTATCTCAATTGCATCACATGAGATTATGATAGAAATCAATTATTTTATATCATAAATGACATCAATTTCAGAGTAATTATTATAGATATTGCTTTCAAATTAAAATCTCCATTAAAACTAATTTTGAGAATCTCCATGAAATTCAACAACATCCCTTGCTGCATGACTAGGTAATAATATCTCAAAAGGAAAATAGTTTGGTTCTTTACCCTTAAATCTCAAAAGGAAAATAGTTTGGTTCTTTACCATTAAAGTAAGTAGTTATTGTGGGCACCAAAAATTTGCCAACGACCTCTCGACATTGAGAGTATGATTTATGTGTCAGTGAAATCTTCAAAAGACAGATGAGATAGTAGATAAGACATGACAGAGAGATTTCGACCTCATTTGGTGAGGACTTTAGATATGGTTCCAGGCTTCTTATAGGCGCAATCACCTATAATTAATTACCCCTCTCAACGTTGAGAGTGAACTTTCGATTAAGGCTAGTCATTAGATCGCTAAATGCATAGCGTATAGTAGCAGCATGTGGAGTTTAAAATTTAAGATTTAGAATTTATGAAATTCATCATTATTAGCTTAAAGCGGATGGTTGGGGGAATGATGATGTGCCCGATCTAGATCGCATGGTTCATCATCGCGTCTATATATGGTCTAGTCTACTTAGTCGAGAGAGGTATGACCCAACCTCGACAGGATCCTAAGCCATGGATGCCCAAGTAATCTTTGTAGACTAGTGTTTGTCAAGGAGATAAGCTTAAGTCTACCTTAGATATAAGGCTTTTTATCGTGTGTACCTTATGATTCACCTCTCAAGGTAGAGCCATGCAGCATATGGCTAGGGATCGTAATATAATGGTATTCAAAGAACCACCCGATCAGAGGACTCTGGTCATAACTGCATCATATGTGGAGCCTATTGACCAAACCACACAGACAGAGGACACAGGCCATGTCCTTACTGGTATGAGATTGATTGAGAGTGAATATAAAAATATATTTGATTTGACATTGCTCCTTTGTGAGCTAGAATTTTCTTAATTTATCGCTTTCAGCAAACAATTACGGAAGGTGGATTGAGTTTTAGCTTTAAGTTTTTAAATTGATGATTTTCATTTAGTCATTTATAATTTAGTGATTTGTCTGATTTGATATTTGGATTGACACTTGATTTAAGTTAATTTGATCTGAGATTATAATCACATTTTGATGGAAGTATCCCCTCTGGTTGAAATCTCCATTCAATAAAGCCATCATAGGAGTTTATGAGTTTGCTTGATCATTTAATTTATTGTTTCAGATCTTGTCGACTCTATTAGTTTAATATTAGAGGACTAGATCTACTATCATATGACCTATTAGTTTAATATTAGAGGATTAGATTTACTGTCATATGACAAAATTAGCTTCTCAGATATTTTAATAAGTTGCAAATTTTATAATAATTGAATTTTTAGGTTTTGTTAACTGACTACCCCTAAGACCAAATTGGATTGCAACCAAGAAGATCCCCACACTAAGTTTAAGCATTCAACATAGTATCCCATGGGTATTTAATAATTCAGATAATTTTATTTCTAAATCAATAGATTAATTTCATATTTTCACTTAATTTCAACTTAACATGCATAGAGCACATTCAGATATTTATAGCTTAGATAATTTCATCTAATTAACGAAATTTTTGACTTTGAAAATCATAATTAGAATGAAATTCTTTAATTTTTTGGATTGAAAGAAGCTCCATAATTCATGGAGAATTTAATTTAGCATCGCCTTCTGTCTTCTTGTATAAAGGATTGTAGATTCGGTGGTGTTCAGTTCATTCATTTAAAAGCTTGCATAAGCTCTAAACCACTTGAATATGACATAAGTTTGCTTCAAGAGATGTGTAATCAATTCACATTCATTAAAATACTTGCACATGTCTTTCAACATTTAAGTATAAGTAATTATCCATTCAACATAATATATCATATAAATTTTAAAGCATACACATTGAAGCAAGAGCATTTACCGTGAAGTGCATGTCAAACTATGTGTTTGAGTCACTTACACATGCAATAATACAACAGGCTTGGACACGGATTAGCTCCATCATATATGAGAATATTTGCATGTATTTTGAAGCTATAAATTTAGACGATAGCTTGATTTCTGGTTTGCATGGAAATTGAACTCTTCAAAAATACTTCAATGAATCAATGGAATGTAATATTCAAGTTGATTCCTCCTCTTTTTGATGGTTCTTCATTTGGTTTGTCTCTTATTTTCATAACTTACTGATTAATATAGTTCTTTATTCTCATACCTTATCATATAATAGATTTCCACATTCATATGAAACATCCTTAGATATTTCAAGCTTGTGACTAGATCAACCCATGCTATGAATAACAGTGCATTCTCTCTTTTTTGTTCGACCTTCAACTCCATAGAATTCCCTCATGCGAATGTTTATTTTAATCAGGCATTATTGTTAAGACTTCAAGTGCTTGAATTGGAGTTAGGTCTTATGTTATGATGTGTGTAGGAGATTTATTTAAAGTCTCTCATATTCAGGATCTTCTTAATGAGTTTTACTACTTTGTAACATGTCATTGAAGGGTCTTAATATTTCATAAAATATCGTTGAATATTTTAACTCACATACAAGCAAACTTATATCATGATTGTAGGTGTCTTCTCTCTATTGAACTTAACATTCAATCTTGCAATTCTTCTACAAGCATTCATTTCAAGTACTCCCATTTGCAGATAGACTTTCAAGTCATTGCAAGCTTCATTGAAGTGTTTAAGATTGAATATTATTTGAATCTATTTTCATATGAGAATGTGCTTTCAACTATACTATAAGTTTTGTTCGTGCTGATATAAATGACATTAAACCCAATTAGAGTTCAATTTTTTATTCCACTTCAAGTCCTACTTTATTCAAAATTAAGTTTATTTCTCACAAATACATTATGAGTCTAATATTGATCTCAAATTTCATTATATTTGACTTGAGTGTTTTCGTTTGTATCAATATATGAAGCAACAAACTTCAAGCATTCATTTGCTGAAGTACTAAGCAAATGAACTCCTTTTTTACTTAATACATTCTCACATAATAATAATACATCTTGTGTCCATTTAAATTCAATTTTGTAAAATTTTTTAGGACTTCATGTCATATTTAAATTAATATCCAATTAATTTTTAATTTAAGTCCCAAAAATTTGACGAAATGTCGACAACATTTCGGCATAGGAGTGCCACATCTAACAGTTTTTTGGGCATGTCCGTCACCCCCTGATGAGGTGAAGATTGATGTTTTGAGACACCTCAACTGATTTTCATCTCATCACGCCCAGATGAGTGTAATGAGGCCTTCAAACATGCAAAATGAAACCAATGCAATGCAATATATACACATTCAAGTAATTATGCACATCCACCAACAGCAACAATAATAATTTTGCATGAGTTCGACTAGAAAGAATTGAATATGAGAGATTATCAGGTTGATTATTTGAGTAAGATGGGTGGGGGAAACACCAAAATTGAGAAAATCCGATGATGAGTTCCCTCTTCGTGGCAAAAGGGAATTGGGCTCCAATCAAAGAGAGGCTAATAAATACAGAGAGCTAAATGGAATCCATCCGATGATGGAGTTGTCTCTGCTATGAAAAGAGTGGAGGAGAACTGATGGCGTGGGTTGCCTCTGCTATAGTCTAGGAAAGGGAAGACGAAAAGAAGCAGGTGAGGAGGAGGAGTCACGCTATTGGGTCGTGACCAAGATGGAAGACCGTCGAGGTAGGAGATGATGGGAAAGAGAGGACGCCAGCTACTGAGTCAAATGTGGAGAATGGGAGAGAAGGATGAGGGGGGAGATGTTCGATTTTTGCGAGATGGGAGGATGGGAGCAGGTCAGAAGAATTGGTGTTCTCGATGGCAGTGAACTCAAGTGCACCGTCGTACTTAGCCGTAATAGTGGAGGTCGTAGGTGGGTTGAGGATGACGTCATTGTCGCTGATGATCTTAGTGATGAAACCCTGGACAAAGTTGAATTCGAAAGATGCAAGAAAGAGAGGGATATGCCATGAGGTCTGCAACAACGATCGGTTGGATGGGGATGGTAGATGAGTCCACTTCTATTCGATAGAAGATGATCACAAGCATCTATAATAAATGAGGTCATAGTGGTCGTCTGGTTAATGAGGTTACGACAGTGGGGTCGTAGAGCGATGACGAGAGAAGCGAGTCTCCATGGATGCAGAAGGAGGTGGCTTGTTCGGCTAGCATGCGATTGCCGATCGATGCAAAGGAAATTAAATGTAAGAAAGGGGGGTTATGGATGGAGGAGAGTTATGAATAAAATTCTTTAGTATTGATGTATTTATAGCTTCTCTTCTTCTTTTTTTGAGATAAAATAAATCTAATTTTGAGTTTTCACGATTGTATCACCACATTGATAAATTGGATATCAATTATAGGTTATTTCAATGTTTCTAATGCAACGGCGTAGTCCATTTCACGATCAGAGGCCATTTGGTTTGAGTCGGTGTCAAATCAGGTCAATTTCAATTCAAATTATACGCTATCGCTTCCGACTGCTCAACATTTGCATAGACTCATCCAAATTGAGTGTATATAGTCTCATTTTAAAGGTTTCGACATTTCAATGCTAACAACATGATCAATTTCATGAACGAAGGTTATTTGGGCATCGTCGTAGCCTCTCGACTTTGATATGTACATAAGCACTTCGATGACCTTCCTTCTTGATCGGTCGACTGTTGAATTGTGTAATATATATATTTTGATCAATTTTGATATTTTGATATTTTGATCCCGATGGAAAAGTTCGTTCATCGATTGGAGGTCATTCCAATAAATTTCGGTGATGCATAGTACATTTCAACTCTGATTTGTGCATTGTTGCATCCGAAGTCTGTCGAATTTATCTTGTAGGCTCAACTCAACTTATGTGGAATACATGAAAGCCAACAAATTCCCCCTAACAAATGTGATTTGTGCATGAGTCATTTGTTGAAAACTAGTTGACCCTTCATGTCGACCATGAATTACTCGACTTCAATGGCTCACCAAGATCTTCTTTCAATTTGCTCTCTACTTTAATGGGTTCACCTTCTTTTGCTTTTGTGTCTTTGTAGATTTGGATTTTCTTTCGACCCTAGCTTCATGCTTGATCGAGTTGGATGGAGAGGTTGATTTTTTTGCTTTAAGATTTGAAATTTCTTCTGTACTAGCTTTAAGCTTGATGGACTTGATGAAGAATTGACTTGATTTGTCCATATTGACTTGAGAGGAAGGATAAGAGCTTCTTCCACCATCTACTCTTTGCTTCAATGGGTTCTTTGAAGATCTCTTTCTTGTGTGTTATTGTAAATTTGAACTTCCTCCAACCCTAGCTTCATGCTTGATCAGGTTCGATGGAGGAATTAGTTTATGTACTTTAAGATTTGAAATTCCTTCCGTCCTAGCTGTAAGCTTGATAGACTTGATGAATGATTGACCTGATTTATTCGTATCAACTTGTTAGGAAGTGTATGTATGTCTTCAGTCCTGAGCTTACTACTTTGACTGTCTTGTTGAAGAGTGCATAGAGATGATCCACTTCCGCTTATAATAGTTTATAATGTCGAGTTATCGCTTCAAGAATGTGCTTTAATGATTAAATAACTAAAATTTCTTTAGTTTGGCCATCTTTGTATGAACAGAAAAATTGCTTCCTCATGTGCTTTCTAACGGACTTGATGAGGAGATTAACTTGATGTGCTTGATCGATCATTTGAGAATAGATTGAAATATCACCGCATAATATAAAGATTGATTTAAGGTAGCTCAATTGAGAGTTTTCTTAGATTGTCTTGGTATATCAATCGTAGAAAGATCTCTGGATTACTTAGTACTAAGTCGGATCTAGTTTGAGATTGAACATATCATCATTGTCAATGGCTTTTTTTTATAATTTGTTGAGTGGAGAGCTCGAACTGATCATTTATTGAGTTTGACCTTTAACCTACTCGAGTCTTTGTTAAGCTAGATGGGTTGGTGATTTGTTCATCGACTAACTAACGGGGCTCTTTCACTACGACATTTCTTACGCTTATGAGGAGAGTCGAACTTACCATTTGTGGCTTATTGAGTTCGACCTTTAGAACCCATTCGTGTCCTGGACTTGAAGATATAGAGGTTGATGTTTTTCCAATTCAGTTGATTGAAGCTTCCTAAATTGGGAGTTCTTCTGACTTGATCTCCGACATTTGATGAATCCTGGAGAGAATTTTTTTACATTTAGGGCTATCTTTTCATATGTAGAAATATATTCTTTTTATTTGTGCAAGAACCTGCAACTTCAACAATAATAATTATAGATAAATTCAAGGATTTTGGTGTAAAGGTCGATGTCAACCTAAATTAAAATATATTTAAGGATCTCGTCTTATAGCACGATGTCAACTCAAATAAAAGTAACATAAAATAAAAATGCCCCCTGTCTTGCAGGAGAAATTCTAAAGCACTTTGAAAGAGCTCTAAAATAATTTAAGAAAATATATCAATATTTGAGTTGATATATTTGATCTTAAGAGGGTTTTAACATATAACATTGATTTCATCTATGTATAGAAATCTAAAAATGCCCCCTGTGTATGAATTTTTTTATCAAGCAAATGTATATATATATATAAAAAAAAATTTTCCCTGTCTTGTAGTGGGATTTCTATAGTACCTCAAAAATATATTCATCATGTATAATATTTTTTCAGGTATCAACCATTAATTGGTGGCATTGGTCTTTCACCATTTAGGCTAATGAGTTAGTATGCCCCTCCTTGATACATCTTCTCGATGACAAAAGAGCCCTCCCAATTAGGCTCAAAATTTCCACCAATTCTTAGATTAGGAATAATTAATCTTCTCAATACCAAGACCAATTTCCTTCTTAGAATGTTTGAGACCACACCGTATGGCCAAAAGTCTTGGACATTTTTGCTCGATAAACCTCCAAATTTTGTTGAGCTTGCAATCTAACTTCATCAAGTGCATCGAGTTCCTCCATTCTCAAATGAGCATTTTGATCTTCTGTTAGATTATTTTAGATGGCTACTCGAAGTGAAGGCAACTCACTTTCAAACGGAAGGACTGCTTTGGTTTCAAATACTAATGAATAAAGAGTGGTTTTAGTTAGCATCTTGTAGGTAGTTTGATACGCACATAATGCCTCTATCAGTTTGGTATGTCATTCTCTCTTATTTTTAGTGATGATCTTCTTGAGCAGCTTAACTAATGACTTGTTGAAGGCTTCTACCAAACCATTTGCCCTTGGATTATATATTGAAGAATATCGACAATCAATTTTATGTCGATCGATGAATCTATAAATCTATAAATCTTTGTACTTTTGAAAGCTGTGCCATTATAAAAAAATCATTCGGCATGTCACTCCAAATCTATAGACCAAATTATGCGTGAAGAAGTTGATCACTTGATCAACATTAACTTCTTTAAATGGGGTAGCTTCAACCCACTTAAAAAAATAATCATTCGCTACTAGGATGAAGCGGTGACCAGCTGATGACGGTGGATCAATCGGTCCAATTACATCTATACCCCAACATTCAAATGACTAAGATGTTATTGTTGGGTGTAATGGATTTGGAGGTTGGTGGATTATATTCTCATGTACTTGACATTCATGACACCACTTGGCATGATTAATACAACCTCTCATCATAGATGGCCAATAATAACCCATCCTTTTGATCTTTACTGCCATCTTAGGACCTGACTGATGTGCACCACAAATTCCTTCATGAACTTCAACCATCACTTTGCTAACTTTATTTGTATTTAGGCATCGTAGCATGTGGTGTTTATTTTTAAGAGGCGGGACACCACGTAGATCTTAGGGTGTACTTATTGAAGTGATAGGGTACGACATTAAGGAATGATGTACTATCTTGAAAGATAAAAATCACCACCTTATAATGAACCTATTCACCTAATAAGGACTCATAAGGCATGATGGTTCTTCGAATATACTGAGATCTTTCCCCGCTTTTACATGAAAAGTAAAGTTGGTTTATTTTAAACCTTTGTTAAGTTTCTATGGAGCCCCATAATTAATTACATCCTAAGGAATGGGAATTTCTTAAGAATACTCTCGATTAAGGTAGACAATTAGGGTCTCCAAAGATTTCAAAGTTAAGACTATCAAAATATTGGCTACTTTAGAAAATCAAATGGGATAGATCAAGGAGAATACTTATTTTTGGAATCCAAAGGGAGAAAGTAAGAAATACTCATGATACTAAGAAGCCTAGTGAGCATTCCAATCTATCCTATAATTGGGCTTTATATTTTTGAAATTGAAGAGAGTTAATTATTTGAGTTGATATTTTATTAGATTGTTAGGGCTTATAATTCCATAATATAAGATTGTGAAAATGCCTAAGAGGTGACGATTTATGCTTGTAGCTCGAAGAAAATAGCTACCTCAGATTCCTAAACTAAGGATCCTTGGTACAAAACAAAGGCACGACCTAAATCTAAAGCAAAAATGGGTATATGATTTACCTACTCAAGAGAGAATAAATCACCCGACTACTGACTTACACGCTGAGTGCAAAACTAACTCCTCCTACGCTTTAAATCCATGTAGGCAAGTCTTATGCTTTGCAAGATAGCTAGATTGTTGTTCATTTAGAAAGGAGACTAAGTCCTTAAACTCACTCCCTAAGAGACTAGAGCATGAGTGGTATGAATCCATGATTTAATCTAATGCAAATTTTATCAAATTTATTTGATTCTTTTGGACTCTTTGTTTTGATATAGGCAATGGGATTTTTTATGCCTAAATGCATGAGAATTTGATTATGGGCCAAATTAAGAGAGAAAAGGGTGTTCTTTCACCAAAGGCTCTCACAGGTTAAGCCTTCATTCTCTGGAAAAGATGGAAGTCTCTCTTAACAAGAGTGAAATAATATGACATGCATGATATTATACATTCATCCATCCAAATAAGGGTTGCTAAAAATTTTATTATCTTGATTTAATTCCTAGGCTTTTATGTGAGGTTATGAGTTATTTTAAATTTTAATCAAGAGTTATTAATTGGGGTAGAAAAATTAATTTCATCCTAAGAGCCTACCGCATTCAGGCCACACATTCAAGCATCAATCAAAAAGAAACTATGAAAAGCATGTTGTTCTAATGTGCAATCTAAACACAACATCAAACAATTTTATAGGCTCTGCAAAAGAATAAAAGGTGGTCGTTCCATGTACACCCCGAAGAGAAAATAAGATGGGTAGCAAGCTCTACCCTTATACAACAAAAAATAATATATGCTACGGGGGTCTTCTTTTCTTCATTTCTTCCTTCTCTTTATTTTGATTTGATTTGCTCTAAAGGCATCACAAGGCACCTCAGGGACTAAGCCTTCTGGCCACTGCTCATCTTAATCTCCCATAACACTAATCCTAATTCCTAATGCATAATTATATTAAAAATAGGAAAAGTAAATATACCTACAAAAATAAATGTTAAAAAACACACCATATAACCAAAGTATATGAATAATTGACTTAACCCATGGGTAACTAAGCCCACATATCTTAACGTGAGTGCTTAGGGTTAAGCAATTGCATAGAAACACATTTATATTTTATTACGGCCAAGCATAACCCCAAAAATATGATTAGTTAATAATGGCCTAACATCCGCCTATGAAACATACACCCTAACGCCTAAAAAAACATTACATCACAAAAAACACAACATCATACATACAATGCCTAACTTAGTTGGATGACTTAGATTCTAATGTGTGCTTAAGGCTTGTGGCAAGACTTTATTAGCTTCTTTAGTTTAAGTTTCAATTGGAGTTTGAATTTGTTTAAAATTTATCTTGATTTTAATTTAAATGATTTAATGATTTATTTTCATTTTTATTTCATTTTTTATTGATTAAAATGATGTTTAGGTTCAAGAATGAAGAGAATGAATTTCATTTGGATGGAACTCATATTCTACATCCCATAAAGAATCTAACCAAGTTCTTAAGTATCTCATTAATATCTAATTTTGAATTTGTAAATTATTGATTTGATTTGATGATTTAAGTGTTTAAGTATCTTTGATTGATTAATTTGATATTTTGGTTTAATTAAATCTTGATAATTCAATATCCTTAATATCTAATGAAAGTTTAAGTTGTTTAAATTCATGTGTTTTGATTGAATTAATTGAGAATTCAAATATTAAATAGATCTTGATAGATAATATCTTTTAAATTAATATCTAATTTTCTTGATTATGGTTATGTGACTTAACTTTATATTTTTTTAATTTGATTGTGGTTCATTTATTTGTAGTTTGATATTAGATTAATTGAGATTTTATTTTGATTTTAATTGGGTGATTCTGTAATTAGGATTTTATTTTAATCATTAATCCATTTGTCATGTTTTATCAAAGTTTGGTTTACATTTTAATTTATTAATGGATAGATTAGTTTATCATTTAAGATGAATTTGATTTGATTACATATTAAATTGATGAGAGTTAATTTAATTTAATTTGATTTAATTTGATTTGATTAGCTTTATTGGTCTGGGTGGTTTAATATTTAATGTGGTTATATAGTTTAATTAAGAAGTGTATTTATTTTAATTATACATATGTTTAATTTTCAATTTAATTTTATATTTTTTAGTTAATGATGTAATTAATGACTTCATAATTAGTTTTTAGGTTTTGATTAGTATTTAATTGCATTTATGTTTGATTGAGTTTAAGTTTATATGATTAATTTGATTAATTTAATTAGTTTATTTAAGATGTGTGATCAAATTAATTGGTAGAATTAAGTGTTTGAGGAATTAATTTTAATTTGATTTATAAAGTTAATTTTATTTATTAAGATGGTGGATTGGATTAGCAAGGTAATTAATTTAATTACGAAGTGCATTTAAGTTAATTATTAAATTAAATGAGGATTTATTTAATTTTAATTTGGTTTTATATTTATTTAGATGTGATGTAATTAATGACATGATTCGGGTTTAATTTAGGTTATTTGGTATTTAATTGCATTTGATTATATTTGATTAAGCTTAGGTTTAATATGAATAATTTGATTAACTTAATTAGTTTTCTTGAGGGGTGTGATTAATTATTAAATTTAATTAGGGGTTTGATTTAAGCTTAATTTTAGCGTTAGCTTTAATGTAACTTGTTTAAATTAATTTGATTAATTAAGATGATGGATTAATTCATTAAGTTTGCATTAATTAAATGTTTGATTAATTAAGTTTGATTAAGGGTAATTAAAATTTTAAATTTTTAGATTAATTAAGGGTTTATTTAATTAGAGATTAATGACTTAATTTTCCATATGTGAGTGATTTGGTGTTTTACTTAAGTTTGATTTGATTAGGGGGTTATTATTATTACCATCATTGTTATTATGTGTATTAATTGTTTATTTCATTTCAATTAAGTTTGATTATTTATGATTAGAGTTTTATTTGATTTGATTCACTTATTATGTTTGTTTGATTTCATTAACATGTTTGATTTAGTTGTCAGGTTGAATTATTTAATGGTTAATTAATTATCTTATTCCAAATGGATGTGATTTAATCATATGTTAATTAAATTTACTTTAACTTTATTTGATTTAATTTGATTAGTATTAAATGATTATGTTGAATTGGTTTGTTAATCAATTTGATTTTTAGTTTATTTAATGATTAATTAATTTCAGTTTATTTATACTCATTAAGGGTTTCATATGATTAAGATTCCATGCTTAGTGTAGGTTTAGTTATACCGGTTTCACCCATGTTAAAATTTCTAGATTTGTTTAATTTTAAGTTTGATTTAAGATTTAATCATTTAATTGAGTTTTATTAACTTAAATAGGTTTAATTATATTTAATTTAATTTCCTCTAAGAATGATATTTTTTTTATTTGAGGTTTGATTAATGATTGCTTAAGTGCTATTTCATTTGTGATTTTGATTTGATATTTAAATTATTTTTAGATTATATTTTAATTAACTCCTTAATTGATTAAACTCTACTATTAAGTGTTTGTTTGGGGTTCATTAGGATTCAGAAGATCACATTATTTTCTTAAGAGTCCTAAATGTCAATTGAAGTTATTTAAGCCATTTTGAAGATTTTTATAAAATTTTGAATTTTTATTTGATTTATTTTATTAAAATGGACAATTTGAACTTCAAAATTTAATTTCTCTCAATCTAGAAGTCCTTTTTACTTGCAATTTTTATGGTAGGTGTTTTTTAGCCTTAATTTTAGTCCTTGAAAGTTTCAACTTAATCTGATTTATATTTTTGGTTTAATTAATGAAATTTGATTTTTATTAAAACTCAAATTAAGCTCAAAATACTTAGTGAAATTTGGGGATTTTGGGTTTGTTGGATTCCTCTGGAAGAGAATCCAACAAGCCCTTTTTTTAAAATCGCCGACAGGTGAAGGGAAAAAATAACCCATGGCTGCTCGGACCATCAATCATGATTGGTCCGGAAGCGTCAATCGAGGCCAAGATCTGTGATGATTGTGATGCGAGTCCAATTGGCGAACGCGATCGATGGTCCATATCACATTTATCGAGATCAGATCGATCCGATCATCGAGCGCGATCCCAGCGTGGGGCCGGACGGTAGATGGCGATGAACAGTGTTTTCGGCTTTTGTAGGGAATAATGGAATTTCTAAGTGAAAACTTATCCAAATGGACCCATTTTCACATCGATTTGCACCAAAAAAATTCTATTTTCTAATTGGGATGATTTGAAGTAAAAATGAGAGATTATTTAGGGGAAATTCCTAAAATCGTAAGAAAATTAACACAAAATATGAAAAATCCTAAGATCGTCTAAAGTTTGAAAAAATTTACCCCATCGGGGATGGTTTTCGGCGACGGTGAAGATCCGAACGAACTCCTAGGTATGTGAGGAAGATTTGGAGTGATCTTTAACCCTTGCCTCCCTTGAAGCGTTGCTTCTTGATGTCTGTCACCATAGAAAAGCAATTATTTTTTTGAGCTCAAAGCGCTCAAAGAGGTGGGGATGGGTTCCTTCTTGCTTTGGGGAGCTTTTGGGGCTGAATGATGGGAGCAAGAGATCAAAGCCTCATCTCCCCTCCTTTTATAATGGCTAAAAATCCATTATTTTTTAAATCTTTTGGCTCCAAATTGATTGCCATATTGCTTGGGGTGGTTGGGGTGGATGATGGATTGATTGAGGACTTTGGATTTTTGCTCCAAAGTCCTCTCTTGTTGTCATATGATCAGCCCTATTCAATGTAAATATTGGGGAGGAGTTAACAGTATGTGTTGGGGGAAAATTAAATGAGGTTGAGTGAAATCCTATGTGGAGGAGGATCAATAAGAGATTTAAATGCTGATCCCATATGGGTTTGTCTGAATTTTGAACAGCCCCCAATGGGTCTTGGCTTGGTTTTGGGATTTGTCAATTTGGGTCATTTTGGTCAATTGACCCATTTGACCAAAAAATTAGCCAAATTAGCTTATGGGTTGATTCATGTTCAATTGGCTAATTGAAGATGAATGTGATCTTTAGTTTGAATTATTTAATTTGGATTTAATTTGATTTAGGCTAAATTAACCCTTTAGGCTAATTTAAGTCAAGTTGACCAATTGGACTTGATTGATCAAATTAGATATAATTATGGATTTGGTCAAGTTCAATAATCAATTTGGAATGAACTTGAGCCATTGGTTGCAATCAATTTGGGTTAGATCATAATTTGACCTGATTTGGTCCTTTAGGCCAATTTGGGTCAATTTGATCAAATGGCCAATTGGGCTTGGTTTGCCTAATTGATTGCAATTGATCATCCTAGGTGATCAATACTCATGGTAGAAGGTTTTAGTGAGCTTGATTCAATCCGATTTGGGTTGGATTGGAAGTCAAATGGGTCCTTAAGGTCACTTTGGGTCAAGTGGACCTAAGTGGGTCAATTGGTTTGGTTTTGGTTTGATTCAAGTTTAGTTGAACTTATATATGAGCCCTAGATTGAAATATAAATTCAATGACAATCAATTTGGAGTCTAAGGGATTTTAGCTCATTTGAAATTTTCAAGTCAAAAGGGCTAGGTTGGGTTTGACTTGGGTTGGTTTCGATTTGATTTGATGATTATAGATTTCATTTATATTTGGATAAATAATTGAACGAATGATTGATTCAAGAGAAAATTCATTAGTTTTGATTTGATCTGATTGAGTTTTGATTTGATTTTCGATATAATTTTGGTCATTTGAATTTGGATTTCATTTATATTTGTGAATATAAATAAAAGAATAATTAATTTATAAAGAGATCAATTGAGTTTGATTTGATCTAAGGGAGTTTTGGCTAAGCTTAGGAACATGGTTCATATGGCTTAGGAAGGATTTTAGGATTTGAATTTGATTTTAGGTTTCAATCACTTGGAGTCAAATTTGAAAGTAGATCTAGAATTTGAATTTGAATTTGAGATTTGGTTTGAGAATTGAATCTGGGTTTGATTTGAGAAAGTGTATCTATATTGAGTTTAGGCTATGCAATAGGTAAATTCTTTAAGCCCCAAGGCATAACCTAATCTTATGATTAATACTTCTAAGTCTCTAGACTTAGGTTAAGTATTCACTTAATCACTAGATATGTCTTATGACTAAGGAAATCTTAGTGTCTAGAAGATTCTTAAGTCTAAGAGGATGGGGTTGAGAGCTCACTCAAAAAGTGAGGTCAACATAACCACATTTATTCAAAGGATCTGCGATATAAAGTATTGTTGACTAAAGCATAGCGCAATATTCACTTCTCGATTTGAGCTGTCAGTGATTTATTATTTGGTAATTTTTCTTCTTTAAAGTAGTCGATGAAGGAACGCTTCCAATCATGTGGCTCTTCTAATATAAAGGCTTCCCATTGCATTTTAAAAGCAATGTCATGCTTAGCTCTTCTAGGTATAATTCCTTATTGATTTTGAGGAGTATGAGAAGCAACTTGAGTCGAATCCTCCTATGTCTAATTTGATAACCCCTCTACCTGCGGGGACTGATACTTTGTTGGCTCTAGAACTCATCGAGTAAATATCCCAATCATGACATAATTGCTATTCATAGTTGCCATCTCCTTAGCTAATTTTACTAAGCAATATGCTCTATTATTCTCGGATCGAGAGACTCGTGTTAATGTGACATTTGGTATTTACTTCATAAGCTCAAGAACTCGCTTCTGATAGAAAGCTATTCAAGCTTGTTAATTTTATAGATGCTAAGTACCTGATTTATAATAAGTTGAGAATCACTGAAAATATGCAAATTTTGAATGCATATAAAAATAACTTCTACAAGACCTGCTACAAATGCTTCATACTCAGCTTCATTATTAATTCTTGGCTCGATCAACCAATATGATCATCTTATTATTCCTCCTTCTAATGTTATAAAGATGATGCCAATTCTTGCTCTTGCCCTTGAAAAATTTAGAGGTTTGACTTGTTTGATCGATGAGGCTCCATTAAAGTACATTTTTCAAATTTGTGATTTGTTTCTTTCATGAATGAGCATAATTTGCTCACCATGAAAATCACCATTTAGAGAAGAGTCCACAGGGATGGGATGTGCAACAAGAAAATCTGCTAAGATTTGCCTCTTTACTGCTTTCTGCGGAACATATGTGATATCAAATTATAAAAGCAATACTGCCCATCTTGCTAAGTGACCTATCAACGCTAGTCTTATCATCAAGTACTTCAGCGGATCGATTCTTAAAATGAGAGTAATCTTATGAGATAACATATATATGATAGCTTTTGAAGCAAAGATCAATGCTAAATAGTTCTTCTCTATCAGAGAGTATCTCAATTCTGTTCCTATCAACCTATAACTGATATAATAAAGGACATTCTCTTTGTTTTCTTCATTGTGTTATGCCAATAATGTTCTGAGGAATTCTTCTAATGCAACTGTCTATAGAATGAAGGGCTTCCCAGGAGTAAGCGCTGCAAGTATTGGTGGATTTAACATATAACTTTTAATGCTATTGAAGGCTTCTTGGTACTCATTTCCCCTTCTAAATGGAGCATTCTTTTTCATTAACTTTGCAAATGGTTGACATCATCTTGATAGGTTTGATATAAATCATATGATGCAAGCAAGCTATCCTTGCAAAGAATAGAGTTGATGCAAACTCTTTGGCAGAGGCATCTCCACAATTGCCTTGATTTTAGCAGGATCGATCTCAATTCCTCTATGATGTACAATGTACCTAAGAAATTTTCCAGAGGAATGCACATTTTAAGGGATTCATCTTGAGATCATATTTTTTGATTCTTTCAAACATAATTCTCAAGTCTTCAAAGTGATTTTCATGATTTAAGCTCTTAACCACCAAATCATCAACATAACATTTCACCTTATGGTGAATCAACTCATCAAAAATATGTGACATGGCTCTTTAGTATGTAGCTCCAGCATTCTTCAAACCAAAAAGCATGAATGTGTAGCAATAGATGCCAATAGGTGTTCTGAATGATGTATGTCTTTCATCTTCAAGTGCCATCTTGATCTAATTATATCCCGATGATCCATCCATAAAAGAAAGCATTTTTGGTGTCTATACAAATATAAATCTAACCATTTTTGTTTTTCACAGGCACTATATTAGCTAAACAATCGGGATACTTTTCTTCACATATGAATCCTGCTGTAATTAGCTTTTTGGTTTCAATGATCATATGTTCTTCAAGTTCTAATCTCATTCGCCTCGGAGCTTGTTTAATAGATGTTGTCTCCGGCTTGATTGCCAATTTATGAACTGCAACATCAGGGGATAAGCTTGGCATTTCAATATATGTCCAGGCAAAGCAATCCATGAATTCACAAAGTAGCACTTTTAGCTCTTCAACTTTCTTGCCAGGTAAAAGGGTACTGACGAAAGTTGGACGGGGATCATTTTTAGCTCCTATGTTGATTTCTTTGAGTTCATCCATAGTAGCTGTTTGTCCACCATTTTCAAGTTCTTCAGGTGCAGGCTTGGCTTCTACTTCTTCATCATTTGTAAGAAGAATTTTATAGAGATCATCTTCTTCATCACTATTAGTTTTTATCTTAGCTTCTATTATATTATAACAAACTTTATTTTGATGAGATTTGTGGATAAACCTAAGACCTTTAGTGATAAACTTATCACTTCTTCGTGATGCTTGAGAACTTCTTTTGTTCCACATCCTCTTAAAGATTTGAGTTCTATGTTTAGTAGTTCTAATATGAATTCAAAGCTTATGCATCATTCTTCATAATTTCGATGGAAAGTATATTAGTATTCTTGTTGGCACCCTCTCATCAAAATCTTCATGTTGAGTAGGTCAATCAAAATTGTGAGGTTGTGACTCTTCAGATTTATAAAATAAAGTTTTCATTCTGCCACTCTCACTCAACAGTGACACATAGAATGTTATCAATTCTTCAATGTTATGAACTTCTAATGGAGTGATTTCTTTGAAGTACTACTGAGGGATGAGTATAATTTTGAGGGAGAGTCATCTGACACTGCCAAGTGAGCTATCCTTCTTGATGCGACCTCTGCACCCATTTTTATAAGTAGATTAAAAGTCATAGCCTGAATTAGAATCACTTATTTTATACTTTGCCTTTCTTGAAAGCTTATAAGTTCCATTGGGTTCGACAGGAATATTTTCTTCTTCTTGTGTGTCACTTCCCAAATGAAGAACTGATCTTCTTAATTTAGATGTATAATCAAGTACTTTAGGGAGAGTCGACATTACCTTTTTTCGTCCTGTTTCCTTCTGCTCTTTCACCTTCTGAAGTTATTTATTTAATTCCAGAAGTGGATGTACCGCCTCAAGAGGCTTTGTTGGCTTAGGCTCTTTAAGGATGAAATATTGTGCATCTTCATAAATCTTTGCTTCATGGACATAGAATAGTTGTAGGTTGCTACGAATTCTATACTCTTCTCCAACTTTTAGGTACTTCATACACTAATGCATAGTTGATGGGACCATGCCATACTTATGCATCCATGGTCGACCCAGCTCTAAACGATGTATCATTATTGATTATATGAAACTTGGCTTCTGTATACAAATCCTGAAAATTGAGTGGGAGAATAAAAGAACCCAAGGTTTTCTTCCATTTCTCATTGAAACCATGAACCATCAACTTATCCCTCCCAAATGTTGGATATCAAGTGATAATCCTGTTAATGCTTTTAGACTTATAAGATTGATAGAAGAACTTAGATCAATCGATATTCGATTGATCAAGATGCTATCACTCTCTGCTATAACATATAAAGGATGATTATGATATTCTATTCCCAACATAAGATCTCCTTCAAAAAATGTGATTACTGGGAGATCTTGAGTTTAATGATTCAGTCATACATTTTTTTGGCAAAGTAAGCTTCATAACTCTCCAGATCTTTGAGAGCTTGTAATAGAGTTTCTCAGAGATCTTTTGACATTAAAGAGCCTCATACACACTTAATTATGCAGGGATCTTTCTCAGATATGATAGAATATTATAATCTATCTTTTCGCTTGATTTAAGCTTTATTCTAGGATTTTTGGGAATGATAACTTCGTTGACTTCAATTTGTTTTCCTTTATCGTTATTTGAATCCCCCTTCTTTGATGATGGTGGTAAGATTTTACCACTTCTCAACTGAACTTGAAGCACCTTGTCTTGCTCAGATTTCTCTGAAGAAATAATTTCTTCAAATTCACTTTTAATTCTAGAGGATTGACTAAAAGAGTTACTCACATTTCAACTTCATACATTTCATATGTGATGTTGTTGATGAGTCGACTCTTCTCCATCTCGGAAAACATAAATCTTCATCAACTATTATCCTTTTATTGAGTCATTAAACAAAATTTAGATGTTAATTCCTCTTTTATTTCTTTTGTGAGAAGAATTTTGTTAGGTTGGTCAGTCTGCTACCATTATCATTTTAGAGTAACTGATGCTAAAGAATGTCTGACATCACATAAATGATTCGGCATGTCTCTACTGGGCAAAATTCACCATTATCTTCTTCATCCAACTCAACAATATAGAGTTTAGGCATACATTCTGTAAGCCTAACTGGCTGTCTGGTTGGCTGATGATTCTCCTCCAAATTGTTAATAATCTTTTGAGTTGTAGTGCTCTTCATGATCTTCTTTTTCTTTATTTTATTTGGTTTAATTGGCTTCTTTGAGAGATCTGGTAAAATTTATGCCAGTTGTTTTTCTCTTTGGAATGAGTTGGCAGTGTTGTGGTGCCTCTAAGTCGATGATGTGGAGGTTGACGCATACAATCTCAACACCATTTTTCAAATCAATCACTGGTTCAAGAGGCGATTTCCAACTAACACTAGGAACTCCTTCACAACATCTTTATAGTCCTTTTAGAGACTACAATTGCCCATTATTCAATCTGAACTGATTTTTCTTTCTTTTTATCTTTAATGGATGATATGGAAGAGGACCTAATCATCCTTATAGACTCTCTTTTCAGGTTGACTAGAACACTATCAGATAATAGAAATTTACCTCGTCGATACTTCTTTTCTATCCAATCTTTGAAGACATAACAATCTTCAATAGGATGGCTGATTACCTAATGATAGGGACAGAAATTTGGATTATTGACTTGATCTATTTCTTCAGGCCTTTTACTTTTTGGTAATTGTAGACCAGCTTTGACTGCTTGCCGAAATAATTTAGCCACACTGTCCCTTCTAAAGAAATATTCTTTGTTTATCTTTTCCTTAAGAGATGTCTGCATTCGCTCATCATCTCTTATTGCTTGTTTTGGATGCTCTCCAACACCTGGAAAAGTCTGAGGTTTATCATTGCCTCCTAATACCAATTTTGGCTGTGGATTAGGATGAACAAGCTTTTTTCCCTTATCATTATTGTACATAGGCTATTTTCCTTTATCTATATTATAGATTACTCATTTTTCACCCCTTGAGCTGTAGGAAGTGGCATGAGTTTCATTTCTTCTTGAGTCTGAAGGCTTTTTTTTTTATTTATCTGTATAGATTTCAGACTTAGGGAGATTTAACTTTTCAAATTTGGCCACCCTATCAAGCAAGTCCTGGAATGTTGTCATTAATGCCATACATAAAAATGGTGTTATTTTATCATCCATATTGCCCATTAACAGTTTGATTGCATATTCTTCCTCCAATTATTTCTCATATTTCATGCTCAAGTTACACCAACGAGTTATGAATTTTGTCACTGACTCATCTTTTTTTTTTCTTTAGCAAGGCAAGGTGAGCGATCATTATTTTCTCGGATGCACTGGCAAACCTTTTCATGAATATTGTCTCTAGCTTAGCAAAGGTTTTGACCGAACCATTCGACAATAATGTGTACCACTCAAAAGTAGTTGAGGTCAGGCTACTGACGAACTGGCGGAAAAGCAATGTATCATTTCCTCATGTGTTACCGCAAGTTTCCTTGAATTGGGCTAGATGTTATTTTGGATTACCATGCATGCTAAAAGTATTAAATTATGGTACTGAGTAACCTTTCGGGTATGACACTTGATCAAATTCGGCTAGGTAAGGGCGACTTTTACTCACTAGCTTTTCAACATGCTCTGAAGCTATAACTGCCTTTATATTTTCATTAATTATTGATTCTTTTGAGCAGCTGTTACTGTTCTCGGTGCACTAGCAATATTTTGAATTATAGGTTGAAGAGCTAGTTGATTAACTTCAATCCTCCCTTCAGGTGTAGCATGTATTGTAGAAGCTTGAGGTATTAGAGCGACTAGTGGTATAGAAGTTGAATTATTAGCTACCTATTAATTAGCAGATAAAACATGTGCTACATTTGATGTGAAATTCTTCTCCAACATATCCATCATGATATTCATTTGTGCCATCATTTCATTCATCTTGGTACCAAGTTGTGAAATTTCTTTATCTTTGTCTAACTTGCAACATAGCTCTTCTTCTTCATATATTTCTTTTTGTTATTCTGCTCCCTGCTCATCTTCAAGGGAAGAACTTGATTGTCCTTCTCCTTGTACATTTGCAGGGACATTAGCTAAATGACGATGCTAATTGTAAAAATGTGTACCAGGTTGATCATTTCCAAGTTCAATCATATAAATAGCTTAAACTCCCATGACCTCCCTTTCATTTTGATCTTCTTCTTCTTCCTCATGCAAAATCCATCTTCTCTTTTGTGATGACTTTCTTTCATAAACATCGAATTCAGGTTCAAGCAGACTAGATTCATGTTGCAGATGATGTTGAGCTGAAAGTTCATCTATATGTCTCGTCATATAAATAACTTCTACTTTCATAGTGTCTTGTTCATCATCTTCTTCTTGCACCTAAATTTTTGATCGACGCTTCCAATGGATCTTTGGTTCATTCTGAGGAAGTGATATTTCTTCCATTGGGGGACTGCGATTAGAATCAACTTTCTCCCACAGGGGTGAATCTGATTGATGATGGGATCCCCTAGAGGATTCTTCAGGGTGTCGACCATCATATCTTTTATCAGTGATGTCCCTTCTTTTAAGTATCCACTTCCGATGAGTTATTTTTGAGGTGAATTTTTGAATATGTGCATTAGATGTCACACCTCTTTCTTTTTTTAGAATTTTATTACGGGGCTTTAGTCTCCATATCTGCTTGCCATTTCATCGATACCTTTCAACAGCGAATTCTTGGACAAGCGGTCCAAGTGTCATGCTCTAATGCTCACCGTGTGAAGCATACTTGGCTTGATGACTAGTTTCCATAAGAGATGGCAACCTTCTTGGCCGAATCTCAGTATCTTTGATCATCACAAGCCTCTAAAATTTTCTTTTCATTAAGCATCTTTTCTTGGTTACTTTAAGAATACTGTGTATTCTAGCAGACAATGTTTCAGGTTGTCTCCTCTGCGGTGGTGGAGCTTGACGTTGTCGAGTCTAGAAAGACTACATCACCTCACTAGTAGAGCTATTCCTTTTTACCCATTTTAAATTATGAAAGTTGTTATAGGTAGTAATACTCGCTTCTGGTGGTAATATTGCTTGTTCACTGGGTTGTTTAAATGGGATCTGAGCCCTCAGCTCAACATTTCTTTTTTTCTTTCCCTTCTAGTTAGTTTACTTCTTGATGAGGAAGCCTCAAAATCATGTCTCCCAAGTACAAGGGTTTCAGTTGGTGAAGAAGTGTACCATGAGGCATCAAAGATATTGTTTGCCACTAACGATTCTTTTCATCATGGGGCTTCAGATTGACATAGGCTTTCAAAAACTGAAGTTCTCTATCGAGAGAACTACTTAGCAGTGGTTGGTTGCTGAATTGATTGGCGAGCATGATGAGTAAGAACTTGAGCGCCTTAGACATGACCATGGATGAGTGCACCACGAGTGGGTACTTCAGAAGTTGCAGCTATAATTGCTGAGAAATCTATATCACCAAATTGAATGGTAGCTCTAACATCTCATGTGTTGATAATGGAGGTAGCTAAGTAGATGTTTACACCATGCCCTAGTTGAACAATGAAAGGAGTACACTGTAGATCCATTTTGCGTAAGTGAAGAATGGAGATTAGTTATTAGTAATTGCTATTTTACCCCATACTTTCAAAATACAAAGGTACCACAGAACAAAATAATACTGTAATCAAACTATACTCCACAGAATAATTCATTAGACATAGAGTCTCATACATTAGTAATTTGGATTTATTACACATTTAAATCACCATTTTTTATTTTGAATTTTTAAATATTTTGTTATTACTATAGCATATATATGATTAGTCAAAGATGGAATGAGAAACTTATCCCTAGCAGAGTCACCAGAAATCTGTGGGCTCCAAAAATTCGCCACCGACCTCTCAACATTGAGAGTATGATTTATCTTAGGTGGAGATGAGATAGTCGATAAGACACTACCCAAAGATTTCACTCCCATTTGGTGAGGTCTTTAGATCTGATTCTAAGTTTCCTATAGGCACAAGCACTTATAGTTAATTACCCTTCTCAATGTTGAGATAGAACTTTCAATTAAGGCTAGTTGTTAGATTGTTAAACACATAGCGTAAGGTTTAGAATTTATGAAATTCATCATTATTAACTTAAAAAAGATGGTAAGGGGAATGATGACGTGTCTGATCTAGATCTCATAGTTTCATCATCCCAAGCTGTCGTGGTCCTTAGTCTAGTTAGTCAGAGGAGATGTCGAAATTGGAAGGATCCCGTCGACAACCATGGGTTGCATCAAGTAATCCTTGTAGACCTAGGGTGGTGTTTGTCTAAGGAGATAAGCTTAAGTCTACCTTAACTAATAGAGAGTTTTTTACTCTATTAGGTGTACCCTATGATTCACCTCTCAAGGTGAAGAGCCATTTCGGAGCATACGTGTTGCAATTGTGACCATAATATAATGGTGTCATTTGGCGGCAACCACCTGATCAGAGGACTCTGGTCATAACTGCATCATATGTCCTTACTAGCATGAGATTGATTGAGAGTGAATATAAAAATACATTTGATTTGAAATCGGCTCCTTTGTGAGCTAAAGTTTTCTTAATTTATCACCTTCAGCAAATAATTGTGGAAGGTGGATTGAGTTTTAGCTTTAAGTTTTTAAATTGATGATTTTCATTTAGTCATTTATAACTTAGTGATTTGTTTGATTTTACATTTAGCTTCACACTTGATTTAAGTTAATTTGATCTGAGATTGTAATCACATTTTGGAGGAAGTACCCCCTCCGGTTGAAATCTCCATTCAACATAGCCATCATAGGGGTTTATGAGTTTGCTTGATCATTTAATTTATTATTTCAGATCTTGTCGACTCTATTGGTTTAATAATAGAGGATTAGATCTACTATCATATGATAGAATTAGCTTCTCAGATATTTTAATAAGTTAAAATTTTTATAATAATTAGATTTTTAGGTTTTGTTAACTTAATCTAAGACTAAACCGAAGCAACCCGACGTCCTCATAAACTAACTTTAAGCATTCAGCATAGTGTCTGGGCCCATGTGGGTATTTAATAATTCAGATAATTTTATTTCAAAATTAAGAGATTAATTTCATATTTTCACTTAATTCCAACTTAATCGGCTCAGCCTTTTTAGACATTAAAATTTACACTCTGAATTTTTATGTCTGAGTACATGAAGGTATTTATAGCTTAGATAGTTTCATCTAATTAATGAAATCATTGACTTTGAAAATCATAATTAGAATGAAATTTTTTAATTTTTGGATTAAGAGAAGCTCCATAATTCATGGAGAATTTAATTTAGCATCACATTAAATGCTTGTGAAGGATTACAGATTGATTGTTCATTCATTTAAAAGCTTGCATAAGCTTTAAGCCACTTGAATATGACATAAGTTTGCTTCAAGAGATGTGTAATAGATTCACATTCATTAAAATACTTGCACATGTCTTTCAACATTTAAGTTCAACTAATTAGCCATTCAACATAATATATCATATAAATTTTAAAGCATACACATTGAAGCAAGAGCATCTACCGTGGAGTGCATGTTAAACTATATGTTTGAGTCACTTACAAATGCATTAATACAAAAGGCTTCGACACGGATTAGCTCCATCATATATGAGAATATTTGCATGTATTTCGAAGCTATAAATTTAGACGATAGCTTGATTTCTAGTTTGCATGGAAATTGAACCCCTTAAAAATACTTCAATGAATCAATGAAATGTAATATTCAAGTTGATTCCTCCTCTTTTTGAAGGTTCTTCATTTAGTTTGTCTCTTATTTTCATAACTTTCTGATTAATAAGGTTCTTTATTCTCATACCTTATCATATAATAGATTTCCACATTCTTATGAAACAATCTTAGATATTTCAAGCTTGTGACTAGATCAACCTATGCTATGAATAGAGGTGCATTCTCTCTTTTCAGTTCGACCTTCAACTCCACAAAATTCCCTCATGCGAATGTTTATTTTAATCAGGCATTACTGTTAAGACTTCAAGTGCTTGAATTGGAGTTAGGTCTTATGTTATGATGTGTGTAGGAAATTTATTTAAAGTCTCTCATATTCATGATCTTCTTAATGAGTTTTACTACTTTGTAACATGTCACTAAAGGGTCTTAATATTTCAGAAAATATCATTGATTATTTTAACTCACATACAAGCAAACTGATATCATGATTGTAGGTGTCTTCTCTCTGTTGAACATAACGTTCAATCTTGCAGAATTCCTTCTACAAGCAATCATTTCAAGTACTCCCATTTGCAGATAGACTTTCAAGTCATTGCAAGCTTCATTGAAGTGTTTAGCATTGAATATTATTTGAATCTGTCTTCATATGAGAATGAGCTTTCGATTATACTTTAAAATTTGTTCGTGCTAATATAAATGGCATTAAACCCAATTAGAGTTCATTTTTTTTATTCCACTTCAAGTCCTATTTTATTCAAAATAAGTTTATATTTCTCATAAATACAATTTGATAAATACAATTTGAGTCTTATTGATTTGATTTATTTATTTGAGTGTTCTCAAAAGTATTCATATTCATTGAACTCAAATGAACCAAGTACCTCACATAATAATAATACTTCTTGTGTCCATTTAAATTCAATTTTGTAAAAATTTTTCGGACTTCAGGTTTCATATTTAAATTAATATCTAATTAATTTTTAATTTAAGTCCCAAAAATTTGATAAAATGTCGACATAGGAGTGTCACATCTAATAGTTTTTTGGGCATGTCCGTCACGCCCTGATAGCGTGACGATTGGTGTTTTGGGACACTTAGACTGATTTTCATCTCATCATCTCTGATGAGCGTGACGAAACCTTCAAATCTACAAAAAGAAACCAATACAATGCAATATATACACATTCAAGCATTTCTACACATCCACCAATAGCAACAATAATAATTTTGTATGAGTTCAGCTAGAAAGAATTGAATAGGAGAGATTATCGGGTTGATTATTTGGGTTGGATGGGTGGGGAAAATGCCGAAAACTAAGAGGAACCCACCTGATTACGAAGTTCCCTCTTGGCTGCGACAAAGGGAATTGAGCTCCAATCAAAGAGGGGATATGGAATAGCAAGAGATAGTGTTGAGGGGAACCCATCTGATGATAGAGTTGTCTCTCGGCTGTGAAAAAGAGTGGTTGCCGAGAAGAACGCCGATGGCGCGGCCTCTGGATATACTCTAGCGAAAGGGAAGACAAGTGTGCGCTATGAGGAGGAGTCGGTCTATCAAGGCAAGACGAAGACCATCGAGGTAGAGATGATGGGAGAGAGAGGATGAGTGCTGAGTTGAATGAGGAGAATGGGGAGTACGGAGAAAGATTGAGAGGGGATGTCTGATCTCAGATGGGAGGACGTGCAGTTGGCAAGATTGGTGTTCTCGCTGGACTGTGCAACCGTCATACCAAAGATAGTAGTGGAGGTTGTAAATGGGTTGAGGATGACATCAATGTCGTTGATGATCTTAGTGATGAAGCCTTGGACAAAGTTGAATTCGTAAAGATGCCGCGGCAGAGGGTCGAGGGATTTGCCATGAGGTCTGCAACAACGATGGATTAGACGGGTACGGTAGATGAGTCCACTTCTATTCAACAGAAGATGATCATAAGAATCAATAAGGAGGCCTTATGCCCGTTAACGGTGACAGGGTGGGGTCATAGCAAGTACAGACGACGCGAAGAAGCGAGTCTCTATGGATGCAGAGGGAGGTGGCTTGTTCGGCTAGCATGCGATTGCTATTCGATCCAAAGGAAATTGAATGAAGGAAAGGGGGTTGCGGCTGTGGAGGGAGAGTTATGAATAGAATTCTATAGGTTTAGGTATTGATAGGTATTTATAGGTAGGCTTCTCTTCCGTTTTTTATTTGAGATAAACTAAACCTAATTTTGAGTTTTTTTCGATTGTATCACCACATACATAAATTGGATATCAATTTTAGATTATTCCGATGTTCGATGCAACAAATCCGCTTCGCGATGGATCGGTCGAATGAATGAGGTCAATTTCAGTTCAAAATTTTACGCCGTCACTTCCGACCGCTCGACATTCACGTAGACTCGTCCGAATTGAGTGCATATAATCTCATTTGATAGGTTTCGATGTTTTGACACTAACAGCGTGATCAATTCCATGAATGGAGGTATTTGGGCATCATCGCAGCCTCCCGACTTTGATATGCGTGTAAGTGCTTCGATGACCCTCATTCTTGATCGGTCGACCGTCGAATTGTATAATATGTATATTCTGATCAATTTTGATATTTTGAACGCGATGGCGAAGTCCGTTCATTGATCGGAGGTCATTTCGATTAATTTCGATGATGTATAGTGCATTTTAGCTCTGATTTGCGCCATGTTGTATCCGTAGTCTATCGAATTTGTCTTGTATGCTTGACTCGACTTATGTGGCATACATGAAGGTCAACAGTTATTTATACAAATTTAGGATTAATTCACACTACATATTACTTGCTGACTACAATATTCTCAACCTTTTATTCCTCACCTATCAAATCCGTTACACACATGTAACATATGAATTACCTAATATTTGAATTTTTCGTATGCTACTTGTCAATATTTATATACATGTATTTTTATAATCAAATTTATTTTAAACTGATTATTAAGATCATATTCCTAAACTAATATCTACAAGATCAGTTTAAGAGAGGGTGTTAAAAACAAAGTTATTCCATGGCCATTAATTTATAATGAAAAAAAAGGAGTTTACTTGTTTAATAAGAGAAAACAAGTCCTTTGGACCTTGTTGAGTCTTTTTAGTAGTCTGATTCACCATTAAAGTTAGTGGCAAACAGTTATTCCTATTTTTCTGATAAGCTAAAAAAATTAGAAGCTTTTAGTTTGTGAATTTAAAAGTGCCATTACTTGCTAATAAAGTTAAAATGATTGTTCTATCTATGAGGCCAAGCTTATATGAGTGAATATTTTAATCAATCAAATTAATCAAAAGCCCTTTTTAATCTTTCATTTATATAATGCCCCATCAGCATGACACATTGAGCTTTAACATTCATATGTCTCACTCATTATAGTATTCTACATGTTTTTATCAGAATATTTTATTTATCTCAAAAATAAATTTAATAACTATGAATTACGTGAGAATGATTTTTCATTAATTGAATTTGATTTAAGATATATATATTTTATAAATTTTTATTAATTATATAATATACTCATTGAGCTTTTACACAGACAGTCAGTCTATTTTTTTATATTTACAAATCTATTGCTTTTAATCTTAATTTTTTTTTTAATTGGCCATCAAATATTGAAATTCATAAAAAAGTCAAATATATATTTTTTTATTTTTGTAAAATTCTTCACTATTTGATCGCGGTAGATGAAAATAAATGCATTCCATAGTTCCAAAAAAAAAATGATTAATCTATAAATACAAATATTTTAGATCATTGTTTTGTAAAATCTTCTTTTTTTAAGGCTAGACTCTCATTTTGAAATTAATCATTTAGCACACGACTGTAATTGAAACAGAAAGACACGCCATCCTCAAAAACTTTTTTTGCACACTTCTCCACTCACAATCTTTTTTACAAGTAAAATCTTCTTTTTTTATTTATTATTTTTTAAGGCTAAGACTCTCATTTTGAAATTAATCATTTTTAACGTAATCAAACAGAAAGACATGCCATCCTCAAAAACTTTTTTGCAGACTTCTCCACTCACAATCTTTTTTACAAGAAAAATACAAATTAATGTCTTTTTTTTTCATGTAATATCAAAATTAGTTCAAACGATGAGTACAAATGTAGCTGAAATTTATTCATAAAAAAATTATTTTTTTAGCTCACAAAACTAAATATCGATGCTACCAAAGAGTACAATTAGATATCTTAATTTATAGTTAACTCTATTCCTCATTTTTGGCGCATTTAGGACAATTTTCTTATTGGCGATAAACTTTTTGACTATTTTTTGAAAAGTTTTGTGATGAAAAATTACTTATTTAAAATTTTCAAAATAAAAAATATTTATATCTCACACAATAATTTTTCGAAAAAACTATTTTTTCTAAAATAATTTTTAAAAAAAAAATACAGCTGGCCTAACAGACCTTTAGAAGTATTCATTTGAACCGGCACTAACTTTCTTCTTATAAAAACCCCATTACATAGCAACTCTCAAATATATTAAATAATATAGATATCTGTATAAGATTTACATTTCATGGGAAGGGCACCTAATTAGGACTTTGAATGTTCCCATCGCATGCCAGAAGGATGAAGACTGCATAAATATTTGTAATAATGGATGCCCAGCGTTCTGTCGCACCTGCCTCTCACCACCGTCTTGCTATAATGACCACTGTATGTGCGGATGTAGTCTGCCTTAATCTATCGAGGATCACCATTTGTATTCCTTTAAATTCTCTCTCTCTCTCTCTCTCTCTCTCTCTCTCTCTCTCTCTCTCTATATATATATATATATATATATATATATATATATATATATATATATATGGGATTATTTTAAAATAGTTAATCTTAATAGGTATTTAGACAAAAAATTTTATTTAAAAATTTTATTTAGCGAAATAGGCACAGTCGTCCGTCTGACATTGTTGGCAGTAACAGTCAGCGATGGCCTATCGTCTTGATGGGCGACTAGTAGAATTTTTTTTTTTTTTTTCGTTTTCGGTAGGGAGAGAGAGAGAGGAGTGGCATTTTTTTGTTTTGTTTTTTTATTTCGGTAGGAGAGAGAGAGAGAGAGAGGTTTTATTAATTTATTTAATTAATATAATTATTTAAAATATTTAAAATATATAATTTAAAAATATTTTTTATAAAAATTTAATAACTAAATATTTATATATTTAGTTATTAATTAATTCATTTATATATGTTGCGTGCTAGAAATCGTGATGCGGTAGAGTAAGAGTTTATGTCTTAGCCTTGTCAGTATATATTTAAAAAAATTAAAGGGGAGCTTGAGAATTTTTTACGTGGAAAAATCGAAAGAGGAAAAAACCACGGCGGCGATAAAATGTTCCTATGGACATGTTGCAAAGTACAAATTCTTCCCAATGTGGGATTACAAGATGGTGTATGAGGTAGGAACAATAACTATGTAACAATGATTAGGTGTAACGATTCTTGATGATGGAGATGCGGGTACTTACGATGTGGGGTAACTTACGATGTGGGGTAATTTACAGTGCGGGGTGGTGCTTTCTCTTTTTCTCCTTTGGTTTCTTTCTTCTTGCTTTCTTGACTCTTTCTCTTCTTCTTCACTTCTCCTCCCTTCATGTGAGGGATAGAGTTCTATTTATAGATGGGAGGAGGGGCGTTTCTGTAATTTATGCAAAGTCCGTGCCACTCCTCTTGATCGGACGGCTTAGAATGGTTCCTTCGATCATTTGATGTATTTTGAGCATTTGGATGCCCAAATGAAGTCAGAATTATGAGATCTTAGGCTCGTTAGATCCGGCTCGTCGAGCCTTCGATTTGATTATAAACACTCTATATTTAAGAGCTATTTTGGGATGTAATTGATATCCCAAAGATTCGAGATATTTGTGCTTAATCTCGATGTCTTGACTTCATCGTCGCTTTGATATTAAGATTGGACTTTGATTAGCGGTATTTTGAGTTATCGGTTGCCCCTATTTTTGGATGAGATTGTCTTAATCATCCAAAAATATATGCGTCAACCCATGACCAATATATTTCAAATATTCATATAAATCCAAGATTACGATTATGGAAGCAAATCTACGGTCTTTGGCATGAGATTCTGAGGTTATGAATTTATTTGGATGCTCACGGAAGTTTTCGAGCATTTTTTGGGGGGTAGTGAGCATGGTATCGGCACCGAGGCTTCGCCCATTGGCGTCTTGTAGCCGACCCAGCTGGCCAGTTGCAGCCGATGGGCCCATCGGTCAATCGAGGCCGGCCGGGTCGGAGCAGCGCGGCCTCTGGAGCGACGCGTGGCAACGGCCGGCGGGTCGTGTCCGCTGGCGCTCTGTCAGGCAGCGCGATGCGCGTCGGCGTCGCGTCGGGCGTCGCGGGTCGTCGTCGGTCCGGGTCGGCGACGGTCCGGGTCGCTGACAGTTCGGACAGTCCGTCATGACGGTCCGGTCGCCAGCGACGGTCCGGGTCGCTGACGGTCGCTGACAGTCCGTCGACGGTCCGGTCAGCTGACGGTCGGGTCATGGACAGTCCGGGTCAGGACGGTCCGGTCAGCGATGGTTGGTCAGCCTAACGGATGCCCCGGCCGGATGGGCCGCCTGCGTCAGCCAGCGCTTGCTTAGCAGCGTCTACGCCCTGTAGCGTCTAGCCTCATGTGCGTGCCTTGCATGTAACGTCACAGGCATGCCCATGGCGCTGACAGAGTTTTAAGGAATTTAATGCATTTTGAGGGTTTTACCCTTTTACCCTTGTGAGGGCTATAAATAAGGTGAGGGAGAAAGGCATACCTTTCCCTCTCCCTTTCTTCTTGAGTGAAAGTCCTTTGGTGGCGTCGAGGGCGTCAAGACCTACTGTCATCTGACAGGCTCCAGTTTCTCCCGAAGGTGTAAACTAACTGGTTGGGCCAGGGGTTGAAGCGTCAAGACCCGTTCATCGACAAGGCTCCGGTTCTCCCGAAAGGGGTGTAACCTAGTCGGACCACCGGGATTGGAGGCGATCAAGACCGTAGTCATCTGCTCCAGTTTCTCCCGAAGGTGTAAAACTAACCTAGTCGGACCACCCGGATTGGAAGCGATCAAGACGTAGTCATCGGGCTCCGTTCTCCCGAAAGGTGTGAACTAACCTAGTCGGACCGGCCGGATTGGAGGCGATCAAGACCCGTAGTCATCTGCAAGGCTCCGTTTCTCCCGAAGGTGTAAACTAACCTAGTGGACCGACCGGGTTGGAGCGATCAAGACCGTTCATCAAGGCTCCGTTCTCCCGAAGGTGTAAACTAACCTCGGACCGGCCGGGGTTGAAGGCGATCAAGACGCGTTTCAGAGCTCGTTCTCCCGAAAGGGGTGTAAATAACCTAGTCGGACCGGCCAGGATTGGGCGATCAAGACCCGTGATCTCCAGGCTCCAGTTCTCCCAGCGGGTGTAAACTAACCTAGTCGGACCGGCGGATTGGAAGGATCAAGACGTAGTCATGCGGCCGCTCAGTTCTCCCGAAAGTGTGTAACTAGGACCGGATTGAGGCGATCAAGACCCGTGTCATCTGGAGGAGAGGTGTAAACCTAGTCGACCGGGGGTTGAGAAGCGATCAAGACCCGCGTTCATGACAAGGCTCCGGTTTCTCCCGAAGGTGTAAACTAACCTAGTCGGACCGATTGGAGGCGATCAAGACCCGTAGTCATACGGCTCCGGTTTCTCCCGAAGGGGTGTGTAACCTAGTCGGACCGACCGGATTGGGCGATCAAGACCCGGTGCTTCGATGCATGATTCCATCGATTGTCAAGATGGCGGAGAAATAATCGAGGCGTGTCTCCCCTTTCCCTCTCCTCTTTTTTTTTTTTTTTTTTTTTTTCATGCATGGCCGTCTTTTTTGTTAGATCGAGGCGAAAATTCTAAAGTCAGCGGCAGAGTCAAAAGAGGGATGTCCAAGCGAGGGTGAGTGAGCGACTTTACAAAACTCTTAGATTTTGATGTTTCTCCCTTCCTCTACTTATTCATAATATATTTGCCAGGCGATGGCGGAAGAGGCCTAATACGATATGCAGATGATAGATCCTTACATCGTGACTTAATAGTTTTAAAATTCATTTTCCCAATGATTTAGTGGCTATAGCTGCCAAGAGGTCTGATCGAGCCCGTTCGCCTCCACCAGGATACTTTACTGTTTCTGAGATGATTTTACGTGCCGGATTGCGATTTCCTCTAGCTCCCGATTGAGATTTTCAAGACATGTGGTGTGGCTCTATCACGTTTTCATTTCTTTAGTGGTCATCGTCGGTTTGTCTTTTGAAGCGTGGCGTTATTTTGAATATTCAATACTTATGCGAATGTGTAGATTTACATGTGATGCTCGAGGCGTTTCTTATCGAGCCATAAAAAATTGGATAGAGTTCTTGGCAGGATCCCTCCAAGAATTGGTTTAGTGGATTCTTTTTTGTGAAGAATGAGTGGGGCCTCGAGAGAGATGGGGAAGGTTGAATGACCTCCCATCCGTTTTCAATATCGGCGAGATTCTAGCAACCCTTAATATTCGATGTAGAGAGCTTGCGGCATGAGTTGCATCATATTGGAAAATATACAATAGAAGATAGGATGTACAAGGTTGGCTTTTCCATCCAGCGGGGAAGATCTCATGCTCTTCCATTGAAGAGGTCGAGCAAAGGTGTTGAGAAGTCTCCTCATGTTCATAAGGTTCTTTCCGAGTCCGGCAGATCACGGTGGTAGCAATGTTCCATTTTTTTACGAGAAAATAGAGACTTCGTCTTTGAAATGGCTACGTCGGATATTTCTGGAGATAATGTTCCCTTGGCATCGAGTTTATTTGTTTTGACTCATGATGGGGAGTTACTCTAAGCCATAAATTCACGAAGAGATATTAAATCACATATATCTTGGGCGTCAGCAGGCGAGATGAATTGAATTGTTATTTTTCCTTCTATTCTTCTTCTTCCTTCTTTATATAATATTGTGATTTTTTTTTTTTTTTTTTTTAGGTAACCATCATTAGGAATGATGGCTCATTTGGGTGTTGCCTTAGATGAATGGAATACCGAATTTGTAAAGATAAAATATCTGCGAGGCGAGTATGAGCGAAGGCTGAATGCTAAAGTTAAAGAGGTGGCGACCTTGGAGGATCAGTTGATTGAGTGTAGAACTGAGCTGGCGAATATGTCGACTTCTTTTCTCTCAAGTGTCGAGGGAGGCGAGCAGCGTGATGAGTGATTGAGGCGAGAGACTCGAGAAGGAGAAAATCAGACACTTGTATCGGATAAGAAAGTATTACAAGATCGTCTTTACGAAAGGAGCATAGAATGTCGAGCGGAGGCAAGTGAGATCTCCTTGAAGGCGTGAAGACTTCAAGAATTCTCACGGCTTATCGTGGCCTTATCGAAGACTTGTTGAAGCTCGTAATCATATCTTTGATATTGAAGTGAAGGACTTGGAACAAGTGTTTAGAGGAGGGCTTCATTGAGGGTTCACGAAAGGAATCCGTGGTACATCGCAAGGCAGGAGCTAAAATAGAGGTATATCCCCGACCAAATCAAGATCCTTGCGGTCGGAAGATGAAGGAGTGGTAAGTGGGCTCCAAGGAGCTTCTCCTAGTGAGAATGAGGATGTTGATATTATGTAGTATCGGTTGTCATTTGTTCTATGCAATATCATTAGCGTGTATCGAGAACTTAATTTCTTCTTATATCATCATATTGATCGTCAATAATATCGGATATATCCTCTTCTTTTACGTCTTCTTTTTTTTTTTTTTTTTTTTCTTTGCACCCTTATCTTGTTCTTGCCCATTGGGGTAATTGGTGAGTATTGACATTGCTAATATGGATGAATTGGATCCACGGATTTTCGACCTATCAAGGTTGTTATTGTGTTACTCGATGGCGTTAACCTATGGAAGAGATCGTGGGAAGTCCAAGGACTTTTGACCTTTCCTAGGTTGTTTGTCAGAATTTTTTGCTTAATGACATTAACCTGTACGGAAGAGGTCTGATCAAGTCCCCTTGGGATTGATCATATCGCGATTGAGATATAACATGAGTTGTGTATTTCTCAAGTGGGAGGAAAAGCAGCCAATCTTGTTAGAAACGAGCTTGCAAATTTACTAGTTCAATGATATAATCATATGATGCGGTATAAACTTCAAGAGAAAATGACAACAATACACAACAATGCGGTGACAAGAACAACAACAAGTCTTGACCCCCCACGGGTGGGGTTCTAAGGGTGAAATGACAAACGAGATAAAAGTCACAATAATCATGTAGTGAGAGTTCGATAATATTTAGAAGATTCTTAGTATTCCAAGTTGAGGTAGAGTTTTTCCTTCTTGGTCCTTGAGCTTGAGCGTTCGGCTTGACCATAGCTATAACCACATACGGGCCATCCCAGAGGTGAGAGTTTATTGCGTTGAGGGCCTTTTCTGCGACCTCAAGACTTAGCAGACCAAGTCACCGAGATATGGCGAGGTTTTACTCTTACGGTGAAGTGGCGAGCCACGTTGGTGATATGAAGCGGTCAAGTAGGGTCATATCACGAGTTTGAGTAGATCTAGTGTCGGAGTTTTTCTTCACTACCATGATCAAAATTGGACTCTTGGACTTGGAACCCGATATCCGGTATGATAGCTTACGTACCAAAACACAAATTATATGGCGTTTCACCGGTTGGTGCGTGATGATGTAGTGCGGTAGGCCCAAAGAACATTGAGTTCATCAACCCATTGCCCCGGTCTTCTCAAGATGTTTTAGTCCTTTGAGTATAGTCCTATGGTAACTTGGTTTGCCCATTGGTTTGAGGATATGCTACAGCCGTATGCAGCAGTTGAATGTGAAGATCTTTGCAAAAGGACGTAAAGACTTTTCCAGTAAATTGAGTTCCGTTGTCAGTGATGATCTTTGCAGGAAGGCCAAATCGACATATTATATTTTTCCAGACAAATTGTTTAGCATTTGCCTCGTGATTTTTGGCGAGTGGTTCGGCTCTACCCATTTGGTGAAGTAGTCGACGGCTAGAATGATGAACTTTGTTGCCCGTGCGATTGGGAAAGGTCCCATGATATCAATCCCCCAGAGCAAAGGGCCGGGCTTTGAATGGATGAGAGTTCGTATGCGGTATGTGAGGGAGGTTTGAATGCAATTGACAACATTTTTGTGAACTCAAGGCGTCTTGTTTCATTGTAGGCCAATAAAACCCTTGTCTCATGATTTTAAAGGCCAATGCTCTTCCTCCAAGGTGTTCTCCACATATTCCTGGACCTCTTTTAGCAGCGTAATCGACCTCACGAAGGCGAAAGGCATTTGAGATACGGACGAGCTTCGCTTGTATAATTCTCCTCCAATAAGCAAAGTTTGAAGCTTGTCTTGGAGGCGAGTTGGAAGTTGGATCTTGAAGGGTTCCTCCTTGTAGAAAAGATAGGATTGGGTTTATCCATGAATATTCTTTTCCTCATCAATAGTTTGAATTTCCCATGACCCTTGGATGCTAGGATAATGTATTTCTTCAACATGCTTTCTCTTAAATCTCCGGTGGTAGAAGTAGCAAGCTTAGCAAGGTGGCGAGTATTCTTCTCTCTAGTATGTGGATGATTTGATATGTTTTGAAATGAGTAAGAAGGGATTTTACCAAGTGAAGATATTGTGCCGGGTTGAGGATTGTGAGTATTAAAATCTCCTCCAACTTGGGAGGCGACAAGTGGGAGTCGATTATGAATTACTAAGTTTTGAGCTTAGTCAATTGAGTCTCAATCTTGCGATGAGCTTCATATTGACCATATTATTAGTTGGAATTTTAAGCGAAGTCCATACTAAGGTATTATTGGGGAAATAAGTAAGATTCCCTTTTGACTCTTCACGAAGCTCCATCGACATAGAGGATCCACGGGGAGACGGAAAGCAAGTAGCGAGATAGCTCCTCTAGAGTTGGGTTGGTGCATTCCCATAAAGTCCCATGCCGAGACTTTAGTGGCGAGTAATTTATATCAAATTCTCAAACTCTATGGCCATTTAATTAAACCATCACATCGCAAGTGGATGGCTCTATATGGAGAATTTCTTGACATAATAGTGGTTGTTGTGTCCATCTTCTCCTCTCGAGCTTATTACATGAGAAAGATACAAGTATAACTCTCCTTGGATAGGTTTGGATAGTAGGGGTGGATGCTAAATCTCCTTTATTCCGGTTGATATTATAGCTCCCTTCAATATTTTAAAGAGTATTTATCTCAGCGGGCTAGAAGCGGGATAATGCGACAATTCGACCATTCGCGTTGGACTTCTTTGATATTCTTTGGAGGGATCATATCGGAGAGCTTTGATTTTCTCGGGGTTGGCCTCTATCCACGGTGAGTTACCATAAATCCAAGAAATTTTCCTAACCCAAAAGCACATTTAGTCGGATTAAGTCGTATGTTATACGTCGAAGAAGATCAAAACATGTTTCCAAATAAAATATCTTGTGACTTTTCTAAACTTTTACTAACATGTCATCCACATTACACCTCCATTGTGTGGCCTAGCAGGTCTTTAAAAACCTTATTCATAAGGCGTTGATAGGTAGCACCAGCATTTTTCAATCCGAATGGCATGACTTGGTAGCAGTATAAACCTTTATATGTTTGAAATCTTGCCTCTTCATCTTCTGGGTTCATCTTTATTTGATTGTAACGAATAAGCATCAAAAAGCGAGCATTTGATGTCGGACGTAGCATCCACCGGTTGATCGATTGAGGAAGGAAAACTATCCTTTGGGCAGGCCTTATTAAGATCAGTGTAATCAATACACATTCTCCATGCTCCACTTGTTTTCTTAACCATGACAACATTTGCCAGCCATGTTGGATAATGTACTTCCCGAATGAATCCTGCTTCCATGAGCTTGTTGACTTCTTGTTAGCACGAAGGCGATGGTGCAAACTTCTTTTGGATGATTGGTTTGAGCGTTGGATTAATCTTGAGGAGTCGCGTGATTACATTGGGGTCAACCCGGCATATGCCGGATCATCGTCTTGATTTGCGCAAGAAATCAGTATATTCTTCCTTTTGTTCTTAAGTAAGGATCCCACTTGCTTGTTAGTAATGGTTGGTCATCGATAATGCTATTGAGTAAATCTTCTGAGAAGCTTTTGAGGTACTTCTTCATCTCGAAAATTAAAGTCTTCAATCTTGAAGGTGATGGAAGGCGTGGTTGAGCTTGTGCGAGGTAACATGATTGGGCACTGTTTGGTTTCCACAAACCACCCCAACTCCACCGGGGTAGAATTTTATCTTGAGATGAGGCAGCAAGTGATAGCACCAAAATTGATTGGAGGGCCTCCAGAAGATTGATATGCAGTCGACTTGACCACCATGAATTGAATTAAGTGAGTCACTTGTGAGGAAATTCTCGAGGTAGCAGGAAGGGTAATTGTCCCTTACGCGTCTTGGGTGATTATCAAACCCATATAATGGTCCAATTTGGTTGGAGCTTTTCCAGCAGACCCATATTAAGAAATGTTGAGTAAAATAAGACATCGAGAACTCCCATTGTCGATCAAAATTCTTTAACATTATAACAAGGATCACCGATCCATTGATGACGAGTGGATCTTGATGAGGAACATGGACCCTTCTAAGTCCAGTCATTGAAAGTGATGGAATGATCAATACGAGACTTCTTTAACTCCCGGTTCTTTGAGGCGATGCGAGAATTTGGTTGGTAGTATCGGTCCTCTGCGATCGTTTCAATTTCTCCAATTATTTGATGACTATTTGGTTGTTTTTGTGATGATTGGCTGGTTGCCTTTCAAAGCGGAGGTGTGTTTGTTTGGTGGTCGACTCTTCTTCAAATGGTAGATATCCTTGTTGAATGAGTCTCTCGATTTCTTCTTTGAGTTGTATGCATGCTTGATGGTATGCCCACGACTTCGATGAAAGTGGCAATATTGCTCACGATTTCACGAATTTGGTTTCAATGGATGCGCCACTTGATGCTTTCTTCATTGCGAATAGTCATCGGGGATGTTAACACGAGATGTGTTATGTGTATGTTTTTTTCGGTCGAGGTTCATGTCGTTGATATGAGGGGCGTGGAGGAGATCACGCGATTACCTTGTCGCTTCTTTTGATGGTCGATCGCACTTCACGGGGTGCTTTTGCTTCCTATTGTTCAAATTGTTTGCGATGGGCATTAATAGCTTCATCAGGAGATTTGTGCTTCTGCGATGAACTAAATCGCATACTGGCGGGGTGTCCGCATTAAGGATGAATAGAAAGGCCACAGGCGAGTCCTCGAGAAAACTCCTCTTAATAATTGGGGTCTACTCGGTATTTGGCGAGCCTCTAAGGAGAACCTCGGAAGTATTCTTTGAGTGATTCACCCATTACTGGATACCAGGAAGATGGGAGGAATCTTTAATGATTCTCCGATTAGATAAAGCTGTTCCACAAAGATCTTAGCGAGTTCGTTAAAGGGGATGGATCCCCTGGAAGAGAGTAGAACCAAGTGCGCTTGCCCTTTAGGTAATAGGAAAAACTTGACAAAGCGGTGTGTCGAGCTCGTTGGATATGCATGATAGTCTGTAATGGTCGATATGTTCATGTGGGTTGCCCCATCATAGGAATCAATGCTTTAAGCTTGAAACCTACGAATGGGATGTTGAAGAATGGCTCGGTAAAGGTGAGGACTCCACATAAGCGGTGTGGGTGAAGATAATTTGTCTTGAAGATGAAATTCATCTCGCATTAAGCATCGTACTTCATCGCGAATGTCATGGCGAACAGGATGAGCATGTGTGAAGCTATCGACAACAATCGGTGGATTAGCGGTTGATTTCGCGATGGATGAGTAGAACTAGCGATGTCAGGAGATCGGCGTTATGGTTTCCTTGCGGAGGAACTCGTCGGGAAGATTAGCATTTTGACCTCCTCAAACAGCGGCCGATCTTGGGGGGGGTTCATTTGTCGATTCGTTTGTTGTAGTCCTTGCAAAAGCTGAATCATCTTATTTTGGGACTCCTCCATTCGGCATTACCACGATCCTCCAAAGAGATTCCGTTCGCCTTCAGGTCATTCCATCGAGGGATTGAGGCAAAACTTGGCGTTCTTGGTTGAGGGGCGGGTTTTGAGAGTGGGAGTTGAGCGGAGAGCTCAGTGGCAGTGTTTTATTGGCCATGGATGATATTCACGGAAGTATGATTGAAGGGTTTTTCTTCCACAGAGCATGCGTCTAGAAATCGTGATGCGGTAGAGTAAGAGTTTATGTCTTAGCCTTGTCATTAATCGAGCACACTGATATTTAAAAGTAGGGGAGCTTGAATTTTACGTGGAAAACCTCGAAAAGAGGAAAAACCTGGCGATAAAATGTTCCTATGGACATGTTGCAAAGTACAAATTCTTCCCAATGTGGGATTACAAGATGGTGTATGAGGTAGAACAATAACTATGTAACAATGATTAGGTTGATTCTTGATGATGGAGATGCGGGTAACTTTGTGGGTAACATGTGGGGTAATTTAAGTGCGGGGTGAATTGATGGCGCTCTTTTCTTCCTTGCTTGGTTTCTTTCTCTTCTCTTTGTTTTTTCCTTCTTCTTCACTTTTCTCCCCTGTGAGGATAGAGTTATATAGATGATGGGAGGGGGCGTTTAATTTATGCAAAGTCAGGTACCACTCCTCTTGATGGACGGCTTAGAATGGTTCCTTGATCATTTGATGTATTTTGAGCATTTGGATGCCCAAATGAAGTCAATTATGAGATCTTAGGCTCGTTAGATCCATCGTCGAGCTCGATTTGACTATAAAACTCTATATTTAAAAGCTATTTTGGGATGTAATTGATATCCCAAAGATTCCAAGGATATTTCTTAACTTGTCTCGATGGTCTCAAATCAACTTTTGATATTAAGATTGACTTTGATTAGCGGTATTTTGAGCACCATATCAATATATATATAATTAAATATATAATTTAAAAATATTTTAATTATATATATATAAATTTAGAAATTTATTTAATAATTTTTATTAATTAATATAATTATTTAAAATACATAATTTTATTAATTTTTGTTAATATATAATTTAAAAATATTTAAAATATATAAATAAATAATTTTAATAAATAAATAAAGAAATAAATAAATTATAGAAATATTTTATAAATTATATAAATAAAGTAATTATATATATATATATATATATGTATATATATATATATATATATGTATATATATATATATATATATATATTATATATATATATATATATATATATATATATATAATTTATTTAGTTATTTATGTATTTAAATTATATAAATATTTTTAAGTTATATAAATTATTTAAAAATATTTAAAATATATAAATAAATAATTAGTTATATATATATATATATATATATATTTAATTAGTTATTTATTTATTTAAAAATATTTATTTATTTAAAATATATAATTAGTTAAATAAATAAATAAAAAAAATTTAAATTATATAAATACTTAGATATTTATATATTTATAAAATATTTAGTTATTTATATATTTATTTTTGTTATATAAGACAATAAATTATATAAATATTTTATAAATTTTTAAATAAAGTAATTATATATATATTTAAATTTATTTAGTTATTTATATATTTAAATTATATAAATATTTTTTAAGTTATATAAATAATTTAAAATATTTAAAATATTTAAAATATATAATTTAAAAATAATTTTATAAAATATTTTTATTATATATATATATATATATGTATATATATATATATATATATATATATAATATATATATATATATATATATATATTTATATAAGTCTATAATAATAATAACAAAAAAATATAAAAATATATAAAATAAATAAATAAAATAATTTTTTAATAAATAAATAAAGAAAGGAATAAATATATATATATATAATAAATAAATATATATATAAATAACTAAATATTTTAAATATATTAAATAACTTAAAAATATTTATATAATTTAAATATATAAATAACTAAATAAATATAAATATAATTACTTTATTTATATAATTTATAAAATATTTATATAATTTATTACTAAAAATTATTTATTTATATATTTTAAATATTTTTAAATTATATATTAACAAAATTAATAAAATTATATAATTATATTATAATAAAAAAAATTAAATAAATTTCTAAATTTATATATATAATTAAAATATTTTTAAATTATATATTTAATTATATATATATATATATAAATCAATTAATTAATAACTGAATATATAAATATTGAGTTATTAAATATTTTATAAAAAATATTTTTAAATTATATATTTTAAATATTTTAAATAATTATATTAATTAAATAAATTAATAAAACCCCTCTCTCTCTCTCTCTCTCTCTCTCTCTCTCTCCTACCGAAATAAAAAAAACAAAACAAAAAAAAACGCGACACCTCTCTCTCTCCTCTCCCTACCGAAAGCGAAAAGCAAAAAAAAAAAAAAAAATCCTTGCCATCAAGTTATCAACGGACGACTCATACGTCCTATCATGTTAATGACTGCTATTTTTAAATAAAATTTTTTTGTGCCTAAATGCCTAATTAAGATTAACACTAAACCTATTTTAAAAATAATTCCTATATGTATGTATGCTCTTTGTGATATGATATAAGAGTCACTCTGAATAATAATGGGATCTCTTTTGGAAGTTTGAAAATAAAATCCATCAACTTTGAAAGGGTTTTCAGAAAATGTTTGAAATTTTAAATTAAAGCTGATCTAAATATTTCAAAAATCAATCTAAGTAACTTTATTTATTCATATAAAATAGGCCTACTAATTTTTGTTCTTTATTTTTTTAAGGCTGATTTTATTTGTCGAACACATTTTCTAATCCTCGTTTTATCAACTCTTTGATGAATGTTATTCTAATATTATTCTTCAATATAATCATTTCTTAATTTAATTTTTTAAATATGATCCTCGTATGAAATAAACACCCGAGAAACTTTTACATCTTAATGATTCGAATTTAACTCTAAAAGTTATATTCTCATTAATAGCTTTATTTTTCAATATAGTAGATTCAAACTATTTACTTATATCATATCATTGTATCATTTTATTTTCTGATAATATTTACTTAGATGTTGTTCTTCAGGTTCTAATCTCATTTGCCTCGGAGCTTTTTTAATAGATGTTGTCTCTAGCTTAATTGCCAATTTATGAACTGCTACATCACGGGATAAGCTTGACATTTCAACATATGTCCGGGCAAAGCAATCTCTGAATTCACAAAGTAGCACTTTTAGCTCTTCAACTTTCTCACCTAAAAGAGTACTGACGAAAGTTGGACGGGGATCATCTTTAGCTCCTATGTTGATTTCTTTGAGTTCATCCGTAGTAGATGTTTGTCCACCATCTTCAAGTTCTTTAGGTGCAGGCTTGGCTTCTACTTCTTCATCATTTATAAGAAGAATTTCATAGAGATCATCTTCTTCGTCACTATTAGTTTCGATCTCAGCTTCTATAATATTATAACAAACTTTATTTTGATGAGATTTGTGGGTAAACCTAAGACCTTTAATGACAAACTTATCACATCTTCATGATGCTTGAGGACTTCTTTGGCTCCACATCCTGTTAAAGATTTGAGTTCTATGTTTAGAAGTTCCAATATGAATTCTAAGCTTATGCATCATTCTTCACAATTTCGGTGGAAAGTATATTAGTATTCTTGTTGGCACACTCTCATCAGAATCTTCATGTTGAATAGGTCAATCAAAATTGTGAGGTTGTGACTCTTTAGATTTATAAAATAAAGTTTCCATTCCGCCACTCTCACTCAACAGTGACACATAGAATGCTATCAATTCTTCAATGTTATGAACTTCTAGTGGAGTGATTTCTTTGAAGTACTGCTGAGGGATGTGTATAATTTTGAGGGAGTCATCTGACACTGCCAAGTGAGCCATCCTTCTTGATGCGACCTCTGCACCTATTTTCATAAGTTGATTAAAAGTCATAGTGATCGAATCACTTATTTTATACTTTGCCTTTCTTGAAAGCTTATAAGTTCCCTTAGGTTCGACAGGAATATTTTCTTCTTCTTGTGTGTCACTTCCCAAATGAAGAAATGATCTTCTTAATTTAGATGTATAATCAAGTGCTTTAGGGAGAGTCATCATTACCTTTTTTTCTTCCTTTTTTGCTTCTGCTCTTTCACCTTCTAAAGTTATTTTTTTAATTCCTGAAGTGGATGTAGCAACTCAAGAGGCTTTGTTGGCTTAGGCTCTTTAGAGATGAAATATTTTGCATCTTCATAAATCTTTGCTTCATGGACAGAGAATGGTTGTAGGTTGCTAAGAATTCTATACTCTTCTCCATCTTTTAGGTACTTCATACACTGATGCATAGTTGATGGGACCATGCCATACTTATGCATCCATGGCCGACCCAGCTCTAAATGATGTATCATCATTGATTATATGAAACTTGGCTTCTGTATACAAATCCTGAAAATTGAGTGGGAGAATAAAAGAACCCAAGGTTTTCTTCCCTTTCTCATTGAAACCATGAACCATCAACTTATCCCTCCCATGATGTTGGATATCAAGTGATAATCCTGTTAATGCTTTTAGACTTATAAGATTGATAGAAGAACTTAGATCAATCGGTATTCGGTTGATCAAGATGCCATCACTCTCTGCTATAACATATAGAGGACGATTATGATCTTCTATTCCCAACATAAGATCTCCTTAAAAAAATATGATTACTGGGAGATCTTGAGTTTGCAATGATTCAGTCATACATTTTTTTGGCAAAGTAAGCTTCAGAACTCTCAAGATCTTTGAGAGCTTGTATTAGGGTTTCTCAGAGATCTTTTGACATTAAAGAGCCTCATACACACTTAATTGTACATGGATCTTCCTCAGATGTGATAGAATATTATAATCTATCTTTTCGCTTGATTTAAGCTTTATTCTAGGATTTTTGGGAATGATAACTTCATTGACTTCAATTTATTTTCCTTTGTCTTTATTTGAATTCCCCTTCTTTGATGATGGTGATAATACTTTACCACTTCTCAACTAAACTTGAATCACCTTGTCTTGCTCAGATTCCTCTGAAGAAATAATTTCTTCAAATTCACTTTTAATTCTAGAGGATTGACTAAAAGAGTTACTCACTTTTCAACTTCATATATTTCATATGTGATGTTGTTGATGAGTCTGACTCTTCTCCATCTGGAAAACATAAATCTTCATCTGAACTATTATCCTTTTTTTGAGTCATAAAATAAAATTTAGATGTTAATTCCTCAGACTTTTATTTCTTTTGTGAGAAGAATTTTGTTAGGTTGGTCGAGTCTGTCTGACTACCATTGTCATTTTAGAGTAACTGATGCTAAAGAATGTCTAATATCACATAAATGATTCGGCATGTCTCTACTGGGCAAAATTCACCATTATCTTCTTCGTCCAACTCAACAATATAGAGTTTAGGCATACATTCTGTAAGCCTAACTAGTTGTCTAGTTGGTTGATGATACTCCTCTAAATTATTAATAATCTTTTGAGTTGTAGTTCTCTTCTTGATCTTCTTTTTCTTTATTTTATTTGGTTTAATTGGCTTCTTTGAGAGATCTGGTAAAATTTATGCCATTTGCTTTTATCTTTGGAATGAGTTGGCAGTGTTGTGGTTCCTCTGTGTCGATGATGTGGAGGTTGATGCATACAATCTCGACATCATTTTCAAATCAATCACTAGTTCAAGAGGTGATTTCCAACTGACACTAGGAACTCCTTCAAGTTGCTTCAACATCTTTATTGTCCTTTTAGAGACTACAGTTTCCCATTCTTCAATCTGAACTGATTTTTACTTCTTTTTGTCTTTAATGGATGATATGGAAGAGGACCTAATCATCCTTGTAGACTCTATTTTTAGGTTGATTAGAACACTATCGGATAATAGAAATTTATCTCGTCGATACTTCTTTTCTATCCAATCTTTGAAGACATAACAATCTTCAATAGGATGGCTGATCACCCAATGATAGAGACAGAAATTTGGATTATTGACTTGATCAGTTTCTTTAGGCATTGTATTTTTTGGTAATTGTAGATCAGCTTTGACTTCTTGCCGAAATAATTTAGCCACACTATCCCTTTTAAAGGAATATTCTTTGTTCATCTTTTCCTTAAGAGATGGCTGCATTTGGTCATTATCTCTTATTGCTTATTTTGGACGCTTCCAACACCTGGAAAAGTCCGAGGTTTATCATTGCCTTTTAATACCAATTTTGGCTATGGATTAGGATGAACAAGCTTCTTTCCCTTATCATCATTGTACATTGCCTATTTTCTTTTATATATTATTATAGATTACTCATTTTTCACCCCTTGAGCTATAGGAAGTGTCATGAGTTTCATTTCTTCTTGAGCTGAAGGCTTTTTTTTGAATTATCTGTATAGATTTCAGACTTAGGGTGATTTAATTTTTCAAATTTGGCCACCCTATCAAGCAAGTCCTGGAATATTGTAATTGATGCCATACATAAAAATGGTACTATTTTATCATCCATATTGCCCATTAACAGTTTGATTGCATATTCTTCCTCCAATTATTTCTCACATTTCATGCTCAGGTTACACCAACGAGTTATGAATTTTGTCACTGACTCATCTTTTCTCTTTTTTAGCAAGGCAAGGTGAGCGATCATTATTTTCTTGGTTGCACTGATGAACCTTTTCATGAATATTGTCTCTAGCTTAGCAGAGGTTTTGATCGAACCATTCGATGATTCTGCGTACCACTCGAAAGTAGTTGAGGTCAGGCTACTGATGAACTGGCAGAAAAGCAGTGCATCATTTCCTCTTGTGTTACCGCAAGTAGCCTTGAATTGAGCTAGATGTTATTTTGGATTACCATGCCTGCTAAAAATATTAAATTATGGTACTGAGTAACCTTTCGGGTATGACCCTTGATAAAATTCAGCTAGGTAAGGGCGACTTATACTCACTAGCTTTTCAACATGCTCTGAAGCTATAGTTGCCTTTATATTTTCATTAATTATTGATTCTTGTTGAGTAGCTATTATTGTTCTCGGTGCACTAGCCACATTTTGAATTATAGGTTGAAGAGCTAGTTGATTAACTTCACGCCTCACTTCAGGTGTAGCATGTACTATAGGAGCTTGAGGTATTAGAGCGACTAGTGGTATAGAAGTTGAATTATTAGCTACCTTTTAATTAGCAGATAAAACATGTTCTACATTTGATGTAATATTCTTCTCCAACATATCCATCATGATATTCATTTGTGCCATCATGTCATTCATCTTGGTACCAAGTTGTGAAATTTTCTTATCTTTGGTTTCCATTTGACATTGCATTTGTCTTTGCTATCTAGCTAGCGCCACGACGTCAACCAACATAGGCTCTTCTTCTTCCTCTATTTCTTCTTGTTATTCTACCCCCTGCTCATCTTCAGGGGAAGAACTTGATTGTCCTTCTCCTTGTGCATTTGTAAGGACAGTTATTGCTAGGGGTAAATGACGATGCTAATTGTAAAAATATATACTAGGTTGATCATTTCCAGGTTCAATCATATAAATAGCTTAAACTCCCATGATTTCCCTTTCATTTTGATCATCTTCTTCTTCTTCATCATCAAAGATTATAGATCCATCTTCTACTCTCTTTTGTGATGACTTTCTTTCATAAACATCGAATTCAGGTTCAAGCTCACCGGATTCATGTTGTAGATGATGTTGAGCAGAAAGTTCATCTATATGTCTCATCATATAAACAACTTCTACTTTCATAACGTCTTGTTCATCGTCTTCTTCTTGCACATGAATTTTTGATCGACGCTTCTAATGGATATCTGGTTCATTCTGAGGAAGAGACATTTCTTCCATTTGGGACTGCAATTTAAATTAACTTTCTCCGCGGGGGTGAATCTGATTGATGATGGGAACCCTTAGAGGATTCTTCAAGGTGTCGACCATCATATCTTTTATTAGTGGTATCTCTTCTTTTAGGTATCCACTTTCGATGAGTTATTTTTGAGGTAGATTTTGAATATGTGCATTAGATGTCACATCACTTTTTTTTTAGAATTTTATTACGGGCCCTTAGCCTCCATATCTGCTTGCCATTTCACCGAGACCTTTCGATAGCAAATTCTTGGACAAGCGGTCCAAGTGTCATGCTCTAATGCTCACCACGTGAAGTATACTTGGCTTGATGATTAGTTTCCATAAGAGATGACAACCTTCTTGGCCGAATCTCAATATCTTTGATCATCACAAGTCTCTGAAATTTTCTTTTCATTAAGCATCTTTTCTGGGTTACTTTAAGAATATTGTGTTTTCTAGCTGACGATATTTTAGGTTGTCTCCTCTGTGGTGGTGGAGCTTGACGTTATTGAGTCTAGAAAGACTACTTCACCTCACCAGTAGAGCTATTCCTTTTTACCCATTTTAAACTATGAAAGTTGTTATAGGTAGTAATACTTACTTCTGGTGGCAATATTGCTTGTTCACTGGATTGTTTAAATGGGATCTGCTTAGCCCTCAGCTCAACATTTCTTTTTTCTTTCCCTTCTAGTTAGTTTACTTCCTGATGAGGAAGCCTCAAAATCATGTCTCCCAAGTACAAGGGTTTCAGTTGGTGAAGAAGCTGTACCATGAGGCATCAAAGATACAGTTTGCCACTAACGATTCTTTTCATCATGGGAGCTTCAGATTGACCTAGGCTTTCAAAAACTAAAGTTCTCTATCGGGAGAACTACTAAATAGTGGTTGGTTGCTGAATTGGTTGGCGAGCTTGACGAGTAAGAGCTTCAGTAAAGTGAGGCCTTCCGGCATGACCTCAGATGAGTGCACCACGAGTGGGTACTTCAGGAGTTACAGCTATAATAGCCGAGAAATCTAAATCACCAAATTGAATGGTAGCACTAACATCTCCTTTGTTGATGATGGTGGTAGCTAAGTAGAAGTTTACACCACGCCCTAGCTGAATAATGAAATGAGTGCACTGTAGATCCATTCTGCGCAAGTGAAAAATGGGGGTTAGCAATTAGTAATTATTATTTCACCCCATACTTTCAAAATGCAAAGGTACCACAGAACAAAATAATAGTGTAATAAAAATATACTCCACAGAATAATTCATTAGACATAGAGTCTCATACATTAGTAATTTGAATTTATTATAAATTTAAATCACCATTTTTATTTTGAATTTTTAAATATTTTTTTGTTAATATAGAATATATATGATTAGCTAAAGATGGAAAGAGAAACTTGTCCCTAGCAGAGTCGCCAGAAATATATGGGCTCCAAAAATTCTCCACCGACCTCTCGACATTGAGAGTATGATTTATGTGTCAGTGAAATTTTCAGAAGGCAGATGAGATAGTCGATAAGACACTACCCAGATATTTCACTCCCATTTGGTAAGGACTTTAGATCTGGTTCCAAGTTTCCTATAGGCATAAGCACCTATAGGTAATTACCCTTCTCAATGTTAAGAGAGAACTTTCAATTAATGCTAGTCGTTAGATTGCTAAATGCATAGTGTAGGGTTTAGAATTTATGAAATTCATCATTATTAGCTTAAAAAAGATGGTTAGGGGAATGATGACGTGCCCGATCGAGATCTCATAGTTTTATCATCCCAGACTGTCGTGGTCCCTAGTCTAGTTAGTCAAAGGAGATAGTCGACCCAACTTGACCGAAGGATCCCTGTCAGCAACCATGGGTTGCGTCGTCCATGTAATCCTTCTAGACCTGGGGTGGTGTTTGTCTAAGGAGATTAGCTTAAGTCTACCTTAGCTGATAGAGAGATTTTTACCCTATCAGGTGTACCCTATAATTCACCTCTCAAGGTACAGAGCCATTTGGGAGCATACGAGTTGTAGTTGTGACCATAATATAATGGTGCCATTTGGCGGCAACCACCCGATCGGAGGACTCTGGTCGTAACTGCATCATATATCCTTACTAGCATGAGATTGATTGAGAGTGAATATAGAAATACATTTTATTTGAAATTGGCTCCTTTGTGAGCTAAAGTTTTCTTAATTTATCACCTTCAGTAAATAATTACGGCGGTGGATTGAGTTTTAGCTTTAAGTTTTTAAATTGATGATTTTCATTTAGTCATTTATAGCTTAGTGATTTGTCTAATTTTACATTTGGGTTCATACTTGATTTAAGTTAATTTGATTTGAGATTGTAATCACATTTTGGTGTAAGTATCCCCTCCGGTTGAAATCTCCATTCAACATCGCCATCATAAGGGTTTATGAGTTTGCTTGATCATTTAATTTATTGTTTCAGATCTTGTTGACTCCATTAGTTTAATAATAGAGGATCAGATCTACTATCATATGATAGAATTAGCTTCTCAAATATTTTAATAAGTTGAAATTTTTATAATAATTAGATTTTTAGGTTTTGATAACCCGGACCCGGTCCTAAGACTAAACCGGGAAGCAACCCGCGCAACATCCTCATATACTAAGTTTAAGCATTCAGCATAATGTCGGAGCCCATGTGGGTATTTAATAATCCACATAATTTTATTTCTAAATCAAGAGATTAATTTCATATTTTCACTTAATTCTAACTTAGCCTGCTCAGCCTTTCTAGACATTAAAATTTACACTCTGAATTTTTATGTCTGAGTACATGATGGTATTTATAGGTTAGATAGTTTCATCTAATTAATGAAATCATTGACTTTGAAAATCATAATTAGAATGAAATTTTTTAATTTTTGGATTGAGAGAAGCTCCATAATTCATGGAGAATTTAATTTAGCATCGCATTATGTCTGCTTGTACGAAGGGTTGCAGATTCGGTGGTGTTCAGTTCGTTCATTTAAAAGCTTGCATAAGCTCTTAGCCACTTGAATATGACATAAGTTTGCTTCAAGAGATGTGTAATAGATTCACATTCATTAAAATACTTGCACATGTCTTTCAACATTTAAGTTCAACTAATTAGCCATTCAACATAATATATCATGTTAATTTTAAAGCATACAAATTGAAGCAAGAGCATCTACCATGGAGTGCATGTCAAACAATATGTTTGAGTCACTTACAAATGCATTAATACAAAAGGCTTCGACATGGATTAGCTCCATCATATATGAGAATATTTGCATGTATTTCGAAGCTATAAATTTAGAAGATAGCTTGATTTCTAGTTTGCATGGAAATTGAGCCCCTTAAAAATACTTTAATGAATCAATGAAATGTAATATTCAAGTTGATTCCTCCTCTTTTTGAAGGTTCTTCATTTAGTTTGTCTCTTATTTTCATAACTTATTGATTAATAAGGTTCTTTATTCTCATAATAGATTTCCACATTCTTATGAAATAATCTTAGATATTTCAAGCTTGTGACTAGATCAACTTATGCTATGAATAGAGGTGCATTCTCTCTTTTCAGTTCGACCTTCAACTCCACAGAATTCCCTCATGTGAATGTTTATTTTAATTAGGCATTACTGTTAAGACTTCAAGTGCTTGAATTGAAGTTAGGTCTTATGTTATGATGTGTGTAGGAGATTTATTTAAAGTCTCTCATATTCATGATCTTCTTAATGAGTTTTACTACTTTGTAACATGTCACTAAAGGGTCTTAATATTTCATAAAATATTATTGAATATTTTAACTCACATACAAGCAAACTGATATCATGATTGTAGGTGTCTTCTCTCTGTTGAACTTAACGTTCAATCTTGTAGAATTCCTTCTACAAGCAATCATTTCAAGTACTCCCATTTGCAGATAGACTTTCAAGTCATTGCAAGCTTCATTGAAGTGTTTAGCATTGAATATTATTTGAATATGTCTTCATATGAGAATGAGCTTTCAATTGTACTATAAAATTTGTTCGTGCTGATATAAATGACATTAAACCCAATTAGAGTTCATTTTTTTATTCCACTTTAAGTCCTATTTTATTCAAAAATAAGTTTATATTTCTCACAAATACAGTATGAGTCTAATATTGATCTCAAATTTCATTTATATTTGATTTGAGTGTTTTTGTTTGTCTCAATATATGAAGCAACAAGCTTCAAGTATTCATTTGGTGATGAACTAAGAAAATGAACCTCTTTTTTTTACTTAGTACATTCTCACATAATAATAATACTTCTTGTGTCCATTTAAATTCTATTTTGTAAAAATTTTTAGGACTTCTGGTTTCATATTTAAATTAATATCTAATTAATTTTTAATTTAAGTCCCAAAAATTTGATTAAATGTCGACATGAGTGTCACATCTAATAGTTTTTTGGGCCTGTCCGTCATGCCCTGATAGCTTGACGATTGGTGTTTTGAGACACTTAGGTGGCTGATTTTCATCTCATCATCTCTGATGAGCGTGACGAAACCTTCAAATCTGCAAAAAGAAACCAATACAATGCAATATATACACATTCAAGCATTTCTACACATTCACCAATAGCAACAATAATAATTTTGTATGAGTTCAGCTAGAAAGAATTGAATAGGAGAGTTTATCGGGTGGATTATTTGGGTTGGATGGGTGGGAAAAATGCCGAAAACTAAGAGGAACCCACCTGATTTCGGAGTTCCCTCTTGGCCACGACAAAGGGAATTGTGCTCCAATCAAAGAGGGGATATGGAATAGCTGCAGGAGATAGTGTTTAGGGGAACCCGTCTCATGATAGAGTTGTCTCTCGGCTGTGAAAAAGAGTGGTTGCCGAGAAGAACCTGCCTGATGGCAGTGTTGCCTCTCATTATACTCTAGGTTGCAGAAAGAGAAGACAAGTGTGCTGCTAGGTATGAGGGAGGAGTCAACGTCTATTGGGTCACGATAAGGCAAGATGGAAGACCATCGAGGTAGGAGATGATGGGAGAGAGAGGATGTCGGTTGTAGCTGCTTGACTTGAATGAGGAGAATGGGGGAGTGCGACGGGAGAAAGATTTCTAAGAGGGGGGATGTTCGATTTCTCCGAGATGGGAGGACGGGAGCAGGTTGGCAAGATTGGTGTTCTCGACGGCAGTGGACTCAAGTGCACCGTCATACTTAGCAGTAGTAGTGGAGGTCGTAAATGGGTTGAGGATGACATCATGTCGTTGATGATCTTAGTGATGAAGCCTTGGACAAAGTTGAATTCGTAAGATGCGGCGGCAGAGGGTCGGTAGTTGGATTTGCCATGAGGTCTGCAACAACGATGGGTTAGACGGGTAGGGTAGATGAGTCCACTTCTATTCGACAGAAGATGATCATAAGCATATGAATAAAGAGAGGCCTTAACGTCATTAACATGGTTGTATGCAGTAGGGTTCATACAAGTCTGCGACGCGAAGAAGCAAGCCTCTATGGATGCGAGAGGAGGTGGCTTTTCTAGCATCAGCTATTATCAAAGGAAATTAAACGAAGGAAAGGGGGTTGCAGTTGTGGAGGGAGAGTTATGAATAGAATTCTTTAGGTTTAGTTATTGATAGGTATTTATAGGTAGGCTTCTCTTCTTTTTTTTATTTGAGATAAACTAAACCTAATTTTGAGTTTTTGCGATTGTATCACCTCATACATAAATTGGATATCAATATTAGATTACTTTGATGTCTCAGATGCAACGACTCAGTCCGTTTCGTGATCGGACTCCGTTTGGTTCGAGTCAGCGTCGAATGAGGTCAATTTCAGTTCAAAATTATACGCCGTCGCTTCCGACCGCTCGACATTCGCGTAGACTCGTCCGAATTGAGTGCAGATAATCTCATTTGATAGGTTTCGATGTTTTGACACTAACAACGTGATCAATTCCATGAACGGAAGTCATTTGGGCATCATCGCAGCCTCTTGACTTTGATATGCGCGTAAGTGCTTCGATGACCCTCATTCTCGATCGGTCGACCGTCGAAATGTATAATATGTATATTCTGATCAATTTCGATGTTCTGAATGCGATGGTGAAGTCCGTTCGTTGTTCAGAGGTCATTTCGATTAATTTTGGTGATGTATAGTGTATTTTAGCTCCGATTTGCGCACTGTTGTATCTGTAGTCTATCGAATTTGTCTTGTATGCTTGACTCGACTTATGTGACATACATGGAGGTCAACAGTTATTTATACAAATTTAGGATTAATTCACACTACATATTACTTGCTGACTAAAATATTCTCAACCTTTTATTCCTCACCTATCAAACCCGTTACACACATGTAATATATGAATTACCTAATATTTGAATTTTTCGTATGCTACTTGTCAATATTTATATACATGTATTTTTATAATCAAATTTATTTTAAACTGATTATTAAGATCATATTCCTAAACTAATATCTACAAGATCAGTTAAAAACAAAGTTATTCCATGGCCTTAATTTATAATGAAAAAAAAAAGGAGTTTAGTTGTTTAATAAGAGAAAACTAGTCCTTTGGACCTTGTTGAGTCTTTTTAGTAGTCTGATTCACCATTAAAGTTAGTCGCAAACAGTTATTCCTATTTTTCTGATAAGCTAAAAAATTAGAAGCTTTTAGTTTGTGAATTTAAAAGTGCCTTTACTTGTTAATAAAGTTAAAATGATTGTTCTATCTATGAGGCCAAGCTTATATGAGTGAATATTTTAATCAATCAAATTAATCAAAAGCCCTTTTTAATCTTTCATTTACATAATGCCCCATCAGCATGACACATTGAGCTTTAACATTCATTTGTCTCACTCATTATAGTATTCTAAATGTTTTTATCAGAATATTTTATTTATCTCAAAAATAAATTTAATAACTATGAATTACGTGAGAATGATTTTTCATTAATTGAATTTGATTTAAGATATATACATTTTATAAATTTTTATTAATTATATAATATACTCATTGAGCTTTTACATAGACAGTCATTCTATTCTTTTATATTTACAAATCAACTGCTTTTAATCTTAATTATTTTTTTAAAATTGGCCATCTAATATTGAAATTCATAACAAAAGTCAAATCTATATTTTTTTTTCTTCACTATTTGATTGTGGTATATGAAAATACATGCACTCGATAGTTCCCAAAAAAAAAAAAAAAATAGAATGATTAATCTATAAATACAAATATTTTAGATCATTGTTTTGTAAAATCTTCTTTTTTTATTTATTGTTTTTTAAGGCTAGACTCTCATTTTGAAATTAATCATTTAGCACACGACAGTAATTGAAACAGAAAGACATGCCATCCTCAAAAACTTTTTTTTGCAGACTTCTCCACTCAGAATCTTTTTTACAAGAAAAATACAAAAAGAAACTCCTGTTAAATAAATAATATACAATTAATGTCTTTTTTTTCATGTAATATCAAAATTAGTTCAAACGATTGAGTACAAATGTAGCTGAAAGTTATTCTTAAAAAAATTATTTTTTTAGTTCACAAAACTAAATATCGATGCTATCAAAGAGTGCAATTAGATATCTTAATTTATAGTTAACTCTATTCCTCATTTTTGGTGCGTTTAGAACAATTTTCTTAAAAGCAAAGTTGTATTTGGCGACTGCACAAATACTTGTAATAATGGTCTTTCAAGGAAGGCCACTGTTAGTCCGTCTTAAACTATCGAGGATCACCATTTGTATTCCTTTCTCTCTCTCTCTCTCTCTCTCTCTCTATAATAATGGGATCTCTTTTGGATCTTTGGTTTTGGCTTCTTGAATAATTATGAACTAATTTTTATTGATTTATTAGGTTTTTTTTTTCTTCTGGTCAGTTTCTCTTAGTTTTTACATCATTAGTTAGAAATATTATGATGATAATAATAAGCAATTTTTATTGAAAGTTGTTTATAGGCAATATTAAACTTTAGATATTTTAACAAAAAATTAAAAATAATAAATAGAGTTTTCAAAGTAATTACACCAACTTTAACCTTGATATGACACTTGAAATACTACTAGGCGAAGCACGAATCTTGATGCTAAAAGCAAACTGATCCGTTGGCGGTCGAAGACTTAAAATATCATTGAAACTTTGGGATATCAGTTAAATCCCTAAAAAGCTCTTAAACATGGAGTGTTTATAGTCAAATCGAGCGTCTCGACGAGCCGGATCTAACAAGCTTAAGATCTCAAAATTCCGACTTCATTTAAACATTCAAATATTGAAAATACATCAAATGATCAAATGGATTATTGTGAGCCGTTCGATGAAGTGGAGTGGTACGGGTTTTGCTTGTATTTAGAGACACCTCCTCCGTCATAAATAGCCTCTTATATGAGGAAAGGCCGAGAATGAGAGAGTAGAGAGCTCTAAAGATCCTCCAAACGTCGTGCACTTCCACTGTCGTCGACCGCCGCCGTAGTACCGCCCGATGCCGCCGTCGTCGACCTATCATCAGACCACTATTGTCGATCATCGTCGTCAACATCGTCGTCAACATCGTCGTCAACATCATCGTCAACATCGTCGTCAACATCGTCGTCGCATCAAATCGTCGATCGTCGTCAAATGTTAACATCCTCTATTCTCAGTTGTCCATTTCTCATATACTATTCTGTAATCCCATCATCGGGAAGTTTCTGTACTCTAAAAGAAATACAAAGTGGAAGATTTTCGCTGGGCTAAGCCCCGTGGTTTTTCCCACTTTTCGAGATTTTCCAAGTAAAAATTCTGGAATTTTCTTGTTCGCTCTTTACATACCTATGTGTGTACTGGACTCTCCAAAGAAGCTAAGGCGTAACATTTTACTCTACCGCAACCGATTTTCTAGCACGCAACAAACCTTAAGACAGATGTATCCTCTTAAGAGCTCATTTGGTTTATTGTTGATTAAAAATATATTATAGTAAATAATTTTTTTTAAACTGATTTGGAGTTTGAAAATAAAATCTATCAATTTTGAAAGAGTTTTCAGAAAATGTTTGAAATTTTAAATTAATGCTGATCTAAATATTTCAAAAATCAATCTAAGTAACTTTATTTATTCATATAATTATAGACCTACTAATTTTTGTTCTTTATTTTTTTAAGACTGATTTTATTTGTCGAACACATTTTCTAATCCTCGTTTTATCAACTCTTTGATGAATGTTATTCCAATATTATTCTTCAATATAATCATTTTTTAATTTAATTTTTTAAATATGATCCTCGAATGAAATAAACACCCGAGAAACTTTTACATCTTAATGATTTGAATTTAACTCTAAAAGTTATATTCTCATTAATAGCTTTATTTTTAAATATAGTAGATTCAAACTATTTACTTATATCATATCTTTGTATCATTTTATTTTCTGATAATATTACTTAGCTGTTGATCAGTGCTGTGTGGTCGTCTACTCTCATTAAGGTTCCTCTTGTTTCGAACAATTCTACTTCACATCTCATTGCGTGGTATCTGTTGACCTCCATGCATGCTATATCAGTTGAGTCGAGCCCATAAGTCAAATTCGACGAGCTTCGATGCAATAGTGCGCAAATCAACGCTGAAATATACCGGACATCACCAAAATCCATCGAAATGACCTCCGATCAAAGAACGGACTTCGCCATCGCATTTAGAATGTCAAAATTGATAAGAATATACATATTGCACAATTCGACGGTCGACCGATCAAGGAGGAAGTCCGTCGACGTTCCGACGCGCACATCAGAGTCGGGATGCTGGGATGATGCCCAAACGATCTCCATTCGCGAAATTGATTGCACCATTAGCGTTGAAACGCCGAAACCTATCAATGAGATTGTCTGCGATCAATTCGGACGAGTCTACACGAATATCGAGCGATCAAAAATGATAATGCAAATTTTGAGCGAAATTGATCCAATTCGACTCCGAATTGAACCAAACAACCTCCATTCAAAAAACGGACTGTGCCATTGGGTTTGGAACGTCAAAATTACATAGAATAGACATCCAATTCAACTAAGATTATCGCACTTAAAATTTTATTAAAATTAGCACGTATTCCAAGATAAATTCATCAAATTATTTCTTAATCAGGTCAAAGCCTTGGAAGCCCATTCTTATATTTTCACGTCCCATTCAATCAATAGTACGCTGCCACATTATCCTACCCATACTAATCCATGATAATAAGAAAAAAAATATAATGTCTTTTTTTTTACTCAACCAGCCGAAGGAGAAACTATTACGTCCGGAGTCCGCACGTAGCTTTACGTGCGGACTCCAATCCACGGATGACATGTGTCTCGGTTTTTTCATTACCGGCGAGAGATCGGACGGCTTTCCCGGCGACCCGGCCGTCGATGGCGTATTAACGGACGGTAAATACATTTCTCTGGCCCAGTTAGCGTCGTTCAAAAGCGAAGAAGAAGAACGGCTTCGGCGTTCGACATTCCTCGTCACGAAGGATTTTTCTCGCCTTAGCTCCGTTGTCGATCGCCGTCGGACGTCATGGTATAACAAATCATAAATTGAGGTATTATAGGTGACTACATGAGGTATTTACATGCATTCCCAAACTTGAATAAATTTAGGGTTTACTCGTTCTTCTCATATCTGATGAAAGATTGTTTTTTATATGTTATTTTGTATCTGTACTCTCTGTACCTCTTTGGAGGGTACAGACCAATTTTGACCTTTTTTCCATTTTTTTTTGCCAACTCCTTATGATTATGTTCATTATATTCAAAAGGAAGCATTTGATGGCAGTTTGGGTGGTTTCTGGGTGGTTTAGTGCATCTGTACTCTGTGTACCTCTTTGGAGAGTACAGACCATTTTTGACCTTTTTTTCCAGTTTTTTTGCCAACTCCTTATGATTATGTTTAGGGCATTATAATGGAAGCATTTGATGGTAGTTTGGGTGGTTTCTGGGTGGTTTAGTGCATCTGTACTCTGTGTACCTCTTTGGAGGGTACAGATCAATTTTGACCTTTTTTTTCCATTTTTTTTGCCAACTCATTATGATTATGTTTAGGGCATTATAATGGAAGCATTTGATGGCAGTTTGGGTGGTTTCTGGGTGGCTTAGTGCATGTATCCAGTACCTCTTTGGAGGTACTGATCAAACCTTTTTTCCAAATTTTTTTTACTCCTTATGATTATGTTTAGAACATTGCAAAGGAAGCATTTGATGTCAGTTTGGGTGATTTTGGGTGGATATTTTGCATCTGTACAATGTGTACCTCTTTGGAGGGTACATACCTTTTCTGATATTCTTTTTCAATTTTTTTTGCCAACTCCTTATGATTATATTTAGGGCAGTATAATGGAAGCATTTGATGGCAGTTTGGGTGGTTCTGGGTGGTTTAGTGCATCTGTACCCTGTGTATCTCTTTGGAGGGTACAGACCTCTTTTGATCTTTTTTTATAATTTTTCCTTGCCAACTCCTTATGATTATGTATAGAGCATTATAATGGAAGCATTTGATGGCAGTTTGGGTGATTTTGGGTGGGTATTTTGCATTTGTACCCTGTGTACCTCTTTGGAGGGTACAGATCATTTTTGACCTTTTTTTTCAATTTTTTTTTCCAACTCCTTATGATTATGTTTAGAACATTGTAAAGAAAGCATTTGATGGCAGTTTGGGTGGTTTCTGGGTGGTTTAGTGCATCTGTACCCTGTGTACCTCTTTGGAGGGTACATACCATTTTTGATCTTTTTTTTACAGTTTTTCCTGGCCAACTCCTTATGATTATGTATAGAGCATTATAATGGAAGCATTTGATGGCAGTTTGGGTGGTTTTGGGTGGGTATTTTACATTTGTACCCTGTGTACCTCTTTGGAGGGTACAGATCAATTTTGACCTTTTTTTTACAGTTTTTTCTGGCCAACTCCTTATGATTATGTATAGAGCATTATAATGGAAGCATTTGATGGCAGTTTGGGTGGTTTCTGGATGGTTTAGTGCATCTGTACCCTGTGTACCTCTTTGGAGGGTACAGACCTCTTTTGATCTTTTTTTACAGTTTTTTCTGGCCAACTCCTTATGATTATGTATAGAGCATTATAATGGAAGCATTTGATGGCAGTTTGGGTTTTTTTGGGTGGGTATTTTGCATTTGTACCCTGTGTACCTCTTTGGAGGGTACAGATCATTTTTGACATTTTTTCACATATTTTTTTGCCAACTTCTTATGATTATGTTTAGAACATTGCAAAGGAAGCATTTGATGGCAGTTTGGGTGGTTTCTGGGTGGTTTAGTGCATCTGTACCCTGTGTACCTCTTTGGAGGTACGACCATTTTACCATTTTTTCCGTTTTTTTGCCAACTCCTTAGGATTATGTTTAGAACATTATAATGGAAGCATTTGATGTCAGTTTGGGTGATTTTGGGTGGGTATTTTGCATCTGTATCATGTGTACCTCTTTGGAGGGTACAGATCATTTTTGATATTTTTCACAAGTTTTTTTTGCCAACTTCTTATGATTATGTTTAGAACATTGCAAAGGAAGCATTTGATGGCAGTTTGGGTGGTTTCTGGGTGGTTTAGTGCATCTGTACCCTGTGTACCTCTTTGGAAGGTACAGACCTCTTTTGATCTTTTTTTACAGTTTTTTGTGGCCAACTCCTTATGATTATGTATAGAGCATTATAATGGAAGCATTTGGTGGCAGTTTGGGTGGTTTTGGGTGAGTATTTTGTATTTGTATCCTGTGTACCTCTTTGGAGGGTACAAATCAATTTTGACCTTTTTTATAGTTTTTTCTGGCCAACTCCTTATGATTATGTATAGAGCATTATAATGGAAGCATTTGATGGCAGTTTGGGTGATTTCTGGATGGTTTAGTGCATTTGTAGTACCTCTTTGGAGGTCTGAGACCTCTTTTGAACTTTTTTTACAATTTTTTTTGGCCAACTCCTTATGATTATGTATAGAGCATTATAATGGAAGCATTTGATGGCAGTTTAGGTGGTTTTGGGTGGGTATTTTGCATTTGTACCCTGTGTACCTCTTTGGAGGGTACAGATCAATTTTGACCTTTTTTTCCAGTTTTTTTTGCCAACTCCTTATGATTATGTTTAGAACATTGCAAAGGAAGCATTTGATGGCAGTTTGGGTGGTTTCTGGGTGGTTTAGTGCATCAGACATACCTCTTTGGAGGGTACAGACCATTTTTGACCTTTTTTTCCAATTTTTTTTGCCAACTCCTTATGATTATGTTTAGAACATTGCAAAGGAAGCATTTGATGGTAGTTTACTTAGATTCTGGGTGGTTTAGTGCATCTGTACTCTGTGTACCTCTTTGGAGGGTACAGACCATTTTTGACCTAATTACTTGTCTTTCAAGTTAACCATGCGGGAAAAGGATAACTTTGGTGCGGTGCCTGTGAGAAATGTGTTCGATAATATTACGACGCTTTCGATGAAACCACGACATTTTAAAGAAGCTTCATCTCCATCAATTCATTAGACTCCGGCATCAAGCAAGACTGGTTGCCATTACATCGATCTGTCTTCTTTGGGACATAAAAAAGCAAGCTTTCTGCGGGTGGGCGGACATTCCTTTCACCCCTAATGAATTTGCATTGATGATAGGGATGCCAAATAGAGGGGAGAAGGTTGTATGGCAGAAATCCCCGTTGTCGCTGTTCAGCTCATCGGACTACAAGAGCCAGCTTGAGAATTCAGATGGCTCGTTCCCTGCGGTAGTTTGTCGATTGTATATCGTTTTCTTACACAAATCTATTTTTGTATATCACAATTACAGTGGCATCGAATTGATTGCTTACGATGATATAGATAGATTTGATGAGTACAACAGGCGGATGCCATTTGGGACTTCTAGTCTCCCAATTTGATGTTATTGCATCAAGATTGACAGGAGGCTAGCTACATGAGTGGATTTGTCACTCTTCGATGGTATGTTTTATATCTCCATTAATGTGAAATATAATGTCTTGAAGTTTCTTGTTTAATATATTCATTGTAGATATGGTACATAAGCATCATAAGCAGTCATCGAACCAAAAGCCATTATCTTTGCGATGGGCTAAAATAGAGTTCCCAAAAAATGCTTTCACTGGTTTGGGAGGACGCTAGGTGACATATAATAATATCACTTAGTTCAAATAAGAATGTATCCATTTATGTTGTATGTCTTCAAAAATTTTTATCCTTTTACCACAGGTACGCCTTTCATTCGAGGACTTATTGGAAGGCGAGGCTCCTTCCGAGTCCTCGCCAATCTAGACATGTGGGCAGATAGTAGTCCCATTTTAAGTCCAATTCAGCCCCCGACTCTCCCTATATCTCTCCTGATATTCTCCCGTCAGTGTTTCTACGCCCTCTGATACCCCCACGGAGACTTTGCGGTGGAGAGGATGTTCTGAGTTTGAAGGACTGAGAGAGAGATGTCGTCTTTCCATACAACAATAATGGCGAGAGGTTGGATGGGCTTGATTTTGGGTTCGCTCGAGGATGTTCTATCGGCGGAGGTCTACCACCCCAAATGCGGGGGAGGTTCCTGTGGGGTCACCAGGAAACTCTTGAGGAGGCTACCGGAGCTTCCCAGTGGATGACACGGGAGACTACCACGTGTCACCGAGGGGGGTACAATGAGGAAGCTCTTGTGGAGGCTACCACGAGATTCCATTGAGTTGGATACTTCAAAGGAAGCCATGGAATTGTAGGAGAAGTTCTTGTGGAGGCCACCACTACACATGACGATGCTCAAACAGTAATTGGCGACGTGAGTGTGGTGTTAAAGCTCGGCATATAAGAAAGAGGAAAATTATTACTTCCCCTTTCACACACACTTACAGGAAGTCGGCAGCAGAGGTATTAAGTTACTTTCTTTTAAATTTGAGATAATAGAAATAGTCTTTCACTAAATTTTTGTATAGGTTAGCACATATGATGCAATAAAGTCGATGACCACAGTACATTCTTGTTGGGTGGAGCATCGAGAGGTATTAAGTTACTTTCTTTTAAATTTGAGATAGAAATAATCTTTCACTAAATTTTTGTATAGGTTAGCATAGATGATGCAATAAAGGTCGATGACCCACGTACTCTTGTTGTGGTGGAGGAGCATCAGACAGAGGTATTAATAATCTCAGCCTCTCGATCCAAAGTCATATTTAGTCTAGCTCGTCATCACTAAATTGTTTTATAGGTTAGCAAAGATGAGCCAATAGAGGTCGATGACCCACAGACTGCCATCGTCGTGGTGGAGGAGCATCAATCGGAGGTATGCATCATCTCAGTAGATCGAGGATTTATTCATAGTGAATGTAGCTCTTCATCGCTAGCTTTTGTCATCAGTAATTTCGTTGTAGGCATCAAAGGCACTTCACGTTGTCGAGTTCTCATCCAGGGCTGTTTTGCCTAAGCCAATGCTCGATCTTATTGACACGTCGTGCTCTCGGTTCAAGGACAAGTAAGTCAAGCCTCTGTCAGGTCCTTCATACGTAAAATAACCTACTCGTTCAGTTCAGATCACTTTAAAATATTTATTAATTGCAGGGGTGATACAGTATTTGCGGTTGGGAATATCATTATTGCACGAGGGCAAATCGATGAGTTGCTGACGGATCAATATCTCTCAGATGCACACATTGATGCCTTCGCCTTCCTACTAGCCGAGAAATGCTCGCTCGCGGGTATGAACCATATTTGTACATTTCATGCTTGCATTGGGTATGTTACCCGCGAATGTTCGTATTACGATTGATTCTTGTTTGCTTAGATGAAAGGCGTAATGTGTAATCGTTCTCTTCTTTCTCTAGAGTTATGCAGTGCGGCGAAGATGGAAAGCAAGATGTTCATCCAAAGATATATCATGGATAGTGTGGCCGGGTTAATCTTCTTACCGGTTATAGATAATCGACCTGACACTCTTGTTGGACATATTAAATCGAGGCCGTATTTTATGACTCATTGCCCAAACCAACCCATAAGAGCATTCTTCACGAGATTGTAGAAGCTTTTCAAATCGGTTCATCTTTACTTTTTTTTTTCGATCCAACTTATTGAAATTTTTTTTACGCCTATTTAGATCAAATTACTTGTTGAAGATCTTTGGGCGAGCTTTTGCGAAGCGATCAGGAAAAATTCGACATAGTGAGTGGGATACCGGTCAAGAAAATAGTGTCGGCTGGAATGTTTGTCCGCAAATACATGGAAGCGGCAATCGAAACCTCCAGTGGTGGGTAGAATAGATTGGCCAAAGATAATGAATATATTTAGAGTTTGAGTTCACTTACGCTACATTTTGTTTGGGACTTAAAATCCGTGAAGTGAGAACAATATTATTTTGTCGATATAGGATTTTGTTTAATGCATCGTTAGGTGGCTTTGAAGGCTGTTTTTTTTTTTTGAAGTGCATAGACACGGGATGATATTTTACTCGCTTATTTAACTTCTCCTCTCATCTCATATAGTTGAAGTGCATGGACACGGGATGATATTTTATTCGCTTTGAAGACTCGGTTGTTAAAGTGCATGCATCCATCGATTGAAGCTCCCAAAGCTAATTCCAAGAGCTCTTCTTCAAGTACTGTGAAGAGATAAATGTGAGGGAACTCATCCTCTCTCTACTATTCCTGCTTCAGCTTCTCCTCAGGCAAGTCACACAATAGAGAAGAAGAAGATGACTTGGCATGGAGGTGAATGCAATAAAGAGTGATTTCCCTGCCATAAAGTGTGATTCTGCATTGTATATTTTCCTTGAATATGGAGCATTTCCTTGTCATGAATAGTGATTCTACATTGTATATTTTCACATATGATATGGATCTATTTGTATTTGATAGTGATGATTGATAATTCTCAGGTTTAGTTCCTATGAGATGGATCTATAAAAAATAACTTTTCAAAATAAATGCTTAGGTTTTTCGCTACTGGAAATGGCTCTGTTGTTTGTTTTATGATTAATGACTGTTAAATATCTTTAGTTGATATGTAGTGTAGTTATATCTGTGATGATTTAATGAAGTAGTGTGGTTTGTTTATATATTTTTTATATTTCGATTGTGAGGTAAATGTTGATTAGTAATTCTATTTACTAGGATAGATTGTTGCTTAGTTGTGCTTAACATGTCATACTTTTTTCTCACTTTGAACATATTTATGAGCTCTGAATTTATGCTTTGTCACATTAGGATTGATATTGACTGTGATGTTAATGATTAATACATTTTGGAATGGGGCTTTTTTCTTGAGTTAAATCAAAATTGAAATCATTGATTTGAACAATTATATAAATTAAGCCTCTTATGAATCTATTCGAGTTTAAGAAAACTTCATTTTATGGTAACTCAAAATATTGAGAATTTCTATTATTCATGTGCATATATATTTTAAATTTTAGATATTAGTTCAATGATTTGAAGAAGTTATATATAATAAATTTTTTATTAATTTATCGGCTTTAGAGGCTTAATTTATTCGATTCTGAGTCGGTGTTTATAATAGATTATAATATATCCTTTGCAATGCTCTATACATAATCATAAGGAGTTGGGAAAAAAACAAAAAGATCAAAAAGGTGTACCCTCCAAAGAGGTACATAGATCGATGCACTAAACCACCCAGAAACCACCCAAACTGCCATCAAATATATCCTTTGTAATGCTCTATACATAATCATAAGGAGTTGGGAAAAAAAACCTGCAAAAAAAGATTAAAAAAAGGTCTGTACCCTCCAAAGAGGTACATAGGGTACAGATGCAAAATACCCACCCAAAATCACCCAAACTAACATCAAATGCTTCCATTATAATGCTCTAAACATAATCATAAGGAGTTGGCAAAAAAAAACTGAAAAAAAGGGTAAAAAATGGTCTGTACCCTACAAAGAGGTACAGTACATATACTAAACCCCATCAAATGCTTCAAATAATTCTAAACATAATCATAAAATTGGAAAAAGGGTCAAAATGGTATGTACCCTCCAAAGAGAATCACATCACCACTACTGCGCCATCAAATCTTCCATAATCATGAATTGACAAAAAAAAGCGGAAAAGGGTCAAAATGTCATACCCTCCAAAGAGGTACACTGAGCACTAAACCATCACCCGCGCCATGAAATGCTTCCATTATAATGTTAAACATAATCATAAGGAGTTAGCAAAAAAAGCGGAAAAAAAGTCAAAATTGATCTATTATTGGTACATATTTATCTTGTCGATTACAATTTCCTGTGGGGATTAACTCAATCACAATTGCTTAAAGAGATACAAACACACCGGTCAAAATCTCTAGCTAAATCAAAGCGGATAATTTCATGTATCAAAATGTTTTCCTGAGATAATATCCATCATCAGCTTAGTGTACCCTTCGATTATTTCATTGTGGAGCTCGAGTTAAATTCCTACATGTAGAACATCGTATTAGTTGATACTTTCTTACAGCATCGATGTGTGATATTATTCTTTAAAAAACACTTTGGCATAGCGGAAAGGTGATGCAACTTGTGAGGAAGCACCTTCATACTATCGGTAGTTTGGTTTCGCAACCAAAAAAAAGTAGAAGGGTTTGAAGATTAATGCAATATTTAAAATACCAAAAGTAATGCAAGTAGAAAATTACTCTTGGCTTTCTTGGATCTCTGATATCCCTTAAGCCTTGAGTTGGAAATACCCTTTGACGTTGCTTAACTGGATCTTTTAAGATGTCTTTTCCCTTATCTGTCGTGGTTAACTTCTTCTTCCTAACTGCTTTATCAGTTGGAGGGGAATTTCCACTTATTATAGAGTCGACATCATCATATAGTTTTTCTAGGGATCCAAGCATATAGTCCTTAGCTCTCTTATTGCCCTGTGCCCTGACGCTTATTTGATATGCATATCGACTTATGTGGTTCCGAAAAATAATGCTAGAAGCATTTCCATCTGTGCTTGCCACATCTCTTAATTTTCTGTATGCACTATCATTGTAAATATCCCTCTTTGCTCTAGTAGACCATCGCATCAGAAGATACTTGTCCGGAATGAGCACAACATCTTCCTGACTAAGAACTCTGATACAATGGGTACAAAGTAATCCCATCATCTCAAATTTTTTGCAAGTGCAAGTCACTTCTAGGGTAGTCTATCGAAATACCCATGTTTTGGATGCATTTTATTCTCTAAGTTTCTTACCAAATACTCCATGGTGCGTCATCTTGTTCTTGATAGGCCCCAACCCCATGCAAAATTCCTCTTCAAACATAGTGTAAACCTTTCTTGTATAAAACATAGCTTGTTTTTGGGTGGTCAACTTAACAACGATGTCATGGCTACACTTGAAGTCTTCGTCATGTTCATTCCGAAGCCATGTCTCCATAACCTTTTCCAACCCCAAGAAACAATCTGTGAGTGAACTTGTTGGTTTAGATATTCCATGACATATATTGTTCATGGACTCACTACGTTGCGTTAACAAGATGCTCATGCAGAATGAGTCCTTGCTGAATGCAGTGGACCACTTGGATCTAATCTTATAAAGCTCAGACAACCAAGCATGATCATGCAAATTTCCTTCTTCTAGCATGGCATACCAAGCCTCTTTAAACTCTTCCTCTGAGTCACACTTACTCATGCATTTATAAAATAGGCCTTGTACTATCTTATTACTATTAAAGCAATGAACCTTGGAAGGAGTTGGCCAAAAAAAATTGTAAAAAAAGATCAAAAGAGGTCTGTACCCTCCAAAGAGGTACAGTCAGATGCACTAAACCACCCAGAAATCACCCAAACTGCCATCAAATGCTTCCATTATAATGCCTAAACATAATCATAAGGAGTTGGCAAAAAAAGCGGAAAAGAAGTTCAAAAGGTGCGTACCCCAAAGAGGTACATGGTACGAACAAAACCACCGAAACCCAATCGCCATCAAATGCTTCCTTTGCAATGTTCTAAACATAATCATAAGAAGTTGACAAAAAATATTGAAAAAGGTTAAAATTGATCTGTACCCTCAAAGATACCGGTACCAGTCTGGTACCAAAATCACCCAAGCATCAAATGCTTCCTTTGCAATTCTATACATAATCATAAGGAGTTGGCAAAAAAAAAAGCGGAAAAGAAGATCAAAAGGTCCGTACCCTCAAAGAGGTACCACAATATGCAAAATACCCACCCAAAATCACCCAAACTGACATCAAATGCTTCCATTATAATGCTCTAAATATAATCATAAGGAGTTGGCAAAAAAAAATTGAAAAAGAAGATAAAAAAAGGTCTGTACCCTCCAAAGAGGTACACAAGGTACAGATGCAAAATACCCACCCAAAATCACCCAAACTGACATCAAATGCTTCCATTATAATGCTCTAAACATAATCATAAGGAGTTGACAAAAAAAGCGGAAAAAAAAAGATCAAAAGATCGTACCCTCAAAGAGGTACGATCTGGTAAAATACCTACCCAAAATCACCCAAACTGACATCAAATGCTTCCATTATAATGCTCTAAACATAATCAGAGTAAAAAAATGAAAAAAGGTCAAAATGGTATGTACCTCCAAAGATACAGCAAATACTAAACCACCGAAACCACCCAAGCGCCATCAAATGCTTCCTTTGTAATGCCTATACATAATCATAAGGAGTTGGCAAAAAAATTGAGAAAAAAGGTCAAAATGGTCCACCTCCAAAGAGGTACAATTCTGAGATGCAAAATACCCACCCAAAAACCCATCAAATGCTTCCATTATAATGCTCGTACATAATCATAAGGAGTTGGCGGAAAAATTGTAAAAAGGTCAAATTGATCTGTAAGAGGTCTATACTCTCCAAAGAGGTACACAGGGTACAGATCCACTAAACCACACAGAAACCACCCAAACTGCCATCAAATGCTTCCATTATAATGCCCTAAACATAATCATAAGAAGTTGGCAAAAAAAAACTGGAAAAGAAGTTCAAAAGGTCTCATTCTCCAAAGAGGTACACATGGTACGATGCACTAAACCACCCGAATCACCCAAATCCATCAAATGCTTCCTTTGCAATGTTCTAAACATAATCATAAGAAGTTGGGAAAAAACATGTGAAAAGGTCAAAATTGATCTCAGATTCTCCAAAGAGGTACACAGGTGTGATGCACTAAACCACCCAGAAACCACCCAAACTGCCATCAAATGCTTCCTTTGCAATGTTCTAAACATAATCATAAGAAGTTGGGAAAAAATATGTGAAAAAAGGTCAAAATTGATATGTACCCTCCAAAGAGGTACACAGGGTACAGATGCACTAAACCATCCAGAAACCACCCAAACTGCCATCAAATGCTTCCTTTGCAATGCCCTATACATAATCATAAGGAGTTGGCAAAAAAAAAACTGAAAAGAAGATCAAAAGGTCTCACTCCAAAGAGGTACAGGTACGATGCACTAAACCCACCCAAAATCACCCAAACAATCTCCAAATGCTTCCTTTGCAATGTTCTAAACATAATCATAAGAAGTTGGGAAAAAATATGTGAAAAGGTCAAAATTGATCTCAGACTCTAGACATAGGCATGATGCAAAATAACACTCAAAATTAAATATTCGATAAAAAAAAAACATCCAAATTGTTTAATTAAGTAATGAACATATTCTCTTCAGATAGAACAAGAATATCACTAATAAACCGTAGAAAAAATGCACGAGAAGCATTACCGATGAATTTGTATTTAATACATCCTCAGCTAAAATGGTTGTTATTTCCTCAACGTTCTCCATCTTCATGGTTCTTTTGCAAAAAGGAAATGAGATTTTTTGTATCTCTTCTCAGCTCGTTTCGCTTGGAAAAAACTAACCCTGAACCCTAAATCTGTCTATATAGTTCTTTAAATTCCTCCCGCGATAACGACGCTAACGAGGCCGGAGAAATGTATTTACTGGCCCGCTATACGCCATCGACGCACGGGTCGCCGCCAGGAAAGCCGTCCGCGATCTCACCGCCCGTTAATCGAAAACGGGAAAAAATCGGACACATGTCATCCGTGGATTGAGTCCGTGACGCAGTTACGCGGACTGACGTAATATTTTCCCCAGCCGAAGACACCCTACATAAAAAAAGGCCTCTCTTCATCTTTGCTACAGGCCAGACAAGGAAAAGAACTCTCCACCTCGTTCCCTCTCGGCTTAACTGGCCGTCCCTCTCTCCGTCTTTCTACCATTCATTCGTCCCTCGCAAGCCAAAGCCGGATGCTGCTCCCATTCACTCGGCTTCCCTTCCTAGCCGCAAGCGAGCGACTTCCTCCCGTTCTCGCAGCAGGATGTACGCGAGTGCACCGGACCTCATCGATTCCACCGAGGCGACCAGCTACCAAGCCTCCCTATCAGGCTCCGAATCCATCAGCCCTCCTCCACCCCCAGCTGGTCATGCGATAAGGCTGCCTTCTCTCGTTTCACGTAAAACCATGTCTCTCATTTTCTTGCTTTGAAAGTCAGCAATAGCCCCAGCTCAAGACCGAACCTACTTCATCTCTTCCAAACCAAGTAGCTCTTATGATCTCCTCTTCATCTCTCGGCCAAGGCTTCGACTGGATTTCAGCATCCGAAATCATCGTATTTCTCCCTCTTCCGCTTCAACGTCGCAAATGCAAACCTAGTCTTCCTTCTTCAGCCCCTTCGTGCGCTTCAGTTTGTGTAATTCCCAGCTTAATCGTGCTTAAATCCTGCTACCAAACATCCCCTAAATTACTTTTCGTTTTGTTATTCAGTTTGGATCCACTCTTTAAACTCGTAGTGCGAAGACTTTTTTTTTGGCTTCTAGTTTGTGAGATGGATGTATCGATCAATGAGGATCTTTCCAACATCAATGTGCAAATCAATGATATACTTCGAGCACTATCAAATGGGTTTCAGAAACTGGATAAGATCAAAGATCAAATAGGCAGAGCAGGCAATCGGAAGAACTCACTGAAAAAAATGAGAGAATGTAAGAGGCTCATCAAAGAGTTCGATATAGAATTGAAGGTAGAGGAAAGTGAAAATATGGCTTCTATCAACAAAATGTTGAATGATAGAAAGAAAACAATGATCAAAGAATTAAATTCATTTGTTGCACTAAAGAAGCAGTATGCAGGAAGTCTTGGAAATAAGCATATTGAACCTTTTGATGCATTTGAAGTTAAGCATGGGCCTGATGAAGGAGAGCTGAATCTCAAGCTTAATAAGTATACAAATTTCAAACTTTAATGCTTCTAAAATTCTGTATGTGACGTGTTTGGCGTGAAGAGCGAAATCCGTGTAGGCAACACTCGTGATGTGACAGGAAAATTTACATGATTTCTTTTGTGCAGGTAACCCATACACACTGTTTGTAGTATGATAGATAAAATGAAGACTTAGGCCGTGGTTTATACCACTCATATGCACTCTTTGTAGCGCGGTGAGCAGGCCTAGACTCCCGAAGCAGCCCCCTATGCTAGGATGACGCGGAGAGGCTGTCGAAATTTTGTCAAATTTTTGGGACTTAAATTTAAAATTAATTTGATATTAAATTAATTATCAAACATAAAGTCCTAAAATAAACTAACTTCACAAAGATTGAATTCAAATGAGCCTAATGAATATTAATATCATATAATAATGAGCTAAGTGAGAATGATTGTAGATGAAAATGAATACGTAAGATGAGATTACGAAGATAATAATTAAGCTCTCTTACTAGAGAATGACTTATTAAGAAACAAATATAGTATTTTCAATGAAATTGATTTTCACTTAAGTAAAAAATATCATTTGGTAACTCGCATGAGCTAGATGTAAAGGTTAGTTGATGATCAAAGAATAGATCTAAATGAACATGTGGCTTATGTTATATCATGCATTGAAATAGTCAATAGTCTAAATCAAATGCAAAAAAGATTTGATGTTCACACAATATTTATAAAAAGCATGCTTTGAGCTAGAAATCCAACTTTCAAATGGGAATGAGTTCAAATCAAACTTTAAAGTGAACCTACATAATGATTGATAGTTCACTCGTCAGCAAAAAAAAATTCTTAATAGCTCTAACATTAACAAGGCTCTTTATTGAATATTGAAATTATAGTATTGAATGAAGCTAGCCTTCTGTTGAACTCGATAACCCATCATTGAGCTTCTACAAGACTGTTGACCTCACTTTTGGAGTGAACTTTTAATTTCTCCATCTTAGACATAGGACTCCTCTAAACACTAAGAGTTCCTTAGTCTTAAGACACTTCTAGTGATTAGGTGAACACTTAACATAACCCTAGAGACTTAGAAGAGTTATCCATAGTAATAGGTTATGCCTTGTAGGGTATTAGGAAGATTTGTCTACCCTAGCTTGAACCTAATTTTCTCTCTCTCCTTCAAACCAATTCAAATCAAATCTCAAATCAATTCCAACTCATAATTTTTTTTCAAATTATAAATCAATTCCAACTCAATTGATTTTCTCAAATCATAAATCAATTCCAAAATCCAAATCATGAATCAATTCCAAATCAAATGATTGAAACCCATGATTGAATTTAAATCCCAAAATCCTTCATAAGCCCTTTGATTTCAATCCTTGAACTTACATCAAACCAAATCAAAATTACTCCAAATTCAAAAGTTTTTCTCATAACCCATTTATATTCTCATTTATATTCACAAATATAAATGAAATATAAATTCAAATAACCAAAATTAATTCAAAACTCAAATCTAAATCTAACCAAAATCCAAGTTATACTCTTTCAAGTCAAATCCAAGAACTTAGCTCAAACCAAATCCAAATCACTCCAAACTCAAAAGATTTATCTCATCACCCATTTATATTCTCATTTATATTCACAAATATAAATGAAATATAAATTCAAATAACCAAAATCAATTCAAAACTCAAATCCAAATCAAACCAAAATCCAACTTATACTCTTTCAAGTCAAATCCTTAAACTTAGCCAAATCATTCTCAAATCAATTCAAACCCTTGGATTTTCTCTTCAAACAATCACTCCCTTAATCACATACACAAATATAAACATGAACTACAATCACAAAACCAAAATTAAACTAACCCAAGTCAAGCCCATGTTCATCCTTTTGACTTGAAATTGTCAAATAAACCAAAACTCATTTAACTCCAAATCACTTGTAATTGGATTTATATTTCCATCATAAGTCCATATGTGAGTTCAACCAAACTTAAATCAAGCATTGATCTAGCCAATTAACCCATTTAGGCTCACTTGACCCAAAGTGGCCTAAAGGACCTTCTTGAGCTAAATTCAAATCCAACCCAAATTGGATTGAACTAAGCTCATCTAAGCCTCACATTATGAGCAACAATTATCCTAGGATGATCAATCACTCAAATTAGGTCAAACCAAGTCAAACTTAGCCTTTGACCAAGTCAACACTTAGCCCAAAAGAAACTTAAAAAAAGGCAAAATTCACTATAAGACAAATTGATTGAAACCATTGATCTAAACAAATCCATAATCAATGATTGAATATGATCAAGCTATTAATTGAGTCAAATCAAGCATGATTGGCCACCTGACCTAAGTTGACCCAAATTGACCTAAAAAGTCAAAATGGGTCAAATCTTACAACCAATGGGTCAAATTCATTCCAAATCACTTGTTGAACTTGAGGAAAGCTTCAATTAACCAATTAGACCCAACCTAGCCTAATTGGCCATGAACCCAACTTGACCTAAAGGTCAAATCAACTTGAAATCAAATCAAATCAAAATTGATTGAAATCAAAGCTTGCAATACATTTCAAATGATCAACCAAGCCTAAACCAACTCATGACCTAACCCAATTTGGTCAAATAGGTCAAATTGGTCAACTTAACTCATTTGACCTAAATGAACCTAAATGAACCAAAACTAAATTGAACCAAACCAATGACAACCATAGGCTCTAAATGATCATTTGAACTTGACCTAACCCGTGATTTGACCCAATTTGACCAATTGATCAACTTAATCCAATTTGACCCAACTTGACCTAAATGGATCAAATTGAGCCAAATCAAATCAAATGAACTCTAAATCACTTGAAATTTGGCCCAACCCCTTTTTGAATCATTTCAAATCTGCCCAAATCAAAATCATGGCCAAATGACTATTTTGCCCTTAGGTAAAAGGGTATCCAATTACACTTGGAATTTGATCATTTCTTTCTTAAGGCCACTTGACATCCTCCTAGTGGTCCACATGGGCACCTAGGGAGGTGGTGAACATCACCCAATGAGTTTGAGTCGGCCATGACCCAAGCCAAGGACAAACTGACCCCTCCAATGGAAATTGGTCACTTGGATCACCAAATGCACTCTCCTAGCACATGGGCACTCACTCTCCTTCCCTCCACAACTCAAAGTGATTCACATGGAGTGTTTTGCAGCTCAAACCGTGAACCCAATCCTAACCATTGATCAAAAATAATAATTCAGCTCATCACCGTCCGATCCAAGGAGGGGAAGATATACTCCCTCTCATTCTCATTCAAACCAGAAGCATTCAATTCGACAGAGCCAAGAAGGTTGAAATGAAGCATCTCCAAGCCTTTGCAAGCCATTCCTAAGCTCTCCTATTTCTCTTTCTCGATTTTTTTCAGAACTGAAATAGGGGAGATCAATCCCAACTCACTCAATTCTCCATCAAAACCAAATTAATCTTGCACACACAATCAGTGGACTTCGTCGAGCTCAACCAAGTCGTTTCCCAAGTTTCCAAGCCACGGGAAGCATCACCTTGATCAAGGTCAATCAGCATTGAAGGGGAGCTTGGTCAACCAAGAAATCCACTCCAAACCAATATCCAATTTCTTCAACTGGGCTTCATCTTTACTAGATGAAGCTACCTCCATCATTGAAAGCGTAGGTGATAGCCTCTAGCTAGGTAATTGCTCAAAATCCTAGTTGGTCTTTTTTGAAGAAAAGTGTTACCCCTTAAGATATTGACCATTGGATGTGCATCCCCCCTTCTTTCGAAGGTGTGGGATCATTTTGATCCCAATCCGAGCTCGGGTGAGCTCGAATTGAATTGGGAGAGACGAACAGTGTTCATCCCTCGTCGCTTGCAAAAGAGAAGGATCACCAGCCATCCATTCCGCGTGATTGGAATGGACGGTTGTGATTAGATCACGCTAGATCCCCTTTGATTTAAGCCTAAGATTAATCTCGACCGTCCGATCTTAGATCGGACGGCCCGTAGAGAAAGCGAGTCCACTGCCGGCTGACTCAGCAGGCGAATGTGATAACTTAAATAACCTATCATGTCGCGTCACATGGAAAGCGCGCCGCGTCAGTCGCCATGTGGCCCGATGAGATTAGGTGGTTAATTAAGCCTAATTAGTTTGATTTTAATGCTGAAACTTCCAAAATTCATAACTAATTGTAAAAAATCCAAAAATACAAACTCAAGTTCATTTTAAAGATAATTCAAAGAGGAATAATAGAAAATTAAAATTAATTAATTTTGAATAGTGATTTTAACTCAATTTGAGTTTTATTAGAAATGTAATTAAGCTAATTATTCCTTAATTATTTAAGCAATTAATCTCAAACTTTCTGAGGTTAATTAGTGGGATGACCTCTGCCTCCTATGATTTTCTTGAAATTTATTGCTTAACTAATTAGGGGAATTGCTTGTTTCATCTCTAATCACTTTCCTAATTAATTAAATGATTAATTAACATATTAACTAGTGATAAATTAATTAATTAAGCTTTGCTGATCATCATGAAACAGTGAATGAACTTAGGGAATGAGATTATGACTTCTTTTCTAATATTTTCCCTTAAGTTCATTTCATTTGGAAAACATTTAATCAAGTTGTAATTAATTAATGGCTTAATCACTTCATTAATTAATTTGTTAATCAAACTCAAAACCAAATCATTTCAGAACATTAATCATTTAATTCTTAGGTAGATTCTTATGTGTTCAATAACCTAAGAGATTTCCAAAGAAAATTATAATCAAACTACATGTGCAGGAGGGTTATAAAAGTACTTAATTAACCAATAATTATGAGCCAATTGCATTAGACCCCTTTATTTCTTAGGTGCATTGCTGATTTTATTTACATGTGGTTGCATATCAAGTGTTGACTCATAATTGTTTGGATAATTATGTTAAAGTGGTATAGGTAAGGCATAATTAATGGATTTAATTCATACCTTAACCTAATCAAAATATAAAATCAACCTAATTGTTCTAAATTAAACTAAACCAATTTACACATGGCGGAATGGGTTAGGATTGACAAACTTTTCTCACATTTCTTAAGTCAAATCAAATTCAAAAATAAAAATCTCCTTAAAAACTTTTTATTCATTTTAAATGATCTTATGTCATAGGATTGCCCTTAGGAATTAATTAGGGTGAATGAAGTCATGTACTTACATTCCTTTATTTATTTCCAATCATGCTAAATATTGCTTGCCATATGAAATCATGCATTCATTTATTTTAAAATTTAATTAAAGAAAATGTTCCCTATATGTCAAATTGCATCTGTTGGCTAAAATTAAGCATATGAGTGTCTATTATCATTATTAAACCAAAAATTACTTTTCAAAATTTATAAACAAAAAATTATAAATAGAGTGATGCTAGATATGAATAATTATAAGCTTGTATGTGATGATAACATAAGATGTGTAGTATGAAGTTCTTTCCTTTTCTCTTAATATGGATTCACATAGGATTTGCAAGTGTATAGTTCATTTGAAAAGAACATAACACTTGTCTAAATCTATTCCTATGCATCTCTATCTTAAGACTTAGGAAGCACCTTCATACTATACATATAAATCTTATAATCAAGTCAAACATAAATCTCTTGCATAATTCTTCATTCATTTGGTTCTTTTTGTACATTTACATGTATTTAAAAAAAGTGATGTATTAGTTTGAACATCCCGGGGCTGTGAAGCTTTAAGTAGCCCCAAGTAGGTCTTGTACCTTATGCCCCTGGTGTAAACAACAATGTCGTCATACTCACTTATAACATTTATACATGTAGATGTGCATTTAGCTAATGGATAAAAGAGTCCCTCTCTTCTACATAATAAAGACATGCATTTGTGGAATATCCATATTTTCAAACCATATCTCTTTGCATCCATCATCAAGGTGTGCTAAGATTTATATTGCATGTATAAACATGCTTAGGATTATTCATATGCATGGTATACATGGTGGAAAGAAATGAATGGGTGTGTATTATGTGACAGTAATTCATCCTAAGTAATCCTAAGAGGTCTTTCTTATTGAATAGGTTTATTTATAGTAAATATAAACTTATGATTAATAAAAATATATAATAAAGCATTCACAAAAGGAAATCCATTAATGAATCTACCTTAGAAATACTTTAAGGTAGGGATGAAAAAGAGTTCTCCTCTCTTTTCTTCTCTTCATAACATTTAGTTGCTAAGTGTAGCTTCATTTAAACCAAATAAAATCACCAACTAAATTTGATCAATCAACTAAATCACCTAAACTAAAACCACCATCTAAATTGAATATTTCACACTTAGAAAATCCCAACCTTAAAGCCTAGCTAAGACATGTCACACAAGCTTTAAATGGCACACCCAGATTATGCTAAGTCACCATTTCTACTCTGTGTTAAGGTGATGCATGGTTTGATGCCCGATTTTGTTTTGTGATGTAATATTTTTAGACTAGATGTTAGGGTATTTGTGCGTAGACTGGATAATAGGACAATCTTAGCTTAATCATGTCTTCTGCAGGGGATTGTGCTTAAGGGGAGCTATAATAAAAATATAAATCTTTTACTGTGTAGGTCTCTTATACCCCTTAAGCATAATCCAAACTAGGACAGGTGGGCTTGGTTACCCATGTGTGGCGTGCTAAGTCCAAATTATCCACATAATTGCATGGGTTGTGTGATATGTTTAGCCAACCTTTATTTTGTAGATTTAGTTAGATTTACTTTTCCCATTTTGATGTAAATTTTATAATTAAGATTTGTAATAAGTGTTATGGGGATTAAGGTGAACATTGGTTATAAGATCATATCTTATGTACTATATGAAACCTTGGAGCAAACCACATCTCTTGTTAAATCAAAAGAAAGAAAGAAAAGGGGCCAATCAAAAATTGAAGAAATAAAAGACAAGGAGTGAAGGATGGAGGATGAAGAACTCCATAACACTTGCCATTCCATAATTGTAATTATTCATTTGTAATCCGAGTTGTATAAGGGTAGAGCTAGGCTACCCATTTTCCTTTTCGAGTTGGGCGGTGGAACCTTACCACATTGACCTCTTATTCTTTTGCGTTAATTTTATAAATTGATTGATGCTGTGTTTATGATTGCACAATTAGGATGGCATAAATTTTCTAATTTCTTTATTGTTTGATGAATGGCCTAGATGTAATTAGGTTCTTAGGGAAAAATAAATTTTCTATCCAATTAATCAACTCAAAATTAAATTAAACAACTCATAACCTCACCTGAAGCCTAGGATATAAATGAAGATAATAAAAAAATTTAGCAACCCCTTAGCTGGATGTTGTATGTCTCACATTATGCATAAATCATATTGCTTCACTCTTGCTAATGGAGGGCTTCCACCTTTGCTAAAGAAAATTGATTTTCCTTTGATAGCCATGATGGAAACACACCTCCTTCTTTCTAATTTTGGCCCATAACCAATTTTCTCATGCATTAGGCATATGAAATCTCATAGCCTATGTCAAATAATAATGCCCAAAAATTAAAATAAAACTTAACAAAATTTGCATTATTTTAAGTCATTATTCATGCCCTTCATGATCTAGTCTCTTAGGGAGTGAGTTTAAGGACTAAGTCTCCTTTCCAAATAAATAATAGCCTAGCTATCTTGCAAAGCATAAGACTTGCCTACATGTATTTAAAATCATAGGAGAAGTTCGTTGGCGACAACCACCAGGCAGTTGTAAGTTCAATAGTCGGGTGATTTATTCTCTCTTATGGAGGTAAATCATATACCCAATTTTTGCCTTAGATTTAGGTAGTGCTTTGGCCATCGCCATCCCTAGATTTAGGATATGAGGTCATTATTTCTTTTTGTGGGCTATAGGCATAAATCCTCACCTCTTAGGCATTTCTATAATTTTGTGTTGTGGAATTGTTAGCCTTAGATTTTTAATAAAAATTTAACTCAAACATATAATTCTCCTCAATTTCAAAAATATAAAAACCAGCCATAGAATAATTTGGGATGCTCACTAGGTTTCCTAGTATCATGAGCATTTCCTACTCATCTCCCTTTGGTTTCGATAATAACTCTTTCCTTTTGCTCAAATCTCACTTAATATTTTTACAAATAACAAATTGATTGATAATCCTATCTTTAAAATCTTTGAAAACAACGATCATTTATCTTAATCAAGAGTATTCCTAAGGAATCTCATTCCTTAGGATGTAATTAACTATGGGTGCTTTCCTCCATTAGGAACTTAACAAACTCGACTTAAAATAAACCCTACTTTACTTTTCCATTTAAAGTAGAGGAAAGATCTCTGGTACATTCGAAGACCTATTGTCCTTAGGAGTTCTTATTAGGTGATTAGGTCCATTATAGAATGGTGACTTTTGTCTTTTGAGATAGTACATCATTCCTCAATGTCGTACCCGATCACACTATTAAGTACATCTATGAATCTACGTGGTGTCCAACTCAACCTCTCACCCAAAATAAAATACCACAGATTTTTCTGGCGACTCTGTTCGGGATGGTTCCTCTCTCCATCTTTGGTAAATGATCATTGTCTCCAAGTATCGATAGTGGATTTATATTTCATATGAGTCCGAGACTATCCTTCTTTTTTATTGGTATTTAGCTCATTTCATTCTTAAGCTAAGCTAGCCAACATCTTTTGGTTTTAAGATCTTACTCCATGTAGGTCTTAAAACCCCTGTTAAGTTCTCCAATAAGTGAAAATAAAATTTAATCAAAAGAGATAACTAAAGACATTTTTCTTTACCATCTCTATGGTAAGGTAAAGTTCATTCCAAAAATAAAGATAAATAAATCATTTATAAAAATATCACTTTTCAAAAAGCACTTTTCCAGAAAGTTCACATAATAAATACTTGCACAAATTTTTTTGCAAAATATATATAACTCAACCTCATCTAAAAATCTTCAAGATTGTTATATGTAGGATCTTTTCAAAATTAAAAAAAAATCATCTTTCAAAAAGCACATATCTGAAAATCAAAATCCTCATTCAATATACCCAAATTTATTGAATGAAGATCTCTCTTGTCCAAGTAAAATCATTTTTTTATGAAATTGAAACTCTATTCAATATATCTCACATATATTGAAGTTGGAGTTTCTTCCTTTTCAAAAAGCGTGTTGACCTCCATGCATATGTTATAAGTCAAGTCGAGCTCACGAGCTTAATTCGATTGATTGCGGATGCAATGACATGCAAATCGAAGCTAAAATACACTCGACATCACCGCAATTAATCGAAACAACCTCCGATCGATAAATGGACTTCGTTGTCACGTTTAATACATCAAAATTGATTAGAATATACATATTGCACAATTCATCAGTTGATTATCAAGAAAGAAGTTCGTCGACACGCTGACACGCATATCAAGATCGAGGAGCCACGACGTTTCCCAAATGACCTATGTTCATGAAATTAATTACACCGTTAATGTTGAAATGCCGAAACCTATCAATCGAGACTATCCGCTTGATTCGGACAAGTCTACATGAACGTTGAGTGGTCGGAAGCAATAATGCACATTTTTGAACTGAAAATGACTCAATTCGACGCCAACTTGAATGAAACGGCCTTCATTTGCGAAACGAATCATGTCATTGCGTCCGAAACATCAAAATTACCTAGAATAGACATTCAATTTAACTAAGTTTATCTCACTTAAAATTCCATCTAAATTAGCACATATTTTGAGATAAATCCACTTAATTATCTCTTCATCACTCCGGTCATTGCTTTGGAACTCACAGCCGCCCACTCCCATATCTCCACCTCCCATTTGACAATAATTAGATGCCACATCATCTTTCCCATATGCGCCTTACATCTTATCCTGTACGGTACATGCATAATAGAAGGAGGGGCTCCCTCTCGAGCTGGTTCATCGCTGTGTTTCCCACAGAGATCGCACGAGCCCGTCTCCCTGCTGTAAACTGAGCAAGAACTGTTCCTCTCTCCCTCTTTCTTTCTGTCGACCAACAAGGGCTCTCTGTTCATCCGTCTTGCTACAGGTCAAGCGCCTCTCCTCTCACAACACCGAACAAACCCCTTTCCATCGGTCTTAGGTAGCAGCCCAAACGAGTAGAAAATTTGAATCTTCACTCATCCACCGTGGCTTCAAGCTGAATGAGATCATCCCCTTTCAATTCTCACTGCTGTTCAGACAAGACCCCATCAACTCCTCTTATTTCTCCTTTGGTTTTCTCGCAGCTGCTGCTCTCTTCCATTCAGCACCTTCATGTGAAACCTCCCTATAGTCTCCGTGGATGTTGACGAGGCAGCTTTTAAATCCAAGAAGTTGTTGCTTGTGACAGCATCATGATGAAGCAACTTATTTTTGGCAGTTGGGTTCATCAACCTTGCTCTCCTAACGAATTCATAGACCTACAATGACCCATGTGGCAATGGCAGTGCATGGTTTGATGTGATCTATGGCCAACATCTTTGACCTCTTGGAGATCATAATGAAGTAAAAGAAATTTTTTTCTAAAAAAAGAGGCAAGAATGGCAACCTCTCCTAAGCAGCTAGTGTATACTAAGTTTGGGGTGATGGGTTTCAATAGTAGTGACACAATTGGGAGTGAGCTTAACACACACAATCTAGATGGAGAGTTGATTTGGAGTTATTTACAAAGGAGTTTTAAGGAATCGAATGATTATTGTTGCCAAGGATTATGGTGTCCTAAAGTTTGTGCTGATATCTGTTCATGACTACAACTTTCCTTCCTTTATACTCTCTTCTGGTTACTTCATTGGAAAGTGAAAAGCTGAATCAGAGGTTCTATCTAAGTACCCAACCTCAGGTGTTGTCCTGAGATTTTCTTTCATATATAGTAAGTAAAAAGTTGATGGTTTTGAGATCCCGCTTGATCTGATAGGAAAATTGTTAGGTGTTAGTGAAGAGAAGTCCCACTCATAACTTGCTCATAAAATCGCAATTGTGGCACGTTTGGTGCAACAAATGGAACCCGTATGCGCTCTTTGTAGCACGGCGTAGAAAACTCGTAGACGATGCTCACGACGCGATGGAGAAAATTATGTATTTTTTGTGTAGGTGGCCTATACATGCTCTTTGTAGCATGGTAGGGAGGAAGATACTTAGGTCGTGTTTTATACCACTCATACGCGCTCTTTGTAGCGCGGTAAGCAGGCCCAAACTCCTGATGTAGCCCCTATGCGGGGACAATGTTAGGAGGCTACTAAAATTTAAATGAACAATTTGATTGAATGACTTACGATTGATTATTTCAATGCTCAATTACACAATAAAACAGATCAAATACACATAAATTGAAGAAAATTGAATACTAGTGGGTGACTTAAATGACATGCATTCTATGTCAAATAAATTGAAGATGCCTGAAGTTTGAACACCAAAATAAACAATAGAGAGTAGATGACTTGATTATTAGTAAGAATATGAGCACATAATTTGTTAGTAAACATAAATAAAATTTCTCAGCTATCATTTGAATTACACTATCTATCCCATCAAATGAGTTGAAAAGTCAAAGATAGATTTGAATCAAATTTAGAATGATTATAAAAATATGTTGATAAATGTAAGTGAGGGCTTTCTCAATGCACATTGAACAATATTATACTATGCATTGAAAATATAAAGAGAATTGAATTAATGCAAGTAAAATTTTCCCTAAAAGCTTTGAACTTGTTAGAACTTGCAAGAAGTCATATGAGAGAATTCAAGGGAAGGAGAAAGACTTTTCCTTTATTCAAGGAATGAAACCAATCTCTGTATGGCTCAACCCCATTCAATTACAAATCATAAAATGAAGAGAATTTATTAATATGAAGATATGAGGTAAGAGATTCTATTAAATATTAAAGTTAAAAAAAGAGGAATTTCTATTAACTATCAAACTTTGGAAACATTGAAATCCATATTAAGCAAGAGCATCAATGCATGTCTCTGAAATGGGAATGAGATCTAAATTGAGTTTAATTCAATTCAAGAAGGCTTGTCTTTAAATATGGGCAGTTGTTATGATGGAGCCCATTATTGATCTTGTTATCACAGAGCAAAATGTGAAACACTCATTCCAAATTGACTGTATAAAGGCAGAATGAATAACAAATTCTTATGAATATTGAAAATTTGGAGTAAAAGATCTTTAATCTGAGTTTACTAATGCAATCAATAGATGCTTACTCTTAAGCAAAAAGTTGATAGTGAGGATTGCATTAGTAATCCTTGTATATAAACATCTCATGAAAATTTAAAGAGTATCATGAGGCTATTTTTATGAGATATTTTCTTTAATATAATTGATGAAAAATGATATGAAGATTGAATGAAAAGTTGTAGAAAATGTGAAGATTCTTTGAATGATAAAATTATAGAGGCTTGAATCTTTCTTTTGGGTGAATTTCGTACATGTAGACTTGTATGAATATAATTGCATGAAGTATGATTTTGCACATATCTTATAGCAGTCACTCCTTTGGTTCAAATATTCTAAAATATATGCAAATGCTTGAATGAAAATAAATTCATTACACATATCTAGAATGAATATATTCTTATTCAAAGCTTGTACAAACTTTCAAATGAATGAATTGAACATGCACATGCATTATGAGGTGATCCCATATTTGAACTCATTGCATCAGGATGCATGTAAACTACATGAATGGTGAAGTAGCGCATTCATTAAAAAATAAAAGTTTTTATACATAACGCCTTGAAATTCATATATGTTTTCTTAAAATGAGATACTCACGTGTATTTCGAGGGATATCTTAAATCCAATTTTAAAAACCTCAAAACTTGTGCAAATATCTTATGCAATGAATATACAAATATATGTAACTATTCAAAGTCAATCATTTGAAATACCACATGGGCCCCGACATTATGCTGAATGCATGAATCTAGTGTCTGAGGATGATGCGCGGGTTGATTCCCGGTTTGGTCTTAGGACTGAGTCCAGGTTAACAAAACCTAAAAATCTAATAATTATATTATAATATTTTTAATCTAATAAAATCTCTAGGAAGGTAATTCTGTCATATAATAGTAGATCTGATCCTCTATTATTAAATTAATAGAGTTGATAGGATCTGAAACAGTGCATCCACCCCGATGATGGTTGTGTTGAATGGAAATTTCAACCGGAGGGGGTATTACCATCAAAATATATTCAAATTTAAAGCCAAATTAAGATAAATTCAAACCTCATAAGGATATGAAGAATGCAAAAGAAATCAAATATAAATATTTAAATGAAGTTCAATCTCTAAAAATATAAAGCTAAAATCCAACTCACCTTCCGCAATTATTTGTCGAAGGTGATAAATTAAGAAAACTCTAGCTTACAAAGGAGCCAAAGTCACATTAAGTGTATTTTTATATTCACTCTTAATCAATCTCATGCCAGCAAGGACGTGGTCTGTGTCCTCTGACTGCGTGGCTTGGCTAGTAGGCTTCACATATGATGTAGTTACGATCAGAGTCCTCTGATCGGGTGGTTGCAGGCCAAATTGTACTATTATATTACGATCATGATTGTAACTGTATGTTCCCTAATGACTCTACCTTTTGAGAAGTGAATCATAGGTTGTACCTGATAAGGCAAAAAGTCCTTTGTCAGCTAATGTGGACTTAAACTTGTCTCCTTAGGCAAAACCACCCCAGGTCTATAAGGATTTCTTGGACGACGTAACCCATGTGTTGCTGATAAAGAGTTCTCCTCTCTTTTCCCTCGAAAGAGGCGATAACTATCTTCATCGGATCGACTAGGTTTGAAGACGATCAAGATCCGTAGTTCATATGACGAGGCTCCGATTTTCTCTCGAAAGAGGCATCAATTGTTCTCGTCGGATCAACCGGGTTCGTTGGCGATCAAGGCCCATAGTTCATACTGAGAGACTCCGATTTTCCCTCGAAAGAGACGTCAACTGTCCTCGTCAGACCGAAAGGGTTCGGAGGTGATCAAGGCCTATAATTCATACAGCGAGGCTCCGATTTTCCCTCGAGACGTCAACGCCCTCGCTTGAGGCTTGGTTCGATCAAGGCCCGTAGTTCATAACGAGGCTCTAGTTTTTCCTCAAAAGAGGCATCAACTATCCTCGTCAGACTGACCGGGTTTGAAGGCGATCAAGGTCTGTAGTTCATACAATAAGGCTTCGATTTTCCCTCGAAAGAGGTGTCCACTGTCCTCGTCGGACCGACCGAGTTTGGAGGCGATCAAGGCCTGTAGTTCATACGGCGAAGCTCTGATTTTCCCTCAAAAGAGGCGTCAACTGTCCTCGTCGGACTGACCAGGTTTGGAGGCGATCAAGGCCCGTAGTTCATACAGCGAGGCTCCGATTTTCACTCGAAAGAGGCTTCAACTGTTCTCGTTGGACTGACAAGGTTTGGAGATGATCAAGACCCATAGTTCATACGGCGAGGCTCCAGTTTTCCCTTGAAAGAGGCATCAACTATTTTTGTCGGACCGATCGGGTTTGAAGGCAATCAAGGCCTGTAGTTCATACGGCGAGGCTCTAGTTTTCCCTCGAAAGAGGCGTCAACTGTCATCGTCTGACCGACCGGGTTTGGAGGCGATCAAGTCCCGTAGTTCATAATGGCGAGCTCATTTTCCCTCAAAGAGGCGCCAACCCGCCTCATCGACTAGTTTGGAGGCGATCATGGCCCGTAGTTCATATGAAGAGACTCCGATTTTCTCTCGAAAGAGGTGTCAATTGTCCTCGTCGGACCGACCAGGTTTGGAGGCGATCAAAGCCCATAGTTCATACGGAGAGGCTCCAATTTTCCCTAGAAATAGGCGTTATCTGTCCTCGTCGGACCGACCAGGTTTGGAGGTGATCAAAGTCCGTAGTTCATACGGAGAGGCTCTGGTTTTCCCTCGAAAGAGGCATCAACTGTTCTCGTCGGACCAACCGGGTTCGGAGGTGATCAAGGCCCGTAGTTTCTACTTCTTCTTGTAGGAAATTGAATTTCTTGAAACTCCAATAGATGGTTTAATAGTTGACAACTGCCAAGATGGCGGGGAGACATCAATTAGGAACCATCCTTCGAACAACTTAGAAAGTCAGGCAGATAATCTCAGAGTATCATTTTCCATGATGTTACTTGATGCCGATAACTTGTATTGAAGGGGTAGAATTGAATCCGCTAAGGATTTTTAACCCATCCGAGGTTGCTCGTTAAAGTGTTACTTGATGACGTTAACCTGTATGAAAGAGGTCGAATTTTATCCGCTAAGGATTTTTGACCCATTCGAGATTGTTTGTCAAAGTGCTACTTGATGCCGTTAACCTATATGGAAGAGGTCGAATAAAATCTGTCAAGAATTTTTGACCGGTCCGAGGTTGTTTGTCAAAGTATTACTTGATGACAGTAATCTGTATGGAAGAGGTCAAATCGAATCCACCAAGAAATTTTGACCTATCCAAGGTTGTTTGCCGAGTTTTATTTGATGACATTTAACCTGTGTGGAAGAAGTTAATAGTTTTAACTCTCATCCGAGGTTGTTTTGTCAATGTATGACGTTAACCTATATGGAAGATGTTAAGTATTTTGATTCTTCCGAGATTATCTGTCAGAGTATTACTCGGTGACGTTAACCTGTGTGGAGTTGGTACAAAGCTATGACATATCTGAGGTTGTTTGTCAGAGTGTTACTCGATGACGTTAACATGTGTGAAGTAGATACAAAGTTATGACCTATCTAAGGTTGTTTGTCAGAGTGTTACTCAGTGACATTTAACTTATGTGGAGGAGATCAAATCAAAAATATTCATTTGTAGCCAAAATTGCTCTTTGATCTTTGCCTTTTTCATGAGTATTATTGACTTGCTTCTCGAACTGATAATTAATTAGATATCCAGAATATTGATTTGAATAATCTTTTGAGATTAAGAGTTGCCCCCTAGTTTACAATAAAATCTGAAGGATCGAAGTTTGATGAATCTTCATTCTTCACATGCGCTCCTTAAAAGCTTGAAATGCTCCACTTCGCTGGTGGTTTTGATCTTGTTGGAAAACTTGGTCATCAGACATGATGAAATAATGAGAATCATTTTTCCACAGATGACACCAAACTATTGCATGCTAGAAAACCAGTTGCGATAGAGTAAAAGTTTACGCCTTAGCTTTATTGTGGGATCCAGCACATACACAAATATTTGAAGAATGAACAAGAAAAGTCCAAAATTTTTACGTGGAAAAACCTCAGAAAGAGGGGAAAACAACGGGGCCTAGCCCAGCAAAATTTTTTCACTATATATCTATTTAAGAGTACAAAATTTTCTCGATAACGGGATTACAAAATTATAAGAAGGTCGACAATAGGAATAATCAACAACAACTATATATATGGTTAGTTGTTATGGGTAGTATGATGGTGAACATCGATGAATGGTGACTCGGCGGTGGTGAAGATCCGAGATGGTCGACGGATGGTCAGCGGTCGGCGATGCGGTCGGCGTGACCGCATGGTGGGCGATGGCGATAAATGACCGATGGCGATATGACCGCGAAGGTGGTCGACGATGGTGACCGACGATGGTGGTTGATGACAATGATGATTGATGGTGATTGCCGACGACGATGGTCGGTGGTCGACGGTGGCGACGGTAGTTAGTGGGGATGACCGGCGCCGATGGTTAACGACGATGACCGGCAGTAATGATCGGCGACGGTGGTTGACGGCAATGCCTGACGACAGTGGCCGGCAACAGTGGTCGGCGGTGACGATCGGCAATGGAGATTGACGATGATGAGGGTCAGTGCTAGCGGCTGGCGGCTGACGGTGACTGCCGGCGGCGGCAGTTGGCGGTCAACGGAGGTGGTCGGCGAACGTCGAGTGGTGGCACGATTATGCTTGGAGGATTTTCAAGCTTTAAAGCTCTCTCTTCTCTTTAGCTTGGCTCTCCCCTTCATGTGAAGAATGAGGAGTTATTTATAGATTAGAGGAGTGACGTTTCTATAAATACATGCAAAATCCAAACCACTCCATCGGATGGCTCAAAATGATTCCTTCAATCATCTGATGTATTTTAAGTACCTGAATGCTCAAATGAAGTCAGAATTAAGAGATCTTAGGCTTGTTAGATCCGGCTCATCAAGACACTCGATTTGACTATAAACACTCCATATTTAGGAGCCGACTAATATCGCAAAATTTTTCAATTATATTTTAAGTACTTGATCTGGGTTAGTCTTGACTCAAAATCAGATTGCTTTTGACATCAAGATTCGTGCTTCGATTAATGGAATTTTCAGTTCCATATCATTACTAATTTTCTATTAATTTCTTTTTATCCTAGAACTAATTAAACTATATATATATATATATATATATATACATATATCATAATGCTCCAATAGGGCTAGCTCAGCAGCTAACTCTCCGGATATACTATCGAAAGGGAAGGTCAGTATGAATCCAGGCCATATTTAGATGAAATCAACGGCATGGGAAGGCTGCAAGGGCTGACGAGGGAGCTTGAGTACCAAACAAGTCTAACTCAAGCTACTGAAGCGTAACAGAGGCAAGGATGCGACGGGGGATTATTCTGCTTGCATGGTCTTTGCTTCCATGATCTTTACTAGCTTGTCTATTCTTCTTTGATTACGTTTGATCTTTGTGAAATGATAATATCATTTGATGCAGCTCATGATGCCGACTTATTATGATAATAAATAGTATAAATTATAGTGTACTTGATCCCAATTTGTTTGTTAGTTTTTTTTTGTGTGACTAATTTATTTTGTTTTGAGGGACTTCTCATAAGCAAATTATTGTTTGGAAGCACTGTGGTCTACTAATAACAGATTTGTGATGATACTCATATGTGATTTCTTGCTGATAGTTGATTTTAGCCAATGTTTTTAAAAATATACATGCTAAACTTTACCAATATATTTTTAAGATTAAAAAAGATAAATCGAGATACCACCACAAGAGCAACAACTAAAGAAGATCCAAAGCATGTGTCACAGTGAGAATGATGATGGAGAGGAGCATAGATTTTTGGGAAGCTTATGGGATAGACCTTTAAAGGCCTAGGGGATGATGAAGAAGCAAAAACCTAAATCAAAATTGACAAAACTAATAATATGGCCAAGTAAAGGATTTCAAGAAATTTCATAGAGTTGAACACTGAGTTTAGTGAAACCATCTTGAGAGAAGTAAACAAGATGACATGAAGATTGAGAGGTGCTGATGCCCAACTATTTAATCAAAAGATTACTTGGAAGAGAGAGAAAAATCAGAGAAATAATAAGAAAGCTGATATAAAGAAGAGAATAGGAAATCATCAAGTAGTCTTTGTTAGTGCCCACATTTGGGTAACCAATACTATGATAAATTAAATAAAAACAATTTTCCAACAACACATTTATTATAAAAGATGGAGAATTAGTATGTTTTAACATAAAATAATTGTAGATATTATCATAGGATGCTCATGTGTAGTAATGGCGATAAGGCTTTCCATAATGCTTTGTGATTGGCTCTTCCCTTGATTTAGTGTGAAGAAACTAGTAGAAGCCATCCCCAATGTCTTGTATGTCCCAAGAAGTCTTTTATCATTTCTTGTTAGTCCAATGCAATGAGGCCACCTAAAATGCATCATGTATCCTTGGAGCCCTGCAACCATAGGTTGTAAATATATGTTATATTGTGCTACTTGAAGGCATTTAGTTGAGCCATAATGAGGAGGGTCTGAGACATGTTTCATAGTGATCATTTTTAATTATGTTGGTCTCATTTGATTACTAAAAAGAGGCAACCAAAAAATAAAAATAAAATGCAATTAAATTAAAAGAGTTAAGGTTAAATAGGATTAAATAGTTTAATATTATAATTTTTGACTTAAAAATTAATTTAAATTTATCTCAACATTTTGGTAGAGTTCTACATGCATGTTATAACCATTCTAACATAAGGTCACTCACATTGTCCTCTTAAAACATGAATTAGAGAGCTTTATTACTCCCATTGTTAGATGAGCCCCACTTTAAGAAATTTGGTCTCTCTTACTCAATCCATCTTCATTTCCAAACATGATGATACCTACATTGATATAAAAAAGATGATTAAATACATAATCAATAAAGTTAAAAAAGTTAATTCATAATATGAATAATACTAACAAAGTGGCGCATTATATAACTAAGAAAATTATATTAAAAAATATTCAACAAAGAAATAAAAAAGAGTTTACTTAACATATTTTTTTCCTATCATGCATTTAGATCTATGCTCCTCATATACCTACTTATTTCAGAAACTTATCTTTATCTTTTGTATTGTTTTCTTCATCTTCATTCTTCTTAATGCTTAACTCAAGATATTTATTTTCTCAACTTCTCTTTCTGTCATGAATCAAAGTATCGATATCAATGCCTTTCATTTTTGATTTGCATTAAACTATAAAGTTTTACATAACAATTTGACATCCTTAAGAATTTTTTTATGAATATGATTCTTGGATCTTTAGATCAAATAGAAGTGGTACAATGTATGCTATATATGTTACTGTTTGATAAAAAAATATCATCGTGTTCATTAACATATAATGACCCTCTAATTATAGGATGTTATGTCTCTTAGACCAATTTTACAAACCACATAACATTCACTTCCATCTTTTTATTTAGATAGAAACTTTGATAAAAAAAATGCAAAAATTGATAAGTTAAAATAAAAGACTGGTAAGTAAGAAGCTTTACATTATGTTTAATTTCCAAGAGGTCCTAATAATCAACATTAACCACACATTCAAATTTATCATGCTAAGCACATTTAATTAACCCATCATTATATCATACACAGTCTAGCTTAAGCCATCTCTCTCCCTCTAGTCATCAGAATTGTCAATAATGAGTATTATAATATAAGAAATGAGTCACTTAGCACCTTCATCATTTTCATTTTTATTTCTCAAACCACAATCTTTTTCTTCATCTCGAGAATTTACATATTATCTATCTATAAAGGCACACCATTTTATTTACATGTGTCTTACTATGATAATTAGGTCTGTCAAAAAGGCTTGTTGTTTGCAAACAGCTCGTATTCGACTTGCTTGCTTAGCGAACGAGCTGCAAACATGGCTTAATAGTTGAAGCTTTTGCCATACAAAAGATTGGCCTAGGTTAAAATCCTTCATTTTACAGATTTTTTGGATTATTGCGTTTCGAGCTCTTTCGAGCCATTTTGAGCTTATACGAGCCATTTCGAATAATTCGATCCAAACAGGAATACTAAAATTTCGAGCTATTTCGAGCATGAGTCAAACATGAATAGAGTAATTTTCAAATGAGCCGAACACAAACAAAAATTTGGCTCGCTCAAGCTCGGCTCATTTACACCCCTAATGATAATAACTCAGAATGAGCTTGCCTGTGTTGATGCCCTTAAGCTATAATGAGTGATATTTTATGCTATAGATAACCCTATCCAATAGCTCTTAAAGTCTTTATTTCAATCCTACCCTCAAATATCAACATCTATATCATTCACTTCAACCATACAAAACCAACATATATTACTGTAATTACTTCACTTTATATATGAAGCTTCTTTTTTATCGTCATACATATGAAGAGAATATATCAAAGAATAAATGCGATACACCAAAACTATAGCTGGCATTGTTTCTAAAAGCATGAAAATGAGAAAACAAAATTATCAATATATATATATATATATATATATATATACTTTTATGGTTTTTTGACAATTTCTACGATAAAACTATAATATATTCGAATATTTATCTTAAAGTTTAATTCATAGACGCCATGCTCGATCAATCATGAACGGATCTATTCTACTTCTGTTTAAGTAATCCATGCTCTTCTTCTAAACACGAGCCATGTGGCGATATGGATCTAATTCACCTGATGATACATATAGTTATTTAATTATCTATTTGACTATCGTACATATTATATGAAATATTTGAATGTTTCTAAGAATTGATCTCTTCTTTATTTCCTTATCTGGTTTTTGTTTATTGGTACTGATTTTACATGCATTATCTACTATTTCATATAAAATTGAGAGAAAGGGAGGTACAAAATATGTGAGGATTAAAAAAATAGACCCTTTATATGAAATATATATATATGTATATATATAATGCATTTTTTAAAAGGATAATACTAAGTTAAGAAGGAAAAATAGCTCATAGACAAATGAATTCTCTTAAGGCCTCATTTGGTTGATTGTGTCTAAAAAAATGTTATAGTTAGCATATGATTTTATTTATTTATTTTTTTTTTGGGCAATGGCTATCCACCCAACACCCCACCCATCTGTGGATGTATGACTCATGGAATTTGCCATTCATCACCCACATGTGTCGGGTCCCCACTTACTTTCCCCACTTTAGGTATAGGCGCTTCCGCCTTGGAGAGGATTCGAACTCGGTCCGGGGGGTTCTCGGCCCTGGAGAGGATTCGAAATATGTTATAGTTAGCATATGATTGAACAATAGGTGGTGTCAAGAGAATGATAGGTTCCAATGGGTTAACCCTTAGGTTGTATGATAGGGCCTTTGAAGCTTGGCTCTATATAAGGTTGATTTTACAAATGTAATATTTTTTTTATGCATGAAAAATGTGTATTTCACTTCAAAAAATTAATAAAAAAAATATACCATTTTGATGTAATATTAACGATTTGAGTGTTATTTATATAAATATGAAAGTTCAAACATTATATATTTAAATATATAAAAATTATGTGCTATATACATAAATATACACCTAAGATAGTTAACAAAATGATATAATTTTAGTTTTGCAAATAAATAAGATCTGAGTATTAAATTTCTTATTCTCTCAAAATTATAGTATAATTTTTGTCTGCATAAAAGTCTTCGTCAGATCAGGTCAAGAATGTGTGTATATGTGCTGGCCAAACCCTAATTTGAGTGATGATCATTTAATCAACCAATAGACACTATTAATGGGTCATAGAAGTGAGAAAAATATTAATTTATTTATCTTTTGTCTATACACATTGCTCGATCAACCATGACTTATTCAGCCATAATGTTTATCAACGTGATATCTCTCTCTCCCATCACAATGTTATAAAAATTATTATTATAATGAGCCCATTCTTGATGTAATTCTTGCTATCGTATAAATGCAAGACACATGCCTTAATTTATAGATCTCGATCTTGGACCTGATAGTTATAACATTATTTCTTAAGTTATATGATAATTATAAATTTTGAAGGGACGATTGTTAGCTCTAAATTAATTTGATTAAACTAATTATCACAGATCAGGTCGAGAAGCCGAAGCCTTCATCAGATCAGGTCGAGAATGATGTTGAGGTTGCTGAACCCATGTAATCAAGGTTGGTGGTGATGAAATCAGCGTTGCAGCAAACTGAATAAATTATGTGTTGATTCCAATGGTCTCTCGAAATTAGGTCTATAAGAGATCGAATATCTTAAATGTTTAAGCATCTGGAAATGCATCAGATCACATTGCCTTTTAAGTAAGCCTTGATTTCTTGCTTAGGTATTCAGACAATGATTATATTTGCTAAAGATCCTGATGCTTGAAAAAGTACTTCTGGAGCTGTGTTCATGTTAGATTCTGGGGGCTGTCTGCTAATCATATAAAAAGCAATAAATAGTAACTCTGTCAACCACAGAAGCTGAATTTGTTGCGAAGAATGTTCTAAGCAATCAGCAACACGATCTAGTTCTGATATATTGTGATAATCCTTCTGCAGTAAAACTTCAAAAAATCCAGTTCTCCATGGAAGAAGCAAAGACGTTGATGTAAGGTTTTACTTTTTGCATGATTTATGCAAGCCTTAGTTATTGACTTGGTATTCTGCAAAAATAAAGAACAGGTTATTGCGCATATTTTGACTAAGCTCCTTAAGCCCGTTGCTCTCATGAAGCAAAAGAAGTATGTTTGGGTTTTGTTCTTCAAAATATGCTGTCCAAGATGGACTATAAAGAGTGCTGTAGAGCGTATTGAGAATTAATTTATCTTACAAAATTAAAGTTATACATGCAAACTCAGAATGACAATTTCTTATAAATTCACACAAACTCTCTTTTAGTAGCTTTAATTTTCTTCTTCTCTTTCTTCTCTCTCAGAAGCTCTTGCGTCTCAATTGATATTTAAACCTTAAAGGAAGCAGTTATTGTGGGCTTTGAAAATTCACCAACGACCTCTTGACATTGAGAATATGATTTATGTGTCAGTGAAATCTTCAAAAAGTAGATGAGATAGTAGATAAGACATGATAAAGAGATTTCGACCTCATTTGGTGAGGACTTTAGATATGGTTCCAGGCTTCTTATAGGCGCAAGCACCTATAATTAATTAACCCTCTCAATGTTGAGAGTGAACTTTCGATTAAGGCTAGTCATTAGATCGCTAAATGCGTAGCGTATAGTAGCAACATGTGGAGTTTAAAATTTAAGATTTAGAATTTATGAAATCCATCATTATTAGCTTAAAGCGGATGGTTGGGGGAATGATGACGTGCCCGATCTAAATCGCATGGTTCCGTCATCGCGGGCTATCATGGTCCCTAGTCTACTTAGTCAGAGGAGGTAGTTGACCCAACCTGACCGAAGGATCCCTATTAGCAGTCATGGGATGCGTCGTCCAAGTAATTTTTTTAGACCAGAGGTGGTGTTTGTCTAAGGAGATAAACTTAAGTCTACCTTAGATGATAGAAGGCTTTTTTCCCTATCAGGTGTACCTTATGATTCACCTCTCAAGATACAAAGCCATTGGGGAGCATGAACAGAAATGGTGCCATCGACAACCACCATCGAGGACTCGGTCATAATATCATATGTGGAGCCTATTAACCAAATCACACAGACAGAGGACACATGACATATCCTTACTGGTATGAGATTGATTGAAAGTGAATATAGAAATACATTTTATTTGACATTGGCTCTTTTGTGAGCTAGAGTTTTCTTAATTTATCGCTTTCAGCAAACAATTATTGAAGGTGGATTGAGTTTTAGCTTTAAGTTTTTAAATTGATGATTTTCATTTAGTCATTTATAATTTAGTGATTTTTCTGATTTGACATTTAGATTGACACTTGATTTAAGTTAATTTGATCTGAGATTATAATCACATTTTGATAGAAGTATCCCCTTTGGTTGAAATCTCCATTCAACCCAGGGGTTTATGAGTTTTGATCATTTAATTTATTATTTTGATCTTCTATTAGTTTAATATTAGAGGATCGATCTATCTATATGACAAAATTAACTATTTTAATATTTTAGTTGAAAATTTTATAATAATTGAATTTTAGGTTTTTAACGGTCTAAGACCAAACGGATTCAACCAAATAGAACATCCTCGGACACAAGCTTAAGCACCAAAGTAGGGGCCCATACATGTATTTAATAATTCAGATTATTTTATTTCAAAATCAATAGATTAATTTAATATTTTCACTTAATTTCAACTTAGCATGCATAGAGCACATTCAGATATTTATAGCTTAGATAATTTCATCTAATTAACGAAATCATTGACTTTGAAAATCATAATTAGAATAAAATTCTTTAATTTTTTGATTGAAAGAAGCTCCATAATTCATGGAAAATTTAATTTAGCATCGCCTTCTGTCTTCTTGTATGAAGGATTGTAGATTCGATGGCGTTCAGTTCATTCATTTAAAAGCTTGCATAAGCTCTAAATCACTTGAATATGACATAAGTTTGCTTCAAGAGATGTGTAATCAATTCACATTCATTAAAATACTTGCACATGTGTTTCAACATTTAAGTATAAGTAATTATCCATTCAACATAATATATCATATAAATTTTAAAGCATACACATTGAAGCAAGAGCAAAGTGCATGTCAAACTATGTGTTTGACTCACTTACACATGCAATAATACAACAGGCTTGGACACGGATTAGCTCCATCATATATGAGAATATTTGCATGTATTTTGAAGCTATAAATTTAGACGATAGCTTGATTTCTGGTTTGCACGGAAATTGAACTCTTCAAAAACACTTCAATGAATCAATGGAATGTAATATTCAAGTTGAATCCTCCTCTTTTTGATGGTTCTTCATTTGGTTTGTCTCTTATTTTCATAACTTACTGATTAATATAGTTCTTTATTCTCATACCTTATCATATAATAGATTTCCACATTCATATGAAACATCCTTAGATATTTCAAGCTCGTGACTAGATCAACCTATGCAATGAATAGCAGTGCATTCTCTCTTTTTTGTTCGACCTTCAACTCCATAGAATTCCCTCATGCGAATGTTTATTTTAATCAAGCATTATTGTTAAGACTTCAAGTGATTGAATTGGAGTTAGGTCTTATGTTATGATGTGTGTAGGAGATTTATTTAAAGTCTCTCATATTTAGGATCTTCTTAATGAGTTTTACTACTTTGTAACATGTCATTGAAGGGTCTTAATATTTCATAAAATATCGTTGAATATTTTAACTCACATACAAGCAAACTTATATCATGATTGTAGGTGTCTTCTCTCTATTGAACTTAACATTCAATCTTGCAGAATTCTTTCTACAAGCATTCATTTCAAGTACTCCCATTTGCAGATAGACTTTCAAGTCATTGCAAGCTTCATTGAAGTGTTTAAGATTGAATATTATTTGAATCTATTTTCATGAGAAACTTTCAACTATCTTATAAGTTTTGTTACGTCTTTGATATAAATGACATTAAACCCAATTAGAGTTCATTTTTTTATTCCACTTCAAGTCCTACTTTATTTAAAATTAAGTTTATATTTCTCACAAATACATTATGAGTCTAATATTGATCTCAAATTTCATTTATAATTGACTTGAGTGTTTTCGTTTGTATCAATATATGAAGCAACAAACTTCAAGCATTCATTTGGTGAAGTACTAAGCAAATGAACTCCTTTTTTACTTAATACATTCTCAGATAATAATAATACTTCTTGTGTCCATTTAAATTCAATTTTGTAAAATTTTTTAGGACTTCATGTCATATTTAAATTAATATCCAATTAATTTTTAATTTAAGTCCCAAAAATTTGACGAAATGTCGATAACATTTCGGCATAGGAATGCCACATCTAACAGTTTTTTGGGCATGTCCACGCCCTGATGAGGTGAAGATTGGTGTTTTGAGACACCTCAACTGATTTTCATCTCATCACCATGAGATGTGATGAGGCCTTCAAACGTGCAAAAAAAAACCAATGCAATGCAATATATACACATTCAAGCAATTCTGCACATCCACCAATAACAATAATAATAATTTTGCATGAGTTCGAATAGAAAGAATTGTATATGAGAGATTATCAGCTTGATTATTTGAGTTAGATGGGTGGGGGAAACACCAAAAATTAAGAAAAACTCGCCTGATGATGGAGTTCCCTCTTGGCTGTGGCAAAGGGAATTGGGCTCCAATCAAAGAGAGGCTACAAAATAGTTGCAGGAGATAGTGCTAAATGGAATCCATCTGATGATGGAGTTGTCTCTCTGCTATGAAAAAGAGTGGTTGCCGAGAGGAACCTGCCTGATGGCAGGGTTGCCTCTCGGCTATAGTCTAGGTCGTAGAAAGGGAAGACGAGTGTGTTGTTAGGTATGAGGAGGAGGAGTCTATTGGGTCAAGAAAGAAAGGAAGATGAGGTAGATGATGGGAAAGAGAGGACGTCAGTTGTAGCTGCTTGAGTCGAATGTGGAGAATGGGGAGTGCGACGGGAGATGTTCGATTTCTGCGAGGTGGGAGGGCAGGGCAGTCGAGAAAGGTGTGTTCTCGATGGCGGTGAACTCAAGCAGTCGTCATTTACCATAATAAGGTCTAGTAGGTGAGAGGATGACGTCATTGCCGCTGATGATCTTAGTGATGAAACCCAGGACAAAGTTGAATTCGAAAGATGCGGCGGCAAAGGGTCAGTAGTGGGATATGCCATGAGGTTTGCAATAACGATGGGTTGGATGGGGACGGTAGATGAGTCCATTTTTATTCGATAGAAGATGATCACAAGCATCTATAATAAATTAGGTCTTAGCGGTCATCTGGTTAATGAGGTTACGACTGTATAGGTAGGGGTCGTAGCAAGTGCGGATGATGTAGAGAAGCGAGTCTCCATGGATGCAGAAGGAGGTGTCTTGTTCGGCTAGCATGCGACTACCGATCGATGCAAAGGAAATTAAATGTAGGAAAGGGGGTTGTGGCTATGGAGGGAGAGTTATGAATAAAATTCTTTAGGTTTAGGTATTGATAGATATTTATAGGTAGGCTTCTCTTCTTCTTTTTTTGAGATAAAATAAATCTAATTTTGAGTTTTCATGATTGTATCACCACATTGATAAATTGGATATCAATTATAGGTTATTTTGATATTTCAGATGCAACGACACAGTCCATTTCACGATCAGAGGCCATTTGGTTCGAGTCGGTGTCAAATCATGTCAATTTCAGTTCAAAATTACACGCTATCGCTTCCGATCGCTCAACATTTGCATAGACTCATCCAAATTGAGCGCATATAGTCTCATTTGAAAGATTTTGATATTTCAATGCTAACAGTATGATCAATTTCAAGAACAAAGTTATTTGAGCATCGTCGTAGCCTCTCGACTTTGATATGTGCATAAGCACTTCGATGACCTTCCTTCTTGATCGGTCGACTGTTGAATTGTGTAATATATATATTCTAATCAATTTTGATATTTTGAACCCGATGAAAAAGTTCGTTCATCGATTGGAGGTCATTCCAATAAATTTCAGTGATGCATAGTGCATTTCAACTCTGATTTGTGCATTGTTGCATCCGAAGTCCGTCGAATTTATCTTGTAGGCTCGACTCAACTTATGTGGAATACATGGAAGCCAACAAATTGCCCCTAACAAATGTGATTTGTGCATTGAGTGAGTCATGTTTGTTGAAAACTAGTTGACCCTTCATGTCGACTATGAATTACTTCGACTTCAATGGGCTCACTGAAGATCTTCTTTCACAATTTGCTCTCTATTTTAATGGGTTCACTGAAGTTCTTTTGCTTTTGTGTCTTCTTAGATTTGGATTTTCTTCCGACCCTAGCTTCATGCTTGATCGAGTTGGATGGAGAGGTTGGTTTTTTTGCTTTGAGATTTGAAATTTCTTCTGTACTAGCTTTAAGCTTGACGGACTTGATGAAGAATTGACTTGATTTGTCCATATTGACTTGAGAGGAAGGATAAGAGCTTCTTCCACCATCTACTCTTTGCTTCAATGGGTTCTTTGAAGATCTCTTTCTAGTGTGTTATTGTAAATTTGAATTTCCTCCAACCCTAGCTTTGTGTTTGATCAGGTTCGATGGAGGAATTAGTTTATGTACTTTAAGATTTGAAATTCCTTCCATCCTAGCTGTAAGCTTGATGGACTTGATGAATGATTGACCTAATTTATCTGTATTAACTTGTCAGGAAGTGTATGTATGTCATCAGTCCTGAGCTTACTACTTTGACTATCTTGTTGAAGAGTGCATAGAGATGATCCAGCTTATAGGTTTATAATGTCGAGTTATCGCTTACAATGCGTGCTTTGATTAAATAACTACAAAATTTCTTTAGTTTGCCATCGGCTTTGTATGAACTATAAAATTTCTTCCTCGGTCATGTGCTTTCTGCTTTGACGGACTTGATGAGGAGATTAACTTTGATATGTGCTTTGTGCTTGATCAGATCATTTGAGAATAGATTGAAATATCACCCTATAGGCAATATAAAGATTGATTTAAGGTAGCTCTGAATTGAGAGTTTTCTTAGATTGTCTTGGTATATCGATCAGGTAGAAAGATCTCTTGGATTTTGGTTACTTGTAGTCACTAAGCTGGATCTAGTTTGAGATTGAACATCTATCATCATTATCACTGTGGCTTTTTTTATGGCTTGTTGAGTGAGGAGAGCGTCAAAAACTCGATCATTTATAAGCTTATTGAGTTTGACCTTTAGAACCCAGTCTTGACTTAAGCTGTGATGGGTTGGTGATTTGTTCATCAGACTAACGAACAGGGGCTCCTTCACTACGGACATTTCTTACGGCTTATTGAGTGAGGAGAGTGTCAGCAACTCGACCATTTGTGGGCTTATTGAGTTCAACCTTTAGAACCCATTCGTGTCCTGGACTTGAAGATATAGAGGTTGATGTTTTTTCAATTCAGTTGATTGAAGCTTCCTAAATTGGGAGTTCTTCTGACTTGATCTCCGACATTTGATGAATCCTGGAGAGAAGTTTTTGACATTTAGGGCTATCTTTTCATGTGTAGAAATATATTCTTTTTATTCCTGCAAGAACTTGCAACTTTAACAATGATAATTATAGATAAATTCAGAGATTTTGGTGTAAAGGTCGACGTCAACCTAAATCAGAATATATTTGAGGATCTCGTCTTATAGCACGATGTCAACTCAAATAAAAGTAACATAAAATAAAAATGCCCCCTGTCTTGCAGGAGAAATTCTAAAGCACTTTGAAAGAGCTCTAAAATAATTTAAGAAAATATATCAATATTTGAGTTGATATATTTGATCTTAAGAGGATTTTAACATATAACATTGCTTTCATCTATGTATAGAAATCTAAAAATGCCCCATGTGTAATAGCAGAATTTTTATGAATTTTTTTATCTTGAGTAGGTATATTTATTTAGAGATCTCGGCATGAAACACGATGTCAACCTAAATAGATATATAAAAAAAATTTCCCCTGCCTTATAGTGGGATTTTTATAGTACCTCAAATATATATTCATCATGTATAATATTTTTTTAGGTATCAACCATTAATTGGTGGCATTAGTCTTTCTCCATTTAGGCCAATGAGTTAGTATGCCCCTCCTTGATACATCTTCTCCATGACAAAAGAGCCCTCCCAATTAGGCTCAAATTTTCCACCAATTCTTAGATTGGGAATAATTTATCTTCTCAACCCCAAGACTAATTTCCTTCTTAGAATGTTTGAGGCCACACCGTATGGCCAAAAGTCTTGGACATCTTTGCTCGATAAACCTCCAAATTTTGTTGAGCTTACAATCTAACTTCATCAAGTGCATCGAGTTCCTCCATTCTCAAATGAGCATTTTGATCTTCATTAGATTATTTTAGATGGCTACTCAAGTGAAGGCAACTCACTTTCAAGCGGAAGGGCCTTTGGTTTCAAATACTAATGAATAAAGAGTGGTTTTAATTAGCATCTTGTAAGTAGTTTGATACGCCCATAATGCCTCTATCAGTTTGGTATGCCATTCTCTCTTATTTTTAGTGATGATCTTCTTGAGCAGCTTAACTAATGTATTATTGAAGGCTTCTACCAAACCATTTACCCTTGGATTATATATTGAAGAATATCGACAATCAATTTTATGTCGATCGATGAATCTATAAATCTTTGTACTTTTAAAAGCTGTTCCATTATAAAAAATTATTCGACATGACACTCAAAATCTACAGACCACATTATGCGTGAAGAAGTTGATCATTTGATCAACAATAACTTCTTTAAATGGGGTAGCTTTAGCCCACTTAGAAAAATAATCATTCGCTACTAGGATGAAGTGGTGACCGGTGATGATTGATTGATGTCGGTCAGTTACATCATATACCCCAACATTCAAATGACTAAAATGTTATTGCTGGGTGTAATGGATTTGGAGGTTGGTAAATTATATTCTCATGTATTTGACATTCATGACACCTCTTGGCACGATTAATACAACCTCTCACCATATATGGCCAATAATAACCCATCCTTTTGATCTTTATTACTATCTTAGGACCTGACTGATGTGCACCACAAATTCCTTCATGAACTTCAACCAATACTTTGCTAGCTTTATCTATATTTAGGCATCGTAGCATGTGGTGTTTATTTTTAAGAGGCGGGACACCACGTAGATCTTAGGGTGTACTTATTGAAGTGATAGGGTATGACATTAAGGAATGATGTACTATATCGAAAGATAAAAATCACCACATTATAATGAACTATTCACTAATAAGGACTCATAAGGCATGATGTGTCTTCGAATATACCAGAGATCTTTCCCCTACTTTACATGAAAAAGTAAATTCTAGTTTATTTTAAACTGGGTTTGCTAAGTTTTCTATGGAGGCAAGGCCCCATAATTAATTACATCCTAAGGAATGAAAATTTCATAAGAATACTCTCGATTAAAGTAGACAATTAGGGTCTCCAAATATTTTAAGGTTAAGACTATCAAAATATTGGCTGCTTTAGAAAATCAAATGGGATAGATCAAGGAGAAGACTTATTTTTGGAATCCAAAGGGAGAAAGTAAGAAATACTCATGATACTAGGAAGTCTAGTGAGCATTCCAATCTATAATTGGGCTTTATATTTTGAAATTGAGAGTTAATTATTTGAGTTGACATTTTATTTGATTGCTAGGGCTTATAATTTCACAATATAAGATTGTGAAAATACCTAAGAGGTGAGGATTTATGCTTGTAGCTCGAAGAAAATAGCTACCTCAGATTCCTAAACTAAGGCACGACCTAAATCTAAAGCAAAAATGGGTATATGATTTACCTACTAAAGAGAGAATAAACCACCGATTACTGGACTTATTATCGGGAGTGGTAAACTAACTCCTCCTACGCTTTAAATTCATGTAGGCAAGTCTTATGCTTTGCAAGATAGCTAGACTGTTGTTCATTTAGAAAGAAGACTAAGTCCTTAAACTCACTCCCTAAGAGACTAGAGCATGAGTGATATGAATCCATGATTTAATCTAATGCAAATTTTATCAAATTTATTTGATTCTTTTATACTCTTTGTCTTGACATAGGCAATGGGATTTTTTTTATGCCTAAATGCATGAGAATTTGATTATGGGCCAAATTAAGAGAGAAATGGGTGTTCTTTCACCAAAGGCTCTCACAGGTTAAGCCTTCATTCTCTAGAAAGATGGAAGTCCCCTCTTAACAAGAGTGAAATAATATGACATGCATGATATTATACATTCATCCATCCAGCTAAGGGGTTGCTAAAAATTATATTATCTTGATTTAATTCATAGGCTTTTATGTGAGGTTATGAGTTCTTTTAAATTTTAATCATGAGTTATTAATTGGGGTAAAAAAATTAATTTCATCCTAAGAGCCTACCGCATCCAGGCCACACATTCAAGCATCAATCATGAAGAAACTATGAAAAGCATGCTGTTCTAATGTGCAATCTAAACACAACATCAAACAATTTTATAGGTTACTGTAAAAGAATAAAAGGCTAGTGCGGTCTGGTTCCACTGTACACCCCGAAAAGAGAAAATAAGATGGGTAACCGAGCTCTACCCTTATACAACCTGGATTACAAAAATAATATATGCTATGGGGGTCTTCTTTTCTTCATTTCTTCCTTCTCTTTATTTTGATTTGATTTTCTCTAAAGACATCATAAGGTACCCCATGGACTAAGCCTTCTGGCCACTGCTCATCCTATTCCCCAATAACACTAATCCTAATTTCTAATGCATAATTATATTAAAAATAGGAAAAGTAAATCTAGCTATACCTGCAAAATAAATGTTAACTAAACACACCATATAACCAAAGCAGTTATAAGAATAATTTAGACTTAGCACCCCACACATAGGTAACTAAGCCCATATATCTTAACGTGAGTTATGCTTAGGGGCTAAGCAACCTGCATAGCAAACACATTTATATTTTTATTACAGTGGGCCCTTAAGCATAACCCCCTACAGAAAATATGATTAGGCTAATAATGGCCTAACATCAGTCTATGAAACATACACCCTAACGTCCAGTCTAAAATATTACATCACAAAAAAAATACAACATCATACATACAATGCCCTAACTTAGTACTAGGAGTGGTGACTTAGTATTCTAATGTGTGTGCTTAAGACTTGTGTGGCAAGACTTTATTAGGCTTCTTTAGTTTAAGTTTCAATTGGAGTTTAGATTTGTTTAAAATTTATCTTTGGGTGATTTCAATTTAAATGATTTAATGATTTATTTTCTTATTTTTATTTCACTCTTATTTGGTTAAAATGATGTTTAGGTTTCCAAGAATGAAGAGTAGAATGAATTTCATTTGTGGATGGAACTCACCCTATTCTACATCCTAATTCCTAAAGAATCTAACTAAGGTTCTTAAGTATCTTCATTAGCCCATTTGAATTTGTGTAAATTATTTGATTTGATTTTTTTAGAATTTGAGTAGGTTTTAATATTTGATTGATTGATTTTTGATTTGAATATTTTGGTTTGATTACATCTTGATAATTCAATATCTTGATATGAAGTTTAAGTTTGTTTAAATTCATGTGTTTTGATTGATTAATTAAATCTCGATAATTCAATATCCTTGATCTTTGATGAAGTTTAAGTTTGTTTAAGTTCATGTTCTTTTGATTGATTAATTTCAGATTGGATGTTTTTAATTTAATTAAATCTTGATAATTCAATATCCTTAATATCTAATAAAGTTTAAGTTTGTTTAAGTTCATGTGTTTTTGGTTGATTAATTTTAGATTAGATATTTTGATCTAATTAAATCTTGATAATTCAATATCTTTTTAAATTAATATCTAATTCTTTTCTTTGATTATGGTTATGTGACTTAACTTTATATTTTTTTAATTTGATTGTGGTTTATTTATTTGTAGTTTGATCGTATTAGATTAATTGAGATTTTATTTTGATTTTAATTGGGTTTGATTCTTTGTAATTAGGATTTTATTTTTAATCGCATCCATTTGTCATGTTTATCAAAGTTTGGTTTACATTTTAATTTCATACGTTAGATAGTTGATTAGTTTATCTTATTTAAGTAGATTGAATGAGATTTGATTTGATTACATATTAAATTGATGAGAGTCTTTCTTAATTTAATTTAATTTGATTTAATTTGATTTGATTAGCTTTATTGGTCCAATGTGGTTATATAATTAGTTTAATTAAGAAGTGTATTTATTTTAATTATACATATATGTTTAATTTTCAATTTAATTTTATATTTGTTTAGGTCAATGATGTAATTAATGACTTCATAATTTAGGTTTAAGTTAGGTTTTGAGTAGTATTTAATTGCATTTATGTTTGATTGAGTTTAAGTTTAATATGATTAATTTGATTAACTTAATTAGTTTATTTAAGATGTGTGATCAAATTAATTGGTAGATTAATTAAGTGTTTGATTTGAATTAATTTTAATTTGATTTATAAAGTTAATTTGGTTTATTAAGATGGTGGATTAATTTATTAAGTTTGCATTAATTAGGTGTTTATTCAGTTGGATTAGCTTAAAGGTAATTAGTTTAATTACGAAGTGCATTTAAGTTAATTGTTAAATTAAATGAGGATTTATTTAATTTTTAATTTGGTTTTATATTTATTTAGATTAATGATGTAATTAATGACTTCATGATTCAGGTTTAATTTAGGTTATGTTTAGTATTTAATTGCGATTTGATTATATTTGATTAAGCTTAGGTTTAATATGAATAATTTGATTAACTTAATTAGTTTTCTTGAGAGGTGTGATTAATTATTAAATTTAATTAGGGGTTTGATTTAAGCTTAATTTTAGCGTTAGCTTTAATGTAACTTATTTAAATTAATTTGATTAAGTAAGATGATGGATTAATTCATTAAGTTTGCATTAATTAGATGTTTGATTAATTAAGTTTGATTAAGGGTAATTAAAAATTTAAATTATTAGATTAATTAAAGGTTTGTTTAATTAGAGATTAATGACTTAATTTTCCATATGTGAGTGATTTGGTGTTTTACTTAAGTTTGATTTGATTAGGGGGTTATTATTATTACCATCATTGTTATTAAGTGAATTAATTGTTTATTTCATTTCAATTAAGTTTGATTATTTATGATTAGAGTTTTATTTGATTTGATTCACTTATTATGTTTGTTTGATTTCATTAACATGTTTGATTTAGTTGTAAGGTTGAATTATTTAATGGTTAATTAATTATCTTATTCCAAATGGATAATCATATGTTAATTAAATTTACTTTAACTTTATTTGATTTAATTCGATTAGTATTAAATGATTATGTTGAATTGGTTTGTTAATCAATTTAATTTTTAGTTTATTTAATGATTAATTAGTTTTAGTTTATTTATACTCATTAAGGGTTTCATATGATTAAGATTCCATGCTTAGTGTAGGTTTAGTTATACTGGTTTCACCCATGTTAAAATTTCCTAGATTTGTTTAATTTTAAGTTTGATTTAAGATTTAATCATTTAATTGAGTTTTATTAATTAAATAAGTTTAATTATATTTAATTTAATTTCTCTAAGAATGATATTTTTTTTTGATTTGAGGTTTGATTGCTTGTGCTTTATTTCATTTGTGATTTTGATTTGATATTTAAATTATTTTTAGATTATATTTTTAATTTCCTTAATTGATTAAACTCTACTATTAAGTGTTTGTTTGGGGTTCGTTAGGATTCAGAAGATCACATTATTTTCTTAAGAGTCCTAAATGTCAATTGAAGTTATTTAAGCCATTTTGAAGATTTTTATAAAAATTTGAATTTTATTTGATTTATTTTATTAAAATGGACAATTTGATCTTCAAAATTTAATTTCTCCCAATCAAAGTCCTTTTACTTGCAATTTTATGGTATGTGTGTTTTAGCTTTAATTTGGTCCTTGAAAGTTTCAACTTAATCGATTTATATTTTTGGTTTAATTAATGAAATTTGATTTTTATTAAAACTCAAATTAAGTTCAAAATACTTAGTGAAATTTGGGATTTTGGGTTTGTTGGATTCCGAAGATGAATCCAACAAGCCCTTGTTTGCAAGAAATATGCGTACGGCCAACCATTGAAGCGGGAAGGAATAACCCACGGCTCGCTCTGGACCATCCAATCGCAAATCAGATGGTCCAGAGTAGATCGTTCAATCCAGAGGCCAAGATCGTGTGATCGGTGTGCGATCTGAGCCGTCCAATTGCGCAAACCGCATGATCGGACGATCCAGATCACATCAGGCTATCTGAAGACCTAGATTGCGCGATCCACGCACGATCTGAGCCGCCCGATCCCACAAACCGTGGGATCGGACGGCGGCTGTAGCCCGCCGATGATGAATAGTGTTTTCAGGCTTTTTTAGGGAATAATGGAATTTCTAAGTGAAAACTTATCCAAATGGACCCATTTTCACATCGATTTTCACCAAAAAAAATTCTTTTTTCTAATTGGGATGATTTAAAGTAAAAATGAGAGATTATCTAGGGGAAATTCTTAAAATCGTAAGAAAATTAACACAAAATGTGAGAAATCTTAAGATCGTCTAAAGTTTGGCAAAATTTACCTCACCGGGGATGGTTTTGACGGTGAAGATCCGAGCGAACTCCTAGGTATGTGAGGAAGATTTGGAGTGATCTTTAACCCTTGCCTCCCTTCAGAACGTTGCCTTCTTCGATGTCTACCGTCGCCTCACCGAAAAAGCAATTATTTGTGTTTTTGAGCTCAAAACTGGCTCAAAGAGGTGGGGGATGGGTTCCTTCTTGCTTTGGGGAGCTTTTGGGGGCTAAATGATGATGGGAGCAAGAGATCTAAAGCCCATCTCCCCTCCTTTATAATGGCCAAATCCAATAAATCTTTTGGCTCCAAATTGATTGCCATCTTGCTTGGGGTGGTTGGGGTGGATGATGGATTGATTGATGACTTTAAATTTTTTTTTCCAAAGTCCTCTCTTGCTATCATATGATCAGCCCTATTCAATGTAAATATTGGGGAGGAGTTAAGTGCATGTGATGGGGGAGAATTAAATGAGGTTGAGTGGAATCCTATGTGGGGGAAGATCAATAAGGGATTTAAATGGGTTGGGTTGGTTTTGGGCTGATCCCATATGGGTTTGGGTCGGGTTTGAATAGCCCCCAATGGGTCTTGGCTTGGTTTCAAGGGATTTGGCCCAATTTGGGTCATATGGGTCATATTGGATCAAATTGATCCATTTGATCAAAAATTGGCCAAATTAGCTTGGGTTATGGGTTGATTCATGTTCAATTGGCTAATTGAAGATGAATGTGGTCTTTAGTTTGAATTAATTTGGATTTAATTTGGATTTAGGCTAAATTAACCCTTTAGGCTAATTTGGGCTAGGTTGGGTCAAGTTGACCAATTGGACTCGATTGATCAAATTAAATTTAATTATGGCTTTGGTCAAGTTCAATAATCAATTTGGAATGAACTTGAGCCATTGGTTGCAATCAATTTGGGTTAGATCATAATTTGACCCGATTTGGTCCTTTAGGCCAATTTGGGTCAATTTGGATCAAATGGCCAATTGGGCTTGGTTTGGCCTAATTGATTGCAATTGATCATCCTAGGGTGATCAATACTCATGGTATACTATTTTAGTGAGCTTGATTCAATCTGATTTGGGTTGGATTGGAAATTGGCCCAAATGGGTCAAGTGGACCTAAGTGGGGCAATTGGTTTGGTTTTGGTTTGATTCAAGTTTAGTTGAACTTATATATGAGCCCTAGATTAAAATATAAATTCAATGACAATTAATTTGGAGTCTAAGAAATTTTTAGCTCATTTGAAATTTTCAAGTCAAAAGGGCTAGGTTGGGTTTGACTTGGGTTGGTTTTGATTTGATTTGATGATTATAGATTTCATTTATATTTGGGTATATAATTGAATGAATGATTGATTCAAGAGAAAATTCATTAGTTTTGATTTGATCTGATAGAATTTGGCTAAGTTTAATTGGTTTAAAGGGTGTAGATTGAGTTTTGATTTGATTTTCATATAGTTTTGGTCATTTGAATTTGAATTTCATTTATATTTGTTAATATAAATGAAAGAATAATTGATTTATAAAGAGATCAATTGAGTTTGATTTGATCTAAGAGAGTTTTGCTAAGCTTATGAATGTGGTTCATATGGCTTAGGAAGGATTTTAGATTTGAATTTGATTTTGGGTTTCAATCACTTGGAGTCAAATTTGAAATTAGATCTAGAATTTGAATTTGAATTTAAGATTTGGTTTGAGAATTGAATTTGGGTTTGATTTGAGAAAGTGTATCTAGATTGAGTTTAGGCTATGCGATAGGTAAATTCTTTAAGCCCCAAGGCATAGCCTAATCTTATGATTAATACTTCTAAGTCTCTAGGCTTAGGTTAAGTATTCACTTAATCACTAGATATATCTTATGACTAAAGAAATCTTAGTGTTTAGAAGATTCTTAAGTCTAAGAGGATGGGGTTGAGAGCTCACTCCAAAAGTCAGGTCAACATAACCACATTTGTTCAAAGGATCTGCAATATAAAGTATTGTTGACGAAAGCATAGCACAATATTCACTTCTCGATTTGAGTTGTCAGTGATTTATTATTTGGTAATTTTTCTTCTTTAAAGTAGTCGATGAAGGAACACTTCCAATCATGTGGCTCTTATAATATAAAGGCTTCCCATTGCATTTTAAAAGTAATGTCATGCTTAGCTCTTCTAGGTATAATTCCATATTGATTTTGAGAAGTATGAGAAGCAACTTGAGTCGAATCCTTCTGTGTCAAATTTGATAACCCCTCTACTTGTGGGGACTGATACTTTGTTGGCTCTAGAACTCATCAAGTAAATATCCCAATCAAGACATAATTGTTATTCATAGTTTCCATCTCTTTAGCTAATTTTACTAAGCAATCTACTCTACTATTCTCGGATCGAGAGACTCATGTTAATGTGACATTTGGTATTTACTTCATAAGCTCAAGAACTCGCTTCTGATAGAAAGTTACTTAAGCCTGTTAATTTTATAGATTATAAGAACTTGATTTATATTAAGTTGAGAATCGCTGAAAATATGTAAATTTTGAATGCATATGAAAATAACTTCTACAAGACCTACTACCAATGCTTCATACTCAACTTCATTATTAATTCTTGGCTCGATCAACCCATATGATCATCTTATTATTCCTCATTTTGATGTTATAAAGATGATGCCAATTCTTGCTCTTGCCCTTGGAAAATTTAGAGGTTTGACTTGTTTGATCGATGAGGCTCCACTAAAGTACATTTCTCAAATTTGTGATTTGTTTCTTTCATGAATGAGCATAATTTGCTCACCATGAAAATCGCCATTTAGAGAAGAGTCCACATGATGGATGTGCAACAAGAAAATTTGCTAAGATTTGCCTCTTTACTGCTTTCTACGGAACGTATGTGATATCAAACTATAAAAGAAATACTGCCCATCTTACTAAGAGACCTATCAACGCTAGTCTTATCATCAAGTACTTCAGCGGATCGATTCTTAAAATGAGAGTAATCTTATGAGATAACATATAATGACAAAGTTTTTGGGCTGCAAAGATCAATGCCAAATAGTGCTTCTCTTTTGGAGAGTATCTCAATTCTGTTCTTATCAACCTCTAACTGATATAATAAAGGACATTCTCTTTGCTTTCTTCATTGTGTTATGCCAATAATGTTCTGAGGAATTCTTCTAATGCAGCTGTCTATAGAATGAGGGACTTCCCAGGAGTAATCGCTGCAAGGATTGGTGGATTTAACAGATAGCTTTTAATGCTATTGAAGGCTTCTTGGTACTCCTTGTCCCATCTAAATGGAGCATTCTTTTTCATTAACTTTGCAAATGGTTGACATCATCTTGATAGGTTTGATATAAATCATATGATGCAAGCAAGTTATCATTGCAAAGAATAGAGTTGATGCAAACTCTTTGACAGAGGCATCTCCACAATTGCCTTGATTTTAGCAGGATCGATCTCAATTCCTCTATGACGTACAATGTACCCAAGAAATTTTCCAGAGGACACCCTGAATGCACATTTTAAGGGATTCATCTTGAGATCATATTTTTTGATTCTTTCAAACACAATTCTCAAGTCTTCAAAGTGATTTTCATGATTTAAGCTCTTAACCACCAAATCATCAACATAACATTTCACCTTATGGTGAATCAACTCATCAAAAATATGTGGCATGGCTCTTTAGTATGTAGCTCCATTCTTCAAACCAAAAGCATGAATGTGCAAATAGATGCCAATAGGTGTTACGATGATGTATGTCTTTCATCTTCAAGTGCCATCTTGATCTAATTATATCCCGACTATCCATCCATAAAAGAAAGTATATCATAGTTATATGTATTATCAACTAACAATTCAGATATAGGAAGCGAGAAGTCATCTTTTGGGCAGGCTTTATTAAGATCTCGAAAGTCGATATAAATATAAATCTGACCATTTTTCTTTTTGACAGGCACTATATTAGCTAAACAATCGGGATACTTTTCTTCACATATAAATCATGTTGTAATTAGCTATTTAGTTTCAATGATCATCTGTTCTTCAAGTTCTAACCTCATTCGCCTCGGAGCTTGTTTAATAGATGTTATCTCTGGCTTGATTGCCAATTTATTAACTGCTACATTAGGGGATAAGCTTGGCATTTCAACATTTGTCTAAGCAAAGTAATCCCTGAATTCACAAAGTAACACTTATAGTTTTTCAACTTTCTTGCCAGGTAAAAGGGTACTAATGAAAGTTGGACGGGGATCATTTTTAGCTCCTATATTGATTTCTTTGAGTTCATCCATAGTAGCTATTTTTTCACTATCTTCAAGTTCTTCAGGTGCAGGCTTGGCTTCTACTTCTTCATCATTTGTAAGAAGAATTTTATAGAGATCATCTTCTTCGTCACTATTATTTTCGATCTCAGCTTCTATTATATTATAACAAACTTTATTTTGATGAGATTTGTGGATAAACCTAAGACCTTTAGTGATAAACTTATCACTTCTTCATGATGCTTGAGAACTTCTTTTGCTCCACATCCTCTTAAAGATTTGAGTTCTATGTTTAGTAGTTCCAATATGAATTCTAAGCTTATGCATCATTCTTCATAATTTTGATGGAAAGTATATTAGTATTCTTGTTGGCACCCTCTCATCAGAATCTTCATGTTGAGTAGGTCAATCAAAATTGTGAGGTTGTGACTCTTCAGATTTATAAAATAAAGTTTTCATTCTACCACTCTCACTCAACAGCGACACATAGAATGTCATCAATTCTTCAATGTTATGAACTTCTAGTGGAGTGATTTCTTTGAAGTACTGCTGAGGGATGGGTATAATTTTGAGAGAGTCATCTGACACTGCCAAGTGAGCTATCCTTCTTGATGCAACTTCTGCACCCATTTTCATAAGTAGATTAAAAGTCATAGTCTGAATCAGAATCACTTATTTTATACTTTGCCTTTCTTGAAAGCTTATAAGTTCCATTGGGTTTGACGAGAGTATTTTCTTCTTCTTGTGTGTCACTTCCCAAATGAAGAACTGATCTTCTTAATTTAGATGTATAATCAAGTGCTTTAGGGAGAGTCGACATTACCTTTTTTCTTCCTTTTTGCTTCTGCTCTTTCACCTTCTGAAGTTATTTATTTAATTCCTGAAGTGGATGTACCTCCTCAAGAGGCTTTGTTGGCTTAGGCTCTTTAGGGATGAAATATTTTGCATCTTCATAAATCTTTGCTTCATGGACAGAGAATGGTTGTAGGTTGCTAAGAATTCTATACTCTTCTCCATCTTTTAGGTACTTCATACACTGATGCATAGTTGATGGGACCATGCCATACTTATGCATCCATGGTCGACCCAGCTCTAAACGATGTATCATGATTGATTATATGAAACTTGGCTTCTGTATACAAATCCTAAAAATTGAGTGGGAGAATAAAAGAACCCAAGGTTTTCTTCCCTTTCTCATTGAAACCATGAACCATCAACTTATACCTCCCAAGATGTTGGATATCAAGTGATAATCCTGTTTATGCTTTTAGACTTATAAGATTGATAGAAGAACTTAGATCAATCGGTATTCGATTGATCAAGATGTTATCACTCTTTGCTATAACATATAAAGGACGATTATGATATTCTATTCCCAACATAAGATCTCTTTCAAAAAATGTGATTACTGGGAGATCTTGAGTTTGCAATGATTCAGTCATACATTTTTTTAGAAAAGTAAGCTTCATAACTCTCAGATCTTTGAGAGCTTGTATTAGAGTTTCTCAGAGATCTTTTGACATTAAAGAGCCTCATACACACTTAATTGTGCAGGGATCTTTCTCAGATATGATAAAAATATTAGAATCTATCTTTTTGCTTGATTTAAGCTTTATTCTAGGATTTTTGGGAATGATAACTTCGTTGACTTCAATTTATTTTCCTTTATCTTTATTTGAATTCCCCTTCTTTGATGATGGTGGTAAGACTTTACCACTTCTCAACTGAACTTGAATCACCTTGTCTTGCTCAGATTCCTCTGAAGAAATAATTTCTTCAAATTCACTTTTAATTCTAGAGGATTGACTAAAAGAGTTACTCACATTTCAACTTCATACATTTCATATGTGATGTTGTTGATGAGTCTAACTCTTCTCCATCTGGAAAACATAAATCTTCATCTAAACTATTATCCTTTTGTTAAGTCATTAAACAAAATTTAGATGTTAATTCCTCAGACTTTTATTTCTTTTGTAAGAAGAATTTTGTTAGGTTGGTCGAGTCTGTCTGACTACCATTATCATTTTAGAGTAACTGATGCTAAAGAATGTCTGACATCACATAAATGATTCAGCATGTCTCTACTGGGAAAAATTCATCATTATCTTCTTCATCCAACTTAACAGTATAGAGTTTAGGCATACATTCTGTAAGCCTAACTGGCTGTCTAGTTGGCTGATGATTCTCCTCTAAATTGTCAATAATCTTTTGAGTTGTAGTGCTCTTTGTGGTCTTCTTTTTCTTTATTTTATTTGGTCTAATTGGCTTCTTTGAGAGATCTGGTAAAATTTATGCCAGTTATTTTTCTCTTTGGAATGAGTTGACAGTGTTGTGGTGCCTCTGAGTCGATGATGTGGAGGTTGATGCATACAATCTCAACACCATTTTTCAAATCAATCACTGGTTCAAGAGGCGATTTCCAACTACACAAGGAACTCCTTCACAACATATTTATAGTCCTTTTAGAGACTACAGTTTCTCATTCTTCAATGTGAATTGATTTTTCTTTTAGTCACTAGCTTTTCAACATGCTCAAGCTATAGACTCGATATTTTCATTAATTATTGATTCTTTTGAGCACATTTCTTTTCTCATACTACACATAATTATAGGTTGAAGAGCTAGTTGATTAACTTTCCCCTGTAGCATGTCTTGTAGAGCAGGTATTACTTGTCTTATAGAAGTTGAATTATTAAATATCTTTTATCTTAGATAAAACATGTGCTACATTTGATGTGATATTCTTCTCCAACATATCCATCATGATATTCATTTGTGCCATCATGTCATTCATCTTGGTACCAAGTTGTGAAATTTTCTTATCTTTGGTTTCCATTTGACATTGCATTTGTCTTTGCTATCTAGCTAGTGCCACGACGTCAACCAACATAGGCTCTTCTTCTTCCTTTATTTCTTTTTGTTTTTCTGCTCCCTGCTCATCTTCAGGGGAAGAACTTGATTGTCCTTCTCCTTGTACATTTGCAAGGATAGTTGTTCTTCTAAATGGATGCTAATTGTAAAATGTAAGTTGATCATTTCCAAGTTCAATCATATAAATAGCTTAAACTCCCATGACCTCCCTTTCATTTTGATCTTCTTCTTCTTCTCAAGGGTGTAGATCCATCTTCATCTCTTCGTGATGACTTTCTTTCATAAACATCGAATTCAGGTTCAAGCAGACAAGATTCATGTTGCAGCCAAAAGTTCATCTATATGTCTCGTCATATAAATAACTTCTACTTTCATAGTGTCTTGTTCATCGTCTTCTTGCATGAATTTTTGATTGGCGCTTTGGATCTCTTTCATTGAGGAAGAGATATTTCTTCCAATGGGCTGATCAATAAACTTTCTCCTATGTGATTGATGATGGGATCCCTGAGGATTCTTCAGGGTGTCGACCATCATATCTTTTATCAGGGTGTCAACTTTAAGTATCCACTTCCGATGAGTTATTTTTGAGGTGGATTTTTGAATATGTGCATTAGATGTCACACCTCTTTCTTTTTTTAGAATTTTATTACGGGGCCTTAGCCTCCATATCTACTTTCCATTTCACCAATACCTTTCGACAGCAAATTCTTGGACAAGCGTTCCAAGTGTCACCTCCCAATGCTCTGTGAAGCATCAGCTTGATGACTAGTTTCCATAAGATATGACAACCTTCTTAGCCGAATCTCAGTATCTTTGATCATCACAAGCCTTTGAAATTTTCTTTTCATTAAGCATCTTTTTTTGGTTACTTTAAGAATATTGTGTATTCTAGCGGATAATGTTTCAGGTTGTCTCCTCTGCGGTGGTGGAGCTTGACATTGTCGAGTCTAGAAAGACTACTTCACCTCACTAGTAGAGCTATTTCTTTTTACCCATTTTAAATTATGAAAGTTGTTATAGGTAGTAATACTCGCTTCTGGTGGTAATATTGCTTGTTCACTGGGTTGTTTAAATGGGAGCTCAACATTTCTTTTTTTCTTTCCCTTCTAGTTAGTTTTCTTGATGAAGCCTCAAAATCATGTCTCCCAAGTAAAAGGGTTTCTTGGTGAAAGTTGTACCATGAGGCATCAAAGATACTTCTACTAATGATTCTTTTCATCATGGGGGATTCAGATTGACATAGGCTTTCAAAAACTGAAGTTCTCTATCGAGAGAACTACTTAGCAGTGGTTGGTTTTGAATTGGTTGAGCATGAAGAGTAGAGCTTCATGGAGGGCCTTAGCATGACCCTGATGAGTGCACCACAAGTGGTACCGAGTTCGTATAATTCTTTGAGAAATCTATATCACCAAATTGAATGGTAGCTCTAACATCTTGTGTTGATGATGGACTAAGTAGATGTTTACACCATCTAGTTGAACAAATGAAAGGAGTATCTTTGTAGATCCATTCAAGTGAAGAATGGGGATTAGTAGTATTATTTTACCCTACTTTCAAAATGAAGAGGTACCATAGAACAAAATAATAGTGTACTCAAAATATACTCCATAGAATAATTCATTGACATGAGTCTCATACATTAGTAATTTGAATTTATTACACATTTAAATCACCATTTTCTTGAATTTTTAAATATTTTGTTGTTACTTATAGCATATATATGATTAGCCAAAGATGGAAGAGAAACTTATCCCTAGAGTCATTTAAATCATGGGCTCCAAAATACTTGACTCTACATTGAGAGTATGATTTATGTGAAATTTAAGGTAGATGCATAGTCGATAAGATCTACCCATTTCACTCCCATTTGGTGGACTTTTAGATGGTTCTGGTTTCTATGCATCACCATAGTTAGTACCTCTCAAGAGATAGAACATTGATTAAAATTTAGTGATTGTTAAACACATGGCGTATGGTTTAGAATTTATGAAATTCATCATTATTAGCTTAAAAAAGATGGTTGAATGATGATGTGTAATCTAGATCCCATAGTTTCATCATCCCAGTATTGTGGTCCATCTAGTTAGTGAGGAGGAGATAATAGACCCAACTTAGAAGGATAAAAACCATGGGTTCATCGCCCAAGTAATCCTTATGCACAGTGGTATTTGTTTAAAGATATAGCTTAATAATTTAACTAATAGAGTTTTTTACCCTATCAAGTGTACCCTATGATTCACCTCTCAAGGTACAGAGCCATTTGGGAGCATACGAGTTGCAGTTGTGACCATAATATAATGGTGTCATTTGGCGGTAACCACCTCAAGGACTCTAGTCGTAACTGTATCATATGTCCTTACTAGCATAAGATTGATTGAGAGTGAATATAAAAATATATTTGATTTGAAATTGGCTCCTTTGTGAGCTAAAGTGTTCTTAATTTATCACCTTCAGTAAATAATTGCGGAGGTGGATTGAGTTTTAGCTTTAAGTTTTTAAATTGATAATTTTCATTTAGTCATTTATAACTTAGTGATTTGTCTGATTTTACATTTCGGTTCATACTTGATTTAAGTTAATTTGATCTCACATTGTAATCATATTTTGGTGGAAGTATCCCCTTTGGTTGAAATCTCCATTCAACACAGCCATCATAGAGGTTTATGAGTTTGCTTGATCATTTAATTTATTATTTGATTTGTCATTTCTATTAATTTAATAATAGAGGATCAGATCTACTATCATATGATAGAATTAGTTTCTCAAATATTTTAATAAGTTAAAATTCTTATAATAATTATATTTTTAGGTTTTGTTAACCCGGACCCAGTCCTAAGACTAAACCAGGAAGCAACCCGTACAGCATCATCATATACTAAGTTTAAGCATTCAGCGTAGTGTCGGGGCGCATATGGGTATTTAATAATTCAGATAATTTTATTTTTAAATCAAGAGATTAATTTCATATTTTCACTTAATTCCAACTTAGCCTGCTCAGAATTTTTAGACATTAAAATTTACACTCTGAATTTTTATATCTGAGTACATGAAGGTATTTATAGGTTAGATTATTTCATCTAATTAATGAAATCATTGACTTTGAAAATCATAATTAGAATGAAATTTTTTAATTTTTAGATTGAGAGATTTTATAATAATTGCATTTTTAGGTTTTGTTAACCCGACCCGTCCTAAGACTAAACCGAAGCAACCCAAGCAAAGATCCTCATAAACTAAGTTTAAGCATTCAAATGTCTGGGCCCATGTATTTAATAAATCGATAATTTATTTCAAAATCAAAAGATTAATTTCATATTTCCACTTAATTCCAACTTAACCGGCTCAGCCTTTTTAGACATTAAAATTTACACTCTGAATTTTTATGTCTGAGTACATGAAGGTATTTATAGCTTAGATAGTTTCATCTAATTAATGAACTCATTGACTTTGAAAATCATAATTAGAATGAGATTTTTTAATTTTTGGATTGAGAGAAGCTCCATAATTCATGGAGAATTTAATTTAGCATCATTTGTCGCTAAGGGTTGCGAGATTCGGTGGTGTTCATTTCATTCATTTAAAAGCTTGCATAAGCTCAAGCCACTTGAATATGACATAAGTTTGCTTCAAGAGATGTGTAATAGATTCACATTCATTAAAATACTTGCACATGTCTTTCAACATTTAAGTTCAACTAATTAGCCATTCAACATAATATATCATATAAATTTTAAAGCATACACATTGAAGCAAGAGCATCTACCGTGGAGTGCATGCCAAACTATATGTTTGAGTCACTTACAAATGCATTAATACAAAAGGCTTTGACACGGATTAGCTCCATCATATATGAAAATATATGCATGTATTTAGAAGCTATAAATTTAGACGATAGCTTGATTTCTGGTTTGCATGGAAATTGAACCCCTTAAAAATACTTCAATGAATCAATGAAATGTAATATTCAAGTTGATTCCTCCTCTTTTTGAAGGTTCTTCATTTAGTTTGTCTCTTATTTTCATAACTTTCTGATTAATAAGGTTCTTTATTCTCATACCTTATCATATAATAGATTTCCACATTCTTATGAAACAATCTTAGATATTTCAAGCTTGTGACTAGATCAACATATGCTATGAATAGAGGTGCATTCTCTTTTCGCCGACCTTCAACTCCACGAATTCCCTCATAATGTTTATTTTAATCGCACATCAAGTAAGACTGCTTGAATTGGAGTTAGGTCTTATGTTATGATGTGGAGATTTATTTAAAGTCTCTCATATTCATGATCTTCTTAATGAGTTTTACTACTTTGTAACATGTCACTAAAGGGTCTTAATATTTCATAAAATATCAGAATATTTTAACTCACATACAAGCAAATTGATATCATGATTGTAGGTGTCTTCTCTCGTTGAACTTAACGCTTCAATCTTGCGAATTCCTTCTATAAGCAACCATTTCAAGTACTCCATTTGCATATACTTTCAAGTCATTGCTTCATTGAAGTGTTTAGCATTGAGTATTATTTGAATCTATCTTCATATGAGAATGAGCTTTCGATTATACTTTAAAATTTGTTCGTGCTGATATAAATGACATTAAACCCAATTAAAGTTCTTTTTTTTTTCCACTTCAAGTCCTATTTTATTCAAAATAAGTTTATATTTCTAACAAATACAATTTGAGTCTAATATTGATCTCAAATTTCATTTATATTTGATTTGAGTGTCTTTGTTTGTCTCAATATATGAAGCAACAAACTTCAAGTATTCATTTGGTGACGAACTAAGCAAATGAACCTCTTTTTTTTACTTAGTACATTCTCACATAATAATACTTCTTGTGTCCATTTAAATTCAATTTTGTAAAATTTTTAGGACTTTAGTTTCATATAAAATTAATATCTAATTTTAATTTAAGTCCCAAAAATTTGATAAAATGTCGACATAGGAGTGTCACATCTAATAGTTTTTTGATTGTCACACTGATAAGCGACGATTAGTTTTGAAGAACTGCCACGACAGCGTTTCCTCCTATACTCTAGGTTGCAAAAGGGAAAGCGTGTCGCTAGTATGAGGGAGGAGTCAACGTCTATTGGGTCGCGATAAGGCAAGACGGAAGACCATCGAGGTAGGAGATGATGGGAGAGAGAGGATGTCGGTTGTAGCTGCTTGAGTTGAATGAGGAGAATGGGGGAGTGCGACGGGAGAAAGATTTCTGAGAGGGGGGATGTTCGATTTCTCCGAGATGGGAGGACGGAGCAGGTTGGAAAGATTGGTTCTCACAGGGACTCAAGTGCAACCGGCCATACAAAAGAGTAGTGAGGTCGAATGGTTGAGGATGACATCAATGTCGTTGATGATCTTAGTGATGAAGCCTTGGACAAACTTGAATTCGTAAGATGCGGCGACAGAGGGTCGGTAGTGGGATTTGCCATGAGGTCTGCAACAACAATGGGTTAGACGGGTATGGTAGATGAGTCCACTTCTATTCGACCGAAGATGATCATAAGCATATGCATAAGGGAGGCAATGTCAGTTAACGAGGTTGATCGTGTGTAGGGTCATAGAAGCACACGAAAAAGCGAGTCTCTATGGATGCAGAGGGAGGTGGCTTGTTCGGCTAGCATGCGATTGCTATTCGATCCAAAGGAAATTGAATGAAGGAAAGGGGGTTGCGGCTGTGGAGGGAGAGTTAAGAATAGAATTCTTTAGGTTTAGGTATTGCTAGGTATTTATAGGTAGGCTTCTCTTCTTTTTTTTTATTTGAGATAAACTAAACCTAATTTTGACTTTTTTTCGATTGTATCATCACATACATAAATTGGATATCAATTTTGGATTATTCGGATGTTCCGAATGCAACAACGCTTCGCTTTCACGATCGAGGCGTTTCGAGTCACGTGAATGAGGTCAATTTCGTTAAAATTTACGCCGCTTCCGACGCCGACATTCGCGTAGACTCGTCCGAATTGAGTGCATATAATCTCATTTGATAGGTTTCGATGTTTTGACACTAACAACGCGATCAATTCTATGAACGGAGGTCATTTGGGCATCATCGCAGCCTCCCGATTTTGATATGCTCGTAAGTGCTTCGATGACCCTCATTCTTGATCGGTCGACCGTCGAATTGTATAATATGTATATTCTGATCAATTTCGATGTTTTGAACGCGATGGCGAAGTCCGTTCGTTGATCGGAGGTCATTTCGATTAATTTCGGTGATGTATAGTGTATTTAGCTCTGATTTGCCCGCTGTTGTATTTGTAGTCTATCGAATTTGTCTTGTATGCTTGACTCGACTTATGCGACATACATGGAGGTCAACAGTTATTTATACAAATTTAGGATTAATTCACACTACATATTACTTGCTGACTAAAATATTCTCAACCTTTTATTCCTCACCTATCAAACCCGTTACACACATGTAACATATGAATTACCCAATATTTGAATTTTTTGTATGCTACTTGTCAATATTTATATACATGTATTTTTATAATCAAATTTATTTTAAACTGATTATTAAGATCATATTCCTAAACTAATATCTACAAGATCAGTTTAAGAGAGGGTGTTAAAAACAAAGTTATTCCATGGCCATTAATTTATAATGAAAAAAAAGGAGTTTACTTGTTTAATATCTGTAGTCTTTTTAGTTGTCTGATTCACCATTAAAATTAGTCGCAAACAGTTATTACTATGTTAATAAAGTTAAAATGATTGTTCTATCTATGCGGCCAAGCTTATATGAGTGAATATTTTAATCAATCAAATTAATCAAAAGCCCTTTTTAATCTTTCATTTACATAATGCCCCATCAGCATGACCCATTGAGCGTTAACATTCATTTGTCTCACTCATTATAGTATTCTAAATGTTTTTATCAGAATATTTTATTTATCTCAAAAATAAATTTAATAACTATGAATTACGTGAGAATGATTTTATATTAATTGAATTTGATTTAAGATATATATATTTTATAAATTTTTTATTAATTATATAATATACTCATTGAGCTTTTATAAACAGTCATTCTATTCTTTTATATTTACAAATCAACTGCTTTTAATCTTAATTATTTTTTTTTGAATTGGCCATCAAATATTGAAATTCATAAAAAAGTCAGATTTATTTATTTATTTTTAAATTCTTCACTATTTGATCGTGGTAGATAAAAATACATGCATTCCATAGTTCCAAAAAAAAAAAAAAAGAATGATTAATCTATAAATACAAATATTTTAGATCATTGTTTTGTAAAATCTTCTTTTTTTTAAGGCTAGACTCTCATTTTGAAATTAATCATTTAGCACACGACAGTAATTGAAACAGAAAGACATGCCATCCTCAAAAACCTTTTTTTGCAGACTTCTCCACTCACAATCTTTTTTACAAGAAAAATACAAAAAGAAACTCCTGTTAAATAAATAATATACAATTAATGTCTTTTTTTTCATGTAATATCAAAATTAGTTCAAACGATGAGTACAAATGTAGCTGAAAGGTATTCTTAAAAAAATTATTTTTTTAGTTCACAAAACTAAATATCGATGCTACCAAAGAGTGCAATTAGATATCTTAATTTATAGTTAACTCTATTCGTCATTTTTGGTGCATTTGGCGATAAATTTTTTGGTCATTTTTTGAAAAATTTTGTGATAAAAAAATACTTTTGAAAATCAAAATTATTAGAACATGATGATTATCAAAAAAATTATTATTTAAAATTTTTAAAATAAAAAAAATATTTATAACTCACATAATAATTTTTCAAAAAATTATTTTTCTAAAATAATTTTTCAAAAAAAATTACAGCTGGCCTATCAGACCTTTAGAAGTATTCATTTGAACCGGCACTAACTTTCTTCTTATAAAAACCCCATTACATAGCAACTCTCAAATATATCAAATAATATAGATATCTGTATAAGATTTACATTTCATGGGAAGGGCTCCTCTTATTCTTCTTCTCGTCCTCCTCTTGACCTCCTACGGTACGTGAATGCTCTCTAGATGCCATGAAGAATAATTTTATAATATTGAAATTAAATTATTAATGAATTTCTGATTATATGAATATGTGTATATATCTCAGGAAAATTAGCTTCTGCCAGAAATGCTGATAGGAGGGAAGTAATTAGGACTTTGAATGTTTCCTCCGCATGCCAGAACAATGACGACTGCACAAATACTTGTAATAAGGGATGCCCAAAGATCTGTCACGGTCCCTGCCCCTCATGGTATTGCGGTTTAGGCCACTGTGTGTGCACATGTAAACAGTCTTAATCTATCGAGGATCACCATTTGTATTCCTTTAAATTCTCTCTCTCTCTCTCTCTCTCTCTCTCTCTCTATATATATATATATATTTATATATTTATTTAATAATATCTATGCTCTTTGTGATATGATATAAGAGTCACTCTGAATAATAATGGGATCTCTTTTGGATCTTTGGTTTGGCTTCTTGAATAATTATGAACTAATTTTTATTGATTTATTAGGGTTTTTTTTCTTTTGGTCAGTTTCTATTAGTTTTTTTATCATTATTTAGAAATATTGTGATGATAATAAGCAATTTTATTGAAAGTTGTTTAAAGGCAATATTAAACTTTAGATATTTTAATAAAAATTTAAAAATACTATATGATATAAGAGTCACTCTGAATAATAATGGGATCTCTTTTGGATCTTTGGTTTTGGCTTCTTGAATAATTATGAACTAATTTTTATTGATTTATTAGGTTTTTTTTATAATTTTTGGTTAGTTTCTCTTAGTTTTACATGATTAGTTAGAAATATTGTGATGATAATAATAAATAATTTTATTGAAAGTTGTTTATAGGCAATATTAAACTTTGATATTTTAACAAAATTTAAAATAATAAATAGAGTTTTCAAGTAATTACACCAACTTTAACCTTAAGACAAATGTATCCTCTTAAGAGCTCATTTGGTTTATTGTTGATTAAAAATATATTATAGTAAATAATTTTTTTTTAAACTGATTTGGAGTTTGAAAATAAATCTATCAACTTTGAAAGAGTTTTCAGAAAATGTTTGAAATTTTAAATTAAAGCTGATCTAAATATTCCAAAAATCAATCTAAGTAACTTTATTTATTCATGTAATTATAGGCCTACTAATTTTTGTTCTTTATTTTTTTAAGGCTGATTTTATTTGTCGACATTTTCTAATCCTCGTTTTATCAACTCTTTGATGAATGTTATTCCAATATTATTCTTCAATATAATCATTTCTTAATTTAATTTTTTAAATATGATCCTCGTATGAAATAAACACCGAGAAACTTTTATCTTAATGATTCAATTTAACTCTAAAAGTTATATTCTCATTAATAGCTTTATTTTTCAATATAGTAGATTCAAACTATTTACTTATATCATATCTTTGTATCATTTTATTTTCTGATAATATTACTTAGCTGTTGATCTCTCATTAAGGTTCCTCTTGTTTCGAACAGTTCTACTTCACATCTCATTGCGTGGTATCTGTTGACCTCTATGCATGCTATATCAGTCGAGTTGAGCCAAATTAATTACGAGCTTCGCATAGTCGAATCGACGTTGAAATATACCAGACATCACCAAAATCCATCGACATGACCTCCGATCAAAGAACGGACTTCACCATCGCATTTAGAATATCAAAATTGATAAGAATATACATATTGCACAATTCGACGGTCGACCGATCAAGGAGGAAGTCCGTCGACGTTCCTACGTGCACATCAGAGTCGGGATGCTGCGATGATGTCCAAACGATCTCCGTTCGTGAAATTGATTGCACCGTTAGCGTTGAAGCATTCAAATGAGGCTGTTGGCGATCAATTCCGAGTTTTGCGAATATCGCGATCAAAATGATAATCACTAAGCGAGAAATTGATCCGAATTCGACTCGATTGAACCAACCAGATTCGTGATATGTCATTGGGTTTGGAACGTCAAAATTATATAGAATAGACATCCAATTCAACTAAGATTATGTCTTTAAAATTAAAATTATAAATAAATTCACCAAATTATTTCTTAATCAGGTCAATGCCTTGGAAGCCCATTCTTATATTTTCACCTCCCTTTCAGTCAATAGTAGGCTGCCACATTATCCTACTCATACTAATCCATGATAATAAGAAAAAAATATAATGTCTTTTTTATATATTTTAAATATTTTTATATTATATATTAACAAAAATTAATAAAAATTATATATTTTAAATAATTATATTAATTAATAAAAAAATATTAAATAAATTTATAAATTTATATATATAATTAAAAATATTTTTAAAATATATATTTAATTATATATATAAAAAAAAATTAATAACTAAATATATAAATATTTAGTTATTAAATATTTTATAAAAATATTTTTAAATTATATATTTTAAATATTTTAAATAATTATATTAATTAAAAAATTAATAAAATTAAAACCTCTCTCTCTCCCTGGACCCGTGGTTTCTAAAACCACCGAAAAAAACAAAAGGCTGCCAGTCATCCGTCAAACGGACGACTAGGCCTATTTTAAAAAAAATTTTATATCTAAACATCTAATTAAGATTAACACTAAACTTATTTTAAAAATAATTCCTATTTTTTTACTCAACCAGCCGAAGACACCCTACATTAAAAAAAGGCCTCTCTTCATCTTTGCTACAGGCCAGACAAGGAAAAGAACTCTCCACCTCGTTCCCTCTCGGCTTAACTGGCCGTCCCTCTCTCCCTCTTTCTACCATTCATTCGTCCCTCGCAGCCAAAGCCGGATGCTGCTCCCATTCACTCGGCTTCCCTTCCTAGCCGTAAGCGAGCGACTTCCTCCCGTTCTCGCAGCAGGATGTACGCGAGTGCAACGGACCTCATCGATTCCACCGAGGCGACCAGCTACCAAGCCTCCCTATCAGGCTCCGAATCCATCAGCCCTCCTCCACCCCCAGCTGGTCATGCGATAAGGCTGCCTTCTCTCGTTTCACGTAAAACCATGTCTCTCATTTTCTTGCTTTGAAAGTCAGCAATAGCCCCAGCTCAAGACCGAACCTACTTCATCTCTTCCAAACCAAGTAGCTCTTATGACCAGTCTCCTCTTCATCTCTCGCTGGCCAAGGCTTCGACAGGATTTCAGCATCCGAAATCATCGTATTTCTCCCTCTTCCGCTTCAACGTCGCAAATGCAAACCTAGTCTTCCTTCGCAGCCCCTTCGTGCGCTTCAGTTTGTGTAATTCCCAGCTTAATCGTGCTTAAATCCTGCTACCAAACATCCCCTAAATTACTTTTCGTTTTGTTATTCAGTTTGGATCCACTCTTTAAACTCGTAGTGCGAAGACTTTTTTTTTGGCTTCTAGTTTGTGAGATGGATGTATCAGCGATCAATGAGGATCTTTCCAACATCAATGTGCAAATCAATGATATACTTCGAGCACTATCAAATGGGTTTCAGAAACAGGATAAGATCAAAGATTAAATAGGCAGAGCAGGCAATCGGAAGAACTCACTGAAAAAAATGAGAGAATGTAAGAGGCTCATCAAAGAGTTCGATATAGAATTGAAGGTAGAGGAAAGTGAAAATATGGCTTCTATCAACAAAATGTTGAATGATAGAAAGAAAACAATGATCAAAGAATTAAATTCATTTGTTGCACTAAAGAAGCAGTATGCAGGAAGTCTTGGAAATAAGCATATTGAACCTTTTGATGCACATGAAGTTAAGCATGGGCCTGATGAAGGAGAGCTGAATCTCAAGCTTAATAAGTATAAAAATTTCAAACTTTAATGCGTCTAAAATTCTGTATGTGACGTGTTTGGCGTGAAGAGCGAAATCCGTGTAGGCAACACTCGTGATGCGACGGGAAAATTTACATGATTTCTTTTATGCAGGTAACCCATACACACTCTTTGTAGCATGGTAGATAAAATGAAGACTTAGGCCGTGGTTTATACCACTCAAATGCACTCTTTGTGGCGGTGAGTGAGCTGACTCGGCGACTATGCTAGGATGGCGGAGGCATTGAAATTTTGTCAAATTTTTGGGACTTAAATTTAAAATTAATTTGATATTAAATTAATTATCAAACGTAAAGTCCTAAAATAAACTAACTTCACAAAGATTGAATTCAAATGAGCCTAATGAATATTAATATCATATAATAATGAGCTAAGTGAGAATGATTGTAGATGAAAATGAATATGTAAGACATGAGATTACGAAGATAATAATTAAGCTCTCTTACGAGCTAGAGAATGACTTATTAAGAAACAAATATAGTATTTGCAATGAAATTGATTTTCACTTACAAGTAAAAATATCATTTGATAACTCGCCCATGAGCTATAATGAGATGTAAATGTTAGTTGATGATCAAAGAATAGATCTAAATGAACATGTGGCTTATGTTATATCATGCATTGAAATAGTCAATAGTCTAAATCAAATGCAAAAAAGATTTGATGTTCACACAATATTTATAACAAGCATGCATTAAGCTAGAAATCCAACTTTCAAATGGGAATGAGTTCAAATCAAACTTTAAAGTGAACCAACATAATGATTGATAGTTCACTTTTCAGCAAAAAAAATTTCTTAATAGCTCTAACATTAACAAGGCTCTTTATTGAATATTGAAATTACAGTATCGAATGAAGCTAGCCTTCTATTGAACTCGATAACCCATCATTGAGCTTCTGCAAGACTGTTGACCTCACTTTTGGAGTGAACTTTTAATTTCTCCATCTTAGACATAAGACTTCTCTAAACACAAAGAGTTCTTTAGTCTTGAGACACTTCTATTGATTAGGTGAACACTTAACATAACCCTAGAGACTTAGAAGAGTTATCCATAGTAATAGGTTATGCCTTAGGGGTATTAGGAAGATTTGTCTACCCTATAGCTTGAACCTAATCATTTTCTCTCTCTCCTTCAAACCAATTCAAATCAAATCTCAAATCAATTCCAACTCAATTAATTTTTTCAAATTATAAATCAATTCCAACTCAATTGATTTTCTTAAATCATAAATCAATTCCAAAATCCAAATCATGAATCAATTCCAAATCAAATGATTGAAACCCATGATTGAATTTAAATCCCAAAATCCTTCATAAGCCCTTTGATTTCAATCCTTGAACTTACCTCAAACCAAATCAAAATTACTCCAAATTCAAAAGATTTTCTCATAACCCATTTATATTCTCATTTATATTCACAAATATAAATGAAATATAAATTCAAATAACCAAAATTAATTCAAAACTCAAATCTAAATCTAACCAAAATCCAAGTTATACTCTTTCAAGTCAAATCCAAGAACTTAGCTCAAACCAAATCCAAATCACTCCAAACTCAAAAGATTTATCTCATCACCCTTTTATATTCTCATTTATATTCACAAATATAAATGAAATATAAATTCAAATAACCAAAATCAATTCAAAACTCAAATCCAAATCAAACCAAAATCCAACTTATACTCTTTCAAGTCAAATCTTTAAACTTAGCCAAATCATTCTCAAATCAATTCAAACCCTTGGATTTTCTCTTCAAACAATCACTCCCTTAATCACAAACACAAATATAAACGTGAACTACAATCACCAAACCAAAATTAAACTAACCCAAGTCAAGCCCATGTTCATCCTTTTGACTTGAAATTGTCAAATGAACCAAAACCCATTTGACTCCAAATCACTTGCAACTGGATTTATATTTCCATCATAAGTCCATATGTGAGTTCAACCAAACTTAAATCAAGTCTTGATCTAGCTAATTAACCTATTTAGGCTCACTTGACCCAAAGTGGCCTAAAGGACCTTCTTGAGCTAAATTCAAATCCAACCCAAATTGGATTGAACTAAGCTCATCTAAGCCTCACATTATGAGCAATAATTATCCTAGGATGATCAATCACTCAAATTAGGTCAAACCATGTGAAACCTAGCCTTTGACCAAGTCAACACTTAGCCCAAATGAAACCTAAACAAGGCAAAATTCACTATAAGCCAAATTGATTGAAACCATTGATCTAAACAAATTCATAATCATTGATTGAACATGATCAAGCCATTAATTGAGTCAAATCAAGCCTGATTGGCCACCTGACCTAAGTTGACCCAAATTGACCTAAAAAATCAAAATGGGTCAAATCTTATAACCAATGGGTCAAATTCATTCCAAATCACTTGTTGAACTTGAGTAATGCTTCAATTAACCAATTAGACCTAACCTAGCCTAATTGGCCATGAACCCAACTTGACCTAAAAGGTCAAATCAACTTGAAATCAAATCAAATCAAAATTGATTAAAACCAAAGCTTGCAATATATTTTAAATGATCAACCAAGCCTAAACCAACCTATGACCTAACCCAAATTGGTCAAATAGGTCAAATTGGTCAACTTGACCCATTTGACCTAAATGAACCTAAATGAACCAAAACTAAATTGAACCAAACCAATGACACCCATAGGCTCTTTGAACTTGACCTAACTGGTTTGACCCAATTTGATCAACTTAATCCAATTTGACCCAACTTGACCTAAATGGATCGAATTGAGCCAAATCAAATCAAATGAACTCTAAATCACTTGAAATTTGGCCCAACCCCTTTTTAAATCATTTCAAATCTACTCAAATTAAAATCATGGCCAAATGACTATTTTGCCCTTAGTTCAAAGGGTATCCAATGACACTTGGAATTTGATCATTTCTTTCTTAAGGCCACTTGACATCCTCCTAGTGGTCCACATGGGCACCTAGGGAGGTGGTGAACATCACCCAATGAGTTTGAGTCGGCCATGACCCAAGCCAAGGCCAAACTGACCCCTCCAATGGAAATTGGTCACTTGGATCACCAAATGCACTCACCTAGCACATGGGCACTCACTCTCCTTCCCTCCACAACTCAAAGTGATTCACATGGAGTGTTTTGCAGCTCAAATCATGAACCCAATCCTAACCATTGATCAGAAATAATAATTCAGCTCATCACCGTCCGATCCAAGGAGGGGAAGATATACTCTCTCTCTTTCTCATTCAAACCAGAAGCATTCAATTTGACAGAGCCAAGAAGGTTGAAATGAAGCATCTCCAAGCCTTTGCAAGCCATTCCTAAGCTCCCCCATTTCTCCTTCTAGATTTTTTTCAAAACTGAAATAGGGGAGATCAATCCCAACTCACTCAATTCTCCATCAAAACCAAATTAATCTTGCACACACAATCAATGGACTTCGTCGAGCTCAACCAAGTCGTTTCCCAAGTTTCCAAGCCACGGGAAGCATCACCTTGATCATGGCCGATCACCATTGAAGGGGAGCTTGGTGAACCAAGCAATCCACTCCAAACCAATATCCAATTTCTTCAACTGGGCTTCATATTTACTAGATGAAGCTACCTCCATCATTGGGGTGATAGCCTCCGGTAGGTAATTGCTCAAAATCCTAGTTGGTCTTTTTTTTGCCGAAAAGTGCCCTTAAGATTGACCATTAGATGTGCATCCCCCCTCCTTTCAAGGTGATCATTTTGATCCCAAATCATGAGCTCTTGAATGGGAGAGGCAGCGGTGTTCATCTCCTTATGAAAGAAGGATCACCAGCCATCCGTTCCGCATGATTGGAATGGACGGTTGTGATTAGATCACGCTAGATCCCCTTTGATTTAAGCCTAAATCATAGGATTAATATCGACCGTCCAATCTTAGATCGGACGACCCGTAGAAAAGCGTCTAGACTGTGATGTGATAACTTAAATAACCTATCATGTCGCGTCACATGGAAAGCGCGCCGCGTCAGTCGCCATGTGGCCCGATGGGATTAGGTGGTTAATTAAGCCTAATTAATTTGATTTTAATGTTGAAACTTCCAAAATTCATAACTAATTGTAAAAAATCCAAAAATACAAACTCATGTTCATTTTAAAGATAATTCAGAGAGGAGTAATAGAAAATTAAAATTAATTAATTTTGCATAGTGATTTTAACTCAATTTGGGTTTTATTAGAAATGTAATTAAGCTAATTACTCCTTAATTATTCAAGCAATTAATCTCAAATTTTCTGAGGTTAATTAGTGGGATGACCTCTGCCTCTTATGATTTTCTTGGAATTTATTGCTTAACTAATTAGGAGAATTGCTTATTTCATCTATAATCACTTTCCTAATTAATTAAATGATTAATTAACATATTAACTAGTGACAAATTAATTAATTAAGCTTGTTGATCATCATGAAATAGTGAATGAACTTAGGGAATGAGATTATGACTTCTTTTTTAATATTTTCCCCTAAGTTCATTTCATTTGGAGAACATTTAATCAAGTTATAATTAATTAATGGCTTAATCACTTCATTAATTAATTCCGTTAATCAAACTCAAAACCAAATCATTTCAGAACATTAATCATTTAATTCTTAGGTAGATTCTTATGTGTTCAATAATCTAAGAGATTTCCAAAGGAAATTATAATCAAACTACATGTGCAGGAGGGTTATAAAAGTACTTAATTAACCAATAATTGTGAGCCAATTGCATTAGACCCCTTTATTTCTTAGGTGCATTGCTGATTTTATTTCTATGTGGTTACATATCAAGTGTTGACTCATCATTGTTTGGATAATTATGTTAAAGTGGTATAGGTAAGGCATAATTAATGGATTTAACTCATACCTTAACCTAATCAAAATATAAAATCATCCTAATTGTTCTAAATTAAACTAAACCAATTTACACATGGCGGAATGGGTTAGGATTGACAAAATTTTCTCACATTTCTTAAGTCAAATCAAATTCAAAAATAAAAATCTCCTTAAAAACTTTTTATTCATTTTAAATGATCTTATTTCATAGGATTGCCCTTAGGAATTAATTAGGGTGAATGAAGTCATGTGCATACATTCCTTTATTTCTTTCCAATCATGCTAAATATTACTTGCCATATGAAATCATGAATTCATTTATTTTAAAATTTAATTAAAGAAAATGTTCCGTTTATGTCAAATTGCATCTGTTGGCTAAAATTAAGAATATGAGTGGCTATTATCATTATTAAACCAAAAATTACTTTTCAAAATTTATAAACAAAAAATTATAAATAGAGTGATGCTAGATATGAATAATTATAAGCTTGTATGTGATGATAGCATAAGATGTGTAGTATGAAGTTCTTTCCTTTTCTCTTAATATGGATTCACATAGGATTTGCAAGTGTATAGTTCATTTGAAAAGAACATAACACTTGTCTAAATCTATTCCTATGCATCTCTATCTTAAGACTTAGGAAGCACCTTCATACTATACATATAATTCTTATAATCAAGTCAAACATAAATCTCTTGCATAATTCTTCATTCATTTGATTCTTTTTGTACATTTACATGTATTTAAGAAAAGTGGTATATTAGTCTCAACATCCCGGGGTTGTGAAGCTTTAAGTAGCCCCAAGTAGGTCTTGTACTTTATGCCCCTGGTGTAAATAATAATGGTGTCATACTCACTTACAACTTTTATACATGTAGATATGCATTTAGCTAATGGATAAAAGAGTCCCTCTCTTTTACATAATAAAGACATGCATTCATGGAATATCCATATTTTCAAACCATATCTCTTTGCATCCATCATCAAGGTGTGCTAAGATTTATATTGCATGTATAAATATGCTTAGGATTATTCATATGCAAGGTATACATGGTGGAAAGAAATGAATAGGTGTGTATTATGTGATGGTAATTCACCCTAAGTAATCCTAAGAGGTCTTTCTTATTGAATAGGTTTATTTATAGTAAATATAAACTTATGATTAATAAAAATATATAATAAAACATTCACAAAAGGAAATCCATTAATGAATCTACCTTAGAAATACTTTAAGGTAGGGATGAAAAAGAGTTCTCCTCTATTTTCTTCTCTTCATAACATTTAGTTGCTAAGTATAGCTTCATTTAAACCAAATCAAATCACCAACTAAATTTGATCAATCAACTAAATCACTTAAACTAAAACTACCATCTAAATTGAATATTTCACACTTAGAAAATTCCAACCTTAAAGCCTAGCTAAGACATGCCACACAAGCCTTAAATGGCACACACAGATTATGCTAAGTCACAATTTCTACTCTATGTTAAGGTGATGCATGGTTTGATGCCTGATTTTATTTTGTGATGTAATGTTTTAGACTAGATGTTATGGTATTTATGCGTAGACTGGATAATAGGACAATCTTAGCCTAATCATGTCTTTTGCAGGGTATTGTGCTTAAGGGGAGCTGTAATAAAAATATAAATCTTTTGCTGTGTAGGTCTCTTATACCCCTTAAGCATAATCCAAACTAGGACAGGTGGGCTTGGTTACCCATGTGTGGCATGCTAAGTCCAAATTATCCACATAGTTGCATGGGTTGTGTGATATGTTTAGCTAACCTTTATTTTGCAGATTTAGTTAGATTTACTTTTCCCATTTTGATGTAAATTTTACAATTAAGATTTGTAATTAGTGTTATGGGGATTAAGGTGAACATTCGTTATAAGACCATATCTTATGTACTATGTGAAACCTTAGAGCAAACCACATCTCTTGTCAAATCAAAAGAAAGAAAGAAAAGGGGCCGATCAAAAATTGAAGAAATAAAAGACAAGGAGTGAAGGATGGAGGATGAAGACCTCCATAACACTTGCCATTCCATAATTGTAATTATTCATTTGTAATCCGAGTTGTATAAGGGTAGAGCTAGGTTACCCATTTTCCTTTTCGAGTTGTGCGGTGGAACCCGACCATATTGACCTCTTATTCTTTTTCGTTAATTTTATAAATTGATTGATGTTGTGTTTATGATTGCATAATTAGGATGGCATAAATTTTCTAGTTTCTTTATTATTTGATGAATGGCCTAGATGTGATTAGGTTCTTAGGAAAAAATAAATTTTCTATCCAATTAATCAACTCAAAATTAAATTAAACAACTCATAACCTCACCTGAAGCCTAGGATATAAATGAAGATAATAAAAAATTTTAGCAACCACTTAGCTGGATATTGTATGTCTTACATCATGCATAAATCATATTGCTTCACTCTTGCTTATGGAGGGCTACCACCTTTGCTAAAGAAAATTGATTTTCCTTTGAGAGCCATGACGGAAACACACCTCCTTCTTTCTAATTTTGGCCCATAACCAATTTTCTCATGCATTAGGCATATGAAATCTCATAGCCTATGTCAAATAATAATGCCCAAAAATTAAAATAAAACTTAACAAAATTTGCATTATTTTAAGTCATTATTCATGCCCTTCATGATCTAGTCTCTTAGGGAGTGAGTTTAAGGACTAAGTCTCCTTTCCAAATAAATAATAGCCTAGCTATCTTGCAAAGCATTAAACTTGCCTACATGTATTTAAAATCGTAGGAGAAGTTAGTTGGCGACCACCCCCAGGCAGTTGTAAGTCCAATAGTCGGGTGGTTTATTCTCTCTTGTGGAGGTAAATCATATACCCAATTTTGCCTTAGATTTAAGTCGTGCTTTGGCCCTCGCCATCCCTAGATTTAGGATCTGAGGTCATTGTTTCCTTTTGTGGGCTACAAGCATAAATCCTCACCTCTTAGGCATTTCTATAATTTTGTGTTGTGGAATTGTTAGCCCTAGATTTTTAATAAAAATTTAACTCAAACATATAATTCTCCTCAATTTCAAAAATATAAAAACCAACCATAGAATAGTTTGGGATACTGACTAGGTTTCCTAGTATCATGAGCATTTCCTACTCATCTCCCTTTGGTTTCGATAATAACTCTTTCCTTTTGCTCAAATCCCACTTAATGTTTTTACAAATAACAAATTGATTGATAATCCTATCTTTAAAATCTTTGAAGACAATGATCATTTATCTTAATCAAGAGTATTCATAAGGAATCTCATTCCTTAGGATGTAATTAACTATGGGGGCTTTCCTCCATTAGGAACTTAACGAACCCGACTTAAAATAAACCCTACTTTACTTTTCCATGTAAAGTAGGGGAAAGATCTATGGTACATTCGAAGACCTATTGTCCTAGAAGTTCTTATTAGGTGATTAGGTCCATTATAGGATGATGACTTCTGTCTTTTGAGATAGTACATCATTCCTCAATGTCGTACCCGATCACACTATTAAGTCGAGTCTGAGAGGGTATAGAATGCAGAAGGTATAGAGTGCAGAGTGCAGGTATAGTGTACAGAAGGTATAGAGGTATAGAAGGTATAGCATGTCAGTGAAGTACAGGCAGGTCTGAGAGTGCAGGAATGCAGAGATGCAGAGTAGTGCAGAGAGGTATAGAGGTATAGAGTGCAGAGATGCAGATGCAGTGCAGAGGTGTGAGATGCAGTGCAGATAGAAATCTCTAAAATCCATCGAGCGACCACATCATTGCTTGATTGGGATTTAGTTACCATGATCTGAACAAGCTCTGAAGTGAAACAAAGCGGAAAAAATGCATACATCGAAAGACACTGAGTACATATGTAAATAAGCACTAAAATTAATCAAGCGACCACCAATTTCCTCACGAAGGATTACATTGAATATGTTTTCTCGAGCAGACAAAAAAAATCATGAAAAATAAATATGAATCGGATTACTCCTTAAAAGATTTGATCCATTTTTTATTTATGACATCATCATTATTTCCTCAGCCTCCATTTCAATTCATTCTCCTTCTTCATAGCTCTTTTCGTAATGCTCTCATTTCGATCTGCCAAATAAAAAAATCTGACCGCCCCAAATAAAGATATTTAGGTCTTTTAAATTTCTCCCACGCATATACTCATTCCCCGCAGTTTGGGGTCGGGCCGGGCGCTAAACCGTGAAAAATAGCGCCATTTCCATTTTACGGCATCATTTTTTGGCAGTTAAGCGTGCCCGCGTAATGTCGCGATTGGAGTCCTGCGTAAAACTTGCGGACTGGGCGTAATATTTTCCCTCGAGGGGAAAATATTACGTCGTCCTGCGTAGCTTTTATGCGACTAATCGCGTATATGCACGATTAATAAAAAATGATGTAAAATGACACTATTTTTCATGTTTTACACAAGGAGAATGAATATATCTGAGAAAAATCTCTTCATTTTGGGGCTGTATTCTGATGAAAATGAAAATGAAGAATATGAAATGGATGAAAATGATGATATAAATAAAATGGATCGAATCTTTTGAGTTAATCCTCTATTCATATTTATTTTTTGATTTGTCTATTCGAGAAAACATCAATGTAATCCTTCGGAAATGGTGGTATTTTAATTAGTGCTTATTTATGTACTCTTTTGTATATTTTTCGGTTTTTTGTTTCACTTTTGTTGATCATAACTAAATCCCAATCAGCAATGATGTTAAGGAGATTTTCTGTACCTCTGGCCTGCTGCCTCTGTACTCTCAGCCTGCACTCCTCTGCTCTACCTCTGCCTGCATGTACCTTCTCTGCCTACATGCCTCTATACCCTCTCCTCTATACCTGCCTCACCCTCCTCTCCTCTGCTCTCAGGTTGCAATTTGGTGGTGGTCATTGATTTTTTGGGTATTTTTTTGTGTGTACTCTCTAATTCTGACCCTCATGCTCTGCTCTCTATTATCACGTGGTATGCGGACTCTATGTTTTGCAGATGAATGTGGTGAATGAGCAATGCGATGATGAAGTTGTTTTATCTAATGACCCAAATTTGGGGTATCTGTACGGTTGTAATGAAAGAAAGCTTATGCCATCTTGTGATTATGCACATCAAGCAGCTTCGGTGTTAGAAAAGACCATACAAGTTATTGGCCAAACTCTAAGAAATTGAAATCGAAAGATTTTACATGTCGGCAGTCGGAAAAAACACAATCAAATCATATAACAAAATTCAAGAAAAGCGTCGAGGGCCGGTTGTCCGTGATGGTCGATTACGTGGATTTGGAGGGAATTGGTCGGTTAAAAATATATAGAGCCATAATCATTCACTAGCAAAGCGGTGATGCATCTTCTCGATCGCCGCAGATCGTTCTTGAGAAGGCATCGGTTTGAAACGATAACGAGAGACCGGCATTAGTGCAGCAGCGTTAGCTATCTAGTGAGGAAGTTGGTGGGGTAGAGAATATTGGATTCACAAAAGAGATGCTTTCAATTTCATCGAGAGCGAAGGTCGCAGTTGCAAGTGGTGATAGCAACGAATTCTATTTTTCGGAAAGACAAGCGTGGGCGAGATGTTTGCATGGGATGTTGAGTTGATGCGTCGATTGCTTGGTGAGTTTTTTGGAGCAATGGTATGTCTAGGGTTGAATTTGATTGTTTTGGGGATGTGATAATTTTGATACTAGCTATCGGCTCAATAAATATAATCTTATGCCCCACTCGTTGGAGTGAATCATCATTGGCAAAAGCGTCTTATTCGAGTAGCCTTTTGTCGGAAGAGACCATCGAGTCATTCACATGGTTATTCCAGACATTTCTTCAGTTGATGGGTGGCAGGCATCCTATAACGATATTTATTGATCAAGATCAGGCTATGGTGAAAGCTATCGAGAATGTACTACCGCATACGCGTCATAGGTTGTGCCAATGGTATATCTCAAAGAGCCCCTCAAGGGTCCATTGCTTTAGTAGTAACAGAGAGTTCAAGGGCTATTCTATGCATGCATGAGCAAATGTGACACAGAGGATGAGTTTGAGGATGCTTGGTCTGCCATGTTAGAGGAGGGCAATTTGCACGATCATGCTTGGCTATCTGAACTTTACAAAAATTAAATGGTCCCGCATTCAACAAAGATAAATTTTGTATGGGCATCTTGTCAACTCAACGTAGTGAGGCCACAAATAGCGTGTGTCATGGTATTTCGAAGCCAACAAGTTCGCTGACAGATTGTTTCTTGGGATTGGAGAAGGTGATGGAAACATGGCGCCAAAATGAACATGATGAAGACTTCAAGTGTATCCAGGTCACAATTGTTCTGTTGTTAGGAGTAGCCCAATTCTTAAGCAAAATGCTTTGTTTTATCTGAGGAAGCTTTACTCTATGTTGAAGAAGAATTTACGCATGGAGTTGGGGATTATTTATTCTTGTGTCGGATGATAGGCCCATGGAGTACTTGGTGAGGAACTTAGAAGAAGAATGCATCCAAAACTGGATTGTCCACTTTGATGTGTCTACTATGGATATTTCTTGTAGTTAGAAATTTGAAATGATGGGCATACTTTGTGCACATTGCTTAGCATTCAGAATGATGTCTTCATAAGTACCTCCTCATGCGTGTCTAAGAGCAAGAGGACATCTACATGGTTCACTGAAGGTTAGTACATGTGGAAGCGAGATGGGCGGCATTATTTTCGGGAACCATATAAGTCGATATGCATATCAAATTAGCTCCCGAACGCGTAGATAAGATTGAGGATTACATGCTTGCATCTCTTAGCGACTATCGATGAAGTGGACTCCATAAGTGGGAATTCTCCACCGTTTGAATCAGTTAAGAGGAAGAAGGCGACCATCATCGCTAAGGATAAGGGGGTTTGAAGGATCCAATCAAGAGGCGTCCAAAGGGTGTTTCCAAGCAGGCTCAAGGCTTATTGGGAGAAATCCAAAAAATCCACAAGTACTTATCCCTTGCCTCGATGTTGCTATTACTTATAGGTTCTATAAATATTTAATTCATTATATTTTCTTGTCTTAGAAACAAAAGTGAAGTCCGAGAGTGTTGTAGAACGGGATGCGTCACCGGTTGCAGCTCCACTCTCTATTATGCCCCAGTGCTTTTCACAGGTAAGCCTAGAATATTTCACATTGACGCCGTCAAACATTCATCCATTACTAAGATGTTGTACCATTACTACGATGTTGTACCACGAATTGATTCGACCTCATCAATCAACCAACATCTTTGAAGGGTACACTATGCTGATGGATATTATTAGGCGGCATTTTGATGCATGATATTATCCAAGAAGACATTTTTTTAATTTCATTTTGCTCGTTTTAGTCATAATGCTTGTATTTTTTTTCTATTCATTTCATAACTTTAGTAAAGTCTTCTTTTCCTTTTTAATCTTACCATTTTTTGCAAGTGAAACTGTACAATTTTTTCCTTAATGTCTTCTCAAATTTTTTTGTTATTTTTAGTCTAGACGTTATTTGGTGAAGAATTGTTTAACTCTATGCGGATGAGGTCTAATATTTGATTGTTTTTGTAGGTCTAGTTGTTCATGCCTCCTTTTTCTTCTCTAGAATGATTTTTATGGTTGCTTTGTTATCTTAAATTGGTATTATTTTCTTAAAGTTAAATAACAAACCTATATGTCATTTTTCATGTATTTAAAGGATGCATCCAAATTATTTCTATGCTCAGGATAAAAGCAGAAGCATCCAACTAGATGAATTTCATGTATTTAAGGTTATTTTTTGCCTCCGATTCAGTTTGATTATAAAAATACTATTTACCATTTCTCTCATATGGATTGTTCCTCCTACCGTCAGAGAAGTTGGAAGGAGAGGGTTGGGAGAAATATTTAAATTCTTGATAGATAAGTATTTCTTAAAGCAACATGAAAAGTAATTTCTTAAAGCAAGTTTTTGATTGAGATTTCCTACCACAGATTGGAATTTTTTTTTATTTGCAATTATGTATAGTTTATTTAGTTGGAGGAATGGAGGTTTGATTAGCAATATAGCTTCCATTATTGTTCATTTACCATTTTCATATATACTAAAAAAGCCAATTTAGTAACACATTTTAGAATAATTTCAATGATTAAAACATATATCCAATTAAATTCTAATAAGAAATACCATAATCATGTATTTGAAAACACAAACATAACAAAATCATCCTTTGAAGCATTTAACCAAATGTACATACAAAAAACAAACAAAAAAGAAGAGAAAATTGGTAATGGCAGCCTTTCTGCATCTGTGATATAAACCTTGGCATTGTCACAGTGATGAGCACAATATTCAATTCGATATGTATTCAATAAGTCTATTGTCGAGCTCAAAATGCTGGCATAGAAGGCTCTGCAATTAAACCATAAAATTAATAAATATTTATTAAAAACATTTCCTATGGTTGGATCCAGTTTTATCCTATTTTGCAATTTTATTTATTTTTAAAGAGATTTACATACTTAACACATAATTAACATGCAGTTTTATCCCTATTTACATACTTAACTAAATTTTAATTTTTACATATATAATATTTACTATCATCAATCGACTTTTAAAATAAAATATACTATTTTTAAATATAAGAAAGTATTGGATAAATAAATCTTTAATTTGCATAAAGTAAGTGCAGAGGTGCAGTGCAGTGAGTCTGAGGAGGTACAGAGTGCAGGAGGTGAGGTGCAGTACAGAGGTACAAGTGCAGTGCAGAGTGCAGTGGAGAGGCAAAGGTATGAAGTACAGGAGGTGCAGAGGACGGATACCAAAATCTCCTAAAATTCCTCGAGCGACCACCATTTGCCTCGAGAGGATTTAGTTACCATGATCCGAACAACCGCTGATGGAGTGAAACAAAACCCGCAAGTACAAATACCGGGAATCTCCTTGTCGACCACCTTAACTTGGTTGGGATTTAGTTACCATGATCAACAACCAGCTAAAGTGAAAAAAAACTGAAAAAATCGTCTATACTGAAGTCGCTTCAAAATGCAAATGAACATGCCTAAAGAATGTCGTCTGAGAGAACAACTGAATTATACATAAACCCCATAAAATATGAATTAAACATGCCTAAAAATGTCTTTGTGAGAACAACTCAAGCATCCAAATTTTATTTAAGTGTTTTTTGAGGCCAAGCAAAAATCGCATAAACAAAGTCATTAAATCTATTCATTTTTTGTCCAGTCTGGTTGAGCCAGTTAATTGTGGGCTTCTCGATAGCCTCCATGTATTTGCAAATGAACATGCATGATCGACCTTGTTTGGGCGGCAACCCGCTCACCGTTTCAACTGGCCATTTTATTGGGTTGCTGTCAAAATAATGGCCGATATCTGAGCAGAATTTAATGCGGGAAGATGGATAAGGTATTAGTTAGATCCCCAGGAGAACCCGCAAGAAGAGTGCATACCATTTCCGGCAGAATGGCTTTATGTGTCGGTTTTGGCAATGAGTCGTAAAATGACCACATGCCAAGCTTGATATTACCGACAAGAAGTGTCCAGTGCTGATTATGGATAAGGGAGTAAGAGCATTTCGGCCACGGATGCACTATCTGCGTGACATCTTTGGATATACATCTTGCTTTCTTTTAGCAAGCCATATTATATAATTCGAGGATGCAAGATAACATCTATAAGTCAGCGGACATCAGAATATCAAGAATGAATTGCGGTAATTTTGGAGGAGTAACTCACCCAATATAAGCATGAAATGTAAAGAAATGGGACATACAATCCACAGGCACAAGGAGTACTTCTCATATGAGATATGCGACGCGCTCGGCGTGTGCATCGGCGGATCGATCCGTCATAAATCGTCAATCCTCGAAATAATAATATTTTCAGCTGCGAGCACTGTATCTTCCTGCATTATCAGAAACAGTTGTTTTTGTAATTTATTGAGCAGAGAAATTAATAGAAGTAGTTAGAATGATATGACATTTGAATCTGTGTGAAAAGGAGGAAGATGCCGGGTGACTTACTTGTCCTGGAATCGAGCACACGACCGGTCTATGAGTTGGAGCATCGGCTCAGGCATGCCATCTCTGGATGGGAAGTCCACGAGCTATTGTGCCTCGGCTGGCTGTAATATAATTATTTAGGCTAAAATTAATTGGTAAAAAGCTATATCCATTATCATCTAAAGCTCGAGAATCAGAACTTCTGCTTACCTCGGACTGGTGCTCCTCCACAACTACGATAGCCTTTGATGTCTCATCAGAGGAAATCGGCTCGCCGACGTCAGCCTGCGAATTCAAAAGGGTGAAACCGAACAACTGGTCATCTATTGTATCACATTATTCATGAAATTAACGTAATACGTGCGTGGGTGGGTGGGGATCGAACAACCACTCTTAGCGTAGGCAGTAGTGGTGAACGGAGAGAACATAGCTTTCCTCTTCCTCGTCATGCCTTCACTACAAGGCTGCCAATGAAGGGGATGATAGCAGTTGTATGCTCAGTGGGAGCCTCCCCTTGACCCGACTCGGAGCTTCTCGGCACAAGACTCCAGGAGGGCTTCCACTATAAAGGTCTCAGAAGATACCCGGTGGTCTCCTCAGCGACTTCCACCGGGGGATGGAAGCACTCTTGCAAACAAGGGTACCCTCAATAGCAGTAACCCATGCATGAATGCCATCCAGCCTCTCTGTCACTGCTGCATGGTAGGATGCCACAACTTCCCTCAACTCCCTCAAACCTGCAAATAACCTATCTATTGCAGATCCTTCTGATTGGGGGGTAGTAGCAGAGGGCAAGCTAGACACACTGAATTGTGACACTAAGAAGGCCCAAATGGCTTCAGCCCAATTGTACTCAGCAAATTTTTCAATATTATCGGCGTAGGCAATTAAACTAGAAGCTACTCTATAGTTGTGGTATGTAAAGAATAAATTTGAAATAAGAAAACGTATGTACAACTGTACAAACTGTGCCGCCGGCAATGAGCTATCCGATTGCTCGAGCATATTCTTATAATCGGCTGAACTATACTGTGACAATGGGGATTTTTGCCATAAAACTTTCTCCCCTTTGTTTGGCATCCCCAGCATCACAGCTACTTCATCCGGGGTGAAAGAAATGCACTGCCCACCCAAGAAAAGGCTTGTCGATGTCCCCGAAGGATAGAGGTTATGGCAACCGAAGTCTTCTGCGATCCACAATCGGCCATTGGTTCAGTGAAGCCGCTTCAATATTTCGATCACTTCACTAGTGAAGTGAAAATTATCAAATAATGCTCTGATGGCACTCGGCCTGCATCTAGACGTTATCCTTTTTGCAGACATGCTGAACTTCAAAATAAAGTTAAGCTAATCAGAATATTAACAGCATAATGGATTGCAAGCACCTTAATATCGGGAGTGCAGAGGTGCAGTGCAGAGTGCAGGTATAGAAGGTACAGATTCAATTTCTCCAGAACACATCCAAACGGCAAAATCTCAAGAAAGTATAGAGTAGAGTGAGAGGTTGAGTACATTTGCAAACAAGCATCAAAATTAGCTTTCAAACAACCTCTAAACTACTTCCACAGTAAAGCAGTAAACATTGTCTCAAAAACCAAACCGAACAATCAAGAAAAATAGCCCAAAATCGTCTCTAATATCGGGAGTACAGGAAGTGGTATAGGTGCAGTGCGATTCATTTTCTCCACAGAACACACCCAAACCGGCAAAACACAACTTCCCGTTATTCATAGCAGTTCTAGCCATAGTATGCCCTCAAATGGGAAAAAATGGGTGAAAAAATGCAAAATCTCAAGAAAATATAGAATGAGAGGTACAGAGGGGTTCGGAGAGTACATTTACAAACAAGCATCAAAATTAGCTTCCAAACAACCTCTAAACTACTTCCACAGTAAAGCAGTAAACATTGTCTTAAAAACCAGACCGAGCAATCAAGAAAAATAGCCCAAAATCGTCTCGATGCTCAGAGGGTCAGAGGTGCAGTCTGAGGTGCAGAGGTAGAGGTATAGAGTGCAGTGAGAGGAGTGAGTACGATTCATTTTCTATACAGAACACACCCAAACTGGCAAAACACAACTTCCCAATTATTCATAACAGATTCTAGCCATAGTATGCCCTCCAAACGGGAAAAAATGGATTGAAAAAAATGCAAAATCTCAAGAAAGTATAGTGCAGGAGAGAGGGTTGGAGAGTACATTTACAAACAAGCATCAAAATTAGCTTCCAAACAACCTCTAAACTACTTCCACACTAAAGTAGTAAACATTATCTCAAAAACCAGACTAAACAATCAAGAAAAATAGCCCAAAATTGTCTCTAATATCGAGGGAGGAGTGCAGAGGTGAGTGCAGTGCAGTGATTCATTTCTCCACGACACACCCAAACCGACAAAACACAACTTCCAGTTATTCATAATCTAGCCATAGTATGCCCTCCAAAGCGGAAAAATGGGTGAAAAAATGCAAAATCTCAAGAAAGTATAGAGTGCAGGAGTGCAGAGGGGTTCGGAGAGTACATTTACAAACAAGCATCAAAATTAGCTTCCAAACAACCTCTAAACTACTTCCACAGTAAAGCAGTAAACATTGTCTCAAAAATCAGACCGAACAATCAAGAAAAACAGCCCAAAATCTCTAATTTGGGAGAGGATGAGAGTGCAGGAGACATTACAGAGGAGTGCAGTGAGGAAGTGCAGAGGTATAGAGGTATAAAGGTACAGAGTGCAGAGGTATAGATTACATTCATTTCTCCACAGAATACACCCAAATCGGCAAAACACAACTTCCCAGTTATTCATAACGGATTCTAGCCATAGTATGCCCTCTAAACGGGAAAAAATGGATTGAAAAAAATGCAAAATCTCAAGAAAGTATAGAGGGTACTATTGGGTTTCGGAGAGTCTGAGAGTACAGGCCGAACAATCAACAAAAAAATAGCAAAATCATCTCTATCGAGGGTATAGGCGTCTGAGGTACAATGCATGTGAGAGGGTAGCCATATACTGAAAAAATGCCATAAAGAAACCTAGAAACACTTACTGATGGATTGTAATGGACAAAGACAGAGAAAACCCTAAAATCTTTCAAGTTCAGCAATGCATGTGGAAATACCTCGTGTAACCAACCAGAATACCTCAATTTGAAATTCACTAGAAGCCCTAAGCCAGTGATCGAACGATGGAGGTGGGCCGACCGACAGCTCAGGAAATTCTCTTCGTCGAAAGCCTCTGCAGTATTACGAAGAATACCGAGCGAGATATTTTGTTCCCCGAGGTTTAAACGAGGTAAATCGGGTCGGGTCGGGTCAGGCCGGGCGCTAAACCATGAAAAATAGCGCCGTTTCCATCTTACGGCGTCATTTTTTGGATTAGCCGCGTGTCGATTGGTCCCGTAAAGCTACATGCGGACTCGAGCATAATATTTTTCCCTCGAGCTGGTTCATCGTGTTTCCCCACGAGATCGACGAGCCCATCTCCAGCGAGCAAGGCTCCTCTCTCCCTCTTTCTTTTTGTCAACCAACAAGGGCTCTCGTCCATCTTGCTACAAGTCAAGCCTCTCCTCTCACAACAAACAAACCCCTTCCATCGGTCTTAGGTAGCAAAGCAGTAGAAAATTTGAATCTTCACTCATCCACCTGGCATCAAGTTGAATGAGATCATCCCCTTTCAATTCTCACTTTGTTGACAAGACCCCATCAACTCCTCTTATTTCTCCTTTGGTTTTCTCACGCTTCTCTTCCATTCACCTTCATGTGAAACCTCCCTATAGTCTCGTGGATGTTGGAGGCACTTTTAAATCCAAGAAGTTGTTGCTTGTGGTGACATCATGATGAAGCAACTTATTTTTGGTTGGGTTCATCAACCTTGCTCTCCTAACGAATTCATAGACCTACAATGACCCATGTGGCAATGGCAGTGCATGGTTTGATGTGATCTATGGCCAACATCTTTGACCTCTTGGAGATCATAATGAAGTAAAAGAAATTTTTTTCTAAAAAAAGAGGCAAGAATGGCAACCTCTCCTAAGCAGCTAGAGTATACTAAGTTTGGGGTGATGGGTTTCAATAGTAGTGACACAATTGGGAGTGAGCTTAACACACACAATCTAGATGGGGAGTTGATTTGGAGTTATTTACAAAGGAGTTTTAAGGAATCGAATGATTATTGTTGCCAAGGATTATGGTGTCCTAAAGTTTGTGCTGATATCTGTTCATGACTACAACTTTCCTTCTTTTATACTCTCTTCTGGTTACTTCATTGGAAAGTGAAAAGCTGAATCAAAGGTTCTATCTAAGTACCCAACCTCAGGTGTTGTCCTGAGATTTGCTTTCATATATAGTAAGCAAAAAGTTGATGGTTTTGAGATCCAGCTTGATCTGATAGGATAATTGTCAGGTGTTAGTGAAGAGAAATCCCACTCATAACTTGCTCATAAAATCGCATGGTGCAACAAATGGAACCCGTATGCGCTCTTTGTAGCAAGGCGTAGAAAACTCATAGACGATGCTCACGACGCGATGGAGAGAATTATGTATTTTTTTGTGTAGGTGGCCTATACATGCTCTTTGTAGCATGGTAGGGAGGAAGATACTTAGGTCGTGGTTTATACCACTGATACGCGCTCTTTGTAGCGCGGTAAGCAAGCCTAGACTCCCGATGTAGCCCCCTATGCAGGACAACGTTAGGAGGCTGCTAAAATTTAAATGAACAATTTGATTGAATGACTTATGATTGATTATTTCAATGCTCAATTACACAATAAAACGAGATCAAATACACATAAATTGATGAAAATTGAATACTAGTGAGTGACTTAAATGACATGCATTCTATGCCAAATAAATTGAAGATGCCTGAAGTTTGAACACCAAAATAAACAATAGAGAGTAGATGACTTGATTATTAGTAAGAATATGGGCACATAATTTGTTAGTAAACATAAATAAAATTTCTCAGCTATCATTTTAATTACACTATCTATCCCATCAAATGAGTTGAAAAGTCAAAGATAGATTTGAATCAAATTTAGAATGATTATAAAAATATGTTGATAAATGTAAGTGAGGGCTTTCTCAATGCACATTGAACAATATTATACTATGCATTGAAAATATAAAGAGAATTGAATTAATGCAAGTAAAATTTTCCCTAAAAGCTTTGAACTTGTTTGAACTTGCAAGAAGTCGTATGAGAGAATTCAAGGGAAGGAGAAAGACTTTTCCTTTATTCAAGGAATGAAACCAATCTCTATATGGCTCAACCACATTCAATTACAAATCATAAAATGAAGAGAATTTATTAATATGAAGATATGAGGTAAGAGATTCTATTAAATATTAAAGTTAAAAAAAAAGAGGAATTTCTATTAACTATTAAACTTTGGAAACATTGAAATCCATATTAAGCAAGAGCATCAATGCATGTCTCTGAAATGGGAATGAGATCTAAATTGAGTTTAATTCAATTCAAGAAGGCTTGTCCTTGAATATGGGCAGTTGTTATGATGGAGCCCATTATTGATCTTGTTATCATAGAGCAAAATGTGAAACACTCATTCCAAATTGACTGTATAAAGGCAGAATGAATAACAAATTCTTATGAATATTGAAAATTTGGAGTAAAAGATCTTTAATCCGAGTCTACTAATGCAATCAATAGATGCTTACTCTTAAGCAAAAAGTTGATAGTGAGGATTACGATTCAGTAATCGTTGTATATAAATATCTCATGAAAATTTAAAGAGTATCATGAGGCTATTTTTATGAGATATTTTCTTTAATATAATTGATGAAAAATGATATGAAGATTGAATGAAAAGTTGTAGAAAATGTGAAGATTCTTTGAATGATAAAATTATAGAGGCTTGAATCTTTCTTTTGGGTGAATTTCGTACATGTAAACTTGTATGAATATAATTGCATGAAGTATGACTTTGCACATATCTTATAACAGTCACTCCTTTGGTTCACATATTCTAAAATATATGCAAATGCTTGAATGAAAATAAATTCATTACACATATCTAGAATGAATATATTCTTATTCAAAGCTTGTACAAACTTTCAAATGAATGAATTGAACATGCACATGCATTATGAGGTGATCCCATATTTGAACTCATTGCATGATGCATGTAAACTACATGAATGGTGAAGTAGCATTCATTAAAAAAAATAAAAGTTCTATATAGCCTTGAAATTCATATATGTTTTCTTAAAATGAGATACTCACGTGTATTCCGAGGGATATCTTAAATCCAATTTTAAAAACCTCAAAACTTGTGCAAATATCTTATGCAATGAATATACAAATATATGTAACTATTCAAAGTCAATCATTTGAAATATCACATGGGCCCTGACATTATGCGAATGAATGTCTGAATAATGCGAGGATGATGCATTCGGTTTGGTCTTAGGGCTGGTTTCCAAAATCTAATAATATAAAATCTAATAAAATCTATAATAATTATATATAATCGATCCTCATTATTAAATTAATAGAGTTGATAGGATCTGAAAAGTGCATCCACCCTGATGATGATTGTGTTGAATTGAAATTTCAACCGGAGGGGGTATTATAATCAAAATATATTCAAAATTTAAAGCTAAATTAAGATAAATTCAAACCTCATAAGGATATGAAGAATGCAAAAGAAATCAAATATAAATATTTAAATGAAGTTCAATCTCTAAAAATATAAAGCTAAAATCCAACTCACCTTCCGCAATTATTTGTCAAAGGTGATAAATTAAGAAAACTTTAGCTCACAAAGGAGCCAAAGTCACATTAAGTGTATTTCTATATTCACTCTTAATCAATCTCATGCCAGCAAGGACGTGGTCTGTGTCCTCTGACTGCGTGGCTTGGCTAGTAGGATCCACATATGATGCAGTTACGATCAGAGTCCTCTGATCGGGTGTTTGCTGCCAAATTACACCATTATATTATGATCATGATTGTAGCCTGTATGTTCCCTAATGACTCTACCTTTTGAGATGTGAATCATAGGTTATACCTGATAAGGCAAAAAGTCCTTTGTCAGCTAATGTGAACTTAAACTTGTCTCCTTAGGCAAAATCACCCCAGGTCTATAAGGATTTCTTGAACGACGTAACCCATGTGTTACTGATAAAGAGTTCTCCTCTCTTTTCCCTCGAAAGAGGCGTCAACTGTCTTCATCAGACTGAATGGGTTTGAAGGTGATCAAGATCCGTAGTTCATATGGCGAGGCTCCAATTTTCCCTCGAAAGAGGCATCAATTGTTCTCGTCGGATCGACCGGGTTTGTAGGCGATCAAGGCCCGTAGTTCATACGGAGAGACTCCAGTTTTCCCTCAAAAGAGACGTCAACTGTCCTCGTCGAACCGAACAGGTTCGGAGGTGATCAAGGCCCGTAATTCATACAGCGAGGCTCCGGTTTTCCCTCGAAAGAGATGTCAACTGTCCTTGTCAGACCGACTGGGTTCGGAGGCGATCAAGGCCCGTAGTTCATACGGCGAGGCTCTAGTTTTCCCTCAAAAGAGGCATCAACTATTCTCGTTGGACCGACCGAGTTTGAAGGCGATCAAGGCCTGTAGTTCATATGACAAGGCTTCAATTTTCCCTCGAAAGAGGTGTCCACTGTTCTCGTCGGATCGACCGGGTTTGGAGGTGATCAAGGCTCGTAGTTCATACGGCGAGGCTCCAGTTTTCCCTCAAAAGAGGCGTCAACTATCCTCGTCAGACCGACCAGGTTTGGAGGTGATCACGGCCCGTAATTCATACAGCGAGGCTCCAATTTTCTCTCAAAAGAGGCTTCAACTATTCTCGTCAGACCAACTAGGTTCGGAGATGATCAAGACCCGTAGTTCATATGGCGAGGCTCCAGTTTTCCCTCGAAAGAGGCGTCAACTGTCCTCGTCAGACCGACCAGGTTTGAAGGCAATCAAGGCCCGTAGTTCATATGGCGAGGCTCTAGTTTTCCCTCGAAAGAGATGTCAATTGTCATCATCAGACTGACCGGGTTTGGAGGCGATCAAGTCCCGTAGTTCATACGGCAAGGCCCCGATTTTCCCTCGAAAGAGGCATCAACTGTCCTCATCAGACCGACCGAATTTGGAGGCGATCAAGGCCCGTAGTTCATATGACGAGACTCCAGTTTTCTCTCGAAAGAGGTGTCAACTGTCCTCGTCAGACTGACTGGGTTTGGAGGCGATCAAAGCCCGTAGTCCATACAGAGAGGCTCTAATTTTCCCTCAAAATAGGCGTTAGCTGTTCTCGTTAGACCGACTAGGTTTGGAGGCGATCAAAGCCCATAGTTCATACGGAGAGGCTTCAGTTTTCCCTCAAAAGAGGCATCAACTGTTCTTGTCGGACCAACCGGGTTCGGAGGTGATCAAGGCCCATAGTTTCTACTTCTTCTTGTAGGAAATTGAATTTCTTGAAACTCCAATAGATGGTTTAACAGTTGACAACTGCCAAGATGGCGGGGAGACGTCAATTAGGAACCATCCTTCGAACAACTCAGAAAGTCTGGCAGATAATCTCAGAGTATCATTTTCCATGATGTTACTTGATGCCGATAACTTGTATGGAAGGGGTAGAATTGAATCCGCTAAGGATTTTTGACTCATCCAGGTTGTTTGTTAAAGTGTTGACTTAACACGTATGAAAGAGAATCGAATCCGCTGAGAATTTTGACCCATCCGAGGTTGTTTGTCAAAGTGCTACTTGATGACGTTAACCTGTATGGAAGAGGTCGAATCAAATCCGTCAAGAATTTTTGACCGATCCGAGGTTGTTTGTCAAAGTATTATTTGATGACAGTAATCTGTATGGAAGAGGTCAAATCGAATCTACCAAAAAATTTTGACCTATCCAAGGTTGTTTGTCAGAGTTTTATTTGATGATATTTAATTTGTGTGGAAGAAGTTAATAGTTTTAACTCTCATCCGAGGTTGTTTTGTCAATGTATGACGTTAACCTATGTGGAAGATGTTAAGTATTTTGATTCTTTCATGATTATCCTGAGTATTACTCGGTGACGTTAACCTGTGTGGAGTTGGTACAAAGTTATGACATATCTGAGGTTGTTTGTCAGAGTGTTACTCGATGACGTTAACCTGTGTGAAGTAGATACAAAGTTATGACCTATCTAAGATTATTTGTCAGAGTGTTACTTAGTGATATTTAACTTGTGTGGAGGTGATCAAATCAAAAATATTCATTTGTAGCCAAAATTGCTCTTTGATCTTTGCCTTTTTCATGAGTATTACTGACTTGCTTCTCGAACTGATAATTAATTAGATATCCAGAATATTGATTTGAATAATCTTTTGAGATTAAGAGTTGCCCCTAGTTTCCAACAAAATCTGAAGGATCGAAGTTTGATGAATCTTCATTCTTCGCATGCGCTCCTTAAAAGCTTGAAATGCTCCACCTCGCTGGTGGTTTTGATCTTGTTGGGAAACTTGGTCATCAGACATGATGAAATAATGAGAATCAGTTTCCCACAAATGACACCAAACTATTGCGTGCTAAAAACCAGTTGTAGTAGAGTAAAAGTTTACGCCTTAGCTTTGTTGTGGGATCCAGCACATACACAAATATTTGAAGAATAAACAAGAAAAGTCAGAATTTTTACGTGGAAAAATCCCAGAAAGAGGGGGAAATACCACGGGGCCTAGCCCAGCAAAATTTTTCACTATATATCTGTTTCAGAGTACAACATTTTCCCGATAACGGGATTACAAAATTGTATATGGGAAGGGCTGACAATGGGAATCCTAGAATCAGACAACAACAACTATATATATATGGTTAGGTTGTGATAGTTGTTAGTGGTAGGTGATGATGGTGAACAATGGGACCGGCACCAACGGTGGATCAGCGGTAGATGGTCAGCGGAGATCGGCGATGGTGGCCAGCCGGCGGCGTGGTAGTGACCGGCGGCGGTGGTCAGCGATGACCGGTGGCGATAATCAGCCAGCGGTAGCCGGTGAATGGGCGTGATCAGCGATAGTGGTTGATAACAATGATGATTGATGGTGGTTTACCCAGCGGTGGCAGCAGCGGCAACGCAGTAGTTAGCGGGATGAATGACAGCAGCGATGGTTAAGCGATGGCCGCGTAATGATCGGCAACGGTGTTGACGCAATGATGATAATGTGGCGGCAGTGGTTGCGGTGATGGCCGTGAGATTGACCAGCGGCAACGAGTCGGCGGCGGCCAGCGGCGGCGGCGGTGGCGGTTGGCGGCCAACGGAGGTGGTTGGCGAACGTCGAGTGGTGGCACGATTATGCTTGGAGGATTTTCAAACTTTAAAGCTCTCTCTTCTCTTTAGCTTGGCTCTCCCCTTCATGTGAAGAATGAGGAGTTATTTATAGATTAGAGGAGTGACGTTTCTGTAAATACATGCAAAATCCAAACCACTCCATCGGACGGCTCGAAATGATTCCTTCAATCATCTGATGTATTTTAAGTATTTGAATGCTCAAATGAAGTCAGAATTAAAAGATCTTAGGCTTGTTAGATCCGGCTCATCAAGACACTCGATTTGACTATAAACACTCCATATTTAGGAACCGACTGATATCACAAAATTTCAGTTATATTTTAAGTGCTTGATCTGGGTTAGTCTTAACTCAAAATCAGATTGCTTTTGACATCAAGATTCGTGCTTCGATTAATGGAATTTTCAGTGCCATATCATTACAAATTTTCTATTAATTTCTTTTTATCCTAGCACTAATTAAACTATATATATATATATATATATATATATATATATATATATATATATATATATATATATATATATATATATATATATATATATATATATATATATATATATATATCATAATGCTCAATAGCTAACTCTCTCCGGATATACTATCGAAAGGCAAGGTCAGTATGAATCCAGGCCATATTTAGATGAAATCAACGGCATGGGAAGGCTGCAAGGGCCGACGAGGGAGCTTGAGTACCAAGCAAGTCTAACTAAAGCTACTGAAGCGTAACAGAGGCAAGGATGCGACGGGGGATTATTCTGCTTGCATGGTCTTTGCTTCCATGATCTTTACTAGCTTGTCTATTCTTCTTTGATTACGTTTGATCTTTGTGAAATGATAATATCATTTGATGCAGCTCATGATGCCGACTTATTATGATAATAAATAGTATAAATTATAGTGTACTTGATCCCAATTTGTTTGTTAGTTTTTTTTTTGTGTGACTAATTTATTTTGTTTTGAGGGACTTCTCATAAGCAAATTATTGTTTGGAAGCACTGTGGTCTACTAATAACAGATTTGTGATGATACTCATATGCGATTTCTTGCTGATAGTTGATTTTAGCCAATGTTTTTAAAAATATACATGCTAAATTTTACCAATATATTTTTAAGATTAAAAAAGATAAATCGAGATACCACCACAAGAGCAACAACTAAAGAAGATCCAAAGCATGTGTCACAGTGAGAATGATGATGGAGAGGAGCATAGATTTTTGGGAAGCTTATGGGATAGACCTTTAAAGGCCTAGGGGATGATGAAGAAGCAAAAACCTAAATCAAAATTGACAAAACTAATAATATGGCCAAGTAAAGGAGTTCAAGAAATTTCAGAGTTGAACATTGAGTTTAGTGAAACCATCTTGAGAGGAGTAAACAAGATGACATGAAGATTGAGAGGTGTTGATGCCCAACTATTTAATCAAAAGATTACTTGGAAGAGAAAGAAAAATCAGAGAAATAATAAGAAAGCTGATATAAAGAAGAGAATAGGAAATCATCAAGTAGTCTTTGTTAGTGCCCACATTTGGGTAACCTATACTATGATAAATTAAATAAAAACAATTTTCCAACAACACATTTATTATAAAAGATGGAGAATTAGTATGTTTTAACATAAAATAATTGTAGATATTATCATAGGATGCTCATGTGTAGTAATGGCGATAAGGCTTTCCATAATGCTTTGTGATTGGCTCTTCCCTTGATTTAGTGTGAAGAAACTAGTAGCAGCCATCCCCAATATCTTGTATGTCCCAAGAAGTCTTTTATCATTTCTTGTTAGTCCAATGCAATGAGGCCACCTAAAATGCATCATGTATCCTTGGAGCCCTGCAACCATAGGTTGTAAATATATGTTATATTGTGCTACTTGAAGGCATTTAGTTGAGCCATAATGAGGAGGGTCTGAGACATGTTTCATAGTGATCATTTTTTAATTATGTTGGTCTCATTTGATTACTAAAAAGAGGCAACCAAAAAATAAAAATAAAATGCAATTAAATTAAAAGAGTTAAGGTTAAATAGGATTAAACAGTTTAATATTATAATTTTTGACTTAAAAATTAATTTAAATTTATCTCAACATTTTGGTAGAGTTCTACATGCATGTTATAACCATTCTAACATAAGGTCACTTACATTGTCCTCTTAAAACATGAATTAGAGAGCTTTATTACTCCCATGGTTAGATGAGCCCCACTTTAAGAAATTTGGTCTCTCTTACTCAATCCATCTTAAATACTTAATCAACAAAGTTAAAAAGTTAATTCATAATATGAATAATACTAACAAAGTGGTGCATTATATAACTAAGAAAATTATATTAAACATATTCAACAAAGAAATAAAAAAGAGTTTACTTAACATATTTTTTTTTCCTATCATGCATTTAGATCTATGCTCCTCATATACCTACTTCTTTCAGAAACTTATCTTTTTCTTTTGTATTGTTTTCTTCATCTTCATCATTCTTAATGCTTAACTCAAGATATTTATTTTCTCAACTTCTCTTTCTGTCATGAATCAAAGTATCGATATCAATGCCTTTCATTTTTGATTTGCATGAAACTATAAAGTTTTACATAACAATTTGACATCCTTAAGAATTTTTTTATGAATATGATTCTTGGATCTTTAGATCAAATAGAAGTGATACAATGTATGCTATATATGTTACTCTTTGATAAAAAAATATCATCGTGTTCATTAACATAAAATGACCCTCTAATTATAGGATGTTATGTCTCTTAGACCAATTTTACAAACCACATAACATTCACTTCCATCTTTTTATTTAGATAGAAACTTTGATAAAAAAGAATGCAAAAATTGATAAGTTAAAATAAAAGACTGGTAAGTAAGAAGCCTTTACATTATGTTTAATTTCCAAGAGGTCCTAATAATCAACATTAACCACACATTCAAAATTATCATGCTAAGCACATTTAATTAACCCATCATTATATCATACACAGTCTAGCTTAAGCCATCTCTCTCCCTCTAGTCATCAAAATTGTCAATAATGAGTATTATAATATAAGAAATGAGTCACTTAGCACCTTCATCATTTTCATTTTTATTTCTCTAACCACAATCTTTTTCTTCATCTCGAGAATTTACATATTATCTATCTATAAAGGCACACGATTTTATTTACATCTGTCTTACTATGATAATTAGGTCTGTCAAAAAGGCTTGTTATTTGCAAACAGCTCGTATTTGACTTGCTTGCTTAGCGAATGAGCTGCAAACATGGCTTAATAGTTGAAGCTTTTGCCATGTAAAAGATTGGCCTAGGTTAAAATCCTTCATTTTCTGATTTTTTTTTGGATTATTCGAGCTCTTTCGAGCCATTTTGAGCTTATACGAGCCATTTCGAATAATTCGATCCGAACACGAATACTAAAATTTCGAGCTATTTCGAGCATGAGTCAAATATGAATAGAGTAATTTTCAAATGAACCGAACACAAACAAAAATTTTGCTCGCTCAAGCTCGGCTCGTTTACACCCCTAATGATAATAGCTCAGAATGGGCTTGCCTGTGTTGATGCCCTTAAGCTATAATGAGTGATATTTTATGCTGTAGATAACCCTATCCAATAGCTCTTAAAGTCTTAATTTCAAACCTACCCTCAAATATCAACATCTATATCATTCACTTCAACCATACAAAACCAACATATATTACTGTAATTACTTCACTTTATATATGAAGCTTCTTTTTTATCGTCATATATATGAAGAGAATATATCAAAGAATAAATGCGATACACCAAAACTATAGCTGGCATTGTTTCTAAAAGCATGAAAATGAGAAAACAAAATTATCAATATATATATATATATATATATATATATATATATACTTTTATGGTTTTTTGACTATTTCTACGATAAAACTATAATATATTCGAATATTTATCTTAAAGATTAATTCATAGACGCCATGCTCGATCAATCATGAACGGATCTATTCTACTTCTGTTTAAGTAATCCATGCTCTTCTTCTAAACACGAGCCATATGGCGATATGGATCTAATTCACCTGATGATGCATATAGTTATTTAATTATCTATTTGGCTATCGTACATATTATATGAAATATTAGAATGTTTCTAAGAATTGATCTCTTCTTTATTTCCTTCTGGTTTTTGTTTATTGGTACTGATTTTACATGCATTATCTACTATTTCATATAAAATTGAGAGAAAGGGAGGTACAGAATATGTGAGGATTAAAAAAATAGACCCTTTATATGAAATATATATATATATATATATATATATATATATATATATATATATATATATATATATATATATATATATATATATATATATATATATAATGCATTTTTTAAAAGGATAATGCTAAGTGAAGAAGGAAAAATAGCTCATAGACTAATGAATTCTCTTAAGGCCTCATTTGGTTGATTATGTCTAAAAAATGTTATAGTTAGCATATGATTTTTTTTTTTTTTTTTGGGCAATGGCTATTTACCCAACACCTCATCCATCTTGTGGGTGTGGATGTCGTTGTAACTAATCCCATAGAAACCTAGTGTCACATTCATCACCCACATGTGTCGGGTCCCACTTACTTTCCCCACTTTAGGTATAGGCGTCTTCGCCTTTGAAAAAAAAAAATTATACCTATTATGCCAGTATCACATGCAAGTAATTTTGATATTAAAATGCTGATAATTAAAGCTTTAATTTGATTGATGAAGATATTAAAATTTGACAAATTAATATAAGTCCAAAAAAAAAATTGCATAATCAGTGGATTAATGTAAAACTGATTTGACCACTGCATGCGTCGCTTCGTCTTAGATTTCAGATACTTTTTGGAGTTTAGCTGATTGCCCAAAAAACATTCTCTCGCAAATGTGAGCGATTGTAGTAATCTTAAAGATATGACTTCTTAGACTCTTCATATTTATTAATTGATTTAATGTGTGCTTTGTGGACAATGCAATAAGTGCAGCTTTTCTTTTGAAAAATAGTTTGGAAAGTTAAAAAAGTTATTGCTTTATTCTCTTTTCGTTTCAAATTGCAAAATCTGTGGATGACATTGGTGAAAATTTAACTAATTTAAATTCTCTATAGTATCAAATATTATATAGTTATTTTCTTCGATGAGAATCAAATCTTGAGTTTCTAGTTTTCAATTTATAGCATATCTCATATCTTTCATTCATATAAAATTTTTTTAAGTTATATTTGATGCTTGCTTTATCTATGTATGTCAATAAAAATTCTTAAGGTATCGAGGAAAATTGATAATATATATTTTTTATTTGGATATTCACTTTTATATTATATTATATGAAGCTATAGCATCATTAATAAAAATCATACTTGATCTTTCAGTGACTTTTCCTTACATGATAACATTGATATATTAATTTTCAATATATACGACTATTATTTTGTTAGTTTTCTTGAAAGATTATTTCAGCATATATATTTAAAAAGATATATTTAGGAGTGTTGATAATGAATTGATTTTAAGATAATTTCAAATTATGAGGACTCTATGGGATAAATTATAGATGATATGTAATATGAATAAAATTTATCTTATTAAGATACTTAATTTTTTATTTTGTTATACATAATGCTTTACTTTTTATTTTGTTATACATTATGCTTTACTTTATATTTTATATAAGAGTATATTATTATTTTTACTTATCGTGCCCCCTCTGAAAAAATTTTCTGGATCCGCCCCTGATTGTATGTATTAATTTTATAATATAATATGAATATTTATAGTATTTTTGGGTCTTGAAATAAACTTAATGTTAATGTTGTAGCTTTCTTAATCTATGTTCATGGCAATACTATTATCAAATCTTTAACATCGGGTATTCATTCTTTTAATCACTATATTACGATCCGATGTTCATCGCGTGAAGCATACTTGGCTCGATGACTAGTTATCATAAGAGATGACAATCTCCTTAGTAGAGTTTCAGTATTTTCAATCACCATAGGCCTCTGAAATTTTCTTTTCATTAAGCCTCTATCCTTAGCTATTTTAAGAACATTATGTATTATGACAGACAGTGTTTCAGGTTGTCTCCTCTGCAGTGGTGGAGCTTGATATTGTTGAGTCCAGAAAGACTGCTTTACTTCACCAGTAGAGCTATTCCTTTTTACCCATTTTAGATTATCAAAGTTGTTATGGGTAGGAATACTCGCTTTTGGCGACAATATTATTTATTCACTAGGTTGTTCGAATGGGATTTGCTGAGCCCTCAGCTCAGCATTTCTACTTCTTCTTTGCCTTCTGGTTAATTTGCTTCTTGATGAGGAAGCTTCATGATCTTGCTTTCTAGGTATGAAAGGTTCAATCGGTGAAGCAATTGTACCATGAGGTATTAAAGACACGGTTTGGCCACTAGCGATTCTTCTCATCACGGGGCTTCAGATTGACCTAGTCTTTTAAAAACTGAAATTCTCTGTCAGGAGAACTCCTTAAGAGCAGTTGGTTGCTGAACTGGTTGGTGAGCATGACTAATAGAAGCTTTAGTAAACTGAGACTTCCCGACATGACCTCGGACGAGTGTACCATGGGTGGGTACTTCAGGAGTTGTAGCTATAATAGATGGGAAATTCAAGCTACCAAATTGAATGGTAGCTCCAACATCTTCTATGTTGACGAATGTGTTAACTAAGCAGATGTTCACACCATGACCTAGCTGGAAGTGAAAGGAGTGCTTTGTAGATTCATTCTACAAAAGTGAAAGATGAAGATTAGTAATTAGTAATTATTATTTCACCCCATATTTTCAAAATGCAGAGGTACTACATAACAAAATAATAGTATAATAAAGATATACTCTACAAAATAATTCATTCGACATAGAGTCTCATACATTAGTAATTTGAATTTATTACACATTTAAATCACCATTTTTGTTTTGAATTTTTGAATATTTTATTGCATTATAGAGCATATATGACTAGCCAAAGATGGAAAGAGAATCTTGTCCCTAATGGAGTCGCCAGAAATCTGTGGGATCCAAAAATTCACCACCGACCTCTCGATGAATGAAGATGTGATTTTAATGTCGGTGTAATTTTCAGAAGACAGATGGAATAGTAGATAAGACACTACATAGAGATTTCGCCCTCATTTGGTGAGGACTTTAGATTTTGAGTTTCCTATAAAGCCCTATAGTTAATTACCCATTCCCAATAAGTGAGAGAGAACTTTCGATTAAGGCTAGTCTTTAGGTCGCTAAATGCATAGTGTATAGTAGCAGCATGTGGAGTTTTAATATTTAGAATTTATGAAATTCATCATCTTAGCTTAAAGCGGATGGTTGGGGGATTGATGACGTGCCCGATCTAGATCCTATGGTTCCATCATCCTCGGCTGTTGCGGTCTCTAGTCTACTTAGTCAGAGGAGGTAGTCGACCTAACCTGATCGAAGGATCCTCATCAACAACACATGCGTTACGTCGTCCAAGAAATCCTTGTAGACCTGGGGTGGTGTTTGTTTAAGGAGATATGCTTAAGTCTACCTTAGCTTATAGAGAATTTTTTGCCCTATCAGGTATACCCTATGATTCATAACTCGAAAGATAGAGCCATTGGGGAGCATATGGGCTATTGGCCAAACCACCCGATCAAAGGACTCTGGTCGTAACTACATCATCAGTAGAGCCATACCATGAGGAGGGCGTGAGCCATGTCCTTACTAGCATGAGATTGATTGAGAGTGAACATAGTAGAACACTTGATTTGACATTAGCTCCTTTGTGAGCTAGAGTTTTCTTAATTTATCACCTTGAACAAATAATTACGGAAGGTGGATAGATTGAGTTTTACTTTAAGCTTTTAATGATTAAATTTCATTTAAGCAGTTTTTAGATTGATACTTGATTTAAGTTAATTTGATTTTAAATTAGAATCATATTTTGATGAAAGTATCCCCTGCGGTTAAAATCATCATTCAATACGACCATCGGGCTAGTTATTGAAAACTTTAGATCCCTCTTAGATGATCCATCGTCACATGACATAATTAGCTTCTTAGATATTTTACTAAGTTGAAATTCTTATAGTAGATTTTTAAGTTTTGTTAACCCGGACCCAATCCTAAGACTAAACTGGGAAGCAACCAGAGCAACATCCTCAGACACTTGAATTTAAGCATTCAGCATAGTGTTGGAGCTTATGCGGGTATATTTAATGCCTTTTGTTGCTTACCGCGATGCGAATTTAGTGGTGTAGAAGACATCTTAAATTGATCTAATGTCTTAGTAGATCTTTTGTATTAATATTGAATTACTTTCTTTTATCTCAAGTTGATCAGTCTTTGAATATTCAATAGACTTTCACTTATGACAATTCTCAAATTCATCACCAATTATACTCAATTTCTCCTTGATCTAATTCGAGTATTTGATAAGGCGACGAATATACTTCAAACATTTTCCAAGGATTCATCGCTTATGCTTATTAGCAATAATTCAATCTCATGGAAAATCTCTGATGAATTCTTTAACTTTCTTCAATTTATTTGGGTATATTTGGAGAGTGTATCTTCATTCCAAGAGGCTCTCTTATGCTTTGATTTAATGTCCGATTGATATTCTTACCTCATTTGATATCAGGTCTAATTTTCAATTATTCAATTATCTTTATGATTACTTATTTGTGAGTTTAACACTTAAGTGTTCAATAAAAGGATCTATTCACATAAATAAACATCAACTCCAATATCCCTAACTCATCATTAGGTTTCATATTTAGTGAAAGACTGGACTTCAAGTTTTGTTATAATTCGTTTATGAATTTAGTATTTAACTCCCCCCATCTCAGTTAAAACTTGTTTAGTTCTCCCTCCCTTTTTTGTTTGAGAAATTTGCGAGAACATAGACTCTCTTAATTTTTTTTTGTAAGAATGGGTCATTCATTACTCCCTCCAATCTGTATAAATAAAGCTAAGAGAGGGTCTTTCACTTTATTCCACTTGCTTGAGAAGTTGTGTTGCCTTGGAGTCTGAGAGGGGAGATAATCTAATTCTATTTCGAATAAGTGTTTTATTTCTTTCAAACTTTCTCTAAATATTCCCCATCTTTTTTTTTTTGATTTAAGGCTTATCGTTGTATTTATTATGCATTTCTTATTTAGTTTTAAGCTTAGATGATTTCCATTTTAATTTTCTTAAGTCCATAATTTCAGTCAAAATTTCGGCATCATTTCGGCTAGGGTAGCGACATCTAACAATTTTGGAGCCTTCCGTCCGACGATGGCGTGGCGGTGTTTTACAACACCTGGCGATTTTCATTTCATCACCTCGATGAGCATGGCTTTCAAACTTACAAAGAAACACAGCACAATCCATACACACAATATTTTCTCTTTTACACATTCAAACCCAAATTTATTGCACATTCACTTCCGATCATTTGACATTTGGACGACTTCGTCCAATTGACAGAACATTTGATAGATTTCGATATTTCGAAGCTAACGACGCAATCAATTTCATGAACGGAGGTCGTTTAGACATTGTCGCAGCTTCCCAACTCCGATATGCGCGTTAGCACATTAATAGCTCGATCGCTTGATCGGTTGATCTTTAGATTATGCAATATTTATATTTTGACCAATTTCAATGTTTCGACGCGATACGAGTCGTTTGTCGTCGAATCATTTGGACTGCGATGTTTGGCGCATCTCATCTCTGATTGTGTTCTAAAACATCCGAAGTCGATTGAATTCACCTTATAAGCTCGATTCGGCTTGTGCAGCATATTTGAAGGTTAACATATAGCTATTTGAAAAAAAAGATATATCACTTCTATTTTTTCATGGCCAAAGAGTTTAATGATATTCAAATCTCCCACTCAATTAAAGATATCTCTATCTTTTTTTTTCTTTTTTTAGCATAGTTTAGTATGCAAATGTGATTAACTCCATTGACAATCTAAACCTAATAATGAAGGCCTATTTTAATACACTATGTATGCATATCCAAACATTAATTCAAGTGATATATATGCTATATGATTTCTAGGATAAAAGTCACGATTTAAAGTGATTCAATGACATTTAAAACATAATATTCACTAAGTATAATAATTCCTTGTATGGAATGCTGTCCATATCTGTTACTAGCTTAATAATGTTCTGTTTTACATTAATAAAGCATTTAAAATAATTCTTTATCTTTAAACACATATATTAATACATTCTAACATAGAACAAATAAATATACACTTCCGTCATATGAAACAAAATAGTGATCTACGCTCACTTAATTACAACCGATTAGCCATTAATGCTACTATTTATGATAAATGGAGGAAAAGATATCCCAAAAATATAATTCAAACCAATAAAAATCAACTAAAATTTCATATTTCTAATTTTCTATATATTTAATTTTAGAAAAACTTAAAGAAAGTATATATATATATATATATATATATATATATATATATATATATATATATATATATATATATATATATATATATATATATATATTAATATACTTTTGAGGGACTTAGTGATTGAATTAAATAATGTCATTAACATAAGATTGTGTACAATTTTGTTAGCTTTCCATGATGTGTTAGAACTTAAAATTTAGATGATATATGTTTGTGAGTATTGCTCTACTTTCTTTTAATATTTTGATGAATTTATAAGTAGAATTGCATAATGTCATCACCATAGGTCCATAACAATTGTGTAACTTTTTGTTGACATATAAGAACAAAAAATTTAAATAAGATGACTAAGTTATGATTAAAATACTTGGTGGAGGTTAGTACATTTGAATTTATAAACCTAGTTTATTTTTTAGAAGTATGATTAATTGATTATATAGGCTTAATTATGATTAAAATTAATAATAATTATTATTGAAAAATAATATTTTTTATATAAATTAATATCAATATAATTACTTAATATTATAATTAATATATGGTTAATTTGAAAGAAAGTATGGAGAAAACTTAAAGGTGAATGTGATTAACTAGTTTATTAGGTGGCATGATAATAGATAAGAAATTTGACTTCTAAAAGCTTCTTTCTTCAACAAAACTCTAAAGAAAAATATGAGTAAGTGTTGGAGCTAAGAGGAGAAGAGGAGCAATTCTAGGATTCCATTTAACAAGATTGTGAAGATATCATGTAAATAACTCATATAAAGATTGTTTTTAGTTGAATTTTTATATATACTAGTACTATAATTATACAAATATGTAAAGCATCCAGCTTGAATTAAAAATTAATATAAAATATTTATGACGTGAATAATTAATATTAATGTAGAGATATAAACTCTTAAGTAAATAGAGAAGGATCATACAAAATATGTTTAAATTATGACATACAATCTTGTATAAATAATGGCTTATATTATTTTACATATGTAGTAGTATGCATATTTAACAAATTATTAATTTTGCAAATGATTGAAAGATATGTGCATACTTGAAGGACGACTAAATGAATCATTCGCAATTGGATAGGTCTGAAGATTATTCCATTAGATTGAGAATAGAACGAGGGTTCACGACAGAAAATTTTTCAAAAATTTGCGATTACTGGCGAAACTAGAAGCCGAAGCCTTCATCAGATCAGGTCGAGAATGATGTTGTTGAGGTTGCTGAACCCATGTAATCAAGGTTGGTGGTGATGAAATCAGCGTTGCAGCTAACTGAATAAATTATGTGTAGATTCCAATGGTCTCTCGACATTAGGTCTATAAGAGATCGAATATCTTAATTGTTTAAGCATCTGGAAATGCATCAGATCACATTGCCTTTTAAGTAAGCCTTGATTTCTTGCTTAGGTATTCAGACAATGATTATATTTGCTAAAGATTCTGGGGCTGTCTGCTAATCATATAAAAAGCAATAAATAGTAACCCTGTCAACCACAGAAGCTGAATTTGTTGCGAAGAATGTTGGAAGTTCTAAGCAATCAGCAACGCGATCTAGTTCTGATATATTGTGATAATCCTTCTGCAGTAAAACTTACAAAAAATCCAGTTCTCCATGGAAGAAGCAAAGACGTTGATGTAAGGTTTTACTTTTTGCATGATTTATGCAAGCATGAGTTATTGACTTGGTATTCTGCAAAAATAAAGAACAGGTTATTGCGCATATTTTGACTAAGCTCCTTAAGCCCGTTGCTCTCATGAAGCAAAAGAAGTATGTTTGGGTTTTGTTCTTCAAAATATGCTGTCCAAGGATGGACTATAAAGAGTGCTGTAGAGCGTATTGAGAATTAATTTATCTTACAAAATTAAAGTTATACATGCAAACTCATAATGACAAATTCTTATAAATTCACACAATCTCTCTTTTTGTAGCTTTAATTTTCTTCTTCTCTTTCTTCTCTCTCAGAAGCTCTTGCGTCTCAATTGATATTTAAACCTTAAAGGAAGCAGTTATTGTGGACTCCGAAAATTCATCAACGACTTCTCGACATTGAGAATATAATTTATGTGTCAGTGAAATCTTCAAAAAACAGATGAGATAGTAGATAAGACATGACAGAGAGATTTTGACCTCATTTGGTGAGGACTTTAGATATGGTTTCAGGCTTCTTATAGGCGCAAGCACCTATAATTAATTACCCCTCTCAATGTTGAGAGTGAACTTTCAATTAAGGCTAGTTATTAGATCGCTAAATGCGTAGCGTATAGTAACAACATGTGGAGTTTGAAATTTAAGATTTAGAATTTATGAAATTCATCATTATTAACTTAAAGCAGATGGTAGGGGGAATGATGACGTGCCCGATCTAGATCGCATGGTTCCGTCATCGTGGGCTGTCATGGTCCCCAGTCTACTTAGTCAGAGAAGGTAGTTGACCCAACCTGACCGAAGGATCCCTATTAGCATTCATGAGATTCCAAGTAATCTTTATAGACCTGAGGTAGTGTTTGTCTAAGGAGATAAGCTTAAGTCTACCTTAGATGATAGAAGGCTTTTTGCCCTATCAGGTGTACCTTATGATTCACCTCTCAAGGTACAGAGCCATTGGGGAGCATATGAGCTACAGTCGTGATCGTAATATAATGGTGTCATTCGACGACAACCACCTGATCAGAGGACTCTGGTCATAACTGCATCATATGTGGAGCATATTGACCAAACCACACAGACAGAGGACACATGCCATATCCTTACTGGTATGAGATTGATTGAAACTGAATATAGAAATACATTTGATTTGACATTGGCTCCTTTGTGAGCTAGAGTTTTCTTAATTTACCGCTTTCAGCAAACAATTACGGAATGTGGACTGAGTTTTAGCTTTAAGTTTTTAAATTGATGATTTTCATTTAGTCATTTATAATTTAGTGATTTGTCTGATTTGACATTTAGATTGACACTTAATTTAAGTTAATTTGATCTGAGATTATAATCACATTTTGATTAAAGTATCCCTTATGGTTGAAATCTCCATTCAACACAGCCATCATAGGGGTTTATGAGTTTGCTTGATCATTTAATTTATTGTTTCAGATCTTGTCGGCTCTATTAGTTTAATATTAGAGGATCAGATCTACTGTCATATGATGAAATTAGCTTCTCAGATATTTTAATAAGTTGAAAATTTTATAATAATTGAATTTTTAAGTTTTGTTAATCTGGACCCGGTCCTAAGACCAAACTGGATTGCAACCAGCGCAGCATCCTCAGACACTAAGTTTAAGCATTCAGCGTAGTGTTGGGGCCCATGCGGGTATTTAATAATTCAGATAATTTTATTTTAAAATCAATAGATTAATTTCATATTTTCACTTAATTTCAACTTAGCATGCATAGAGCACATTCAGATATTTATAGCTTCGATAATTTCATCAAATTAACGAAATCATTGACTTTGAAAATCATAATTAGAATGAAATTCTTTAATTTTTGGATTGAAAGAAGCTCCATAATTCATGGAGAATTTAATTTAGCATTGTGTCTTCTTGTACAAAGGATTGTAGATTCGGTGGCGTTCACTTCATTCATTTCAAAGCTTGCATAAGCTCTAAATCACTTGAATATGACATAAGTTTGCTTCAAGAGATGTGTAATCGATTCACATTCATTAAAATACTTGCACATGTCTTTCAACATTAAAGTATAGGTAATTAGCCATTCAACATAATATATTATATAAATTTTAAAGCATACGCATTGAAGCAAGAGCATTTACCGTGAAGTGCATGTCAAACTATGTGTTTGAGTCACTTACACATGCAATAATACAACAGGCTTGGACACGGATTAGCTCCATCATATATGAGAATATTTGCATGTATTTTTAAGCTATAAATTTAGATGATAGCTTGATTTCTGGTTTGCATGGAAATTGAACTCTCCAAAAATACTTCAATAAATCAATGGAATGTAATATTCAAGTTGATTCCTCCTCTTTTTGATGGTTCTTCATTTGGTTTGTCTCTTATTTTCATAACTTATTGATTAATATAGTTCTTTATTCTCATACCTTATCATATAATAGATTTCCACATTCATATGAAACATCCTTAGATATTTCAAGCTTGTGACTAGATCAACCTATGTAATGAATAGCAGTGCATTCTCTCTTTTTTGTTTGACCTTCAACTCCACAGAATTCCCTCATGCGAATGTTTATTTTAATCAGGCATTATTGTTAAGACTTCAAGTGCTTGAATTGGAGTTAGGTCTTAAGTTACGATGTGTGTAGGAGATTTATTTAAAGTCACTTATATTCAGGATCTTCTTAATGAGTTTTACTACTTTGTAACATGTCATTGAAGGGTCTTAATATTTCATAAAATATCGTTGAATATTTTAACTCACATATAAGCAAACTTATATCATGATTGTAGGTGTCTTCTCTCTATTGAACTTAACATTCAATCTTGCAGAATTCCTTCTACAAGCATTCATTTCAAGTACTCCCATTTGCAGATAGACTTTCAAGTCATTGCAAGCTTCATTGAAGTGTTTAAGATTGAATATTATTTGAATCTATTTTCATATGAGAATGAGCTTTCAACTATACTATAAGTTTTGTTCGTGCTGATATAAATGACATTAAACCCAATTAGAGTTCATTTTTTTATTCCACTTCAAGTCCTACTTTATTCAAAATTAAGTTTATATTTCTCACAAATACATTATGAGTCTAATATTGATCTCAAAATTCATTTATATTTGACTTGAGTGTTTTCGTTTGTATCAATATATGAAGCAACAAACTTCAAGCATTCATTTGGTGAAGTACTAAGGAAATGAACTCCTCTTTTACTTAATACATTCTCACATAATAATAATACATCTTGTGTCCATTTAAATTCAATTTTGTAAAATTTTTTAGGACTTCATGTCATATTTAAATTAATATCTAATTAATTTTTAATTTAAGTCCCAAAAATTTGACGAAATGTCGACAATATTTCGGCATAGGAGTGCCACATCTAATAGTTTTTTGGGCATGTCCGTCACGCCCTGATGAGGTGAAGATTGGTGTTTTGAGACACCTCAACTGATTTTCATCTCATCACGCCCAGATGAGTGTGATGAGGCCTTCAAACGTGCAAAAAGAAACCAATGCAATGCAATATATACACATTCAAGCAATTTTGCACATCCACCAACAACAACAATAATAATTTTGCAAGAGTTCGAATAGAAAGAATTGTATATGAGAGATTATCAGCTTGATTATTTGAGTTAGATGGGTGGGGGAAACACCAAAAATTGAGAAAACCTTGCCTGATGATGGAGTTCCCTCTTGGCTGTGGCAAAAAGAATTGGGCTCCAATCAAAGAGAGGCTCTGAGAATAGTGCGACTGCTAAATGGAATCCATCGATGATGGAGTTGTCTCTATGAAAAGAGTGGTTGAATAACATGGCGTTTATTTATAGTCAAAGGTTAGGTATGAGGAGGAGTGGCTATTGGTGCGTGAAGATGGAAGATCGTCGAGGTAGGAGATGATGGGAAAGAGAGGACGTCAGTTGTAGCTGCTTGAGTCGAATGTGGAGAATGGGGAGTGCTATGGTAGATGTTCGATTTCTGCGAGGTGGGAGGACGGGAGCAGGTCAGAAGAATTGGTGTTCTCGATGGCAGTGAACTTAAGCGCACCGTTGTACTTAGCCGCAATAGTGGAGGTCGTAGGTGGGTTGAGGATGACATCAATGTCGCTGATGATCTTAGTGATGAAACCCTGGACAAAGTTGAATTCGAAAGATGCCGCGGCAAAGGGTTAGTAGTGGGATATGCCATGAGGTCTACAACAATGATGGGTTGGATGGGGATGGTAGATGAGTCCATTTCTATTCGATAGAAGATGATCACAAGCATCTATAATAAAAGAGGTCTTAGCGGTCATCCGTTGAGGTTAGGTCATAGCAAGCAATGGATAACATAGAGAAGTTTGAAGTCTCCATGGATTGTATGAGGTGGTTTATTCACAATGAGTACGCACCCATGCAAAGAAATTAAATGTAGGAAAGGCTATGTGGAGGGAGAGTTATCAATAAAATTCTTTAGTTTAGGTATTGATAGGTATTTATAGGTAGGCTTCTCTTCTTCTTTTTTTGAGATAAAATAAATCTAATTTTTAGTTTTCACGATTGTATCACCACATTGATAAATTGGATATCAATTATAGGTTATTTCGATGTTTCAAATGCAACGACGCAGTTCATTTCAAGATCAGAGGCCATTTGGTTCGAGTTGTCAATCAAATCAAATTACATCTTTCGCTCAACCGCTCAACATTTGCATAAACTCATCCAAATTGAGCGCATATAGTCTCATTTGAAAGGTTTCAGTATTTCAATGCTAACGGCATGATCAATTTCAAGAACGAAGATTGTTTGGGCATCGTCGTAGCCTCCCGACTTCGATATGTGCATAAGCACTTCGATGACCTTCCTTCTTGATCGGTCGACTGTTGAATTGTGTAATATATATATTCTGATCAATTTTGATATTTTGAACCCGATGGCAAAGTTCGTTCATCGATTGAAGGTCATTCCAATAAATTTCAGTGATGCATAGTGCATTTCAACTCTGATTTGTGCATTGTTGCATCCGAAGTCCATCGAATTTATCTTGTAAGCTCGACTCAACTTATGTGGAATACATGGAAGCCAACAAATTCCCCCTAACAAATGTGATTTGAGCATTGAGTGAGTCATGTTTGTTGAAAACTAGTTGATCCTTCATGTCGACCATGAATTACTTCGACTTCAATGGGTTCACTGAAGATCTTCTTTCACCATTTGCTCTCTACTTTAATGGGTTCACTGAAGGTCTTTTGCTTTTGTGTCTTTGTTGATTTGGATTTTCTTCCGACCCTAGCTTCATGCTTGATCGAGTTGGATGGAGAGGTTGGTTTTTTTGCTTTGAGATTTAAAATTTCTTCTGTACTAGCTTTAAGCTTGACAGACTTGATGAAGAATTGACTTGATTTGTCCATATTGACTTGAGAGGAAGGATAAGAGGTTCTTCCACCATCTACTCTTTGCTTCAATGGGTTCTTTGAAGATCTCTTTCTAGTGTGTTATTGTAAATTTGAACTTCCTCCAACCCTAGCTTCGTGTTTGATCAGGTTCGATGGAGGAATTAGTTTATGTACTTTAAGATTTGAAATTCCTTCCACCTAGCTGTAAGCTTGATGGACTTGATGAATGATTGACCTGATTTATCCGTATTAACTTGTCAGGAAGTGTATGTATGTCTTCAGTCCTAAGCTTACTACTTTGACTGTCTTGTTGAAGAGTGCATAGAGATGATCCAGCCTTCCGGCTTATAATAAGTTTATAATGTCGAGTTATCGGCTTAGGAATGCGTGCTTTAATAGATTAAATAACTACAAAATTTCTTTAGTTTGGCCATCGACTTTGTATGAATTGTAAAATTGCTTCCTCGGTCATGTTCTTTCTTCTTTGACGGACTTGATGAGGAGATTAACTTTGATATGTGCTTTGTGCTTGATCATATCATTTGAGAATAGATTGAAATATCAACCTGCAGGCAATATAAAGATTGATTTAAGGTAGCTCTGAATTGAGAGTTTCCTTAGATTATCTTGGTATATCGATCAGGTAGAAAGATCTCTTGGATTCTGGTTACTTGTAGTCACTAAGTCGGATTGAGACAGCTATCATCATTATCCGACTTTTCTTATGGCTTGTTGAGTGAGGAGAGCATCTTCGATCATTTATGTTTATTAAGTTTGACCTTGTTTGACTACTTAAGTCGTGATGGGTTGGTGATTTGTTCATCAGACTAACGAACGGGGGCTCTTTCACTACGGCCATTTCTTATGGCTTATTGAGTGAGGAGAGCATCAACAACTCGACCATTTGTGGGCTTATTGAGTTTGACCTTTAGAACCCATTCCTGTCCTGGACTTGAAGATATAGAGGTTGATGTTTTTCCAATTCAGTTGATTGAAGCTTCCTAAATTGGGAGTTCGTCTGACTTGATCTCTGACATTTGACAAATCCTGGAGAGAAGTTTTTGACATTTAGGGCTATCTTTTCATATGTAGAAATATATTCTTTTTATTCCTGCAAGAACCTGCAACTTTAATAATAATAATTATAGATAAATTCAGGGATTTTGGTGTAAAGGTCGATGTCAACCTAAATCAGAATATATTTGAGGATCTCGTCTTATAGCACGATGTCAACTCAAATAAAAGTAACATAAAATAAAAATGCCCCTTGTCTTGCAAGAGAAATTTTAAAGCACTTTGAAAGAGCTCTAAAAAATTTAAGAAAATATATCAATATTTGAGTTGATATAATTGATCTTAAGAGGGTTTTAATATATAACATTGATTTCATCTATGTATAGAAATCTAAAAATGCCCCCTTGTGTAATAGGAGAATTTTTATGAATTTTTTTTATCTTGAGTAGGTATATTTATTTAGGGATCTCGGCATGAAGCACGATGTCAACCTAAATAGATATATAAAAAAAATTTTCCCTGTCTTGTAGTGGGATTTCTATAGTACCTCAAAAATATATTCATCATGTATAATATTTTTTTAGGTATCAACCATTAATTGGTGGCATTGGTCTTTCGCCATTTAGGCCAATGAGTTAGTACGCCCCTCCTTGATACATCTTCTCGAAGACAAAAGAGCCCTCCCAATTAGGCTCAAATTTGCCACCAATTCTTAGATTAGGAATAATTAATCTTCTCAACACCAAGACCAATTTCCTTCTTAGAATGTTTGAGGCCACACCGTATGACCAAAAGTCTTGGACATCTTTGCTCGATAAACCTCCAAATTTTGTTGAGCTTGCAATCTAACTTCATCAAGCGCATCGAGTTCCTCCATTCTCAAATGAGCATTTTGATCTTCTGTTAGATTATTTTAGATGGCTACTCGAAGTGAAGGCAACTCACTTTCAAACGGAAGGACTGCTTTGGTTTCAAATACTAATGAATAAAGAGTGATTTTAGTTAGCATCTTGTAGGTAGTTTGATACGCCCATAATGCCTCTATCAGTTTGGTATGTCATGCTCTCTTATTTTTAGTGATGATCTTCTTGAGCAGCTTAACTAATGTCTTGTTGAAGGCTTCTACCAAACCATTTTCCCTTGGATTATATATTGAAGAATATCAATCAATTTTATGTCAATCGATGAATCTATAAATCTTTGTACTTTTGAAAGCTATGCCATTATAAAAAATTATTCGACATGACACTCTAAATCTATAGACCACATTATGCTTGAAGAAGTTGATCACTTGATCAACAATAACTTCTTTAAATGGGGTAGCTTCAGCCCACTTAGAAAAATAATCATTCACTACTAGGATGAAGCGGTGACCAGCTGATGACGGTGGATCAATCGGTCTAATTACATCTATACCCCAACATTCAAATGACTAAGATGTTATTGTTGGGTGTAATGGATTTGGAGGTTGGTGAATTATATTCCTATGTATTTGACATTCATGACACCTCTTGGCACGATTAATACAACCTCTCACCATAGATGGCCAATAATAACCCATCCTTTTGAACTTTATTGACATCTTAGGACCTGACTGATGTGCACCACAAATTTCTTCATGAACTTCAACCATCACTGTGCTAACTTTATTTGTATTTAGGCATCGTAGCATGTGGTGTTTATTTTTAAGAGGCGGGACACCACGTAGATCTTAGGGTGTACTTATTGAAGTGATAGGGTACGACATTAAAGAATGATGTACTATCTTGAAAGATAAAAATCATCACCTTATAATGAACCTATTCACTTAATAAGGACTCATAAGGCATGATGGTTCTTCGAATATACCAGAGATCTTTCTCCTACTTTACATGAAAAAGTAAAGTCTGGTTTATTTTAAATCGGGTTTGTTAAGTTTCTTATGGAGGCAAGGCACCATAATTAATTACATCCTAAGGAATGGGAATTTCTTAAGAATACTCTCGATTAAAGTAGCAATTAGGGTCACCAAAGATTTCAAGGTTAAGACTATCAAAATATTGGCTGCTTTAGAAAATCAAATGGGATAGATCAAGGAGAAGACTTATTTTTGGAATCCAATGGGAGAAAGTAAGAAATACTCATGATATTAGGAAGCCTAGTGAGCAGTCCAATCTATCCTATAATTGGGCTTTATATTTTTGAAATTGAAGAGAGTTAATTATTTGAGTTGACATTTTATTAGATTGCTAGGGCTTATAATTCCATAATATAAGATTATAGAAATGCCTAAGAGGTGAGGATTTATTCTTGTAGCTCGAAGAAAATAGCTACCTCACATTCCTAAACTAAGGATCCTTGGTACAAAACAAAGGCACGACCTAAATCTAAAGCAAAAATGGGTATATGATTTACCTACTCAAGAGAGAATAAACCACCCTACTACTGGACTTATTACTTCCTGGAGTGGCAGCAAACTAACTCCTCCTATGCTTTAAATCCATATAGGCAAGTCTTATGCTTTGCAAGATAGCTAGAATGTTATTCATTTAGACAGAAGACTAAGTCCTTAAACTCACTCCCTAAGAGACTAGAGCATGAGTGGTATGATTCCATGATTTAATCTAATACAAATTTTATCAAATTTATTTGATTCTTTCAAACTCTTTATTTTGACATAGGCAATTGGATTTTTTTATGCCTAAATGCATGAGAATTTGATTATGGGCCAAATTAAGAGAGAAAGGGGTGTTCTTTCACCAAAGGCTCTCACAGGTTAAGCCTTTATTCTCTTGGAAAAGATGGAAGTCCCCTCTTAACAAGTGTGAAATAATATGACATGCATGATATTATACATTCATCCATCCAGCTAAGGGGTTGCTAAAAATTTTATTATCTTGATTTAATTCCTAGGCTTTTATGTGAGGTTATGAGTTATTTTAAATTTCATCCTAAGAGCCTACCGCATCCAGGCCACACATTCAAGCATCAATCATAAAAAAACTATGAAAAGCATGCTGTTCTAATGTGCAATCTAAACACAACATCAAACAATTTTATAGGCTACTGTAAAAGAATAAAAGGCCAGTGTGGTCGGTTCCACTGTACACCCCGATAAGAGAAAATAAGATGGGTAGCCGAGCTCTACCCTTATACAACCTGGATTACAAAAATAATAAATGCTACGGGGGTCTTCTTTTCTTCATTTCTTCCTTCTCTTTATTTTGATTTGATTTGCTCTAAAGGCATCACAAGGCATCCTAGAGACTAATCCTTCTGGCCACTGCTCATCCTAATCCCTCATAACATTAATCCTAATTCCTAATGCATAATTATATTAAAAATAGGAAAAGTAAATCTAGCTATACCTGCAAAATAAATGTTAGCTAAACACACCATACAACCAAAGCAATTATATGAATAATTTAGACTTAGCACCCCACACATGGGTAACTAAACCTACATATCTTAACGTGAGTTATGCTTAGGGGCAAAGCAACTTGCATAGCAAACACATTTATATTTTTATTACAGCGGGCCCTTAAGCATAACCCCCTACAGAAAATATGATTAGGCTAATAATGGCCTAACATCTAGTCTATGAAACATACACCCTAACGTCTAGTCTAAAATATTACATCACAAAAAAAATATAAAATCATACATACAATGCCCTAACTTAGTACTAGGAGTGGTGACTTAGTGTTCTAATGTGTGTGCTTAAGGCTTGTGTGGCAAGACTTTATTAGGCTTCTTTAGTTTAAGTTTTAAATGGAGTTTGGATTTATTTAAAATTTATCTTTGGGTAATTTCAATTTAAATGATTTAATGATTTATTTTATTATTTTTATTTCACTCTTATTTGGTTAAAATGATGTTTAGGTTTCCAAGAATGAAGAGTAGAATGAATTTCATTTGTGGATGGAACTCACCCTATTCTGCATCCTAATTCCTAAAGAATCTAACTAAGGTTCTTAAGTATCTTCATTAGCCCATTTGAATTTGTGTAAATTATTTGATTTGATTTAGAGCTTAGAATTTGAGTAGGTTTAAGTATTTGATTGATTGATTTTGATTTAGATATTTTGGTTTGATTACATCTTGATAATTCAGTATCCTTGATATCTAATGAAGTTTAAGTTTGTTTAAATTCATGTGTTTTTGATTGATTAATTAAATCTCGATAATTCAATATCCTTGATCTTTGATGAAGTTTAAGTTTGTTTAAGTTCATGTTCTTTTGATTGATTAATTTTGATTGGATGTTTTAGTTTAATTAAATCTTGATAATTCAATATCCTTAATATCTAATGAAGTTTAAGTTTGTTTAAGTTCATGTATTTTTGGTTGATTAATTTTAGATTAGATATTTGATCTAATTAAATCTTGATAATTCAATATCTTTTTAAATTAATATCTAATTCTTTTCTTTGATTATGGTTATGTGACTTAACTTTATGTTTTTTTAAATTGATTGTGGTTTATTTATTTGTAGTTTGGTCGTATTAGATTAATTTAGATTTTATTTTGATTTTAATTGGGTTTGATTCTTTGTAATTAGGATTTTATTTTTAATCACATCCATTTTTCATGTTTATCAAAGTTTGGTTTACATTTTAATTTCATACGTTAGATAGTTGATTAGTTTATCTTATTTAAGTAGGTTGAATGAGATTTGATTTGATTACATATTAAATTGATGAGTCTTTCTTAATTTAATTTAATTTGATTTAATTTGATTTGATTAGCTTTATTGGTCTATGGGTTTGCTTAGGTTCAATGTGGTTATTTTAATTAAGAAGTGTATTTATTTTAATTATACAAATATGTTTAATTTTCAATTTAATTTTATATTTGTTTAGGTCAATGATGTAATTAATGACTTCATAATTTAGGTTTAAGTTAGGTTTTGATTAGTTTTTAATTGCATTTATGTTTGATTCAGTTTAAGTTTAATATGATTAATTTGATTAACTTAATTAGTTTATTTAAGATGTGTGATCAAATTAATTGGTAGATTAATTAAGTGTTTGATTTGAATTAATTTTAATTTGATTTATAAAGTTAATTTGGTTTATTAAGATGGTGGATTAATTTATTAAGTTTGCATTAATTAGGTGTTTATTCAATCGGATTAGCTTAAAGGTAATTAGTTTAATTACGAAGTGCATTTAAGTTAATTATTTAATTAAATGAGGATTTATTTAATTTTTAATTTGGTTTTATATTTATTTAGATTAATGATGTAATTAATGACTTCATGATTCAGGTTTAATTTAGGTTCTGTTTAGTATTTAATTGCAGTTTGATTATATTTGATTAAGCTTAGGTTTAATATGAATAATTTGATTAACTTAATTAATTTTCTTGAGGGGTGTGATTAATTATTAAATTTAATTAGGGGTTTGATTTAAGCTTAATTTTAGCATTAGATTTAATGTAACTTGTTTAAATTAATTTGATTAAGTAAGATGATGGATTAATTCATTAAGTTTGCATTAAATAGATGTTTGATTAATTAAATTTGATTAAGGGTAATTAAAAATTTAAATTATTAGATTAATTAAGGGTTTGTTTAATTAGAGATCAATGACTTAATTTTCCACATGTGAGCGATTTGGTGTTTTACTTAAGTTTGATTTGATTAGAGGGTTATTATTACCATCATTGTTATTAAGTGAATTAATTATTTATTTCATTTCAATTAAGTTTGATTATTTATGATTAGAGTTTTATTTGATTTGATTCACTTATTATGTTTGTTTGATTTCATTAACATGTTTGATTTAGTTGTTAGGTTGAATTATTTAATGGTTAATTAATTATCTTATTCCAAATGGATGTGATTTAATCATATGTTAATTAAATTTACTTTAACTTTATTTGATTTACTTCGATTAGTATTAAATGATTATGTTGAATTGGTTTGTTAATCAATTTGATTTTTAGTTTATTTAATGATTAATTAGTTTTAGTTTATTTATACTCATTAAGGGTTTCATATGATTAAGATTCTATGCTTAGTGTAGGTTTAGTTATACCAGTTTCACCCATGTTAAAATTTCCTAGATTTGTTTAATTTTAAGTTTGATTTAAGATTTAATCATTTGATTGAGTTTTATTAACTTAAATAGGTTTAATTAAATTTAATTTAATTTCCTCCAAGAATTATATTTTTTCGATTTGAGGTTTGATTAATGATTGCTTAAGTGCTATTTCATTTGTGATTTTGATTTGATATTTAAATTATTTTTAGATTATATTTTAATTAACTCCTTAATTGATTAAACTCTACTATTAAGTGTTTGTTTGGGGTTCATTAGGATTCAGAAGATCACATTATTTTCTTAGGAGTCCTAAATGTCAATTGAAGTTATTTAAGCCATTTTGAAGATTTTTATAAAATTTTGAATTTTTATTTGATTTATTTTATTAAAATGGACAATTTGATCTTCAAAATTTAATTTCTCCCAATCCAAAAGTTTTTTTTTACTTGCAATTTTTATGGTAGGTGTGTTTTAGCCTTAATTTCAGTCCTTGAAAGTTTCAACTTAATCTAATTTATATTTTTGGTTTAATTAATGAAATTTAATTTTTATTAAAACTCAAATTAAGTTCAAAATACTTAGTAAAATTTGGGGATTTTGGGTTTGTTGGATTCCTCTCGGAAAGACGAATCCAACAAGCCCTTGTTTGCAAGAAATATCACGGCCGGCGTCAACCGTTGGGGAAGGAAAACAACCCCGGACCATCCAATCGCCAAATCGGCGGTTTTAGATCGTTCAATCCGAGGCCAAGATCGTGTGATGGGTGTGCGATCGAATCCAATTCTGAACCGCATGATGGACGATCCGGATCACATCGCTATCAGACCTAGATCGCGATCCACGCGATCGAGCCGATCCCACAAATCGTGGGATTGAATGGCGGCTGTAGCCCGCCAATATGAATAGTGTTTTCAGGCTTTTTTTAGGGAATAACGGAATTTCTAAGTGAAAACTTATCCAAATGGACCCATTTTCACAACTATTCGCACCAAAAAAATTCTATTTTCTAATTGAGATGATTTAAAGTAAAAATGAGAGATTATCTAGGGGAAATTCTTAAAATCGTAAGAAAATTAACACAAAATGTGAGAAATCCTAAGATAGTATAAAGTTTGGCAAAATTTTCCTCGCCGGGGATGGTTTCCGGCGACGGTGAAGATCCAAGCGAACTCCTAGGTATGTGAGGAATATTTGGAGTGATCTTTAACCCTTGCCTCCCTTCAGAACGTTGCCTTCTTCGATGTCTACCGTCGCTTCGCCGGAAAATCAATTATTTGTGTTTTTGAGCTCAAAACTGGCTCAAAGAGGTGGGGGATGGGCTCCTTCTTGCTTTGGGGAGCTTTTGGGGGCTAAATGATGGTGGGAGCAAGAGATCTAAAGCCTCATCTCCCCCTCCTTTTATAATGGCCAAAAATCCATTATTTTTTAAATCTTTTGGCTCCAAATTGATTGCCATCTTGCTTGGGGTGGTTGGGGTGGATGATGGATTGATTGAGGACTTTGGATTTTTGCTCCAAAATCCTCTCTTGCTGTCATATGATCAGCCCTATTCAATGTAAATATTGGGGAGGAGTTAAGTGCATGTGATGGGGGAGAATTAAATGAGGTTGAATGGAATCCTATGTGGGGGAGGATCAATAAGGGATTTAAATGGGTTGGGTTAGTTTTGGACTGATCCCATATGGGTTAGGGTCGGTTTTGGATAGCCCCCAATGGGTCTTGGCTTGGTTTCAAGGGGTTTGACCCAATTTGGGTCATATGGGTCATATTGGGTCAAATTGACCCATTTGACCAAAAATTGGCCAAATTAGCTTGGGTTATGGGTTGATTCATGTTCAATTGGCTAATTGAAGATGAATGTGGTCTTTAGTTTAAATTAATTTGGATTTAATTTGTATTTAGGCTAAATTAACCCTTTAGGCTAATTTGGGCTAGGTTGGGTCAAGTTGACCAATTGGACTCGATTGATCAAATTAGATTTAATTATGACTTTGGTCAAGTTCAATAATCAATTTGGAATGAACTTGAGCCATTGGTTGCAATCAATTTGGGTTAGATCATAATTTGACCTGATTTGGTCCTTTAGGCCAATTTGGGTCAATTTGGATCAAATGGTCAATTGGGCTTGGTTTGTCCTAATTGATTGCAATTAATCATCCTAGGGTGATCAATACTCATGGTAGAAGGTTTTAGTGAGCTTGATTCAATCCGATTTGGGTTGGATTGGAAGTTGGCTCAAATGGGTCCTTAAGGTCACTTTGGGTCAAGTGGACCTAAGTGGGGCAATTGGTTTGGTTTTGGTTTGATTCAAGTTTAGTTGAACTTATATATGAGCTCTAGATTGAAATATAAATTCAATGACAATTAATTTGGAGTCTAAGGGATTTTTAGCTCATTTAAAATTTTCAAGTCAAAAGGGCTAGGTTGGGTTTGACTTGGGTTGGTTTCGATTTGATTTGATGATTATAGATTTCATTTATATTTGGGTAGATAATTGAATGAATGATTGATTCACTTTTGATTTGATCTGATAGAATTTGGCTAAGTCTAAAGAGTTGGCTTAAAGGGTGTAGATTGAGTTTTGATTTGATTTTCGATATAGTTTTGGTCATTTGAATTTGGATTTCATTTATATTTGTGAATATAAATGAAAGAATAATTGATTTATAAAGAGATCAATTGAGTTTGATTTGATCTAAGGGAATTTTGGCTAAGCTTATGAATGTGGTTCATATGGCTTAGGAAGGATTTTAGGATTTGAATTTGATTTTGGGTTTCAATCACTTGGAGTCAAATTTTAAATTAGATCTAGAATTTGAATTTGAATTTGAGATTTGGTTTAAGAATTGAATCTATGTTTGATTTGAGAAAGTGTATATAGATTGAGTTTAGGCTATGCGATAGGTAAATTCTTTAAGTCCCAAGGCATAGCCTAATCTTATGATTAATACTTCTAAGTCTCTAGGCTTAGGTTAAGTATTCACTTAATCACTAGATATGTCTTATGACTAAAGAAATCTTAGTGTCTAGAAGATTCTTAAGTCTAAGAGGATGGGGTTGAGAGATCACTCCAAAAGTGAGGTCAACATAACCACATTTGTTCAAAGGATCTAGGATATAAAGTATTGTTGACGAAAGCAAAGCGCAATATTCACTTCTCGATTTGAGCTGTCAGTGATTTATTATTTGGTAATTTTTCTTCTTTAAAGTAGTCGATGAAGGAACGCTTTCAATCATGTGGCTCTTCTAATATAAAGGCTTCCCATTGCATTTTAAAAGTAATGTCATGCTTAGCACTTCTAGGTATAATTCCATATTGATTTTGAGAAGTATGAGAAGCAACTTGAGTCGAATCCTCCTGTGTCGAATTTGATAACCCCTCTACCTGCGGGGACTGATACTTTGTTGTCTCTAAAACTCATCTAGTAAATATCCCAATCATGACATAATTGTTATTCATAGTTTTCATCTCCTTAGTTAATTTTACTAAGGAATCGGCTCTACTATTCTCGGATCGAGAGACTCACATTAATGTGACATTTGGTATTTACTTCATAAGCTCAAGAACTCGCTTCTGATAGAAAGTTACTTAAGCTTGTTAATTTTATAGATGCTAAGTACTTGATTTATATTAAGTTGAGAATCGCTGAAAATATGCAAATTTTGAATGCATATGAAAATAACTTCTACAAGACCTGCTACCAATGCTTCATACTCAGCTTCATTATTAATTCTTGGTTCGATCAACCCATATGATCATCTTATTATTCCTCCTTTTTAGGTTATAAAGATGATGCCAATTCTTGCTCTTGCCCTTGGAAAATTTTGAGGTTTGACTTGTTTGATTGATGAGGCTCCATTAAAGTACATTTCTCAAATTTGTGATTGGTTTCTTTCATGAATGAGCATAATTTGCTTACCATGAAAATCGCCATTTAGAGAAGAGTCCACAGGATGGGATGTGCAGCAAGAAAATCTACTAAGATTTGCCTCTTTACTGTATTCTGCGGAATGTATGTGATATAAAATTATAAAAATAATACTGCCCATCTTGCTAAGCGATCTATCAACGCTAGTCTTATCATCAAGTACTTCAGTAGATCGATTCTTAAAATGAGACTAATCTTATGAGATAACATATAATAACAGAGCTTTTGGACTGCAAAGATCAATGCCAAATAGTGCTTCTGTTTTGGAGAGTCTCAATTCTATTCCTATCAACCTCTAACTGATATAATAAAAGACATTCTCTTTGCTTTCTTCATTGTGTTATGCCAATAATGTTCTGAGGAATTCTTCTAATGCAGCTATCTATAGAATGAGGGACTTCCTAGGAGTAAGCACTGTAAGGATTGGTGGATTTAACAAATAACTTTTAATGCTATTGAAGGCTTCTTGGTACTCCTTGTCCCATCTAAATGGAGCATTCTTTTTCATTAACTTTATAAATGGTTGACATCATCTTGATAGTTTTGATATAAATCATATGATGTAAGCAAGCTATCCTTGCAAAGAACAGAGTTGATGCAAACTCTTTGGCAGAGGCATCTCCACAATTACCTTGATTTTAGTAGAATCGATCTCAATTCCTCTATGATGTACAATGTACCCAAGAAATTTTCCAGAGGACACCTGGAATGCACATTTTAAGGGATTCATCTTGAGATCATATTTTTTGATTCTTTCAAACACAATTCTCAAGTCTTCAAAGTGATTTTCATGATTTAAGCTCTTAACCACTAAATCATCAGCATAACATTTCACCTTATGGTGAATCAACTCATCAAAAATATGTGACATGGCTCTTTAGTATGTAGCTCCAACATTCTTCGAACCAAAAAGCATGAATGTGTAGCAATAGATGCCAATAGGTGTTCTGAATGATGTATGTCTTTCATCTTCAAGTGCCATCTTGATCTAATTATATCCCGATGATCCATCCATAAAAGAAAGCATATCATAGTTATATGTATTATCAACTAACAATTCTGATATAGGAAGCGAGAAGTCATCTTTTGGGCAGGCTTTATTAAGATCTCGAAAGTCGATACAAATATAAATCTGACCATTTTTCTTTTTCACAGGCACTATATTAGCTAAACAATCGGGATACTTTTCTTCACATATGAATCCTGTTGTAATTAGCTATTTAGTTTCAATGATCATCTGTTCTTCAAGTTCTAACCTCATTCGCCTCGGAGTTTGCTTAATAGATGTTGTCTCTGGCTTGATTACCAATTTATGAACTGCTACATCAGGGGATAAGCTTGTCATTTCAACATATGTCCAAGCAAAGCAATCTCTGAATTCACAAAGTAGCACTTTTAGCTCTTCAACTTTCTCTCCAGGTAAAAGGGTACTGACAAAAGTTGGACGGGAATCATTTTTAGCTCCTATGTTGTTTTCTTTGAGTTCATCCATAGTAGCTGTTTGTCCACCATCTTCAAGTTCTTCAGGTGCAGGCTTCGCTTCTACTTCTTCATTATTTGTAAGAATAATTTTATAGAGATCATCTTCTTCATCACTATTAGTTTCGATCTCAACTTCTATTATATTATAACAAACTTTATTTTGATGAGATTTGTGGATAAACCTAAGACCTTTAGTGATAAACTTATCACTTCTTCGTGATGCTTGAGAACTTCTTTTGCTCCACATCCTCTTAAAGATTTGAGTTCTATGTTTAGTAGTTCCAATATGAAGCTTATGCATCATTCTTCATAATTTTGATGGAAAGTAAATTAGTATTCTTGTTGGCACCCTCTCATCAGAATCTTCATGTTGAGTAGGTCAATCAAAATTGTGAGGTTGTGACTCTTCAGATTTATAAAATAAAGTTTTCATTCTGTCACTCTCACTCAATAGCGACACATAGAATATTATCAATTCTTCAATGTTATGAACTTCTAGTGGAGTGATTTCTTTGAAGTACTACTGAGGGATGGGTATAATTTTGAGAGAGTCATCTGACACTGTCAAGTGAGCAATCCTTCTTGATGCGACCTCTGCAACCATTTTTATAAGTAGATTAAAAGTCGTAGTCTGAATGAGAATCAGTTATTTTATACTTTGCCTTTCTTGAAAGCTTATAAGTTTCCTTGGGTTCGACAGGAATATTTTCTTCTTCTTGTGTGCCACTTCCCAAATGAAGAACTGATCTTCTTAATTTAGATGTATAATCAAGTGCTTTAGGGAGAGTCAACATTATCTTTTTTTCTTCCTTTTTGCTTCTGCTCTTTCACCTTCTGAAGTTATTTATTTAATTCCGAAGTGGATGTACTGCCTCATGAGGCTTTGTTGGCTTAGGCTCTTTAGGGATGAAATATTTTGCATCTTCATAAATCTTTGCTTCATGGACAGAGAATGGTTATAGGTTGCTAAGAATTCTATACTCTTCTCCATCTTTTAGGTACTTCATACCTGCTTGATGCATAGTTGATGGGACCATGCCATACTTATGCATCCATGGTTTCTGCTCTAAATGATGTATCCTTGATTATTATGAAACTTATCCCTCCCAAGTAATGTCAGAATGCTTTTGGACTTATAAGATTGATAGAAGAACTTAGATCAATCGGTATTCAATTGATCAAGATGTTATCACTCTCTGTTATAACATATAAAAGACGATTATGATATTCTATTCCCAACATAAGATCACCTTCAAAAAGTGTGATTACTGGGAGATCTTGAGTTTGCAATGATTCAGTCATACATTTTTTAGCAAAGTAAGCTTCATAACTCTCCAGATCTTTGAGAGCTTATATTAGAGTTTCTCAGAGATCTTTTGACATTAAAGAGCTTCATACACACTTAATTATGCAGGGATCTTTATCAGATATGATAAAATATTAGAATCTATCTTTTTGCTTGATTTAAGCTTTATTCTAGGATTTTTGGGAATGATAACTTTGTTGACTTCAATTTGTTTTCCTTTATCTTTATTTGAATTCCCCTTCTTTGATGATGGTGGTAAGACTTTACCACTTCTCAACTGAACTTGAATCACCTTGTCTTGTTCAGATTCCTCGGAAATAATTTCTTCAAATTCACTTTTAATTCTAGAGGATTGACTAAAAGAGTTACTCACATTTCAACTTCATACATTTCATATGTGATGTTGTTGATGAGTCTGACTCTTCTCCATCTGGAAAACATAAATCTTCATCTGAACTATTATCTTTTGTTGAGTCATTAAACAAAATTTAGATGTTAATTCCTCAGACTTTTATTTCTTTTGTGAGAAGAATTTTGTTAGGTTGGTCGAGTCTGTCTGACTACCATTGTCATTTTAGAGTAACTGATGCTAAAGAATGGCTGACATCACATAAATGATTCAGCATGTCTCTACTGGGCAAAATTTAGCATTATCTTCTTCATCCAACTTAACAATATAGAGTTTAGGCATACATTCTGTAAGCCTAACTGGCTGTCTGGTTGGCTAATGATTCTCCTCTAAATTGTCAATAATCTTTTGAGTTGTAGTGCTCTTTGTGATCTTCTTTTTCTTTATTTTATTTAGTTTAATTGGCTTCTTTGAGAGATCTTGTAAAATTTATGCCAGTTGTTTTTCTCTTTGGAATGAGTTGGCAGTGTTGTGGTGCCTCTGAGTCGATGATGTGGAGGTTGACACATACAATCTCAGCACCATTTTTCAAATCAATCACTGGTTCAAGATGCGATTTCCAACTGACACAAGGAACTCCTTCACAACATATTTATAGTCCTTTTAGAGACTACAGTTTCTCATTCTTCAATCTGAACTGATTTTTTATTCTTTTTGTCTTTAATGGATGATATGGAAGAGGACCTAATCGTCCTTATAGACTCGCTTTTCAGGTTGACTAGAACACTATCGGATAATAAAAATTTACCTCATCGATACTTCTTTTCTATCCAATCTTTGAAGATAACAATCTTCAATAGGATGGCTGATCACCCAATGATAGAGACAGAAATTTGGATTTTTGACTTGATCAGTTTCTTCAGGCCTTTTACTTTTTGATAATTGTAGACCAACTTTGACTGCTTCCCAAAATAATTTAGCCACACTGTCCCTTCTAAAGAAATATTTTTTGTTCATCTTTTTCTTAAAAGATGGCTGCAATTGCTCATCATCTCTTATTGCTTATTTTGGATACTCTCCAACACCTGGAAAAGTCTGAGATTTATCATTACCTCTTAATACCAATTTTGGCTATGGATTAGGATGAATAAGTTTCTTTCCCTTATCATCATTGTACATTGGCTATTTTCATTTATCTATATTATAGATTACTCATTTTTCACCCCTTGAGCTATAGGAAGTGGCATGAGTTTCATTTCTTCTTGAGTCTGAAGGCTTTTTTTTTTTTATTTATCTGTATAGATTTCAGACTTAGGGCGATTTGACTTTTCAAATTTGGCCACCCTATCAAGCAAGTCCTAGAATGTTATCATTGATGCTATACATAAAAATGGTGCTATTTTATCATCCATATTGCCCATTAATAGTTTGATTGCATATTTTTCCTCCAATTATTTCTCATATTTCATGCTCAGGTTACACCAATGAGTTATGAATTTTATCACTGACTCATCTTTTCTCTTTTTTAGCAAGGCAAGTTGAGCGATCATTATTTTCTCGGTTGCACTGGCAAACCTTTTCATGAATATTGTCTCTAGCTTAGTGAAGGTTTTGACCGAACCATTCGATAATTCTGTGTACCACTCGAAAGTAGTTGAGGTCAGGCTACTGACGAACTAGCGGAAAAGCAGTGTATCATTTCCTCCTGTGTTATCGCAAGTTTCCTTGAATTAGGCTAGATGTTATTTTGGATTACCATGCATGCTAAAAATATTAAATTATGGTACTGAGTAACCTTTCGGGTATGACACTTGATCAAATTCGGCTAGGTAAGGGCGACTTTTACTCACTAGCTTTTCAACATGCTCTGAAGCTATAACAGCTTGTATAGTTTCATTAATTATTGATTCTTTTGAGCAGCTGTTATTGTTCTCGGTGCACTAGCCACATTCTGAATTATAGGTTGAAGAGCTAGTTGATTAACTTCACTCCTCCCTTCAGGTGTAGCATGTATTGTAGGAGCTTGAGGTATTAGAGCGACTAGTGGTATAGAAGTTAAATTATTAGCTACCTTTTAATTAGCAGATAAAATATGTACTACATTTGATGTGATATTCTTCTCCAACATATCCATCATAATATTCATTTGTGCCATCATGTCATTCATTTTGGTACCAAGTTATGAAATTTTCTTATCTTTGGTTTCCATTTGACATTGCATTTGTTCTTGCTATCAACAGCAAGGACGCGTCAACCAACATAGGCTCTTCAATTTCTTTATTCTGCCCCTGCTCATCATCAGGGGAAGAACTTGATTGTCCTTCTCCTTGTACATTTGCAGGGACAGTTGTTGCTGGGGCTAAATGACGATGCTAATTGTAAAAATGTGTACCAGGTTGATCATTTCCAAGTTCAATCATATACATAGCTTAAACTCCCATGACCTCCCTTTCATTTTGATCTTCTTCTTCTTCCTCATCAGCAAAGATTGCAGATCCATCTTCTACTCTCTTTTGTGATGACTTTCTTTCATAAACATCGAATTTAGGTTCAAGCAGATTAGATTCATGTTACAGATGATGTTGAGCCGAAAGTTCATCTATATGTCTCATCATATAAATAACTTCTACTATCATAGTGTCTTGTTCATCATCTTCTTCTAGCACATGAATTTTTGATCGACACTTCTAATGGATCTCTGGTTCATTCTGAGGAAGAGATATTTCTTCCATTGGGGACGATCAGAATCAACTTTCTCCTACGGGGGTGAATCTGATTGATGATGGGATCCCCTAGAGGATTCTTTAGGGTGTCGACCATCATATCTTTTATCAGTGATGTCCTTTACTTTAAGTATCCACTTCTGATGAGTTATTTTTGAGGTGGATTTTTGAATATGTGCATTAGATGTCACACCTCTTTCTTTTTTTAGAATTTTATTACGGGGCCTTAGCCTCCATATCTACTTGCCATTTCACCGATACCTTTCGACAGCGAATTCTTGGACAAGCGGTCCAAGTGTCACGCTCTAATGCTCACCGTGTGAAGCATACTTAGCTTGATGATTAGTTTCCATAAGAGATGGCAACCTTCTTGGCCGAATCTTAGTATCTTTGATCATCACAAGCCTCTAAAATTTTCTTTTCATTAAAAATCTTTTCTTAGATACTTTAAGAATATTGTGTATTCTAGCGGACAATGTTTCAGGTTGTCTCCTCTACGGTGGTGGAGCTTGACGTTGTCGAGTCCAGAAAGACTACATCATGTCACTAGTAGAGCTATTCTTTTTTACCCATTTTAAATTATGAAAGTGTTATAGGTAGTAATACTCGCTTATGGTGGTAATATTGGTTGTTCACTGGGTTATTTAAATGGGATCTGCAGAGCCCTCAGCTCAACATTTTTTTTTTTTTCTTTCCTTTCTAGTTAGTTTACTTCTTGATGAGGAAGCCTCAAAATCATGTCTCCCAAGTACAAGGGTTTCATTTGGTGAAGAAGCTGTACCATGAAGCATCAAAGATACAGTTTGCCACTAATGATTCTTTTCATCATGGGGGCTTCAGATTGCCATAGGCTTTCAAAAACTGAAGTTCTCTATCGAGAGAACTACTTAGCAGTGGTTGGTTGCTGAATTGGTTGGAGAAAATGACGAGTAAGAGCTTCAGTAAACTGAGGCCTTCCGGCATGACCATGGATGAGTGCACCAAAAGTGAGTACTTCAGGAGTTGCAGCTATAATTGCTAAGAAATCTATATCACCAAATTGAATGGTAGCTCTAACATCTCCTGTGTTGATGATGGAGGTACTAAGTAGATGTTTACACCACACCCTAGTTGAAAAATGAAAGGAATATGCTGTAGATCCATTCTGCATAAGTGAAGAATGGAGATTAGTAATTAGTAATTATTATTTTACCCCGTACTTTCAAAATGCAGAGGTACCACCAAACAAAATAATAGTGTAATCAAAATATACTCCACAGAATAATTCATTAAATATAGAGTCTCATACATTAGTAATTTGAATTTATTACACATTTAAATCACCCTTTTCTATTTTGAATTTTTAAATATTTTGTTGCTACTATAACATATATATGATTAGCCAAAGATGAAAAGAGAAACTAATCCCTAGCAGAGTCACCAGAAATCTATGGGCTCCAAAAATTTGCCACCGACCTCTCAACATTGAGAGTATGATTTATGCATCAGTGAAATTTTTAGAAGGTAAATGAGATAGTCGATAAGTCGCTACCCAGAGATTTCACACCCATTTGGTGAGGACTTTAGATCTGGTTCTAGGTTTCTTATAGGCGCAATCACCTATAGTTAATTACCCTTCTCAATGTTGAGATACAACTTTCAATTAAGGCTAGTCGTTAGATTGTTAAACACATAGCGTAAGGTTTACAATTTATGAAATTCATCATTATTAGCTTAAAAAAGATGGTTAGGGGAATGATGATGTGTCCGATCTAGATCTCATAGTTTCATCATCCCAAGATGTGGGTTCCTAGTGGGAGAGATGAACAACTTGACCGAAGGATCCCTGTCAACAACCATGGGTTGCATCATCCAAGTAATCCTTGTAGACCTGGGGTGGTGTTTGTCTAAGGAGATAAGCTTAAGTATATCTTAACTAATAGAGAGTTTTTTCCCTTATCAAGTGTACCCTATGATTCACCTCTCAAGGTAAAGAGCCATTTGGGAGCATACGGGTAGCAGTTGTGACCATAATATAATAGTGTCATTTGGCGGCAACCCCCCGATCAAAGGACTCTGGTCGTAACTGCATCATGTATCCTTACTAGCATGAGATTGATTGAGAGTGAAAATATAAATACATTTGATTTGAAATTGGCTCCTTTGTGAGCTAAAGTTTTCTTAATTTATCACCTTCAGCAAATAATTGTGGAATGTGGATTGAGTTTTAGCTTTAAGTTTTTAAATTGATGATTTTCATTTAGTCATTTATAACTTAGTGATTTGTCTGATTTTACATTTGAGTTCATACTTGATTTAAGTTAATTTGATTGTAATCACATTTTGGAGGAAGTATCCCATTGAAATCTCCAAATTTTATGAGTTTTAATTTACATTTGTTTGATTGATCATTTTAGTTTAATAGAGGATCAATCTATTTTAATGATAGTTTTATATATTTTAATTAAAATTTTATAATAATTAGATTTTTAGGTTTTGTTAACCCGGACCCGGTCCTAAGACTAAACCAGAAGCAACCCGCGCAGCATCCTCATAAACTAAGTTTAAGCATTCAGCGTAGTGTCTGGGCCCATGTGGGTATTTAATAAATCTGTTAAATTTATTTCAAAATCAAGAGATTAATTTCAAATTTTTCACTTAATTCCAACTTAACCGGCTCAGCCTTTTTAGACATTAAAATTTACACTCTAAATTTTTATGTCTGAGTACATGAAGGTATCTATAGCTTAGATAGTTTCATCTAATTAATGAAATGATTGAATTTGAAAATCATAATTAGAATGAATTTTTTTAATTTTTGGATTGAGAGAAGCTCCATAATTCATGGAGAATTTAATTTAGCATCACATTATGTCTACTTGTATGAAGGGTTGCAGATTCGGTGATATTCATTTCATTCATTTAAAAGCTTGTATAAGCTCTAAGCCACTTGAATATGACATAAGTTTGCTTCAAGAGATGTGTAATAGATTCACATTCATTAAAATACTTGCACATGTCTTTCAACATTTAAGTTCAACTAATTAGCCATTCAACATAATATATCATATAAATTTTAAAGCATACGCATTGAAGCAAGAGCATCTACCGTGGAGTGCATGTCAAACTATATGTTTGAGTCACTTACAAATGCATTAATACAAAAGGCTTTGACACGGATTAGCTCCATCATATATGAGAATATTTGCATGTATTTCGAAGCTATAAATTTAGACGATAGCTTGATTTCTGGTTTGCATGGAAATTGAACCCCTTAAAAATACTTCAATGAATCAATGAAATATAATATTCAAGTTAATTCCTCCTCTTTTTGAAGGTTCTTCATTTAGTTTGTCTCTTATTTTCATAACTTTTTGATTAATAAGGTTCTTTATTCTCATACCTTATCATATAATAGATTTCCACATTCTTATGAAACAATCTTAGATATTTCAAGCTTGTAACTAGATCAACCTATGCTATGAATAGAGGTGCATTCTCTCTTTTCAATTTGACCTTCAACTCCACAGAATTCCCTCATGCGAATGTTTATTTTAATCAGGCATTACTGTTAAGATTTAAAGTGCTTGAATTGGAGTTAGGTCTTATGTTATGATGTGTGCAGGAGATTTATTTAAAGTCTCTCATATTCATGATCTTCTTAATGAGTTTTACTACTTTGTAACATGTCACTAAAGGGTCTTAATATTTCATGAAATATCATTGAATATTTTAACTCACATACAAGCAAACTGATATCATGATTGTAGGTGTCTTCTCTCTGTTGAACTTAACGCTCAATCTTGCAGAATTCCTTTTATAAGCAACCATTTCAAGTACTCTCATTTGCAGATAGACTTTCAAGTCATTGCAAGCTTCATTGAAGTGTTTAACATTGAGTATTATTTGAATTTGTCTTCATATGAGAATGAGCTTTCGATTATACTTTAAAATTTGTTCGTGCTAATATAAATGACATTAAACCTATTTAGAGTTCATTTTTTTTATTCCACTTCAAGTCCTATTTTATTCAAAAATAAGTTTATATTTCTCACAAATACTGTTTGAGTCTAATATTGATCTCAAATTTCATTTATATTTGATTTGAGTGTTTTGTTTGTCTCAATATATGAAGCAACAAACTTCAAGTATTCATTTGGTGATGAACTAAGCAAATGAACCTCTTTTTTTACTTAGTACATTCTCACATAATAATAATACTTCTTGTGTCCATTTAAATTCAATTTTGTAAAAATTTGTAGGACTTCAGGTTTCATATTTAAATTAATATCTAATTAATTTTTAATTTAAGTCCCAAAAATTTGATAAAATGTCGACATAGGAGTGTCACATCTAATAGTTTTTTTTTTGATCTCTCCACTGATGCAACTACAAATATTTAGACACTTAGCATTTTATATATTTGTATGAGGTTGAGAAAGGAGGATTATCCGCATACTACACAAAATGAAGGAACCACGAATGGGTCTGGGGTTTGGCTGAGGGAGGTAGAAGTTTGCCTTTAGAGGAAGGGGAAGAAGGTGGAAAAAGGAGGGAAATTTGATTTGGGATGAGAGAGGGCTTGGTAGCAATGATGGGGAGAGAAGATGGAGGATGGGCTGAAAGAATGAGAGGAGATGGTGAAGGGATTTCGAGATGGGGATGGAAAGCGTGCAAGTTGGTGTTTCGCGAGGACCGCAAGAGAGTGGGAAGGGAGGGGATGGATCTTAGTGATGAGGAAGCGACAAAGCGGCGGGAGGGCCGAGTGGATTTGCCGAAGTCGCAACGATGGTGACGGCAGATGAGTCCACTTCTTCACGTAAGCATAGGGGTAGCGTGAATGGTAGGGTCATGGCGCAAGTACGAAAAGCGAGTCTCTATGGAGGTGTGCGCTAGCATGCGATTGCTATTTGATCCAAAGGAAATTGAATGAAGGAAAGGGGGTTGCGGCTGTGGAGGGAGAGTTATGAATAGAATTCTTTAGGTTTAGGTATTGATAGGTATTTATAGGTAGGCTTCTCAACTTTTTTTTTATTTGAGATAAACTAAACCTAATTTTGAGTTTTTTGATTGTATCACCATACATAAATTGGATATCAATTTTAGATTATTCCGATGTTCCGGATGCAACAACGCAGTCCGTTTCGCGATCGGAGGCCGTTTGGTTCGAGTTAGTGTCGAATGAGGTCAATTTTAGTTCAAAATTGTACGCTATCGCTTCCGACCGCTCGACATTCGCGTAGACTCATCCGAATTGAGTGCAGATAATCTCATTTGATATGTTTCGATGTTTTGACACTAACAGCACGATCAATTCCATGAACGGAGGTCATTTGGGCATCATCGCAGCCTCCCGACTTTGATATGCGCGTAAGTGCTTCGATGACTCTCATTCTTGATCGGTCAACCGTCGAATTATATAATATCTATATTCTGATCAATTTCGATGTTTTGAACGCGATGGCGAAGTCCGTTCGTTGATCGGAGGTCATTTCGATTAATTTCAGTGATGTATAGTGTATTTTAGTTCCGATTTGTGCGTTGTTGTATCCGTAGTCTATCGAATTTATCTTGTATGCTTGACTCGACTTATGTGGCATACATGGAGGTCAACAGTTATTTATACAAATTTAGGATTAATTCACACTACATATTACTTGCTGACTAAAATATTCTCAACCTTTTATTCCTCACCTATCAAATCCGTTACACACATGTAACATATGAATTACATAATATTTGAATTTTTCGTATGCTATTTGTCAATATTTATATACATGTATTTTTATAATCAAATTTATTTTAAACTGATTATTAAGATCATATTCCTAAACTAATATCTATAAGATCAGTTTAAGAGAGGGTGTTAAAAACAAAGTTATTCCATGGCCATTAATTTATAATAAAAAAAAAGGATTTTAATAAGAGAAAACATGTCCTTTGGACCTTGTTGAGTCTTTTTAGTTGTCTGATTCACCATTAAAGTTAGTCGCAAACAGTTAATAAAGTTAAAATGATTGTTCTATCTACGAGGTCAAGCTTATATGAGTGAATATTTTAATCAATCAAATTAATCAAAAGCCCTTTTTAATCTTTCATTTACATAATGCCCCATCAGCATGACACATTGAGCTTTAACCTTCATTTGTCTCACTCATTATAGCATTCTAAATATTTTTATCAGAATATTTTATTTATTTCAAAAATAAATTTAATAACTATGAATTACGTGAGAATGATTTTATATTAATTGAATTTGATTTAAGAAATATATATTTTATAAATTTTTATTAATTATATAATATACTCATTGAGCTTTTAAGTCATTCTATTCTTTTATATTTATAAATCAACTGCTTTTAATCTTAATTATTATTATTTTTTTAAAATTGGCCATCAAATATTGAAATTCATAATAAAAGTCAAATCTATATTTTTTATTTTTATAAAATTCTTCATTATTTGATTGTGGGACTTGAAAATATATGCATTCGATAGTTCCAAAAAAAAAAAAAAGAATGATTAATCTATAAATACAAATATTTTAGATCATTATTTTGTAAAATCTTCTTTTTTTTTTATTGTTTTTTAAGGCTAGACTCTTATTTTGAAATTAATCATTTATACACAGAATTGAAACGAGATACACCATCCTCAAAACTTTTTTTGCACACTTCTCCACTCACAATCTTTTTTACAAGAAAAATACAAAAAGAAACTCCTGTTAAATAAATAATATACAATTAATGTCTTTTTTTCATTTAATATCAAAATTAGTTCAAACGATGAGTACAAATGTAGCTAAAAGGTATTCTTAAAAAAATTATTTTTTTAGTTCACAAAACTAAATATCGATGCTACCGAAGAGTGCAATTAGATATCTTAATTTATAGTTAACTCTATTCCTCATTTTTGGTGCGTTTAGAACAATTTTTTTAAAAACAAAGTTGTATTTGGTGATAAATTTTTTGGCTATTTTTTAAAAAATTTTATGATAAAAAATTATTTTTGAAAATTAGAACGATTAAAATATGATGATTATCAAAAATTATTATTTAAAATTTTTAAAATAAAAAATATTTATAACTCACGTAATAATTTTTTAAAAAAACTATTTTTTCTAAAATAATTTTTCAAAAAAAATTGCAGCTGGCCTAACAGACCTTTAGAAGTATTCATTTGAACCGGCACTAACTTTTTTATGATTAAGGACTATTTATTAGTTTTTTTTTAATATTTAATTGCAACAAATTACACATAAATGATCAGTCCAATGGAAGGAAAACAATATGGAGAATCCCTACTAACTTGGTTCTTTCATTCTTGGTCAAGAGCTCATTTGTAACCACACGATCTCTATGAAATTATTGATTCTTATAACACATAGTAGGATTTACTAGTGATTTGAATCATATTCAACTAACAAAAAAAAACTAAGTCCTCCCCACCTAAATTGAAGGACCAGCATTAAATAGGCAATCCTCTACTATATGTCAGTCAATATATTACACCTTATTTTGAAGGCTCTCTATGCTAAGCTATCAACAACTCTCAATATATTACAACTTAGAATTGCATAATGTCATCACCATAGGTCCATAACAATTGTGTAACTTTTTGTTGACATATAAGAACAAAAAATTTAAATAAGATGACTAAGTTATGATTAAAATACTTGGTGGAGGTTAGTACATTTGAATTTATGAACCTAGTTTATTTTTTAGAAGTATGATTAATTGATTATATAGGCTTAATTATGATTAAAATTAATAATAAAAATTATTGAAAAATAATTTTTTTATATAAATTAATATAAATATAATTACTTGATATTATAATTAATATATGGTTAATTTGAAAGAAAGTATGGAGAAAACTTAAAGGTGAGTGTGATTAACTAGTTTATTAGGTGGCATGATAATAGATAAGAAATTTGACTTCTAAAAGCTTCTTTCTTCAACAAAACTCTAAAGAAAAATATGGGTAAGTGTTGGAGCTAAGAGGAGAAGAGGAGCAATTCTAGGATTCCATTTAACAAGCTTGTGAAGATATCATGTAAATAACTCATATAAAGATTTTTTTTTAGTTGAATTTTTATATATACTAGTACTATAATTATACAAATATGTAAAGCATCCAGCTTGAAATAAAAATTAATATAAAATATTTATGATGTGAATAATTAATATTAATGTAGAGATATAAACTCTTAAGTAAATAGAGAAGGATCATACAAAATATGTTTAAATTATGACATACAATCTTGTATAAATAATGGCTTATATTATTTTACATATGTAGTAGTATGCATATTTAACAAATTATTAATTTTGCAAATGATTGAAAGATATGTGCATACTTGAAGGACGACTAAATGAATCATTCACAATTGGATAGGTCTGAAGATTATTCCATTAGATTGAGAATAGACCGAGGGTTCACGACAGAAAATTTTTCAAAAATTTGCGATTACTGGCGAAACTAGAAGCCGAAGCCTTCATCAGATCAGGTCGAGAATGACGTTGTTGAGGTTGCTGAACCCATGTAATCAAGGTTGGTGGTGATGAAATCAGCGTTGCAGCTAACTGAATAAATTATGTGTAGATTCCAATGGTCTCTCGAAATTAGGTCTATAAGAGATCGAATATCTTAAATGTTTAAGCATCTGGAAATTCATTAGATCACATTGCCTTTTAAGTAAGCCTTGATTTCTTGCTTAGGTATTCAGACAATGATTATATTTGCTAAAGATCCTGATGCTAGAAAAAGTGCTTCTGGAGCTGTGTTCATGTTAGATTCTGGGGCTGTCTGCTAATCATATAAAAAGTAATAAATAGTAACTCTGTCAACCACAGAAGCTGAATTTGTTGCGAAGAATGTTGGAAGTTCTAAGCAATCAGCAACACGATCTAGTTCTGATATATTGTGATAATCTTTCTGCAGTAAAACTTACAAAAAATCTAGTTCTCCATGGAAGAAGCAAAGACGTTGATGTAAGGTTTTACTTTTTGCATGATTTATGCAAGCATGAGTTATTGACTTGGTACTCTGCAAAAATAAAGAACAGGTTGTTGCGCATATTTTGACTAAGCTCCTTAAGCCCGTTGCTCTCATGAAGCAAAAGAAGTATGTTTGGGTTTTGTTCTTCAAAATATGCGGTCCAAGGATGGACTATAAAGAGTGCTGTAGAGCGTATTAAGAATTAATTTATCTTACAAAATTAAAGTTATACATGCAAACTCAGAATGACAATTTCTTATAAATTCACACAAACTCTCTTTTAGTAGCTTTAATTTTCTTCTTCTCTTTCTTCTCTCTCAGAAGCTCTTGCGTCTCAATTGATATTTAAACCTTAAAGGAAGCAGTTATTGTGGGCTTCGAAAATTCCTCAACGACCTCTCGACATTGAGAATATGATTTATGTGTCAGTGAAATCTTCAAAAAGCAGATGAGATAGTAAATAAGACATGACAGAGAGATTTCAACCTCATTTGGTGAGGACTTTAGATATGGTTTCAGGCTTCTTATAGGCCCAAGCACCTATAATTAATTACCCCTCTCAATGTTGAGAGTGAACTTTCGATTAAGGTTAGTTATTAGATCGCTAAATGCGTAGCGTATAGTAACAGCATGTGGAGTTTAAAATTTAAGATTTAGAATTTATGAGATTCATCATTATTAGCTTAAAGCGGATGGTTGGGGGAATGATGACGTGCCCGATCTAGATCGCATGGTTCCGTCATCGCGGGCTATCATGGTCCCTAGTCTACTTAGTTAGAGGAGGTAGTTGACCCAACCTGACCAAAGGATTCCTAATAGCAGTCATGGGATGCATCGTCCAAGTAATCTTTTTAAACCATAGGCGGTGTTTGTCTAAGGAGATAAGCTTAAGTCTACCTTAGATGATAGAAGGCTTTTTGCTCTATCAGGTGTACCTTATGATTCACCTCTCAAGGTAAAGAGCCATTGGGGAGCATATGAGCTACAGTCGTGATCGTAATATAATGGTATCATTCGGCGACAACCACCCGATTAGAGGACTCTGGTCATAACTGCATCATATTTGGAGCCTATTAACCAAACCACACAGACAGAGGACACATGTCATATCCTTACTGGTATGAGATTGATTGAAAGTGAATATAGAAATACATTTTATTTGACATTAGCGCCTTTGTGAGCTAGAGTTTTCTTAATTTATCGCTTTCAGCAAACAATTACGGAAGGTTGATTGAGTTTTAGCTTTAAGTTTTTAAATTGATGATTTTCATTTAGTCATTTATAATTTAATGATTTGTCTGATTTGACATTTAGATTGACACTTGATTTAAGTTAATTTGATCTGAGATTATAATCACATTTTGATGGAAGTATCCCCTATGGTTGAAATCTCCATTCAACACAGCCATCATAGGGGTTTATGAGTTTGCTTGATCATTTAATTTATTATTTCAGATCTTGTCAGCTCTATTAGTTTAATATTAGAGGATCAGATCTACTGTCATATGACAAAATTAGCTTCTCAGATATTTTAATAAGTTGAAAATTTTATAATAATTGAATTTTTAGGTTTTGTTAACCGGACCCGGTCCTAAGACCAAATTGGATTGCAACCAGCGCAACATCCTCAGACACTAAGTTTAAGCATTCAGCGTAGTGTCGGGGCCCATGCATGTATTTAATAATTCAGATAATTTTATTTCAAAATCAATAGATTAATTTAATATTTTCACTTAATTTCAACTTAGCATGCATAGAGCACATTCAGATATTTATAGCTTAGACAATTTTATCTAATTAACGAATCATTGACTTTGAAAATCATAATTAGAATAAAATTCTTTAATTTTTGGATTGAAAGAAGCTCCATAATTCATAGAGAATTTAATTTAGCATCGCCTTCTGTCTTCTTGTACGAAGGATTGTAGATTCGGTGGTGTTCAGTTCATTCATTTAAAAGCTTGCATAAGCTCTAAATCACTTGAATATGACATAAGTTTGCTTCAAGAGATGTGTAATCGATTCACACTCATTAAAATACTTGCACATGTCTTTCAACATTTAAGTATAAGTAATTATCCATTCAACATAATATATCATATAAATTTTAAAGCATACGCATTGAAGCAAGAGCATTTACCGTGAAGTGCATGTCAAACTATGTGTTTGACTCACTTACACATGCAATAATACAACAGGCTTGGACACGGATTAGCTCCATCATATATGAGAAAATTTGCATGTATTTTGAAGCTATAAATTTAGACGATAGCTTGATTTCTGGTTTGCATGGAAATTGAACTCTTCAAAAATACTTCAATGAATCAATGGAATGTAATATTCAAGTTGATTCCTCCTCTTTTTGATGGTTCTTCATTTGGTTTGTCTCTTATTTTCATAACTTATTGATTAATATAGTTCTTTATTCTCATACCTTATCATATAATAGATTTCCACATTCATATGAAACATCCTTAGATATTTCGACTAGATCAACCTATGCAATGAATAGCGTGCATTCTCTCTTTTGTTCGACCTTCAACTCCACAGAATTCCCTCATGCGAATGTTTATTTTAATCAGGCATTATTGTTAAGACTTCAAGTGCTTGAATTGGAGTTAGGTCTTATGTTATGATGTGTGTAGGAGATTTATTTAAAGTCTCCCATATTCAGGATCTTCTTAATGAGTTTTACTACTTTGTAACATGTCATTGAAGGGTCTTAATATTTCATAAAATATCGTTGAATATTTTAACTCACATACAACCAAACTTATATCATGATTGTAGGTGTCTTCTCTCTATTGAACTTAACATTCAATCTTGCAAAATTCTTTCTACAAGCATTCATTTCAAGTACTCCCATTTGCAGATAGGCTTTCAAGTCATTGCAAGCTTCATTGAAGTGTTTAAGATTGAATATTATTTGAATCTGTTTTCATATGAGAATTAGCTTTCAACTATACTATAAGTTTTGTTCGTGCTGATATAAATGACATTAAACCCAATTAGAGTTCATTTTTTTATTCCACTTCAAGTCCTACTTTATTCAAAATTAAGTTTATATTTCTCACAAATACATTATGAGTCTAATATTGATCTCAAATTTCATTTATATTTGACTTGAGTGTTTTCGTTTGTATCAATATATGAAGCAACAAACTTCAAGCATTCATTTGGTGAAGTACTAAGCAAATGAACTCCTTTTTTACTTAATACATTCTCAGATAATAATAATACTTCTTGTGTCCATTTAAATTCAATTTTGTAAAATTTTTTAGGACTTCATGTCATATTTAAATTAATAACCAATTAATTTTTAATTTAAGTCCCAAAAATTTGACGAAATGTTGATAACATTTTGGCATAGGAATGCCACATCTAATAGTTTTTTGGGCATGTCCGTCACGCCGTGATGAGGTGAAGATTGGTGTTTTGAGACACCTCAACTGATTTTCATCTCATCACGCCCAGATGAGTGTGATGAGGCCTTCAAACGTGCAAAAAAAAAAACCAATGCAATGCAATATATACACATTCAAGCAATTCTTCACATCCGCCAACAGCAACAATAATAATTTTGCATGAGTTCGAATAGAAAGAATTGTATATGAGAGATTATCAGCTTGATTATTTGAGTTAGATGGGTGGGGGAAACACCAAAAATTGAGAAAAATTCGCCTGATGACTGAGTTCCCTCTTGGCTGTGGCAAAGGGAATTGGGCTCCAATCAAAGCAGGCTCTAAATAGGAGACAAGTGTTAAATGGAATCCATCTGATGATGGAGTTGTCTCTCTGCTATGAAAAAGAGTGGTTGTCGAGAGGAACCTGCCTGATGGCAGGGTTGCCTCTCGGCTATAGTCTAGGTCGTAGAAAGGGAAGACGAGTGTGTTATTAGGTATGAGGGAGGAGTCAGCGGCTATTGGGTCTTGACAAACCAAGATGGAAGGCCGTCGAGGTAGGAGATGATGGGAAAGAGAGGACGTTAGTTGTAGCTGCTTGAGTTGAATGTGGAGAATGGGGAGTGCGACGGGAGATGTTCGATTTCTGCGAGGTGGGAGGACGGGAGCAGGTCAGAAGAATTGGTGTTCTCGATGGCAGTGAACTCAAGCACACCATACTTAGCCGTAATAGTGGAGGTCGTAGGTGGGTTGAGGATGATGTCATCGCTGATGATCTTAGTGATGAAACCCTGGACAAAGTTGAATTCGAAAGATGCAACGGCAAAGGGTCAGTAGTGGAATATGCCATGAGGTCTGCAATAACGATGGGTTGGATGGGGACGGTAGATGAGTCCATTTCTATTCGATAGAAGATGATCACAAGCATCTATAATAAATTAGGTCTTAGCGGTCATCTAGTTAATGAGGTTACGACGTATAGTGTCGAAGAAGTGCGGATGACGTAGAGAAGCGAGTCTCCATGGATGCAGAAGGAGGTGTCTTGTTCGGCTAGCATGCGATTGCCGATCGATGCAAAGGAAATTAAATGTAGGAAAGGGGGTTGCGACTGTGGAGGGAGAGTTATGAATAAAATTCTTTAGGTTTAGGTAGTGATAGATATTTATAGGTAGGCTTCTCTTCTTCTTTTTTTGAGATAAAATAAATCTAATTTTGAGTTTTCACGATTGTATCACCACATTGATAAATTGGATATCAATTATAGGTTATTTCGATGTTTCAGATGCAACGACGCAGTCTATTTCATGATTAGAGGCCATTTGGGTCGAGTCGGTGTCAAATCAGGTCAATTTTAGTTCAAAATTACACGCTATCGCTTCCGACCGCTCAACATTTGCATAGACTCATCCAAATTGAGCGCATATAGTCTGATTTGAAAGGTTTTGACATTTCAATGCTAACAGCATGATCAATTTCAAGAACGAAAGTTATTTGGGCATCACCGTAGCCTCTCGACTTTGATATGTGCATAAGAACTTCGATGACCTTCCTTCTTGATCGGTCGACTGTTGAATTGTGTAATATATATATATATATATATTCTGATCAATTTTGATATTTTGAACCTGATGGAAAAGTTTGTTCATTGATTAGAGGTCATTCCAATAAATTTCAGTGATGCATAGTGCATTTCAACTCTGATTTGTGCATTGTTGCATCCGAAGTCCGTTGAATTTATCTTGTAGGCTCGACTCAACTTATGTGGAATACATGGAAGCCAACAAATTCCCCCTAACAAATGTGATTTGTGCATTGAGTGAGTCATGTTTGTTGAAAACTAGTTGACCCTTCATGTCGACCATGAATTACTTAGACTTCAATGGGCTCACTAAAGATCTTCTTTCACAATTTGCTCTCTACTTTAATGGGTTCACTGAAGGTCTTTTGCTTTTGTGTCTTTGTAGATTTGGATTTTCTTCCGACCCTAGCTTCATGCTTGATCGAGTTGGATGGAGAGGTTGGTTTTTTTGCTTTGAGATTTGAAATTTCTTCCTGCTTTAGCTTTAAGCTTGACGGACTTGATGAAGAATTGACTTGATTTGTCCATATTGACTTGAGAGGAAGGATAAGAGCTTCTTCCACCATCTACTCTTTGCTTCAATGGGTTCTTTGAAGATCTCTTTCTAGTGTGTTATTGTAAATTTGAATTTCCTCCAACCCTAGCTTCATATTTGATCAGGTTCGATGGAGGAATTAGTTTATGTACTTTAAGATTTGAAATTCCTTCCGTCCTAGCTGTAAGCTTGATGGACTTGATGAATGATTGACCTGATTTATCTATATTAACTTGTCAGGAAGTGTATGTATGTCTTCAGTCCTGAGCTTACTACTTTGACTATCTTGTTGAAGAGTGCATAGAGATGATCCAGCCTTCCGCTTATAATAGGTTTATAATGTCGAGTTATCGGCTTAGCAATGCGTGCTTTAACAGATTAAATAACTACAAAATTTCTTTAGTTTGTCCATCGGCTTTGTATGAACTATAAAATTGCTTCCTCGGTCATGTGCTTTCTGCTTTAACGGACTTGATGAGGAGATTAACTTTGATATGTGCTTTGTGCTTGATCAGATCATTTGAGAATAGATTGAAATATCACCCTACAGGCAATATAAAGATTGATTTAAGGTAGCTCTGAATTGAGAGTTTTCTTAGATTGTCTTGATATATCGATCAGGTAGAAAGATCTCTTGGATTCTGGTTACTTGTAGTCACTAAGCTGGATCTAGTTTGAGATTGAACATCTATCATCATTGTCACTGTGGCTTTTTTTTACGGCTTGTTGAGTGAGGAGAGCGTCAGTAACTTGATCATTTATAAGCTTATTGAGTTCAACCTTTAGAACCTACTTGAGTCTTCGACTTAAGCTGTGATGGGTTGGTGATTTGTTCATCAGACTAACGAACAGGGGCTCCTTCACTACGGACATTTCTTACAGCTTATTGAGTGAGGAGAGTGTCAGCAACTCGACCATTTGTGGGCTTATTGAGTTCGACCTTTAGAACCCATTCGTGTCCTGGACTTGAAGATATAGAGGTTGATGTTTTTCTAATTCAGTTGATTGAAGCTTCCTAAATTGGGAGTTCTTCTGACTTGATCTCGACATTTGACGAATCCTGGAGGGAAGTTTTTGACATTTAGGGCTATCTTTTCATATGTAGAAATATATTCTTTTATTCCTCCAAGAACCTGCAACTTTAACAATGATAATTATAGATAAATTTAGGATTTTGGTGTAAAGGTCAATGTCAACCTAAATCAGAATATATTTGAGGATCTCTTCTTATAGCACGATTTCAACTCAAATAAAAGTAACATAAAATAAAAATGCCCCCTGTCTTGCAGGCAAAATTCTAAAGCACTTTGAAAGAGCTCTAAAATAATTTAAGAAAATATATCAATATTTGAGTTGATATATTTGATCTTAAGAAAGTTTTAACATATAACATTGATTTCATCTATGTATAGAAATCTAAAAATGCCCCCTGTGTAATAGGGGAAATTTTATGAATTTTTTTTATCTTGAGTAGGTATATTTATTTAGAGATCTCGGCATGAAGCACAATGTCAACCTAAATAGATATATAAAAAAAAATTTCCTGTCTTGTAGTGGGATTTCTATAGTACCTCAAATATATATTCATCATGTATAATATTTTTTTAGGTATCAACCATTAATTGGTGACATTAGTCTTTCGCCATTTAGGCCAATGAGTTAGTATGCCCCTCCTTGATACATCTTCTCGATGACAAAAGAGCCCTCCCAATTAGGCTCAAAATTTTCACCAATTCTTAGATTAGGAATAATTAATCTTCTCAACACCAAGACTAATTTACTTCTTAGAATGTTTGAGGCCACACTGTATGGCCAAAAGTCTTGGACATCTTTGCTCGATAAACCTCCAAATTTTGTTGAGCTTGCAATCTAACTTCATCAAGCGCATCGAGTTCCTCCATTCTCAAATGAGCATTTTGATCTTCTGTTAGATTATTTTAGATGGCTACTCGAAGTGAAGGCAACTCACTTTCAAACGAAAGGACTGCTTTGGTTTCAAATACTAATGAATAAAGAGTGGTTTTAGTTAGCATCTTGTAAGTAGTTTGATACGCCCATAATGCCTCTATCAGTTTGGTATGCCATTCTCTCTTATTTTTAGTGATGATCTTCTTGAGCATCTTAACTAATGTATTGTTGAAGGCTTCTACCAAACCATTTGCCCTAGAATTATATATTAAAGAATATCGACAATCAATTTTATGTCGATCGATGAATCTATAAATCTTTGTACTTTTAAAAGCTGTGCCATTATAAAAAATTATTCAACATGACACTCCAAATCTATAGACCACATTATGCATGAAGAAGTTGATCATTGATCAACAGTAACTTCTTTAAATGGGGTAGCTTCAGCCCACTTAGAAAAATAATCATTCGCTACTAGGATGAAGTGGTGACCAGCTGATGACGGTGGATCAATCGGTCCAGTTACATCTATACCCCAACATTCAAATGACTAAAATGTTATTGTTGGGTGTAATGGATTTGGAGGTTGGTAAATTATATTCCCATGTATTTGACATTCATGACACCTCTTGGCACGATTAATACAACCTCTCACCATATATGGCCAATAATAATCCATCCTTTTGATCTTTATTGCCATCTTAGGACCTGACTGATGTGTACCACAAATTCCTTCATGAACTTCAACCATGACTTTGCTAGCTTTATCTATATTTAGGCATCGTAGCATGTGGTGTTTATTTTTAAGAGGCGGGACACCACGTAGATCTTAGGGTGTACTTATTGAAGTGATAGGGTACGGCATTAAGGAATGATGTACTATATCGAAAGATAAAAATCACCACCTTATAATGAACCTATTCACCTAATAAGGACTCCTAAGGCATGTTGGGTCTTCGAATATACCAGAGATCTTTCCCCTACTTTACATGGAAAAGTAAATTATGGTTTATTTTAAACTGGGTTTGCTAAGTTTCCTATGGAGGCAAGGCCCCATAATTAATTACAGCCTAAGGAATGAGAATTTCTTAAGTATACTCTTGATTAAAGTAGACAATTAGGGTCTCCAAAGATTTCAAGGTTAAGACTATCAAAATATTGGCTGCTTTAGAAAATCAAATGGGATAGATCAAGGAGAAGACTTATTTTTGGAATCCAAAGGGAGAAAGTAAGAAATACTCATGATACTAGGAAGCCTAGTGAGCATTCCAATCTATCCTATAATTGGGCTTTATATTTTTGAAATTGAAGAGAGTTAATTATTTGAGTTGACATTTTATTTGATTGCTAGGGCTTATAATTTCACAATATAAGATTGTGAAAATACCTAAGAGGTGAGGATTTATGCTTGTAGCTCGAAGGAAATAGCTACCTCAGATTCCTAAACTAAGGATCCTTGATACAAAACAAAGGCATGACCTAAATCTAAAGCAAAAATGGGTATATGATTTACCTACTCAAGAGAGAATAAACCACCCGACTACTGGACTTATTACTGCTTGGAGTGGTAGCAAACTAACTCTTCATACGCTTTAAATTCATGTAGGCAAGTCTTATGCTTTGCAAGATAGTTAGACTGTTGTTCATTTAGATAGAAGACAAAGTCCTTAAACTCACTCCCTAAGAGACTAGAGCATGAGTGGTATGAATCCATGATTTAATCTAATTCAAATTTTATCAAATTTATTTGATTCTTTTAGACTCTTTGTTTTGACATAGGCAATGGGATTTTTTTATGCCTAAATACATGAGAATTTGATTATGGGCCAAATTAAGAGATAAGTGGGTGTTCTTTCACCAAAGGCTCTCACAGGTTAAGCCTTCATTCTCTGGAAAAGATGGAAGTCTCCTCTTAACAAGAGTGAAATAATATGACATGCATGATATTATACATTCATCCATCCAGCTAAGGGGTTGCTAAAAATTTTATTATCTTGATTTAATTCATAGGCTTTTATGTGAGGTTATGAGTTATTTTAAATTTTAATCATGAGTTATTAATTGGGGTTAAAAAATTAATTTCATCCTAAGAGCACATCAGCCACACATTCAAGCATCAATCATAAAGAAACTATGAAAAGCATCTTTGAATGTGCAATCTAAACACAACATCAAATAATTTTATAATGTAAAAGAATAATAGTAGTCGGTTCCATTGTACACCAAAAGAGAAAATAAGATGGGTAGAAGCTCTACCCTTATACAACTGGATTACAAAATAATATATGCTCTGGTCTTCTTTTCTTTCTTCTTCTTCCTTCTCTTTATTTTGATTTGATTTGCTCTAAAGGCATCACAAGGCACCCCATGGACTAAGCCTTCTGGCCACTGCTCATCCTAATCTCCCATAACACTAATCCTAATTTCTAATGCATAATTACATTAAAAATAGGAAAAGTAAATCTAGCTATACCTGTAAAATAAATGTTAACTAAACACACCATATAACCAAAGCAGTTATATGAATAATTTAGACTTAGCACCCCACACATGGGTAACTAAGCCCACATATCTTAACGTGAGTTATGCTTAGGGGCTAAGCAACCTGCATAGCAAACACATTTATATTTTTATTATAGCGGGCCCTTAAACATAACCCCTGTAAAAAATATGAATTAATAATGGCCTAACATCCAGTCTATGAAACATACACCCTAACGTCCAGTCTAAAACATTACATCACAAAAAAACACAACATCATACATACAATGCCCTAACTTAGTACTAGGAGTGGTGACTTAGTATTCATATGTGTATGCTTAAGATTTGTGTGGCAAGACTTTATTAGGCTTCTTTAGTTTAAGTTTCAATTGGAGTTTGGATTTGTTTAAAATTTATCTTTGGGTGATTTCAATTTAAATGATTTAATGATTTATTTTCTTATTTTTATTTCACTCTTATTTGGTTAAAATGATGTTTAGGTTTCCAAGAATGAAGAGTAGAATGAATTTCATTTGTGGATGGAACTCACCCTATTCTACATGCTAATTCCTAAAGAATCTAACTAAGGTTCTTAAGTATCTTCATTAGCCCATTTGAATTTGTGTAAATTATTTGATTTGATTTAGAATTTGAGTAGGTTTAAGTATTTGATTGATTGATTTTGATTTAGATATTTTGGTTTGATTACATCTTGATAATTCAGTATCCTTGATATCTAATGAAGTTTAAGTTTGTTTAAATTCATGTGTTTTTGATTGATTAATTAAATCTCGATAATTCAATATCCTTGATCTTTGATGAAGTTTAAGTTTGTTTAAGTTCATGTTCTTTTGATTGATTAATTTCAGATTGGATGTTTTTAGTTTAATTAAATCTTGATAATTCAATATCCTTAATATCTAATGAAGTTTAAGTTTGTTTAAGTTCATGTGTTTTTGGTTGATTAATTTTAGATTAGATATTTTGATCTAATTAAATCTTGATAATTCAATATCGTTTTAAATTAATATCTAATTCTTTTTTTTTATTATGGTTATGTGACTTAACTTTATATTTTTTTAATTTGATTATGGTTCATTTATTTGTAGTTTGATCGTATTAGATTAATTGAGATTTTATTTTGATTTTAATTGGGTTTGATTCTTTGTAATTAGGATTTTATTTTTAATCATATCTATTTGTCATGTTTACTAAAGTTTGGTTTACATTTTAATTTCATACGTTAGATAGTTGATTAGTTTATCTTATTTAAGTAGATTGAATGAGATTTGATTTGATTACATATTAAATTGATGAGAGTCTTTCTTAATTTAATTTAATTTGATTTAATTTGATTTGATTAGCTTTATTGGTCCAATGTGGTTATATAATTAGTTTAATTAAGAAGTGTATTTATTTTAATTATACATATATGTTTAATTTTCAATTTAATTTTATATTTGTTTAGTCATGATGTAATTAATGACTTCATAATTTAGTTTTGATTAGTATTTAATTGCATTTATGTTTGATTGAGTTTAAGTTTAATATGATTAATTTGATTAACTTAATTAGTTTATTTAAGATGTGTGATCAAATTAATTGGTAGATTAATTAAGTGTTTGATTTGAATTAATTTTAATTTGATTTATAAAGTTAATTTGGTTTATTAAGATGGTGGATTAATTTATTAAGTTTGCATTAATAAGGTGTTTATTCAATTGGATTAGCTTAAAGGTAATTAGTTTAATTACGAAGTGCATTTAAGTTAATTATTAAATTAAATGAGGATTTATTTAATTTTTAATTTGGTTTTATATTTATTTAGATTAATGATGTAATTAATGACTTCATGATTCAGGTTTAATTTAGGTTATGTTTAGTATTTAATTGCAATTTGACTATATTTGATTAAGCTTAGATTTAATATGAATAATTTGATTAACTTAATTAGTTTTCTTGAGGGGTGTGATTAATTATTAAATTTAATTAGGGGTTTGATTTAAGCTTAATTTTAGCGTTAGCTTTAATGTAACTTGTTTAAATTAATTTGATTAAGTAAGATGATGGATTAATTCATTAAGTTTGCATTAATTAGATGTTTGATTAATTAAGTTTGATTAAGGGTAATTAATTAAATTATTAGATTAATTAAAGGTTTATTTAATTAGAGATTAATGACTTAATTTTCCATATGTGAGTGATTTGGTGTTTTACTTAAGTTTGATTTGATTAGGGGGTTATTATTATTACCATCATTGTTAAGTGAATTAATTGTTTATTTCATTTCAATTAGGTTTGATTATTTATGATTAGAGTTTTATTTGATTTGATTCACTTATTATGTTTGTTTGATTTCATTAACATGTTTGATTTAGTTGTAAGGTTGAATTATTTAATGGTTAATTAATTATCTTATTCCAAATGGATGTGATTTAATCATATGTTAATTAAATTTACTTTAACTTTATTTTATTTAATTCGATTAGTATTAAATGATTATGTTGAATTGGTTTGTTAATCAATTTGATTTTTAGTTTATTTAATGATTAATTAGTTTTAGTTTATTTATACTCATTAAGGGTTTCACATGATTAAGATTTCATGCTTAGTGTAGGTTTAGTTATACCGGTTTCACCCATGTTAAAATTTCCTAGATTTGTTTAATTTTAAGTTTGATTTAAGATTTAATCATTTAATTGAGTTTTATTAATTAAATAAGTTTAATTATATTTAATTTAATTTCCTCTAAGAATGATATTTTTTTGATTTGAGGTTTGATTAATGATTGCTTAAGTGCTATTTTATTTGTGATTTTGATTTGATATTTAAATTAATTTTAGATTATATTTTAATTAACTCCTTAATTGATTAAACTCTACTATTAAGTGTTTGTTTGGGGTTCGTTAGGATTCAGAAGATCACATTATTTTCTTAAGTGTCCTAAATGTCAATTGAAGTTATTTAAGCCATTTTGAAGATTTTTATAAAAATTTGAATTTTTATTTGATTTATTTTATTAAAATGGACAATTTGATCTTCAAAATTTAATTTCTCCCAATCCAAAAGTCCTTTTTACTTGCAATTTTTATGGTATGTGTGTTTTAGCCTTAATTTTAGTCCTTGAAAGTTTCAACTTAATCTGATTTATATTTTTGGTTTAATTAATGAAATTTGATTTTTATTAAAACTCAAATTAAGTTCAAAATACTTAGTGAAATTTGGGGATTTTGGGTTTGTTGGATTCTCTCGGAAAGATGAATCCAACAAGCCCTTGTTTGCAAGAAATATGTGCGTCCCTGACGTCAACCGTTGGGCGGGAAGGGAAAATAACCCACGGCTCGCTCTGGACCATCCAATCGCAAATCAGATGATCCAGAGTAGATCGTTCAATCTGAGGCCAAGATCGTGTGATCGGTGTGCGATCTGAGCCGTCCAATTGTGCAAACTACATGATCGGATGATCCAGATCACATCAGGCTATATGAAGACCTAGATTGCACGATCCACGCACGATCTGAGCCTCCCGATACCACAAACCGTGGGATCGGACGGCGGCTGTAGCCCGCCGATGATGAATAGTGTTTTCAGGCTTTTTTTAGAGAATAATGGAATTTCTAAGTGAAAACTTATCCAAATGGACCCATTTTCACATCGATTCACAAAAAAAATTCTATTTTCTAATTGAGATGATTTAAAGTAAAAATGAGAGATTATCTAGGGGAAATTCTTAAAATCGTAAGAAAATTAACACAAAATGTGAGAAATCCTAAGATCGTCTAAAGTTTGGCAAAATTTACCTCACCGGGGATGGTTTCCGGCAACGGTGAAGATCCGAGCGAACTCCTAGGTATGTGAGGAAGATTTAGAGTGATCTTTAATCCTTCCTCGTAACGTGTTCTTCGATGTCACCTCACCGGAAAAGCAATTATTTGTGTTTTTGAGCTCAAAATTGGCTCAAAGAGGTGGGGGATGGGTTCCTTCTTGCTTTGGGGAGCTTTTGGGGGCTAAATGATGATGGGAGCAAGAGATCTAAAGCCTCATCTCCCCCTCCTTTTATAATGGCCAAAAATCCATTATTTTTTAAATCTTTTGGCTCCAAATTGATTATCATCTTGCTTGGGGTGATTGGGGTGGATGATGGATTGATTGAGGACTTTGGATTTTTTTTCTCCAAAGTCCTCTCTTGCTATCATATGATCAGCCCTATTCAATGGAAATATTGGAGAGGAGTTAAGTGCATGTGATGGGGGAGAATTAAATGAGGTTGAGTGGAATCCTATGTGGGGGAAGATCAATAAGGGATTTAAATGGGTTAGGTTGGTTTTGGTCTGATCACATATGGGTTTGGGTCGGGTTTGAATAGCCCCCAATGGGTCTTGGCTTGGTTTCAAGGGATTTGGCCCAATTTGGGTCATATGGGTCATATTAGGTCAAATTGACCCATTTGACCAAAATTGGCCAAATTAGCTTGAGTTATGGGTTGATTCATGTTCAATTAGCTAATTGAAGATGAATGTGGTCTTTAGTTTGAATTAATTTGGATTTAATTTGGATTTAGGCTAAATTAACCCTTTAGGCTAATTTGGGCTAGGTTGGGTCAAGTTGACCAATTGGACTCGATTGATCAAATTAAATTTAATTATGGCTTTGGTCAAGTTCAATAATCAATTTGGAATGAACTTGAGCCATTGGTTGCAATCAATTTGGGTTAGATCATAATTTGACCCGATTTGGTCCTTTAGGCCAATTTGGATCAATTTGGATCAAATGGCCAATTGGGCTTGGTTTGGCCTAATTGATTGCAATTGATCATCCTAGGGTGATCAATACTCATGGTATATGGTTTTAGTGAGCTTGATTCAATCTGATTTGGGTTGGATTGGAAATTGGCTCAAATGGGTCCTTAAGGTCACTTTGGGTCAAGTGGACCTAAGTGGGGCAATTGGTTTGGTTTTGGTTTGATTCAAGTTTAGTTGAACTTATATATGAGCCCTAGATTGAAATATAAATTCAATGACAATTAATTTGGAGTCTAAGGGATTTTTAGCTCATTTGAAATTTTCAAGTCAAAAGGGCTAGGTTGGGTTTGACTTGGGTTGATTTCGATTTGATTTGATGATTATAGATTTCATTTATATTTGGGTATATAATTGAACGAATGATTGATTCAAGAGAAAATTCATTAGTTTTGATTTGATCTGATAGAATTTGGCTAAGTTTAAAGAATTGGTTTAAAGGGTGTAGATTGAGTTTTGATTTGATTTTCGATATAGTTTTGGTCATTTGAATTTGAATTTCATTTATATTTGTTAATATAAATGAAAGAATAATTGATTTATAAAGAGATCAATTGAGTTTTATTTGATCTAAGAGAGTTTTGGCTAAGCTTATGAATGTGGTTCATATGGCTTAGGAAGGATTTTAGGATTTGAATTTGATTTTGGGTTTCAATCACTTGGAGTCAAATTTGAAATTAGATCTAGAATTTGAATTTGAATTTAAGATTTGGTTTGAGAATTGAATTTGGGTTTGATTTGAGAAAGTGTATCTAGATTGAGTTTAGGCTATGTGATAGGTAAATTCTTTAAGCCCCAAGGCATAGCCTAATCTTATGATTAATACTTCTAAGTCTCTAGGCTTAGGTTAAGTATTCACTTAATCACTAGATATGTCTTATGACTAAAGAAATCTTAGTGTTTAGAAGATTCTTAAGTCTAAGAGGATGGGGTTGAGAGCTCACTCCAAAAGTGAGGTCAACATAACCACATTTATTCAAAGGATCTGCGATATAAAGTATTGTTGATGAAAGCATAGCACAATATTCACTTCTCGATTTGAGCTGTCAATGATTTATTATTTGGTAATTTTTCTTCTTTAAAGTAGTTGATGAAGGAACGCTTCCAATCATGTGGCTCTTGTAATATAAAGGCTTCCCATTGCATTTTAAAAGTAATGTCATGCTTAGCTCTTCTAGGTATAATTCCATATTGATTTTGAGAAGTATGAGAACCAACTTGAGTCGAATCCTCCTGTGTCGAATTTGATAACCCCTCTACTTGTGGGGACTGATACTTTGTTGGCTCTAGAACTCATCAAGTAAATATCTCAATCATGACATAATTGTTATTCATAGTTTCCATCTCCTTAGCTAATTTTACTAAGCAATCTGCTCTACTATTCTCGGATCGAGAGACTCACGTTAATGTGACATATGGTATTTATTTCATAAGCTCAAGAACTCGCTTCTGATAGAAAGTTACTTAAGCTTGTTAATTTTATAGATTCTAAGAACTTGATTTATATTAAGTTGAGAATCGCTGAAAATATGCAAATTTTGAATGCATATGAAAATAACTTCTACATGACCTGCTACCAATGCTTCATACTCAGCTTCATTATTAATTCTTGGCTCGATCAACCCATATGATCGTCTTATTATTCCTCATTTTGATGTTATAAAGATGATACCAATTCTTGCTCTTGCCCTTGGAAAATTTAGAGGTTTGACTTGTTTTGATGATGAGGCTCCATAAAGTACATTTTCAAATTTGTGATTTGTTTCATGAATGATGAGCATAATGAAAATCATTTAGAGAAGAGTTCACATGATGGGATGTGCAGGAAGAAAATTTGCTAAGATTTGCCTCTTTACTACTTTCTGCGGAACGTATGTGATATCAAATTATAAAAGCAATACTGCCCATCTTGCTAAGCGACCTATCAACACTAGTCTTATCATCAAGTATTTCAGTGGATCGATTCTTAAAATGAGAGTAATCTTATGAGATAACATATAATGACAGAGCTTTTGGGCTGCAAAGATCAATGCCAAATAGTGCTTCTCTTTTGGAGAGTATCTCAATTCTGTTCTTATCAACCTCTAACTGATATAATAAAGGACATTCTCTTTGCTTTCTTCATTGTGTTATGCCAATAATGTTCTGAGGAATTCTTCTAATGCAGCTGTCTATAGAATGAGGGACTTCCTAGGAGTAATTACTGCAAGGATTGGTGGATTTAATAGATACCTTTTAATGCTATTGAAGGCTTCTTGGTACTCCTTGTCCCATCAAAATGGAGCATTCTTTTTCATTAACTTTGCAAATGGTTGACATCATCTTGAAAGGTTTGATATAAATCATATGATGCAAGCAAGCTATCATTGCAAAGAACAGAGTTGTTGCAAACTCTTTGGCAGAGGCATCTCCACAATTGCCTTGATTTTAGCAGGATCGATCTCAATTCCTGTATGACGTACAATGTACCCAAGAAATTTTCTAGAGGACACCCTGAATGCACATTTTAAGGGATTCATCTTGAGATCATATTTTTTTATTCTTTCAAACACAATTCTCAAGTCTTCAAAGTGATTTTCATGATTTAAGCTCTTAACCACCAAATCATCAACATAACATTTCACCTTATGGTGAATCAACTCATCAAAAATATGTGGCATGGCTCTTTAGTATGTAGCTCTAGCATTCTTCAAACCAAAAAGCATGAATGTGCAGCAATAGATGCCAATAGGTGTTCTAAATGATGTATGTCTTTCATCTTCAAGTGCCATCTTGATCTAATTATATCCCGACGATCCATCCATAAAAGAAAGCATATCATAGTTATATGTATTATCAACTAACAATTCAGATATAGGAAGCGAGAAGTCATCTTTTGGGCAGGCTTTATTAAGATCTCGAAATTCGATATAAATATAAATCTGACCATTTTTCTTTTTGACAGGCACTATATTAGCTAAACAATCGGGATACTTTTCTTCACATATGAATCATGCTGTAATTAGCTATTTAGTTTCAATGATCATCTGTTCTTCAAGTTCTAACCTCATTTGCCTCATAGCTTGTTTAATAGATGTTGTCTCTAGCTTTATTGCCAATTTATGAACTGCTACATCGGGAATCTTGGCATTTCAACATATGTCCAGGCAAAGCAATCCCTGAATTCACAAAGTAGCACTTATAGTTTTTCGACTTTCTCGCCAGGTAAAAGGGTACTAATGAAAGTTGGACGGGGATCATTTTTAGCTCCTATGTTGATTTCTTTGAGTTCATCCATAGTAGCTATTTTTTCACTATCTTCAAGTTCTTCAGGTGCAGGCTTGGCTTCTACTTTTTCATCATTTGTAAGAAGAATTTTATAGAGATCATCTTCTTCGTCACTATTAGTTTCGATCTCAACTTCTATTATATTATAACAAACTTTATTTTGATGAGATTTGTGGATAAACCTAAGACATTTAGTGATAAACTTATCACTTCTTCATGATGCTTGAGAACTTCTTTTGCTCCACATCCTCTTAAAGATTTGAGTTCTATGTTTAGTAGTTCCAATATGAATTCTAAGCTTATGCATCATTCTTCATAATTTTGATGAAAAGTATATTAGTATTCTTGTTGGCACTATCTCATCAGAATCTTCATGTTGAGTAGGTCAATCAAAATTGTGAGGTTGTGACTCTTCAGATTTATAAAATAAAGTTTTCATTCTACCACTCTCACTCAACAATGACACACAGAATATTATCAATTCTTTAATGTTATGAACTTCTAGTGGAGTGATTTCTTTGAAGTACTGCTGAGGGATGGGTATAATTTTAAGAGAGTCATCTGACACTGCCAAGTGAGCTATCCATCTTGATGCGACCTCTGCACCCATTTTTATAAGTAGATTAAAAGTCATAGTCTGAATCAGAATCACTTATTTTATACTTTGCCTTTCTTGAAAGCTTATAAGTTCCCTTGGGTTCGACAGGAATATTTTCTTCTTCTTGTGTGTCACTTCCCAAATGAAGAACTGATCTTCTTAATTTAGATGTATAATCAAGTGCTTTAGGGAGAGTTGACATTAACTTTTTTCTTCCTTTTTTGCTTCTACTCTTTCACCTTCTGAAGTTATTTATTTAATTCCTGAAGTGGATGTACAGCCTCAAGAGGCTTTGTTGGCTTAGGCTCTTTAGGGATGAAATATTTTGCATCTTCATAAATCTTTGCTTCATGGACAGAGAATGGTTATAGGTTGCTAAGAATTCTATACTCTTCTCCATCTTTTAGGTACTTCATACACTGATGCATAGTTGATGGGACCATGCCATACTTATGCATCATTTCTAGCGATGTATCATGATTGATTATATGAAACTTGGACGTATACAAATCAAAAAATTGAGTGGGAGAATAAAAGAACCCAAGGTTTTCTTCCCTTTCTCATTGAAATCATGAACCATCAACTTATCCCTCCCAAGATGTTGGATATCAAGTGATAATCTTGTTAATGCTTTTAGACTTATAAGATTGATAGAAAAACTTAGATCAATCGGGATTCGATTGATCAAGATGTTATCACTCTCTGCTATAACATATAAAGGATGATTATGATATTCTATTCCCAACATAAGATCTCTTTCAAAAAATGTGATTACTGGGAGATCTTGAATTTGTAATGATTCAGTCAAACATTTTTTGGCAAAGTAAGCTTCATAACTCTCCAGATCTTTGAGAGCTTGTATTAGAGTTTCTCAGAGATCTTTTGACATTAAAGAGCCTCATACACACATAATTGTGCAGGGATCTTTCTCAAATATGATAAAATATTAGAATCTATCTTTTTTGCTTGATTTAAGCTCTATTCTAGGATTTTTGGGAATGATAACTTCATTGACTTCAATTTGTTTTCCTTTATCTTTATTTGAATTCCCCTTCTTTGATGATGGTGGTAAGACTTTACCACTTCTCAACTGAACTTGAATCACCTTGTCTTGCTCAGATTCCTCTGAAGAAATAATTTCTTCAAATTCACTTTTAATTCTAGAGGATTTGACTAAAAGAGTTACTCACATTTCAACTTCATACATTTCATATGTGATGTTGTTGATGAGTCTAACTCTTCTCCATCTGGAAATCATAAATCTTCATCTAAACTATTATCCTTTTGTTAAGTTATTAAACAAAATTTAGATGTTAATTCCTCACTTTATTTCTTTTGTAAGAAGAATTTTGTTAGTTGGTGAGTCTCTCGACTACCATTATCATTTTAGATGCTAAAGAATGTCTGACATCACATAAATGATTCAGCATGTCTCTATTGGAAAAAATTCACCATTATCTTCTTTATCCAACTTAACAATATAGAGTTTAGGCATACATTTTGTAAGCCTAACTGACTGTCTGGTTGGTTGATGATTCTCCTCTAAATTTTCAATAATCTTTTGAGTTGTAGTGCTCTTTGTGATCTTCTTTTTCTTTATTTTATTTGGTTTAATTGGCTTCTTTGAGAGATCTGGTAAAATTTATGCCAGTTGTTTTTCTCTTTGGAATGAGTTGACAATGTTGTGGTGTCTTTGAGTCGATGATGTGGAGGTTGAAACATACAATCTCAGTACCATTTTTCAAATCAATCACTGGTTCAAGAGGCGATTTCCAACTGACACAAGGAACTCCTTCACAACATATTTATAGTCCTTTTAGAGACTACAGTTTCCCATTCTTCAATCTGAATTGATTTATAGTCCTTTTACTCACTAGCTTTTCAACATGCTCTGAAGCTATAACTGCCTGTATATTTTCATTAATTATTGATTCTTTTGAGCAGCTGTTACTGTTCTCGGTGCACTAGCCACATTCTGAATTATAGGTTGAAGAGCTAGTTGATTAACTTCACTCCTCCCTTCAGGTGTAGCATGTACTGTAGGAGCTTGAGGTATTAGAGCGACTAGTCTTATAGAAGTTGAATTATTAAATATCCTTTAATTAGCAGATAAAACATGTGCTACATTTGATGTGATATTCTTCTCCAACATATCCATCATGATATTCATTTGTGCCATCATGTCATTCATCTTGGTACTAAGTTGTGAAATTTTCTTATCTTTGGTTTCCATTTGACATTGCACTTGTCTTTGCTATCTAGCTAGTGCCACGACGTCAACCAACATAGGCTCTTCTTCTTCCTTTATTTCTTTTTGTTATTCTGCTCCCTGCTCATCTTCAGGGGAAGAACTTGATTGTCCTTCTCCTTGTACATTTGCAGGGATAGTTGTTGCTGGGGCTAAATGACGATGCTAATTGTAAAAATGTGTACCAGGTTGATCATTTCCAAGTTCAATCATATAAATAGCTTAAACTCCCATGACCTCCCTTTCATTTTGATCTTCTTCTTCTTCCTCATCAGCAAAGATTGTAGATCCATCTTCGACTCTCTCTCTGTGATGACTTTCTTTCATAAACATCGAATTCAGGTTCAAGCAGACAAGATTCATGTTGCAGCCAAAAGTTCATCTATATGTCTCGTCATATAAATAACTTCTACTTTCATAGTGTCTTGTTCATCGTCTTCTTCTTGCACATGAATTTTTGATTGACGCTTCTAATGGATCTCTGGTTCATTCTGAGGAAGAGATATTTCTTCCAATGGGGGACTGTGATCAGAATCAACTTTCTCCTGTGGGGGTGAATCTGATTGATGATGGGATCCCCTAGAGGATTCTTCAGGGTGTCGACCATCATATCTTTTATCAGAGTGTCAACTTTAAGTATCCACTTCCGATGAGTTATTTTTGAGGTGGATTTTTGAATATGTGCATTAGATGTCACACCTCTTTCTTTTTTTAGAATTTTATTACGGGGCCTTAGCCTCCATATCTACTTTCCATTTCACCGATACCTTTCGATAGCAAATTCTTCGACAAGCGGTCCAAGTGTCACACTCTAATGCTCACCGTGTGAAGCATACTTGGCTTGATGACTAGTTTCCATAAGAGATGGCAACCTTCTTGGCCGAATCTCAGTATCTTTGATCATCACAAGCCTCTGAAATTTTCTTTTCATTAAGAATCTTTTCTTAGTTACTTTAAGAATATTGTGTATTCTAGCGGACAATGTTTCAATTTGTCTCCTCTGTGGTGGTGGAGCTTGACGTTGTCGAGTCTAGAAAGACTACATCATCTCACTAGTAGAGCTATTCCTTTTTACCCATTTTAAATTATGAAAGTTGTTATAGGTAGTAATACTCGCTTATGGTGGTAATATTGGTTGTTCACTGGGTTGTTTAAATGGGAGCTCAACATTTCTTTTTTTCTTTCCCTTCTAGTTAGTTTACTTCTTGAAGAGGAAGCCTCAAAATCATGTCTCCCAAGTAAAAGGGTTTCAGTTGGTGAAGAAGTTGTACCATGAGGCATCAAAGATACAGTTTGCTACTAATGATTCTTTTCATCATGGGGGATTCAGATTGACATAGGCTTTCAAAAATTGAAGTTCTCTATCGAGAGAACTACTTAGCAGTGGTTGGTTGCTGAATTGGTTGGTGAGCATGAAGAGTAAGAGCTTCAGTAAACTGAGGCCTTCCGGCATGACCACGGATGAGTGCACCACAAGTGGGTACTTCAGGAGTTGCAGCTATAATTGCTGAGAAATCTATATCACCAAATTGAATGGTAGCTCTAACATCTCTTGTGTTGATGATGGAGGTACTAAGTAGATGTTTACACCACGCCCTAGTTGAACAATGAAAGGAGTATGCTATAGATCCATTCTGCATAAGTGAAGAATGGGGATTGGTAATTGTTATTTTACCCCGTACTTTCAAAATGAAGAGGTACCATAGAACAAAATAATAGTGTACTCAAAATATACTCCATAGAATAATTCATTAGACATAGAGTCTCATACATTAGTAATTTGAATTTATTACACATTTAAATCACCATTTTCTATTTTGAATTTTTAAATATTTTGTTGTTAATATAGCATATATATGATTAGCCAAAGATGGAAAGAGAAACTTATCCCTAGCAGAGTCACCATAAATCTATGGGCTCCAAAAATTCGCCACCGATCTCTCAACATTGAGAGTATGATTTATGCGTCAGTGAAATTTTCAGAAGGTAGATGAGATAGTCGATAAGACACTACCCAGAGATTTCACTCCCATTTGGTGAGGACTTTAGATCTGGTTCTAGGTTTCCTATAGGCGCAATCACCTATAGTTAATTACCCTTCTCAATGTTGAGATAGAACATTCAATTAAGGCTAGTCATTAGATTGTTAAACACATAGCGTAAGGTTTAGAATTTATGAAATTCATCATTATTAGCTTAAAAAAGATGGTTAGGGGAATGATGATGTGTCCGATCTAGATCCCATAGTTTCATCATCCCAAGCTATTGTGGTCCTTAGTCTAGTTAGTCAGAGGAGATAATAGACCCAACTTGACCGAAGGATCCCTGTCAGCAACCATGGGTTGCATCGTCCAAGTAATCCTTGTAGACCTGGGGTGGTATTTGTCTAAGGAGATAAGCTTAAGTATACCTTAACTAATAGAGAGTTTTTTACCCTATCAATGTACCCTATGATTCACCTCTCAAGATAAAGAGCCATTTGGGAGCATACGGGTTGTAGTTGTGACCATAATATAATAGTGTCATTTGGCGGAAACCACCCGATCAAAGGACTCTGGTCGTAACTGCATCATATGTCCTTACTAGCATGAGATTGATTGAGAGTGAATATATAAATACATTTGATTTGAAATTGGCTCCTTTGTGAGCTAAAGTTTTCTTAATTTATCACCTTCAATAAATAATTGTGGAAGGTGGATTGAGTTTTAGCTTTAAGTTTTTAAATTGATGATTTTTATTTAGTCATTTATAACTTAGTGATTTGTCTGATTTTACATTTGGGTTCATACTTGATTTAAGTTAATTTGATCTGAGATTGTAATCACATTTTGGAGGAAGTATCCCCTCCGATTGAAATCTCCATTCAACACATCCATCATAGGGGTTTATGAGTTTGCTTGATCATTTAATTTATTATTTCAGATCTTGTCGACTCTATTAGTTTAATAATAGAGGATCAGATCTACTATCATATGATAGAATTAGCTTCTTAGATATTTTAATAAGTTAAAATTTTTATAATAATTAGATTTTTAGGTTTTGTTAACGACGGTCTAAGACTAAGCTGGAAGCAACAAGCGATCCTCATAAATTAAGCATTTGCAAGTAGGGTCCATGTGAGTATTTAATAAATCAGATAATTTTATTTCAAAATCAAGAGATTAATTTCATATTTTCACTTAATTCCAACTTAACCGGCTCAACCTTTTTAGACATTAAAATTTACACTCTGAATTTTTATGTCTGAGTACATGAAAGTATTTATAGCTTAGATAGTTTCATCTAATTAATGAAATCATTGACTTTGAAAATCATAATTAGAATGAAATTTTTTAATTTTTGGATTGAGAGAAGCTCCATAATTCATGGAGAATTTAATTTAGCATCACATTTTGTCTGCTTGTACGAAGGGTTGCAGATTCGGTGGTGTTCATTTCATTCATTTAAAAGCTTGCATAAGCTCTAAGCCACTTGAATATGACATAAGTTTGCTTCAAGAGATGTGTAATAGATTCACATTCATTAAAATACTTGCACATGTCTTTCAACATTTAAGTTCAACTAATTAGCCATTCAACATAATATATCATATAAATTTTAAAGCATACACATTGAAGCAAGAGCATCTACCGTGGAGTGCATGCCAAACTATATGTTTGAGTCACTTACAAATGCATTAATACAAAAGGCTTAATTAGCTCCATCATATATGAGAATATTTGCATGTATTTCGAAGCTATAAATTTAGATATATAGCTTGATTTCTAGTTTGCATGGAAATTGAACCCCTTAAAAATACTTCAATGAATCAATGAAATGTAATATTCAAGTTGATTCCTCCTTTTTTTGAAGGTTCTTCATTTAGTTTATCTCTTATTTTCATAACTTTCTGATTAATAAGGTTCTTTATTCTCATACCTTATCATATAATAGATTTCCACATTCTTATGAAAGAATCTTAGATATTTCAAGCTTGTGACTAGATCAACATATGCTATGAATAGAGGTGCATTCTCTCTTTTCAGTTCGACCTTCAACTCCACAGAATTCCCTCATGCGAATGTTTATTTTAAGAATTCTTGTAAGACTTCAAGTGCTTGAATTGGAGTTAGGTCTTATGTTATGATGTGCGTAGGAGATTTATTTAAAGTCTCTCATATTCAGGATCTTCTTAATGAGTTTTACTACTTTGTAACATGTCACTAAAGGGTCTTAATATTTCATAAAATATCATAGAATATTTTAACTCACATACAAGCAAATTGATATCATGACTGTAGGTGTCTTCTCTCTATTGAACTTAACGTTCAATCTTGCAGAATTCCTTCTATAAGCAACCATTTCAAGTACTCCCATTTGCATATATACTTTCAAGTCATTGCAAGCTTCATTGAAGTGTTTAGCATTGAGTACTATTTGAATCTATCTTTATATGAGAATGAGCATTCGATTATACTTTAAAATTTGTTCGTGCTGATATAAATGACATTAAACCCAATTAGAGTTCATTTTTTTATTCCACTTTAAGTCATATTTTATTCAAAAATAAGTTTATATTTCTCACAAATACAGTTTGAGTCTAATATTGATCTCAAATTTCATTTATATTTTATTTGAGTGTTTTGTTTGTCTCAATATATGAAGCAACAAACTTCAAGTATTCATTTGGTGACGAACTAAGCAAATGAACCTCTTTTTTTACTTAGTACATTCTCACATAATAATAATAATACTTCTTGTGTCCATTTAAATTCAATTTTGTAAAAATTTTAGGACTTTAGGTTTCATTTTAAAATTAATATCTAATTAATTTTTAATTTAAGTCCCAAAAATTTGATAAAATGTCGACATAGGAGTGTCACATCCAATAGTTCGTTGTCATGAGAAATGGCGATTGGTGTTTTGAAGAACCTGCCTAATGACAGCGTTGCCTCTCGGCTATACTCTAGGTTGCAGAAAGGGAAGACAAGTGTGCTGCTAGGTATGAGGGAGGAGTCAGCGTCTATTGGGTCACGACAAGGCAAGACGGAAGACCATCGAGGTAGGAGATGATGGGAGAGAGAGGATGTCAGTTATAGCTGCTTGAGTTGAATGAGGAGAATGGGGGAGTGCCACGGGAGAAAGATTTCTGAGAGGGGGGATGTTCGATTTCTCCAAGATGGGAGGACGGGAGCAGGTTGGAAAGATTGGTGTTCTCGACGACAGTGGACTCAAGTGCACCGTCATACTTAGCAGTAGTAGTGGAGGTCGTAAATGGGTTGAGGATGACATCAATGTCGTTGATGATCTTAGTGATGAAGCCTTGGACAAACTTGAATTCGTAAGATGCGGCGACAGAGGGTCGGTAGTGGGATTTGCCATGAGGTCTGCAACAACAATGGGTTAGACGGGTATGGTAGATGAGTCCACTTCTATTCGACCGAAGATGATCATAAGCATATGCATAAGGGAGGCCTTAATAGTCGAGTTGCAGGTTACATGCGTAGGGTCATAGAAGTGCATGACGAAGAAGTCTCTATGGATGCAGAGGGAGGTGGCTTGTTCGGCTAGCATCCGATTGCTATTCGATCCAAAGGAAATTGAATGAAGGAAAGGGGGTTGCGGCTGTGGAGGGAGAGTTATGAATAGAATTCTTTAAGTTTAGGTATTGATAGGTATTTATAGGTAGGCTTCTCTACTTTTTTTTTTATTTGAGATAAACTAAACCTAATTTTGAGTTTTTTCGATTGTATCACCACATACATAAATTGGATATCAATTCTAGATTATTCTGATGTTCCGGATGCAACAACGCAGTCCGTTTCACGATCAGAGGCCGTTTGGTTCGAGTCAGCGTCGAATGAGGTCAATTTCAGTTTAAAATTGTACGTCGTCACTTCGACCGCTCGACATTCAGCGTAGACTCGTCCGAATTGAGTGCATATAATCTCATTTGATAGGTTTCGATGTTTTGACACTAACAGCGTGATCAATTCCATGAACGGAGGTCATTTGGGCATCATCGCAGCCTCTCGATTTTGATATGCTCGTAAGTGCTTCGATGACTCTCATTCTTGATCGGTCGACCGTCGAATTGTATAATATGTATATTCTGATCAATTTCGATGTTTTGAATGCGATGGAGAAGTCCGTTCGTTGATCGGAGGTCATTTCGATTAATTTCGGTGATGTATAGTGTATTTAGCTCCGATTTGCGCGCTGTTGTATATCGTAGTCTATCGAATTTGTCTTGTATGCTTGACTCGACTTATGTGGCATACATGGAGGTCAACAGTTATTTATTCAAATTTAGGATTAATTCACACTACATATTACTTGCTGACTAAAATATTCTCAACCTTTTATTCCTCACCTATCAAACCCGTTACACACATGTAACATATGAATTACCTAATATTTGAATTTTTTGTATGCTACTTGTCAATATTTATATACATGTATTTTTATAATCAAATTTATTTTAAACTGATTATTAAGATCATATTCCTAAACTAAGATCTACAAGATCAGTTTAAGAGAGGGTGTTAAAAACAAAGTTATTCCATGGCCATTAATTTATAATGAAAAAAAAGGAGTTTAGTTGTTTAATATCTGTAGTCTTTTTAGTTGTCTGATTCACCATTAAAATTAGTCGCAAACAGTTATTACTATGTTAATAAAGTTAAAATGATTGTTCTATCTATGAGGCCAAGCTTATATGAGTGAATATTTTAATCAATCAAATTAATCAAAAGCCCTTTATAATCTTTCATTTACATAATGCCCCATCAGCATGACACATTGAGCTTTAACATTCATTTGTCTCACTCATTATAGTATTCTAAATGTTTTTATCAGAATGTTTTATTTATCTCAAAAATAAATTTAATAACTATGAATTACGTGAGAATGATTTTTCATTAATTGAATTTGATTTAAGATATATATATTTTATAATTTTTTATTAATTATATAATATACGCATTGAGTTTTTACATAAACAATCATTTTATTCTTTTATATTTATAAATCAATTGCTTTTAATCTTAATTATTTTTTTAAAATTGGCCATCAAATATTGAAATTCATAAAAAAAGACAAATCTATATTTTTTATTTTTGTAAAATTCTTCACTATTTGATTGTGGTATATGAAAATACATGCATTCGATAGTTCCAACAAAAAAAAAAGGAATAATGATTAATCTATAAATACAAATATTTTAGATCATTGTTTCGTAAAATCTTCTTTTTTATTTATTTATTTTTTAAGGCTAGACTCTCATTTTGAAATTAATCATTTAGCACACGACAGTAATTGAAACAGAAAGACACGCCATCCTCAAAAACTTTTTTTGCACACTTCTCCACTCACAATCTTTTTTACAAGAAAAATACAAAAAGAAACTCCTGTTAAATAAATAATATACAATTAATGTCTTTTTTTCATGTAACATCAAAATTAGTTCAAACGATGATTACAAATGTAGCTGAAAGGTATTCTTAAAAAAATTATTTTTTTAGTTCACAAAACTAAATATCGATGCTACCAAAGAGTGCAATTAGATATCTTAATTTATAGTTAACTCTATTCCTCATTTTTGGTGCGTTTAGAATAATTTTCTTAAAAATAAAGTTATATAAATTTTTGTATTTTTTTTAAAAGTTTGTGATGAAAAATTATTTTTGAAAATTAGAATAATTAGAATATGATGATTATCAAAAAGTTATTATTTAAAATTTTTAAAATAAAAAATATTTATAACTCACATAATAATTTTTCAAAAAAACTATTTTTCTAAAAATAATTTTCAAAACAATTAAATATCTATAGACCTTTAGAAGTATTCATTTGAACCGGCACTAACTTTCTTCTTAGAAATTTTATTATTAATGAATTTCTGATTATATGAATATGTGTATATATCTCAGGAAAATTAGCTTCTGCCAGAAATGCTGATAGGAGGGAAATAATTAGGACTTTTAATGTTTCCTCCGCATGCCAGAACAATGACGACTGCATAAATAATTGTAATAATGATGCCCAAAGATTCTGTCAGGTCCCTGCCCACTTGGTGGTTTAGGCCACTGTGTGTGCACATGTAAACAGTCTTAATCTATCGAGGATCACCATTTGTATTCCTTTAAATTCTCTCTCTCTCTCTCTCTATATATATATATATATTTATATATGTATGTATCTATGCTCTTTGTGATATGATATAAGAGTCACTCTGAATAATAATGGGATCTCTTTTGGATCTTTGGTTTTGGCTTCTTGAATAATTATGAACTAATTTTTATTGATTTATTAGGGTTTTTTTTTTTTTCTTTTGGTCAGTTTCTATTAGTTTTTACATCATTATTTAGAAATATTGTGATGATAATAATAAGCAATTTTTATTGAAAGTTGTTTAAAGGCAATATTAAACTTTAGATATTTTAATAAAAATTTAAAAATACTATATGATATAAGAGTCACTCTGAATAATAATGGGATCTCTTTTGGATCTTTGGTTTTGGCTTCTTGAATAATTATGAACTAATTTTTATTGATTTATTAGGTTTTTTTTATAATTTTTTTGGTTAGTTTCTCTTAGTTTTTACATGATTAGTTAGAAATATTGTGATGATAATAATAAGCAATTTTTATTGAAAGTTGTTTATAGGCAATATTAAACTTTAGATATTTTAACAAAAATTTAAAAATAATAAATAGAGTTTTCAAAGTAATTACACCAATTTTAACCTTAAGACAAATGTATCCTCTTAAGAGCTCATTTGGTTTATTGTTGATTAAAAATATATTATAGTAAATAATTTTTTTTAAACTGATTTGGAGTTTGAAAATAAAATCTATCAACTTTGGAAGGGTTTTCAGAAAATGTTTGAAATTTTAAATTAAAGCTGATCTAAATATTTCAAAAATCAATCTAAGTAACTTTATTTATTCATATAATTATAGGCCTACTAATTTTTGTTCTTTATTTTTTTAAGACTGATTTTATTTGTCGAACACATTTTCTAATCCTCGTTTTATCAACTCTTTGATGAATGTTATTCCAATATTATTCTTCAATATAATCATTTCTTAATTTAATTTTTGACATATGATCCTCGTATGAAATAAACACCCGAGAAACTTTTACATCTTAATGATTCGAATTTAACTCTAAAAGTTATATTCTCATTAATAGCTTTATTTTTCAATATAGTAGATTCAAACTATTTACTTATATCATATCTTTGTATCATTTTATTTTCTGATAATATTACTTAGCTGTTGATCAGTGCTGTGTGGTCGTCTACTCTCATTGAGGTTCCTCTTGTTTCGAACAATTCTACTTCACATCTCATTGCGTGGTATCTGTTGACCTTCATGCATGCTACATTAGTTGAGTTGAGCCCACAAGTCAAATTCGACGAGCTTCGGATGCAATAGTGCGCAAATCGACGCTATCACCAAAATCCATCGAAATGACCTCCGATCAAAGAACGGACTTCACCATCGCATTTAGAATGTCAAAATTGATAAGAATATACATATTGCGCAATTTAACGGTCGACCGATCAAGGAGGAAGTCCGTCGACGTTCCTACGCGCACATCAGAGTTGGGATGCTGCGATGATGCCCAAACGATCTCCGTTCGCAAAATTGATTGCACTGTTAGCATTGAAACGTCGAAACCTATCAAATGAGACTGTCCGCGATCAATTCGGATGAGTCTACATGAATATCGAGCGATCAAAAACGATAATGCGAATTTTTGAGCCGAAATTGATCCAATTCGACTCCGAATTGAAACAAACAACCTCCGTTCACGAAACAGACTGTGTCATTGGGTTTGGAACGTCAAAATTATATAAAATAGACATCTAATTTAACTAAGATTATCATACTTAAAATTTCATCAAAATTAGCACGTATTCCAACATAAATTCACCAAATTATTTCTTAATCAGGTCAATGCCTTGGAAGCCCATTCTTATATTTTCACCTCCCATTCAGTCAATAGTAGGCTGCCACATTATCCTACCCATACTAATCCATGATAATAAGAAAAAAAATATAATGTCTTTTTTTTTACTCAACCAGCCGAAGACACCCTACATAAAAAAAGGCCTCTCTTCATCTTTGCTACAGGCCAGACAAGGAAAAGAACTCTCCACCTCGTTCCCTCTCGGCTTAACTGGCCGTCCCTCTCCCTCTTTCTCTACCATTCATTCGTCCCTCGCAGCCAAAGCCGGATGCTGCTCCTCGGCTTCCCTTCCTAGCCAAAGCGAGCGACTTCCTCCTGTTCTCGCATGTGCAACGGACCTCATCGATTCCACCGAGGCGACCAGCTACCAAGCCTCCCTATCAGGCTCCGAATCCATCAGCCCTCCTCCACCCCCAGCTGGTCATGCGATAAGGCTGCCTTCTCTCGTTTCACGTAAAACCATGTCTCTCATTTTCTTGCTTTGAAAGTCAGCAATAGCCCCAGCTCAAGACCGAACCTACTTCATCTCTTCCAAACCAAGTAGCTCTTATGACCAGTCTCCTCTTCATCTCTCGCTGGCCAAGGCTTCGACAGGATTTCAGCATCCGAAATCATCGTATTTCTCCCTCTTCCGCTTCAACGTCGCAAATGCAAACCTAGTCTTCCTTCGCAGCCCTTCGTGCGCTTCAGTTAGTGTAATTCCCAGCTTAATCGTGCTTAAATCCGGCTACCAAACATCCCCTAAATTACTTTTCGTTTTGTTATTCAGTTTGGATCCACTCTTTAAACTCGTAGTGCGAAGACTTTTTTTTTTGGCTTCTAGTTTGTGAGATGGATGTATCAGCGATCAATGAGGATCTTTCCAACATCAATGTGCAAATCAATGATATACTTCGAGCACTATCAAATGGGTTTCAGAAACTGGATAAGATCAAAGATCAAATAGGCAGAGCAGGCAATCGGAAGAACTCACTGAAAAAAATGAGAGAATGTAAGAGGCTCATCAAAGAGTTCGATACAGAATTGAAGGTAGAGGAAAGTGAAAATATGGCTTCTATCAACAAAATGTTGAATGATAGAAAGAAAACAATGATCAAAGAATTAAATTCATTTGTTGCACTAAAGAAGCAGTATGCAGGAAGTCTTGGAAATAAGCATATTGAACCTTTTGATGCACTTGAAGTTAAGCATGGGCCTGATGAAGGAGAGCTGAATCTCAAGCTTAATAAGTATAAAAATTTCAAACTTTAATGCTTCTAAAATTCTGTATGTGACGTGTTTGGCGTGAACAGCGAAATCCGTATGCGCTCTTTGAAGCGTGGATGGGAAAACGTGTAGGCAACACTCGTGATGCGACGGGAAAAGTTACATGATTTCTTTTGTGCAGGTAACCCATACACACTCTTTGTAGCATGGTAGAGAAAATGAAGACTTAGGTCGTGGTTTATACTACTCATATGAACTCTTTGTAGTGCGGTGAGCGGGACTCAAGCACTCATGCTAGATGAGCGAGAAATAAATTTTGTCAAATTTTTGGGACTTAAATTTAAAATTAATTTGATATTAGATTAATTATCAAACATAAAGTCCTAAAATAAACTAACTTCACAAAGATTGAATTCAAATGAGCCCAATGAATATTAATATCATATAATAATGAGCTAAGTGAGAATGATTGTAGATGAAAATGAATATGTAAGACAAGAGATTACGAAGATAATAATTAAGCTCTCTTACGAGCTAGAGAATGACTTATTAAGAAACACATATAGTATTTGCAATGAAATTGATTTTCACTTACAAGTAAAAATATCATTTGATAACTCGCCCATGAGCTATAATGAGATGTAAAGGTTAGTTGATGATCAAAGAATAGATCTAAATGAACATGTAGCTTATGTTATATCATGCATTGAAATAGTCAATAGTCTAAATCACATGCAAAAAAGATTTGATGTTCACACAATATTTATAAAAAGCATGCATTAAGCTAGAAATCCAACTTTCAAATGAGAATGAGTTCAAATCAAACTTTAAAGTGAACCTACATAATGATTGATAGTTCACTCGTCACCAAAAAAAATTTCTTAATAGCTCTCTAACATTAACAAGGCTCTTTATTGAATATTGAAATTATAGTATCGAATGAAGCTAGCCTTCTGTTGAACTCGATAACCCATCATTGAGCTTCTGCAAGACTGTTGACCTCACTTTTGGAGTGAACTTTTAATTTCTACATCTTAGACATAGGACTCCTCTAAACACTAAGAGTTCCTTAGTCTTAAGACACTTCTAGTGATTAGGGGAATACTTAACATAACCCTAGAGACTTAGAAGAGTTATCCATAGTAATAGGTTATGCCTTAGGGGTATTAGGAAGATTTGTCTACCCTATAGCTTGAACCTAATCCTTTTTTCTCTCTCCTTCAAACCAATTCAAATCAAATCTCAAATCAATTCCAACTCAATTAATTTTTTCAAATCATAAATCAATTCCAACTCAATTGATTTTCTCAAATCATAAATCAATTCCAAAATCCAAATCATCAATCAATTCCAAATCAAATGATTGAAACTCATGATTGAATTTAAATCCCAAAATCCTTCATAAGCCCTTTGATTTCAATCCTTGAACTTACCTCAAACCAAATCAAAATTACTCCAAATTCAAAAGATTTTCTCATAACCTATTTATATTCTCATTTATATTCACAAATATGAATGAAATATAAATTCAAATAACCAAAATTAATTCAAAACTCAAATCTAAATCTAACCAAAATCCAAGTTATACTCTTTCAAGTCAAATTCTTGAACTTAGCTCAAACAAAATCCAAATCACTCCAAACTCAAAAGATTTATCTCATCATCCATTTATATTCTCATTTATATTCACAAATATAAATGAAATATAAATTCAAATAACCAAAATCAATTCAAACCTCAAATCCAAATCAAACCAAAATCCAACTTATACTCTTTCAAGTCAAATCCTTGAACTTAGCCAAATCATTCTCAAATCAATTCAAACCCTTAGATTTTCTCTTCAAATAATCACTCCCTCAATCACATACACAAATATAAACATGAACTACAATCACTAAACTAAAATTAAACTAACCCATGTCAAGCTCATGTTCATCCTTTTGACTTGAAATTATCAAATGAACCCAAACCCATTTGACTCCAAATCACTTGCAATTGAATTTATATTTCCATCATAAGTCCATATGTGAGTTCAACCAAACTTCAATCAAGCCTTGATCTAGCCAATTAACCCATTTAGGCTCACTTGACCCAAAGTGGCCTAAAGGACCTTCTTGAGCTAAATTCAAATCCAACCCAAATTGGATTGAACTAAGCTCATCTAAGCCTCACATTATGAGCAACAATTATCCTAGGATGATCAATCACTCAAATTAGGTCAAACCAAGTCAAACCAAGTCAAACCTAGCCTTTGACCAAGTCAACACTTAGCCCAAATGAAACCTAAACAAGGCAAAATTTACTATAAGCCAAATTGATTGAAACCATTGATCTAAATAAATCCATAATCAATGATTGAACATGATCAAGCCATTAATTGAGTCAAATCAAGCCTGATTGGCCACCTGACTTAAGTTGACCCAAATTGACCTAAAAAGTCAAAATGGGTCAAAGTTTGATTTAAGCCAAATTGATTACAACCAATGGGTCAAATTCATTCAAAATCACTTGTTGAACTTGAGCAAAGCTTCAATTAACCAATTAGACCCAACCTAGCCTAATTGGCCATGAACTCAACTTGACCTAAAAGGTCAAATCAACTTGAAATCAAACCAAATCAAAATTGATTGAAACCAAAGCTTGCAATACATTTCAAATGATCAACCAAGCCTAAACCAACCCATGACCAAACCCAATTTGGTCAAATAGGTCAAATTGGTCAACTTGACCCATTTGACCTAAATGAACCTAAATGAACCAAAACTAAATTGAACCAAACCAATGACACTCATAAGCTCTAAATGATCATTTGAACTTGACCTAACCCATGGTTTGACCCAATTTGACCAATTGATCAACTTAATCCAATTTGACCCAACTTGACCTAAATGGATCAAATTGAGCCAAATCAAATCAAATGAACTCTAAATCACTTGAAATTTGGCCCAACCCCTTTTTGAATCATTTCATATCTGCCCAAATCAAAATCATGGCCAAATGACTATTTTGCCCTTAGGTCAAAGGGTATCCAATGACACTTGGAATTTGATCATTTTTTTCTTAAGGCCACTTGACATCCTCCTAGTGGTCCACATGGGCACCTAAGGAGGTGGTGAACATCACCCAATGAGTTTGGGTCAGCCATGACCCAAGCCAAGGCCAAACTGACCCCTCCAATGGAAATTGGTCACTTGGATCACCAAATGCACTCACCTAGCACATGGGCACTCACTCTCCTTCCCTCCACAACTCAAAGTGATTCACATGGAGTGTTTTGTAGCTCAAACCGTGAACCCAATCCTAACCATCGATCAAAAATAATAATTCAGCTCATCACCATCCGATCCAAGGAGGGGAAGATATACTCCCTCTCATTCTCATTCAAACCAGAAGCATTCAATTTGACAGAGCCAAGAAGGTTGAAATGAAGAATCTCTAAGCCTTTGCAAGCCATTCATGAGCTCCCCCATTTCTCCTTCTCGATTTTGTTCAGAACTGAAATAGGGGAGATCAATCCCAACTCACTCAATTCTCCATCAAAACCAAATTAATCTTGCACACACAATCAGTGGACTTCGTCGAACTCAACCAATTCATTTCCCAAGTTTCCAAGCCACGGGAAGCATCACCTTGATCAAGGCCGATCACCATTGAAGGGGAGCTTGGTCAACCAAGCAATCCACTCCAAACCAATATCCAATTTCTTCAACTGGCTTCTTTAGTGAAGCTACCTCCATCATTGAAAGCGCTAGTGATAGCCTCTAGCTAGGTAATTGCTCAAAATCCTAGTTGGTATTTTTTGAAGAAAAGTGTTAACCCTTAAGATATTGACCATTGGATGTGCATCCCCCCTCCTTTCGAAGGTGTGGGATCATTTTGATTCCAATCCGAGCTCGGGTGAGCTCGAATTGAACTGGGAGAGATGAACAGTGTTCGTCTCTCGTCGCTTGCGAAAGAGAAAGATCACCAGCCATCCGTTCCGCATGATTGGAATGGACGGTTGTGATTAGATCACGCTAGATCCCCTTTGATTTAAGCCTAAATTGTAGGATTAATCTCGACCATCCGATCTTAGATCGGACGGCCCGTAGAGAAAGCGCGTCCACTGCCGGCTGACTCAGCAGGCGGATGTGATAACTTAAATAACCTATCATGTCGCGTCACATGGAAAGCGCGTCGCGTCAGTCGCCAAGTGGCCTAACAGGATTAGGTGATTAATTAAGCCTAATTAATTTGATTTTAATGCTGAAACTTCCAAAATTCATAACTAATTATAAAAAATCCAAAAATACAAACTTAAGTTCATTTTAAAGATAATTCAGAGAGGAATAATAGAAAATTAAAATTAATTAATTTTGAATAGTGATTTTAACTCAATTTAGGCTTTATTAGAAATGTAATTAAGCTAATTACTCCTTAATTATTCAAGCAATTAATCTCAAATTATTTGAGAATATTTAGTGGGATGACCTCTACCTCCTATGATTTTCTTGGAATTTATTGCTTAACTAATTAGGGGAATTGCTTATTTCATCTCTAATCACTTTCCTAATTAATTAAATGATTAATTAACATATTAACTAGTGATAAATTAATTAATTAAGCTTGCTAATCATAATGAAACTGGAATGAGATTATGACTTCTTTTCCAATATTTTCCCCTAAGTTCATTTCATTTGGAAAACATTTAATCAAGTTGTAATTAATTAATGGCTTAATCACTTCATTAATTAATTCCGTTAATCAAACTCAAAACGAAATCATTTTAGAACATTAATCATTTAATTCTTAGGTAGATTCTTATGTGTTCAATAACCTAAGAGATTTCCAAAGGAAATTATAATCAAACTACATGTGCAGGAGGGTTATAAAAGTACTTAATTAACCAGTAATTGTGAGCCAATTGCATTAAACCCCTTTATTACTTAGGTGCATTGCTGATTTTATTTCCATGTGGTTGCATATCAAGTGTTGGCACATAATTTTTTGGATAATTATGTTAAAGTGGTATAAGTAAGGCATAATTAATGGATTTAATTCATACCTCAACCTAATCAAAATATAAAATCAACCTAATTGTTATAAATTAAACTAAACCAATTTACACAAGGTGGAATGGGTTAGGATTGACAAACTTTTCTCACATTTCTTAAGTCAAATCAAATTTAAAAATAAAAATCTCCTTAAAAACTTTTTATTCATTTTAAATGATCTTATTTCATAGGATTGCCCTTAGGAATTAATTAGGGTGAATGAAGTTATGTGCTTACATTCCTTTATTTCTTTCCAATCATGCTAAATATTGCTTGCTATATGAAATAATACATTCATTTATTTTAAAATTTAATTAAATAAAATGTTCCCTTTATGTCAAATTTCATCTGTTGGCTAAAATTAAGAATATGAGTGGCTATTATCATTATTAAACCAAAAAATACTTTTCAAAATTTATAAACAAAAAATTATAAATAGAGTGATGCTAGTTATGAATAATTATAAGCTTGTATGTGATGATAGCATAATATGTGTAGTATGAAGTTCTTTTCTTTTCTCTTAATATGGATTCACATAGGATTTGCAAGTGTATAGTTCATTTGAAAAGAACATAACACTTGTCTAAATCTATTCCTATGCATCTCTATCTTAAGACTTAGGAAGCACCTTCATACTATACATATAAATATTATAATCAAGTCAAACATAAATCTCTTGAATAATTCTTCATTCTTTTGGTTCTTTTTGTACATTTACATGTATTTAAGAAAAGTGATATATTAACATCCCGGGATTTTAAGTTTAAAAGTAGGTCTTGTACCTTATGCCCCTGGTGTAAACAACAATGACATCATACTCACTTATAACTTTTATACATGTAGATGTACATTTAGCTAATGGATAAAAAAGTCCCTCTCTTCTACATAATAAAGACATGCATTCATGGAATATCCAAATTTTCAAACCATATCTCTTTGCATCCATCATCAAGGTGTGCTAAGATTTATATTGCATGTATAACTATGCTTAAGATTATTCATATGCATGATATACATGGTGAAAAGAAATGAATGGGTGTGTTATGTGATAGTAATTCACCCTAACTAATCCTAAGAGGTCTTTCTTATTGAATAGGTTTGTTTATAGTAAATATAAACTTATGATTAATAAAAATATATAATAAAACATTCACAAAAGGAAATCCATTAATGAATCTACCTTAGAAATACTTTAAGGTAGGGATGAAACAGTTCTCCTCTTTCTTTCTTCTTTCATAACATTTAGTTGCTAAGTGTAGCTTCATTTAAACCAAATCAAATCACCAACTAAATTTGATCAATCAACTAAATCACTTAAACTAAAACCACCATCTAAATTGAATATTTCACACTTAGAAAATTCCAACCTTAAAGCTAAGACATGCCACACAAGTTAAATGACACACAAATTATGCTAAGTCACCATTTCTACTCTATGTTAAGGTAATGGTTTGATTCATTTTGTTTTTGTGATGCAATGTTTTAGACTAGATGAGGTATTTATGAGTAGACGGATAATAAGACAATCTTTTAATCATGTCTTCTAGGGGATTGTACTTAAGGGATAATAAAAATATAAATCGCGTGTAGGTCTCTTATACCCTTAAGCATAATCCAAACTAGACAGTTTGGTTACCCATGTGTGGCGTGCTAAGTCCAATTTATCCACATAATTGCATGGGTTGTGTGATATGTTTAGCTAACCATTTTGATGTAAATTTTACAATTAAGATTTGTAATAAGTGTTATGAGGATTAAAGTGAGCATTGGTTATAAGACCATATCTTATGTACTATGTGAAACCTTGGAGCAAACCACATCTCTTGTCAAATCAAAAGAAAGAAAGAAAAGGGGCCGATCAAAAATTGAAGAAATAAAAGACAAGGAGTGAAGGATGGAGGATGAAGACCTCCATAACACTTTCCATTCCATAATTGTAATTATTCATTTGTAATCCGAGTTGTATAAGGGTAGAGATAGGCTACCCATTTTCCTTTTCGAGTTGTGCGGTGGAACCCAACCACATTGACCTCTTATTCTTTTACGCTAATTTTATAAATTGATTGATGTTGTGTTTATGATTGCACAATTAGGATGGCATAAATTTTCTAGTTTCTTTATTGTTTGATGAATGACCTAGATGTGATTAGGTTCTTAGGGAAAAATAAATTTTCTATCCAATTAATCAACTCAAAATTAAATTAAACAACTCATAACCTCACCTGAAGCCTAGGATATAAATGAAGATAATAAAAAAATTTAGCAACCCCTTAACTGGATGTTGTATGTCTCACATCATGCATAAATTATATTACTTCACTCTTGCTAATGGAGGGCTTCCACCTTTGCTAAAGAAAATTGATTTTCCTTTGAGAGCCATGACGGAAACACACCTCCTTCTTTCTAATTTTGGCCCATAACCAATTTTCTCATGCATTAGGCATATGAAATCTCATAGCCTATGTCAAATAATAATGCCCAAAAATTAAAATAAAACTTAACAAAATTTGTATTATTTTAAGTCATTATTCAAGCCCTTCATGATCTAGTCTCTTAGGGAGTGAGTTTAAGGACTAAGTCTCCTTTCCAAATAAATAATAGCCTAGCTATCTTGCAAAGCATAATACTTGCCTATATATATTTAAAATCGTAGGAGAAGTTAGTTGGTGACCACCCCCAGGCAGTTGTAAGTCCAATAGTCGGGTGGTTTATTCTCTCTTGTGGAGGTAAATCATATATCCAATTTTTGTCTTAGATTTAGGTCGTGCTTTGGCCCCTGCCATCCCTAGATTTAGGATTTGAGGTCATTATTTCCTTTTGTGGGCTACAGGCATAAATCCTTACCTCTTAGGCATTTCTATAATTTTGTGTTGTGGAATTGTTAGCCCTGGATTTTTAATAAAAAATTAACTCAAACATATAATTCTCCTCAATTTCAAAAATATAAAAACCAACCATAGAATAGTTTGGGATGCTCACTAGGTTTCCTAGTATCATGAGCATTTCCTACTCATCTCTCTTTGGTTTCGATAATAACTCTTTCCTTTTGCTCAAATCCCTCTTAATGCTTTTACAAATAACAAATTGATTGATAGTCCTATCTTTAAAATCTTTGAAGACAACGATCATTTATCTTAATTAAGAGTATTCCTAAGGAATCTCATTCCTTAGGATGTAATTAACTATGGGGGCTTTCCTCCATTAAGAACTTAACGAACTTGGCTTAAAATAAACCCTACTTTACTTTTCCATGTAAAGTAGGGGAAAGATCTCTGGTACATTCGAAGACCTATTATCCTTAGGAGTTTTTATTAGGTGATTAGGTCCATTATAGGATGGTGACTTCTGTCTTTTGAGATAGTACATCATTCCTCAATGTCATACCTGATCACACTATTAAGTACATCTATGAATCTACGTGGTGTCCAACTCAACCTCTCACCCAAAATAAAATACCACAGATTTTTCTGGCGACTCCGTTGGGGATGGTTCCTCTCTCCATCTTTGGTAAATGATCATTGTCTCCAAGTATCGATAATGGATTTATATTTCATATGAGTCCGAGACTATCCTTCTTTTTTATTGGTATTTTGCTCATTTCATTCTTAAGCTAAGCTAGCTAACATCCTTTTGGTTTTAGGATCTTACTCCATGTAGGTCTTAAAACCCCTGTTAGGTCCTCCAATAGGTGAAAGTAAAATTTAATCAAAAGAGATAACTAAAGACATTTTTCTTTACCATCTCTATGGTAAGGTAAAGTTCATTCCAAAAATAAAGATAAATAAATCTTTTATAAAAATATCACTTTTCAAAAAGCACTTTTCCAAAAAGTTCACATAATAAATACTTGCACAAATTTTTTTGCAAAATATATATAACTCAACCTCATCTAAAAATCTTCAAGATTGCTATATGTAGGATCTTTTCAATTTTTTTTTTAAAAAATTATCTTTCAAAAAGCACATATCTGAAAATCAAAATCCTCATTCAATATACCCAAATTTATTGAATGAAGATCTCTCTTGTCCAAGTAAAATCATTTTTTTATGAAATTGAAACTCCATTCAATATATCTCACATATGTTGAAGTTGGAGTTTCTTCTTTTTCAAAAAGCGTGTTGACCTCCATGCATGCGTTATAAGTCAAGTCGAGCTCACGAGCCCAATTCGATTGATTGCGGATGCAATGACATGCAATCGAAGCTAAAATACACTCGACATCACCGCAATTAATCGAAACAACCTCCGATAGATGAATGGACTTCGTTGTCACATTTAATACATCAAAATTGATTAGAATATACATATTGCACAATTTGTTGGTTGATTATCAAGAAAGAAGTTTGTCAATGCGCTGACACGCATATCAAGATCGAGGAGCCACGACGTTGCCCAAATGATCTCTGTTTGTGAAATTGATTGCACCGTTAATGTTGAAATGTTGAAACCTATCAAATGAGACTATCCGTGCTTGATTTGGACAAGTCTACATGAACGTTGAGCGGTCGGAAGCAATAATGCACATTTTTGAACTGAAAATGACTCAATTCGACGCCAACTTGAATGAAACGGCCTTTATTTGTGAAACGAACTATGCCATTGCATCTGAAACATTGAAATTATCTACAATAGACATCCAATTTAACTAAGTTTATCTCACTTAAAATTCCATCTAAATTAGCATATATTTTGAGATAAATCCACCTAATTATCTCTTAATCACATCCGGTCATTGCTTTGGAACTCGCAGCCGCCCACTCCCATATCTCCACCTCCCATTTGACAATAATTAGATGCCACATCATCTTTTCCATATGCGCCTTACATCTTATCCTGTATGGTACATGCATAATAGAAGGAGGGGCTCCCTCTCTAGGGTTCATTCTTTTTCCCAGAGATCTGAGCCTCTCATCAGAACCGAGCGAACGCCTCTCTCCCTCTTTCTTTCTCACAACCAACAAGGGCTCTCTGTCTGCCTTGCTACAAGCGCTCTCCTCTCACAACACCGAACAAGCCCCTTTCCATCGGTCAGGTAGTAGCCCAAACGAGTAGAAAATTTGAATCTTCACTCATCCACTGTGGCTTCAAGCTGAATGAGATCATCCCCTTTCAATTCTCATCGCTGACAAGACCCCATCAACTCCTCTTATTTCTCCTTTGGTTTTCTCATAGTCGCCGCTCTCTTCCATTCAAGACCTTCATGTGAAACCTCCCTATAGTCTCCGTGGATGTTGACAAGGCAGCCTTTTAAATCCAAGAAGTTGTTGCTTGGAGATCATGATGAAGCAACTTATTTTTGGCAGTTGGGTTCATCAACCTTGCTCTCCTAATGAATTCATAGACCTACAATGACCCATGTGGCAATGGTAGTGGATGGTTTATTGTGATCTATGGCCAACATCTTTGACCTCTTGGAGATCATAATGAAGTAAAAGAAATTTTTTTCTAAAAAAAGAGGCAAGAATGGCAACCTCTCCTAAGCAGCTAGAGTATACTAAGTTTGGGGTGATGGGTTCCAATGGTAGTGACACAATTGGGAGTGAGCTTAACACACACAATCTAGATGGGGAGTTGATTTGGAGTTATTTACAAAGGAGTTTTAAGGAATCGAATGATTATTGTTGCCAAGGATTATGGTGTCCTAAAGTTTGTGCTAATATCTATTCATGACTACAACTTTCCTTCCTTTATACGCTCTTCTGGTTACTTCATTGGAAAGTGAAAAGTCAATCGTGAGGTTCTATCTAAGTACCCAACCTCGTGTGTGTTGTCCTGAGATTTGCTTTCATATATAGGAAGCAAAAAGTTGATGGTTTTGAGATCCCGCTTGATCTGATAAGAAAATTGTCAGGTGTTAGTGAAGAGAAGTCCCACTCATAACTTGCTCATAAAATCACAATTGTGGCACATTTGGCGCAACAAATGGAACCCATATGCACTCTTTGTAGCATGGCGTAGAAAACTTGTAGGCGATGCTCATGACGCGATGGAGAAAATTATGTATTTTTTTGTGTAGGTGGCCTATACATGCTCTTTGTAACGTGGTGGGGAGGAAGATACTTAGGTCGTGGTTTATACCACTCACACACGCTCTTTGTAGTGCAGTAAGCAGGCCCAGACTCCCGATGTATCCCCCTACGCGTGGACAACGTTAAGAGGCTACTAAAATTTAAATGAACAATTTGATTGAATGACTTATGATTGATTATTTCAATGCTCAATTACACAATAAAATGAGATCAAATACACATAAATTGATGAAAATTGAATACTAGTGAGTGACTTAAATGACATGAATTCTATGTCAAATAAATTGAAGATGCATGAAGTTTGAACACCAAAATAAACAATAGAGAGTAGATGACTTGATTATTAGTAAGAATATGAGAACATAATTTGTTAGTAAACATAAATAAAATTTCTCAGCTATCATTTGAATTACACTATCTATCCCATCAAATGAGTTGAAAAGTCAAAGGTAGATTTGAATTAAATTTAGAATGATTATAAAAATATGTTGATAAATGTAAGTGAGGGCTTTCTCAATGCACATTGAACAATATTATACTATGCATTGAAAATATTAAGAGAATTGAATTAATGCAAGTAAAATTTTTCCTAAAAGCTTTGAACTTGTTTGAACTTGCAAGAAGTTGTATGAGAGAATTCAAGGGAAGGAGAAAGACTTTTTCTTTATTCAAGGAATGAAACCAATCTCTGTATGGCTCAACCACATTCAATTACAAATCATAAAATGAAGAGAATTTATTAATATGAAGATATGAGGTAAGAGATTCTATTAAATATTAAAGTTAAAAAAAAAAAGAGGAATTTCTATTAACTATCAAAGTTTGGAAACATTGAAATCCATATTAAGCAAGAGCATCAATGCATGTCTCTGAAATGGGAATGAGATCTAAATTGAGTTTAATTCAATTCAAGAAGGCTTGTCCTTGAATATGGGCAGTTGTTATGATGGAGCCCATTATTGATCTTGTTATCACAGAGCAAAATGTGAAACACTCATTCCAAATTGACTGCATAAAGGCAGAACGAATAACAAATTCTTATGAATATTGAAAATTTGGAGTAAAAGATCTTTATTCTGAGTCTACTAATGCAATCAATAGATGCTTACACTTAAGCAAAAAGTTGATAGTGAGGATTGCGATTCAGTAATCATTGTATATAAACATCTCATGAAAATTTAAAGATTATCATGAGGCTATTTTTATGAGATTCATTTTCTTTAATATAATTGATGAAAAATGATATGAAGATTGAATGAAAAGTTGTAGAAAATGTGAAGATTCTTTGAATGATAAAATTATAGAGGCTTGAATCTTTCTTTTGGGTGAATTTCATACAAGTAAACTTGTATGAATATAATTGCATGAAGTATGACTTTGCACATATCTTATAACAGTCACTCCTTTGGTTCAAATATTCTAAAATATATGCAAATGCTTGAATGAAAATAAATTCATTACACATATCTAGAATGATTATATTCTTATTCAAAGCTTGTACAAACTTTCAAATGAATGAATTGAACATGCACATGCATTATGAGGTGATCCCATATTTGAACTCATTGCATCAGGATGCATGTAAACTACATGAATGGTGAAGTAGCGCATTCATTAAAAAATAAAAGTTCTTATACGTAGCGCCTTGAAATTCATATATGTTTTCTTAAAATGAGATACTCACGTGTATTTTGAGGGATATCTTAAATCCAATTTTAAAAACCTCAAAACTTGTGCAAATATCTTATGCAATGAATATACAAATATATGTAACTATTCAAAGTCAATCATTTGAAATACCACATGGGCCTCGACATTATGCTGAATGCATGAATCTAGTGTCTGAGGATGATGCGCGGGTTGATTCCCGGTTTGGTCTTAGGACTGGGTCCAGGTTAACAAAACCTAAAAATCTAATAATTATATTATAATATTTTTAATCTAATAAAATCTCTGGGAAGGTAATTATGTCATATAACAGTAGATCTAATCCTCTATTATTAAATTAATAGAGTTGATAGGATCTGAAACAGTACATCCACCCCGATGATGGTTGTGTTGAATGGAAATTTCAACCGGAGGGGGAATTACCATCAAAATATATTCAAAATTTAAAGCCAAATTAAGATAAATTCAAACCTCATAAGGATATGAAGAATGCAAAAGAAATCAAATATAAATATTTAAATGAAGTTCAATCTCGAAAAATATAAAGCTAAAATCCAACTCACCTCCCGTAATTATTTGTCGAAGGTGATAAATTAAGAAAACTCTAGCTCACAAAAGAGCCAAAGTCACATTAAGTGTATTTCTATATTCACTCTTAATCAATCTCATGCCAGCAAGGACGTGGTCTGTGTCCTCTGACTATGTGGCTTGGCTAGTAGGCTCCACATATGATGCAATTATGACCAGAGTCCTCTGATCGGGTGGTTGCTGCCAAATTGTACCATTATATTACGATCATGATTGTAGCCTATATGTTCCCTAATGGCTCTACCTTTTGAGATGTGAATCATAGGTTGTACCTGATAAGACAAAAAGTCCTCTAATAGCTAAGGTGGACTTAAACTTGTCTCCTTAGGCAAACACCACCCCAGGTTTATAAGGATTTCTTGGACGACGTAACCCATGTGTTGCTGATAAGGATCTTCGATTAGGTTGGGTTGAATACCTCCTCTGACTAAGTAGACTAGGGACCGCGATAGCCCGGGATGACAAAACCATGGGATCTAGATCGGACGCGTCATCATTCCCCTAACCATCTGCTTTAAGTTAAATATAATGGATATCATAAATCTAAATTTTAAAACTCCACATGCTACATGCTACGCACTAAGTGACCTAATGACTAACCTTAATCGAAAGTTTCTCTCAGCATTGAGAGGGGTAATTAACTATAGGTGCTTGCGCCTATAGGAAACCTAGAACCAGATTTAAAGTCCTCACAAAATGAGGGCAAAATCTTTGGGTAGTGTCTTATCTACTATTCCATCTGCCTTCTGAAAATTACACCGACACTTAAAACACTCTTTTCATTGAAGAGGTCGGTGGTGAATTTTTGAATCCCACAGATTTCTGGCGACTCCGCTGGGGACAGGTTTCTCTTTTCATCTTTGGCTAGTTGAATCTAAGATATAACATCAGTGGAGTATAATAAAATTTAAATTTAAATTTATCTATAAAATAGAATTAATTAAAATTTAAAGTTATTTTTATAATGAACATAATTATGAAGTTTTTAAAATCTTTTATATACATAATTTATTCTTTTATTTTACCATGTTCGTTCTATTACATCTATGAATTATGAAAGTGTGGGGTGATACATTAATTACTAATTACTAATCTCCATCTTTCATTTATGTCAATGGATCTTTAGAACACACTGTTCATCATTCAACTAGGTCATGGAGCCAACAACCATCTGGCTAATGTTGTAATCAATACTTGAGATGCTGGAGCTACCCTCCAATTTAGTAGTGTAAACTTCCCAACTATCATCGCTGTGAACAACCCTCCACTTGAAGCACCTATATATTGTGCACACCAACCTATGCAGGGGAGGAGAATGACTGGAATGGTCACTACTGCTATCAAGGTTTCTTGAAAGTGGGCCTCTGTATTTGAAAGATTGGGTCATTCGGAGGCACCAGTAATGAAAAGAACTATCACTGGGAAGAAAGTTTCAGTCATGCCTATGAATGTGACCACTCTGCCAGTTAAACCTTTTGATGTTGGAGCTTTCTCATCTAGAGGAAAACTACTTAGAAGGAAGAGGAGAAGAAGAAATGCTATGCTAAGAGCTCATCAGCTCTCACATGAGCCATTTGTTACACAATCAACCTTACAACCAGAAGAGAGTATTCCTACCCCACAATAAATTTGAAATTTTGAGATGGGTGAAAAGGAATAGCCCTGCTAGTAATATTAAGAGATCTTTTTGGGCTCAACAACAATCAGCTCCAACCCTTCAAAAGAAATAACCTGAAACTCTATCTGCTCGAGTGCATAAAGTCTTGAAGGTTGTCAAAAAAAAAGATCTAATGAAGAAGAGGTATTAAATGCCAATTATCAAAGAAGCCAAAAATGCTCCACTACAAAAGCTACCATTAATGGTAGTAAGAACTCAAGATCATTCTAAGCAAGTTCTACATGGTGAGCATCAGAGTGTGACACCTAAACCACGTGTCCAATAATCTGCTACTGAAAGGTCCCGGCAGAAAGAAAAATAAATTTGGAGGGCAAAGCCTCGAGAAGAAGTCCTCCATGGTGAACATCTGAGCATGACACTTGAACTGCATGTTCAGGAATCCACTACCGAAAGGTCCCGGTAGGAAGAAAAACTAAATATGAAGGCTGAAGCCTTGAGAGGAAGTAGCGATGCAAAAGCTTCTTCATCTGGAGGCAAGCTAACCCAGAGATAACAAAGAAAGAGAAATGCTGAATTGTGTGCTCAACAGCTATTGTTCAAGCAAAAAACTATACAATCAGCTGTGAACTAGAAGCCAGTGTTTCAACCCATAACAAGTTTGATAGCCTAAGATGGGTGAAGCGGAACAGCTCTACTAGTCAAATCAAATAATTCTTCTAGACCCGACAACGTCAAGTTCTAGGTTCTCAAGTGAGAAAACTCAAAACTGTATATGCAAAAGTGCATCAGGTCCTCAGAGTTGCTAAGGAGAAAGGACTAATAAAAATAAAATATCAAGGTCTTATCCTCAGGGAGGCTAGAGTTGCTCCTTCAAGGAGACCTCCTCCTACAACCCCAGTAAGATATCGATCAATTCAAGTTTTGCATGGTGAGAATCAAGGCATGACACTTGGACCATTGGTCCAAGAATCCACCATCAAAAGGTCCCGGTGGAAGGGTAAGCAAATATGGAGGCCTAAGCCTTAAGAAGAAATCTTGGAAAAATATCAGAGCATGACATCTAAACTGTACTCCCACAAAATCTACTCCTTATGTGCTAGTATTTAGAGCAGAAATAGTCTTGCCACGTGAAGTTGAACTACCTTCACTCTGAGTAGCCATTCAACAAAATCTCACTCAAGATGAGAATGCCCATCTACAGATGGAAGAGCTTGATGCGCTTGACAAAGTTAGGCTCCAAGCTCAACAAAATTTAGATGTCTACCGGGCGAGGATGGTCAAAGCATTTGAGCATACGGTGCATCCTCGAACTTTTCAAGAAGGGGAGTTGGTCATGGTGCTAAGAAGACCAATTATCTTTCACCATAAAATTTGCAATAAATTTGAACCTAATTGGGAAGGGCCCTTCATCATCGAAAAGGTATATCAAGGAGGAGCCTACCAACTCTTTGATTTCAGAGGCAAAAGATCGATGCTTCCAATCAATGGTCGATATCTAAAAAAGTATTATACATGAAAGTGTAATCAAACAAATATCATATTTTAAGCTTTTATAGGTTTTACTTGAAAATTCTCTTATAACATAAGATTGCATTTCCAAGATAAAACAAAAAACCCCCTTGTTAGACATGAGGCATTTTATATATTTTTAGGTTGACATCGTGCCTAAGACCAAAATATCTAAATGAATGGTTATGATGATCAATGTAAGCCTCATATGATCATTATAAGTGTGAAAATGAAAAAAATAAATTTGATGTCATCATACTTATAAAACATTATAAAGATCCCCCTATTAAATGGGGGGCATTTTTTTAAAATTTTTTTTAACAAAATGTTAGGCTCTCCTTGTGAAACAGGGGGCTTTTCTATTGTATTTGGGTTGACATCGAGCCTAAGGCCAAGATCCCCATATACATATTCAAATTATGTATTCAAAGTTTACAAGTCTCAAAGTTCTAACGACCAAAAAAGGAAAATTTTCAAATCTATAAACTGTAACAAATCAAATTGGAAACACATCTTTCATCCATACATCAAATATAGGGCTCGAGTTGGTGCATAAGATCTAACTCAACAAGCCCAAATATGATTGAGTTATTGATAGGTTTTCTTACTCTACACACCACAAAGGCCACATTAAGAGATTCCCCACTTTGTTAGCTTGATGATAAAACCCTTCATCAATTGCTCAAGTTCAAGACTCAAGTAGGTGCATAAGGTTGGATTCAGCACGCCCAAATATGATCGAGTCGCTTATTGGCTTAACGAGCCTCATGCTCAATCCGATTAATTTTGATGATAACAAACAGATGCTTGGATGTTCTAATGTATATTTTATGTGTTTCAGATATATTAATTGCTAATTACATATTTAATACATCTCACAATATTTTGGAGAAAATTGCAAGAATAAAAGAATGAAAGATAGATCAAAATAGATAATGTGAAGCTCAAGATATAATATTTTAGGTTATATGCATTTATAACTATCTTAGAAATTCATATGAGTTCATTGGCATGAATCAATTTGCTCACAACTTAACATATTATTTTTATTTATTTTAAATAATGATAATGAGGTTAATTTATATAAATCTGTATCTAATTAAGATTCAATTATATGTTTCATACATAGCATTTGAATTGTCAAAATAATAAATGATAATATATTATGACTATTAAGTGTAATTAGTTTATATACTTAATATAATTAAATATTTTAATTTAATTTTTAGCTTATATGATAACTAACTTATGTATGATTATATATAAATTATATCATAATATTTAAATGTCATATTTCAAAATTAACAAAAATATGTGGAATTTTGTATTTTAGCCAAAGTCATTTTATAATCAAGGAATTTATATCTGATTTCATCTCCAATGGATTCCTTGGATTGTTTTCCTTTAATTTGATAGGTTACATGACCGACGTTTAATTAAAATTAAATTTATTATGACTTTTCAAACATTATATGATTTTAATAGTGAATGCATGCTACATGCTTTATATATATTAAGAGCCATATTTGATTATTTTTGACTTGCCCATGTGAATAGTCGAATTTTGGCTGTTTGAATTTAATATTTATTTAATATAAATTATATTTTTATTAAATATTAAATTATTATATGATAAAATGATGTTAGAATAATATATATTTTTGAAATAATTTAAAATAACTTTCTTGCTTATAAATAGCCCTCATTCTCTTCATGAAAGCATTCCTCATTCAAATTCAAAATCCCTTTAGCAAATCTAAGAGAAAATTTTCTAGATTTTCCTTCCAAGTGTTCTCCAAATATTTCAAGATCAAATCCTTGGATTGGATGCTTCAACATATTCAACTAAGCAAATTTTCTCAAATTACTTGAGTTTGTTTTCTTGATCTTAATCCCTTTTTAGTTGTTCATACTATTTTCAAAATCTATTTATTATTTCTAATTTATACTTTTTGGTGGATTAGTCTTTGGACATCAAAGTCAAAGTTTTCACATCAAAGTTTCTTCAATCTTTTTTTTTGTAAAAAACTCTTGTGATAGTTTGTAGGATTTATTTCAACTTGTTGAAAATTTTATCTTCCTATAAATTTCTTTTGGATTCTTGAAATATTTCTTCATTAGTCTTATTTAAAAGATCATTTATTCTAAGATCTATTTTAGAAGTATATTTTAAGCATTTTAAATTAATTTATTGTGCTAAAATTATTTTCATATTTGCTAGATCTTTCTTTTTAATTAAAAGCTTACTATCCTACTTAGATCTATCATATACTAATTTTATTTAAGTATTTTGTGATCATTTACATTAGTTGAAAGGATCATTTTGGTTAAAATAAAATAAATTATTCCTTGCTAAAATTTATTTTATTGCTCAAAAGAATATTGTGAATTTATTTTGAAATTATTTTTATATTAGTCTACAAATTGTAATAATATAAACATCCTAGTAGGATCACTTTAAGATATTTATTTTATTATTTCTTATCAATATTAAGTGAGCATTTTATCTTGCCAAATTTTTTAAGTTATAAAGTGATCATTTATAAGTTGTGAGATCACGTTTTGAATTGGATAGCTTGGTATACTTGTGAGAGTTATATTTCATTAAAATTTATTATTCTATATTTTTGTTTTCGTGCTATAAAATTTATATTGGGGTTGTACTCGCCCCATTGTAGGAGAGTATATATTATTGTAGGGTTGTACTTACCCCATTATAGGAGAGTACTATTTGTAAACTATTTTGCGTTTAGTGGATTCCTAGCCAGGGGTGGCTAGGTGTGGACGGAGGCCAATTTTGAGATTTGGTCGAACCACGAAAAAATTGTGTGCCTATTGTCTCTCTTTACTTTACTGTATTTTTATTTTTGCTACATTAAGAATTGTATCTTGTCATTATAAAATCAAAAATTAATTTTCTACTAAAACTTAAAATTTAAGATTTAACTTTTAAAATTTTTAATATGGCACAAGGTTTCCCAAGGGTTCACTACTAAAGGGATAATCCACTCATAGACCTCCACTTTTAGATAGTGTACCATTTGATTATTGGAAAAATAGAATTCTTACATTTTTAAGAGGTCAAGATGCACCCATGTGGTATATGTTGACACATCAATATCATACACCCATAGTAGAAGTAAATGGCATTAAAGTAGAAAAACCTTTTGAGGAATGGACTGTAGGTGAAAGAGAACTTGATGAATTAAATGCTAGGACTTGTAATACTTTATATTGTACTTTATTACATGATGATTACATGAAAATTTCTATGTTAAGTACAACAAAAGAAATATTGGATAAACTCATTATAACTTATGAAGGAACTAGTGAAGTTAGAGATGCTCACATAAGCAGACTTGTTCATGAATATGAGTTATTTCATATGTCTCCTTTTGAATCTATTTCTGATATGTATACTAGATTCATGAAAATAATTAACACATTGCATTCTCTTGGAAAAATATATAGGAATCAAGACTTAGTCTATAAGTTTCTTAAATGTCTTCCAAAAGAATGGGAAGCTAAAGCAACATCTATTAGTGAAGCTAATGATTTATCTACTTATCCACTTGATCAACTTTTGGGTTCTTTGATAGCACATGAACATGTTATTGCTCAAAGGGATAAGATTAATAACTCAGCAAAAAGGGAGAAGGAGAAAGGAAAAGCCATTGCATTATAAGTTGATGATAGTGATGAGCATAACACCTCAAGCTCAGATGGTAATAGTGATGAGGTTGTCATGCTATCCAAAATACTTGAGAACTTGCTAAGGAAGAAGAATCAAAGGTATAAAAAAAATCTAAAAATTATAAATTTCAAACTAAGAAATTTCCTGCAGGTGAAGGGATCATTTGCTACCATTGTAAAAAGCCTGGAGACATTAGAGGTGATTGTCCAGAACTTGATGAATCAAAGAAGAAAGAGATTGATCTGGAAAGAAGAAAAATAAAAAGGAGAAAAAGTACCATAAGAAGAAGAAGAAGGCTTTATGGGCCAATCCAGATTCAAATGAATTAAGTACTTGCTCATCCGATGAAGAGGTCAACATATGTCTTATGGCAAATGGAGAATTTGACTTAGATTCTTAAGAGGGATGTAATGATATATCTTATGATAAATTAGATGATGCTTTTAATGATTTAATTATTGAATATAAAAAATTAAAAAGAAAATACAGAACTTTAGAAAAAGAACATAAAATTTTAGATATGCATTTTTGTGATCTAAAAAATGAATGTGATAATTTAAAAAGTAAAAATAATTCTTTATTAAATTGTTCCTTACTTGTATGTAGACTTGAAAGAGAGAATATTTTGTTAAAAGCAGGATTAGAATTATGTTTGAAATCATGAGTTCATTATAATGCTTCATCAAGTAAAACATTTAATAAAAAATATTTGCATCATGCACATCCCACTCATATACCTTATAATTATTGTGCTAAGCCATATGCAAACACTAATGTTTGGTGCAACTATTATGATAAAAAAGGGCATATTTCATTTGATTGCTATGCACATAAATTACAAAATACTAAGCAATCATCTTATGTATGCGTACCAAAAGGTATAAACACGCATGCTAGATATCTTGCTTCAAATTTAGAATGTGGACCCAAACATGTTTGGGTTCCAAAAGTTAACATTTGATTTTCTTTTGTAGGAATGCCTTAAAAGAAAAATCAAAGAAGGCATGTGGTACTTGGACAGTGGATGTTCATGACATACGATGGGAGATAAAGATAAATTCACAACTTTAGAGTCAAGTGGTGGAGGATTTGTTACATATGGAGATAATGCAAAGGAAAAGATCATTGGCATTGGTTCTATTTGTAAGAATTCTATCACTTTAGATAAAGTTTTTCTAGTAGAAGGATTAAAACATAATTAAATTTCTATTAATCAATTATATGATAAAGGTTTGAATGTAGTATTTCATGCATCATATTGTATTAAAAAAAATAATGAAAATATTTTGTTAGTAGAACAAAGACATAAAAATATTTATGTCTTTGATTTAGATAGCTTTCATGATGTTAATTTGAATTTACTTTGTTTTAAAAGCACTCATCATGATATATGGTTGGTTCTATTTGTAAGAATTCTATCACTTTAGACAAAGTTTTTTTAATAGAAGGATTAAAACATAATTTAATTTCTATTAATCAATTATGTGATAAAGGTTTGAATGTAGTATTTCATGCATCATATTGTATTATAAAAATAATGAAAATATTTTGTTAGTAGAACAAAGACATAAAAATATTTACGTCATTGATTTAGATAGCTTTCATGATGTTAATTTGAATTTACTTTGTTTTAAAAGCACTCATCATGATATATGGTTATGGCATAGGATACTATGTCATATTAACATGCACACACTCAATACAATTGCTAAACTTGATTTAGTAGTTGGATTGCCTAAATTAAATTTTCATTCAAACTATGTTTGTCATGCATGTATTCATGGTAAGCATTTTAGAAGATCATTTAGTATTTCTTTAAAATATGATTTGGAATATAGAGATTTTCTATATATTTTGGTGTAAGGTTCAAAGGATCTTGGTGAGTGAATTTAAAAATAAATTATTTGAGAATTATTGTGATGAACATGGGATTAGACATAATTTTTTGGCACCTAGAACTCCCCAATAAAATGGAGTAGTAGAGAGAAAAAAAATAGAATATTAATTGAATTAAATTGCCAAAATATTTTTAGGTAGAAGCAATAAATATTACATGTTATGTGATGAATAGGATCTATTTTAGACTAATTTTGAAGAAGACACCTTATGAATTGTTTTTTGGAAAGAAGCCTAAGATTAAACATTTTCATGTATTTGGATGTAAATGGTTTATTTTGAATAATGGAAAAGAGCATTTAGGTAAGTTTGATTGCAAATAAGATGATGGTATTTTCTTAGGATACTCTCTTTCTAGTATAGCTTATAGAGTTTTCAATAAGAGAAAGATGATTGTACAAGAATCAATACATATTATTTTTGATGAAAATTTAATTGACCCCATTAGAAATGAAGTGATTGATGAAGGATTGATAATTTTAAGAAAATATCATTAGAAGATAATGTGGATGATTCATTGGCTAAATAAAGGAAATATAATAAAAATCATCTAAAGAAACTAATTATAGGAGATCCTTCAAAAGGAGTTATGACCAAAGACATAGTAGAGAGGTTGTAGATCATTCAACATTTTTATCTGAGGTTAAACCTAAAAATTTAGAAGAAGCATTAAAAGATAATTTTTGGATTATTACTATGGAAGAGGAGTTGAATCAAGTTGTAAGAAATGATGTTTGAGAATTAGTCCCAAGATCCTAAGATCAAAATGCATTGGAACAAAATAGGTCTTTAGGAATAAGCTAGATGATTCAGGTTATATTGCTAGAAATAAAGGTAGGTTAGTTGCGCAAGGGTACACACAAGTTGAAGGTATAGATTTTGAAGAATCTTTTGCACCCATAGTAAGGCTAGAAGCTATTAGTTTACTCCTTGCTTATGCTTATTTTAGGGATTTTAAACTTTTTCAAATGGATGTCAAGAGTGCATTTTTGAATGAATTTGTGGATCAAGATGTATTTGTAGAGCAACCACCTGGATTTGAGAGCCTTGATTGTCCAAATCATGTGTATAAATTAAAGAAACTAGCATATGGTTTAAAATAGGCTCCTCGTGCTTGGTATGATAGGTTAAGTAACTTTTTGATAGATCATGGATTTAGAAAGGGTAGATTAGATATGACCTTATTCTTTAAGAGAATAGATGATGATTTGATTGTGGTACAAGCATATGTAAATGATATATTATTTGGAAGTACAAATGAATCTTTGTGTCATGAGTTCTCATTTTTGATGTCTAAGGAGTTTGAAATGAGTACGATGGGAGAACTTAATTTTTTCTTAGGTCTTCAAGTGAAGCAACAAGAAAATGGCATATTCATCAATCAAACCAAGTACACAAATGAATTGATTGAGAGGTTTGACATGAAAAGATTTAAATCTAGTAAAACTCCTATGATCCCATCTACAAAATTAAATTTAGATGAACCAGGGAAATCTGTTGATCAAAAACTTTATAGAAGTATGATAGGTTCACTTTTATACCTTGCTGCTAGTAGGCCTAATATTGTGTTTGCTGTTTGTTTGTGTGCTCATTTTCAGGCCAACTCGAAAGAATCTCATTTAATAGCAATCAAGCATATCTTTTAGTATTGATAGACACTATTAGGTTAGGTTTATGGTATCCTAAAAATTCTTTATCATGTGATTTAGTTGCTTATTATCGATTTTCTTTGGATGTAAAGTAGATAGAAAAAAAAGCTGCACATGCCAATTTTTAGGATCATTGCTCGTGTCTTGGTAATCCAGGAAATAAAATTCTATAGCTTTATCCACTGCTGAGGCTGAGTACATAGCTGTCGGTAGTTGTGTTGCTCAGGTCCTTTAGTTAAAGCAATAATTAAAAGATATTGATATTAAGCAAGATCACATTCTAGTTCAGTGTGACAATACTAGTGCTATTAGTTTGACTAAAAATCTTATCTAGCACTCACGAACCAATCATATAGAAATTAGACATAATTTTATTTGGGATCATGTTTTGAAAGGTGATGTTAATATTAATTTCATTAGTACTGATTTATAAATTGCAGATATTTTTACAAAACCATTACTAGAAGAACATTCTGTACTTTAAGATGCATGCTTGAAATGTTAGATCCTAATATTTAAAATTATATGTAGTTTGTTCTCACTTTTTGATGTTGTCAAAAGGGGGAGAAGAGTAAAATATTGGTTAGTATTAAGTCTATTTCATGCATACATTTAGGGGGAGCAACATTATTCATCTGTTATGCATAAATTTTTTTTTTATAAGAGAATACTTCGTTTCAGTTACGTATTGCTTGAAATACATTTGCGCCATTAAAATAAATACCCAACATTGGTTTATCATCATCAAAAAGGGGGAGATTGTTAGCTTAATGAGCCTCATGCTCAATCCGATCAATTTTGATGATAATAAATGAATGATTGGGTGTTCTAATGTATATTTTATGTGTTTTAGATATATTAATTGCTAATTACATATCCAATACATCTCACAATATATTTGAGGAAATTGCAAGAATAGAAGAATGAAAGATAGATCAAAATGGATAATGTGAAGCTCAAGATATAATATTTTAGGTTATATGCATGTATAACTATCTTAGAAATTCATATGAGTTCATTGACATGAATTAATTTGCTCACAACTTAACATATTATTTTTATTTATTTTCAATAATGATAATGAGGTTAATTTATATAAATCTGTATCTAATTAACATTCAATTATATGTTTCATACATAACATTTGAATTGTCAAAATAATAAATGATAATAAATTATGATTATTAAGTGTAATTAGTTTATATACTTAATATAATTAAATATTTTAATTTAATTTTAAGGTTATATGATAACTAACATATGTATGATTATATATAAATTATATCATAATATTTAAATATCATATTTCAAAATTAACAAAATTATGTGAAATTTTATATTTTAGCCAAAGTCATTTTATAATCAAGGAATTTATATCTGTTTTATCTCCAACGTATTCCTTGGATTTTTTTTTCTTTTAATTTGATAGGTTAAATGACTCATGTTTGATTAAATTTGAATTTATTATGACTTTTCGAACATTAGATGATTTTAATAATGAATGCACGCTACATGCTTTGAATATATTAAGAGCCATATTTGATTATTTTTTACTTGCCCATGTGAATAGCCAAATTTTGGCTATTTGAATTTAATATTTATTTAATATAAATTATATTTTTATTTAATATTAAATTATTATATAATAAAATGATATTTGAATAATATATTTTTTGAAATAATTCAAGATGACCTTCTTGCTTATAAATAACCCTCATTCTCTTCATAAAAATATTCCTCATTCAAATTCAAAATCCCTCCAGCAAATCTAAGAGAAAATTTCCTAGATTTTCCTTCAAAGTGTTCTCCTAATATTTCAAGATCAAATCCTTGGTTTAGAAGCTTCAACATCTTCAACTAAGCAAGCTTTCTCAAATTACTTGAGTTTATTTTCTTGATCGTAATCCCTTTTTTATTGTTCATACTATTTTCACTATCTATTTATTCTTTCCAATTTATGCTTTTTGATGGATTAGTCTTTGGACATCAAAGTCTATGTTTTTCACATCAAAAGTTTCTTCAATCATTTTTTTGTGAAAAACTCTTGTGATAGTTTGTAGGATTTATTTCAACTTGTTGAAATTTTTATCTTCCTACAAATTTCTTTTAGTTTCTTGAAATATTTTTTCATTAGTCTTATTTGAAAGTTCAGTTATTCTTAAATTTATTTTAGAAGTATATTTTTAAGTATTTTAAATTAATTTATTGTGCTGAAATTATTTTCATATTTGCTAGATCTCTCTTTTTAGTTAAAAGCTTACTACCCTACTTAGATCTATCATATACAAATTTTATTTAAGTATTTGGTGATTATTTGCATTAATTGAAAGCATCTTTTTAGTTAAAATAAAATAAATTATTCCTTGCTGAAATTTATTTTATTGTGCAAAAAACTATTGTGAATTCATTTTGAAATCATTTTTATATTAGTCTACAAATTGTAATAACATAAACATCTTAGTAAGATCACTTTAAGATATTTATTTTATTATTTCTTATCAATATTAAGTGAGCATTTTATCTTGCTAAGTTTTTTAAGTTGTAAAGTGATCATTTATAAGTTGTGAGATCACTTTTTGAATTGGATAGCTTGGTATATATTTGTGAGAGTTATATTTTATTAAAATTTATTATTTTGTATTTTTCTTTTTGTATTGTAAAATTTATATTAGGGTTGTACTTGCCCCTTTGTAGGAGAGTACATATTATTGTAGGGTTGTATTCACCCCATTATTGGAGAGTACTATTTGTAAGCTATTTTGTATTTTATGGATTCTTAGCTAGGGGTGGCTAGGCGTGGATGTAGGCTGGTTTTGGGGTTTGGCCAAACCACATAAAAGTTATGTGCCTATTGTCTCTCTTTACTTTGCTGTACTTTTATTTTTGCTGCATTAAGAATTATATCTTATCATTATAAAATCTAAAATTAATTTTCTACTAAAACTTAAAATTTTAGATTTAACTTTTAAAATATTTAACCTCTCTTGGGTGCTATAGTGACTCACATCGCTGATAGGTCTGCTTACTCAACATTCCACAAAGGCCATAGTAAGAGATCCTCCTATTTTGTTAGTTCAAAGACAAGAGCATCTAAATCTCCAAATCCTTCTAACCTAGTGAGTTCAAGTGGCCCAGACTAAGAGATTATCCCTAATGGTCGTAAGGTCATTTTTCAAAAGCCAACAAAAATATCCTAACTCAAGAAGTCACTAAGCAAAATTTAGTATCAATATTAAATAAAAAATGTTAACTCCTTCAACAAGTCTATTAAAGTAGAAAGCAAAGATCGAAGGAAACTCTTCTTCAGCAAGTCCAAACAAGCAAAAAGCAAGGGACCGAAGAAGTCAACTCAATGTTCATACAAAGCTAAAGGCCAAACTAAGGGGGTTATGTCATCAACATGTTCATTATGCTAAAGCGTAGGACTGATGACTCTTTGTCATTGACCCAACATAAGCTCTGAGGGCTAGGTCGTCGACAAGCATCCTTCTATAAGCCCACGAAAGCAAAAAGCTAAGGCAGAAGGAAATTTTGTATCACCTAACAAGTCTACAAGAAAATTCAAAAATTTCCTCCGTCAAATCTGCCAAGGCACGAAGCCAGGATAGAAGGAAAATATAAAGATACAAATCCTTAAGATAAAGTTAAGAATAAGTTCATCAAAGCACAAAGCATAGGACTGAAGGCATTCTCATCTCATCAACTCCATCAAGTCCGCTAAGGCATGAAGCAAGGACAGGAGGGAAATACAAATTTCAAATTTTGAGATAGAATTTTCAACAAGTCTGGCATAAAGTATAAGATCAAAGACATTCTCATCTCAACAATAAATCATCAACTCCATTAAGTCCACCATACCACAAAGGTAGGATAGGAAAAAAAATATAAATATCAAACTCTCAAGAGGAAGTCTTCAACAAGTCTGAAAGTACAAAATATGGACCTAAGACATTCCAAATTCTCTCAACAGTTTTTGCAAAGCCCCCCTGTTAGTCAGGGGGAATTTTTATATATTTATCTAAGTCAACATTGTGCTTCAAGCTGAGATCCTTAGATAAATATACATGATGATCAGAATGAGCTACATTTGTTTATATTAAAGAAGTTCAAACTCTGTGACATATTTTTGAGCTAATCTGCAATCCCCTTATTAGACAGGAGCCCTTTTTTATAATCAAGTTTGTTCAACCCTCTCCTGTGAAATAAGGGGTCTTCTTGTGTGTGTGTGTGTGTATATGTATATATATATATATATATATATATATATTCAGGTTGATATCAAGCTTTATGCTGAGATCCCTGAATATATCCATAATTGTTATCATTAAGCTACATGTTCTTGCAGGAAAAAAAATCTATTTCTATGCATGAAAAGACAACCCTAGATGTCAAAAATTTATCTTTATGACCCATCAAATGTTAGAGATCAAGTCAGAAGAACTCCCAATTTTGGAAGCTTCAATCAACTAAGTTAGAAAAACATCAACCTCTATATTTTTCAAGTTTAGGACACGAATGAGTTCTAAAGGTCGAACACAACAAGCCCACATGTAGGCGTTCTTTGGCTCATCACTCAAGTGAAGAAAAGGTGCGTGAAAGAGCCCCGTTCATCGTCAATGACAAGACAAGATCACAACTTAAGTCAAAAACTTGAGTTGGTTCTAAAGGTCAGACTCAACAAGCCCATAAATGGCCGAGTTGCTGACCCTCTCTTCACTCAACAAGCCGCAAGAAAAGGTCGTAGTGAAAGAGCCCCTCCTCATCAGTCCAATGATGATAGCTGTTAATCTTAAACCAGATGTAACTTAGTGACTACAAGGAACCAAAATTCAAGAGATCTTTCCACTCGATCGACAGACTAAGACAATCTGAGGAAACTCTCAATTTAAAGCTGCCTCAAATCAATCTATATATTTCATGCAAGGTAATATTTCAATATCTTTTTGAATGATCTAATCAAGCACAAAGCACAGATCAAAGCCAATTACCTCATTAAGTCCATAAAAGTAGAAAGCATAGGACCGAGGAAGCGATTCCATAATTCACACAAAGACAACGACCTAACTAATGGGTTTTCATGGTTATTCAGTCTGTTAAAGCACATATTGCTAGACTAATAACTCAACATTGACCTAATATGAGCCGGAAGGATGGGTCAATTGTATGAATCTTTCAATGAGTCCATCAAAGCAGCAAGCATAGGATTTAGGGCATACATACACTTCGTGACAAGTCAATATAGATAATCAAGTCAATCCTTCATCAAAGTCTGCCAAGCTTAAAGCTAGGATAGAAGGAATTTCAAATGTTAAAGTAAACAAATTGATTCCTCCATCTAACCCGGTCAAGCATGAAGTTAGGGTCAGAGGAAATCCAAATTTGTGAAGAAACAAAAGAGAGAGACTTTCAATGAACCCATCGAAGTAGAGAGTAGATGGTGGAAGAAGCTCTTCAGTGAACTATGGTGAAAAATTTTCATCTTTTTTCTTCTTTAATATGTATACTTCCATCTTCACTCTATGTGGAATAAAATGAAGATATAAATATACTCTTTATATTATGACACCACGTAGATCTGCAGATGTTCTTATTAGGGTGATCGTTTATAACATTGAGGAGAGGTGTACTATCTCAAAAGATAGAAGTCACCACCCTATAATGGACCTAATCACCTTAATAAGGACTCCTAAGGACAATGAGTCTACATATGTACCAAAGATTCTTCCCCTACTTTACATGGAAAAATAAAGTAGGGTTTATTTTAAATCAGGTTTGTTAAGTTACCTATAGAGGCAAGCCCCAAAATTTAATTACATCCTAAGGAATGAGATCTCATAGGAATACTCTCGATTAAGGTAAATGATCATTGTATCCAAAGATTTTGAAAAGGTAGGACTATCAATCGGTTGGCTTATTTTTAGAAAGTCAAGTGGGATTGATCAAGAGGAAGGAGTTCTTATCAAAGCCAAATAAAAATAAGTAGGGGATGATTAAGATACTAGGAAGCCTAGTAAGCATTCCAAACTACCTTATGGTTAGGCTTTACAATTTTGAAATTAAATTAATGTGTTTGAGTTAAATTTTTATTAGAATGCTAGGGCTTACAATTGCATGGTACAAGGCTATGGAAATACCTAATATGTGAGGATTTATACTTATCACCCGTAAAGGGGAGAAGCAAGCTTATAACCTAAATTTAGGGAGCTTTGGTGAGGGCCAAAAGCACGACCTAAATCAAGGCAAAAATAATAATTTGGTTTACTTTCACAAGAGAGGATAAACCACCCGACTGTTGACTTACAACCATCTGAGGGTGGCCGCCAACTAACTCCTACTACGATTTTAAAATATGTAGGCAAGTCATATGTTTATGTAAGATAATAATGTTATTATTTATTTAGAAATAGACTAAGTCATTAAACACACTCCCTAAAGAGACTAGATGTAAGGAAATGCTTTCAAATGACTTAAATCTAATGCAAAATTTTCACATATTTCATTTTTATTTTGGACAATCATTTAACTCAGGCTATAGGATTCATATGCTTAATGCATGAGAAATAAGATTATGGGCCAAAATTAGCAAGATAATGAGGTGTGTTTGTATCATGACTCTCACAGGTCAAGCCAAGTTCTCTCACAAAGGTGGAAGCCCTCCAATTCAAGAGTAAAATAATATGCTTTTATGCATGATGTTAGAAAAAAAAGTACGCACCCAGCTAAGGGGTTGCTAATTCTTTTATCTTGATTTTAACTTAGGCTTTAAGTGAGGTTATGAGTTATTTATTTTTAATTTTGAGTTGTTTAATTTGGTAGAAGATGTATTTTCCCTAAGCACCTAATCATCATCCAGGTCATACATCAAGCAAGGAAAAAACTAAAAAAACATGCCATCTTAATGCCCAAGCTAAACAAAACATCAAACATTTTATAAAGCTAACACGAAAGAATAAAATGCCACTTTTGATCAAGAACCACTACACAAACCCAAAAACAAGTTGGGTAGCCAAGCTCTACCCTTATACAACTCGGATTATAAATGAATTAATTTACAACCAAGTAAGAAAATTCATGTTATGGGGTTCTTCATTTCTTCTTTTCTTCTTTCTTCTTTCTTCTTTCTTCTTTTGGTTCCTTTTTTTGGATGGTTGGAAGGTAGTTGCTCTAACGGCTTCACATGGTACATAAGATATAATCTTATGACCAATGCTCATTCTAACCCCCCATAGCATTCATTCCAAAATCCTAATTACAAAAATTACATGAAGAGGAAAAGTAAATCTAACTAACACTACAAAATATAGATTATCTAAATAAACCATACAAATCCCAAGCATGTATATTGGACTTAGTACCCCACACAGGGTAACCAAGTCCACCTGGCCTATTGGATTATGCTTAAGGGTATAAGCACCTGCACAGTAAAAGCATTTATATTTTTATTACAACACCCCTTAAGCACAATCCCCTACAAAGATAATGGTTAGACTAAGATCATCCTACCATATATTCAATGCTCATTCACCCTAACATCTAGACTAGAAATAATATATCATAAAATAAAAGTAAACATCACACCATACACCGCCCTAACCTAAGGCTAGAAATGGTGACTTAGTCTAATATGTGTGTTTTAAAAGGTTTGTGTGGTATGCTTAGCTATGGCTTTAAGGCTTAGATTTTCTAAGTCTAAAGATGTTTAACTTAGATGGATAGTTTCATTTAAGTGTTTAGTTGATTTGGGTTGATTTTATTTTTGTATTTTTGATTTGGTTTATGTGAATCCTATAATTAATTACTAAGTTGTGAAGAGTGGGAAAAGAGGAGAGAACTTCTCTTTCCTTCCCTTCCTTAAGTAATTTTTAAAGTGGATTAATATTTGATTTTGTTTGATGAATGTCTTATTATGTGTTTTAATTAATCCTAAGTTTATATTTTCCCTAAACAAACCTATTCAAAAAGAAAGACATTTTAAGATTAAGTAAAATGAACTAATATTACAAAACACACATCACTTCATTTCTTTCCCAACATGTATAACATGCATATGAATGAATCTTAAGCAACATGGAAATTTTTAGCACACTTTATGGTGAATGCTAAGAAATGTTACTTAAGAAATTTTGAATGCTTTATGATGCATGATTTTCATTAAGTAGAAAAGGGTTATTTTTTTATCCTTTATTCATATGCACATATGTATGTATGAAAGAAATAAGTGAGTATGGTGTCATTGTTAGCACCAGGGTGTAAGGTACAAGACCTACTTAGGGCTACTTAAAGCCTCGAACCTGGATTGTCCAGAATAATATACCACTTTTCTTAAATACATATGCATGTACAAAATAAATAATTGGAGAAAGAAAGATGCAAAGTTCATGTTTATTTAAATTTTGGTTTGTTTATGCAATTTATATGTGTAGATGTAAAGATCCTTCTTAAGTTATAACATGGAAGGGGGTAAGGGTGGATTTTAAACAAGTGTTATGTTCTTTTAATAGAACTATATACTTTGCAAATCTTATCCAAATCCATGTTAAGAAGAAAGAAAGGAAGCAAACATGAGACACATTTTAATTTTCACATGCAAGCTTCTAATTAAAATATAAGTAGCATGCCTTTCAGTTTTCATATTTGAATTATATGTTTTGAAAATAATTTTGAATTTAATAGTGATAATAGCCATTCATATTTCCACTTTAGCCAAGACATGCAATTTGAAAAAAAGAAAAGATTTCATTTCAATTTTGATTTTTAAAAGATATGAATGCATGAACTTCATATGACATACACATTTAGCATGCTAGGAAAGAAATAAAGTGATGAAAGGAATATAAATTCATTCACCCTAATTAATTCCTAAAGACAATCCTATGAAAATGGGAATTTTAAAGTGAATCAAAGTTTGTTTAATGTGATTTTGTTTTGAATTTGTTTTATGTTTGATTTAGGGAATGTGAAAGAATGTTTGCTGGTCCTAACCCATATCTCCCATGTGTATGTCATTTTAATTTAATCTTTAGATGATTAGATGATTTTTATATTTTGATTAGGTTAAGGTATGAATTAAGTGTGTTAATTACCCCTTACCTATACCACCTTAGTATATTTAAACAAATAATTATGAGCCAATGACATGACATAAAACCACACAAGGAATTTAAATCATCAATGCACCTAAGAAGAAAAGGGCCTAATGCATTTGGCTCAGGATTAATGATTAATTAAGCTAAGAGGTTTAAGTTAAATAATTTCATAATCCTTCTCACACATGTGAGTTAGATTTTGATTTCCTTAATGTACTTAGGTTATTAAACACCTAAGCATCTACCCAAAGTAAATTAGTTAAGTTATGGAAGGTTTTAGAATTTTATCAAATTGATTAGGTAGGTAATTAGTGGATTAATCCATAATTAAGTTTAGATTAAGGAAGAAAGAGGGGGTTTAAAGAATAGCTTAAGAAAAATATCCCAAAATTATTTTCTAAACCTCTTATTCATTTAAAAAAACTTTAATTAACTCAATCAAGGATTTAAACCACTGATTACACACTTAATTAGGCTTAATTATATTATGAGAGTAATTAGGAATTAATTCAATAATTACCCTAATTAAATCATTATTAAAACCCAAGAAAATCAGGAGAGGCAGAAGTCATCTCACTAAATACACATGAGAAGTTTGAGATTAATTAATGGAACAATCAGAGAGTAATTAGCATAATTACATTCTCAATAAAACTCAAATTCAGAAAATAATACTGTTCAAAATCCATCAAAAATTAATTTTATAATATTCTACATTTAATTACCTTCCATATGCAATTTATTTCATATTTTTATGATTTTTTACACTTAGCTATGAATATTTGAAGTTTCTATGATTAATTAGGTAATTTAATCTTCTAATTATATAGCTAATCCCGTTGGCACTACGTGGAGGCTGACGCGGTGCACGCTTTCCACGTGGCATGGCAGGAGTGGTTATATAAGTAGTCACATCATAGCACCGCATCTGCGGTGGCACTATGCGCTTTCTCCCTGTCCATCCGATCAAAGATCAGACGGTTGAGATCAAGCCTGCGGTTCTTAAGGGTTAATCCTTGGATCCTATGTGTTTTAATCATGGCTATCCATCCAAAATGTGCTGATGAATGGCCCATGATTCATCCCTAATCTTCCTTGTGAGTGATGGCCACCATCCATCTTCTAGGTGAAGATCCTAGCTCAATTGAGCTTGGATTGAATCCAAACTCAACCCACACCATCACCATGCAAGGGAGATCACATCCAATGGCTAGTTTCTCATGAGATGAGACTTCACTTCACAATAGACCAAACTATGGCTAATCTAAGCTCAGTTTAATGGAATACCTCGCCAGAGGCTATCTAGTGCTCGACTCCCTTGAAGTAGCTTCTTCTAGTGGAGATGAAGCCTTGTTGAAGATTTGAGGTGTTGAAATTGGATGGATTTCTCTATGGACCAACTTCACCTTCAATTGAGCTCGATCTTGGTCAAGAGTAGTCCTCCCTTGCTTGGAGAACTTGTGTGAAGGCTTGAGTGAGTTCGATCGAGCTCCCTGATGAAGCTTGCAAAGTAAATTGGCTTGGTATTGAGTATGGACTCAGATGGATTTCAAGTGGAGCTCCCCTATTTTCAGTCTATAAAAATTGAGAAAAAGGAAATTCAAACTCACTCAAGAAAGCTTGGGGAGGCTTGCAATGGATTTCTCTGACTTCCCTAAGCTCAATCGAATTGGAGAATGATGAAATGAATTGGAATTAGGGGGAGTATATCTCCCCCTAGAGAAATTGGACGTCTGAGAAGGATCTTGCCATTTTGATCTAATTTACCTCATTCCATGGGTTTGTTAGGTTGTTAGGAGTGTCCTTGCATTCGGTTTGTCTAGAGGAGTGGAGTAGTGGAGCTCCCATGTGCTTAGTTCAAGTGGAGGAGGGATTCCATGTGCTTAATTTCAAGTGAGGTGGTCGATTTTAGCCTTAGGTTGGGTTGGGTTGACCCAAACCCATTGGGTTAGGTGCACCACATTCAGTAGTGTCCACTTGGTCCATTAAGAAGGTGCCAAGTGGTCATGAAGAGGATTTGACTAGTTTAGGTTTCATTTGGCTAAGTTTTGACTTGGTCAACTCTTAGGTTTGACTTGGTAAACCCTTGGGTTTGACTTTGTTCGACCCAATTTGAGTGATTGATCATCTTATGATGATTATTGCTCACAATGTGAGACTTATATGGGCTTAGTTCAATCAAATTTGGTTAGGATTAGAATTTGGTTCATAAGAGTACTTTAGGTCACTTTGGGTTAAGTGAGCCTAAGTAGGTCAAATGGCTTGGTCAAAGCTTAATTGGAGTTTGATTGAACTCACATATAAACTTATGATTGAAATATAAATCCATTTGCAAATGGCTTGAAGTCAAATGGGCTTTGATTCATTTGATAATTTCAAGTTTAAAAGGGTGAACATGAGTTTGATTTTTGGATTTAGTTTTGGTTTGGTGATTGAGGTTTGTGTTTATATTTGGAGTCATGATTGAAGGATAGATTGAATGATGAAGAAAAATCAAGAGTTTGGCTTGATTTGAAATTGATTTGGCTAAGTTCAAGATTTTGACTTGAAAGGCTTAGGTTGGATTTTGATTGAATTTGAGTTTGATTTTTGGAGTTGGTTTTGGTTGTTTAAATTTATATTTCATTTATATATGTGAATATAAATAAAAATATAAATGGGTCATGAGAAAATTTCATGAATTTGAAGTGATTTTAACTTGATTTAGGTTAAGTCCTTAAGAGGAATCAAAGAGACTTAGGAAATATTTTTGACTTGGAATCTCAATCATGGATTTAGTTTGATTGATTTGAATTTATATTTTATTTATATATATGAATATAAATGAGAATGTAAATGGGTTGTGCTCAAATTCCTTGAATTTGAGTTGATTTGGATTTGAATTAGGCTGTCTATGAGAGAGAATCAAAGGACTTAGGAAATATTTTGAACTTGAAATTGAATTTGGAATTTGGTTTGAATGATTTGAATTTATATTTAATTTATATATGTGAACATAAATGGGTTGTGAGAAAATTTCATGAATTTGAAGTTATTTGGATTTGATTTAGACTAAGTCCTTAAGAGGGAATCAAAGGACTTACAAAATATTTTGAACTTGGAATTTCAATCTCAAGCTTCAATCATTAGTTTCAATCATGGGTTTCAATCATGTGGGATTGATTTGGATTTGGAGGAAATCAATTAAGTTGGAATTGATTTATGTTTGACTTGAAGGAAGGAAGTGAGGAATTTGCTTCAAGCTATAGGGTAGGCAAATTTTCCTAACACCCCCTAAGGCATGAGCTATTCCTATGGCTAACTCTTCTAGGTCTCTAGGGCTAGGTTGAGTGTCCACCTAATCACTAGATGTGTCTTAGGACTAAGAAACTCTTAATGTCTATAAGAAGTCCTATGTGTAAGATGGAGGGGTTGAGAGCTCATCCTAAAAATGAGGTCAACATGAACCCATGGAAGTTGAAAGCTGAAGTGATCCAAGACCCATGGCTAGCTCAAAAGGTCAACCAGTTTTCAACAAACAAGATTCACTCCATGCACGAATAACATTTGTTGGGGTGCATTTTTTGACCTCCATGCATGTATCATAAGTCAAGTTGAGCTTACGAGCGAATTCGATGGGCTGTGAATGCAACGACATGCAAATCGAAGCTAAAATACACTTGACATCACCACAATTGATTGAAACAACCTCCGATCGACAAACGGACTTCACCGTCATGTTCAGAATGTCAAAATTGATTAGAATATATATATATTGCACAATTTGATGGTCAATTATCAAGAAAGAAGTTCGTTGATTTGCTAACACATATATCGAGATCGGGAGACCACGATGTTGCCTAAATGACCTCCATTCATAAAATTGATCACGCTATTAATGTCAAAACCTATCAAATGAGACTATCTATGCTTAATTCGGATGAGTCTACATGAACGTTGAGCAGTCGAAAGCAATAATGTGCATTTTTGAACTAAAAATGACTCAATTCGACGCCGACTTGAATGAAACGGCCTCTGATTGAGAAACGGACTACACCAATGCATTCAGAACGTAGAAATTACCTAGAATAAACATCCAATTTAATTAAGGCTATCACACTTAAAATTTTGTCTAAATTAGCATGTATTTCAAGATAAATCCACCTAATTATCTCTTAATCACTTTTGGTCAATGCTTTGGAACTCGCAGCCACCCACTCCCATGCCTCCTCCTTCCATTTGACCAATAATAGAATGCCACATCATCTTTCCCAAACGTGCCTTACACCTTATCCCGTACAGCACACGGAAAATAGAAGGAGGGGCTCTTTCTCTAGCTGGTTCGTCGCTATTTTTCCTGCAGAGATTGCGACGATCTCCCTGCTGCAAATTGAGCAAGAACTGCTCCTCTCTCCCTCTTTCTTTCTCTCGACCAAAAAGGGCTCTCGTCTTCTCTCATTATGCTGTGTCGACTCCTCTTATAGATCAACAAGCCCCTTTCTATCGGCCTTAAGTAGCTGCTAGAATGTGCAAAAAATTTGAATCTTCACTCGTCCACCGTGGCTATAAGCCGACTAAGATCATCCCCTTTTAATTCTCACTGCTATTTGGACGAGACCCCATTAACTCCTCTTATTTCTCCTATGGTTTTCTCACAGTTGTTGTTCTCTTCCATTCAGCACCTCCATGTGAAACCTCCCTATAGTCTCTGTGGATGTTGATGAGACATCTTTTAACTCTAAGAAGTTGTTGGTTATGACAACATGATGAAGAAGCAACTTGCTATGGCAGTTGGGTTCAGCAACCTTGCTCTCCTAATGAATTCATGGACCTACAATGATCCATTTGGCAATGGCAGTGGATGGTTTGATGTGATCTATGGCCAACATCTTTGACCTCTTGGAGATCAAAATGAAGTAAAAGAATTTTTTTTAAAAAAAGAGGCAAGAATGGAAACCTCTCCTAAGTAACTAGAGCATACTAAGTTTGGGGTGATGGGTTCCAATAGTAGTGACACAATTGGGATCAAAATGAAGTAAAAGAAATCTTTTTTTTAAAAAAAAGAGGCAAGAATGGCAACCTCTCCTAAGCAGCTAGAGCATACTAAGTTTGAGGTGATGGGTTCCAATAGTGAGTGACGACGCCAGGAGGCTGTTGAAATTTAAATGAACAATTTGATTGAATGACTTAAGATTGATTATTTCAATGCTCAATTACATGATAAAATGAGATCAAATACACTTAAATTTATGAAAATTGAATACTAGTGAGTGACTTAAATGACATGCATTCTATGTCAAATAAATTGAAGATGCATGAAGTTTGAACACCAAAATAAACAATAAAGAGTAGATGACTTAATTATTAGTAAGAATATAAGCACATAATTTGTCAATAAATATAAATAAAGTTTCTCAGCAATCATTTGAATTATACTATCTATCCCATCAAATGAGTTGATAAGTCATAGATAGATTTGAATCAAATTTAAAATAATTATAAAAATGTGCCGATAAATGTAAGTGAGGGCTTTCTCAATGCACATTCAACAATATTATACTATGCATTGAAAATATAAAGAGAATTGAATTCATGCAAGTAAAATTTTCCCTAAAAGCTTTGAACTTGTTTGAACTTGCAAGAAGTCGTATGAGAGAATTCAAGGGAAGGAGAAAGACTTTTTCTTTATTCATGGAATGAAACCAATCTCTGTATGGCTCAGCCACATTCAACTAGAAATCATAAAATGAAGAGAATTTATTAATATGAAGATATGAGGTAAGAGATTCTATTAAATATTAAAGTTAAAAAAAGAGGAATTTTTATTAACTATCAAACTTTGGAGACATTGAAATCCACATCAAGCAAGAGCATCAATGCATGTCTCTGAAATGGAAACAAGATCTAAATTGAGTTTAATTCAATTCAAGAAGTCCTGTCCTTGAATACAGGCAATTATTATGATGGAGCCCGTTATTGATCTTGTTATCACAAAGCTAAATGTGAAACACTCATTCCAAATTGACTGCATAAAGACAGAATGATTAACAAATTCTTATGAATATTGAAAATTTGGAGTAAAAGATCTTTAATCTGAATCTACTAATGCAAACAATAGATGCTTACTCTTAAGTAAAAAGTTGATATTGAGGATAGCGATTCAGTAATCACTGTATATAAACATCTCATGAAAATTTGAATAGTATCATGAGACTATTTTTGTGAGATTCATTTCCTTTAATATAATTGAAGAGAAATGATATGAAGATTGAATGACAAGTTGTAGAAAATGTGAAGAGTCTTTGAATAATAAAATTATAGAGGCTTCAATCTTTCTTTTGGGTGAATTTCGTATATGTAAACTTGTATAAATACAACTGCATGAAGCATGCCCTTGCACTTATAGCAGTCACTCCTTCGGTTCAAATATTCCAAAATACATGCAGATACTTGAATAAAATTAAATTCATCACACATATCCAGAATGAATATATTCTTATTCAAAGCTTGTACAAACTTTCAAATGAATGAATTGAACATGCACATGCATTATGAGGCGATCCCATATTTGAACTCATTGCATCGGGATGCATGTAAACTACATGAATCGTGAAGTAGCACATTCATAAAAAAAGTGCTTATACGTAGTGCCTTGAAATTCATATATGCTTTCTTAAAGTGAGATACTCACATGTATTTCAGGGGATATCTTAAATCTAATTTAAAAAAATCTCAAAACATGTGCAAATATCTTATGTAATGAATAAACAAATATATGTAACTATTCAAAGTCAATCATTTGAAATACCGCATGTGCCCTGACACTATGCTAAATGCATAAATCTAGTGTCTAAAGATGTTGCACGGGCTGATTCTTGGTTTGGTCTTAGAACCGGGTTCGGGTTAACAAAACCTAAAAATTTAATAACTATATTATAATATTTTTAATCTAATAAAATCTTTGAGAAGGTAATTATGTGATATAACAGTATATCTGATCCTCTATTATTAAATTAATAGAATTGACAGGATCTGAAATAGTACATCCACCCCAATGATGGTTGTGTTGAATAGAAATTTCAATCGGAGGGGGTATCACCATCAAATTATATTCAAAATTCAAAGCCAAATTAAGATAAATTCAAATCTCATAAGGATATGAAGAATGAAAAAAAATCAAATATAAATGTTTAAATGAAATTCAATCTCTAAAAACTTAAAGCTAAAATCCAACTCACCTTCCGCAATTGTTTGTCGAAGGTGACAAATTAAGAAAACTCTAACAAAGGAGCCAAAGTCAAGTCAAGTGTATTTCTATATTCACTCTCAATCAATCTCATTTAAGTAAGGACATGGTCTGTGTCCTCTCGATCATGCGGTTTTGAGCGAGCTCTATATTGGATGCGCACGTGAGTCCTCGATCGTAGTTGCCACCAAATGGCACCATTATATTACGATCATGATTGTAGCCTGTATGTTCCCCAATGGCTCTGCCCTTTGAGATGTGAATCATAGGGTGCACCTGATAGGGAAAAAAGCCCTCTGTCAGCTAAGGTGGACTTAAACTTGTCTCCTTAGACAAACACCACCCCAGGTCTACAAGGATTTCTTAGACGACGTAACTCATGTGTTGCTGATAAGGATCCTTCGGTCAGGTTGGGTCGACTACCTCCTCTGACTAAGTAGACTAGGGACCACGACACCCCGGGATGACAGAATCATGGGATCTAGATTGGGTGTGTCATCGTTCTCCCAACCATTTGCTTTAAGTTAAATATAATGAATTTAATAAATCTAAATTTTAAAACTCCACACGCTGCTATTATATGCTACACACTAAGTGACATAACGACTAGCCTTAATCAAAAGTTCTCTCTTAGCATTGAGAGGGGTATTTAACTATAGGTGCTTGCGCTGATAGGAAACCTAAACCAAATCTAAAGTCCTCACAAAATGAGGGTGAAATATCTGGGTAATGAATTATCTAGTATTCCATCTGCCTTGTGAAAATTTCACCGACACTTAAACACTCTTTTCATCGAAGAGGTCGGTGGCAAATTTTTGAAGCCCATAAAGCACATATTTGAAAATGAACATCTTCATTCAATATATCCAAATTTATTGAATGAAGATCTCTTTTTCAAATAAAATCATTTTTATAAAATTGAAACTCCATTCAATATATCTTATATATATTAGAGTTGGAGATTCTTTACTTTTTTTTTCAAAAAGCACATATTTGAAAATGAGCATCTTCATTCAACATACCCAAATTTGTTGAACATAAGTTTTATTTTTTTAAAATAAAATCACACCATTTGAGAGTCCACTCAAGACATTCCACATGTGTTAAGTTGAAATTTCCTTCTTTTCAAAAAAAAGCAATAATCAGACATAAAAATTTCATCTTTGAAAAATAAAAAAATTGACTTCCATTTTACATACCCAAATTTGTTAAATGGAAGTCTACTTTGCAAAAATCATGAGAATCAAGAAACATTGGAATTCCATTTAACATACCCAATTTTGTCAAATGAGGGTTTCTTTTTTCAAAAAGAAAATTGAAAAAAAAATTGGATTCTATTTAACACACCATGCTTTGTTAAATAAAAATGCCTCCTTTCAAAAATAAACAAAATCTAAACAAAAATCAAACACATTTGGACTTTATTTAGCATACACAAATTTGCTAAGTGAAGATCCCATTTTTCAAATCAAAACAAAAATCAAACACATTTGGGATTTATTTAGCATACACAAATTTACTAAGTAAAGATCTCATTCAAAACAAAATATTTATGTTTGGGTATTGTTTAGCATACACAAATTTGCTAAGTAAAGAATCTTTTTTTAAATTCACACATGATACATATAATGACCAAACAAGCAAAAGAAGAAAATTATTTTCAAACATCTCATCTAGCATACCCAAATTTGTTAAATGAGTAAATCCCAAAATCAAATCTAAAAAAAAATTAATTGACCCTCTATTTAACATACTCAAATTTATTGAATAAAGGGTTCACAAACATGAAATCAAATTCAAATATGAACCAATAGGACATCAAAAGTCTCTCCAAAATTTTTGAATCCATTCAACATACACAAATTTGTTGAATGTGGATTCTAAAGCTCAAATGAATTCAAAATCTCTCCTTCAATTTATCCAAAAATCTATCCCAAAATCAATGAGCCCCACTTAACATATCCAAATTGTTGAGTAATTTTAGCATAATTTCACTCAACGTTTCTCAAGTTCAGTATAGTGCAAATGGATTCTCAAAAGTATGTGTTCACTTTCCCCTTTAGGATGGATTTGGCCTTGGGTCAGGCCAGCCTCCTCCAAACTGACTTTACTCATCTGATACACTTTGGCCGAGGATTCGAGGGGGACAGGATTACTTGTGAGGGGGCAACCCTCACTACTTTCAGCAGGATTGTGGTGACTGGGCAGAAGCTATTCATCCATATTGAGATGCCCTCAGATTCTGATTTTCCCTTTTTGAAGAGGAAGGCAGTAGAAGTTCCTGCCGCAGCTGCAGTTCCAATGCTCGTATAGTTAGTTGTTCCCATCACTGCCCCAGTGCGGGCAAGTACTCACTCACTGGCTTCCTCTAAGGGGAAGGATACTATGGCTTCAAGGATAGTTTCCCTTACCTTTGAGGTAGGGTCTAGCTCTCGTACTGCTCTACCTAGCTGGACCCAGGGCCGCAATAAGAGCCGTAAGATCAAGCGGCATCATGTGTGCATTGCCAAGGAGATGGAGACATTGTCTCACATTATAGTAGATGAGTCACCCAGAGTAGTTCCCCCTTTGCCCACTCAGAACAAGTTTCATCCTCTTTTTGATTCTGATGGAGAGGAAGATGTTAGGAGGATTATAGTGTCACCTCCACCTGAAGTTCATTATGAGGAACCTATCAGAGATAGGAGGAGGTCATATGCTGACCTTAGGACAATTCTGTGCCAAGTTGGCAGGGCTTATGGACGGTCAGAGTCTAAAGCCCAGTTTGTTCTACGATCAGTTATTCCTCGCAATGTAGGTGAGCAGATCCATCAGGAGAGGGCAAGAGAGGCCCATGTATTAGTTCATGTTACCAGAGAGAGAAAGGTATGTCGCAATCAAACGCCTCAGAATTTTCCCGACGTACTTACGTTAGTCACATTGATAGTATTCTATTGGCTAGTATCACCCATCATGGTAGGAGAGCCCTCGCACAGAGAGAGTCAGTGTTGTCTCCATCACACCACTCTACTCCTCGTCCACCATCACCAGTTTAGGTTTCATCTTCTACAGTTCCATCTAAAGCCATGAGGGTAGCATCAGAGGAAAAGAAAACCCCACTAGTGATCCAGCTATAGCCAACGGATCCCATTTCATCTATGTTTTCGACTGAGGTAAGGCCGAGCTCTCCTGCTTGACCTCCTACTTCAGTTGTGGTGAAGAGGGAGTGGTGACCTCGTAACATCATAGTCATGCCATCACCACCACCACCTCAGCAGATCATGGATATAGCAGTAGTAGAGGGTGAAGGAGATAGTTCTATTGTCGCCATGGCAGTAGATCCTCCCAGGAGTAGCACTCCACCCATATCAGGTGAATAGTCATGAGCATGTATCCTCTAGTGAGCATTGCCCTCACAAGGTTAGCACTTGGTAGGAAGGTTAGATGTATCTCTGTTCATGAACATGATCCCACCACCAATCAACCATCATTTGTGCATGCACAGTTGGATCGCTCAATGGATGAAATCGTAGCACAACATCTCATTGAGAATAGAGAAATCCTAGGGTATGATTGGTCTGACCTCGAAGAGGAGAAGGTTTGCTTTGACCCCAACAAAGATGATTTATTGGACGACTCAACAGAGGTGCAAATGGTTGATACTAGAGGTTCTCTCCTTCATGATCACCAGAGTTTGGAAGGTGTTGCAGCCGAATAGGACGATACAACCTATTCGACCCAACACCTCTTTCAACAACTCAAATAAAAGGATGAGCAAATCGATAAGATGGGAAAGAAACTTGAAGATTTGTTAGCAACAGTTCTAACACTTCAGAATCAAGCCCCTCCTACCATTGTGGAGACTGGTCAGCCTGAGTTGTTGCATGTCCTAGATCAAGACAAGAGTTCACCTCTAGTAGAGGAGGGCAGCACTAGCTTATATAGAAAGGTAGTGGATAGTACCTTCATGCAAGAGAAAGATATCAAACTCATGGTTGAACAATAAATGAGAGAAGTGTTGGCGCAAGTCCAAGGTGGTTCATCAATTCCAAAGGATAGACCCTACCCAGAGGAATTCGATGCTATCCAAAATTCTAAGGGTTTTGTACCTCCTTCTTTCAAGAGTTTTGATGGAAATGAGAACCCTCGCCAGCATATAGCACACTTCAGGCCCAACTATTGCAATGCTGGTGGCAACGATGCACTATTGTTCTATCTCTTTGTCAACAGTTTAGTGGGCATACCCATTGATTGAACTCCCTAATGACTCAGTGAAGACTTTTGCTGAGTTGAGCAACTCCTTATTAAGAGGTTTGTTGGAACTCAGCAAAAGGTAATTGTGGGCAATCTCGTTGTAGCATAACAACACCCGATGACTCCCTCATTGATTATATTCATAGATGGTACAATTTGAGTATGAAATGTGAACCACAGCTGTCAGAACAATATGCTATTGAAATTCTATTAAAGAATATTCATGGCCTGGTTGCCTTCATGCTTAAAGGTTTCACCATCAAGACATTTGAGAAGCTAATCAATAAGGCTAGTCTACAAGGAGAGGCCAAGCAGTTGCCTTTTCAAGATCAGTCATCAAAGCTAAAGCTACAAAAAGTCTATGAAAAGAAGCCAGGGGTAGTAGTAGAATTGGATAAAGGGAAGCAATCGGCCAGCAATCAGTATGAGAGACCTCGAGCTCCATAGCTGTTGCTTCCACCTCCTTTACCATCACCTTATCCATCTTATTAGCTGCCACAACAGCCTCCATGGCCTTTGCCGCCTCCTCCTCAGCCATACTCTCAGTAGTGGTATACATATCCACCCCCAGCAGCTATCATCCACCTACTCTTTTGGATAAATTAGATAAAACTTATTCATTTAAGAGGGAGGTAGTCAGAAAAATCTTTAAGAACCTCTTAAAAAAACCTGATTTTCAGCTACCCGAACCTAAGAAGCCGGAGGAAGTGCGCATAAGTAATGATCCAAACTTTTTCCCTACCATCGCATACTAGGCCATGTTTTGGAGGATTGCTTTACATTTAAGGACTGACTTGAGCATAGCTATAGGTCGGGCGCTATAGTTATCCCTAAGGAATATCTAGTAGAACAACCATCCATATTTGGGTAATCCTTGGGGATACATGTGATTCTCTCAAAACAAAAGAAGGTTGGGATATCTCTTTATCCCGAACCTCTAAAAAAATTATTTTTAAAATCAAGAAACTTTCCTTATAGGTGCCTGAGGCAGCTCAAACCTCCAACATCAAGGAAGATTCGTAAGTTGCCAAAGACAGCTTGGGGAAAGTAAGAGCTTAGTAGCAGCAGTAACAACCCATACTTGCCTGGGATAGCCAAGTAGCGCAACCATCGACCAAGTCCAGCCTCCATTCCACTATTGCAGCTACAACTTCAACTGACACTTTTACTTCAGCTAGTTCTTCTTCTAGTAGACATCTTGTATCGGCAGATAAGGGCATCAAATCCCTCACCCCACTTACTTTACTAGATTTCTACTATGTACTCTTTTTAAATCTAAAAAATTGAGGAGTAAAACTAATTTGAATTACATATGTGTCACTTATGATGGGTTATCTGATTTTTCCCCTTAAGAAAACTCTTCAAGTCTTAATAATTATAAAAACTTTGATCATCCTCTTTCTAATTCAGAAATGGACTTTCCTTTTTTGAATAATACATGTTCACCTCTTGAGATAGACTTGGAATCATCTGATTCAGAGGGTCTTATAGGAGAAGTTGTAGGTATGCCTGACGAGCAGGTAGAACCTTCCACTAACCCCTACAAGAGGTCACCAAAGTTAACCTCCGTAGTGGCAAGGTTCTACCTCCTAGGATAGCACCTCAAGATAAGGAAAAATAAGTCATTGGTACTAATAGAACAAGAAGCCCCTCCACAGGATGCTCCACCCATGGATATGCATGTGGAGGATCAGCACAAAGTTGATTATATTATCCTCACTCACCTAAGAAATTTTCCAGCTAAGTTAAGCATATATGATGCCCTTGTCTTATCCAAAGAGATGAGGGAATCATTAATCAAAACTCTTCTTGATCTAGAAATATGTTCAGCTCAGCTGATCACTGTTGGAGAGGAGACACATTATTCAAGAGAAGCCCAGGAGTCACATTCATCGATGAAGACCTTCTTCTTGGAAATATGGAGAACAACTGTCCCCTGTACATCACAGTGGATATGGGGAGATTTAGACTCTCTAGGGTGTTCATTGATCTAGGTGCATTGGTGAACATTATGAGCCTAAAAACCCTGACCTATTTGAAGATTGACATCTCCGAACTCCGAGGAGATTGGATGATGTTGAGAAGATTCAATGAACAGGGCGAGAGGGCTTTAGGCTCCATAGTGTCACCTTTAGAAATAGATGACTAGAAGCTAAAGCTAAGTTCTATATAATTGATTCAAATACATCATTCACTGCTTTGCTCGGTAGGCCTTGGATACACCAGAACAAGATGATTCCATCCTCTCTTCATCAGTGCATCAAGTTTTGAAGAGATGGAATCGAATACCGTGTCAAAAAAAATGAAAAGCCATTTTCAGTTAGAGAGGTCGAGATTTATGAAGATGTAGCCTACTCTCTTCCTCAAAATCAAAATGCATATTCTTGCAAACTTGGTCAAAATTTAAATACAAAAGAAAAAGAAGAAAAAGAAAAAGAAAAAGAAAAGAAGAAAGAAAGTATAAGTGCATGATAAAAGGACACCGAGGAAAAGGTAGAGCCGCATGTTACATTCCATCCACTGTTCATTCCACCATATAAACATATGGGTAGGATGACTCAACCTCTACTAGGCAAAGGCAGAGGCAGATACAGAGGGAGTTCCAGAGGTGGAAGACCCCCTAGTTAGACCAACCAATAGGGGCCATGTTCCCATTCACAGGAGTACTCTAGCTATTCACATAGACTTGAAATCCAGCTTGGAGGATGACTCTCATTTGATTAGCACACCAACCAACCCCTCTCAGTGGGTTTTAGTGGACAGATGAAGGATGAAGAGGCCTCCAAGCAAAGCACAAATGTATTTGAATCAGGATTATATAAAACTATTAGGCAGCACCTAGAAACTTTAGCTCTAACCTCACTTTCTTCTTAAAAAGTTGAAGGTTTAGTAGTTAAGGAAGCCCCTAGGTCTTCCATGGATGTCAAGCCAAAGAGATTCCTATTAGAATCATCATCCTCAAGTCTTGAAGCAGATATAGAACTTGAGGATAATTTATATAAAGATTTAATAGAATTACCTTTTGATTAGTACTCGCATTGTGTTCATAATCTCACAAAGAAATGTTTGATTCCTTATACATGGTCCAGGCATAGGTCGAAGTATTTCGAGAAGCTGTGGAACAACAAAGACAGGGATGCACAATCAAGACTAGGACTAGGATTCGGTATAATGGGTCCAATCACAACGATGGTTACTGCTTAGTTGTCACTAATCATCTAGAGTCTAATAGGATCTTCTCAAACCATACTAACTCTTATGAGGAAGTGTGTTTAGAAACTTCAGATGATCCTGATGATCTCCAAATCAAAGATGCACCTCCACAATTTGAAGAGGAAATCCATTCAACTATTGACAAGCTCAAAGAAATCAACCTCAGAACAGAAGAAGATCCACACCCTACATATATAAGCTCTCTATTGAATGAAGAAGAAACCAATGAGTTAGTTAAGCTATTGATCGAGTTTAAGGATTGCTTTGCATGGAGCTCTGAAGAGATGCTTGGATTATCTTTTAATGTAGTAGTCCATAAACTAGCAAAGACCCTAATGCTAGCCCTATCAAGCAAGCTCCTAGACTCATACAATTAGAAATCAAACAACGGGTCATTTCTGAAGTCAAGAAATTGATCGATGTTGGTTTCATCAGGGAAAAAAAATACCCTACCTGGTTAGCCAGTGCCATGCTAGTTAAGAAAAAAATAGCCAAATTCACATATGTGTCAATTTTAAAGACTTAAATAAGACATGTCCTAAGGATGAATTTCCACTTCCTATATAAGAATTAATGGTGGATATCACCTCATCTTATGCAGTATTCTTCTTTATGGATGGGTCATCTGGTTACAACCAAATCAAGATGGAACCCGAGGATGAAAGAACATCGCTTTGAACCCCGCTCAAATCTATTGTTATAAGGTCATGCCTTTCCTTAAAATGCTATACATACCAAGAGCCATGACTCAGATCTTCAATGAATTCATTCATCATTAAGTTGAATTCTATGTTGATGATATAGTAGTCAAAAGCAAAGAAAAGGAAGGCTATTTTTTAACTTGAGAGTAATTTTCAAATGGTTAAGATAATTCAACCTCAAAATGAACCCCCTGAAGTGTGCATTCGGAGTAGCTTCAGGGAAATTCCTAGGGTTTATTGTTCACATCGGGGAATAGAGATAGACCCAAAAAAGATCAAAGCTATCTTAGAAATGCCACCCCCTAAAAGTCTAACCCAACTCAGATCGTTCCAAGGGTGGTTGGCATATCTAAGGCACTTTATCTCCAATCTATTAGAGAGATGCAATCCATTTTCAGCACTTGCCAAAAGGGATGCTAAGTTCAAGTGGGATGAAAAGTTTCAGCATGCTTTTGAAGACATCAAATAATATTTGGTGAAACCGCCAGTTCTAATAGCCCATATCCTGGGCAAGCCGTTGATCTTCTGCATTGCTGCATTAGATGACTTCCTTGGCGCTTTGTTAGCCCAAACTAATGACGAAGAGAAGGAGAATGCTCTCTATTACCTCAGCCATTATCTGATCCCTGCTGAAGTAACCTACCCACCTATTGAGAAGCATTGCCTAGCTTTAATCTTTGCATCCCAAAAGCTACGACACAACATGCTTTCTCATAAGGTAAACTTGATTTCAAGAATCAATCTCATGACACGACCAATGTTATCCGGACGATTGGCACATTGGTCCATGATTCTCTCATAGTTTGATATTACATTTGTACCCCTTCGTGCAGTGAAAGGACAGACACTAGCGAATTTCTTGGCAGCACACCCACTTCTTGCTGACTCTCTACTTAGTGACGATCTCCCTGATAAAAATCATGAACTTAGGGGGGGTTGATAATCACCATTGGGAGATCTATTTTGATGGTGCGGCTTCCATTCAAAAAGGAGTATAACCATGTTCCATTCTTCTAGGAAAGGCAGGGGTAGGAATCATCCTTTTTAACTCCAGACCATAACTTGATGAGATTCTCATACTATCTCTCTAATCCTTGCACCAACAATAAAGCCGAGTATGAGGCTTTGATTACCGGTCTAGAGTTAGCTATTACATCATGTGTCAAAAGCATCAACATCTACGGGGATTCTCAACTGGTCATCAACCAGGTTGCTAGATCCTATAAGGTTATAAAACCTAAGCTTCGTCACTACCACTAGTACACCATGAAGTTGTTGGTCCAAATCCCTGAGGTCACCATCTACAATAGTCCTCGCTGAGAGAACGCAGTAGCATATGCTTTGGCCAAAATCGCCAAGGAATTAGCATGCCCGGAAAATGAGTCCATTCCAATAAGGGTCCAAAATAGACAAGTCTTATCCCTTATTGATGATGAACTCCTCGAGAGACTTTCTCTTGAAGGTGAGGTTGTCGTTGCTGAAAAGGACGAGGAGCTGGATTAGAGGCAACCATTCATAGACTACTTGAACACAGGCAAACTACCTCAGGAGAAATCACAAGCCCATCAGATGAAGCAGTGAGCTCTCTCATATGCTCTCATGGATGGAACCTTGTATCGACGGTCCTTTGATCAAATGTGGTTATGTTATTTAGACAAACACGATGCCCATAAGATCGTGATTGAGGTACATTCAGGTCTATGCGGAACGTATCAATCCGGTCTGAAGATCAAAGCAAAAAATAAAAGACTAGGATACTACTGGCCTTCGATGATTACAGATTGCATGGATATAGGTAATGCCATCAGTGTCAGGTACATGATGTAGTCTTGCACCAACCACCCTACATTGGTCTCATGGCTATTTGAGAGTTGAGGTACCGACATAGTGGGTCCTATCAATCCTCCTTCTTCCAAGGGTCATCAATTCATCCTAGCTGCCACCGACTACTTTTCCAAGTGGGCACAGGCAATCCCACTCAGAGAGATCACAACTCAGCATGTGCTCCAATTTTTTAGGAACCATATCGTATATAGGTTCGAGGTGCCTCAATGAATTATATCTAATAATTGTACTACATTTAAAAATAACAAGATCAATAGCTTTGCCAGGAGACACAATATAGATTGGAGATACTCCACTATCTACTATCCCCGGTTGAATGGCCTAGTAGAAGCATTCAACCAAACTCTCTCCCAGATACTAAAGAAAATACTTGATGATAATAAATGATAATGGCATGAGCAGCTAGTTGAAGCCCAGTGGGCATACCGCACCATATACAGAACTCCAACTCAATCTACCCTAATCTCCTTAGTATATGGGCCTCAAGTTGTTCTACCATTAGAAGTTCAGCTCCCTCATTAAGGATTGCAATGGATAGTAAAATCACTACAGAGCAGAATGCCAAGTTGCAATTAGAAGAGCTCAATGGTTTGGAGGAAAGATGCCTACGGGTGTGCCAGAACCTCGAGTTATACAAAGCCAAGATGATTCAAGCTCACAACAAGTTGGTTTGCCCTAGAGCTTTTCAAGTGGGAAAGCTTGTTTTAGTTATAAAGAGACCAATTATTGGCTGTCAAAAGATAGGAGGCAAGTTTAAAACCACTTGGGAAGGCCCTTTTATCATAAAGAAGGCCTACCAAAGAGGATCTTATCAACTTATTAATTGTAAAAGGGAACACAGGATGCTTCCAATTAATGGGCTCTATTTGAAAAAATACTACTCATAAAATCATGTTTGAAAATAATTATCTTCAAAAATTCCGTTCCAATTCATCAAAATATTCTCTTCTTTTGAAGCATTGTTTGTTTGTTTGTGAATCCACCACGATGTCTTTTATGGTAGGTATAAGTGAACCTAAGAGGCATCCTATCTTTTTCTCACAACACGAACACAAATTAAATATGATTTTCTAGTGCCATTAGAATAGGCATGAGAGAACCAAAGAGGCATCCTATTTCGACCAGCACAACTTAGTTAGGTGTAAGAGAGCCTAAGTGACATCCTTTCTTGGTGGAATCACACTTATCATTCGTGGAACCATTTCATCAACTCTTAAGTGTGTTTTAGGATAGGTGTAAGAGAACCTGAGCGACATCCTGTCCTTCTTTAACAAAAACACATATCCTTTATCTTGGGCTATTTTGATGTGGGAGCAAGCCTCCTATGTCACTCACTCATTAGCTGCTCTAGGTCGAGCTGACATGTTACCTTGCTAATCTGTCACCCCAGTGGTCACTTATCCGGTGGAAGTGAGTCCTTGCACTTTCTTCTTGACTTGACCATTACAAATCGATGAGCACCTTGTTAGTTTAGTAGGCCTTATTGCGCCTCCAGTAAGCTACCTCATGTTGACTTTGTTTAAGAGGACGTAAGCCTACATGCTTTCTTTTTGAACTGGCCATCATGCACTGACTAGATCAAGTGTATTCGAGGTTTAGGATAAGTCCCCTAGTGGCTTCTTTTCTCTTGACTACTTTTGAGTTAATATAAGTCCCCGCATGCTCACTCAAGAGTGCCTAGGTTAGATAACACTAGCAAGATAGATTGTCCCCAATTACTCGCTAGACATTATCTTCTAGGGTTTTGGATAAAACGCCATGGCACTCTACTTGGATCACGCCTTTGTAACCTCATTTAGACACTACTCGGGCTACTCTTGGATTGCATAGTCTCCCTTTCCAAGTAGCCACCCCTGTGACTGGAGAATTTATTTAGCGGATGCACAGATTCTCCCTTGGTTTAATAAATATTTGATATGTCTAGGCTGATATGAGCTTCTTCTCAGTATGATCCCTCACAAACTAACATGGTCCACAATAAACAAATGAACAAAAATAATAAATAAATTTATTTGCTTGTGAATTAGGAATTCAAGCCCCCAGCGGCCCCTTTCCCAAGTAGGCATCCTATCTTCAGAGTAGTGTCAGCAGAACTCCCTGTAGGAATTACCTGACTACTCTTGAGTAGAGATATGTCCCCGGGTCAGCACTCTCTCAGTAGTCACCCTTAAGTCGGATTCAATCTACTTTTCCACAAATAGGTTACCCCCGCGATCATTTCACTGTGAAAGATGTATGCCTACTTTACGTTCTTTAACATGACTATTGCAAACCAATAGGCAACCTTAGATCGGGTTGACATGTTACCCTACTTATGTGTTGCCCTAGTAGTCTTTTATTCAGGAAAGATATGAGTCCCCATGCTTTCTTCCTTGAATTGATCACAGCAAACTGAGAGGCACCCCTTTGGTTGGATAGTTTTTCTCTCGGCCGGGAAACTACTCCCTTTGGATCGGTAAATCTGAAGTAGGCCAAGGCCGACATGGCCCTTACTCAATGCAGACAATCGCAAACTAATGGGATACATCAAATATAATTAAAAAATAAAACTAATCTTGGCTATCTTTGAGCTAATTTAAGTCCCCCAACAACATTCACTCAGTAATCAGCCTTAGGTTGGGTTTGATTCATTGTGTCGCCAACTGATCACACCAGCGACTGATCCCTACTTTGGAAGATGTAAGTATGCTACGATTTCTTCCTAGTACAGCTGCTACACACTAAAAAGTAACCCCTTTGGTTAGATAGTCCTACCATGTGGTTGGTAGACTACCTCTTTGGATTGGTACATCTGAAGTAGACCAAGGCTGATATGACCTCTACTTAGTACGATCCATCAAAAATCGACAAGGTCCACCTCAAAAATTTAAAATTTATAATTTGAAACAAATCCAACCAACCTCCTCAGTGGAGCCAAATCAAACAATCAAACCAATCAGCTTCTCCTCAGTGAGATGAAAATCTTTTCAATTTCCCCAGTGAAATCAATTCAATCTAACCCAAATCTGCTCCCATAGTAGAAGGTTCACACTTTTTATCCTCAGTGGATTCCAAACTCTAATCCCTCAGTGGATTTCACAACCTCTTATCCCTTGTGGATAACTCGAACCTTCTTCCCTAGTGGAAGGCTCACATACTCAATCCCTAGTGGATTCCTCCTTCACTCTCTTATGCCTTTAACATGAGTAGAGTTACATTGCACTATGATCTTGATTCTTTCTCCACCTCGGGTTTGGGAGTAGATCCTTTCTGTTAGTGCTTGCGATCGTTTGAATATTGTTGATCATCTCGGTCAACATCAATATGTACGATATGCCTTGTCAGTCACACCACACCTATTAGGCGCTCTTTGTTGACCTTACTTTTGGACTGAACTTTCAATTTCTCCATCTTATACATAGGACTCCTCTAAACACAAAGAGTTCCTTAGTCTTAACACACTTCTAGTGATTAGGTGAAAACGTAACCTAATCTTAGAGACTTAGAAGAGTTAGCCATAGGAATAGGTTATGCCTTAGCAATATTAGGAAGATTTTTCTACCCTATAGCTTGAACCTAATCCTTACCTCTCCTTTCAAACCAATTCAAATCAAATATCAAATCAATTCCAACTCAATCGATTTTTTCAAATCATAAATCAATTCCAACTCAATTGATTTTCTCAAATCATAAAACAATTCCAACTCAATTGATTTTCTCAAATCATAAATCAATTCCAAAATCCAAATCATAATCAATTCTAAATTAAATGATTGAAACCCATGATGGAATTCAAATCCCAAAATCTTTCTTAAGCCCTTTTATTTCAATCCTTGAACTTAGCTCAAACCAAATCCAAATTACTCCAAACTCAAAAGATTTTCTCATACCCTATTTATATTCTCATTTATATTCACAAATATAAATAAAATATATATTCAAATAACTAAAATAAATTCAAAAATCAAATCCAAATCTAACCAAAATCCAACTTATACTCTTTCAAGTCAAATCCTTGAACTTAGCTCAAACCAAATCCAAATCACTCCAAACTCAAAAGATTTGTCTCATAACCCATTTATATTCACATTTATATTGACAAATATAAATGAAATATAAATTTAAATAACCAAAATCAATTCAAAACTCAAATCCAAATCAAACCAAAATCCATCTTATACTCTTTCAAGTCAAATCCTTAAACTTAGCCAAATCATTATCAAATCAATCCAAACCGTTGGATTTTCTCTTCAAACAATCACTCCCTCAATCACATACACAAATATAAACATGAACCATAATCACCAAACCAAAATCAAACTAACCCAAGTCAAGCCCATGTTCATCCTTCTGATTTGAAATTGTCAAATGAACCAAAACCCATTTGACTCCAAATCACTTTCAATTAGATTTATATTTCCATCATAAGTCCGTATGTGAGTTCAACCAAACTTAAATCAAGCCTTGATCAAGCCAATTAATCCATTTAGGCTCATTTGACCCAAAGGACCTTTTTGAGCCACATTTTAATCCAACTCAAATTGGATTGAACTAAGCCCATCTGAGCCTCACATTATGAAACAATCATCCTAGGATGATCAATCACTCAAATTGGGTCAAATAAAGTCAAACTTAGCCTTGACCAAGTCAACACTTAGCCCAAATGAAACCTAAACAAGCCAAAATTCATTATAAGCTAAATTGATTGAAATCATTGATTTAAACAAATCCATAATCAATGATTGAACATGATCAAGCCATCAATTGAGCTAAACCAAGTCTAATTGACCACTTGACCTAAGTTGACCCAAATTGACTTGGAAAGTCAAAATGGGTCAAATCTTGATCTAAGCCAAATTGATTACAACCAATGGGTCAAATTCATTCTAAATCACTTGTTGAACTTGACCAAAGCTTCAATTGACCAATTAGACCCAACCTAGCCCAATTGACCATGAACCCAACTTGACATAAAAGAGCAAATCAACTTAAAATCAAACCAAATAAAAATTGATTGAAACTAAAGCTTGCAATATATTTCAAATGATCAACCAAACCTAAACCAACCCATGATCTAACCCAATATATTTCAAATGATCAACCAAACCTAAACCAACCCATGATCTAACCCAATTAGGTCAAATGGGTCAAATTGGCAACTTGATCCATTTGACCTAAATGAACCTAAATGATCCAAAACCAAATCTAAATCAAACTGAACTAAACCAATGACACCCATAGGCTCCAACTAATCATTTGAACTTGACCTAACACATGGTTTAACCCAATTTGACCAATTGGTCAACCTAACCTAATTTGACTTGACCTAAATGGATCAAATTGAGCCAAATCAAATCAAATGAACTCTAAATCACTTGAAATTTGGCCCAACCCATTTTTGAATTATTTCAAATCTGTCCAAATAAAAATCATAGCCAAATGACCATTTTGCCCTTTGGTCAAAGGGTATCCTATGACCAATTCACTTGGAATTTGGTAATTTTTTGCTCAAGGAAACTTGGCATCCTTCTAGTGGCCCACATGGGCACCTAGGGAGGTCGTGAACATCATTCAATGAGCTTGGGTTGGCCATGACCCAACCCAAGGCCAAAATGACTCATCTAATGGAAATTGGACACTTGGATCACCAAATGCACTCACCTACCACATGGACACTCACTCTCCTTCCCTCCACTACTCAAAATGACCCACATGAGGTGTTTTACAGCTCAAATGATGAACCTAATCCTAACCATTGATCAAAAATGGCAATTCAGCTCATCACCATTTGATCTAAGGAGGGGGAGATATAATCCCCATCATTCTCACTCAAACCACAAGCATTCAATTCGACATAGCCAAGGAGGTTGAAATGAAGCTTCTCCAAGCCTTTGCAAGCCATTCCTGAGCTCTCCCATTTCTCCTTCTCGATTTTGGTCAAAGTCAAAATAGGGGAGGTCAATCCTAATCCCAACTCACTCAATTCTCCATCAAAACCAAATTAACCTTGCACACACCATCAGTGGACTTCATCGAGCTCAACCAAGTGGTTTCTCAAGTTTTCAAGCCACAGGAAGCATCACCTTGATCAAGGCCTATCACCATTGAAAAGGAGCTTGGTCAACTGAGTAATCCACTCCAAACCAAGATCCAATTCCTTCAACATGGCTTTGTCTCTGCTAGACTAAGCTACCTCCATCGTTGGAAGCACTAATGATAGCCTCCGGTAAGGTAATTGCTCAAAACTGTAGCCATAGAAAAAATTACTTAGTCCTTTTTGAAGAAACATGTCACCCCTTGAGATCTTGACCGTTGGATGTGCATACCCCCTCCTTCCGAAGGTGTGGGATCATTTTGATCCTAATCTGAGCTTGAATTGAATGGGGAGAGATGAACGATTCTCTTCTCTCATCACTCGTGAAGGAGAAGGATCACCCGTAGTCCGTTCCACGTGATTGGAATGGGTGTCTGTGATTAGACACGCTAGATCCCCTTTGATTTAAGCCTAAATTGCGGGATTAATCTCGACCGTCCAATCTTAGATCGGATGGCCTGCAGAGAAAGTGCATCCGTCGTTGGCTGACTCAGCAGACATATGCGACAACTTAAATAACCTATCCCGTTACGCATGGAAAGCGCGTCGTGTTAACCACCATGTAGCCCGATGGGATTAGGGGGTTAATTAATCCTAATCCAATTTTAATGCTAAAATTTTCAAAATTCATAACTAATTAGAGAAAAATCAAGAAAAATATAAACTCAAGTTCATTTTAAAGATAATTAAGATAGGAATAATAGAAAATTCAAATTAGTTAATTTTGAATAATGATTTTAACTCAATTTGGATTTTATAAGAAATATAATTAATTTATTTACTCCGTAATTAATCAAGCAATTAATCCCAAACTTTCTCAAGTTAATTAGTGGGATGACCTCTATCTCCCATGATTTTATTGGAATTTATTGCTTGATTAATTAGGAGAATTGCTTGTTTCATCCCTAATCACTTTCTTAATTAATTAAATGTTTAATTAACATATTAAGCAGTGACAAATTCATTAATTAAGCTTGTTAATCATCATGAAATAATGATTGGACTTAGGGAATGAGATTAGGATTTCTTTCTAATCTTTTCCTCTAAGTTCATTTCATTTGGAAAATGTTTAATCAAGTTGTAATTAATTAATGGCTTAATCACTTCATTAATTAATTCCATTAATCAAACTCAAAATCAAATCATTCTAGAACACTAATCATTTAATTCTTGGGTAGATTCTTAGGTGTTCAATAATCTAAGAGGTTTTCAAAGGAAATTATAACCAAACTATATGTGTAGGAGGGTTATAAAAGTACTTAATTAAACCCTTTAGCTTAATTAATCAATAATTGTGAGTCAATTGTATTAGGTCCCTTTATTTCTTAGGTGCATTGCTGATTTAATTTCCATGTGGTTACATATCATATGTTGGCTCATAATTGTTTGGATAATTATGTTAAAGTGGTATAAATAAGGCATAATTAATGGATTTAATTCAAACATTAACCTAATCAAAATATAAAATCAACCTAATTGTTTTAAATTAAACTAAACCAATTTACACATGGGGGAATGGGTTAGGATTAGCAAACTTTTCTCATATTTTCTAAGTCAAATCAAATTCAAAAATAAAAATCTCCTTAAAGAATTTTGATTCATTTTAAATGATCTTATTTCATAGGATTGTCCTTAGGAATTAATTAGGGTGAATGAAGTCTTGTGCTAAATATTGCTTACCATATCAAATCATGCATTCATTTATTTTAAAATTTAATTAAAGAAACTATTTCCTTTATGTCAAATTGCACGTGTTATCTAAAATTAAGAATATGAGTGGCTATTATCATTATTAAACTAAAAATTACTTTTCAAAATTTATAAATAAAAGATTATAAATAGAGTGATGCTAGCTATGAATAATTATAAGCTTGCATGAGATGTTAGCATAAGATGTGTAGTATGGAATTCTTTCCTCTTATCTTAATGTGGATTCGCATAGAATTTGCAAGTGTATAGATCATTTGAAAAGAGCATAACACTTGCCTAAATCTATTCCTATGTATCTCTATCTTAAGACTTAAGAAGCACCTTCATACTATACATATAAATCTTACAATCAAGTCAAACATAAATCTCTTGCATGATTCTTCATTCATTTGGTTCTTTTTGTACATTTACATGTATTTAAGAAAAGTGGTATATTAGTCTAGACATCCCGGGGCTGCGAGGCTTTAAGTAGCCCAAGTAGGTCTTGTACATTATGCCCCTGGTGTAGAAAATAATGGCGTCATACTCACTTATAACTTTTATACATGTAGATGTGCATTTAGCTAATGGATAAAAGAGTCTCTCTTTTTTACATAATAAAGACATGCATTCATGGATTATCCAAATTTTCAAGCCATATCTCTTTGCATCCATCATCAAGGTGTGTTAAGATTTGCATTGCATGCATATCTATGCTTAGGATAATTCATATACATGGTATACATGGTGAAAAGAAATGAATGGGTGTGTGTTATATGATAGTAATTCACCCTAACTAATCCTAAGAGGTCTTTCTTATTGAATAGGACTATTTAAAGTAAATTTAAACTTAGGATTAATAAAAATACTTAATAAAACTTTCACGAAAGGAAATCCATTAATGAATCTATCTTAGAAATACTTTTAAGGCAGGGATGAAAGAGAGTTCTCCTCTCTTTTCTTCTCTTCATAACATTTAATTGCTAAGTGTAGCTTCATTTAAACCAAATCAAATCACCAAATAAAATTGATAAATAAACTAAATCACTTAAACTAAAACCACCATCTAAATTGAATCTTTCACACTTAGAAAATTCCACCCTTAAAGCCTAGCTAAGACATACCACACAAGCCTCAAATGGCATACATATTAGGTTGTCACCATTTCTAGCTCTATGTTAGGGCAACGGATGGTTTGATGCCTGATTTTATTTTGTGATGTAATATTTTTAGACTAGATGTTAGTGTGTATGTGCGTAGACTAGATGATAAGATGATATTAGCCTAATCATGTCGTATGTAGGGGATTATGTTTAAGGGGTGCTGTAATAAAAATATAAATGCTTTTGCTGTGCAGGTCGCTTATACCCCTTAAGCATAATCCAAACTCAGACAGGCGGGCTTTGTTACCCATGTGTGGGGTGCTAAGTCCAAATTATCCATATACCTGCTTGGGTTGTGTGGTATGTTTAGCTAACCTTTATTTTGCAGGTTTAGTTAGATTTACTTTTCCCATTTTGATATAAATTTTATAATTAAGATTTGGAATAAGTGTTATGAGGATTAAGGTGAACATTGGTTATAAGACCATATCTTATGTACCGTGTGAAGCCTTGGAGCAAATCACATCTCAAGTTAAATCAAAAGAAAGAAAGAAATGGAGCCAATGAAAAAATGAAGAAATGAAGGACAAGGAGTGAAGGATGGAGGATGAAGAACCCCATAACACTTGTCATTCCATAATTGTAATTATTTATTTATAATCTAGGTTGTATAAGGGTATAGCTCGGCTACCCATTTTTCTTTTTGGGTTGTGATGTGGAACCCGACCATATTGGCCTCTTATTCTTTTATTCTAATTTTATAATTTTATTGATATTATGTTTATGATTGTGTAATTAGGATGTCATGATTTTTCTAATTTCTTCATTATTTGATGAATGGCGTGGACGCGATTAGGCTCTTAGGGAAAAGTAAATTTTCTATTCAATTAGTCAACTCATAACCTCACCTAAAGCCTAGGATATAAATCAAGATAATAAAAAAGTTTAGCAACCCTTTTAGCTGTATGTTGTATATCTCACATCATGCATAAATCTTATTGCTTCACTCTTGTTAATGGTGGGCTTTCACCTTTGCCAGAGAAAATGAATTGACCTTTGAGAGCCATTGTGGGCTCCAAAAATTTGCCACCGACCTCTCGATCATATTTGAACTGAAGAGAGTGTGATTGGAGATGTCGGTGTAATTTTTAGAAGGCAGATGGAATAGTAGATAAGACACTACTGAGAGATTTCACCCTCATTTTGTAAGGACTTTAGATCTGGTTCCAGGTTTCCTATAGGCGCAAGCCCCTATAGTTAATTACCTCTCTCAATAAGTGAGAGAGAAATTTTGATTAAGGCTAGTCATTAGGTTGCTAAATGCATAGCATATAGTAGCAGCATATGGAGTTTCAGAATTTAGATTATGAAATTTATCATTTCAGCTTAAACAGGATGGTTGGGGGAATGATGATGTGCTCGATCTATATCCCATGGTTTCGTCATCCCGGGCCATCGTGGTCCCTAGTATACTTAGTCAAATGAGGTAGTCAACCCAACCTGATAGAATGATCCTCATCAGCAACACATGGGTTACGTCGTCCAAGAAATTCTTATAGTCCTGGGGTGGTGTTTGTCTAAGGAGATAGACTTAAGTCTACTTTAGCTGACAGAGGGATGTTTGCCCTATCAAGTATACTCTATGATTCACAACTCAAATGGTAGAGCCATTGGGGAGCATACGGGCTACGGTCATGATCGTAATATAATGGAGCTGGACTGGCCAAACCACCCGATCAGAGGACTTTGGTTATGGCCATCTGTGGAGCCTCATCACGGTCGAGGACAGGCCACATCCTTACTGGCATGAGATTGATTGAGAGTGAACATAGCAGAACACCTGATTTGACATTGGCTCCTTTATGAGATAGAGTTTTCTTAATTTATCACCCTCGATAAATAATTATGGAATGTGGATTGTTGGAGTTTGGTTTAAGTTTTTAATAATAGAGTCTCATTTAAGCAGTTTCAGATTGCTACTTAATTTGATTTAAAAAATTGATTAATTTAGCTGCTAACAGAGGATTAGATCTACTGTCACTTAACAGAATCAATTTCTCAGATATTTTACTGATTTGAGACTCTTATTATAGGTTTTTAGGTTTTGTTAAATTGGACCCAGTCCTAAGACTAAACCAAAAAATAACCCGTGCAACATCCTTAGACATTTGAATTTTAGCACTCAGCGTGCTGGTCCCAAGTCCGGATGTGAAAAGTGGAGGGTTGCAATAGGTAGTCGACAACCAGCATAAAACTTATTGAAATAATCATGACATGAATCCTTTAAATCATTGTGTCAATGCTAGGGCATCCCCTGGAAGTGATGTGCTATATGGCTTGAATATAGTGAAAAATGTGCAAGGGCCACTGCATCGGCACCTGGGTGCAGTGTTAAATAAGCAAGGGTTCCCACATTATGGACAGATGCGGGCAAAGAAGCTAGTCCATCAAACTAGAATTAGGTTAGGATCTTGGAATATAGGTACTCTTACAAGTAAATTAATAGAATTAATAGATATTATGGTTCATAAAAAAATAAATATTTTATGTGTTCAAGAAACTAAATGGGTTGGGGAGAAGGCCAAGGAGATTGATAGTTTAGGTTTTAAGCTTTGGTATTCAGGTAGAACTCAAACTAGAAATGATGTAGGTGTGATTATAGATAAAAGTTTGAAGGATAATGTCATAAATATCAATAGTTGTGGAGATAGAATTATAGCTTTAAAGATTATTATCGATACTAAGATTATCAATGTTATAAGTGTTTATGCTCCTCAAGTAGGTTTGGATGTAAGCTCAAAAGAAAAAATTTGGAATGAATTAGAGGGATTAATACAAAAGATACCTCTTGAAGAAAAAGTATTTATTGGAGGAGATTTAAATGGACATGTTGGTAGAGTGGTAAAAGATTTTAAAAGTGTTCATGGTGGTTATGGATTTGGAGTGACTAATGATGAAGGTAGGACTATATTAGATTTTGCCTTAGCTTATGATTTTGTAGTTGCTAATACTTTATTTAAGAAAAGAGATGAACATAATATTACTTATAAAAATGGATCTAGTAAAACATAGATTGATTATCTTCTAATGAGAAAAATAGATCATTTAGATTATAAAGATTGTAAGGTCATTCCAAGTCAATTGTTAGTTTAGATTTTAAGATGAAAGATTGTAAGAGGAAAAATAAATCAAATTATTGTCCTAGGATTAGATGGGGACACTTAAAGAACACAAATAAAAATATTTTTAAGAGCAAGCTACCAGAGCTTAGAATTTGGAATGTTCATAAATAAGCTAATAATATGTGAGAAAAAGTAGCAAGTGAAATTAAGCAAGTTGCTAAAAATATGCTTGGAGAATCAAAAGGAAAAGCTTCTTTTAATAAAAATAGTGGTGGTCGAGTGCAAGAAAAGATAAGAAATAAGAAGCATTGTTATAAAATTTGGTTTAGCTGTAAAAACTTGGAGAATTGGGAAAGATATAAAGTGGCCTGTAGAGATTCTAAGAAAGTAATATATGATGCAAAAAATAGCTTTTAGTGATTTATACAATAGATTAGATACCAAAGAAGGTGAAAGATGTATGTATAAGTTAGCCAACCAAGGAGACAGGAGAAGTAAAGACCTAGTTCAAGTGAGGTGTATTAAGGATGAAGATAATAAAGTGCTTTTCTTAGAAAAGGATATTGAAAATAGGTGGATGAGATATTTTGATAAACTTTTCAATGAAGGATCTGAATGTATGATTGATTTTAGCAACCTTAATACCCTAAACAAAAATAGAGAATTTTATTTTATCATCATATTAGTAAATCTGAAGTTAGAGAAGCTTTAAAGAAAATGAAATGTGGAAAAGCAGTAGGACCTAATGATATTCCAATAGAAGTGTGAAAATGTTTAGGAGATCAAGGAATTTCTTGGCTTACAAATTTTTTAATGTTATTTTAAAGACCAAAAAGCCAGATGAGTGGAGAAAGAGTTTGTTGGTTCCTATATTTAAGAATAAAGGTGATGCACAAGAGTGTGCAAATTATAGAGGAATTAAGTTAATGTGTCATACATTAAAATTTTGGGAAGAATAGTTGAGCATAGGTTACATTGTGATACAAAAGTTTCTCACAATCAGTTTGGTTTCATGCCAGGTAGATTTACTATGGATGTTATACATTTGTTAAGAGGTTTAATGGAGAAGTATAGAGAAAGTAAGGAGGATTTACATATGATATTTATTGATTTTGAGAAAGCTTATGATAAAGTTTCAAGAGATGTTCTTTGGAGAGTTCTAGAACAGAAAGGAGTTAATATTAGTTATATTCAAGTCATTAAGGATATGTATACTAGAGCTGTTACTTGTGTCCAAACACAAGGAGGATTGACAAATATTTTCCCATTTCAATTGGATTACATCAAGGATCAGCTTTAAGCCCTTATCTTTTTGCTTTAGTTATGGATGTTCTTACTAGACATTTACAAGAAGATGTACCTTGGTGTATGCTTTTTGTTGATGACATTCTTCTTGTTGATAAGACTAAAGAGGGAGTCCAAGAGAAACTTGAATTATGGAGGTCAACATTAGAGTCTAAAGGTTTTCAGTTAAGTAGATCTAAAACTGAATATATAGAGTGTAATTTTAGTTGTAGAAGTTCTAGTGGTAGTGCTGTGACATTAAGTGAACAAGTCATTAATAAGAGTGAGTGATTCAGATATTTAAGCTCTATTGTTCAAAATGATGGTGAAATAGATGGAGATGTTATTAGTATTCAAGTTGGATGGTTGAAGTGGAGGAATACATCGGCTTTGTGTAATAGAAAAGTTCCACTTAAACTTAAGGAAAATTTTATAAGATGGTGGTAAGACACGCAATGACTTATGGTGCGAGAATGTTGGCCAATAAATAAGAAGTTAGAAGTTAAGTGTTACGGAGATGAGGATGCTCAGGTGGATGAATGGCTTTACTCTTAGCGATAAAATGTGAAATGAGTATGTTCGGGAAAAAGTAGGAGTAGCTCCGGTGGCAGATAAGATTAGAGAGAGTCTCCTTAGATGGTTTGGCCACATAAAGCGTCGGCCATCCGATGACCCGATTAGGAGAGTAGATGCATTAGATTTACCTTATGTTAAGAAAGGTAGAGGTAGACCTAAAAAGACTTGGTTAAGATGTATAAAAAATAACCTTGGTATACTTGAATTAAATGAGAATTTGATACATAATATGACACAATGGAGATGAAGGATTCATATAGCCAACCCCACTTAGTGGGATAAAGGCTTGTTGTTGTTATTGTTATTATTGTAGCATAATATCGGGGTACATGCATGTGCTTATAGCTTAGCTAATTTCATCTAATTAATAAAATCATTTATTTTGAAAATCATAATTAGAATAAAATTCCTTAGTTTTTGATTGAAGGAAGCCCAATGATTTTTGTAGATTTTGGCTTAGTATCGCCTTCTATTTGCTTGTACAAAGAGTTACAAATTCGGTGGCAAAGAAGGCGTTGTAAATTGATCTAATATCTTATTAGATTTTTCAAATTAATATTTAATATATTTCAATTTAGCCTGGTCTTTTCAGACATTAAAATTTTCACTTGAAATCTCTATGTCCGAGCACATTAATTAATGAAATCATTGATTTTGAAAATCATAATTAGGATGAAATTTCTAAATTTTTGGTTGAAGGAAGCATTATGATTTTTATAAAATTGGATTTAGTATTGTCTTCTGTCTGCTTGTACAAAGAGTTGCAGATCTGGCGACGAAGAAGGCATTTTGATTTAGATTGTAGTTTAACACATTATGTGCACTTAGTTTATCTATTGAGTTTTTCTAATTTTCCCAACTTGATTATGCTCAATTTACATCAATTTTGATAAGTTATGCCGATTTCGGTGTTTATTGCTTTAGCCCTACTCATGCTTATTAGCTAGCATAGTAATCACCTCCACATTCGTATAAAAGTTATTAAACCTAATTTGAATTCATCCTTAGATTTTGAGTTTATTGCAAGTTTATTATGAGTTTGGCATTAGTCCCCCCCCCCCCCAAATTATAACTAAAGCTTGTTTAATTTTGAGAAAATTACAAGAAAAGAGAACTCACTCATTACTTCCATTTAAGCCATAGAGAATTGCAACTAGAATTTGTGAGTTTAATATTAGCCTCCCCAAAGTTTGTGAGTTTAATATTAACTTCCCCCAAATTTCACATAGATTTTAAATGAGTATTCTATTTTTTTCAAAATTTGCTTTAAAGGCTTCCCCTCTTTTTTGTTTGACACTTTTAGTTTAAAATTAATTGCTAGTTTCCCTACTTAGTGTTCTTAAGTCAACTCATTTTACCCTCCCATTTTTTCTAAGTCAAAAGATTTGACACAATTTTGGACCTCTCATCCATAGATGCATCGAGGTTGTTTTGGCCTACTCGTGCGACAGGCGTGCGAGTGGTATTCTGACAATCCATTTTTCTCGTCATGCCACTGTTGAGCAAGGCCTTTAAACCCGAAAGAAGATAAATGCAACATATATTCATTCCCTCCATCCCTCTTTTTTCTAAGTCTAAAATTAGACAAAATTTGCATTTAGATCAGGGAAGCGACATCTAACTAGTGTTGGCTTACTCGGTATGCCCCATTGAGTGTAGCGAGCGGTGTCTTGCGACACCATAGCCGGATTTCATCTTATCAAGCCCTGTTGAGCACATTGAGGTCTTCAAACTTGCAAAGAAACACAAATATATATATATATATATATATATATATCCATTCACATATCCCACATGTTCTGACAAATTTTTTTGGCATGTTGCAACGCTGGGCAAAGGAACGGGGTTAGGTATGCAATTAAGAATGTAAAAGAGGCGTGGAAATCGAAAGAAGAATTACTTGACGATGTTCTTCCTCAATTGCCAAAATGGGATGGGTTATGAGGAATGCGGCACCAAAATCGAAGAAGAATTCTCCATTGTGTTCTTCCCGATTTGCATAGCGAAAATGGGATGGCTAAGCCAGTGGCTAAAATTGAAAGAAGAATTCGCCTGTTGACTTGTGGCGGGCCTGAGCAGTGGGTTCGGCGTGTGAGACACTATAGCACCCAAGAGGGGGGATGAATTGGGTAATATTAAAATTTTCACAACTTAAATTTTAATTTTTAAATAGAAAATTAGATTTTGATTTTATAATGATAAGATATAATTCTAAATCGCAAAAATAAAAAACAATAAAGTAAATAGAGACAAGAGGCACGATTTTACGTGGTTACCAAACCCCAAAATACTATGTCCACGCTAACCACACTAGGAATCCACTAAATGAAAAATGGTTTACAAAAGTACTCTCCTATAACGGGGTGAGTACAATAATATATATACTCTCTGAAAGTACAACCCCAAAATAAATTTTATAACACAAAAAAATACAAAATAATAAATTTTGATAAAGTAAATCTCTCACAAATATACCAAGCAATCAAATTCAAAAATGATCTCACAACTTATAAATGATCACTTTACAACTTAAAAAAATTTAGGCAAAATGCTCACTTAATAAAATAAATATCTTAAAGTGATCTTACTAGATGTTTATGTTATTATAATTGTAGAATAATACAAAATGATTTCAAAATAAATTCACAATATTCTTTTCATAATAAAATAAATTTCAGCAAGTAATTTATTTTAACCAAAAGATTCTTTCAATTAATGCTAATGATCACAAAATAAAAAAATAAGTATATGATAGATCTAAGTTGGCTAGTAAGCTTTCAATTAAAAGAGATCTAGCAAATATGAAAATAATTTCAGCACAATAATTTATTTTAAAATGCTTAAAATATACTTCTAAAATAGATCTAAGAATAAATGATCTTTCAAAATAAGACCAAAGAAGAAATATTTCAAGAAACCAAAGAAATTTGTAGGAAGCTAAAAATTTCAAGTTGAAATAGATCCTACAAATTATCACAAGAGTTTTTCACCAAAAAAAATGATTGAGAAACTTTGATGTGAAAACCAATGTTCAAAGACTAATCCACCAAAAGTATAAATTAGAAAGAAGAAATAGATGGTGAAAATAGCATGAACAACTAAGAAGTAAGATCAACAAACTCAAGTAATTTAAAAGGCTTGCTTAGTTGAAGATGTTGAAACTTAAACCAAGGATTTGATCTTGCAATATTTGGAGAACACTTGGAAGGAACATTTAAGAGATTTTCTCTTAGATTTCTGAGAGATTTTGAATTTTGAATGAGGGATGCTTTCATAAGAGAATGAGGCTATTTATAGGCAAGAAAAAAAATTATTTCAAAGAAATATATTATACAAACCTCATGCTATCATGTGATAATTTAATATTCAATAAAAATATAATTTATATTAAACAAATATTAAATTTAGCAGCAAAAATTCGCTATTCACATGGGATAGTCAAAAGTAATCAAATGCTCTTAATATATTCAAAGCATGTAGCATCCATTATTAAAATCGTAATGTTTAAAAATCATAATAAATTCAATTTTAATGCAAAGTGGGTCATGTAACCACTTATTTTAAAGGAAAAAATCCAAGGAATTCGATGGAGATAAAATCGGATATGAATTCTTTGATTAAACAATGACTTTGGCTAAAATACAAAATTTTATATTTTTTGTTAATTTTGACATGTGACATTTAAAAATTATGATATAATTTATATATAATCATAAATATGTTAGTTATCATATAACCAGAAAATTAAATTAAAATACCTAATTATATTAAGTAAATAAAATAATTATAGTTAATAGTTATGATCATTTATTACTTTGACAATTTTATTGCTATGTAGAAAAACATATAATTGAATGTTAATTAAATAAAGATTTATATAAATTAACCTCATTAAAATAGTATGTTAGGTTATGAGCAAATTGATTCATGCCAAAGAACTCATATGAATAGTCATATAACCTAAAATCATGAGCTTCACATTATCCCTTTCATTCTTTTATTCTTGCAATTTCTTCTAACAATTTGTGAGATGTATTGGATATGTAATTAGCAATTGATATATCTGAAACACATAAAAATATTCATTAGAACATCCAAGCATTTGTTTGTTATCATCAAAATTAATCGAATTGAGCATGAGGCTAATTAAGCCAACACGGCGCTGGTGATTGGAGGCGTGGAACAGCAGCTGCGGCGGACGAGCTGGCAGAGGCGGCGTGCAACGGTCCAGTTGCAGCCTGGAGAGTGCAAGGATAAATTACCCATATGGTCAAGCATTGTTTTGAAGGTTGACAAGACCGCAAATGCGGTGTGGCTGGCGGATGGGACCGCTGAGCAAGCGAGATCTGGCGGGGATCTACATACGAGTGAGAGGCGGATAGGAACAGACGCCTTGGCCAGATTGGTTTCTGAGTCTGTAGAGGGAAGAGGAAGGATGGCCTTGGGGGGGTCAGTTGCGGCGGGGATGCGATCTTTGCGGCTGGCCAAAGCTGGCGGGAAGAGTTCTGAATTCCAAGTGGTGGGTGCAGATGTACCCTGGTGGAAACCGAGAGCGGGTGAGGGATTTTACCTTGTGTTTTCTCTTTTCTGATGAGAGAGAGGTTGCAGAAGAGAGGAGAGTGGGAGAGAATGAGGAGAAAGTGTGTTGGAACTGCCCATTTTTTTCTTTTTATTTTCTTTTTTTAGTTTTTTCAGAAAATTGAAAAAAGGGAGGAACGGCTGAGCATGGGGTAATTTAGGAATTTTTAAGTAAATTTAAATTTATTAAAGAATTTTAATGTGTATTTTGTGCTCATAAATATATATAGTCAATATATATATCGATTTAAGGTAATTCTGTTGTTTTGAACGCAATGGCATAGTCCGTTTAGTAATCGGAGGCCGTTTGGTTCGAGTCAGCGTCAAATTGGGTCAATTTCAGCTCAAAATGTGTGTCGTTGCTTTCGACCGCTCGATTTTCACACAGACTGGTCCGAATTGAGTGCGAACAGTCTTAATTGATATATTTTGGCGTTTCAAAGTCAATGACATGATCAATTTTATGAACAGAGGTTGTTTGATCCTCGTAGGTGCCTCCTGACCTCGATATATGTGCAAGCGTATTTACGACTCGAGCGCTTGATCGATTGATAATCAAGTCATGCAATATCTATATTCTGATCAATTTTGATGTTCTGAACATGATGGTGAAGTCCGTTCGTTGATCGGAGGTCTTTTGAGTTGATTTCGGTGACGTCCTGTGCATTTCAGCCTTGATTTGCGCACTGTCACTTCAAATCACTCGATATTTGTACAGACTCATCCGAATTAAGTGCAAACAGTCTCATTAGATAGATTTCGATGTTTCAAAGCTAACGGCATAATCAATTTTACAAACAAGAGTCATTTGGCTTGCGTCGTAGCTTCCCAACTTTGATATGCGCGTAGACATATTGATAGCTCGAGCGTTTAATCAATTGTTCATTAGATTTTTCAATATCTATATTATGATTAATTTTGACATTCTGAACGCAATGGTGAAGTCTGTTCATCAATCGAAGGTTGTTTTGACCATTTTCAATGACATCTAGTGCATTTTGAGTCTCAATTTGCGCACTATCATCTCCGAAGTCCGACGAATTTGACTTGTGGGCTTGTCTTGACTTATGACACACATTTAGAGGTCAATAGTCATGGTGGAAACGTACCTCCTTCTTTTTGATTTTGGCCCATAATAAATCTTCTCATGCATTAGCCATATGAAATCCATAGCATGTGTCAAATAATAATGTCCAAAAATCAAAATAAAACTTAACAAATTCCGCCTTAGATTAAGTCACTATTCATGCCCTTCATGATCTAGTCTCTTCGGGAGTGAGTTTGAGAACTTAGTCTCTTTTTTAAAAAAATAACAGCCTAGCTATCTTGCAAAGCATAAGACTTGCCTACATGTATTTAAAATCATAAGAGGGGTTAGTTGGCGGCCACCCCCAGGCATTTGTAAGTCCAACAGTCGGACGGTTTATTCTTTCTTGTGAAGGTAAACCATATACCCATTTTTTGCCTTAGATTTAGGTCGTGCTCTGGCCCTCGTCAAAGCTTCCTAGATTTAGGATATGAGATCGTTGTTTCCCTTTGTAAGCTATAGGCATAAATCCTAATCTCTTAGGTATTTTTATAATTTTGTGTTGTGAAATTGTAAGTCCTAGATTCCTAATAAAAATTTAACTCAAATATATAATTCTTCTCAATTTCAAAAATATAAAACTAATCATAAGATAGTTTGGGATGCTCACTAGATTTTCTAGTATTATAAGCATCTCTTACTCATCTCTCTTTGCTTTCGATAATAACTCTTTCTTTTTGCTCAAATCACACTTGATTTTTCTATAAATAATCAATTGATTGATAGTCCTATCTTTGAAACCTTTGGAGATAATATTTATTTACCTTAATTGAGAGTATTCCTAAGGAATCTCATTTCTTAGGATGTAATTAACTATGGGGGCTTGCCTCTATAGGGAACTTAATGAACCCGGCTTAAAATAAACCATATTTTACTTTTGCATGTAAAGTAGGGGAAAGATCTCTAATATATTTGAAGACTCATTATCTTTAGGAGTCCTTATTAAGTGATTAGGTCCATTGTAGAATGGTGACTGCTATCTCTCAAGATAGTACATCATTTTACAATGTCGTACTCGATCACCCTAATAAGTACATCTATAGATCTATGTGGTGTCCAACTCAACCCTCTCACCCAAAATAAAATAGCACAAAGACTCGCAAGGGACTTGATGACTTGCTTACTAGACAAGGACATGGTGAAATTCTTATAACTTCTATTGAACATTTCAAATATGGCAAGTTGAGGGCTAAATGTAGATGAAATCATAATATGGACTAAAGTTTCACTCGCCACCGGATTCGCAATATATCGTACAAATGAATAGAAGGCAATACTAAATTAATTTTGCATAAATTATGAAGCGAGCTATCATTCAATTTAAGTGCTTCAAAATTTGTGTAATCATTTGAAATAGATGAATTATTGTATGAAATATAAAGGAACATTCAATTTAATTTAATATTTCTAAAATTTGTACAAGTATTCTAAATCACCCGCATGGGCCCTGACACTACGTTGAATGCTTAAAATAATGTCCGAGGATGCTGTGCGGGTTGATTCCAAATTGGGTCTTAGGACTTGGTCTAGGTTAATAAAACCTAAAAATTTAATAATAATATTATAAGAATCTCAACTTATTAAAATATCTAAGAAATTAATTCTATCATATGAGTGTAGATCTGATCATCTATTATTAAATTAATAGAGTCGACTGGATCTAGAATAATAAAATAATACATGCTCCCCAATGATTGTTAAATTGATTGAAGATATCAACCGGATGGGTCATTATTATCAAAATATTTAAGATATTATTTATATTTAATAATCTCAAATTTAAAATTTACAAATATAGATCTAGATCTGATCCTCTATTATTAAATCAATAGAGTCGACAAAATCTAAAATAATAAATTAAATGATTTAAGCACCCGTATGGACCTCGACACTATATTGAATAGTTAAACTTAGTGTCAGAATGATCTAGGTTGATTCCGGTTTGGTCCAGGGTGAGTCAGTTAACAAAAAAAATCCAATGATAATATTATAAAAATTTTAACTTAGTAAAATCTGAGGAGTTAATTATGTCATATAATTATAAAAGATAAACTTAAACTTATTGACATAGCTTCTCAAGTTCAAGCTCTCAAGTGAAAAGTTCTAAACCTGATCCTCTACACTCAAGATAAAATTGACAAGATTTAGAGGATTATAAATCTTGAAAATTTAGACCCAATCCTCTGTAGAAAAGAGGTAGAGTCGACATGGTCTATCAGTCAATAATAGTCATGTGATCAAAAGGCTGTCACTACTAAGGTTTAAATGATCAATCTTTATATATTCAAATTCAAATCAATTATAAAATATTCAAATATTCAAATAAATAAATAAATTTAATGAAATTAATTCTTTAAATTTAAAATAAAATCCACCCATCCATCAGCAACCATTTGTCGAGGGTGATAAATTAGAAAAATTTTTGCTCACAAAATACCAATGTCAAATCAAATACATAACTATTTTCTCTCAAATAATCTTAAGCCTATAATGACATTGCTCGTGTCCTCTGTCCGCATGATTTTTCTGTGAAATGACATCACATAAATGACGATTATGACCAGAGCCCTCTAGCGGGTGGTTTGTCGCAAAATGACACTACTAAATTATAGTCACAACTACAGCCCATATGTTCCCCAACGGCTTTGCTCTTTGAGCTGTGAATTATAGAATGTATTTTGAATAGGCAAAAAGCCCTATGTTAGCTAAGATTGACTTGTATTTATCTCCATAGACAAACTCCGGTCTAAGGTTCACTTGGGCGCAACTCATGGCTGGCAGATCCAGGTCGGTTGAATTACCTCCTATATTAAGTAGGCGAGGACCATGACAGAGATGGTAACCATGGGATCTTGATCGGGCGCGTCATCATTCTCCCAAACCATCGGCTTCAAATTAAAAGATAATGAATTTCATATATTCTAAAATCTAAAACTCCACACACTGCTACTATATGCTATGCACTTAGCAATCTAACGACTAACATTAATCGAAAGTCCTCTCTCAGCATTAGGAGGAATAATTAACTATAGGTGCTTGCACCTATAGGAAATCTAGAACTAGATCTAAAGTACTCACAAAATGAGAGCGAAATCTCTGGGTAGTGTCTTATCTACTATTCCATTTGCCTTTTGAAAATTTCACCGATATATAAATCAACTCTCTTAATCAAAAGGTTGGTGACAAATTTTTGAATCCCACAGTATCATATTTATTAAAACAGAAACCCAGAAAAAAGGAATAGAAAGATGACGCGCCATATATAGTAGATAAGTGCCATATATATGATTAAATTCATACTCATAAGATCCACACAGGATAGGTGACAAGAAAACAAACTAACATAAAAACGCTACAGACGACAATAACAAACAACTGTTACAAAAGCAAAAAAACACAAAACTAAACAGCATGATTATGAATCTGATATTAAAATATCGGATCATAAACTGACAAATTTTGAATTTTCTTTTTCATTTGCAACTTTTTCTTTGAGAGAAAGATTTCTCTTTTGTATCCAGCTGCAGTATGATCATCTTATGAAAGATATGCAGACAGCTTCTCTTTTTAACGTTGAGAAATTCCATCTTCTAATAATTTTTAGTTGAATTAAAAATTATTAAATTAAGTCACGAAACTCAAGGCTTAATCAGCCTATATATTTTTGTGCCTCTCCCTATATTGTTCTACGATTGCTAACAATCCTTGGCCGGTTAAATTGATTTATTCGTGGGTGGAGTAAGAGTTTCCATATTCTGTCTTTGATGGTTGAATTGATTCATTTATTTGTTCACTTACTATATAAGCCATAAAGGTTGGTATCTTTATAGCATTTGTCGAGATAATTTTGTTCAAAATGAACTTTCTAGGTAGATTATCAAATAGCTAAGATTTGATTGACCCATCAAAATCAACTTATGATATACCGACATTTCATAAGAAAAAGATACGTAATATCCAATATATGTGCCATAAGTGTCCTGTGATGTGTCTAATTTTAAAAGAAAGAACACGCATATCCTATATAAATAAGTTTAAGCTTTATAAATATTAATTACATATATAGTTAAATATTATATTTTATTAATTTATATTATTCAAAATGACTTATATTCATTTTTTTATGCAATAACTAAAATTTTTAATGACTGAATCTTTTTAAAGTTAATATTAAAATTTGATTTCTTATTATATTTATTATATTTTATAATTTTTGCTCTTTTTTATCTATTATCATGATTTATAAATAATATGTTAAATTTTTATTTATTTTTGTATTAATAAATATCAATATACATTTTTGTCCTTATAAAATTAAATTTTTTTTTTGACTTCTTAAATACTTTTATAATTTTATTTCATTATTATTTATTATTTTAAAATTTATAAATTATATAGAATCTAAATTTATAATATGATATCATATATGTGTCAGTGTTCTATTTTTTTTAAAAGTAGACAAATTTTTTATTCATTTTGTATCATATCTGTGTCCTTTATTCGTGTCAATACAACCTAAAGATCACCACTTTGAATTCACCAAATTCGCTATGAGTTTGCTAAATTGATGATATATTCATGCAAAGCCACAGTGAACTTCCCACTGAAGTCATCTCTATCAAGATACCGTATCTAGGCATACTTAGCCTAAAGAAAGACTAGACAGACTTGCCCAATTAGTTTTGAAGTTAGTTGCCCAATCATTAGGGCTACTAGCCAGTAGACCATCAAGTCGATTGGCAACTAATTACTCTAGAGATAGCTTCAATGAAATAATGTACATGAACTTTACATGTTTTTTGTTTACATGCCTCTTGTATTTTGATTAGTAAGTTTATATATATATATATATATATATATATATATATATATATATATATATATATATATATATATATATATATATATATATATATATATATATATATATATACATATATATATATATAAAATAAAAAATAATTGCGGTAAAATAAAATTTTATGTCTTAGCCTTGTTGAGAAATTCAACACACACGAATATTTGAAGAGAGAATAAGAAACTTCGGCATTTTACGTGGAAAAATCTCGAAAAGAGGGGAAAAAATTACAGGGTCTAGCCCGATAAAAATGTTATACCATATATCTACTTTAGAGTAGAAAGTTTAAGTTTTACGATAACGGATGAGTCAGATGTTAGAAAGTTCACAACGAGAATCTCAAATTGAGAACAAATGACACAGAAGCAGAATATGATAAAGCCAGTAGGTAATGTGAACTGCGGTTAAGTAATGATTTAGTGATCATATGGTATCACCGGTAAGTATGAAGGTAGCCGACCAACAATAGCGGCGGCGAATCGACGATTCGCGACAAAATGGCAACGGAGATCAACGCGATATGACCGGTATGGCGCCGATGGTCATGCGGTGATTCGGTCGATGATCGACGGCGGGTGACGGTGATCGATACGACGGCGGTCGGCAATGGCGACCAACGACGTACCGACGGTGGTGGTCAATGACAGTGACCGACAATGGAGATCAACGGCGACGATGACTGGTGGCGGTAGCCAGCGATGGTCGGCGGAGGTGATTCATGTCGATGATCGACGGTGGTGGTCAGCGGCGGTGATCGATGACGGTGGTCGGCAGCGATGACCAACGACGGCCGCGGGGTGGCATGGCGGACCGGACGCCGGTCGACGATGACGATGATCGATGGTGGTCTGCGGGTCAGACGGTGGTCGACGGGCATATTCGACGGTGACTAACGACAATCGATGGCGGACCGAGGGTGGGCCGAGCCAGGATCGATGGATGGTTATTGGCAAGACGATTATGCTTTGAGGTTATTCCTCGAGCTCTCTTCTCTATTGCTTCTTTAACCTCCATATATGTGTCATAAGTCGAAGCTCACAAGTCGAATTCGACGGACGCGGTGCCGCGCAACGGCTCAAAACGCACAGGAAGTCAGAAATGATCAAACGACCTCCGATCGACGAACGGACTTACCGTCGCGTTCAGAACATCAAAATTGATTTGAATATAAGTATTTTAATATCTAATGAGTAATCTATTAAGCACTCGAGTTATCAATATGTCGACGCGCATATCGGAGTCAGGAAGCTACGACGATGTCCGAACGACCTCCGTTCAAGAAATTGATCATGCTGTTAGCTCTGAAATATTGAAACCTATCAAATGATATTATTTGCGCTCAATTCAGATGAGTTTACATGAAAGTCGAACGCGGTTAGAACGCGATTTTGAACCGAAGTGACCCAATTCAACGTCGCCGCCAAATGTTCTTCGCTCAAAACGGATCAGCAAGGCAAAAATTATTCAATTTGACTAAGATTATTACGCTTAAAATTTCATCAAAATTAGCACACATTTCGAGATAAATTCACCTGATTATCTCTTAATCACAACCGGTCAATGCCTTGAAGCTCGCAGCTGTTCACTCCCATGCCTCCACCTCCCATTCGACCTGCCACATCATTCTTCTCCATATCACCTCATTTAATTAAATCTTATCCCTCCCTGATCCTTTTTTGGCAATGCTCGGCGCCCATTTTGACGGAGTTTCGGATAAGAGCCCGAGCACCGGAGGACGTAGACAGAATCATGTTGTTCCTCTCTGATCTCCTCGGCTGTCACTGCTGGTGAGCAAGGGCAGAGGTGCAAGGGTTACGATTTGACAGATTTGGAACTTTCTTTCGGGCTCATCGGAAGATCGCGCTTTATTTGTAAGCACTGACCGCCGTACCATGGCTGATCTTATTGAGGTCTTCCCACACCACGATTCAAATCTTTAAATGTCAGCTTTAGCTTCTTAGGCGATTACGAGAAGAAATATTGTTGTTTTCAACCCGCATTCCTGCCTAATCTAGTAGATCGGCTTCTCCCGGTTCCGCATCCTGTCTGAAATTAAAGGTAATGGTAATTTTTTTATCCATGGAACTTCTGGTTACCTTCATCGCAGCTTTGCTTGCGTGGGTTCTTTTGGAAAATTTGAGAAAAAGCACCGATCTTCCAGATTTGGCCGAGTATTGAATCATGGCGGTCATCAAAATTAACGTGGCAAAATAATACCATGCGGCTTGTAGTCTAGTTGAAGGCTATGCTCTGTGTTCAAGCTTGCTTTCTGTCATCAACAAATTTGCTATCACCAAGTTTAGTTATCCTGGCCTCTTAACAGCATTACAATACCTTACTTCTGCTGCTGGTGTTTGGATTATTGGAAAACTAAGATTTCTTTATCATGACCCTTTTAACTTTGAAACTGCCAAAAAGTTCTTGCCTGCCACCATTGTCTTCTATCTTGCTATTTTTACAAATACCAACCTGCTTTGACATGCTAATGTGGACACTTTTATAGTGTTTCGATCTTTGACGCCACTATTGGTGGCTATGGCTGAAACTACTTTTAGAAACCAGCCATGTCCTTCCAAACTCACATTTTTATCTCTAGTGGTTATATTGGGCGGTGCTATTGGGTATGTTATGACTGACTCAGCTTTCACTCTCACTGCTTATTCATGGGCTTTAGCTTATTTGATCACTATCACGTCTCAGATGGTTTACATAAAGCATATCATAACAAACCTAGGTTTGAACATGCGTCTTCTACAATAATCTATTATCCTGATGATGGCACTTTATTACGGGTGATGAGGAGAGTATACAAATGTGTTTGTTTGCTCGAACAATGCTGATTGGTTTGATTCTAGTGCTTTTATTGCAGTCTGTTTGTCTATGTCTTTGCATTCCTTATCAGCTTCTTTGGTTTTGCGGCGAGGAAAGTTATATCTGCTACCGCTTTTTTTTATGCACATGTTTGAAGACATTACGTCAAGAAAGTTTGAAGAGACCTCCGCTTCGTAAGAGCATGGGTTTGAAGACTACGATTGTCGAAGAACAGCGCAGAAGCGTGGAGGGTAGTCAAAAGTAGTCTCACGACTCTAACGGGGATAACAGAGGTCAAGAATCAACATAAAGCTTAAAGAGAATCAAATGAAAATACTAATGAGTTTAAACTCAAATTAAATGAAAATAATAAATCAAAGTTAAATCAACATTTAAAAATATATGTTTATATATATTATGCTATGCAGGTATAATTGAAGACTCCACTGTGCTTAGAAGTGTGTGATGGAATTGAATATTAAGGCTCACATATCGTAAGACACGATGCCGCGCTAAGAAAGATGGCGGTCAAAATACAGATGCAACCCTTACGAAGATGCCAAGAGTACAAATTTAGACTGACAAATGACTTAATTAATTTAATACAAAATAAACCCAAGCTCAAAATTAAAATATGAATTGAAATTACAGGTGTTTGAAGACCTCATTATGCTCAGAGTAGAGTTTGAAGACTCAAGGCCGTAAGAACGTGGCGTGTTTGAAAACTATGACCACGGTGTCGCAAGACAATCATCGCTTTAGAAAGCGTGAGGCCAAAGCGATAAAACCCCATGTGAGGACGACGCTAAGAGGTTGCCAAAATTTAGATTGACACAAAACTTCAATATGATTAAATAAGAGTATTAATAAGTTTAAATTAAACTTAAGTGAAAAAATGATGAATCGAAGCCAAACTTACTCACAAAAAAAATTCTAAAGGTCTTTAAATAAGAATGCATCTATAAGCTTCTTAGCGATCACGAGCTAAATTTCATTACAACTTAGAGAACTTAATGAGCTATGAACTAAATGCAAATAAATGAATATTAATATAAATAATTGAATAAGATTTAAAAAAAATTCTTACGCAATCGGATTCACAATTTTGTACTTTCGTAATCGCGTTAATAAAGAATTCTTAAATACACCGCAGCCCCGACACTAATAATGCTTAAAAGTGTTTGAATGGATGTTACTTCTGACGCCTTGGGTGCGTTAACAAAATACAAAAATCTAAAAAATAATATTATAATATTTTCAACCTAATAAAACATCTGAGAAGCTAATTCTATTATATAACAGTAGATCTGATCCTCTATTATTAAATTAATAGAGTTGATAGGATCTGAAATAATGAACTAATAAACCACCCCGATGATGGTATGTTGAATGAAGATTTCAACTTGAGGGGATAATTACCATCAAAATATGCTTGCAGGCTCAAATCAAATTAATCAAATCCAAATATCAATACAAACATGAAATCACATAAATCACTAAGTTCTAAGTGTCAAAATGAAATTCAATATTAAAAACTTAAAGTCAAAAATTCAACTACCCTTCCGTAATAGTTTGTTAAAGGTGACAAATTAAGAAAACTCTAGCTCATAAATAAGCCAAAGTCAAATCAAGTACACAACTATGTTTACTCTCAAATAATCTTATGCCAAGAAGACGTGTCGTGTCCTCGACTGTGGTTTGATCAAGATGCCCACACAGTGCACACTGAGTCCTCTTGACGTGGTATTAAAATGATATTATATTACTTGGCCAATTGTAGCCTCAGATGCTTCCCAATGGCTCGCTTTGACTTATGAATCGTAGGGTATACTTGATTGGGCAAAAAGCTCTCTATTAGCTAAGGTAGACGTAAGCTTGTCTCCTTAGACAAAATCTACCCCAGGTCTACAAGGACATCTTGGATGACGTAACCCATGTGTTGCTGACAAGGATCCTTCGGCCAGGTTGGGTCGACTACCTCCTCTGACTAAGTAGACTAGGGACTACGACAGCCTGGAATGACGGAACCATGGGATCTAGATCGGGCGCATCATCGTTCCTCCAACCATTCACTTTAAGTTAAATATAATGAATTTCATAAATATAAATTCTAAAACTCCACACACTGCAATTATACACTATGCACTAAGCGACCTAATGATTAGCCTTAATCAAAAGTTCTCTCTCAGCACTGAACGGGATAATTAACTATAAGTGCTTGTGCCTATAGGAAACTTGAAACCAGATCTAAAGTCCTTACAAAATGAGGGTGAACTCGCTGGGTAGTGTCTTATCTACTATTCCATCTGCCTTCTGAAAATTTCATCGACATTTAATTAACTCTCTTCATCGAGAGGTTGGTGGCTAATTTTTGGAGCCCATAGATTTTGAGACTACCGGAGAAGTTTCTTTCTATCTTTCAATTTGAGCTATAGTAGCAGTGGAGCATGATAAAAATTGAAATTTAAAATTAATCATCATTAAAATTAAAGTTAAATCAGTCATCTTCTTATGTATAATATGTTTATTGGTAGTGGATCTTCAGAGCACACCATTTATCATGTGGCTAGGTCAGGAGCCAATCTCCGTCTAGCTATTATCAATAGTGGAGATGTTGGAGCTACTATTCAATTTGGTAGTGTAGACTTCCTAGCCATCACTGCTATAAATAATCCTCTACCTGAAGTGCCTGCATATTGCACATACCAACCTATGCAGGAGAGGAAGACAACTGGAATGACCACTACTGTTACTGAGGTTCCTCGAAAGATAGCCTTTGTATTTGAAAGATTGTGTTATTCTGAGGTGTCAGTCTTGAAAAGAATTGTGACTGGGCAGAAAGTTTTAGTCATACCTTTGAAGCACTCACGAACCTTTGCCGGAATGCATGATGTCAAGCCTCCTCTTCTAAAGGAAAATTAGTAGAAGGCAAAGTAGAGAATGAATCTTGAACTCGGCGATTCTCAATCATTAGCCATGCGACCAGGCTTGATGTTAGGAGCGAGTGATTTCACTCACAATAAGTTTAAAAATCTCAAGTGGGTGAAAAGGAATAGCTCTACTCGTAATATCAAATAATCATTCTATGAGCAATAAAACCAAGTTATAACCCACAAAGGAGGCATCCCGAGACTTTGTCCTCCAGAGTGCATAGGGTTCTGAAAGTTGTCAAGGAGAAGGGTCTTATGAAGAAAAAGTATTAAGGCCTGATTATTAGAGAAAATGAGAAAGCTTCACAAAAAAGATACTCTCAGTGGGTAATGTTCAAGATAGTCTTAAGCAATTCCTACATGGTGAACATCGAGGCATGACAATAGATCGCATGTCCAGGAATTCGCCGCCGAAAGGTCCTGGCAAAAAGTAAAATAAATATGGAGGCCGAAGCCTCGAGAAGAAGTAGCGACGTAGAAACTTCTTCATTTGGAAGCATGCTAACCAGAGACAACAGAGAAAGAGAAATGCTGAACTGCGTGCTCAACAGTCATTGTTAAACAAAAAATTATACAACCAGCTGAGGAACCATAAGTGAGTGTTCCAAGCCATAATAAGTTTGATAGCCTAAGATGGGTAAAGCAGGGTAGCTCTACTAGTCAAATCAAATAGTCCTTCTGGACCCGACAACATTAGGTTTCAACTTCTCCAGTGAGGAAACTTGAAATGCAAGAGTGCATCAGGTCCTCAAAGTTGCTAAGGAGAAATGACTGATAAAAAAAAATTTAAGTCCTAACATCAAGGAGGTTAGAGTTGCTCCTTCAAGGAGACCTCCCACAATATTGACAGGATGTCAACCAATTCAAGTCCCGCATGGTGAGCATCGAGGCGTGACACTTGGGCCATAAGTCCAATAATCTACCGTCGGAAGGTCCCTGTAATAAAAAAAGAAGCAAATTTGGAGGCCAAAATTGAAACTACCTTAAAGGAAGGCAGCGACGTGACATCTGGACTGTACTCTCACAAAATTCACTCCTCATGTGCTAGTATTTGGAGATGAAGTAGTCTTACTGCTTGAAGTTGAACTACCTTCATGCCGAGTAATCATTCAACATAATCTCACTTAAGATGAGAATGTCCGTTTACAAATCGAAGAGCTTGATACGCTTGACAAAGCTAGGTTAAAATTTAGAAGTCTACGAGGGGCGCCCAAAGCATTCGATCATACAGTATGCCCTCGAGCTTTTCAAGAAGGAGAATCGGTCCTAGTGCCGAGAAGACTAATTATTCCTCACTGTCATTACATATGTAAGTTTTGCTTGGAAATTCTCTTGTATTACAAGAATGCATTTCCAAAATGAAGCAAAATCCTCATTATCTGAGGTGCATTTTAAATTTTAGAACAAAGTGTCGCTCTCCTTATGAAACAGGGGCATTTTTTTGTATTTGGGTTGACATTGCACCTAGGTAGATCCCCATATACATATTCAAATTTTATATTCAAAGTTTACAAGTATCAAAGTTATAATGACCAAAAAGAGAAATTTTCAAGTCTGCAAATTGCAACAAATCAAGTTGGGGACACATCTTCCATCCATACATTCAATGTAAGGCTCGAGTTGGTGCATAAGGTTAGACTCAATACGCCAAAATATGGCCGAGTTGCTGATAGATACTCTTACTCAACCACAAAGGCCACGCGTAAGAGATCCCCCATCTCATTAGCCTGATGATAAAATCCTCCATCAATTGCTCAAGTCTAAGACTCAAGTGGGTGCATAAGGTCGGACTCAGCACGCGCTAAATATGGTCGCTTAAACATGCCACAAAGACCGCAGAGTTCCTCCTACTTCGTTAGTTCAAAGACAAGAGCATCTAAATCTCTAAATCCTTCCAACTTGGTGAGTTCAAGTGGCCCGATTGGGAGATCATCCATAATGGTAAGATCATTTTTCAAAAGCCAACAAAAGATTCTCACTTGAGAAGCCACTAAGCCGACTTTGGTATCAATATTAAATGAGAAATATCAACTCCTTCAACAAGTCTATAAAGTAGAAAGCAAAGACCAAAGTAGGTTTTTCAATAAGCCCACTAAAGCATAAAGCAAGGGACTGAGGAAGTCACTCCAATGTCCATACAAAGCTAAAGGCTGAATAAGGGATTTATATCATCAATATGTCCATTACGCGTAAATCACAGGACTGGTGATTCTTCGCCACTAACCCAACACAAGCTCTGAGGGCTAGGTGCATACAGATATCCTTTATAAGCTCATGAAAGCGAGAAAGGCGGTAGGAAGGTAATGTTGTATCACGACAAATCTCCAAGACAATTCGTGGACTTTCTTCCATCAAATCCATTAAGGCAAGCCAAGATAGGAGGAAAATATAAATTTCAAATTTTAAGATTGAATCTTCAATAAGTCGCCTAAAGCATAGGATCGAAGATGTTCTCATCTCGACAAAAAAAAAAAAACCATTGACTCCATTAAGTCCACCAAGGCATAAAGCCGACGGGAGGAAAATATAAATTTCAAACTCTTAGAGAAAGTCTTCAACAAGTCCGAGAGCACAAAGCATAGGACCAAAGACATTTCAAATTCTCTCAACAATTACTGCGAAAGCCCCCCATTAGACAGGGGGCATTTTTATATATTTAGCTAAGTTGACAACGTACTTCAAGTTGAGATCTTTAGATACATATATATATATATATATATATATATATATATATATATATATATATATATATATATATATGGTGATCAAAATACATTATATTTATTTGTACTAAAGAAGTTCAAACTTTGTAATGCATTTCTAAACTAGTATGCAATCTCCCTATTAGACAGGAGGCATTTTTTTAGTTTTTATAGATCAAAGCTGTTCAATCATTCCATGTGAAATAGGAGGTTTTCTTGCATATATTTAGGTTGATATCGAGCTTTATGCCGATATCCCCAATATATATCCATATATGGTCAAGTTGCTCTTGCAAAAGAATCTATTTCACGATAAAAGATAGTCCTAAATCTCAAAAATTTCTCTCCAAGATTCGTCAAAATTTGAAGATCAAGCTAGAAGAACTCCTAGTTTTGACAGCTTCAATCAACTAAGTTGGAATAACAACAACCCCTACGTCTTCAAGTCTAGGACATGAATGAGTTCCAAAGGTCGAACTCAACAAGTCCACAAATGGTAGTTGACGCCTCTTCACTAAGCCTCAAAAAAAGGCTGCAGTGGAAGAGCCCTCGTTCATCAGTCTAATGACAAGACCACCAAGCCATCACAGCTTAAGTCGAAGACCCGAGTAGATTAAAAAGGTCGAACTCAACAAGCTCACAAATAGCCGAGTTGCTAACACTCTCCTCACTCAACAAGCCACAAGAAAAGACCGCAGTGAAAGAGCCCCTGGTCATCAGTTTAATGATGATAGTTGTTCAATCTCAAACAAGATCCAACTCAGTGAGTACAAGCAACCAAAATCTAAGAGATATTTTCGCTCGATCGACGGACCAAGAAAATCTAAGGAAACTTTAAATTCAGAGCTGCATCAAATCAATCTATATATTGCATACAATGTGATATTCCAATCTCTTTTCAAATGATCTGATCAAACACAAAGCACATATCAAAGCCAATTCCCTCATCAAGTTCGCAAAAGCAGAAAGCACAAGACCGAGGAAGCACTTTCATAGTTCACACAAAGGCAATGGTGGAACTAAAGGAATTTTATGGTTATTCAGTCTGTTAAAGCATACATTGCTAGGCTGATAACTCAACATTGACTTAATATGAGTCGGAAGGTTGTGTCACCTGTATGCACCCTTCAACGAGTCTCAGCAGCACGGGCTTAGGATACATACACTTCCGATAAGTCAATATAGACAAATCGTTCATCAAAGTCACTCAAAGCTAGGATATAAGGACTTTCAAATCTTAAAGCAAGCAAACTGATTCCTCCATCCAACTTGATCTAGCAGAAAGCTAGGGTTGGAGGAAATCTAAATCTGTGAAGACACAAAAGAAGAAGCTCTTCAGTGAACCCATCAAAGTTGAAAGCTGAAGTGATCCGAGACCCATAGCCAGCCCAAAGGGTCAACTAGTTTTCAACAAATGTGACTCAGTCCATGCACGAATCACATTTGTTGGAGGCCATTTATTGACCTCCATATATGTGTCATAAGTCGAGACAAGCACACAAGTTAAATTCGACGGACTTCGAAAGTGACAGTGCACTAATCGGGGCTCAAAATGCACTGGACGTCACCGAAAATGGTCGAAACGACCTCCGATCAATGAACGGACTTCACCGTCGCGTTCAGAATGTCAAAATTGATCAGAATAAAAATATTAAAAAAAATCTAATGAGCAGTCAATTGGGTGCTGATAATATTAACCGATCGCTAAGTTGGGAAGTCTGGCGATGTCCAAAAACGGCCTTCGTTCATGAGATTGATCATGTCGTTAGCCTTAAAACATCAAAAGCACTCAAATGAGGCTGTCCACATTCAAATCAGATGAGTCTGTACAAATGTCGAATGATCAGAAGTGACAGTGCGCAAATCGAGGCTCAAACATACTGTACGTCACCAAAAATAGTTGAAACAACCTCCGATGACGGACTTGGTTGCATTTAGAATATAAAATTGATTAGAATATAAATGTTGCAAAATCTAATGATCGATTGTATCGAAGTTGTCAGCCTTCGCATACATGCTCGAAAGCGGAAGCCCGAAATCAAACGTCCTCCATTCACAAAATTGATCATGCTGTTAGCTCCGTAACATCTAAACCTATCAAATGACTATTCGTACTCATTCATTGAGTTGTGGCGTCGAATGGTCGTAAATGATGCGTATTTTGGAAAGTGGCCGGTCGACTCGAAATTGCTCAAACGAAGTTACGAGCAATGCGTCGTTATGTCAAATATCAAAATTATCTAAAATAGAAATCCAATTTGATAAAAAAAATTTATGCTCAAAATTTCATCAAAATTAATATATATTTCGAGATAAATCCACTTAATTATCTCTTAATCACAATTAATTAATACCTTAGAACTCACAGCCACACACTCGCATGCGACCCTTACCTTATCCCGTCATCCACTCGCAAGTCAAAATCCTAATCGAGCGGGGCAGATCTGTCATTCTGTATGGGAAGCTCAAAAAATCTCAAATTCCCAAAACTTTCTTCCTCCCAGTCGAGGGAACGAACCCCCCTCTCTGTCCGTCCGTCTCTACTATAGGCTAAACAAGCCCCTTTCTGTCCATCTCATGCAACAACTCGAATGAGTAGAAAATCTGAATCTTTGCCCGTCCGCTACATGACGAAGAAACGGGCACTGCCGCTGTTGGCGCCGACGCCTTTTCACCAGAGCCTGTGGCTGAGCCTTGAACTCGTAGCCGCTCTTCTTCTTTTCGGAGGGGAGATCTTTTTCTCCTAGACGAAGAACAAGCTTTTGATCCCGCTCGGTCACTACAGCAAGCTGAAAGGAGCAGTTTCCTCTAGATCGACTCCCATTCTTTTCGCTTGCTATTCGAACGAGACCCCATTGGCTCTCTGGCGATCCACTATACGGAAGCCCCAGTCGAACGAGCGAAACTTCAGTTCATCTCTACCCTGAATGGACGAGCTTCCATCCATTCCCACACACACACAAGCCGAATGAGACCCCATCAGCTTCCCCTTTCTCCCGTTCGAACAATCTCCTCCCCCGGTACAAAGTCCACTCCTACAACTCCACATGCGGACGATTTCTGTCGTCCTCCCCTGTAGAGATTGATCAATTCAAGCCGAGATATTGACGTTCTGTCTCACTGCAGTTGGTCTCTCTTTTCCAGTGATTCACATCCCCATTCGGCTTCCCCTCGATCATAGAAGAAATATGCAAAAATTGGAGTTCGCAAAGCCTCTAAGGATCATCAAGATCAATGCATCGAGCACTAAACTCTGGATCATCGCCGGCATCGGCATCGCGATGTCCTGATAATTGCTGAGTCCGCTCGTCAGAGGAGAAAGGGGTCGACTGAAACTTCGCCACGTGTGAAGGACTTCGGTGTTTTCGTTGAACGATTCGAGCTCCTACCGGCACCGCAGCCGCCACCTCCTACCGCTCGCCACACCCTGTCAAATCTCACCTTCGCTGTTGCGGACAATTTTTATGTCGAGAATTTAGTTTCTGGGTTTGGTAATCCAGATTGGAAGTGGACACAGGAGCCAGCAAGCAAGATGGTAGTGGCGATTTCGCTGTTGTTGCAGCGGGGAGCCACTTCGGTTGGGCGGATGGTTATGGATGAATTGGCTTTTGGAGTCACAGGAGAGAACTTGCATTATGGAATGCCGATAAACCCATAATCATCAATGCAAATCTCAGGGCGATCTTCTAGTGGTTCTGTTATGGTAGTTGTTGCTAGCCTCGTTGACTTTTCCCTTGGTACTGACACAATTAGATGTGTGAGAATTCTAGTAGCATTTAGTGGCATTCTTGGTTATAGACCATCTCACGGGATTATTTCCAACTTTGGGATTTTGATGAGCTGACAAAGTATTTGTAGAACTTTTTGCACGAGATCCATCTTTTTCCATCGTGTTGGACACTTATTGTTGCAAACATGTCAAATGGTTTTTTAAGCGGGAAAAGCGCTTTATATTGGCTGATGATTTATTTCAGTATTCTAGGATTCCAAAGCAGAAAACCATGCATGTTATAAGGAAGGCCATTGAAGCTCTATCAGGATACCAACCAGCTAAGCATATGAACGTTAGTCACTACATTGGTTCAAATGTACCAATTTTAAAGGAGTTTTGCAAGCCCTCTACAAAATTTCACCAAGGAACATCAACTCTGCAGACTCTTTCGACAATAATGCTGTCACTTCAAAAAATACGAGTTCAAAATGAACCACGAGGAGTGGATTAACATCGTCAAGCCCAGGTTGGGGTTTGAGATCTCTGAGATCTGCGTGATGCATTAAACTCAACATATGACAATATTAAATATTTGTATAAAGCCAGGGCAGAACTTTGTGCTGCACTCAATAGCCTCTTAAAGGATGATGGAGTTTTAGTTATTCCAATTATCCTAGATTTCACTGTCGAAATATAGTTCGAAGAGATAAATGCCTCCTGAGTTTGAAGATCGGTTGTTTATGTTGTTGAGCCTTGCGGGGTTATCAGGGTGTTGACAGGTCTCCATTCCACTAGGAAAGCATGAAAGCTATCTAATTTCACTATCATTCATAGCAGCACATGGAGCAGATAAGTTTCTTCTTGATACTGTTTTAGACATGCATTCGTCTCACCAGGAGCAAATTAGCATTGTGTCAAATTCGGCTCCTTTACCAGATTTTAATGGGGACATGGATGCGTCGGAGTTATTGAAAGAAAGGGAAATGCTGCATTCAAGGGAAAACAATGGAACAAGGCTGTTAATCTCTACACTGAAGCTATCAAATTGAATGATTCAAATGCAACATATTATTGTAACAGAGCAACTGCTTATCTCAAACTTGGGTGTTACCAGCAGGCTGAAGCAGATTGCAATCAAACCATTTTACTAGATAAAAAGAATGTTAAGGCAAATCTAAGAGGAGAAACAACAAGGGAGATGCTCGTATCTTATAAAAAAGCTGCTCAAGATGTTTGAAGATCTCATTATGGTCAGTAGAGCTGATGAGTTTGAAGACTCTGCTAGAGGAAAAGTGAGTTTGAAAGACATGATCATGGACAAGACAGATGTGCTTAAAAGAGCATAGTAGATCGATCTGACCTCGATCGCCCTATGTAGGGAAGACACCAGGAGGTAGAAATTGACCGATAGAGACTTAATTAATTTAATAAAATGAACTCTAAGTTCAAAATTAAAATATGAATTAAAATTGCAAGTGTTTGAAGAGCTCATTATGCTCAGTAAAGATGATGAGTTTGAAGACTCTGCGCTCAGAAGAGTATGACGGGATTGAAAACTACCGCGATGTCCCAAGACATCGACCATAGATGAAGCGTGGCAGTAAGTCAAACCAATCCAGGATCACGACCACATGAGACGGCAGGAGGTTAAAATGTGGATTGACAAAGCTTAAATATGATTAAATAAGAGTATTAATAAGTTTAAATTAAACTTAAATACAAAATGATGAATCAAAGCCAAACCTACTAAAAAAAAATTTAGAAGGTCTTTAAATAAGAGCGAGTCTATAAGCTAGTTTAGGCTAAGTTTCATTGAAACTTAAAAACTCAATGAGCTATGAACCAAATGCAAACAAATGAATATTAATATAAATAATTTAATAAGATTTAAAAATTTTATCAAATCAGAACCCTTTGTACAAGACAAAAATAATACTAAATCTAATTCTATAAAAATCATAAGGCTTCCTTTAATAAAAAATTAAGGAATTTCATTCTAAATATAATTTTCAAAATCAACGAAATCACTAATTAGGCAAAATTATCTAAGCTATAGATACCTGCATGTGCTCGGACATAGAGATTTTAAGTGCAAATTTTAATGTGTGAAAAGGCTGCGTAGCTAAATTAGAATATATTAAATATTAATCTGAGAAATCTAATAAGATATTAGATCAATTTACAACGCATTCTTCACCACCTGATCTGCAACTCTTCGCTGGCCTGAAGCGTCTTAAATCAAAATCTACGTAAATCATAAAGCTTCTTTTCATCAAAATTAAGGAATTTCATCGTAACTATGATTTTCAAAATCATTGATTTCATTAATTAGATGAAATTAGCTTATAAACATGTATGACGAGATTTAAAGTCAAATTTTAATGCGGTAATAAATTAGAATCAATTAAATATTAATCAAAAATCTAATAAGATATTAGATCAATCTATAACATCTTCATGACACCTGATGCAATTCAGTGCAGAAGGTGACATTAAACTAAATGCCGCATGAATGAAGGAGCTTTCCTTCAATACAAAAGTTAAGGAATTTCATTATAAATTATGATTTTTAAAATCAACGAAATCACTAATTGAAATTAAATTAGCTATAACCACGTATGGGCCCCACACTATCTTTGAATGCTTAAACTTGTGTCGAGAATCTTTCTTGGGTTGATTCTGGTTGGGTCCTGGGTCAGTTAGCGATGATGTTATTATAGCTTTTTCCACCTGAGAAAATCTCTGAGAAGCTAATTTTGTCATTTGGTAGTATAACAACCATCTCCCTCCCGATGATGAGTTTATTGAAGATATCAATTAGAGGTAATCATTATTAAAAATATCTAAGATATTTATATTCAATATTCTCAAATTCAAAATTCTCAAAATATAAAAATCTGATCCCTATTATTAAATTAATAAGTCGATAGGATCGAAATAATAAACTAAATGATGCACTATATCCGATGATAGGCGGTTGATTGAAGATATCAACTAAAGGATAACTATTATCAAAATATTTAAGATATTATATTCAATATTCTCAAATTTAAAATCCTCAAAGATAAATATTGATTATCCTCATTATTAAATTGATAGATGACAGTTCTAAAATTATAAATTAAATAATTTAAGCACCCACATGGGCCCCGACACATGATGAATCCTTAAATTTAGTGTTAGAGGATGCTGCGCGGGTTGATCCCCAGTTGGGTCTTAGGACCGGGTCTGGGTTAACAAAACCTAAAAATCAAATGATGTTATTATAATATATTCAATCTAATAAAACACCTAAGAAACTAATTACATCGTATGGGATCGATCTATTATTAAATTAATAGAATCGTAAGATCGAAAGAAAATAATAAACAATGATGGTCGTGTTAAATGAAAATTTCAACCGGTGATACTTACCATAAAAATGTGCTTGCAACCTCAAATTGAATTAATCAAACTCAAGTATCAATGCAAATGTAAAATCAAATAAATAACCAAATTATAAGTGTTTAAATAAAATTCAATTTTTAAAGAACTTAAAGCTAAAAAATCCAATTCACCATCCATGATTGTTTATGGGGTGATAAATTAAGAAAACCCCAAAGGAGAATCAAATCATATATGTTTACTCTCAAATAATCTCATATCATCAAGGATATGGTGCATGTCCCACTTGATTTGGTGGGTTTCATACATGATGTAGTTAAGTCTCATTGGGTGGTTGTCATTTTCAATTATATTACATTACGGCCCATGCATATCTCTTCAATGGCTCACCCGAGTTGTGAACCATAGATACTTAATTGGGAAAAAAAGCGTAGCTAAGGTAGACTTAAGCTTGTCCTTGCACCCTCACAAGGTCTGATCTCTTGGATAATGTAACCCATGTGTTCTTTGGTAAGGATCCTTGGGTTAGGTTAATTACCATTAACTAAGTAGGCCCAGAACTCTGCAGGATGACAGAACCATGGGATCTAGATCGGGCACATCATCATTCCCTCAACAATCTAGTTTAAGCTGAAATGAAAAATTTCATACATCTTAAATTCTTAAACTCCATATCTTTATTTCTTACGCTATTCTAACAACTAGCTTTTCGAAAGTTTCACTTATAGGACTTGTGCCTATAGGAAAGGAACAGATCCCAAAGTCCTGTGAAAATGAAATCTCTGGTAGTGTCTTATATATCTATCTACCTTCAAAATTGTATCGACACTTTCAAATCTCTCTTCAATATCAATAATTTGTTGAGGTGGTGGTGGTGATAAATCGGCCTCGAAAATTAGCCACCGACCTAAATGTTGGTGAAATTTTCAGAAGGCAGATGAAATAGTATATAAGAGACCAACCAGAGATTTAACCCTCATTTTGTGAGGATTTTAGATTGGTTTTAGGTTTCCTATAGGCGCAAGCACCTATTGTTAATTATCCCTCTTAGTGCTGAGAGAGAACTTTCAATTAAGGCTACTCATTAGGTCACTTGTGCGTAGCATATAATAGCAGTATGTGAAGTTTTAGAATTTAGATTTATGAAATTCATTATATTTAACTTAAAGCGGATGGTTGAGCGAATGATGATGATTCATCTGATCGTCCTGATCTTTAGCAGGAGAAATTCGGCAGAAATCGGCGGCTACACACATACATCATCTAAGAGATCCTTGTCGTTTGGAGGAAGGAGACAATAAGCTTTTTATGCCATAAGTATTTGCCCTTGATTCATAACTTTAAGCGAGAAATGAATCTGACAAAGTAATATAATAGTATCGTCATTAATCACCTAGTTAGAGGACTCTAGTCTTAATTACATCATGTGAAGCTATTAAAACCACGCGTCGACACGGCCACATCCTGTTGGCATGAGATTATTTGAGAGTACATATTATATGACTTTGACTTTTTCTTTTCTTAATTTGTCACCTTCTTTATTGCAAAGTTGAATTTTGGCTTTAAGTTTTTAATATTGAATTTCATTTTGACATTTAGAACTTAGTGATTTACGTGATTTCATGCATGTATTGATATTTGGATTTGATTAATTTGATTTGAGTTTGCAAGCATATTTTGATGGTAATTATCCCCTCCAATTGAAATCTTCATTCAACACAGCCATCATTGGGGTGATTTATTATTTCACTATTTTAGATCCTATCGACTCTATTAATTAAATAGTAGAGGATCAGATATACTATTATATGACAAAATCAGCTTCTCAGATGTTTTATTAGGTTGAAAATATTATAATATTATTTTTTAGATTTTTATGTTCGGACCCGGTCCTAAGGCCCAACCGAGAAGTAACCCACACAGCATCCTCATACACTTGAATTTAAGCATTCATCGTATTGTCGGGGCTTATGCGGGTGTATTTAAGAATTTTCTTATTAAGGCCTTCTGTTCACTTATACAAAGTATTGCGAATCCAGTTACGTAAGAATTTTTTTTAAATCTTATTAAATTATATATATTAATATTCATTTATTTGCATTTAGTTCATAGCTTATCGAGTTCTCTAAGTTTCAATGAAACTTAACTGGTGATCGTTATGAAGCTTATAGACTCATTCTTATTTAAAGACCTTTAGAATTTTTTTTGTGAGTAAGTTTGGCTTTTATTCATCATTTTTCACTTAAGTTTAATTTAAGCTTATTAATATTCTTATTTAATCATATTTAAGTTTTATGTCAATCCAAATTTTGGCAACCTCATATAGGGGTTGCGACGGGACTGACTTATCCGCGCTTCTTCTAAGCGATCGGTGTCTTGTGACACCGTGGTCGCAGTCTTCAAACCCTCCACGCTCTCACGAGGACAAAGCGGTCTTCAAATTATCAGCTCTACTGAGCATAATGAGGTCTTCAAACACCAATTTCAATTCATATTTTAATTTTGAGCTTAGGGTTTATTTTATATTAAATTAATTAAGTCATCTATCGGTCAATTTGAAGCCTCCCATCTTCCTCGCGTAGGATGGTTGGCTATTTTTTACCTACATGCTTTCTAAGCAGTGGTCTTCAAATATACCTACATAGCATAATATATACAAACATATATTTTTAAATGTTAATTTAATTTTGATTTATTATTTTCATTTAAGTTGAGTTTAAAATCTTTAGTATTTTCGTTTGATTCTCTTTAAGCTTTATATCGGTCCAAATTGACCTCCTCATCCCCATATAAGGCTACATCGTACGCTGACTCATCACGCTTCTTCACGGTGGTGCCTTGTGACACCGTCGGAATCTTCAAATCGCCATGCTCGGCGTAGAGGGTCTTAAAATTCATCAGCTCTACTGAGCATAATGAGGTCTTCAAACACCTGCATAAAAAAAGCTGTAGCAGATATAGCTTTCCTTGCTACAAAACTAAAGAAGCTGATAAGGAATCCAAAGACATAGGACAAAATGACTGCAACAAAAGCACTAGAATCAATCCAATCAAGATTGCCAACAACAACATAACACATCAGATAATCTCCAATCATCACCCATAATAAAGGTGCCATCATCAAGGATAATAGATTATTGTAGAAGACAAACCCCCATGTGTTCAAACCTAGGTTTGTTATGGTATGCTTTATGTAAACCATCTCAGACGTGATAGTGATCAAGTAAGCTAAATCCCATGAATAAGCAATGAGAGTGTAAGCTAAATCAATCATATCATACCCACCACCCAATATAACCGAGATAAAAATGTGAGTTTGGAAGGTCATGGTCGGTTAGTAAAAGTAGTGTCGACCATACCAATAATGGCGTCAAAGATCAAACACTATAAAAGTGTCCACATTAGCATGTCAAGCGGGTTGGTGTTTGTGAAAAATAGCAAGATAGAAGACAATGGCGGTAAGAACTTTTGACTTTCAAAGTTAAAAGGGTTATGATAAAGAAATCCCAGTTTCCAATAATCCAAACACCGGCCGGCAGTAAGGTATTGTAACGATGTTAAGAGGTCGATAATTAAACTTGGTAATAGCAAATTTGTTAATGATAGAAAGCAAGCTTGAACACGAGCATAGCCCTAGGCTACTAGTCACATGGTATTGTTTTGCATTAATCTTGATGATCGCCATGGTTCAAGATTTGGCCAACGGAAGATCGTGCTTTTCTCAAATTTGCCAAAAGAACTCACGCAAGCAATGGTGCGATGAAGGCAACTAGAAGTTTCATGGATGAAGAAATTACCATTACCTTTAATTTTAGACAAGATGCAGAATCGGGAGCAACCGATCTGCTAGATTAGGTGGGAATGCGGGTTGAAAATAGCAATATTTCTTCTCAAACTCACTTAAGAAGCTGAAGCTAACATTTAAAGATTTGAATCATGGTGTGGGAAGACCTGAATAAGATTAGCCACGGTACGGCGGTCAGCGCTTACAAATAAAGCGTGATCTTCCAATGAGCCCGAAAGAAAGTTCCAAATTGGTCAAATCATAACCATTGCTCCTCTGCCCTTGCTCACCAACAGTGACAACTGAGGAGATTATAGAGGACCATCATGATTCTATCTACGTCCTCCGGTGCTGGGGCTCTTATCCGAAACTCCGTCGAAATGGGCGTCGAGCATCGCCAAAAAAGGACCAAGGAGGGATAAGATTTAATTAAATGAGGTGATATGTAGAAGAATGATGTGGCAGCATATTACTGGTCTAATGGGAGGTAGAGGAAATCAGAGTGGGCAACTGCGAGTTCCAAGGCATTGATCGGTTGTGATTAAGAGATAATTAGGTGGATTTATCTCAAAATGCATGGTAATTCTGATGAAATTTTAAGCGCAATAACCTTAGTCAAATTAGATATCTATTCTAAATAATTTTAACATTCCAGATGCAATGGCGCAGTCCGCTTCATGAACGGAGGTCATTTGAGTGACTTCTGATGGGTCACTTTCGCTCAAAATGCGCGTATATCGCTTCTAACCATTTGGCGTTCATGTAAACTCAACTTGAGCAAGAATAGTCTCATTTGATAGGTTTTGATATTTTAGAGCTAATCAATTTTATGAGCGAGGTCTGATATTGTCTCAGCTTCTCGACACTGATATGTGCATCGGGACATTGATAGCTCGAGCGCTTAATCGATTGTTCATTAGATTTTTACAATATTTATATTCTGATCAATTTCAATGTGATGACAAGTCTATTTATCAATCGAAGGCGCAACCATTTTCAATGACGTCCTGCATTTTGTTCCCCAATTTGTGCGTGTCACTTAGAAGTCAATTAATTGACTTTATGAGCGACTCGACTTATGACACATATATGGAGGTCAACAAATGCCCCCCAACAAATGTGATTTGTGCATGGAGTGAGTCACATTTGTGGAAACCTGGTTTAGATTTTGGGCTGGCTATGAGTCTTAGAACACTTCAGCTTTCAACTTCCCTGGATTCACTGAAGAGCTTCTTCCACCATTTACTCTTTGCTTCGATGGGTTCACAGAAAGTCTCTTTCTTTTTTATATTCATAGATTTGGATTTCCTCCAACCCTAGCTTTGTGCTTGATTAGGTTGGATGGAGGAATCAGTTTGCTTGCTTTGAGATTGGAAATTCCTTCTTTAAGCTTGATAGACTTTGATGAAGGATTGACTGATTTGTTTATATTTGTCAAAAGTGTATGTATGCTAAGTCCTATGCTTGCTACTTTGTGGACTCGTTGAAGGTGCATGCATTATGACCTTAGGCTCATATTAAGTCAATGTTGAGTTATTAGCTTTAATGTGTGCTTTATGTGAATAATCATGAAATTCATTTAGTTCGGCCATTGCTTATGTGCGAACTATAGAATCGCTTCCTTGGTCCTATGCTTTCTGCTTTGGCGGACTTGATGAGAAAATTGGCTTTGATTTGTGCTTTGTGCTTGATTAGATCATTTAAAAAGAGATTGGAATATCACCTTGTAGGCACTATATAGATTGATTTGAAGTAGCTCTGAATTAAGACTTTCCTCAGATTGTCTTGGTCCGTCGATCAAGCGAAAAGATCTCTTGAATTTTGGTTGCTTGTAGTCTTTAAGCTGATCTTGTTTGAGATTGAACAGCTATCATCATTGGACTGATGAGTAGGGGCTCTTTTACTATGGCCTTTTTTGCGGCTAGTTGAGTGAGGAGAGCATCAGCAACTCGATCATTTGTGGGCTTGTTGAGTCCGACCTTTATAACCTACTCGAGTTTTTGACTTAAGCTGTCATGGCTTGGTGTGCCATTAGGCCCGAATAGGGGCTCTTTCCTGGCCTTTTCTCTTGCTTGTTGAGTGAGGAGAGCATCAGCAACTTGGCCACTTGTGGGCTTGTTGAGTTCAACCTTTAGAACTCATCATGTCCTAGACTTGAAGATGTAGAGGTTGATGTTTCCCAACTTAGTTGATTGAAGCTTCCGAAATTGAGAGTTCTTTTGACTTGATCTTCAAAATTTGACAAATCTCGGGAGACAAACTTTTAAAAATTAAAGCTGTCTTTTTGTGCACAGAAATAGATTCTTTTTGCTATTATAAGAGTCTATAATTTTAACGATAATAGTTATAGATATATTCAGAGATCTCGACATAAAGCTTGATGTCAACTTGATTATACATACAAGAAGACCTTCTATTTCACAGGAGAAGGTTGAACAATCTTGATCACAAAAATGATACTCTTTGTCTAACAAGGGGATTGCAAACTAGTTCTAAGATATATATTACACAACTTGATTTCCTTTAATGCAGAATATAAGTGATATATTTTCAATCATGATATGTATCTATCTAAGGATCTCATCTTAAAGCACGATATCGACTTAGATAAATATATAAAAATAACCCACGCCTAACATGGGTGCTTTGTAGTAATTAGAGAATTTGGAATGTCCTTGGTCCATGCTTTGTGCTCTTGGACTTGTTGAAGGCTTTCTCCTAAGAGTTTGAAATTTATATTTTCCTCCTGTCCTGGTTTTATGCCTTTGTGGACTTAATGGAGTTGATGGTTTTTTTTTGAGATGAGAACATCTTCGATCCTATGCTTTGTGATGGACTTATTGAAGATTTAATCTCAAAATTTAAATTTTATATTTTTCTCCTATCCTGGCTTCGTGCTTCAGTGGACTTGATGGAGTTGATGACTTGTTGGCGAGATGAGAACATCTTTGGTCATATGCATTATGCTTGTGGACTTATTGAAGACTTCATCTCAGGATTTGAAATTTGTATTTTCCTCCTATCTTGGCTTCGTGCCTTGACAGATTTGATAGAGGAAAGTCCTGAATTATCTTGGAGACTTGTCAGGTGATACAACATTACCTTCCACCCCAGCTTTTTTGCTTTCATGGGCTTATAGAAGGATGTCTGCCAGTGACCTAGCCCTCAGAGCTTGTGTTGGGTCAGTGGTGAAGAATCATCAGTCATGTGCTTTGCGCGTAGCGGCCATGTTGAAGATATCTATCCCTTAGTTCAGCCTTTGGCTTTGTATGAACATTGGGGTGACTTCCTCGGTCCTTTGCTTTTTGCTTGGTTGGACTTGCTAAGGAAGAGTTTCCTTCGGTCTTTGCTTTTTGCTTTAACAGACTTGTTGAAGGAGTTGAGATTTTCTCATTTGATATTGATACCAAACTTAGTGCTTTCTCAGTAAGGACCTTTTGTTGGATTTTGAAAAATGACCTTATGATCATTAGGGATGATCTTCCAATCTGGGTCACTTGAACTCACCAAGTTGGAGGGATTTGGAGATTTGTATGCTCTTATCTTTGAATTAACAAAGTAGGGGGATCCTTACTATGACCTTTGTGGCGTATTGAGTAAGTAGACCTGTCAGCGACTCGGCCATATTTGGGCTTCTTGAGTCCGACCTTATGCACCTACTTGAGTATTGGACTTGAGCAATTGATGGAAGATTTATCATCGGCTAATGAGATGGGGGATAACTTACTGCGACCTTTGTGGCATATTGAGTAACTAGATTTGTCAGCAAATCGATCATATTTGGGCTTATATTGAGTCTGACCTTATGCACCCACTCGAGCCCTAGATTTGATGTATAAATGAAAGATGTATTTCCAACTTGATTTGTTGTAGTTTGCAGACTTGAAAACTTTTCTTTTTTTAGTGACTTTGAGACTTGTGAACTTTATGTATATGGGGATCTCAGCCTTAAGCGCGATGTCAACCCAAATATAATAGAAAGACCCCCTATTTTAGAGGGAGAGCCTCCCATTTTGCTGTAGAATTTTAAAAATGCCCCATGTCTGACAGGGGGATTTTTGCTTCATTTCGGAAATACATTCTTGTATTACAAGAGAATTTTTATGCAAAACTTACACATGTAATGATAGTGAGGAATAATTAGTCTCATCTTGACCAATTCTTGTAAAGCTTGAGGGCATATATGGTTGAATACATTGGACGCCCTCACTTGGTAGACTTTTAAATTTTATTAAGCTTGGAGCCTAGCTTTGTTAAGCACATCAAACTCTTCTATCCGTAGACGAACATTCTAGTCATGAGTGAGATTGTGTTGAATGGCTACTCAGTGTGAAGGTAGTTCAACTTCAAGTGGCAAGACTACTTTAGCTCCAAATATTAGTGCATCATGAGTGAATTTTATGGGAGTACGGATGTCACGTCGCTGTCCTTCTTTAAGGTAGTTTCACTTTAAGGCTTTAACCTCTAAATTTATTTACCTTTTTATCGGGACCTTTCGATGATGGATTCTTGAACTTGTGGTCCAAGTGTCACACCTCGATGCTCACCGTGCGGGATTAGTTGACATTTTATCGAGGTTGTAGGAGAAGGTCTCTTTGGAGAAGCAATTCTAGCCTCCTTGATGATAAGACTTTGATATTTTCTTTTCATCAGCCATTTCTCCTTGTAACTTTAAGGACTCGATACACTCTTGCATGTATAGTTTAGAGTTTCCTCACTAGAAGTGGAACATGACATTATCGAGTCCGAATGATTTGATTTGATCGATAGAGTTTTTTCGCCATCATAAGCTATCAACTTATTATGGGTTAGAACACTTTCTTGTTCCATAGTTGGTTGTACAATTTTTTATTTTAACAATGACTATTGAGCCGATTGATTTCTCTTTCTCTGCTGCCTCTGGGGTTAGCTTGCTTTCAAATGAGGAAGCTTTTGCATTATCACTTCTTCTTGAAGCTTTGGCCTCCATATTTATTTATTTATTTTACTGGGACCTTTTTATAGCGGATTCCTGAACATACGGTTCAGGTGTCACGTCCCGATGTTCACCGTGCAGGACTTCCTCTCTAGGCTTCGCTCTCCAGATTTATTTTTCTTTCTGCCAGGACCTTTCGGTAGCGAATTCCTGGACGCGCTGTCCAAGTGTCACGTTCTGATGCTCACCGTGTAAAACTTGTTTAGAATGATCTTGAGTTCTTACTACCACCGGTGGTAGTTTCTGTAATGGAGCATTCATGGCTTCTCTGATAATTGGCCTTTGATATCTCTTCATCATAAGACCTTTTTCCTTGACAACCTTTAGGACTCTGTGTACTCGAGCAGATAAAGTTTCAAGTTGTTTCTTCTAAAGAGTTGGAGTTGACTATTGTTGAGCCCAAAAAGACTGCTTAACATCACTAGTAGAGCTATTCCTTTTCACCCATTTTAGATTTTCAAACTCGTTGTGAGTGGGAACACTCACACGGTATCAAGTCTGATCGCATGGCTAGTGATTCAGATAGTAATTGTTGAGCTCACAGTTCAACATTTCTTCTCCTTCTTTGCCATCCACTCATTTTTTTCTCTAGAATAGGAGACTTCAACATTATGCCTTCCTAGTGTGAAAGATTCAACAAACAAAGTAGTCACATTCATAGATATGACTGAAACTTTCAGCCAATTGACGGTTCTTTTCATGGCCGACGCCTAAAAATAACCCAATCTTTCAAATACAAAGCCTCTCTTTCGAGGAACCTTAGTAGTAGTAGTGGTCATTCCAGTTGTCCTCCTCCCTTGCATAGGTTGGTGTGTACAATATGTAGGTGCTTCAAGTAGAGGATTATTTATAGCAGCAATGACTGGGAAGTCTACACTACCAAATTAAAAAGTAGCTCCAACATCCTCAGTATTGATTACAGCGTTAATCGCGAATATTGGCTTCATTGACCTAATTGTATGATCAACAATGTTCAAGATCCATCGATATACATAAATAAATTAGTCATAAGAATATGATTAATTTAAATTTAATTTCATTCATAATTAGTTCCTTTTTTATTTTAGAAAAATCAAAATTTTTTTATTTCACTCCACTATTACTATAACTCAAATTCGACTAGCCAAAGATGGAAAGAGAAACCTATCCCTAGCGGAGTTACCAGAAATTTATGGGCTCTGAAAATTAGCCACCGGCCTCTTGACAAATTATTGATATTGAAGAGAGTGATTTGAAAGTGTTGATGTAATTTTCAGAAGTCAAATGGAATAGTAGATAAGACCTAGATTTCATCCTCATTTGGTGAGGACTTTAGATCTAGTTCCAAGTTTTCTATGCAAGCTTATAGTTAATTACCCTCCAAATAAGTGAGAGAGAACTTTCGATTAAAAGTCGTTAGATCTCTTAAGGTGTAGCATATAGTAGTAACATATGGAGTTTCAGAATTTAAGATGTATGAAATTTATCATTTCAACTTAAACCGGATGGTTGGGGGAATGATGATGTGCCTGATCTAGATCCCATGGTTTTATCATCCCAATCCGGTCCATTCTACTTAGTCGAGGAGGTAGTCGACCCCCAAGGATCCTTTTTAACAACACATGTTATATCCAAGAGATCCTTATAAACCTGGGGTGGTGTTTGTCTAAGGAGACAAGCTTAAGTCTATCTTAGCTAATAAAGGGCTTTTTTTCCCAATCAAGTATACCCTATGATTCACAATTCAAAGTGTAGAGCCATTGGGGAGCATACGGGCTACAATCGTGATCGTAATATAATAGTGTCATTTAGCGACAACCACCATGTCAGAGGAATCTAGTCATAACTGCATTAAGTGTGGAGCCTACTAGCCAAACCATGCAGTCAGAGGACACGGGCCACATCTTTGTTGGCATGAGATGGTTTGAGAGTAAATATAGTTGTGTACTTGATTTGACTTTGGCTCCTTTGTGAGCTAGGGTTTTCTTAATTTGTCACCTCAGATAAATAATTACGGATGGTGAATTGTATCTTTTAGCTTTAAGTTCTTTAAAAATTGACTTTTATTTAAGCACTTATAATTTGGTGATTTATTTGATTTTACATTTGCATTGATACTTGAGTTTGATTAATTCAATTTGAGGTTGCAAGCACATTTTTATGGTAAGTATCCTCTCTGGTTGAAATTTTCATTTAACACAGCCATCATCGGGGTGGTTTATTGTTCGCTATTTCAGATCCCGTTGACTCTATTAATTTAGTAATAGAGGATCAGATTTGATGTCATATGATAGAATTAGTTTCTCAGATATTTTATTAGATTGAATTTATTATAATAACATCATTTGATTTTTAAGTTTTGTTTACTTGGACCTACCAGACCCAAAATCAACCCGCATCACCCTCATGCACTAAATTTAAGCATTCATCATAGTGTTGGGCTTATGGTGTTTAAATTATTTAATTTATTATTTAAGATCTTGTCATTTATAAATTTAAAAATATTAGAGGATCAGACCTATATTTATATTTTTAGGATTTTGAATTTGAGAATATTGAATATAATATCTTAAATATTTTGATAATAGTTACCCCTCCATTTGATTTCTTAAATCAACTCAACTATCATTGGAGATATAGGTCTGCATGATTATTTAGTTTATTTTTTCAGATCCTGTCAACTTTATTAATTTAATAATAGAGGATCATATCTAGATTTATATTTTGAGAATTTTGGATTTGAGAATATTAAATATAAATATCTTAGATATTTTTGATAATAATGATTACCCCTCAAGTTGATATCTTCAATAAATTTAGCTATCATTGGGGAGTTAGGAGATAGTTATTATACTGCCAAATGACAGAATTAGCTTCGTAGAGATTTTCTCAGGCATAAAAAGCTATAACAACATCATTAGGTTTTGTTAACACTCGTAACCGAATCAAGCGTAGCGTCTCGCATTAAGTTTAAGCATTCAACATAGTATTGGGGCCCATGCGGGTGACTATAGCTTAGCTAATTTCACCTAATTAGTGATTTCATTAATTTTGAAAATCATAATTTAGAATGAAATTCCTTAATTTTTGTATTGAAGGAAAGCTCCTTCATTCGTGCAACATTTAGTTTAATGTCGTCTTCTGCCGCTAGAATTACGATCCGTGGCATAGAAGATGTTATAGATTGATCTAATATCTTATTTGATTTTTTGATTAATATTTAATTCATTCCAATTTAGCAGCGAGCATATTAAAATTTGCACTTTAAATCTCTATGTCTGAACACATGCAGATGTTTATAGCTTAGCTAATTTCATCTAGTTAATGAAATTATTAATTTTGAAAATCATAGTTAGGATAAAATTTCTTGATTTTTGAGAAAAAGAAGCCCTATGATTTCTGTAGATTTTGATTTAGTATTACATTCCGCTGCAGTTCAGAGATGGGTAAAAGAAGGCGTTATAAATTTATCTAATTTCTTATTAGATTTTTTAGATTAATATTTAATATATTCCAATTTAGCTTTATCGCTTTTCGACATTAAAATTTGCACTTAAAATCTCTATGTCCAAGCATATATAGGTATTTATAGCTCAAATAATTTCTCCTAACTAGTGATTTTGTTGATTTTGAAAATCATATTTAAAATGAAATTCCTTAATTTTTGATTAAAGGAAGCCTTATGATTTTTATAGAGTTAAGATTTAATATCGCCTTCTGTTTGCTTGTATAAAGGGTTGCAGATTCGGTGTCATAAGATTTTTTTAAATCTTATTCAATTATTTATATTAATATTCATTTATTTGCATTTGGTTCATAGCTCATTGAGTTCTTTAAGTTTCAATGAAACTTATCTCGTGAACGCTAAGAAGCTTATAGACTCATTCTTATTTAAAGACCTTTAGAATTTTTTTTGTGAGTAGATTTGCCTTCGATTCATCATTTTTCATTTAAGTTTAATTTAAGCTTATTAATACTCTTATTTAATCATATTTAAGCTTTATGTCAATCCAAATTTTGGCAAACTCCCGGCGACATCCCCGCATAGGGGGCTGCATCAGGGACTGGTTTGACCTACCCGCCACGCTCATCTAGGCACAACGGTAGGTGTTTTGGGACACCGCGGTTGTAGTCTTCAATCTCGTCACGCTCTTCTGAGCACAGAGGGGTCTTTAAACTCATCAGCTTTACTGAACATAATGAGGTCTTCAAACACCTGCAATTTTGATAGGTATCGGATTTGATCTGAGCCGTTGATCCAATGAGGTAATCGGCTTCTATCTTAGCCATTTGATCAGCGTGGTTTAAAGTTGGCCTTTCGATCTGTCTGGGAATTTTAACTGTGGATATTGGATCTTAGCCGTCTAAAGTGTGCTTAGTGTTTCTTTGCAACCGTTGGATGTAGCTTCTCGGGGAGGGAAGGGATAACTGGTTATTTCTTTGTTTCGGCTCTCCGAGCGGCCGAATCAACTCCGGAGGGAAAAAGCAAGCTGAGGGAGAGCAGAGGGGAAACCCTAGGGTTTCTGCTGGGGAAGATGGTAATTCCGGCGAATAAACCAGAAGAAATTTCAGGAGGAAGAAGGAGAAGAAGAAAGAGCAGAGGAAGAGAAGATTTCCTTTCAAAAATATATTGATTACCCTCTGTTTGTTCCTCCTAACTCTATATATCTCTACTTTCTTTATTATCCTAGATCTAAGACTTCTTTACATATTTCAAGAACCATCCTTCTGTTTGAGCCATTATTTTTTTGTCGATCTCTTTCTGTTTTGGTCAGAAGTTGATTTCTTTCTTGTTATTCAGTTATAACTGGTTGTATTCTGCTCTGCACTTGCCAAGAATCCTTTTTGCTTCCTGCTTTTTGTTACCTGTTGTTTCTTGTAGCTGATCTGGCTCTATGTAGAGTTATTATTGCTGTTTGAAGTTTGAATGGCTTCTGTCTCGGGATATTATTGTAGGATTTATTCTGGAGGAGCACATCCTTCTATTATTCTGGCCATCTGTAGTATTATGTGGTTAACTTTGTTGAAGGCTATTTTGTACTATGATATTATTCTCTGTATCTATAATTTCTCATATATTCGTTGATTTGAGTATTTTTATAGCTTTATTTATTATTAGTCTTTATTTTATCTTATAGTGACTTTGCTTCTTGTAACTTCTTATTTTCTTGAGTAAAATCCTTTAACCAATTTGGGGTTTTTCGTCCTTTTGCTTGTATCTCTGTATTTGGGTTCATATCATTACTACCCACACACACACACATTGACCTTGTCCTCAAGGTCAAAGTCAGGAAAAGTTTCCTGGAATTCCTCAATTGCTACCCAAGAAGCCTCTGTTGTTAGGATACCATCCCATTGTATTAAGACTGCTGTGATTAGTCTGTCTCCTTGTATTCTTGTCCTCTGATCTAAAATTTTGATGGGCCTGATCAAGGGATGCCCTTCTAAGAACTGAGTAGGCAATATTGTTGGGTGAATTTTAGAATCCTGTCTGAATTTTCTAAGTCTAGAAACATGAAAGACATTGTGGATCCTTGCTGTTTCTGGAAGGTCCACTTTATAAGCCACTATCCTTACTTTCTGTAGAACTTTAAAAGGACCATAATACTATCTTTGTAGCTTTGTATAGGGTTTCTTTGAGACTGATGTCTGTCTGTATGGCTGTAGTTTAACTAATACTAGATCATTTATATTGAACTGAAGCTCCCTTCTATGTTTGTTTGCTATTTGTTGCATTCTGTTATGAGCTTCTTGTAAATTTTTTTTCAATTACTGTAAGACCTTGTCCCTTTATTGTAATAATGTTTCTACCTCTATGTTGATAACTGTATTATCATTATAGGGTATAACTTTAGGTGGTAGTCTTTCATACACTATTTAAAAAAGGAGTCATTTTTGTGGAAGTGTTAATGGATGTATTATAGGAAAACTCTGCCCATGGAAGAAATTGTAATCAATTTTTGGGTGTCTCTAATACAAAACTTCTTAGGTATTATTCTAGTGTTCTGTTTGTTACCTCTGTTTGGCCATCAGATTGAGGATGATAAGCACTGCTATGACTTAATGTTGTTCCACTTAATTTAAATAGTTCTTGCCAAAAATTGCTCATAAAGATAGGATCTCTGTCTGAAACTATTGCTTGTGGAATTCTATGCAGTTTAGCTATATCTAAAATGAAAGTTTGAGCTATATAGGTAGCTGTAAAACTAGTTGGAAGGGCTAAGAAATGAGCATATTTTGAAAGTCTATCTACCACTACTAGTATAGCAGTTTTGTTGTGAGATTTGGGTAAATCTATGATAAAATCCATTGATACTTCTTCCCAAATGGTTGTTGGAATAGGCAGGGGCTGTAATAACCCTGCAAGTTTCTAAGTATCATATTTGACCTGTTGACATACAAGACATGTGGCTATGAAGTGTTGTATATCCTGTTTCATCTTTTTCCAGTAGAATTATTGAGTAATTCTGGCCAATGTCCTCTTAATTCCTCAATGACCTCCTACTGGTGTTAAATGCAATTCTCTTATAAGCATATTTTTATTTCAGAGTCTTTAGATATGACTATTCTATTTTTGTAATACATCATTAAGCTGTGTTTGCTCCCCAAATCTGGGCTTGCTGAAATTTGCTTATGCAACTGCTGTAGTTCAGGATTAGACTATGTTTCTTCTTTAATCTGTTGTAGCAAGACTGTGAACTGCTGAGTATAAGCATATAAAGTGTGTTGTGTTGAGCCTTCTGCTGTTACTTGCTCATCTGTATTGTATAATTTTCTGGATGGGGCATCATCTGCCTTATTGGTGATCCATGGTTTATATTCAATAGTATAATCAAAGCCAAGGAGTTTAATAAGAAACCTTTGCTCGAGTCAATTGTCTGATTAACTCCCTTATACTCTTTGGTCGGCCTTGATGGTAAACTTGTTACCCAAAGAAATCGCTCCATCTTGCCACTATTTTTGTGATAACATAGAGTTCTCTTGCATATGTAGATGCTTTCTGTAATGATGGGGCTAGCTTCTTACTAAAGTAGGCAATAGTGGTTGTTTGTATTAAAACTCTAATTGCGCGAGATCATCTTTCTATTATAAAAGGTTGAAAAAGTTAGGATAAGCTAATACTGGCAAAGATGTCATTATTTGTTTCAATTGTAAAAATGCTCTTTGAGCTTCTTCATTCCAATGGAACTATTGTTTAGCCAATAATGATGTTAATGGTGCAGTAATTGCTGCATATTGTTTAACAAACTTTCTGTAGTAGCCTATCAAACCCAAAAAATCTCTCAGCTGCTTAACAGATGTTAGTATTGGCCATGATTGGACTGCTTCTATCTTTCTTTGGTCCACTTCTATGCCGGTCGAATATGCCTAGATATTCTATTTTTCTTGAATGCAAGAGCATTTTGATGGTTTAATAAATAAATGTCTTTTTTTTTAATACTATTTGTAAATGGATTTGATGTTGCTCCATTGTATTGTATATTAAGATGTCATAAAAAAAACTAATACAAATTTTCATGGGAGAGGTTTGATTGTATTCATCATAGCTTGAATGTTGAGAGTACATTTGTTAATCCAAATGGCATTGCAATAAATTCATAGTGCCCCTCATGTGTTCCAAATGAAGTTTTGTAAATATCTTCTTCAGCCATTCTGATTCGATGATATTCTGATCTTAAGTCCAGCTTTGAAAATATTATGGCTCCATATAATTCATTCATAAGCTCTTTTGGGGTGGGAATTGGGAATCTGTCAGGGATTGATATTTTATTTAGAGCTCTGTAATCCACACAGAATCTCCAAGTTCCATCCTTTTTCTTGATTAAAAGTGCTGGAGAAGAGAAAGGACTGATGCTTTCTCTGATTATTCCACTGTCCAGCATTTCCTTTATAAGTTTCTCAATTTCTATTTTCTGGAAATGTGGGTATCTATAACTTTTGACCTTGATTGGCTGAGTTCCAAGGGCTAAGTTGATATGGTGGTCAATGCTCCTTTGGGGAGGTAAGTTCTGTGGAGCTTGAAATATGTCTTGGTATTGATGTAATATTGCTTGAATGTTTGCAGGTAGGCTTTGGAACTCACTTGCTATAGCCTCTGTAGAACTTTGGACCTCTGTTATTTGCAGGTATGAGGCTATTTCATGTTTTTTTTTTGTAATTTGGTGAAGTGGTGCAATGTAATGCCTTGAACCTTGGATGTTGTATCTCCTTGTAGTTGTACCAAGGTGTCCTTATACTTAAATTTCATTATGAGCTTTTTGTAATCAGTTGTATATTCTCCCAATTGTTCTAGCCATTGAACACCTAATACCACATCTGCTTCTTACATTGGCAGCAAATAGCAATCAGTGATGAAGGTGTATCCTTATAGTTGGATAGGAATATTAGAGCATATTCCTGAACAATTTAAAGTTTCACCATTTTCTACTAACACTTTGAAAATTGATGCAGGTGTTACTATGTGGTCTATAAACTTGGCTAATTTGGACTGAATAAAGTTGTGGGTTGAACCACTATCAATAAGTACTTGCACTTTTTATTTCCAATCATTCCTTGTAGTCTTAGGGTTCTAGGATTTGATTGACCTATGAAAGCATTGAAACTAATTTCTGGAATATCTTCTTGTATTGACAGGTTTTCTTCTTGATTTTCTTCGCGGTTGTCATCATCCGCTCTCAATCACCATGAGGGCAAATAACTTTGATTTACATATGTGGCCCCTATGGAATTTCTCATCACAGTTAAAACATAATCTTTTTTTCCTTCTTTCTTCTAACTGTGTTGGTGAGTCTTTGTATTGGAATAGTTGGCTTGTTATTAATATTGTTGTTGTGAATTAGGCTATAAAGCTCTTACTTCTCTCTTAATATCTTATCTAAGCCCTGATTCAAAACAACTTTGTAGAAATTCAGGTGGAATACCTGAAATTTGATTAGCTAACTCCTCAAATTTATTGTAGAATTCTTGAACTGTGATTTTTTGTTGTAACTTAGCTAATTCTCCTCTCAAGTCTCTATAGAGTCCAAATCTTTGAATGACCGTTCTTTGAACTGTCCATGAATGCGATTGTTTGTTTAAATGCATCCATTGATACCACAAGCGGGTCCATTCATATATCGAATTATGAATTTTTGGTCCTCGATAAACTATAATCGAAAGAACTGGTCACTTTGATGACCTCTTGGATTTTCTCCATTAAATCTTGGCATATCTACCTTAATAGGTCTAGTATTTTGTTGTGTGTGTAGTCTATTCTGGGAAGAAAATTCTGTATAAGAAGAATTATACACTTGGGATTATTGTTGTTCTTGAGAATTTGTTTCCAATTTTATAGCTAACCTTCTCTTTCATTCAATATGATAGTAATTGAGGACATTTGTTCATCGGTTTATTTAGTCTTCCCACACATTCATAGTGTTTTTTTCGTATGCGTACCTTCGCCATTGTCTTTGTTTGAGTCAATGAGAGCACCAATGATAGGTACCAGATTCGATCTGAGCCGTTGATCCAATGAGGTAACCGGCTTCTATCTTAACTGTTTGATCAGCGTGGTTTAAAGTTGGCCTTTCGATCTGTCTGGGAATTTTAACTGTGGATACTGGATCTTAGCCGTCTAATGCGCACTTTAGATACATATGCAAATTAATCAAATAGATTTTTTTAATTGAACATGAAAATATGCATCTTATTTAAAAAATAATAATTAATGATAGTATTGTTTTTGATATAATGCTAAAGATTTAAGTTTTATTTATGTAAATATAAAAGTTTAGGTGTTTGAAATGTAAATATTTAAAAATTGTGTCTTATGTATGTAAATGCCCCTATATAATATTATGATTGAATGTAATTTTGACTGTTGTTTTTCTTTAGGTAAATATAATTATATAAAACTTTAGAAATATGAATTTTTGGTTGACTTTTATTGGTTTGAATTCTATTTTTTGGACCTTTTTCCGCCTATATTAAAATTAGTAACATTAATTATATAGATCACTATTTTTTTCATATGATGGATTTGTATAGTTATTTATTCTATTGTAGTATGTATTAATATATTTTTCAAGGATAAATAATGATTTTAAATATTTTTTAAATTAATAATTGATCAATAATAAGCTATATATATATATATATATATATATATATATATATATATATATATATATATATATATACCATTATGGATTATGGATTATTACCATTATATAATATACATTGTGTATTAAATTAAGCCTTGATTTATATTCCAATTTTAATAAAAAAATTTGGATAAAATTATATAAATTTACAAAAAATTGATCCGGCTACTTCATCTCTTTTAAAGCCATTTATTGTTAGAGTGTTAGTACAGTTCAATATATCATAGAAATTAAAGGATATAATCTAAGTGGGAAAAATCATGAATACTTAAAAAATTAGATTAAATTTTTATATTTAAATTTATGTAAATTGACATACTTCACAAGGTCTACTCAATTCCAATAATTTTGACGTCGATGAAAATTCTAACTTCGGGTTAGACTATTTTTAAGTTTATGACATATTCCAATTTGTTTCTCTCGACAACTAAAAAACTTTTATTCTGAGGATGCTATAGATTTTAACCATGCTTCATTTCTCTATTTTGAGATAATTTGATATTTGCACTGTTGTTTGGATCACAATAATAATGTCTATGTGGGTTTTTGTATGGTTTGTAATTTTTTCTATTATTAATGAAACTTTTCACTTTAAGAAAAAAAGAAAATTAATAATAAAGTAAGATAATTTATTGCACTCTTTGGCACTGTCAATATTAATCCATGATAGCCACAACTAGTATGGAGATTGCTTATTCTTGGTCAAAGCTTATTATTATGGATGCTTTAGGATCTTAATTTCAACTTCAAATATTTTATTGTATGCTTTTGAATGTGATCTCAGATCACACTATGGTAATCTAAAGAGTTCTTAAATTGTTTTGGCTTTCCTCTGATATGATAGTTTCTCATTGGGAAGCATTAATATATTTTTTTCTTCTCCACTTCAAGCATCTCGTTCTCCATCATATATTCTTTAAAGCCCTTTCCTCTTTGAAAAATTTCTTACTATACTTCTAGCTCGTCATAGGTTTGATCAATCTCCAACCATGGTAAAGATCTTGTAGTTGTTGACTTGACTCAATACCTTGTATGCTGATCTTCCAAGGCCATCACTTTGATGAACTTACCATTAAAGCTAGGCTTATACTTGCCCTATAATTACTTAAACTTCAAGAACCCCCTATTTCACTCATCAAGTGAAGCACTCAAATGAGTTTTGAGATCTATCATTCAACTCATCAATTATAAATGCATGTTCATTTATAAAAGGGTAAGAGCACCCACTATTACACAATATACTTACTATATCATATGTTTTGTCCTTTTATAAAAGTGATATTCCATCATGCTTGTAACCATGAATTCTATTAGGTAGGAGGCAAAGAGGGCTTGAATAAATATACAAATGCATATGTAATAGTCTATGGAGTTATAAGGGATATATATATACATATACTTATAATATACATATATATATATATATATATATATATATATATATATATATATATATATATATATATATATATATATATATATATATATATATATATATATATATATATACATATATATATATATATACATATATATATATACATATATATATATATATATATACATATATATATATATATATATATATATATATATATATATATATATAACTATTTGAGTGATATAAAAGCTTGAGGGTAGGTTAATATTATTTTTTTCAGGCATCTTATTGTGATAAAATAATCATAATATATTTAGGTATATTAGACTTGATATACCAAAATATTTGATATGTTATTATGTTATATTTAGTGTTATTATTGTGAATACATTATAAAAGTTTTTCTAATTATAATACATTTTATTTTTTATGATAAAATAACAAATTAGTGTACACATAACTATTGAAAATTTGATAGGTTGTGTAACCTATTGAGATATTGATGCTCATCCTGATTTTATCTATATGTGTTGATTTCAGGGAAGGGAAAATTTGTAAAAATCATTTTTTTTTTTGCAATCATGATGATATTGTTTTATGATGTATAAAAATATGCGTATCATAATTGTTGTATATGATTTTTAATTATATAGTTTGTGATATAAAATGAATGGATATTAATAGCTTTTATTTTATTATATTGTTTTGATAATATTAGTGGATTTGGGTTACATAATAAAAGAAGAATAAGAGAATTCTTCTAAATTGATCATGAGCACTATCTATTGCATATCTAATATGGTATGACCTGCTTCAAAATATAAGAGTTGTGTTATTTTAGATTGTGGTAGATGCAATATTGCCAATTACTATCAGACCACTTGATGTTCTATGACCATCATCCTACAAAAATATGTAATGAGCATATGTTCAAACGAGGATAAAAATTCAAGAAAATATTTTAAAGGTTTGCAATAAAAAGTTATATTTATATTGAAAATAAATATAAAATTAAAGATGGAATTTTGTAATTTCACATAATAGTATATAATATGTTTATGTGTGTAATTCAAACTAATTAAATTTTGAGCAAGCCATCCTAGGTTTCAAATTAGGTAGAATTCATTTTAGTCAAAACTATATTGCTTGAATCAACTCAAAATGACTCAAGTTGATTCTGAATTTTCTCAATTCAAGCAAGCTTCATGTCTTGACTAACATTGTCATTCCAAATTAGAAGATTGAGTTTAAAATAGGCACCTTAAATAAAAATGTATTTAATTATTTTATAAAAAATATCATTTATTGCTAAAAAATAGCGCGTAGCTACTTGCATTTTTTTTCGAATAAAAATACATCTTAATATAGATATAAGAGTCAATTATAGATATAAGATGGGAAGAAGATCAAATAAAGATGTAAAATCTAAGTTGGATCTTGAGAAATTTATTGTGGTAGAATTTTCTGAAATTTTTTCACAATCCAACAAACTATAATATATTTTCAAAGCTAGAGAGTCTTAAATTGGGAATAATTAACATTGATATTTATGAGTAATTGAAAATTGAATATTATTATTTAAATTTTGCTTTACTCAATGGATTTTAATTGGTATAATTTCTGAAGTATAAGGTTTTTTAAATGTCGAAATGGTTAGAAAAAGTGATGGAGATTGGGTCAGTGAATATGAATGAGGTATTAGGCACTCTAGGTCATCTAGTCAAGGTGATGCCTTACTATTATGCCCACAAGATAGTTGTACTTCTTCATCCACTGTAGGGGACATTAATTTAATCGACCAAATGTTAGGGAGGTCATCCATAAAAGGCAACAAGTTTCTTAGCTTTATATTTTTTTTTCTTAATAGTTTTCAAATCACATATATTTCTTTTCTTCTTAATTTACTAAGCTTTTAGCTATCTCTCTCTCTCTCTTAATTTGAATGTGTGTATAGATAGATAGAGAGAGAGAGAGAGAGAGAGAGAGATTGCTATCACAGCCGGCTCAAACAAACAAAATTTTTTAAAATCGAATTATCTTGAATTTTGTTCTTATCAATTATATTTACGCAAATGTTCACATTAGATTTGTTGAATTGATTCAATCGATCATGAGATAAAATTGGCCTTAATAAGACTTTAAAATTTTAAAATTATTTTCAGATTCCTAAAATAGATTGGATTAATATTTCTACGAGTTTTTTTTCCGCCGAGGGGTGGCGTTTATTTGATTAAAATTTTCTGTTGGATTGACTCATTCGTTAACCGAAAAAATAAAAATTGGCATCTTACTAATTTTTCCCCGAAAAATATATTATTTATTTTCTGTAAGTCATATTATTAATTTATGGCCATTTGAATTTCATCTCAGCTTAACACATAAATATTGATATCTTATCATCCTCGGTAAGTCGAATTGACTCATTCTTGGAGTAAACGTGATATATATATATATATATATATATATAATGTATTAATAATTAAAATCGTTTAGTTTCTTTAACACGAAACAGCAGAAAAATATTTCTAAAGAAATGTTTGCAAACAGCATGTCACCCTTGAACCATGGTGATGAGTAGTTCTACTAAGTTGGTTTTATGAAAGAAGAATAACCTCCAAATTAAAATCACAAGAAACTTCCATGCTTAAGAAATTTTAAGAGATTTAAACTTAATGAATCATCAGTATATATGTAAAAAGGAAATCTCTCTCACTTGAGAGATAGTTGACTTGCAAAGGGCATAAAAAATCATTGTTATTATAAGCATTGAAAAAAAAAAGCCAAAACAAAAATGATAATACATGATACAATACATAGAAACGAGACCAATCTCAAAATACAAAGACAAAAAAAATGTAAGTTTGAAGATATATTTAGTAGAAATATCCTAGGAGTGAACTTTAAAAAGCTTGATTATGATCATCTTCATGTAGTAGAACATAAATTCATAGGATTCATGTAGTAGGCTCTCCTCCCTCCCCATCTTCTCCATATAACTTCTCATGACTTGTCTGTATATGCATCTCCTATTATAGATTATAATCTATGTAAGGCTCCTCTCATCAACTTCTTCAATGTAGATCTCCATTGTACCTGCAAGCTTCAAGAAGATATGGCCATTATATAAGATAATAGATCAATCCATGTAATAGGATTTGGCAAATTAATAAGGAAAATGATGTTAGAGTGACTTATCTGACTTAACATTATTAGTATCCTCATGATTCTGGCTATGTACCCACCCACATTAGTCTTAGGGGTTGTTTGGTTCTGTGTAAAATGAATGCAGTGTAAAGAGAATGCAGTGTAAAGTGAATACAGTGAATTATGAATGCTTTACAGTTGTTTGATTATATGTAAAGTAAATAGATGAAAACTATATTTTCTATTTGGTTGAGCATATGTAAAGTAAATACTTGTATTTTGAATACTGTTGTATGTAGTGAAATTTTGTCCATTAATTAAAATATTAAATTAATAAATTAAATATATATTAAAAATATAAATATATTATAAATAAAAATTTACTACTTGATTAAAAAAAGATTATGATATATTTATTTTAAAAGTGAAAAATTGAATACTGTGGAGGATCTCTATGTAACTTGAATTGATAAATAAAATTATTTAAATAATATCCTGAATGTAATTTAAAATATTTTTTTATTTACTTATATATATATATATATATATATATATATATATATATATATATATATATATATATATATATATATATATATATATATTAAAACTACATAAAAGTATTATGTTTGATATGTTGATTAACTTTATAACTTGAACACTAAAATAAATAAATCACATTTATTTTATCATTTAAATAAAAATTATATCATTTGAGTTAATATTAATGAATTAATTGAATCGTATTGATAGATTTTTAAAGTAATTTCAAAGTCTTATTATTTTTCTCACAAAATAATAATATAATGAGATAAAAGCGAAAGGGGATTAAATTAAATTATTATTTTTTAATACTAATTAATTAATGATATGACCGATAATAAAGTATACTCTTCTAATACTTTTCTAATATTTTTGTATGTTTGACAATGTACATTTTACTGTTAAAAAAAATAAATAATGATAATATTTTTAAGTGATATTAAAGATTTTATATATATTCATTCAACACTCTTTATTCTTCAAGGTTTAATCTCATATTGATTGTGTTTTCAAACTTAAGAGGTACAACTTATTTGATATATGACTTTTGAGGAAAATTTCTTCTCTCGCGGAAGAGGTTGAAGCACTGGTAACCAATATGAATCCGATTAAAAAAACTACATAAAAATAAAAAGGCACCTCAAACTTTTGAAGTTCATGATAACGAGACTCACATATCATACTTTGCTCAAGGAATTCCCCTATATCATGTACCCTTAGAAACAACTTTGGATGGAATCTCCTAGTGAGCCAATCAACCAGTAAGAACTTATAATGAGTTTTTAAATATTGATGAGTGCTTCAAGGAAAGAGTCCCAACGAGTGGACAACTTGTTAAATGAACCTTCATGCAACCTCTAGGCGAGTTCCTAACTCCAAGTGATTCAAACAAACTAATTCAACATTGGTTAACTTGATTCAAATAAATATTCATCGCTAATATGAATGCATAATACAAATCATTTTATATGAACATAATACATCCTTGTGTTATGAAACCTGCTTCGGCTTCCACTTCAAAAATAAATAAAGAAAGAATTAGCAATAACTTATATTTAGGCATTTTCGCACCTTAATAATCAGGAACTAAACATAAAATTTCTATATTGCATCATTCACCTTTTGAATTCGAAATAAATCAAGCTGTGAATGTATGCAAATAGTTTAAAAGAAAAAATGCTGAATCAGATCCCAACTCCATTATAAAATTGTCTTTCGAAGGCATTTGATTTGCCATTTCTATAAGTTGCCCAATCTGCCAAAGCTAAAATGGAAGTAGACATGATTCATGCATTGATTTCTCTTTATCTATTCATTTAACATGGCAAGTTCTGTTCTTCACTTTAAATAATAAAGGGTTATTTTTTTTATTTTTTTTGTGAAAGTAGGATTCTGATAAAAAAAGAGTAATCAGATCTGTGATTAGAATTCAGGTATGGAACTTATGGGTGTCTTCAACCCTCAGTTCATTCTCATTTTGAATCAATGCAAGAGATAGAATGATTATACTATTTAAAAGGGGGGGGGGGGGATTGCCTCTTGATGTTTAGATCAAGTTTTATTTAGGATAAAATTTAAAATTCTTAAATTTTTTATAAAATGAGTGCAATTATCTCAGAGTAAATTTAAGGATTTAAAATCTATAATGGTTTATTTTTTTTGAGAAGTCCTGACCCACCCAGTATTATTTCCCTTTTAAGAGGTGATCAATATGTTTACCAGCACTCCTGCAATACACCGCCTTTTACATTTCTAAGAGAGAGAAAATTGCAGAGGAAAAAGCAGCAAATCCTATCTAAATATCATCTCAAATAAATAGAATAACTACTATAAATATTGAAAAACATGAATTCATTTCAAAACCATAAGGAATAATAATGATAGTTGGTAATCAATATTTAACATCATGTTTACTAAATCATAGCACATCAACTACATTTGGTGGCCATCTGCAACTTTCCTAATATTTAGCTACAGACTAAAATATTACTGGATGATAAAGGCCGATAAATAAAAAAAGTTATTTTTGTTCCAATTTATCGTAGATTGACATCAATTAGTTGATAATCTATAAACTTTTTCATTAATTTGTCTTTACATTCAACCTGATCTTAGACAGCCCCTGCTCTAACAAAACACAATTTTGATTGATAAAATACATAACTTCATACCAGGCCTTAGTTATATGCAGATTAGCTTTCAATACAAGCTTACACTTTATTGATTCATCTTACAAAAAATAAAATAAATACAACAACTTTGTTGCTTAGCAATACAAGCTAAGAAATGCACAGTTACATTATATATATATGATGTGAATATAAGCCTCTCAAAAGAAAAAATATATAAATATTTATCAAATGTGTAAGTGAAATTTACACCATAATACTAAACCGAAGCAAAAAAAAAAAAAAAAAAACCATTGTTATGCTTTCAAAGGTTCCAACTGAAGAGTTTGTCAGCAGAAAATATAGAGCTCAATGCAAATGCAAAGAAAGCAAGGAAAGACATTGCGATGGAGCCTTTAATCATGTCTGTGAATTTATCGTCACCAAACATGGAGATCCAATCATCATTATGAGCAGCTGCCGATGACGATGCAGACATCAGGAGGTAAGCTAATACCTGAAATTTGTGAAAGCTTTAACTTTACGATCACATAGATTGGCACTAATAGCGTTGAAGTGAGAAAATGAGTTCCTGGAATCATGGAAGTTATTCTGCAACAATATTGTTTTCTAATGCAGTGAATATGCTATTTCTCAATACAATCTCAATATAGAGAAAGGTTGCATAGCATGCGTAAGGTTACTATTATTGTGGAGCTAGAAAGGGCGGTTGATGTATTCGACCTTACCCATGTAAATAGAAAAGACTATTTTTGTAATACTACAAATCTATCAATATCAGCATTCTAATATTACAGACAGTTGAAATACTCTTTTCTTCCCTGCTACAATCAAATATTACAAATAGGTTTTTGCATAGACATCAATCCATTGGATAGCTATTCCAGATACCTTTGCAGTCTAATGAAAAAAAAACACAAATATTTCATTAAAAAAAGAACGCATGCTATGGTTACCACTTTGCACGGCCTTCCCTAAAAAGGCGATAATTGAAAACCGAAGGAATAGGTCCGTGACAGAAATAAATTTATTATCATACAAGCAAATGCCAAGAGAAGAAAAACTATTCTTGTAGAAAATGTTTTACAAGAAAGACTTGTTGATGTTATCATAGAACACTAAGGAAAAATAAAAAAACACACATCCAAAGTTTGGTATATTCAACAAAATATCATAGTGCATTACATCCAAACATCATTAACCATCACTTAGGTCCATATTCAACAAAAGAAAATTTAAGTTTACAATAAAGTACTTTTGCATGAGATAGTGGTTAACAATAAGATTTGAACGATAATAATATAATCTCAAAATACAAAATCATCTTCTTAACTCCTTGTGCATCCATCTAGCTTTTGATTTTGCAGGTCTTGAAAGAAAGGATCGAATCATCGTAGGATTCTTTGATAAGTTCTCATAAATTGTGTCAATCTCTTCAACAAAAAATCCTGGAATATTAGAAAGCTCTGTCATTAGTTCATTGAACATTTTTCTTTCTTTAAAATCTCTTGTTGAACTCTGAATTACATTTGCAACTTGGGCTACACTATTAGCCATCATCACAATATAATCATGCAGAGATTGATCACTTTCATTCTTTTTAGTCTTCTTGTGTTTAGTAAATCCTTTTGAAGATGAAGATGTTGACCTCTTTGTCTTCTCTGTAGAGTTCTGTGTAAGATCGACATCTGGAAACTCAATGGGTTAGGATGCATCTATACATGGCTCGATAAAACTTGGAGACTCGTCATCATCTAAACTAATATGTTGAGTACCAAAGGAAGTTTCAGAATTTCCTGACTTTGCCCATTCTCCTATGGCATGACCTTCACCACAAACTTTCTTCAATTCATTATAACTTATAATTGGAATATTTAAAAAGCTAGCATCTTTTGGAAAAGCCTACAATGCAAGAAGTAAAAAAAAGTTAACATATATTTCTTAAAAATTTAATGTGACAAAGCTATGTATTACAAAAAATATCTGAATATATGATATGTATTCCTCTGGTCTCATCAATATCATTTGTTTATCTTCATCCCAAGACACACCCAATTTTTTCTTTAGCTCCTGGATGTGATTCCATATTCCTCTTTGATGCTTGATCTGATTCTTACATTGATCCGGTGTGACTTCAATTCCAAATTTCTATTTTAATTTATAAGAAACATCTTTGTACAGATCTTTGAAGCCTTGCTCTTATTCATCAACATACTCACACATGATTTGTAAAAGCCCTGGACAAAATGCTTTCTTTTAGTTTTAGAGCTTCTTGTGGGTTAGAGAAAGATTATACATTTAACCTAATTAGACAACCATTATATTGAAGTAAATATTAGTAGTTAGTATGATTAAAAAGTAATCTTATAAAAGAAATTATGCTAAAAAAAGATAAATCTATAAAAATAAAGATGTTTTATTCTACCAAAAAATAAATATTTCTATCATCATTATATATATATATATATATATATATATATATATATATATATATATATATATATATATATATATATATATATATATATGTCAACCAAAAAGATAAACAATCAACATCAAAAAAATATTTACAGTATGTACTAATAAAATATGATTTACAAAAGCATAATAAATCTAACATCCCAAAATGTGGACTATGTGGTAGAAAGGATATTTCATGTCATCCAAAATTCTAGCTAATAACCAACTTCATTCATGCGGCTTCATATTACTTGAGCTATTTGGACTCTTTTGTTCAACCACTCACCAGATTCTTCTATAACCCTTATGTCATGCCTACTATTATGTGCTCTCATAGCCCACTCATCCTCTGGAAGAATGAAATCATCACCCCCTTCTGAAATGATCCAATTATGTAATATACAAGATGCAAGAACAATATTAACTTGTGTTTGTAATTGAAAATATGGGTTGTACTTGATAATTCCAAATCAATTTTTAAAGAACCAAAAGCACGCTCAATCAGTAGGAGTGATGAATGTCGAAGGTTAAACAACTCCTGAGCATTGGTTGGTCTACTGCTAGTGAATTCTTTTAGATGATATCTTGTGGCACGAAATGGAGATATAAAACCCTTCCTAGTGGAGTAGCCACCGTCCACTAGGTAGTACTTACCTGTGAATAAACGTAAATCAATCATTCGTATAAGTAAAATACTTTTTGTAAGTGATATTTATGATAAAAATATTTTATACCTTCTAGAATAAATAGACCATCAGGTCGTTCTAAGGCATTACGGAGTACTGTAACATCATGTGCTGAACCTTCCCATGCAGCTAAGACATATGTAAATTTCAAATTGAAGTCTACTACTGCAAGCACATTTTGAGTGGGATAAGGTTTTCTCCCTCTAAAGGCAGATTCATGCTCCTTAGGAACCCTAGCTTTAATATGGGTTCTATCAAGAGCACCGATACAATCCTAAAATTAATAAGTTATATTAGTAAGAGCATTAAAATACTATATAAGATATCATTATCATACCTTGAAGAAAGACATGAATCTATCGCCGATTGTATTTTATGTGGAGTTTCCAATGTTGCAGGCTTTATCATCTCGTATCATAACTCTCCTACAGCATATAATGCAGCATTAAAGTACCTACTACGCTTTCTCCAAATCATTGAAAGTTGAATCAATAACTCGATTTCACATGTTGTTCCCAAGGGTATGTAGTAATATAGCAACTTGTTCTTCAATTTCTACATTGAGTGTCTACAAGTAAACCTCTTGTAAAAATTGCATGAAAAAGGTACTTTTTTCATTCGAACCATATTCATGCAATCCGAATCAGATCCAAAATATAATCTAGAAAGGTATGTTTCACGTTGAATATTTCACTCAGGATTAATTCTTTGTTGATCTCTCCTTAGTGTATCCAATAAAATATATATAATAGTGATTGAGCCAGCTATGCATGCATGAATGGTTGAAGCAAGTTGATTTTCATTGATCTCAACATCATTTGAAAAGTCATCATAATCAGAGGACCATCCTTCACCCTCTTTGGATGTGTCAGCCATTAATTTTTACAATAATATTCACTAAGGTGATACTCGTAAAATAAGAAAAAGTGCTTAGGAGAATAACAAAGCATTAAATTAGTTTAGGAACAATGGAATTATAAAAAATATATATAAAAAAGAGAATCATCATTTTTGTATCTATGGACATGACATTGAACATAAAGTTAGATAGAATTAAAAATTGTTGAATAAATTTATAAATATGTTTGATGGCTTCAGAATTATTTTTTTTTTCAGCTTCATTAATAAAACTCTATATTTACATATTTAATTTTCTTGTTTGCTTTGGAAGATTTGAGAATTCTCTTTTTAATATATTTTGGTGAAGTAATCTTTAGGGAATACTAATTTCTTGCGTTATTTATTTTATATCATAAAACATTTATGTAAACTTGATGTCTTTCCTAACAATCTATATATTGTATATTAAATAATAGTACATAGCTAAATAATGCTATTATAGAAATTGGCAAGATAGTTTTTATGAAAAGTACTACATAATGAGACCACTAAAATTTGATTGATTGCAACATTTTCACGATAATCCTACAATGCAAATTATCGGATAATCCTACAATGCAAGATAATTTTTCTATTTAATATCAAGGTATAATAACCATTTCATTTTTTTTATAGAATTGTCTCAAATTATCGAGATATTAATCTTAAACTATTTATATGAAGTTTTCTATTGTGCTAATGGCAAAAGTTTTGTAGTGTCGGCAAGTTGCGAACAACAAAGTTTTAACAGTCAAATTGCCAACTCTATGATAGAAAAGATTAAATTCGTGGTGGGCAATTGCCCTCACTGAAATCTGTCTCCATTGTGTTAGAGTCTAGAAATCTTATTCTTGTTGAAGGTTTTAATCAAATTTCCAAATTCTTGTATTGCATCCTAACATATCTCTTATTCTATTTCTTCTTAATAATACTTCACATGAGATTCCGGATAATATTCAGGATCTTTCAACAAGAATAGATTTGAGCAGAGGGAAAGAATAATAAATGATAGAAACTCATTATTCAAGGATGATGAAGTTAGTAAAACTTGTGTGAAATGGATTCTGAGAACACTAGTTATTGTGTGTATTACTTTGGTAGTCTTTGTTTTGGTAGAAAGTAAGCCAAATTTCTTGGAGTTCTGTGGTTATAAACACTAATAGTTCTAAATCTTTTGAACTGGTGGAAAAAAAGAAGATTTTTGAAGGTAAATCGTGATAGATTTTTATAGGTTTTTAGGCTAAACTCCACTCTTGGCAATGTCAAAATTACTTCTTTCAAAGAATAGCCTAAACTCCTCAATCCTTCTTCCACTTGAGTGAGGGGAGAAAGGGAAGGAGAAGAATAAAATAACAACTGAAATGCATAAATTAAGAGACCGACAGAGGGAGAAGGAGAATGAGAAACAAATAAATGGAGAAAGGGAGGACAAAGGACGTACCTCTTAAGATAATCTCCGATATGGAGGCAGATAATTGCAGAGCTGTAATGGAGAGGAGAATCTAAAAGTGTAGCTCGAAAAGCAGTCCACGCCACCAGCAATTTCGAACCGATCCCACCTCTCGCTGGCACAGGGTTCTGTGGCTTAGTTCTCGCAGAGTTGCGGGTATGGGGAAGATTATCGGGGGAGACGAAGAGTCCTATGCGCGGTTGTTAACCGTGACTTCTAATTTTGCTCGATTCGGGGGTATTCCATTTACACGGAGAATAGCTTAGGAAGGAATTTCAAATACCATAAAATTTTACACGATAATTAATTTATCACGTACCAAACATGAAAAAAGTAGAATTACATGTATTTAAATTACATTACACCTCTTTTACACGGAACCAAACAACCCCTTAGTGTACTTTAACTCTATTTTCTTCCTTGTTACTTCTAACGTATCCCTTTGTTGACCTACATGTATTCTCCTCAGTCACGTTCGAAGCTGCACTCCAATTTTGAAATCCCACTCAACTTAATTTGGAAGGATAATTAAGTGATAATTAGGGCTATCAAATCCCATAATTTCAGCCCTAATATCCTTCTAACTGAGTGGCAAGAGGAGGAAGAAGGTTGGTTTGATTGTCGCCTCTCGAAAACAAAAGGTCTCAAAGATACTCTTCCCAAAAGAGATTCGCATTCATCCCCTCACGCCACGGACATATGATGGGCAATTGCCCACCCTCAACTTATTATGAGATGGGCAAAAGATAATTTTTCCCATCCTAATACTCTCAAAACAACCCAAGCCCACAGCCGCTGTCGATTCTCGTAAGTCGCAACTCCCCTCTTCAGCGTCTCTCACAATCGCATCTCCACGAGACCACGAGTTTGGAATTCCTTCCACAGTTCCATGGCACCCATCCCATCGAGGCATCGATCAAGAAAGTGGCCAGTCGGAGGGACTCTCCTCCGCTTTTCACTGGTAAGCAAGCCCACCACTACAGGTATTTCCCTTCAATTTATGCCCTACTTTTCATTGTTTTCTTGAATGCCCTTTCTTTCTTGCAAGCATGAGTAAATGCTTTTTGATTAAGTGATAATGTTTCCTTTTAGTAAGCTCATTTTGTTCTAGAGTATATAGACAAGTCATCTAATGTGTTATGCTATGATTAGTGAAGAAGTTTTTAAGTGTGGCATTAACAAATTTGCCTCCTATGTCTGATTGAAGTATTTAATGGTTTTATTGAATTGTGTTTGAATAAACTTATGAAATTGTTTAATTTAGTAACACCTTTTTTTAAGTCCATTCATCTTGCCACAAAATCACATTAGGGACCTTAGGAGTTAGGAGATGGTATGATAAGGTCTGAATTTGCTTTGAGGAGTTTTGAAGAGATGTCATCATATTTCCTACATGTGCGGCATTAAGTAATAAAAGCACTAGTGAACATGCTGTTTATTATAGAAATATGCATTTTGATGTTAATAAATTTGGAATTTGTTAGAAAAATAGTATTTTCAAAGCTAATGCAGAAAAAAAGGGATTTTGATCATCATATCCCGCATAACCTTTTCTTTTGAATTGTTTCAAAATTCAAAAAATGCAAAACGAGTGTAGAAAATTGTAGGCATGGTTTCATTTTGAAGAAAAGAAGAAATGGCTAAGGCAAACATTATATACATCGCCATTACAATTTCATCCGGAACAAGCATGTCATCCATGTATTCTTTTGCTTTCTTTCCAATATCAGTCGGATGACACTTGCCCTCAATAAATCTCCAGTGGAAATGTGAATCAATCCATACTGAAAGAAAAGCACAGAGTTATGCTAAAGGAGCTATATCATGGATTCATGAATAGTATTTCTGAGCCATAACCATATTGTTTCATAAACTATGTTTATAAATTGTTCATCCAAACTAATTCACGAGATCGCATGACATAATTGAATAAAATCTTAAGAAAAGTAAGCATTCATCATGAGAGAATATTGCACATCCAGGATTCAAAATCTCAATTCCCACACATTCAACCATGCCTATAATTTTCTACACTCTGTTTTGCATTTTCGGTCAGAATTTTCTACATTTTGTTTTCCTACAAGAGCATATTCGTAGCTTGATAAAAAATGTATAGCTATGTAAGGATTAATAATACACGGGACTTTATCCATTTGGAGTCAGCATATTAATTATTATCAATTTGTTGATGTACTTTTTGTGATGTAATAGAGTATAGTCTTGATATTAAATTTTCATGATATTAAAGTTATTTTTATCACATGTATTAATCATTAGTTATATGCTTTATGCAGGTGATATTGAAGGATTAGGCTATTTAATAATATTTTTCAGTGCAACATTCTTCACAATCAATTAAGGTATGTGAATATCATTTTTAATTTTAAATAGGCCGAAGGTGTGCCTTTTTTTAAGATACTATTGGTTTAATTTTATTTTAAAAAGGCCGAAGGTGTGCCTTTTTTTTAAAATATATTATTTAATTTTATTTTAAAAAGGCCGAAGGTGTGCCATTATTCTTGAGATATTATGAATTTGTTTTAAAAAAGTTGAAAGTGTGTCATTATTTATTGATTTATTTTTATTTGCATTCTACTATCATATTTAGGATTTTCTAAATGGATTGTTATTTAAAGAGAAAAGAACGAGTTGATCTTGATATCGATAATCTTCCTACGATCCGGCTTCATCACGAGTTGGAGTTATGATGTTAATGACAGAGATAAAATACATAGAGCATATTTGGTAAAAGGACCACATTAGCCCAAAAGTCATAATTTTCCTTAAACAATGATAGGCAATGTTGCACGAAGATTTAATTTAAAGTGGTTTGAGGAATATCCATATTGGTTAGAATATAGCATATAGAAAGACGCTGCATATTGTTTATATTGCTATTTATTTAAGCCTTAAGAACAAGTTACTATAAATCAAGGAGGTGGATATTCATTTATCAGAGAAGGATTTAAAAATTGGAAAAGAAAAGAAAAGTTTTTAGCCCACGTTGGTGAACACAATAGTGCTCATAATAGGGCAAGACAAAAGTGTGAAGATCTAATGAAGCCTCAAACACAAAGTATCTCTACTATGTGGTTGACTAAAGATGAGAGAAACAAAATAGAATATAGGATAATGTTGACAGCGGCAGTTGATTGTGTTAGATTTCTTTTGAGACAAGGATTACCATTCCGTGATCACGATGAATCTTTTAATTTAGTTAACCAAGGAAATTATTTAGAATTATTCCATTTTCTTGCAGATCATAATGAAAAAATTAAAAAAGTTATATTTGAAAATGCTAGTACAAAATTACAATTGACTTCACCAAAGATACAAAAATAACTTTGTCAAGCTGCATCATCTGAGACTTTAGCTTCTATCATCAAAAATATCGGTGATTCTTACTTTTCTATTATTATGAAGCTCATGATGTATCAACAAAGGAACAATTAGCTATCGCTGTGAGATATGTTGATAAAAAAGGTCAAGTTATTGAAAGATTTATTAGCATTACATATGTTTCTTCAACAAGTGAAATTGCACTCAAGACAACACTTGAAGCTATACTGGCTAAGCATTCATTAAGCTTGCATAGGATACGAGGTCAAGGCTATGATGGGGCATCCAATATGCTAGGTGAATTTAATGGTTTGAAGGCACTCATTCTTAATGATAATCCTCAAGCATTTTATGTTCATTATTTTGTCCATCAGCTTTAATTATGTTTAGTGGCTATAGCAAAAAAACATTGGCAAGTGAAGCATCTTTTTGAGATCACTTCAAGAATTTTAAACACAATTGGAAGTTCTTGTAAGAGAAGTGACATTTTAAAAACTATTCAACATGAAATGGTTATTTTACATCTCCAAACAGGGGATTTAATTAGTGGACATGGTTTGAATCAAGAAACTAACCTACAACGATGGTGACACTGCTGGAGTTCACATTTTCATAGTTTAATTAGTCTTATGAAGATGTATGCATCTGTGTTCGAAGTGCTTGAGATAGTAAAAGAGGATGGAGTACATGATTGAGTTTTTTGATTTTGTATTTACTATGCATTTGATGATTGATGTTTTAGGTATCACAAATGAATTATCACAATCTCTGCTAAGAAAAGACCAAGATATTAAAAATACAATGAAATTAGTGCAGATATCCAAGTAACGAATACAGATAATGAGAAATAGTGGATGGGATTCCTTATTACATGAAGTGTCTCTTTTTTGTAATATTTTTGAGATTGATATTCCAGATATGAGTTCTACCTTTAAAACTCATCGACGAGCTATACGGGGAGGTGAAGAAATGACAAATTTGCATCACTATTGGAGTTATTCTACATGTAATTGATATGCAACTTCAAGAACTGAATAATCAATTTTCAAGCAAGCAGAGTTACTTCTTTGTGGCATGCTTAAACCCAAGTGATTCATTCTTTGCTTTTGATAAGAAAAAAACTTATTCGACTTGCGAGTTATATCCTCCGATTTTACTGTAGTTGAGCTTGTGGCCCTTGAACATCAGCTTTCCACTTATTCTTATCGATGTGCATAGTAGTGATGATTTCTCATCTTACGATCTTGCCAAACAACTTGTCAAGACAAAGAATGACGGTGTGTATCCTTTAATTTATAGACTTATTATTTTGGCACTAACTTTACCAGTTGCTACAGCTATAATAGAGAGAGCATTTTCTGCAAAGAAGGACGGTGTGTATCCTTTAATTTATAGACTTATTATTTTGGCACTAACTTTACCAGTTGCTACAGCTACAATAGAGAGAGCATTTTCTGCAATGAAGATTGTTAAACATCGATTGTATAGTAAAATGAGTGATGATTGGCTCAATGATTGCCTTATACCTTATATTGAGAAAGAAGTATTTAAATCGATTCCCAATGAATCTATCATGCAATATTATTAGACAATGCAAAATAGATTAAGAAGTTTGTAAATATTTTTTATTAGATTGATGATAATGTAATAAAATTCATCCTGTTGATTTATTCATTGTTAAATTCACCTTTTTTTAAAAAATTACTTTTTTCCCACCCTGAAAATAAAGGCAGTTCGCCCGCTTTCTCTCGATCCGAAGGTAACTTTTGCATGTTCATCCGCATCCCTTCTGCACACTACTCAAAAGGAGAAATCCTAAGTCTCTTGGTCTGTGGGTCTTTTCGTCGGTCGTTCTTCTTCTCTCTCCTTTCGTCCGTAGGTTCTCTCTTTCTCTCTCCCGTTCGCTCTCTTTCTCCCCCTCTCTCTCCCCCTCTCTTGTCCATCGTCCTCTCTCTGGTCTGCAACCAAAGCCGAAGCTAAAGCCATAGATCCTAATATCGTAGTAGTAAAACCTAGATTCCATTAATCCCCCTATACTATAGCGAGAGTACTATAGCTTCCATCAGAATATTGCATAGTAGCAAATCACTATGGATCCAAAAAAATAATATTTTTTTTCATTTCCATCTACTACAGTACCCACAACAACACCCTTGAACAACCCGTAGTCCCCTTTATCGCTGCTCATTTCCAACTCAAGCATAAGATTCCCTCTTAGCTGAAATCTACTACAGTACCTGTTGAAGGCCAAATCCATCCTGTCTCCGATCATCTCGCTTACAAAACTCTTAATGGTTCGACTTTGTCTAAATCCTATAAATCTCCCAACGATTGAGCTTGATTTCAGTTCAAGCCGCCTTAAATCTTGCTCAAATCCATAAATAGCCCCTCTTTCTTTCCTTAGCGGAAATCGAGAAGCAACACCACCATCAGGGTGCTCCTCTAGGTCTCGCGTTTCCATTATTTCTGCAGCCAAACAACCCTTCTTTCTTTTTTTGTAAACAATAAAAATCGAGAAGCAACACCGTCATCAGGCGGATTCTCCTCTAGGTTTCCAACATTTCCATTTTTTGTGCAGCCAAATAGCCCCTCTTTCCTTCCTTGCAAGCGACCGAAACTGAGAAAGAACACCATCATCAAGCAGGTTCTTCTCTAGGTTTCTGACATTTCCATCATTCCTTCCACTTTACCTGTGCTTTTTGGTCGCTGCATTATTGATAAAAAAAAATTAGTTGAAATGAGTTTGGATGTGTAGGAATGAATGTGTGAAAATGATTGTATGTATATGCATATGCATTTTTCTTCTTTATGTAGGTTTGAATGCCTCATCACGCTCATCGTGATGAGATGAGACGTGGTGTTGCAAGACACCACTATGCTCATCAAAGTAATGAGTAAGCCAAAATCATTAGATGTTGCTCCCCATATGCCAAAATGCTGCCAAAATTTTGACTAAATCTGGGATTTAAAAAAAGGGGGAAAATAATATTTGCATATATATTTACTTTTATGCTGGTGATTGAAGGCCTCGTTATCCTCATCAGGGCATAACGAGATTGAAATTTGGCCGAGGTGCTTCAAAACATCAATCGTCACGCTCATCGGGGCATGACGGGTAGGCCAAAATAATTATGATGTAACCCCCTACGTGGTGATGATGCGAGAATACTGTCAAAGTGCTGCCAAAATTTCGTCAAATATTTGGGACTTAATAAAAAATAATTTAACATTATGTTAAATATAAAATATAAAGTCCTAAAGAAATGAATTGAAAATTAAATATAAATAAACTTGAAATGAATTTGAAAGAGACTTGAGTACAAATAAAATTAAAAATCATATTTCAAATAAGAAAATAGGTATCAAACTTAAGTGAACCTATAAAACATGAAATAAACTTGAATTTCTTTGATATACATGAATAGAAACTCACAAGATTTAAGATAAATTTGATGTCGAAGTTACTAAATAAATAGGAAACTTGATGAGTTGAGGATAAATTCATATTGGATCATGTAGTCTTTTATGTGAACAAATCATATTTAATATCAAACAAAGTAAAGATCTCAATTGAATATTAAATAACAAATGATTGATGACAAATCTAATGGTCCATTTAAATGAGGAGTATAAAATTTGGTAGCTTTCTTATAAGCACAAATTCAATTGGGCAACTCATGATCACTCATGAATATAACCTTTAAAAGAACCATTTAGACTTTGCGATGCAATTTGATATTGATACATATGAGATTTTTTGAGTGCTACTTTCAAGTTAAAGTGAAAATCAAATGAATTTCAAAAGAGATTTCACTAAAGATGAGTAACATGTTGGCAAGTATAACTAAATCTCATTAAAGACTATAAGTCAAATAATATCTGAGAATTGGAAAATTCAATAAGCAATGCCACCGGATCTACAACTCTTAGTACAAGTAGACAGAAGGCGTTGGCTTAAATTCTGAATAGACTTCAAATGTATTAATTTTGCATAAATTATGGAGCCAACTATCAGTCAATTAAAATGCTTCATAATTTGTGCAATCATTTGAAAGAAATGAATTCTTGTACGAAATATAAAGTAATCTTCCAAGGTGTCCTTGTAGATTTGGGGTGGAGTTTGTCTAAGGGGACAAATATAAGTCAACCTTAGCTAACATAGGACTTTTTGCCTAACCAAATACATTCTATATTTCACAGCTCAAAGAGCAAAGCCGTTGGGGAACATATGGGCTACGGTCGTGACCGTCATTTAGTGGTGCCATATCGCGGTGAACCACCCGGTCAGAGGGCTCAGGTCATAACCGCCATTTATGTGGTGCCATATCATGGCAAAACCATGCGAACAGAGGACACAGGCCACGTCCTTACGAGCTTTAGGAATATTTGAATATGAAGTTAGTTATGTATTTGATTTGACATTGACTCTTTGTGAGCAAAAGTTTTCTTAATTTGTCACCCCAAGACAAATAGTTGTGAAGGGGTGGATTAATTATTTTTATTTTTATTTTAATTTTTTAATTTTTTTAATTTTTTAGTTTTAATTTAAATAATTCCTTTCAATTTTCATTTATATTTTATTATTTTCTTTGAATTTTGATCATTTTATGATTGATTTAGATTTAAATATATGATCATTTATCATTGAAATTTTAATTATAATTACCCTTCTCTTAATCATTGATGGACCATCCGATTTTCTCTGAGAGGATGGTCTAAATTCATTGTCTCAAGAAGTATAATCCTTCAAAATCTTGTCCACTCTAGTTTGAATATAAAGGATCGAGTTTGAGACTTTTCTTCTTGAGAGTTTGAATTTTAGAAGTTATGTCAGTTGATTCATATCTTGTATTACATGACAGAATTAGTTTCTCAGATATTATTAGTTTGAAATTCTTATAATATCAAATTTTTAAGTTTTGTTAACCCATACCAAGTCCGAAGACCAAACCAAGAATGTGTAGCATTTGTTCTTTGTTTCATATCTAACTTGCATATATTCTTAATGTTTGAACATTTCAACACACATACGAGGATCTGTTCTTCTAAAGTGTTGTATGGACATAGGAATGTCAAGTTGAAATGTAGGTATCAATTCGCAAGTTTAGGTTTTGATGTGATATTTTTAGGTTTTATTAACCCGGACCCGGTCCGAAGATCAAACTGGGGAATGTAGCATCTGTTCTTGTATATTTATCTTGCATTTGGATTATATGTCTTTCTAGATATTTGATCTATTTGATACTTCAACACACATACAAATATCTATTCTTCTAAAATTCTATGGACATATGGATGTCAAGGTTGAAGTAATTTGACATGATGTAATGCAAGCATGAGTTTTGATATAGAATTTTTAGGTTTTGTTAACCCGGACTCGATCCGAAGACCAAATTGGGATGTGTAGATCTGAGATAGAGATTAATATTCATTTAGGGGTATGACATGAACATTATTTAGGCTCAAACACCCTTACTTATGTGACAAATCAGCAAGTAATAGGAATGAAATTGAATACTTTGAGCCCTTTTGATCAAGTAAAATGTTGTTGATGTAAGATAAAGACTGTCATTTATCTAAGAGTATGTTATGAATCCCATATAGGCCAAATACCCCTTTTTTATATGCCAAATCAGCAAGTAATAGGGGCCGAAATAGAATACTTTAAGAGTTCTTTTGATCAATTGTAAGGTAATGGACCTAAAATAGACTTAGACATTTAATTGGGAATATGATAAACATATTGTTTGGGCCAAAAATCTCCTTTTTATAGAACAAATCAGCAAGAGATATGAGCTGAAATAAATCACTTTGAGGGCCCATTTAATCAATTGTAAAGTAATGGATCCAAAATAGATATAGGCATTTGATTGGAAATATGATAAGCATGTTGTTTGGACCAAAAATCCCCTTTTATGCAACAAATCAGCAAGGGATATGAGCTGAAATAAATCATTTTAAAAGCCCATTTAATCAATGGTCCATAGCTCATGTTTTTCTTAATAAGAGGGAGGAGAAGACAAATATATGAGTAGATGTCATATGTCATTAAGAGACAAACGGCAAAGGTAGACATGCATGTCAAGTATTAAGAGATAAGTGGATTGATTAAAATCCACCTCCCTTGCATGTCATCTCATGACAAAAGAGGCACAAGTACTCATCCAATTTGATAAAGGGTGTATGACAAAAGGGTGGATGATAAAGAAAGGGTAGAAATTTCTCACATACATGTGCATGTGAGATGCCATAAGAAAATGACAAAGTAATGAGTTAATTTATATATATTTTTTTATTTAACTCATATTTTTTATATACATCATTAAGAATAAATGACAAAGGGAATCTAAAATTTCCTTGCATGCATGTGCATGTAATATGACACATGGCTGAATTGGATTAATCCCACTTGCATGACAAGCTTAAACATGTATGGTGGCATAGTGATAAGGAGAAGGCTAGAGAGGCCTATAAATAAGAGGGGATTCACCTCCCATGAAACCTTACTTTCATACTTTCTTCTTCTCCCTTATACTACAAGTCTAAGTTCTCCAATCTTACAAAAAGAATCAATTTGTGCCACTTTGACTTGTAAGTTCTTTCTAGCTTGACATCTTCTAATTTGATATTTTATAGTAGATGTCATATCACATTTGCAAGTTTGCTTCAATATTATTTCATATGTGTTTCTTCCATGTTTTTACAATGCCTCATGAATATGTGTAAATCATTGTAAAATGGTCAAGTAAAAGAGATGGCATACTAAGCTTATATTTAGGCACATGTCCAATGTATATCTCATAGCATGTCAAGCTAAGTAGAATTTTAAGATAAGCATTAACCAATACATGTCATAATGGCCACATAATAGGATAGCTTGCATGATATAGAAAATTAACACATGAACATTCATGTTTGACATAAAGAAATATTGATCAATTCATGTCATATTTGTCATAAAATAGGTGGTTTGCATGATATAGAAATTAAAGCATAAGCATTTATATATGACATATTTCATCCCTTCTTTCCTTTCTCTTTTTTTTTAAAAAATTTTGGCAGCATCCCGACGTCATCCCCGCATAGGGGGCTACTTCAGGGACTAGACCTTCCCACCATGCCAAGAAAGGAGTGTATGGTAGGTGTCGTGAGACACCACGGCCGAAATTTTATTTACTCACCATGCCAAAAAAGGCGTGTATGTGTTAGCACATCATAGCCTTTCCCTACCATGTTGGAGAAACATGAGTAGGTACTTATAGTAATAGGTTTCAAGTTTGCATTTGTATATAAACATGCTTGCATATATATTTAACAAAGACATAATATATATTAAACATTGCAAAAAAATAAATCTTTCCTCCTCCTTTCTTTTTATCAAAATTTTGCAGACCTCTGTCACCCCATATGGGGTTATCATGAAAGGGGCTACACGCCAAGAAAGGTGTGTATGGGTGGATGTCATGAGACACCATGGCCAAAATCTTGTTTGTCCATCATGCCAAGAAAGGCGTATATGGGTTAACATAGCATAATGAATTTTCCTATTAATAAGATATTAAATGTGTAAATAGGCAAGTGCAAGTAAAACTCAAAAAGCCAATCATTCCTTTCTTCCTTTCACAAGATTTTGCATAATGTATCATTAAGAGTTGATTTAAGCAAGGTAACAAGAATGAAACCCATGAAGAAAATAGCAAGTAGCATGACAGAACCCCATTTTTCTTTAATTTCAGATTCCATTTTCAGAGTTCATTCTACTCATGTGCAAGAGATAAAACAAATGAAATCCATATGAGATAGCAAGTAGCATGACAAAACCTCCCTCTTTTTGTAATTTCAGATTCCATTTTCAGATTTCATTCTACTCATGTGCAAGAGACAAAACAAATGAAATCCATAGGAGATAGCAAGTAGCATGATATATAGGTCATATATCCTTACTTGTCACATTTTCATACTTCTAGCTTAAGTAAAAACAGAAATTTCAGCAAGCTTATAGCAAAAAATGATTCATTTTTTCTTTGATAAAAAATGATTTCAGCTTGTTTTCCCTTTGATAAAGATAATTTACAGCAAGCACTAGTGAAATAATGCAATTTCTTCTAGATAAAAGAAATTTCAGCAAACTTTATGCCTTTAGAGATAAGAAATATTTGCCTAAATTTCATTTTTACCATATCCAAAAAATTTTCAGCAAAGAAAACACATAGATGTCCATGAAAAACAACAAACAACATAATATTTGGGCCATACATCATCCCAAAATATTTTTTAGCAAGCTAAGCATCACAAAATCCGTGAATAATAGCAATAAAAATGAGATTTGGACCATACATCATCTGAAATTCCTAAGGAAACTTTTAGCATAATCCCAAGCATAAGATATAGCATTTTTAACAAAACCCTAATTCTCAAAAGCATCTCAATGCATAAAAATAAGTTTAGGGTTAGAAAGAGACGACCTGGAAATATCAAATGTTAAGAAGGAAATAAGGAAGAGCTTTAGTTTGCTTAGAAAGAGCACACGGATCAACTAGGGTTCAAGAGAAGGCCTTCGATCTGGAGCAAGGAACGAAAGAGGAAAGACTGAGAGAGAGTCATGTCATGATAAACCATGCGAGGAGGAACACCGACAGAGGGGAGCTACTCGCGTGAGAGAACCGTGTGCGACAGAAGGAAATTGAGAGGAACCAGGATGAGAGAGTGAGACCGAACGAGAGGGAGGAAGAATCATATGAAGAGAATGCCGTGAAGGTCGAATGCCGTGAGAGGGACCGAGAGACTTTCCTTTCGGCCTTTAGGGCCAACCTCATTTTTTGATTGGTTGCCATTTGGCACAATAAATAATGCTGAGTCATTTTCATTGGTCGAAGCGAGCGTAGGTTAGGTAAGGATTAAGGGTTAAGAGATTAAGCGTAGATTAATTATTTTAGTTACTCACTAATATCGTTTCACATCAATTTTCAAAAATTTATTTTATGCAATAAAACCCTAGCAATATGGGTATTGATTTTAACTATTTTTGTTGTGCCAAACACAACGATGCAATCGATTTCACGATCGGAGGTCATTTTGACAATGTCGACGACGATTGGAGCAAAATTGGGTTTAAATTGTGCGACGTCGCACTTGAATTAATCAACGTTCGCACATACTTTGCCGAATCAACCGCGAAAGGCATTGTTTGATAAGTTTTGACGTTTCGACGATGTCAACGTGATCAATTTTGTGAACGGAGGTTGTTTAGATATTATCGAGGCTTTTCAACTTTGATATGCGCATAATTTCATTAAAAGTTGCTCTTAATTATTTAATTGGTCATTAATTGATTCGATATTTTCTATTTAATTAATTTTGATGCTTTCGACGCATTATGAGGTTGCATTTTTAAATCAAATTGAATTTAATTGATTTCGATCGCAGTTAGGGGGGTTTTAACCTCTACTTTATTTATTTAATTTCAAATGGCACATAGTTGTAGGTCAACAAATACCCCCCAACAAACATGGTGCGCGCATGGAGCGGACCGTGTTTGTTGCACACTAGTTGACCTTGCGGATCTCCAAGAAATTTGCTTGGTCACGTTAAAGTTGTAATTTCAACAACTTTTAATAATACCTGATCGCTGCCCTTTGATGGAAGTGAGTATAACTCTCAAATTGGGCAAGCACTTGAATTTCATCGGTTTAACTATAATAGCTCATTGAACCGGTATTTGTTGTTATTAGTCCAATGCTTTGTGCTTGATGGACTAGATGAAGGAGATGATTTGACTTGTCATGATCGACTTGTCCAGAGAAGTTGGAATGTCTTTGGTCCTTAGTTTTATGCTTTGGCAGACTCGTTGAAGACTTCCTCCTGGGGGTTTGAAATTTATATTTTCTCCTCCTGTTCTTGCTTTGTGCCTTAGCGAACTTGATGGAGTTGATGATTTGTTGCTGAGATGAGAACATCTTCGGTCCTATGCTTTGTGCGTTGACGGACTTGTTGAAGATTTCATCTCAAAATTTTAAATTTTTTATTTTCCTCCTATCCTGGCTTTGTGCCTTAGCGAACTTGATGGAGTTGATGAGATGAGAATATCTTCAGTCCTATGCTTTGTGCTTTGATGGACTTGTTGAAGATTTCATCTCAAACTTTAGGATTTGCAATTTCCTCCTGTCCTGGATTTGTGCCTTAGCGGACTTGATGGAGTTGATGAGATGAGAATATCTTTGGTCCTATGCTTTATGCTTTGATGGACTTGTTGAAGATTTCATCTCAAGATTCATATCTTGTGTCTCCTTCTATCCTGGCTTCATGCCTTGACGGATTTGATGGAGGAAAGTCTTGAATTATCTTAGATATTTATCAGATGATACGAAATTACCTTCTGCCCCAGCTTTCCGCTTTTGCGGGCTTGTAGAAGGATAAATGTCAATGACCTAGCTCTCATAGCTTGTGTTGGATCAATGGCAAAGAGTCATCGGTCACTGCTTTGCACATGTAATGGACATCTTGATGACAAAACTCCCAGTTGATTTAGCTTTATACGAACATTAGGATAGCTTCTTCGGTCCTCTGCTTTTTGCTTGATTGGACTTACTGAAGAAGAATTTCCTTTGATCTTTACTTTCTGCTTTAATAGACTTACTGAAGGAGTTGAGATTTCACATTTGTATTTGATTCTAAACTTGGCTTAATGCCTTTTGAGTCAGGATTTTTTTGTTGACATTTTGGAAATGACCTTATGACTAATAAGGATGATTTCTTAGTCTGGGTTACTTGAACTCACCAAGATGGAGAGATTTAAGAATTTGGATGCTCTTGTCTTTGAACTTGACAAAGCAAGAGGATCTTATACTACGGCCTTTGTGGCGTGTTGAGTAAGCAGATCTGCCAGCGACTCGATCATATTTTGGTGTGTTGAGTTCGACCTTATACACCTACTTGAGTCGTGGACTTGAGCAATTGATGAAGGATTTTATCCTCGGGCTAACGAGATGGGGATCTCTCACTACGGCCTTTATGGCGTGTTGAGTAAGCAGCACTGTCGAACTTCGACCATATTTGGCGTGTGAGTCCGACCTTATACACCAACTCGAGCCTCTAGATTTGATGTGGGATGAAAAATGTCCTTCCAACTTGGTTTATTGAAGTTTGCAAACTTGAAAATTTTCTTCTTTGGTCAGTAAGAATTTTAAATTTGAGAATTTGAACATATAATTTTGAGTATGTATGTAGGGATCTCGACACTAGGCACGATGTCAACCCAAAGAGAAAGAAAGGCCCCTATCTTTTACGCATATTTGACTATAAAATTTAAAAAAATGCCCCCTGTCTAACAGGGGGATTTTTATTTTATTTTTGAAATGTATTCTTGTGTTACAAGAGAATTTCCAATGAAAATTTACATATGTATTTGGCAATGAAGATTTCCAAATGCAGGATTTGTCCAATCACACTTTCATGTTTAATATTTTTTTAAATACCAACCATTGATTGACAACATTGGTCTTTGACCTTTGAAGTCAACGAGCTGATATACTCCCCCTTGATATACCTTTTCAATAACCAAAGGTCCTTCCCAATTAGGTTCAAATTTATCATCAATTCTGCGATGAGGGGTGATTGGTCTTCTCAGCACCATGATCAATTCCCCTCCTTGAAAAGCTCGAGGACATACTATATGATCGAATACTCTGGACATCCTCTCCCGATAGACCTCTAGATTTTGCTGAGCTTGGAGTCTAACTTCATCAAGCGCATCAAGCTCTTCCATCTGTAGACGGGCATTCTCATCTTGGGTAAGATTTTGTTGAATGGCTACTCGGAGCGAAGGTAATTCAACTTCGAGTGGCAAAATTACTTCAGCCCCAAACACAAGTGCATAGGGAGTAGACTTTGTAAGAGTTTTGTAAGTGGTACGATAAGCCCATAACGCTTCCACAAGTTTGGTATGCCACTCTCTTTTATTTTTAGTGAGAGTTTTTCTAAGCAATTTGACTAGTATTTTATTAAAGACCTCAGCCAAGTCATTTGCTCTCGGATTATAAATTGATGAATATCACCAATAAATCTTATGTCGATCAGCAAATTTATAAACTTTAGTACTTTTGAATGTTGATTCGTTATCTGAAATGATTCGGCATGGTACACCAAATCTATAGACAATATTATGGGTAAAGAAGTTGGTCGATTGTTGTTGTAACTTCTTTAAATGGTGCGACTTGACCACTTAGAGAAATGTGGTGCTAAGATGAAGCGGTGACCAGCTGATGATGGTGGATCAATCGGTCCAATTACATCTTTCCCCCAGCACTCAAATGACCAAGATGCTATCGTTGGGTGCAACGGATTTGGAGGTTGATGAATTATGTTACCGGACTGCATTCATGACATCTCGCATGATTGATATAATCTTTACCATGACACCAATAAATCCAATTTTAATTTTGAAAGCCATTTTAGGACTGATTGGTATGCACCACAAAGTCTTTGATGGATTTCAATTACTTTGTTGGCTTCTTCAATTCCCAAACATCGTCTCGCTCAAGGATCTACGATACGAGTATTGCCAACATAAGCATATAGTTGAAGCCTTTTCTCAAGTTGTGTAGCTGTCGACTTATTACTTAGCAATTTGCCTTCCTTGAAGTAGTCGACGAAGGGCTGTCTCCAGTCTTCCTTCTCTTCTACTGCAAGAATTTCATTGTGTGGTTTTGGCGCTTCCCCAGGTTGGAGGCTTTCTTCTTGAATGACCTGTGGCTTGTCTTGTTGACTTTGAGAAGTAATTTGTAAGGGAGTGTAAGGAGCAACATGAGCTGCACCCTGTTGATTTGTGTTTGATGACCCCTCTTCCAGTGGAGATTTTAAACTTATTAGCTCTAGGGCTCAACGGGTGCAAACATTGATTAGTATATAATCATCATCGTCCATACTCGCCATTTCTTTAGCTAACTTAGCTAAGCAGTCTGCTTTGCTATTCCTAGCTTTGGAGACTCGAGTCATAATGATATTTATAATTTGCTTCATAAGCTCGAGAACTCACCTGTGATAGTAGGTCAATTCAAGCTTGTTGATTTTGTAAAGACCCAACACTTGATTGATGACGAGTTGAGAATCACCATAAATTTGAAGATTCTAAACCCCTCATGGAAATGGCTTCCTCTAAACCTACCACCAATGCTTTATATTCTGCTTCATTGTTGGTTTGTGGTTGAGTTAATTTATAAGAATGTCTAATTATGCCACCTTCAGGTGTGATCAAGATGAGATCGATACTAGCTCGAGCCTTTGGGAGATTTGAGGGTTGAGTGTACAATTTACCTAAGCTCCATCAAAATACAATTCTCAGATCTTCTTCAGCTTCTAGGAACATATGTAATATCAAATGTATAAGGATAGCCCATCGTTCCAAGTGACCTGTCAATGTTGGTATTATCATCAAGAACTTCAATGGATCGATCCTTGAGATAAGGGTAATTTTATGAGATAGCATGTAATGACGTAGCTTTTGGGCAGCAAAAATTAACGCCAAACAATGCTTCTCAATTGGAGAATAACACGCTTCCGCACCTATTAGTCTTCGACTGATGTAGTACAGAGCATTCTCCTTTCCTTCTTTATTATGTTGTGCCAACAAAGCACCTAATGATTCTTCCAGGGCTATTGTGTACAATATAAGAGGCTTTCATGGGATTGGGCAGCAAGAATGGGTGGGTTCAACAGATACCTCTTGATACTGTCGAAGGCCTCTTGACATTCTTCGTCCCACTTGAAAGGAGTATATTTCTTTATTAATTTTGCAAAGGGTTGACATCTGCCTGACAAATTTGATATAAATCTTCTAATGAATGTGAGATGTCCCTATATGGAGCGAAGTTGACAAAAGCTCCTTGGATCTTTGAATCATTCACTCCTTTTATTTATTTTGGTCGCTTGCCTTCGCTGAAGCGGCCTCGAGGCACATCATTACCTCCAAGTATGCGCTTGGGTTGTGAAGCAAGATTGAATGACTGTTTTGGTCTTTCTTGGTAGACAAGTAGCATTTCTTTGTGTACATTATAGACCAATTACTTACCTGTATCTTTCTTGAACAAGGTGAAATGTGTTTCACCCTTCTTCAGATCTGAAGCTTTTGCTCTTTTAGATTTATCTTGGTAGCTATCAGAGCGTGATAAATTTAATTTCTCAAATTGATCCACCCTATCAAGTATCTCTTAAAATGTGATAATTGAAGCCATGTAAAGATAAGGCGCCATCTTATCATCGATGTTGTCCATCAACAGTTGGATCGCATGCTCTTCTTCTAACTATTGCTCACATTTCATACTCATATTTAGCCAACGTGTGATATATCAGGTCACTAATTCGTATTTCTTCCTTTTCTCAAGAGCGATCGAATTGTTATCTTTTGAGCTAAGTGAACGTTTAACGAACATATTTTCAAGTTCAAAAGTCTTGATCAGTCATTTGACAACCATACCATTCAAAAGCGGTTAAATTATGGATGAACTGGCAGAATAATAATGCATCATTACCCCCTGTGTTACCGCATGATGCTTTGAATTGGGCTAGATGCTACTTGGGATTACCATTTTCGTAGAATAGATTGAACTTTGGCATTAATTATCCCTTTGGATATGGAATTTGATCATACTCTACAGAATATGGGCGACCTTTGCTCACCAATTTTTTAGCCTTCCCTGCAGCTATAACAGCTTTGCTCTTCTCATTCAGAATGATATCAAGCTGAGAGGTTATCACGACTTCAGATATACTTTGTATATTCTAAGAAGAAGGTTGCCGAGCTGACTCATTTATTTCAATCCTCACTTCAGGCTCAATTTGGACTCTTGAAGCATGTGAGATCAGATTTATTGGAGGATTGTCATGGGCATTACTAGAGGCTTGATGATTATTTGGGGGGGACAGGTATTGGACCTGCCGTAATATTTCTCTACATTAATTGCATCATTGCAGTCATCTGCATCATCATTTTGCTCATTTTCATATTCAACTGAGCGATTTCTTTATCTTTAGCTTTCATCTAGCGCTGAATTTGTCTCTACGCTTCTGCCAAAGTGGTAGCATTTGGCGAAGGTGGGATTTTCTTCCCTTTCTCCTTCTTCTTCTTCTTGTTATTCCTCTTCTGAAGAATCAGAGGATGCTTCCTCTATTTGAACATTTTGTTATTCTTCGGAGGGAGGAATCTTGTACGCCTATGTTGGTATTGGCGCACACCATATGGCTCACCGACTTGTTGTACCATGTATACTATTTCAACAATTGTAGCATCCTCCTCCTCTTCTTTGTCCTCTTGGACACGAATTTTTGACCGACATCTCTAATGGACTTCTGATTCCAGATGTGGAATCAAGACTTCTTCAATTAGAGGGCTTCGATCGAAGTTGACCTTCTCTCGATGGGGCGGAGTTGATTGACGATGGGATCCCCTGGAGGATTCTCCAAAGTGTCTACCATCATATTCTTTATCATTGGGGGCCCTCTTTTTAGGCTCCCATCGCTGATAGATTAGAGTTGGGGCGGATCTCCAGAAATTTACACCAGATGTCACGCTATTTTTTTGCTCTAAAGCAATTTCTTTTTAAGGCCTAGGCCTCCATATCTGCTTACCTTTCCACCGACCTTCGGTGGATTCACGGACACGGTCCAAGTGTCACACCTCGATGCTCACCGGAACATGGATCGGACCCGCCATTTGAGTTATGGGATGAGGTCTCCTTGGAGGGAGCTTAGCATCCTGATAACGGACCCCGTATCTTCTTTTCATCGGCCCTCTCTTCTTGGCAACTTGGAGAACCCATGCACCCTTGCGGATATAGTTTGTTTCCTCGCAGGAGGAGCCGGAACACGCCGGGTCCAAGGATTGCTTAAGTTAACCAGTAGAGCTATTCCATTTAACCCACTTAAGGTTATCAAATCAATTTTTGGTAGGAACACTCACTCGGTTCCATTATTAATTGTGTACCGGTCGCAGCAGAACACAGCACGCACTCAAGGCTTCTTTTTTTCTTCTCACTAAGCTTGCTTCGATGAAGAAGCTTCAACATCATGCCTTCGTATGGTGGCAAGGTATTATCGAGAGACTAAAGAGATAGTCCGACCAGGAACAACCCTCTTCATGATTGGTGCCTCTGAGCGACCAAGCCTCTCGAAGACTGAAGGTTTCTTTTGAAGTGACCCAACAGTAGTAGGAGTCACGACTTCAGTGGGCCTTTTTAGAGATTGCTGCAAATAGCGTGCATAACGAGTTTGGGCTTCAGCAAGTTAAGGCCTAGTAACTTGCTCATTCAAGATGGCTGGGAAATCCACACTACCAAACTGGATGGTAGCTCCTGCTTCCAAAGATTGATGATGGCGTCCAAACGGATGTTTGCCGAGTAACAGGACATATTCTCATTTGGTGAGAACTTTATATCGTTCTAAGTTTCCTATAGGCCCATATAGTTAATTACCTCTCCCAATCCGAGAGAGCACTTTCGAAGCTAGTCAATGAATCGTTAAAGAACAAGTATATAATTGCAGTGAGTGGAGTTTAAAACTTATGAAATTTATTATTTTAATTTAAAACTTTTTGTGGGGGGAACGATGATGCGCCCGATCTAGATCCTATGGTTCCGTCATCCTGGGTTGTCGTGGTCCCTGGTCCGCTTAGTCAAAGGAGGTACCCATGAAGGATCCTTGTCACAACATGGGTTACGCCACCCAAGGTATCCTTAGACTGGGGTGGAGTTTGTCTAAGGGGACAAATATAAGTCACTTAGCTAACATAGGCTTTTGACCAACCAAATATATTCTACATTTCACACCAAAAGCAAAGTTTTACCGCTGCGGACAGTAATTTAGTGGTGTATATACAACCACACCCGAGGTCAGTCGAAATCTCATTTATGTGGTGCCATATCATGGCAAACCACGCAGACAAAGGACACGAGCCACGTCCTTACGGGCTTTAGGAATATTTGAGTGTGAAGTTAATTATGCATTTGATTTGACATTGGCTCTTTGTGAGCAAAAGTTTTCTTAATTTGTCACCCCAAGACAAACAGTTGCCAAGGGGTGGATTAATTATTTTTTTAGTTTTAATTTAAATAATTCATTTCAATTTTCATTTATATTTTGTTATTTTCTTTGAATTTTGATCATTTTATGATTGATTTAGATTTGAATATATGATCATTTATCATTGAAATTTTAATTATAATTACCCTTCTCGATCATAGGGCTAATATCAATTGATAGACCTTGTCTACTCTATCCAATTTTCTACAGAGGATCGGGTCTAAATTCATTATCTCAAGAAGTATAATCCTTCAAAATGTTGTTCACTCTAGTTTGAACATAGAGGATCGGGTTTGAGACTTTTCTTCCTGAGAGTTTGAATTTTAAAAGTTATGTCAGTTGATTCATATCTTGTATTACTTGACAAAATTAGCTTCTCAGATATTATTAGTTTGAAATTCTTATAATATCAAATTTTTAGGTTTTGTTAACACGGACCTAGTCCGAAGACCAAATCGGGAATGTGTAGCATTTATTCTTTGTTTCATATCTAACTTGCATGTATTCCCAATGTTTGAACATTTTAACACACATACGAGCATCTGTTCTTCTAAAATGTTGTATGGACATAGGAATGTCAAGTTGAAATGTAGGTATCAATTTGCAAGTTTAGGTTTTGATGTGATATTTTTAGGTTATATTAACCCTGACCCGGTCCGAAGACTAAACCGGAGAATGTAGTATATGTTCTTGTATATTTATCTTGTATTTAGATTACATGTCTTTCTAGATATTTGATCTATTAGATACTTCAACATACATACAAATATATGTTCTTCTAAAATTGTATGGACATATGGATGTCAAGGTTGAAGTAATTTGACATGATGTAATGCAAGCATGAGTTTTGATATGGAAATGCTATAGCTTTGATTCGACTAATCACTCATTTGCTTGTAAATGAATGGTGTTAGAACCCAAAAAAAATGCAGAGAAGCATCCTTTCCTTAATTCTCTTTGGGGGTGGTGCACCCATGCGCAAACGAGCAATGATCGTAAAAGCAAGAAACTATGATGAAGAGAGTCAGACACAGAGCGTCATTCTTTTTTTTTTTTGACTCGAATGTCTTTGTAAGTCAAAGACATTCTCTTCCTAGAGTCTCTTTCTCTGAGGGACACTCTCAGAGTCCATGCATTTCATATATCAATATCTTGATTATTATGATCAAGATATTTGTACTAAAAAAATTATAAAGAATAAAGCAAGTTGAAGTAAAAAAAATTTGTGTCAAGATAAAAAGTAAGTAGGATTAATCCTAAAATCTTTTTATTTTTTTTAAGATTAATATAATATTAATTATTATATATTATAGGCATTAAATATGTAAACATACAATTTTAAATACATAAAAAATGTGTATTATATATATAAATCCTAAATTTTATCTATCTTAAAATAAAATTAAGGGGGCCTACATTAGGTTAGGATCTTGGAATATAGGTACTCTTACAGGTAAATTAATGGAATTAATAGATATTATGATTCATAGAAAGATAAATATTTTATGTGTTCAAGAAACTAAATGGGTTGGTGAGAAGGCCAAGTAGATTGATAGTTTAGGTTTTAAACTTTGGTATTCGTGTAAAAGTCGAACTAGAAATGATGTAGTGTGATTATAGATAAAAGTTTGAAGGATAATGTTATAAGTATTAGTAGATGTGGAGATAGAATTATAGCTTTAAAGATTATTGTTGATACTAAAATTATCAATGTTATAAGTGTCTATGCTCCTCAAGTAGGTTTGGAGGTAAGCTCAAAAGAAAATTTTGGAATAAATTAGAGGATTAATACAAAAGATACCTCTTGAAAAAAAAAGTATTTATTGGGGAGATTTAAATGGACATGTTGGTAGAGTGGTAGAAGATTTTAAAAGTATTCATGGTGGTTATGGATTTGGAGTGACTAATGAAGAAGGTAGATATTAGATTTTTCTTAGCTTATGATTTTATAGTTGCTAATACTTTATTTAAGAAAAGAGATGAACATATTATTACTTATAAAAATGGATCTAGTAAAACACAGATTGATTATTTTCTGATAAAAAATAGATCGTTTAGATTGTAAAGATTGTAATGTCATTCCAAGTGAAATTTTGCGTACCCAACATCGACTATTAGTTTTAGATTTTAAGATGAAAGATTGTAAGAGAAAAAATAAATTAAATTATTATCCTAGGATTAGATGGGGGCACTTAAAGAACACAAATATAAATATTTTAAGAGCAAGCTACAAGAAATTAGAATTTGGGATGCTCATAAGGAAGCTAACGTTATGTGGGAAAAAATATCAAGTGAAATTAAGCAAGTTGCTAAAGATGTGCTTGGAGAATCAAACGGAAAAACTTCTTTAATAAGAATAGGGTGGTGGAGTGTGCAAGAAAAGATAAGAAATAAGAAGCATTGTTATAAAACTTGGTTTAGATGTAAAAAATTGGGAAAGATATAAAGTCTGTAGAGATTCTAAGAAAGCAATATGATGCAAAAAAATTAGCTTTTAGTGATTTATACAATAGATTAGATACCAAAGAAGGTGAAAGATGTATGTATAAGTTAGCCAACCAAAGAGATAGGAGAAGTAAAGACATAGCTCAAGTGAGGGTATTAAGGATGAAAATAATAAAGTGCTTTTCTTAGAAAAAGATATTGAAAATAGGTGGATGAGGTATTTTGATAAACTTTTCAATGAAGGATCTGAAAGTACGATTGATTTTAGCAATATCAACCTTAATACCCTAAACAAAAATAGAGAATTTCATTTTTATCGTCGTATTAGTAAATCTGAAGTTAGTGAAGCTTTAAAGAAAGTGAAATGTGGAAAAGCAAGAGAGGATAATATTCCAATAGAAGTGTGGAAATGTTTAGAGATCAAGGAATTTCTTGGCTTACAAATCTTTTAATGTTATTTTAAAGACTAAAAGATGTCGATGAGTGGAGAAAGAGTTTATTGGTTCCTATATTTAAGAATAAAGGTGATGCACAAGAGTGCAAATTATAGAGGAATTAAGTTAATGTGCCATACATTAAAATTATGGGAGAGAATTGAAAGTTACGATGTGATACAAAAGTTTCTCACAATCAATTTGGTTTCATGCCAGATAGATCTACTATGGATGATATACATTTGTTAAGAGGTTTGATGGAGAAGCATAGAGAAAGTAAGAAGGATATACATATGATATTTATTGATTTAGAGAAAGCTTATGATAAAGTCTCAAGAGATGTTCTTTGGAGAGTTCTAGAACGTAAAATGAGTTAATATTGGTTATATTCAAGTCATGATATGTATACTGAGCATTGTGTCCAAACACAAGGAGGATTGACAAAATATTTTCCTATTTGGATTGCATCAAGGATCAACATTAAGCCCTTATCTTTTTTACTTTAGTTATGGATATTCTTACGAGGCATTTACAAGAAGATGTACCTTGGTGTATGCTTTTTGCTGATGACATTTTTCTTGTTGATAAGACTAGAGAGGAAGTCCAAGAGAAACTTGAATTATGGAGGTCAACTTTAGAGTCTAAAGGTTTTCGTTTAAGTAGATCTAAAACTGAATATATGAAGTGTAATTTTAGTTGTAGAAGTTTTAGTGGTAGTGTTGTGACTTTAGGTGATCAAGTCATTAATAAGAGTGAGATCATATTTAGGTTCTATTGTTCAAAATGATGGTGAAATAGATGGAGATGTTATTAGTAGAATTCAAGTTGGATGGTTGAAGTGGAGGAATGCATCTGGCCTATTATGTGATAGAAAGTTCCACTTAAACTTAAGGGAAAATTTTATAAGATTGTGGTAAGACCGCAATAACTTATGGTGCGAATGTTGGCCAAAAAAGAGAAGCATAAGACTAAGTTAAGTGTTGAGAGATGAGGATGCTGTGGATGAGTGGCTTTACTCTTAGAGATAGAATGCAAAATGAGTAGGGAAAAAGTTGGAGTAGCTCAAGTGATAGATGGTCCACATAAAGCGTACCGTCCGATGACCAAATTAGAGAGTAGATGCATTAGATTTGCCTTATGTTAAGAAAGGTAGAGGTAGACCTAAAATGACTTGGTTAAGATGTATAAAAAATGATCTTAGTATACTTGAATTAAATGAGAATTTGACACATAATAGGACACAATGGAGACGAAGGATTCATGTAGTCGACCCCACCTAGTGGGATTAAGGCTTGTTGTTGTTGTTGTTGTTAAAATAAAATTAAGAGGGCCTACATTAATCACAAGATAATGATACAAATAAAAATTATTATTATTATTATTATTTGGCTCTCCCCCAAATATCGCTTTCATACATTTGCTGTTCTCGTGATTCCTTTTCTCTTGATTTGACTCCAAAAGGTTATATTCTAATAATAATAATAATAATAATAATAATAATAATAATAATAATAATAATAATATCTTTTCCCATAGAAATCACTTCTCCCCTAGAAACTCCTGTAAAACCCTTCGTTCTCTCTCGTATTAAATAAACTTTTATTCGAGTCCAATCCATGGAGAATTGAATTATTTGAGAGGTAGGAAAGATTTGAGAGGGAGTAGAATAGAGAGAGAGAGAGGTATGGTTTTTTTTTTTTTTGGAGATAATTTGAGGGCATATCCCAATTCATTCCAAAATCAAACAATTACAAAATTACATGGTATAAAAGAGATTACATGATAGGGAAAGAGAGAAATTTAAATAGAAAACTACATGAAACCTTGGACAAAATGACACCCACAAAAACAGAAAGAAATTGGAGCACCTATCACAAGATTATCATCAAAAGCCACCAAAGTAAGTTTGGACTGACTTTATGTATATATAAAAATCGTAACCTCATATTCCATTCATAGTATAATGCGGTTCCCTTCACACCATTCTTGGAGAAAGGGGATAACCAAGGCTGAAGAACATCCTCGCCATAATACCAGAAAAATGCCAAAATTTTACGATACACTGTTGTCATCATTGTCAAAAAAAGAAAATCAAAAAATCTTTGAAACCAAAAGAGAAGTGAGGAAGGAGAAAATAAAGCTAAAATGTAACTATATTCCTCCAGACCGTCAATGATTGTAACACCTTTTCTGGCCATGAATCCTTTAGTCTCCATCTAGTAGCCTTGAAGGCAATGCGGTTTTTTATCTGCTCAACCAAACAAGAAGAGGAGAAGAAGTGATAATACATTTGTTCCTCTCTCCAAATACAATAAACCGTAAATTAAGTAATTAGATAATGTAATCTTCTTATCATTTTATGCTCATAATGATCCACACTGCTAAGGATCTATTGTAAGGAAGAAGGGAGCAAGTAGAATTTGCCATTTGGTAGAAGCATCCTGGTCAGATTCATCGAAAAGGGGCATTCAAAGAAGAGATGTTGGTGAGATTCGGAGGCACTAGAGCAGAAACAACAAGGAGAAGTTGAACCTAGCCCTCTTTTTGATAGAACATCAGATGTTTTCAGCCCTCCTAAGTAAGCCAACCAGCAGTAAATAGAATAGTTAATAGCACAACCTTTAAACCAGATTTCCTTATACCAACTAACGAGGGAAGGTTTTCAAAGAGAGCCTTTTAAAATCGATTAGTGGGAGAACGATTACCCCAAGAAATCCAATCCTCTCCTCCTGTTAATGCGATTCTGTTATACCAGAAAGTAAACAGAAAGCCTCGAGGCAACATCCATTTCCTTAGTGATTAGAGAGCTGCTTTGCATCACTAGGAAACCAAGTACACATTAGAATTGGTCCCAAAAGTTCAGTAAGTGTTTTTTCCTCACACCAAGGGTCCTGTAAAAGAGAGAAAGTATTCCCATTCCCAATGTGGTAAGACAGTTTATCCCGATAACGTAGAGCATGAAGCTTCAATTCCTTCCACAAAGAAGAGGCCCATGTATTGAGTTACACCATACTGACCCATATTTGTGCTCACACCAAATAGCAAAGATAGTATCTTTCTTCAAAGTCTTTCATAAGGTTTTGATTTTACATAAAGAGTTTAGGAAAGCAACAGAAGGATACTCCCTTATCCTTAGATCTAGTTGTTTTTCCGAAATAGTGAGCCTTAGACCCCCATTATGATAAAAGAAATTCGAAGTAAATGAGGTAATCCGCTTAATAACACCTTTGGGGATGATCATTGATCTAAACCAGTAAGAAAGTAAATTGTTCATCGAAGATCTAATGAGTTGTAATCTTCCTCCTAGAGAAAGAAATTTACTTTTCCAGCCTACTAAGTGCCCATGAAGTTTATCAAACAGACTGTTGAAGTGCACAAGTTTAGGAGGTCCCAAGGTTAGAGGTATACCAAGGTATTTAATTGGGAAAAGGCTTTGCTTGATATTAAGGATTCTGCTCAGATTATTCACCCCCTAAGATCCTTTGGAAAAGTATATAAGAGATTTATCGCAATTTAATTCTAATCCAAGATAGATCTTTAAGCTCTCAAGACTTTGTCTAAGTGAATCCAAGGAGGTAAAATCTGCTACCCCAGTCACAAGTAGGTCATCTGCAAAGAGCAGATGGGAAATTTTGCAAGAACCAGCAGTGAACGGGTTATACCGGAAAAGATTTACTTCTTTTTCAATCAAACACGAGAAAGTATCAATAGCTAGGGTGAAGAGGAACGGGGAGAGGGGGCATCCTTGCCTCAAATCATTTTTTGTAGAAAAGAACCCTTTAATTTCTCTATTCAACACCACAGAAAAGGGGATATCAAGGATACAAGCTTTCACCCAATTTATGAATCGAGGAGGAAAACCTTTGGAACACAACCTGTGAATTAAAGCGTCCCTATTTATTAAGTCAAAAGCCTTTCTGAGATCTAACTTAGCTAAGAAGCTATTCTGGCGATTGTTATGAATCATTTCATTGCAGATTTCGTGAGCCATTGCTATGTTATCTGCTATGTCCCTGCCCATAATGAAAGTATTGGATTTATGAGAATAGGAAGCACCATTTTTAAAAGCACTTTTGCAATCACTTTGTAAAAGGTGTTGCAAAGAAAGATGGGTCGAAAATCCAAAATTGAGTTGGAATGTTTAACTTTTGGAATTAAGGATATCAGTGAGTGTTTAATGCGGCTTGGAAGCTTCTGAGTTTTGAAAAAATAATGGGTAGCCTTAAGAAAGTGTGTCCCAGTAATTTCCCAAGATGAGATAAAATTGAAACCATCGTGCCCCTGACTTATTCTCATTGATGCTTTTAAGAGTAGAGATAATTTCATGATCAGTGATGTTCACCTCTAATTCCTTAGCAGATTCAGCGGTGAGAGTGTTTCCCACTGGGAGATCCTGCAAAGGAAAAAATCGAGGAGCTATTTAAGCTCAATACACCGCAAATCTCCTCAGCAATGGAATCATGGTCTTTCATAAGACCTCTTTCAGTTTGTAGTTCCCTGATAAGATTAGAGCTTTTCCTTTCTTTAATTGAGAAATAAAGAAATATTAGATCATCATCAGAAGAAGAAAGCCAATACACTTTAGCACGTTGCTTAACCCATGCATTCTCCTTTTGTGTCAAGTTCATGTAAGTTTCTTTAATATCCTTGGCATCTAGAAGTAGTTGAGTATTGTTCGGGGATTGATCAAGCTTAACAAGTATTTCCAATTGGTCTCTTTTTACCTTTTCAATTTGAAGCTGTAGTGAGGAGGAATTCTTCATAGAAGCCTTAAGAACCTTTTTGACTTGTGTTAAATTATTAGAGAACACGAACATGGGATCACCAGCTACATAGCCATCCCATGCTCTTTTGGTAATCTCATGAAAATCCTGGGAAAGCCCCCAATAATTACGAAACATGAAACGATGGGCTGGTTTATGGGGGTGGTGTAAGAAGGTGATTAAAGGGGAGTGATCTGATGATAAAGGCGAGGGGACATTATAGTAAGAAAGGGGGAACTGATCCAGCCATCCTGAATTACATAAGACTCTATCCAGCTTGGAGAAGATGGGATTGTTTATCTGCTGGTTAGACCAAGTGTGAAAGAGTCCAGTGCTAGGGAGAACCATAAGCTCGCAATCGTTAATACAGGTTTTGAAAGCTAGGGAGTTGTTTAAGGAAAGAGGGTTGCCACCAGATTTTTCCTTGCAAGAAAGGACAGACTAAACTCCACTTGTAATAAGGTCTGGTTTTTTCTTGCCTTGGTTTTATGGGGGAGTGGAGTTCTTCCCGAAGGAGACAGAGGATGTATCAAAAGGACACAGGATGGCCCACAAGGATCTGAGACGCGGCTTCCGCCGTCTAAGTTTTCCTGCCGCTTTTTTTTCTTTTTTCCCCTTCCGCTTGAAAAACTTCTCCTTGTCAGGATTCTGTTCTTTAATAGGGTTTTCTGCTCTTTCTTAGTATGGATTTCTCAAGTTTTGTCGATTTGTATCGGTTGGGGTTCTGTAATGTCTTATTTTGTTCTTGCACTCTAATTTTTTAATGTTGTGTTACATTTTTTGAATGGAATAGCAAGTTTTTGTTGCTTGTTGTGATCTGTTGAAATCCTCTTTGGGCTCATGGTAGCTTGTTTCTTATATTTGCCTTTTAGCCTTGTTATGTTTGTGGGAAATTAACTATATTCTGTGGGTTTCGGATACTTGTTTCTTAAATACACGCACATAAAAGTTAAGGTATTCTTTTTTTATTTTCTCATAGTTTAGATATTAGTTTTATTTGCTTGTTAGCAACGATGTTGTTTGAGATGTACTTTTCTTAATCAGAAAATACGAGAGTACAATCTTCTCAGATTCTTAGATGTTCCTTTCTTTGCATTGCTCTTTCTTGTCACTTATTTTACTCCTTTTATTTATTTATAATAACTATATTTATGAGGTTTATCTTCATTTACCTATTTTTTATATTTTTTCAATTTATATTGCGATTCATATTTGCTTAATTGATACACACACTGCAATTTGTGTTTTCTTATTTATTTGCTAACTACTATTTTGGCACTTAGGGCTGCTTGGGTACAACTAGATTTAACTCAAGTAGGATTTAGCAAACCCTATGAATCTAAATTTATTAAATCTTCAGAGGATTAAAACTTGATAATTTTTTGGCATGAAAGTGTTAAATCTTGCTAAGTCCATATAAACTGTCTAGTTATTTGTTTTATGATTTAGAACTATGAGTGGGAGAAATCTGAATATCCCATGAATTATGGCATTTAACTAATAAGAAGGTTGAAATAGGATTTATCAGAATTGTAGGATTTGAAGACCCCAAAATTATTTTTGACTAATAGGATACCAGACAACTATGCCTAGATTTTGGAACTAATCCATTAACATGATGTTTTATTTATGTGTCCTTTTTTATTTAAGGATTTATCTAGCCATTTGTTGGTAATGAGTTTATAATTTTTTATTAAGTAGTTATTAAAACCATTGGTGATTAATGATCATTAGGGTTCAATTGTTAATGTCAATGTGAAACATTGATTGTATGCGAGATATGCTCCAATTTGGTTAAATTTGAGAATAATTTGATAAAGATTTATCAATCTATGATTATTGTTCGAATTTGTTACAAGCTATTTCGATACAATTTTGCACAACATACAAATGCACATATATATATGGATATATATCAGGAACAACTTGACCAAAAATAATATTTCAATTGCAGTTACTTTATTTATTTTTGGTTTTGCATTTCTCTTTGGGAATTTGGTTACTTGAAATCATAAAACATATTAATTAAGTGAATTAGTAGATTTCTCATTTAGTTTTGGATGTAGTTAAAAATAGTGTTGGTGGCAAACTAATTTTAGTGGATATCGAGGTCATGTTCCCAAGTCACTGCAAGTCTTTCAATAATTTCTAGAGCATTGAGACAAGCCCGGTGAAATAGGTTGGCCATGCCTTAGGATGTACAATTCAAACGTTGTTGCAAAATGGTATTTGAAGTGAAATCATGCAGCAAAATCTCAATTAAACCTATCCCTCCTTAGGATTTGGTTGGTTAAGCACCAAAGTATTTCTGGAGATTTATTTGAATCCCTAACATATAGTTTTGCATTTTATTTATTTTTTATCTTTTAGAAATTAGTTATTATTTTTAGGAGTTAACTAGTTCTATGAGTTTGTTGCTATTTTAAACAATATTTTCTCTTTTATGTCTCTGAGTATTTTTTTTAGTTTATTCTTTATTTTTCAATAAATATGGGGCTATTGGAATCATTGTGAGCAAGCTAGGATTGAATGAATTGAAATTTCAAATTGCTTCCAAAAAAATCAATCTTTGTCACCTCTTTGTGTGATTTTTGGTGAACCCTATTTGCAATCGTTATTAAAAATGTAGTAGCACTTCAATTAAAAAGGTAAGAGATGAAGCAACAACAACAACAACAACAACAATAAGCCTTTATCCCACTAAGTAGGGTCGGCTACATGAATCCTTTGTCTCCATTGTGTCCTATTATGTGTCAAATTCTCATTTAATTCAAGTATACTAAGGCCATTCTTTATACATCTTAACCAAGTCTTTTTAGGTCTACATCTACCTTTCTTTACATAAGACAAATCTAATGCATCTACTCTCCTAACCGGGTCATTGGACGTCCGACGCTTTATGTGGCCAAACCTTCTAAGACGACTCTCTAATCTTATCGGCCACTGGAGCTACTCCAACTTTTTCCCGAACATACTCATTTTGCATTTTATCTCTAAAAGTAAAGCCACTCATCCACCTGAGCATCCTCATCTCTGTAACACTTAACTTAGTTTTATGCTTCTCTTTTATTGCCAACATTCTACACCATAAGTCATTGCAGGTCTTACCACAATCTTATAAAATTTTTTCTTAAGTTTAAGTGAAACTTTTCTATCACACAACAGGCCAGATGCATTCCTCCACTTCAACCATCCAACTTGAATTCTACTAATAACATCTCCATCTATTTCACCATCATTTTGAACAATAGAGCCAAAATATCTGAATCACTCACTCTTATTAATGACTTGTTTACCTAATGTCACAACACTACTGCTATAGAACTTCTACAACTAAAATTACACTCCATATATTCAGTTTTAGATTTACTTAAACGAAAACCTTTAGACTCTACAGTTGACCTCCATAATTCAAGTTTCACTTGGACTCTCTCTCTAGTCTTATCAACAAGAAGAATGTCATCAGCAAAAAGCATACACCAAGGTACATCTTCCTATAAATGCCTAGTTAGAACTTCCATAACTAAGGTAAAAAGATAAGGGCTTAAAGCTGATCTTTGATGTAATCCAACTAAAATAGGAAAATATTTTGTCAATCCTCCTTGTGTTTGGACACAAGTAACAACTCTAGTATACATATCCTTAAAAGGAAGGACACATGAAAAAAGGGATCTACCTCCCACTAGGCCCTCTTAAGAGCTACCATTGTGCGGTGCTCGCTTCTAAGCCCCTCCCATGCTCATGATGGTTCTTTTATTGATCATTACTTCGTCTTTGGCATGTGTTTTTTTTCTCATGGTCGACTCCACATGCCCTAAGCCATGCTTTTGTACTATGGCTCCAATGCCTTCTAGTGTCAATGTATGTTGTGCTTTTGTTGTCTCTTACCTTGACAACTTGGTCATCTTTTTAGCTTTTGCCTGGTTCTTCTTACTCCATTGCCACTCATTATTTTTTGTTCAACCTTTTGTGTTTGATGTTATGTGACTGTGCTTCCTTCGGCTTCAAATCATCCCATAGTGGCCATTCAATCAATTATGCCACTCGTTCTGAGGGTGGTCCCATAATGTGATGCTTCCCCTATGACAGGCCTTATTGGCGGCAATTATGAGTGATAAGGTCTTTGTCATGAACCTGAATTTATCTCTTGGTTTCTCTTTTATTTATAGCAATGTCTTGTACAAACTCATCTCAAGATGCTCTTCTATCTTGGTAAACTTGCACTCCTTTTTTTTTCCTCTGATGATGAGATCTCTAAGTTGGCATCTCATTTCTTTTTCATCTTTGTTGGCAAATTATTTTGGAGTCGACCTAGTGTTATGATTGTTCATAAATTTATGTTCTATTTGAGATTGATTAGAGATTTTTTAGTTGAGCTTATTGATTGTCATTATATTCTTATTAAAATTATAAAAGATTATTCTCAAGGAGATCATAACATTTGAATGGTTTTTGATGTGATTGCCTAAGTGGTTTTCTCACTTTGATTGTTTTGTAGAATCTCCTATTACTCTTATTTGTGATTGCTTAAGTGGGTTTTTCGACTCTAGATTCAATACTTCAATCAATCCGCTCTATTTTCTCTCGGTTCAAATTTTGCTAAATCTCTTCAAATGGCTGTTGGCACTACTAAGCTATCTTAGGCCATATGGATAGAGTCTTGGTTAAAATGGATATTATTATCCCTTTATAGAAGGTGATTTGCATTGGATAATTGTTGACAAAAGGTATAAATTGAAGGAATTTCTCCTTAGTTTATTTTTTAAAAAAATTTTTTGTTACAACTTCATAGAATGCATCAAGGCACTTAAAATTATTGAAATCCACTAGCAATCAAGATAGCGTGGAGCATTCAATTGACAAAAACCAACTTGGTAAAGTAATGGTTACAATTTTGACCACTTTTGATTTGGTTTATACACAAAATTTTGAATCATCTTTGTATCTTACTTTGGATTTAGAGCCTTCTTTGGATGTTTGTTGATGTGATCGACACTGCATCTACATACAAGTTCATTAATCCAAATCCATTAGAGAAATTAGCTCTTAATGATCATGCTGTTGTTGAGGATTTTGGTGATCTAGATTCTTAATTTATTGATTATGATGTTAGTATTTCTATTACAGAAGAATTAATGGTCAAAATGTTTCAAATTTTTTAAGCTTAGGCATAAATAAAAATAAAGTATATCATTACTCTCCAAGATTTGCTAGACTTAAAGTAAAATGCTTTAAATGAAGACTCATGGGATTCTTTATTTAAGGTAGATAGCTTTCTTCATTGCTATTTGACTAATTAATTGTTTATTTTGATTTTTCTTTTTTAATTAGTAATTTTATGATAGCTTGCTATTGTACTCTTTTCATTGATTAATTATAAATTTTTTAAGTAGCCTTTCAATTTTTGGCCATTAGCCTTCCATCCGCTGGTTTCCACCCGTTCACCTTGACTTCTAGTAACTTGAAAGTTGTTGTCCTTCATCTTTGTTTGACCACCCGTATTCTCTAAATCAAATTAGGAAAGGTTATTATTTGCATTCTTTGGTTTTTCCAAATTAGTATCTGTTCATTATTTTGAGGGATAAACAAGAGTAGGAAAGTTAGATAATTCGAGGGGGGTCAGAGAAGTTAATAAGATGGATGATGGAAAGAGCCAACAAAAACATAACTTCACATTAGCATGCTATTTCAATTTTACTTGTTAATTTAATATTTGGTCCTTATAATTCATCTATGTGAAACCCTAGTTACTTGTCTTAGTCCCTTTTTTCTTTCAAAGCTTCATAGATGTACTTGGTGGGATACCCTAAAGAATTGTGGGAAGCCTTATGATATTTATTTTGCTTTGGGTAGTTAGATTGGGAAGCATAAATAATTTAACTTTAATTAGTGGCAAGTAAGTAGCAAATTCATTACACTACAACATTAGGCTATAATAGTTTTTGGACACCAATCTTATTAAAGGAAATTTAGATCTTTTTTTTTTTTGGTATTGAAGTTTGGTAAAAATAAGGGGAGCGACATTAAAATGGTAAAAACCTCAAACAAACATACCTAGTGAAGAGGTGATAGGTGTATAAGATTCAGTAACAACGTAAGAAAAAACTAGTACCTTAAATGAAATTAATACTAAATTTTCAAAAATTGAAAATGGCATTAGAAAATATGATGGAACAAATGACTCAAATGTGAACATCAATAACTTAGAGAAATGTAAAGGTCCTCTCCACAATTCATGGCATTGACCTTGAATTTCTTAAGAACATTGATGAACAAAGTGAAGAATCACCACAAATGAGAAATACAAACCATTAATTACACTCACACCTTTTTTTAAGGTGGATGCAGGCTAGAGTTACCTACCTTTGATGACATAGTAGATGTTAATAAGGTAGACAATTGGTTTAAGGTATTGTAAACGTTTTTCTTCTTTTATGACTATACACTTTTACAGAAGACCTTTTTATCACTTGATAAAATGCCATCCCATGAAGTTATGTGACATAACATCGAGTTCTCAAACTTTTACTTGGGCATTGTTTGAGCAACTAATGAAGGCCAACATCCTTCTCATTATCCTAGAGTAAAATGGATTGGTGTTTGTAGCTAAGTTAGAAGCACATGCAGTCAAATGGAGTATAATATAGAGTTCAAGCAACAAGCTTCTTATTGAGCACAATACAGAGTTTAAGCAACACCCAATTTGATGGGAGCATGGAACTTTTTTGGTTTAGTTTAAAGTCTTAACAATGGAAGCCCCACTTGCTATTCCAATCAATCCACCAACAATATCACGATCACCACTGCTAGCTCTAGAAAGAAAGAGGAGAAATAAGCCTTAGACTAGAGCTTGAGAATTATCCTTTGCATGAGTAGAATAACTTAAAAAAGGAGTAATGATTAAGAAGTATCTCAATATCCTTTTAAAAGGTTCCCAAGTCATCTTAAAATCTTGTAACAACTTTAGGAGGATTAAACAAGCCCAATGAAAGGGGTTGGCCATGGTTTAGGATGCATAATTCAAATCTAGCTAAAAAATGTCATATAAAGTGGAATCAAGGAATAAAATATTAACCGGCCATATGCCCACTCTTGAGTGAGTCGAACATGAAAATGTTGCAAAAGATTTGTTTGAGGTCCTTGCATTTATTTAGGACTTTTATCAATTTATTTAGTTTTAGGAAATAGTTATTATTTTCTAGGAGTTAGTAGCTAGATTCTATTTCCAAGCTTTGGTCAATCAATCATAAAAATGTTGCAAAGGGTTGGTTTGAGTTCTTGCATATATTTAGTATTTATATTCATTTCTTTCATTTTAGGAATTAGTTACTATTTTTTAAGAGATAGTTGCTAAATTCTAATTCCATGTTTAAGTAGTAATCCCTATTTTCATGTCTAAAATTTTATTGTTTTATAGATGATCATCCTTTTCTTCTATAAATAGGGACCTACTAGGATGTCAATATAAGCATGCAAGCGGTGAATGAAATAAAATTTCAAATTTCTCCAAAAACTCCTTTCAATCATCTCTGTTTTTGGTTCTCGGCAAGTCTTATCTGCAACTGCTATAGGAGCAGCAATTGTCAGGTCATAAACCTCCATCCGTTGGTTTCCACTCCCATAGGCATTGGCTTCCAGCCTCTTTGGATCTACCAGTCTCCATCTCTGTTCAACCACCAATATTCTACAAGCCAGAGAAGGAAAAGCTTCGTCTTCATTTTCTAATTTTGCCAAACATTGCTGTTTTAAGGGAGGATCATGAGTGAACAAAGCAGATAACCATAGGAAATTGAAAAGTAAATGTGAAGGAAGATGAAATTTTTCTCAATAAAACATTGGCTTCACATTGCTAATGTTACTTACCTGCAACCCAATGTGTCAGACTTTTATATTTTCTGCTATTGTTGCCTAATTGTTTGGTCAATATGTTACCTTTTACTTTTGGACTTGCACGCTAAGCCACGATGGTGGGACTAGGAGGTGCCATCGTGTGTTCTATATACAATGATATGTTGATTGCTTGCCTACAGTGGGCATGCTTACTGTTTTGAATTGATTCATGCAATTGTTGTATAATTTTATATTTTAGTTTCTTTGAAGTCTATAAATAAGACCGCTTAGACATAAAATTGATTGGACGTTGAAGTTTGAAATAAAATTATATTAAAGTTTTGAATCGATTCATGCAAATATTTTTTTTTTCTGAAAATAAAATAAATTTTCTCGATATTTTTAAATTTTTTTTGAAAGTCCAAAATGAACCAGTAGTGTTGTCTTCAGGCAGGTGGCCCTGACAGCTAGCATTGCATCGATTGCCGTGAACCAGTCGCGTCGCTCGCGAACCGAAGCTGAACCGGGCTTCCTGACAAAACCGGCCTGGTGACATCTTTCGTAATTAAAAGGAATCTAATGTCCTTTCTGTGCTAACAAAAAAAAAAAAAAAGCACGAATACTGAATGTCAGAGGAATCCCATGCAACTGCTTAGAACAGAACGAGATTCAAACCGGTCAAAATCCGTTGGATTCAAAACAAATCGGTAAGGATATGATATATATAATACTTTTGGTTCACTTGAAAGTCTTACAACCAATGTTTGGCTTAGGGTCTTGATATGGTGCTCAAAATACCGCTAATCAAAGTCTTAATATCAAAATACGATTGAGTCAAGACCGTCGAGATTAAGACTTGAAATATCTTGGAATCTTTGGGATATCAATTACATCCCAAAATAGCTCTTAAATATAGAGTGTTTATAGTCAAATCGGCGCCTCGAGGGATCTAACGAGCCTAAGATCTCATAATCGACTTCATTTGGGCATCCAAATGCTCAAAATACATCAAATGATCAAGGAACCATTCTAAGCCGTCAGAGAGACTTAATTTGCATAAATTCAGCTCATCCTCCCATCTATAGAACTCTATCCCTCACATGAAGGGGAGGAAGAAGTGAAGAAGAAGAGGAGAGGAAGAGGAGGAGCCACCGCCGACGTCAAACCATCACCGCCAGGCCGCTAATCCCCAATGAGTCAGCAAGGAAGAAGAAGAGTCAACAAGGAAGAAGAGGAAGAGTCAAAGGAAGAAGAGGAAAAGCACAAGGAGGAAGAAGAAGCTATGAAGCTTGAAGATCTTCTAAACAAGGTCACATCCCTGCTCGACGGTCATCACCGGCCACTTTCATCGCCAATTGTCCCTACATCTCCACCTACTACCAGCAACTATTACAACCTGATCATTGTTACACAGTTGTTGGTCCTCTCTCATATGCATTCTAATTGAATCGGAAGACTTTGTACTCAAACGATACATAGTGGAAGTTTTCTGCAGTGGTTTTTCTCTTTGAGGTTTTCGTTAAAACTCGAGTGTCTACGTTTCTCTTTAATTACGTGTTTTTTAATCCAAAGGCTATGAACTTTCACTCGCGGTTTTCAGCACGCAACAGGTCTATATTAGACTGATGTAGCTGTATAAAAAAAATATTAGTGAAATTATTGTATGAAGAAATTGAGGTGAATATATAAATTATTTATTTTTTATAAAAATTAAATCATAACTTTTTCACCGTCTTGATATTTGAAATAATCTTTAACAATTTAATTTTTTATATAATACTTTTTTATCTTCTCTATTTATAAGGTTAAATTTATTGTTAACTTAGAACTCATGCCACTACTTTGTTTTAACTTAGCTGTGTGTCATTGTGGCTTATAGTTTTCACCTTCCAATTTCTTTGACATAAAAGCTTTGGTTCTATGCGTGATTTTGTAATTGCAAGAACCTTCATATAATATGAAATTAATTTTGAATCTTTAATCTCTATCATCATAAATAATTTTAAAGAAGTATAAAAAATAATATTTTAAAGAAAATTTATTTAATTTGTATGCTTCATTTATTCATTAATTCAAGAGAGTATTCAAGTTTAATTTTGCTATAGTGGTTAACGCATGTGGGAGTTATTTCAAAGTCTTAATTCAATAAGTCAACCATAAGTGTTTGACTAGTCAATAGAAGGCAAAATTTTTAAAATAACCTTTAATAAAAATGTAATTAGCTAATTGATCCTCAAAAAAAAAAATTATTACTCACCAGTCAGGCTGATCTAAAACATTTCAGTCATGACTAACTAAAATTTTAAAAAAAAATGAATTTTTTTTTGTTTTTTGCGTACTTTTAGAAAGCACGGGAGAGAGAGAGAGCACGAGGGAGAGAGAGAACTGGGAGAGAGAGAGAGAGAGAGAGAGAGAGAGAGAGAGAGAGAGAGAGAGAGAGAGGAGGTTTTATTTTTATTAATTTTAATTAATATAATTATTTAAAATATTTAAAATATATAATTTAAAAATATTTTTTATAAAATATTTAATAACCAAATATTTATATATTTAGTTATTAATTTTTATTTATATATATATAATTTAATATATAATTTAAAAATATTTTAATTATATGTATAAATTTATAAATTTATTTAATTTTTTTTAATTAATATAATTATTTAAAAATATAATTTTATTAATTTTGTTAATATAATTTAAAAATATTTAAAATATATAAATAAAATAATTTTTAACAAACAAAAAATAAAGGAACAAATTATATAAATATTTTAAAATTATATAAATAAAAGTAATTTTATATATATACATATATTATATTATATATTTATATACATATATATATATTATTATATATACATACATATACATATATATACATATATATATATAGTTATTTATATATTTTAAATTATATAAAATTTTTAAGTTATATAAATAATTTAAAAAATATTTAAAATATATAAAATAATTAGTTATTTATATATATATATATATTTATTTAATTAGTTATTTATTTATATATATAAATAATTATTTATATATATATATATATATATATATATATATATATATATAGATATATATATATATATATATATATATATATATATATATATATATATATTTAGTTATTAAATATTTTATAAAAAATATTTTTAAATTATATATTTTAAATATTTTAAATAATTATATTAATTTAAAAATTAATAAAATAAACCTCCTCTCTCTCTCTCTCTTGTTCTCTCTCTCTGCTTTCTCTCTCGTGCTTTCTAAAATCACGCAAAAAAACAAAAGAAATTTCATAAAAGAAATTTCATTTTTTTTTGGTGCCAGTCGCCCAGTCAGGCGACTACGGACCCATGACACTCACGCCCACGACCTAATTATTTCTTTTAAATTATTTTTTTTAAGGATCAATTAACTATTACATTTTTATTAAAGCTTAATTTAAAAATTAAGCCTCAATAGAATAAGCCATTCATTATCGTTGAAACTTTTGAAAAGTGGTCAACTAGGAGACCAAATGGCCAAAGCTAAATGGAGAAATCCCATGAATATTTTTTTTTTATTGATTAAGAAAATATAGAATAATTAATATTTTGTAAAAAATCGATATTATCCAAGTCTTTTATTATATCAAATGTGACTTATATAATTTTAAATATATTTTTTTCTTTACATATAAAACATTGGATAATACAAGGCAAAGAAATACAAAACAAACCAAACAAAATATGTTTTATAACATGATTTTAAAATTTGGATTGGTCTCAAAATTATTTTGGCATAGAATCCATCAAAATTGATCAGAATCGGTGATTGAATGTAGAACCGAAAAGTCACATTGATTTTTATGAATCACTTTATTCTAATAATAATTAATTTAATTTTTTTAGATTTTAATTAGATAACTAGAAATAAAATATTAAAAAAACATAGAATTTTGAGTTTTCATTATTCACATAGTTTATAGAAAAAAATATTGATAAAGGATATTTTGATGAAGATGAGTTTTAGAATTGTTGAATTTATTTTAAGATAAATATGATATAATAGTTTATTAATTATTGATATAATATATTAATTATATTAAAATACTTTTAAATTTTTTAAAATTAATCATAAGAAATGTCTAATCAAAAATATTTTAACTTAATTTTTTTTCTTCTATTTATATGAGGGCTTTACTAAGCAATGCTCTTGATTGCTACTTGAGATAAGATGCTTCTTTTTATGTTTTTTATATTTTTGATTGTGAGAAAGTTCTAGCAATTTATTTTGACAATCTTCTTTTAAGTTCTTTTAACATCTTATTGAATTTTGGTATGGCCTTTGGAAGAATTGATATAGTGCTTTCTCTTCTACTAAGAGACTTAGGCTTCGTTTGGCTAACCATATCGGATTCCTGAAAAGCTGGTTTAAAAGTATTTCTTGAAAAGCTATGTCTTTTGCTTTTTAAAAAAACGGAGCTTTCAAAGAAATAGTAAAACACGCTTCAAAAGACACTATTCAAACGGGTATCAAAATTAAAAATTCATGCTCTCAAAAGCAAAACGCACTAAAAAAGCTCTCCCAAACGAAGCCTTAGAATTAAAACACACTCAACTACTAACCACTAATTTTAAACTAATTGTCATTAAGGTTTCTTCTCTATATTTCGTATGTTTTACCCATTTTATTGCTTAGAGATTGTGATTTATCCTCTCTTTGTTTATATTTATTTATTTCTTATATGTTTTGTTAATTTAATTTAAGACTATGGAGTTTTTGGCAACAAGTAGTAAGGGGGTCCTTAGTATTTTAGTAAATTGGTGTTGAAATATTCATGATAGCATATATAAATAATTCCTATGAATTTTAAAAAGATCTCTAACATATGTGAAAAGGTTTTAAATCACACATATGAGACGATATGTTTTATAAGGATAAAATCTAGGGAAGAAAAGAACCATGATGCTTGCTTAGTTTAAAAATTTATATGAACTTTTGCTAAGGATTATAATGGACTATCTTTCTCTATAATTTGAGAATATGTTAAAATAAAGAAGTATATATAGATCATAAGAGACGTCTCTTGTGATGATAGTAAGAGTTTTAAGATGCCAAAGATATCATCAAGTGATCAATGATGAATGACGTTTGATAGTGGGTGAGTAAAGGAGAGCTTAATTATTCATTATATAATATACAAGACTTGGCAAACAAGAAGATGAAAATTGGACATCATTAGCTACCTGATGACATATGTCGAATGTTGACATAAATCAAATAATAGTATGATAATGATAAGTGTGAGTAGGAGGTCTTCTTGATTTTTCTAACAATGGTAGAGGAGGCTAAGTGATCATGCGACTAAGAAGATGAACGTTTTGTGATTGACAAAAATTGGTTGGGGACATCATATGATGATCATAAAGGAGTATTATAAGTTAAGCAATGTTGGGTGATAGATAAAACTACTCGGATCAATGTAATCCTCATGATATAGCAATTCACATCGATTCATATTATTATAGGAGAATACCTCAATTCTATTCTACCCAAATATTTGACCCAGAACATTCAACCAATAACTCATCTAGTCGCAAACGAACCAATCAATCGAGCGAGCCCTGCTCGAAGTTCAAGCTCGCTTGCGATATTGAGTTCGGCTCGAGCTCGACAGCTTTTAGGATGGTGTTCGCTCGCTTTTGTTCGAGCTCGCTCGAAGTTCATGAAGCTCGGTTGACAGGCTTATCGAGCCTATTAACAAGTAGCTCGTTTAATGAAATAAATGAGCCTTAATCGAGCCATTATCGAGCCTTAATCGAGCCTTAATCGAGCCTTATACAGTATCGTTTATGAACAAGCCTTAATCGAGCCTTGATCGAGCCATTATCGAGCTCCTTAACGAGCTTGTTTGCGAGCTTTAAATGATAATGTTCACGAACATAACTGAACTGAACAATAACTTGTTCAAGCTTGTTCATTTAATAATCAAGTATTTATAAAAGTGTTCAAGCTCGTTCGATTAATTAAATGAACGAACATAAACGAAGCTCTAATTGAGTCAATGAACTTGTTGAACGCTCGGTTCGTTTGCACCCCTATCCTCATCTATATAATAATCCTAGATCTACTCCATGAGTCTACCATTACATCAATATTTAGAAAAGGATCAGAATCCTTCGGGCATATGCCATTTAATCTTCGAAATTCCATACACTCTATTCACTTGTTATTTGATTTTTTTTTAACATGTTAACATTTCAGACTGAAACAGGATACTAAGCTTACTGAATGAATCTTGCTTTTAGAAGTTATTAACCTCTTCCTTGATCCAACTTTAATATCATCTAAAAATTTCTTTTATTTTTCTTGATATCATTGTTATGGAACTATATATGTAATCAATGGTTAATGATGTTGATCAGATCTTTCCTAAGCAATTCTATATATACTTGATACGTCCTCAGAAAATTAATCTGATCAAGCACAAATCTCAAAGCATTTTCAGAAATGCTTCGATCTAATCACCGATTTCAGCAAGCTTACAAACCGATCACCGATGAGAGACTAAATATAGCGACATCAAGCATAGTCGGATCAATCCTCAATGATGGGATCCGAAAATGGTCACCAAATCGACATATTTATACGATCGAGGCTCAAGAAGAATCCAACGAATCCAAGATCACCCACCCGACATCATTAAGGTACCCATCATCATTAAAATACACCCTCGATCGAGGGATCGACCGGGCCGTCGAGAGTGGTTGGAGTTTTCCGCAATTTACAAGGCACGCCACTCCCAAAAACTATAAATAGAGCCTCATTCTCACCTTAGAGGGGCCAGAAATCGATTTGAAGACCGAGCTCGAGAATCATCGTCGACCAGCCTTGAGGCATCATCATCACCACCACCGGTAGTGCACGAAGATCGAGCTTCAGGAGATCCAGGAGGACTAGAAAAGACCAGTTGCCGCTCTTTTCTCCTGAAAATCAAGAGGTTGCTCCCAGAAGATCCGTTCTGCGCTTTTTTGGGAAACTTCTCCCTTGGGTTGGAGTTGGTGATATTGTATTTTCTACACTCGAATATTGTTTCCTAAACACCTTATTCTCGAACTAGAAGCAAGGGTATCTTTTGAATACATAGTGAAAGTTCTGTGGCAAGGCCGTGGTTTAGCGGGTTTTCCACGTATAACCCGTGTTCATATCCCCACTTGTGTGTTGGATAATTTTTGCTACGGCGAAGATCTCGCATCTAGGAATAAAATTCTACACGCACAATACTGATCGTCCTGAAAATTCGATCAAGCCGCGAATCTCAAGGCATTTTGAAATGCTTGATCTAATCACCGATTTCAAACTACGGTCAAGCGGTCTCGATGAGGCGAGCGGCAACATCAAGCATGATACTCGAATCGACTTAGATCAAGCTATCGATGAAAATGGATCGATCCGCCAAATGGTCACCAAAGCGACATATTTAGATGGCGCGTCAAGGCGAATCCAACGAATCAAGATCAATTCCGACATCATTAAAGCACCGGATCATCAAAATATGCCGTCGTCGGGGATATGGCGGGCGTCCGAGTGGTTGGAGTTTTCCGCAATTTACAAGGCACCACTCCCAAAAACTATAAATAGAGCTCATTCTCTCAGAGGGGCCGAATCGATTTGAAGACCAGAGCTCGAGAACCATCGTCGACCTTGCACGATCTATCACCACCAGTGCCACCACCAGTTGCCGCTCCTTTCTCCTGAAAATCAAGAGGTTGCTCCCAGAAGATCCGTTCTCCGCTTTTGGGAAACTTCTCCGCAGGTTGGAGTTGATATTGTATTTTCTACACTCGGAATATTGTTTGCCCACAACACCCTTCTCTCTAACAGAAGCAAGGACACGTATCTTTTGAATACATAGTGAAAGTTCTGGTGGGCAAGGCCGTGGTTTTCCCATAGCGGGTTTTCCCATTATAACCCCGTGTTCATATCCCCTTGTGTGTTGGATAATTTTTGGGCTACGAAGATCTGCATCTACTGGAATAAAATTCTCTAAGCAGCGTTTGCGCCGTCTGTGGGAACCAGTTCCCCATTGCTATATCTCCAATATGGTTGGTAAGCGGGGTTTGCTCCAGCTCTCATTCTCGGATCAAGGGCGAAGTCTCCAACACTTCTCTACATAGCAGACTTACGTCCCGGTGAGAGGTCCGGGCCCCTCTTTGGAAGATCGCGTTCAAGGATGGAGGATTCCCGAATGAAATTCTTCGACTCTGAGAGGGCCGCAAAAGCGTTCCAACACGCTGGAAGAGCCGCGGGTTCCCGCGACCGGCATAATCCAGATTTTCTTCACGAGAATGATTGCAGGAATGCGGATCAACAAGTAGAGAACCCCTCCATCTTTGAACTTACGGATACGATTACTCACCCACGAATGGCTCAGCCTCGTATCGGTAAAACTCCACGTCATCTTATACGCGATGAACTACGACGACTGGTGCAGGAAGAGTTCCCGACAACATGATCCATTCTCCGCCTCTTCCAAAACTTCGTCCCTTCGGATCATCTCTCAATACCCGATTCCGGCAGATTCAAGCTTCCCAGCATGGACCCTTACGATGGCACAACCGATCCGTGCGAGCATATCGATCACTTTGAGCGATCATGCACATTTGCAAATGACTCTGTCTTGTGTCGGTATTCCGGCGACTCTCAAAGGGGGCTCTTGGTTCTATTCCTATTCAAGGGTCCGTCAGATCATTTGGAGAGCTTCGCCATATTTTTTGTAGAGCAGTTCTGGCGAACAAGAGAATCATCGAGATTCATCACATCTCTCGAATGAGCGATGGAGAGTCCCTCGAATACTTCGAGGTTCTCCTCGAGCAGAATACCAGGTAGATCGAACTTTTGAGGCGTGCTTCTGGAGGACTCCGAGGATACTTATTCATCATTGCGGAGGCAGTCCATTCTATCGACTGGTCCCGAATAGAGGCACAAATCTCCGGCCTATCGGTGCTCATCGACAGTTTGAACCTGGCGACAAGCGGAAGAAGGTTCCCAAAGGTGATGTTCAAACATCTCGAGAAAAAAGAAGAGCACAACCTCCCCAAAACCTCCTCGGGAGGCGACCTCGGATGACTTAATCGAGAGAGGAAATATCTGACTCTCAACCGTCATGCGAACATCCTCGGCTATTCAGGAAGAGGATAGTCGGTGACCTTTAAAGCTTGGAATTAGAAATCAAGAGAAATTACGCCACTTTCACCGCTAGAGTGCCACCGAAGGAGGAGATTGAAAGGATCGTCGAGGTCTAGGCCGTTTATACAAAACCAACCTCGTCCAAATCTTTGAGGGGCAACTCGGAAGGAACATGGCGGTGGAGATAGAAACAATTGCGGGAGGGCGGTGTTATCAGCCAAATATTCATTGCCTTCAAGAGCGAGCGAAGAAGTCGGGTTGACCATTCTATCACCTTTGATGATTTAGATCTAGAGGGCTTAGCATCCCACATCAAGATCTCCTTGTCATCGATGCGAGCGGTGATCCATGCTTCAATATTAAGGATATTGATCGACAATGGGAGTTGGTTGATGTTCTTTTTTACTCCACTTTCCTTAGCATGGGTATAGAAGAGAAGCTTCAACCCGCGGCGGTCCAGTATGGATTTGATAATCGGTATTAGTGGAAGGGACAATCGGTCTTCCGTAACTCTTGGAGAATTTCCCGACGCAACCCACTTGATACAATTTATTGTAGTCAAGTCAGTCTGTACAATGCAATATTTGGGAGACCTCTCCGGTCTATATTCGGCATCACGTACTCACCTCAAGATGAAATTCCGACACCGGTGGCATCGGCATGGTAAGTGGGAATCAGCAGATAACCTGGCGTCTTATATCAAAAAAAAGACCATTTCGTCGGTAACCCTCAACATCGAGAACTTTGACCTACGAGATGAGGATGCCTCTGAAAGGGCTTCTCTAATTGAAGATGTAATTTGTCTTCCTATCTCAGAAGTTGATCCATCGCGAAAGGTGAAGGTGGGATCGTTCTTTGTCGATCGAGAATCGTCTGCGTAAAATCAAGATATCTTTGCGGAGTGCATCGATATTACGGGCATTGACGGAAGTCATTACGCACTCCTCAAAGTTGACTCAACCTGGCCGGTGATACAAGAAAAAAGAACGATTGGGTCATAGAACAAGAAATCACCAAACTTGGAAGTCAAGTTCATTCGAGAAGTCTAACACGGTTGCTAGCGTAGTGTTAGTCAAGAGGCCAGCAGTTCTGGAGAATGTGCATCGACTACGACCTTGATCGTGCATGCCCAAAAGATAGCTTCCCCCTTCGTCATATCGACCAACTAGTTGATGCGACATCAGGACATCAGATGTTGAGCTTCATGGATGCCTATTATGGCTACAATCACAACCCAGGATAGGTCAAAAGGTCCTTAGTGGACTTCCCACGACCTCTTCCATACGAGTTAACATTGATGCCTCGATAAACAACCTTGGATAAGTTGGCAATCCTCTACAACTTTCTCCATGTTAACATCATCAGTGGCGCTCGATACACAACCTCGGATAGGTCAAAATCCTCGGCGGTCAATTCGATCTCTTCCATACAGTTAACATCGTCGGCGCCTCGATAAACAACCTTGGATAAGTTGGCAATCTCTCATAGCGCACAACTTTCTCCATAACGAGTTAACATCATCGATGCGCTCCGATAAACAACCTCGGATAGGTCAAAAGGTCCTTGAGTGGACTTCGCGACCTCTTCCATACAGTTAACATCAGTAGCCTTCGATAAACAACCTTGGATAAGTTGGCAATCCTCATAGGCGCCTACAACTTTCTCCACAGTTAACATCATCGGTAAATGCTCAGATAAACAACCTCGGATAGGTCAAAAGTCCGAGTGGACTTCCCGACCTCTTCCATACGGGTTAACATCGGCGCTCGATAAACAACCTTGGATAAGTTGGCAATCCATAGGCTACAACTTTCTCCATAACGACATCATCGGTAAGCGTAGATAAACAACCTGGATAGGTCAAAGGTCCTTGGTGGACTTCCACGACCTCTTCCGTTAACATGGTGTAGCTCGATAAACAACCGATAAGTTGGCAATCCTCATACGCCTACAACTTTCTCCATAACGGGTTAACATCATGAGTAAACGCTCCGATAAACAACCTCGGATAGGTCAAAAATCCTTAGCGGATTCAACTCGACCTCTTCCATGCAGGTTAACGTCATCGAGTCGCCCGACAAACAACCGGATAGGTCAAAATCCGGCGGATTCAATTCAACCTCTTCCACCGCAACGCGTCGCCGAGCACACTTTCGACAAAGCGACCGGATAGGTCAAAGATCCCCGTCGGCCGTAGTTGCGGTCATCGCCGGCCATCCGACAATCTCCGGTGGTCATCACGGCAATCCGCGGTCACCACCGTCGGCGCTGGCCGGTCATTGTCTCGATTACCGCTCGACCCTCGTCGACGCTGCCGCTCGGTGTGCGGCATCGTGCGGTCACTTCTGCGTTGGCCGGTCGGACAATCTTATCGGCGGTTGACCTTTGACTACCATCTCATTCGTTGCGACCACCCTGGTCGGTGGCCGCGATCGGCAATCTCAGCCATCGTCGTTGGTTATCTCGCCCGACCACCCTGTGAGGTCCCCGTACCCATGGCCGACCACCATCGTGTGCATCGTCAACCCGTCGGTGATCGCCTCCCGGACGGTCAGAGTGCTGAGGCATTATCTGTGGGCGCGCCTCTATTTTTAGAAGATTCCCCGTCGCGCCTGATGCGGTTGGGCGTGTCTCTTTCAAGAGTCTCACCCATCTACAAACACTCGTCTGATCAAGATGAAAATTATTCCAAGGAGAGTGCAAACTCCCACCGGGGGGGAGGTTACACTCGGCTTGGTGGAGATGAGGAGGTGAGGTTGATCCAAAAGGTGCCCAAACTCCCACCGGGAGGCATGCACTCTAGGAAGAGGAGATCAAAGAGTGCCCAAACTCCCACCAGGGAGGCTATGCACTCTAAGAGGAGGAGATGAGAAAATGTGCCTTTCCTCTTAGCCCAGGGGTTTTATAGACCCCCAGGGAAAGCGTAAAAAAACCGCTCAAAAATCAAAACGGCGTTGGACGTGGGCGCCATAGGCCAGCTCCCAGCAGCCTTCGCCACATGTGGCGCCCAGCATACAGCAGCAGCTCATGGCGCCAGCATCTGCCGGCTCGGGCAACGTGGGTCCACGGTCAGCGGTCATGGGCGCCAGAACCGCTGTGAGGTGGTTCGCCCATGAAGAACCGCCGACCGCATGGGCCGGCCGCGCCAGCCTTCGTGGCAGCGGCCGAAACCGCCGACCATGGTCATGACCATTTTCCAGCGACAGCATTGACGCCATTCATTATTGATTGCCGACTTCCACCGCCAGCGTCGACCCGTTCCGCGTCAGATCCCGACGCAGCCGAGCGGCCGTTGGCTGGCGTCTTGTAACATGTCTTGTAGCCAGCAGCGTATGCCTAGCAGCGCCCGCCATGAGCTCCATGAGCTCTGACCCTCGGGATCGATCAATCTAAATCTCAGCCCTATACATTTGCGGCCTGGCGACTTCCAGTCATAATCTTATGCTCCATGAAGATCGTTCTCTCGATATCGATTGATTTCAAATTTCATTGAAGAATTTGCTATTTTCAAGTATTTGACATATATTTTGGATGAGATAATGTCAAAAATAGCAACGTCGTCCTAAAATTAATCGATCAAGCACGAATCTCAAGGCATTTTGAAATGCTTGATCATCCGATTTGTGGCTTGTCAGCCACGTCTGATGAGGGCATAGCAAAGAAATGCGATCGAGCTTCATCGACTTCGATCAAACTATCGAACGAAAATGGATCGATCCGCCAAATGGTCACCAAAACTAACATATTTATAGTCGTCGGCGGCTCGTCAAAATCCCGAATCACGAATTAAGACATCATTAAGGCGACCGGATCATCAAAATCGCCCGTCGAGATGCTTCCACGTCGATGAGTGGTTGGAGGCACTTTCGGGGCCTGAAAGCTCGAGAAATGGTCGGCAGCCAGCGATATCCTGCCAGTACCACCACCGGTGTGCAAGATCGGGGCTTCGCCAGGAGATCGCCGGAGGACTAGAAAAGAGGTTCGCTCCTTTCTCACGAAAATCAGAGGTTGCTCCCGGAAGATCCGTTCTTTTTGGGAAACTTCTCCCTTGGGTTGGAGTTGGTGATATTGTATTTTCTACGAATATTGTTTCAGCCAACACCTTATTCTCGAACTAACGGCAAGGACGTATCTTTTGAATACATAGTGAAAGTTCTGGTGCAAGGCAGATTTTCCTTTCGGGTTTTCAATTATAACCCTGTGTTCATATCCCCCTTGTGTGTTGGATAATTTTTACGGATCTCTCTAGAATAAAATTCTCTAGCACGCAACAATACTTTTTCATAAAAGAGAAATACAATAAGCTTTTAATACATCTTAATAAAAAGAGTTAATGCAAAAAAAGTCATCCTTGATGATCATACATTAACAATAAAAAATTTAGTTACTCTCTCTATCATTCTCATTTATGTATTAATGATATCTTTCTTGATATAGTTAAGATAGCATTGCCTCAATTAAATAAAATATTTTATTATGATGATACCTTTGTTGAAGGAAGGGAACTTAATAGTAAGATTTCTTAAAGACATCATGACTTTGATTTAGTTTAGTTGTGCTCATCTAAAGATACACTTGTAAGTTAAAAACACTTCTATGTTCAAGAAAGTGTATCCCGACTGACTTAATTAATATTGTTGTTGCACTCAAGTAACTTCCATAGTAATTCTTTCCTTAAGAAGACATCGTTCCCCTTAAAATCAAACCATTTATCATCTATATCCTCAAAAGTTCATGGAACTCGATTCCATTCATGTAGCTAGATCAAGAAATATGATGTTATAGAGCTTTTAATGTTTACAACAAATCCCAACACTTTTTAATGTAGCCAAAATAATGATTATATCATCATTTATATTTTATATATGAAAATAAATCACTTCATGAAAATAAATTAGTAATAGTGTTTGCATAATAAACATATATTTCATATTGATACCTCATCAAAAAATTTATTTAATGAAACATGAAACTTGATGTAATTTTTAAATTAAAACTTTAAAAAATAAATTCAAGATCATTTGTATATCAATTTTGATATGGCACTAAAAATACTACTAGTCGAAGCACGAATCTTTGATGTTAAAAGCAAGCTGATCCTAAGTTGAAATTAATCAAGATCAAGTACTTAAAATATCATTTGAGACTTTGGGATATTAATTAAATCCCTAAATAATTCTTAAATATGGAGTGTTTATGATCAAATCGAGCGTCTTAGCGAGCCGGATTTAATAAGCTCAAGATCTCTTGATTCTGACTTCATTTGAGCATTCAAATATACAAAATACATCAGATGATCAAGGGAATCATCATGAGCCATCCGATAGAATGGTTTGGATTTTGCATGTATTTACGGAAATGTTCTCTCTAATCATAAATAACCTCATTCTTCACATGAGCTGAAAAGAGAAGCTCGAGGCTTGAAAATCCTAAAAAGCATCGTGACACCACTGGTCGCTCGTTAACCAACCACCGCCACCGCGCTCAACCATTAGCGCGACCCTGCGTCGTCAATCTCGCCGGGTCATCATCGTCGCGCTATCCGCTCGGGCATTTCCGTATTGCCGGTCATTCGCTCGCGACCATCATCCGTCATCCCGCCGATATCGTCGTCGGTGCCGTCGACCACGTCGCCGCTAAGCCATCGCCGTGGTAATTGCCGCCCATCATCATCATTGTTATCACCATGCGCCGCCATCATGGCTGCGTCGCGGTCGCCACCATTATCGCTTTCATCGCTGCCCGTGCCATTGCCGTTGCCTTCATTAATCGCGACCATCTCGGTAGGTCACTTACATCACCATTGTTTGCGCATTCACCATCATCAACTATCATTGCTGTTGTCAACTAACCATATATGTTGTTGATTGGGATCCCCATTGTCGGATATATACAATTCGTAATCCGTTATCGGGGTACAGATATATAGTGGAAGATTTTTACTGGGCTAGGCCCCGTGATTTTTTTCCCTCTTTTCGAGATTTTTCCACGTAAAAATTCTGTGTTTCCTTATTAATTCTTCAAATATCTATGTATGTGCTGGATTCCACAACAAAGCTAAGGCATAAACACTTATTCTATCACAATTGGTTTTCTAGCACGCAACAAATTTTAATAAATTTATAATTAAATTAATCATTTAAACAATATGGGTATACTGCCACTAAAAATAGCCTAATTTGACTCCTAATATGCCAAAATCAAGAAAAGCAACTACATGAGAATTTTATTTTTTTTAAATATGATTCATCATGATTTTTGACTTTCTATTTGGACCAAAAATTAATTGAATGCCAAGTGTTCTTTTGAAACAATGATAAATATTTCGACTTATGTTCAGTTTAAATTTTTGGCTTAAGATGTATTTCCAAGTTTTTGATATCTAAGGACTTAAAGTTTAAGAGGAAGCTTCAAACCATTAATTAAAATCTCGAATAATCTTCAAATATCACTTATTTAAAATCAAATCCAACAGTTCGACGAGACAAATCTAACTGGCCTAAGATTACTCAATTCTGAAGTCATTAAAATATTTAAATTCTAAAAACCAATTTATAATTAAATGAATCAAATATATTATTCGATTGAATGTTTTAAAATTTTGGCTATATTTATCAAAATGACTATTACAAATCTCTATAAATATGATCTTTTTTTCAACAAGAAGAAAAAAGGAGTTAATAGCTAAGCTTGAGAGTTTGAACCTAGCCATCATCATCAATTAGCGTCAACCATTACTAGCAGTTTTTGTAGTCAAATCACCACCATACAACTATTATAACTTATTATTTTAAGGATTTTATTACTTAATTTATATATAATAGAAGAATAAGTAATCACTCACATCTTTTAAACCCACCTTTATTAGTTAAAAAAAGGTAATTTAAAATTTTTTTTTAAAAAAAAACCCACCTTTATTAGTTGGAGTCCAAAATATAAATCTACAACTTTGTTTACATACTGAATTATTTTGAATGAGCTAGACCTCAGGGTTTTCGTTTTTGGATTTTCCACATCAATTTTTTGGCATTTGTTGTATTCTTCTTTATTATTTTTGTGCGTGTGCTAGATTCATTCATAGCTTGGATATATAACTACTTTTTTTTTATTATCATGAATTTCCAACACAAAGAGCTATTTGGTTCTGAAAAGGAATCGATTAAAAAAGAAATCGAAAAGTAAAAAGCATTTAATACTTTGAGGCTTTGTTTGGTTGTGTAAAATAAAAATATGAAAACTATTTTTTCTATTTGGTTGAGTGAATGCAAATTAAAGTAAATACTTGGATTTTAAATACTTACATGTATGTATGAAGTAACTATAGAATTTTATTTCACTAATTAATTATCAAATTAATATTTTAAATATATATTAAAAGAAATTATAAATATAAAATAAAATTTAACTAATTTTTTAAAAAAGATTACTATATTTTTATTTTGAAATAAAAAAGAACTTCTTCATAATTTATATATTAGGCATGTGTTAGAATAAAAATAATGAATGCATCCTCTATTGTACCTATAATTTCTATATTTCATATTCATTTCTAAGTATATTTTTTTTCATGCCATAGAATAAGCCAATTGCTATCAATAAATATCTTTACTCCAACTCAATTATTAAATGTGCATTTTAAAAAATTATTAAATTTCTATAAACAATGATGACATTAGCCTACATTATTTTAGAATTTAGCCCGAATAAATTTCAACTAAAATAAAAAAGATTTTAAAGTCTACTTAAGAGAGTTAAATAGATAAATTAATAAATTAAAATGTTTTAATATATATATATATATATATATATATATATATATATATATATATATATATATATATATATATATATATATATATATATATATATATATATATATATATATATATATATCGCCTACTATTTATTTATTTATCATACAAAAATTCTCGAAGAACAAAACAAACATCATAATATATTATCAAACCCCTCTTTCTCTCTTATGGCTGGCTGTAAGCAAGGGACTTGCAAAATGATCTGAACATCCTAAGAATTTTAAATTGATTTTCTTCATCCAACTACTAATGAAAATTAAATTAATACAAAATGGTTAAAACAATCACTTATTTCATGTTTCAGTATCATTTTCTCTACAGATATCCAATAGATCAGACAACTATGAAAGCATAATAATACTACATGGTTATAATACAATACAAATAGTTTGTGTTAAACTAACAACTCTACATTCAATGCTAATTGACTCATCATAGCGGATCTTATACGACAACAATACCGGAATCCAAAACAAGCAAAGGTTATAACAAATCATTTGCCAACAACATTTAAGTGACGTAGAAAACACAACATCCTCCAAGAACAACGATATATAGAGACCTTCTAGATACTCTGCAACTGGGAGAAAGAAATATGGATGGTGTTCTCATCAATATTGCTTGCATACTTGCAAACAAGAGCCTCAATAGCCTGCTCTTCGTCCTCAAACAAAACTAAGGCTTGCTTCTTCCCACAAACTTGTGGTAGAGTGGATATGTGAATCATTTTAGTAGGAGCACATCAGTAACGATAGTTCTTCTTCACATTGCGGTTGAAGCGATTAAGGCTTGATCCAACATAATCATGTGCATCCCGAAAGGTAATGTTTGAGTACTTGGAGTAGTTCATCTCGGCGTTTACCAAATAACAATGAGGCCTACAAAGTGGAAGGAAAAAAATCTTAGCTCATACTATTTTCACAATGTAACCACAAGTGAAAATTGAATATTCATCTTTCAATCGAAGCCTATTAAATACAAATTTTGGACATCGAGGAAAATTAGACAGTAAGGATAAGAAAGACCATTGTAAGAGCTAAAATGCTCTATGATTAGCAGCTCATTGTGTTTTAAATAAATACTTGAAGCATAACCTCTTCTCAATTAAACTAGAAGGATTTAGAATATGTTTAATGGAAGCTAGTGTTAAATAAAATGATTTGCTCAAGGCAGACATTTCCCGAGTCTTTATCTATAATAAATCCATAAGAACACAGTGATCAAGATTTAACCTTCTTAAAGAAGAACCATTTTCCGAGCCTTTATCTTTAGTAATTACATCAATCTCAACTAACCAGCAAAAAAAGCACAAAGAAATTCTCCTAAAGGTTTAGAAGATCAAATTTTAAAACAAATTTTGAATTTAACATTTGGGTCCTCAGTATGTGGTGATTATTGACAAAACAGACTTATTTACATAAGAATGTTGCTAAACTTAACAATATTTTACTTAAACAAATAGAGCAATAGAGGCAGAAGAAGAGAGTAAGTTTCTCATCACTACCAAGGCCCAAAGGAGCTCGATCATGCTTTTTTTCATGGTATCGAACATATGTAAGTATTATTTTCATCATAACGAAAAGGATTATCCTTTTTTTTTTTGCATTACAAATTCAACATAAACTATGTACCGACAGAAGATATTCCTATGATGTTTCTCCATTATTTTCCCGAAATAACATTGCAAAGAGTTCAAGGATCAACTTAAAAACTTTCTAAATCATATCGAGAACTTATCGCAATTGTATATATTTGGATAAGTTATAGCTCGTGTTTCTTTAGCTGTACTCCTGTCCTTGAAAAAGAGAAGATCTGTGCTTAAACCAACATCCTCTGGTTTCAGCTTATCTGTAAATAGAGGTAATTAAAGCTGTAAATTTCAACTATATATAATAGAAACTAATAGCAAGGCTCTTCAGAATAATGTAGCATCACACAAAAAAGAACAGAACCTTACTTCTTAGAGTCAAAAGTTTCAGCTTTCTGATATCAAACCAATCCAGCCATAGGTTAAGATCAGATATGAGCCCCTTGGTTCGATATTACACTAAAACCAATCTTACCTTTCTTAGATCAGGATTGAGGTTTCAGTTTCAGGGAAGGAGATGGAACGCTGTTGACCTAAGATAATAATTTCCATTCATAAAGTGGTGATTATTGACAAAACAGACTTATTTACATAAAAATGTTGCTAAACTTAACAATATTTTACTTAAACAAATAGAGCAATAGAGGCAGAAGAAGAGAGTAAGTTTCTCATCACTCAGTCGAAGGCCCAAAGGAGCTCTCAGATCATGCTTTTTTTCATGGTATCGAACATATGTAGAAGTATTATTTTCATCATAACGAAAAGGATTATCCTTTTTTTTTTGCATTACAAATTCAACATAAACTATGTACCGACAGAAGATATTCCTATGATGTTTCTCCATTATTTTCCCGAAATAACATTGCAAAGATCAAATTTTAAAACAAATTTTGAATTTAACATTTGGGTCCTCAGTATGTGGTGATTATTGACAAAACAGACTTATTTACATAAGAATGTTGCTAAACTTAACAATATTTTACTTAAACAAATAGAGCAATAGAGGCGAAAGAAGAGAGTTTTCATCACTCAGTCGAAGGCCCAAAGGAGCTCTCAGATCATGCTTTTTTTCATGGTATCGAACATATGTAGAAGTATTATTTTCATCATAACGAAAAGGATTATCCTTTTTTTTTTTGCATTACAAATTCAACATAAACTATGTACCGACAGAAGATATTCCTATGATGTTTCTCCATTATTTTCCGAAATAACATTGCAAAGAGTTCAAGGATCAACTTAAAACTTTCTAAATCATATCGAGAACTTATCGCAATTGTATATATTTGGATAAGTTATAGTGTTTCTTTAGTACTCGCCCTTGAAAAGAGAAGATCTGCTTAAACCAACATCCTCGGTTTGACTTATCGTAAATAGAGGTAATTAAAGTAAATTTCAACTATATATAATAGAAACTAATAGCAAGGCTCTTGAATAATGTAGCATCACACAAAAAGAAAGAACCTTACTTCTTAGAGTCAAAGTTTCAGCAATATCAAACCAATCCACCATAGGTTAAGATCGGATATGAGCCCCTTGGTTCGATATTACACTAAAACCAATCTTACCTTTCTTAGATCGATTGAGGTTTCGGAAGGAGATGGAACGCCGCTGACCTAAGATAATAATTCCATTCATAAAGTGCAAGCTCCAAAGCTATACACCTAGATAAGCAATAGATTGAATTGGAATCGCAGAAGATTGTGGATGTATCTTTCGCGGTAGTGCAAGCACCCTCGTGGCGACTCCCTCGGTGTCCTCGGCCCCCCTTCGGTGTCAGACACTCACTTGGTCTCCTTCAATCGCGACTCACGGTGCGACTCACCCTCACTCATTTTGCCAGCAGTTCTGGAGCGAGAGGTTAACACTGGATGTTCTTTTCTGGAGACGAGAGGTTCACACTTCGGATGTCCTGTGAATTCTAATTTTGCTCAAATCGAAGGTATTTGGTTTACACGGAGATTACTCTATGCAACGAATTTCAAATACACGATAATTTTACATCATATTTACTATGCAGCACACCAAACATCAAATAATCTAAATTATATGTATTTTATTTACAGTACACTCTTTTTACTCCCTGTTGCGTGCTAGAAAACCAGTCGCGGTAGAGTGAAAGTTTACGCCTTAGCCTTGTCGATTAGTCCAGCACACACACAGGTAATTAAAGAGCGAACAAGAGACACTCAATTTTAACGTGGAAAATCTCAAAAGAGGGAAAACCACGGGCCCGCCCAAGAAAAGCTTCCACTATGTATCCGTTGAGTACTGAGTCTTCGATACAAGATTACGAATTGCATATGAGGGAGGAAAACATATGTAATAACGATCGGTTGTAATGGTACGATGGTGAAGATGTGGGGTAACTTCAAAGGGAAATACAAAGGTTCTTCCTCCTTCCTTCGTGCTTTTCCTTCTTCCTTGTTTGGATTCTTCCTTTTCTTCCTTGCTCGGACTCTTCCGCTTCTTCCTTGCTTGGACTCTTCCTCTTCTTCCTTGCTCTCAGCATTGATCTGGCTGCAAGGATCGGCTGGTGGTGGTGGTTGACGACCGTCGAGCGGTGGCTCCTCCTCTTCTTCACTTGTTTCAGCTCCTCTTCTTCTTCACTTTTTTTCTCTCTCCTTCATGTGAGGGATAGAGTTCTATTTATAGATGGGAGGAGGGGCGTTTCTGTAATTTATGCAAAGTCCGTGCCACTCCTCTTGATCGGACGGCTTAGAATGGTTCCTTCATTTTGATGTATTTTGAGCATTTGGATGCCCAAATGACGTCGTAATTATGAGATCTTAGGCTCGTTAGATCCGGCTCGTCGAGACGCTCGATTCGACTATAAACACTCCATATTTGAGAGCTGTTTTGAGATTTTATTGATGTCCCAAAGATTCCAATGATATTTCAAGTGCTTGATCTCGATCGGTTTTGACTCAAAATCATATCACTTTCGACATCAAGATTTGTGCTTTGACTAGTGGTATTTTGAGAGCCATATCGTTTCTATTTTTGGATGACATTAGCTTAATCATCCAAAATATACGTGTCAAATGCTCAAAAAATAACCAATTGGAAGAGCGCTGGACCGCCATGCAGGCGTTCGGCGTCATCGAGCCACGCGAAGCGGGCGTCCGTCCAGGTGCCGCTGGCGTCGACGATTAGTGCGGCCCCGGTGGGTCGGGTCGCTGAACGCGCGGGCGGGCCGGGGCGCTGCGGCCATGCCTTTGCGCCGGGTCGCTGGTCGCGTCGCGGCCATTCCTGCGGATCGTCGGTCGCGGCCATTCGGATCGCCACGCCGCGCAGTCACCCATCGCTCGGGTCATATTCCTGCGGATTCGGTCATGACCATTCGCTGACGATTGGTCGCGGCGTCCGTGAAATGGTCGAGGGTCGGAGGTTCGTCATGATACGCTTAGCCATTGGCTATAGCGCCAGTACAGGCATAGTAGCTGCTGCTGCCATATAGCGGCTACAGCATACATGCCACATACAGCGCTGTTGGCCACGCAACGGGCCTACCGAGAACTTGGGTTTTGAGCCGTTTTGAACCGTTTTTTGAGGGGGTTTTACCATTTTACCCTTGTGAGGGGCTATAAATACCCCCCTAAGGTGAGGGAGAAAGGCATACCTTTCCCCTCTCCCTTTCTTCTTGAGTGAAAGTCCTTTGGTGGCGATCGAGGAGGCGATCAAGACCTACGGTCATACGACAAGGCTCCAGTTTCTCCCTGAAAGGGGTGTAAACTAACCTCCTGACCGACCGGGTTGAAGCATCAAGACCCGCTCATACGACAAGGTTTCTCCCGAAAGGTAAACTAACCTGACCGACCGGATTGAGGCGATCAAGACCAGAATATTCCGCTTTCTCCCTGTAAACTAACCTAGACCGACCGGGTTGAAGGCGATCAAGACCGCTCATACGACAAGGCTCCGCCCCGAAGGTGTAAACTAACCCCGGACCGACCGGATTGAGCGATCAACCCGTAGTCATACGGCAGTGCTCCGCTCAGAAGGTAACTAACCTACGGACCGGTTGAAGGAGATCAAGACCGCAGACGTCAGGAGTTCCCGCTTTCCGCCGCCCCGTCATCGCCCCGTCGGCGGGTTAGAGGCGGCGGCCCACGACGTCGTGGGTTCCGCCACGCCTCGCTCGGCGATCGCCCCGGATCGTCTTGAGGCGATCAAGGCCACCTGACGTCAGGTTCAGCCTCGTCCGGTTTTACTCCCGTGACCGTCGAGAGGCGATCAAGGCCCACGTGATTCCGGGTTCGCCCGTCGGACCGGTCCGGGTTAGAGGTGATCAAGCGCCCACTCAGATTGGTTCCGGTTCGCCGCGACCGTCCGGGGGTGAGGTGATCAAGGCCCATGGTATACGCCGTGGGTTTGCCACGGCCATGTCGACCGTCCGTTAAGAGAGCGATCAAGGCCCACTCGTACGTGGTTCCGGCGCATCGTCGGACGTCCGTCCGGAGAGGCATCAGGAGACGGGCGACAAGATGCTCGATGATGGTGGCGACGAGGATAATCGCCGACGATGGTGACCGCTAAGATTGCCGGTGATGGTTCAGCTTGATAATGATGTCGTTAACTTGCATGTCAGAGATATAATTGAATCCGCTGAGGATTTTTTACCCATCCGAGGTTGTTTATCAGAGTGTTATCCGATGACATTAACCTGTGTGGAGTGGGTACAAAGTTTTGACCTTTCGTTATTGGTGAATATTATTCGTCGACGCCAACTGATGGAGGTGGGAAGTCCACCAAGGACTTTTGACCTTTCGGTTGTCGAATTTTACCGATGACATTAACCCGTATGGAAGAGGCCGGAAGTCTACGGGACCTTTGACCTTTCCCTGTTAGTCGAAGTTTTACCGGCGATGCAACCCGGAAAGAGGTCGGGAAGTCCACCAAGGACGTTTGACCTATCCGGTTAGTCGAGTTTTACCGATGACGCAACCCGTATGGAAGAGGTCAAATTGAATCCGGTAGTCGACGGTGGCGACCGGATTCACGCGGATGACCGGCGACAATGGCGATGACCGGCGAAGATTGCCGATGGTCGGCAGGACCGCAATGGTGGTGCGCGGCGGACCGGCGACAGTGGTTGACGGCTAGTGGCAATGGGCGACAGTATCTGCGAGCATCGACGTGTCGGCTGAATGACCGGCGCCGGCGATGACCGCTAAGATTGCCGGCGATGGTCGGCGCAGGACTGGCGATGGTAGTCGGCGCGATGACCTACAATGTGGTTGGCGGCCGACGGGTGGTGGTCATGGCAATAACCGCGACGGTAATGACCGCATCGACGCCAGCGGCGCCGGATGACCGCGACAATGGTGATGACCGCCGAAGATGATGGCCATGGTCGCCAGAGTGACCTACGAATAGTCATGGATGACCGACAATAGTGGTACGGCCGACGGGTGGCAATAGCGACGTAATCCCATGACAGCCGCGTGGCCGGCGCGATGACAGCAATTATGATGACCGCGGCGATTGCGCGATGTTGGAGGCGTGACCGGCGATGTAGTCGGCGCGATGACCGCTGTGGTTGGCGGTCGACGGGGTGGTCGCAACAATGGCGACGAGCAGCAAATCGAGGTCCAGAATGCGCGATGACCGCGATTAATGGTGATGACCGGCGAAGATGGCGAATGGCGCAGTGTGACCGGCGAGAGCGCGATGACCGCGATAATAGTTAGCGGCCGACGGGGTGGTCGGCAGCAGAATCGCGACGGTAGCCGACGGAATGACGCCGGTAATGCCGGGCGCGGATGACCGCGAAATGGTGATGACCGCTAAGATTGCCGATGGTGCGGCAATGACCGGCGACGGTAGTCGACGATGGTGACGGCGACGATGAGGATTTTTGACCCATCCGAGGTTGTTTTGTCGAGTGTTATCCATGACATTAACCCGTATGGGTACAAAATTTTGACCTTTCCGGTTGTTTGTCGAGCTTTTGCTCGAATATTAACCCGTATGGAAGAGATCGCAGGAAGTCCACCAAGGACGTTTTGACCTTTCCTAGGTTGTTAGTCAGAGTGTTTACTCGATGACGTTAACCCGTATGGAAGAGGTCGCGGAAGTCCACCAAGGACGCTTTGACCTATCTGGTTATTAGAGTGTTACCGATGACGTTAACCCGTATGGAAGAGGTCGCGAAGTCCACCAAGGACGCTTTGACCTATCAGTGAGTGTTTACTGATGACGCTTAACCCGTATGGAAGAGGTCGAATAGTTGTATGAGCCAGTTGAGCGACTATTGATCTTTGCCTTTCATTGATGTCCGATTTGCTTATCTTTTGAGATTAAGAGTTGCCCCCCAGTTCCCGGCAGAATCTGAAGGAACAAAGTTTGATGAATCTTCATTCTTCGCTTGCGTTCTTTAAAAGCTTGAATGCTCCACCTCGATGGTGGTTTTGATCTTGTTGGAAAACTTGATTGCCATACAAGATGAAATAATGGGAATCAACATCCCACAGACGGCCAAACATGCGTTAGAAAACCAACAGCAGAGAGTGAAAGTTTACGCCTTTAGCCTTGTCGATTAGACACACGTAATTAAAGAGAACAAGAGACACCGAATTTTAACGTGGAAAACCTCGAGGGGAAAAACCACCTGGCCGCCCAAGAAAAGCTTCCACTATGTATCTGCTTTGAGTCTGAGTCTTCGATACAAGATTACAATTGCATATGAGGGAGGAAAAAAACATGTAATAACGATCAGTTGTAATGGTCGATGGTGAAGATGGGGTAACTTCCATGGGAATACAGGTACAATTAGTGATGAAGGTGGTTGATGATCGCCGCGAGGTGTGACCTTGCTTGGAGGATCTTCGAGCTCGAGCTTCTTCTTCCTCCTGCTGCTTCTTCCTCTTGTTCTTTCTTTCCTTTTTTCTTCCTTGTTCTGGACTCTTCCGCTTCTTCCTGCTTCTGGACTCTTCCTTCTTCCTTGCTTGGACTCTTCCTCTTCTTCCTTGCTGTGATTGACGGCTGAGGATCGGCGGTGGCGGCGTGGTGGTTGACGACCAGCTGGCTCCTCCTCTTCTTCACTTGTTTCACTCCTCTTCTTCTTCACTTTTTTTCTCTCTTCATGTGAGGGATAGAGTTCTATTTATAGATGGGAGAGGGGCGTCAGTAATTTATGCAAAGTCCGTGCCACTCCTCTTGATCGAACGGCTTAGAATGGTTCCTTCGATCATTTGATGTATTTTGAGCATTTGGATGCCCAAATGACGTTGGAATTATGAGATCTTAGGCTCGTTAGATCCGGCTCGTCGAGACGCCGATTCGACTATAAACACTCCATATTTGAGAGTCGTTTTGAGATTTTATTGATGTCCCAAAGATTCCAATGATATTTCAAGTGCTTGATCTCGATCGGTTTTGACTCAAAATCATATCGCTTTCGACATCAAGATTTGTGCTTTGACTAGTGGTATTTTGAGAGCCATATCACTCCCAACCAAACAGCCCCATAATATTCATGCTTATTATGATTTCTAAAGAGCTTAAACAAACTATTTTCTTACTGATATTCTCTGCCGCCCCCACGCTTATGAGAAAAGATGCTTTCTAAAAGCAGATGCCTCATACTGATTCCACAGATCTCTTCCTATAACTTGCCCGATATTGTAATTATCGTTGATCAGGAAGAAGAATATAGTGTTTTTCGAGAATGTGTCATTTTGGGTATTCAAACGATTTATTTCATCGATACAAACTCAAATATTACAAATCTTTCTATTATGATCAGGGAGGATGCTATAGCTTTGATTCGACTAATCACTCATTTGCTTGTAAATGAATGGTGTTAGAACAAAAAAAATATGCAGTTCCTAATGGGATAGGTCATTCTCAAATAGTCTGAGAAGCATCTTTTCCTTAATTCCCTTTGGGGGGTGCACCGATGCGTAAACGAGCAATGGCCGTAAAAGCAAGGAATTATGATGAATAGATCAGACACAGAGCGTCATTCTTTATTTTTCTTTTGACACGTATGTCTTCGTAAGTCGAAGACATTCTCTTCGAGGAGTCTCTTTCTCTGAGGGACGCTTGAAGAGTCTATGCTTTTCATATAACAGAGTCTTGATTATTATGATCAAGATATTTGTACTAAAAAAATTATAAAGAACAAGATAAGTTGAACTAAAAAAAATTCTTGTCAAGATAAAAAGTAAGTAGGATTAATCCTAAATTTTTTTTATTTTTTTAAGATTAATATAATATTAATTATTATATATTATAGGCGTTAAATATGTAAACAAAAAATTTTAAATACATAAAAAATGTGTATTATATATATAAATCCTATATTTTATCTATCTTAAAATAAAATTAAGGGGGCCTACATTAATCATAAGATAATGATACAAATAAAGATTATTATTATTATTATTATTATTATTATTCGGCTCTCCCACAAATATCGCTCGTTCATAGTTAGCACATCGCAGTCGCGTTCGCCTCGCATTCCTTTTGTCTCTTCGACTGATTGACTCAGTTCGAAAGGTTATATTCTAATAATAATAAAAAAAAAAAAAAATTCTTTTCCCTTCCCACTTTCGTCCTAGAAATCTCTTCTCCCCTCGAGAAACTCCTCGTCTAAACCCTTTCAGTTCTGTTCTCTCTGTATTATATAAACTTTTGTACAGATTCACAGTCCAATCTGCGGAGAATTTCTGTTTCGGGAAAGATTTGAGAGGTAGGAAAGATTTGAGGGGGAGTAGAATAGAGAGAGAGAGGTCTGGTTTTTTCTTGCCTTGGTTTTATGGGGGAGTGGAGTTCTTCCCGAAGGAGACCGAGGATGTATCAAAAGGACGCAGGATGGCCCACAAGGACGGTTCAGTACGGCGGCTTCCGCCGTCTTCCGGTAAGTTTTCCCCAAGCCGGTTTCTTCCTTTTTACCCCTTCCGCTTGAAAAACCTCTCCTTGCTGTGGATTCCCTGTTCTTTAATAGGGTTTTCTGTTCTTTCTTCTGTATGGATTTCTCACGTTTTGTCGATTTGTATCGGTTGGGGTTCTGTAATGTCTTATTTTGTTCTTGCACTCTAATTTTTTAATGTTGTGTTTCCTTTTTTGAATGGAATAGCAAGTTTTTGTTGCTTGTTGTGATCTGTTGAAATCCTCTTTGGGCTCATGGTAGCTTGTTTCTTATATTTGCCTTTTAGCCTTGTTATGTTTGTGGGAAATTAACTATATTCTGTGGGTTTCTGGATACTTGTTTCTTAAATATTACTGCACATAAAAGTTAAGGTATTCTTTTTTATTTTCTCATAGTTTAGATATTAGTTTTATTTGCTTTGTTAGCAACGATGTTGTTTGAGATGTTCTTTTCTTAGTCAGGAGAAAATTCTGGTGAGTACAATCTTCTCAGATTCTTAGATGTTCCTTTCTTTGCATTGCTCTTTCTTGTCATTTATTTTACTCCTTTTATTTATTTTTAACAACTATATTTATGAGGTTTATCTTCATTTACCTATTTTTCATATTTTATCAATTTATATTGAGATTCATATTTGCTTAATTGATACACACTGCAATTTGTGTTTTCTTATTTATTTGCCAACTACTATTTTGGCACTTAGGGCTGCTTGGGTACAACTAGATTACTCAAGTAGGATTTAGCAAACCCTATGAATCTAAATTTATTAAATCTTCAGAGGATTAAAACTTGATAATTTTTTGGCATGAAAGTGTTAAATCTTGCTAAGTCCTATAAACTGTCTAGTTATTTGTTTTATGATTTAGAACTATGAGTGGGAGAAATCTTAATATCCCATGAATTATAGCATTTAATTAATAAGAAGGTTGAAATGGGATTTATCAGAATTGTAGGATTTGAAGACCCCAAACTTATTTTTGGCAAGTTAATTCTTTCTAATAGGATACCAGACAACTATGCCTAGATTTTGGAACTAATCCATTAACATGATGTTTTATTTATGTGTCCTTTTTTATTTAAGGATTTATCTAGCCATTTGTTGGTAATGAGTTTATAATTTTTTATTAAGTAGTTATTAAAACCATTGGTGATTAATGATCATTAGGGTTCAATTGTTAATGTCAATGTGAAACACAGTATCAGATATGCTCCAATTTGGTTAAATTTGAGAATAGTTTGATAAAGATTTATCAATCTATGATTATTGTTCGAATTTGTTTCAAGCTATTTCGATACAATTTTGCACAACATACATATGCATATATATATATATATATATATATATATATATATATATATATATATGGATATATATCAGGAACAACTTGAACAAACATAATATTTTAATTGCAGTTACTTTATTTATTTTTGGTTTTGCATTTCTCTTTGGGAATTTGGTTACTTGAAATCATAAAACATATTAATTAAGTGAATTAGTAGATTTCTCATTTAGTTTTGGATGTAGTTAAAAATAGTGTTGGTGGCAAACTAATTTTAGTGGATATCAAGGTCATTTCAGAATGTTCCCAAGTCACTGCAAGTCTTTCAATAATTTCTAGAGCATTGAGACAAGCCCAGTGAAATAGGTTGGCCATGCCTTAGGATGTATAATTCAAACGTTGTTGCAAAATGGTATTTGAAGTGAAATCATGCAGCAAAATCTCAATTAAACCTATCCCTCCTTAGGATTTGGTTGGTTAAGCACCAAAGTATTTCTGGAGATTTATTTGAATCCCTGACATATAGTTTAGCATTTTATTTATTTTTTATCTTTTAGAAATTAGTTATTATTTTTAGGAGTTAACTAGTTCTATGAGTTTGTTGCTATTTTAAACAATATTTTCTCTTTTATGTCTTTGAGTATGTTTTTAGTTTATTCTTTATTTTTCAATAAATATGGGGCTATTGGAATCATTGTGAGCAAGCTAGGATTGAATGAATTGAAATTTCAAATTGCTTCCAAAAAAATCAATCTTTGTCACCTCTCTGTGTGGTTTTTGGTGGACCCTATTTGCAATCGTTATTAAAAATGTAGTAGCACTTCAATTAAATAGGTAAGAGGAGATGAAGCAACAACAACAACAAGCCTTTATCCCACTAAGTGGGGTCGGCTACATGAATCCTTTGTCTCCATTGTATCCTATTATGTGTCAAATTCTCATTTAATTCTAGTATACTAAGGTCATTTTTTATACATCTTAACCAAGTCTTTTTAGGTCTACATCTACCTTTCTTTACATAAGACAATTCTAATGCATCTACTCTCCTAACCGGGTCATTGGACGGCCGACGCTTTATGTGGCCAAACCATCTAAGGCGACTCTCTAATCTTATCGGCCACTGGAGCTACTCCAACTTTTTCCCGAATAATATTCATTTCGCATTTTATCTCTAAAAGTAAAGCCACTCATCCACCTGAACATCCTCATCTCTGTAACACTTAACTTAGTCTTATGCTTCTCTTTTATTGGCCAACATTTTGCACCATAAGCCATTGCAGGTCTTACCACCATCTTATAAAATTTTCCCTTAAGTTTAAGTGGAACTTTTCTATCACACAACAAACCAGATGCATTCCTCCACTTCAACCATCCAACTTGAATTCTACTAATAACTTCTCCATCTATTTCACCATCATTTTGAACAATAGAGCCAAAATGTCTGAATCACTCACTCTTATTAATGACTTGTTCACCTAATGTCACAACACTACTGTTATAACTTCTATAACTAAAATTACACTCCATATTTTCAGTTTTAGATCTACTTAAATGAAAACCTTTAGACTCTAAAGTTGACCTCCATAATTCAAGTTTCACTTGGACTCTCTCTCGTCTTATCAACAAGAAGAATGTCATCAGCAAAAAGCATACACCAAGGTACATCTTCCTATAAATGCCGAGTAAGAACATCCATAACTAAGGTATAAAGATAAGGGCTTAAAGCTGATCTTTGATGTAATCCAACTAAAATAGGAAAATATTTTGTCAATCCTCCTTGTGTTTGGACACAAGTAATAGCTCTAGTATACATATCCTTAAAAGAAAGGACACATGAAAAAAGGGATCTACCTCCCACTAGGCCCTCTTAAGAGCTACCATTGTGCGGTGCTCGCTTCTAAGCCCCTCCCATGCTCATGATGGTTCTTTTATTGATCACTACTTCGTCTTTGGCATGTGTTTTTTTGCTCATGGTCGACTCCACACGCCCTAAGCCATGCTTTTGTACTATGGCTCCAATGCCTTCTAGTGTCAATGTATGCTGTGCTTTTGTTGTCTCTTACCTTGACAACTTGGTCATCTTTTTAGCTTTTGCCTGGTTCTTCTTACTCCGTTGCCACTCATTATTTTTTGTTCAACTTCTTGTGTTTGATGTCATGTGATTGTGCTTCCTTCGGCTTCGAACTCATTTTGAGGGTGGTCCCATAATGTGATGCTTCCCCTATGGCAGGCCTTATTGGCACTTATGTGGTTTCTCATTATTTATAGCAATGTCTTGTACAAACTCATCTCAAGATGCTCTTCTATCTTGGTAAACTTACACTCGTTTTTTTTTCCTCTGATGATGAGATCTCTAAGTTGGCATCTCATTTCTTTTTCATCTTTGTTGGCAAGTTATTTTGGGGTCGACCTAGTGTTATGATTGTTCATAAATTTATGTTCTATTTGAGATTGATTAGAGGTTTTTTAGTTGAGCTTATTGATTGTCATTATATTCTTATTAAAATTATAAAAGATTATTCTCAAGGAGATCATAACATTTGAATGGTTTTTGATGTGATTGCCTAAGTGGTTTTCTCACTTTGATTATTTTGTAGAATCTCCTATTACTCTTATTTGTGATTGCTTAAGTGGGTTTTTCGACTCTAGATTCAATACTTCAATCAATCCTCTATTTTCTCTCTTCAAATTTTGCTAAATCTCTTCAAATGGCTGTTGGCACTACTAAGCTATCTTAGGCCATATGGCTAGAGTCTTGGTTAAAATGTATATTATTATCCCTTTATAGAAGGTGATTTGCATTGGTTCCATTGTTAATAATTGTTGACAAAAGGCATAAATTGAAGGAGTTTCTCCTTCTTAGTTTTTTTTTTTTTTTTAATTTTTGGTTACAACTTCATAGAATGCATCGATGCACTTAAAAGCAATCAAGATAGCATGGAGCATTCAATTGACAAAAACCAACTTGGTAAAGTAATGGTTACAATTTTGCCACTTTTGATTTGGTTTATACACAAAACTTTGAACCATCTTGGTATCTTACTTTGGATTTAGAGCCTTTTTTGGATGTTTGTTGATGTGATCGACACTGCATCTACATATAAGTTCATTGATCCAAATCCATTAGAGAAATTAGCTCTTGATGATCATGCTGTTGTTGGGGATTTTGGTGATCTAGATTCTTAATTTGTTGACTCTGATGTTAGTATTTCTATTACAGAAGAATTAATGGTCAAAATGTTTCAAATTTTTTAAGCCTAGGCATAAATAAAAATAAAGTATATCATTACTCTCCAAGATTTGCTAGACTTAAAGTAAAATGCTTTAAATGAAGACTCATGGGATTCTTTATTTAAGGTAGATAGCTTTCTTCATTGCTATTTGACTAATTGATTGTTTATTTTGATTTTTCTTTTTTAATTAGTAATTTTATGATAGCTTGCCATTGTACTCTTTTCATTGATTAATTATAAATTTTTTAAGTAGCCTTTCAATTTTTGGCCATTAGCCTTCCACCTGCTGGTTTCCACCCTTCACCTTGACTTCTAGTAACTTGAAAGTTGTTGGCCTTCATCTTTGTTTGACCACCCGTATTCTCTAAATCAAATTAGGAAAGGTTATTATTTGCATTCTTTGGTTTTTCCAAATTAGTATTTGTTCATTATTTTGAGGGATAAACAAGAGTAGGAAAGTTAGATAATTGGAGGGGGGTCAGAGAAGTTAATAAGATGGACGATGTAAAGAGTTCCCAACAAAAACATAACTTCACATTAGCATGCTATTTCAATTTTACTTGTTAATTTAATATTTTGTCCTTATAATTCATCTATGTGAAACCCTAGTTACTTGTCTTAGTCCCTTTTTTCTTTCAAAGCTTCATAGATGTACTTGGTGGGATACCCTAAAGAATTGTGGGAAGCCTTATGATATTTATTTTGCTTTGGGTAGTTAGATTGGGAAGCATAAATAATTTAACTTTAATTAGTGGCAAGCAAGTAGCAAATTCATTACACTACAACATTAGGCTATAATAGTTTTTGGACACCAATCTTATTAAAGGAAATTTAGATCTTTTTTTTTTGGTATTGAAGTTTGGTAAAAATAAGGGGAACGACATTAGAATGGTAAAAACCTCAAACAAACATACCTAGTGAAGAGGTGATAGGTGTATAAGATTCAGTAACAATGTAAGAAAAAACTAGTACCTTAAATGAAACTAATACTAAATTTTCAAAAATTGAAAAAGGCATTAGAAAATATGATGGAACAAATGGCTCAAATATGAACATCAATAACTTAGAGAAATGTAAAGGTCCCCTCCACAATTCATGGCATTGACCTTGAATTTCTTAAGAACATTGATGAACAAGGTGAAGAATCACCACAAATGAGAAATACAAACCATTAATTACACTCACACCTTTTTTTAAGGTGGATGCAGGCTAGAGTTACCTACCTTTGATGACATAGTAGATGTTAATAAGGTAGACAATTGGTTTAAGGTATTGTAAACATTTTTCTTCTTTTATGACTATACACTTTTACGGAAGACCTTTTTTCACTTGATAAAATGCCATCCCATGAAGTTATGTGACATAACATCGAGTTCTCAAACTTTTACTTGGGCATTGTTTGAGCAACTAATGAAGGCCAACATCCTTCTCATTAGCCTTGAGTAAAATGGATTGGTGTTTGTAGCTAAGTTAGAAGCACATGCAGTCAAATGGAGTATAATATAGCGTTCAAGCAACAAGCTTCTTATTGAGCACAATATAGAGTTTAAGCAACACCCAATTTGATGGGAGCATGGAACTTTTTTGGTTTAGTTTTAAAGTCTTAACACTGGAAGCCCCACTTGCTATTCCAATCAATCCACCAACAATATCACGATCACCACTGGTAGCTCTAGAAAGAAAGAGGAGAAATAAGCCTTAGACTAGAGCTTGAGAATTATCCTTTGCATGAGTAGAATAACTTAAAAAAGGAGTCATGATTAAGAAGTATCTCAAGATCCTTTTAAAAGGTTCCCAAGTCATCTACAAATCTTGTAACAACTTTAGGAGGATTAAACAAGCCCAATGAAGGGGGTTGGCCATGGTTTAGGATGCATAATTCAAATCTAGCTAAAAAATGCCATATAAAGTGGAATCAAGGAATAAAATATTAACCGGCCATATGCCCACTCTTGAGTGAGTCGAACATGAAAATGCTGCAAAAGATTTGTTTGAGGTCCTTGCATTTATTTAGGACTTTTATCAATTTATTTAGTTTTAGGAAATAGTTATTATTTTCTAGGAGTTAGTAGCTAGATTTTATTTCCAAGCTTTGGTCAATCAATCATAAAAATGTTGCAAAGGATTGGTTTGAGTTCTTGCATATATTTAGTATTTATATTCATTTCTTTCATTTTAGGAATTAGTTACTATTTTTTAAGAGAGAGTTAAATTCTAATTCCATGTTTAAGTAGTAATCCCTATTTTCATGTCTAAAATTTTATTGTTTTATAGATGATCATCCTTTTCTTCTATAAATAGGGACCTACTAGGATGTCAATATAAGCATGCAAGCGGTGAATGAAATAAAATTTCAAATTTCTCCAAAAACTCCTTTCAATCATCTCTGTTTTTGGTTCTCGGCAAGTCTTATCTGCAACTGCTATAGGAGCAGCAATTGTCAGGTCATAAACCTCTATCCGTTGGTTTCCACTCCCATAGGCATTGGCTTCCAGCCACTTTGGATCTACCAGCCTCCATCTCTGTTCAACCACCAATATTCTACAGGCCCAAGAAGGAAAAGCTTCGTCTTCATTTTCTAATTTTGCCAAACATTGCTGTTTTAAGGGAGGATCATGAATGAACAAAGCAGATAACCATAGGAAATTGAAAAGTAAATGTGAAGGAAGATGAAATTTTTCTCAATAAAACATTGGCTTCACATTGCTAATGTTACTTGAACTTTACTTACTAATATAATATTTGATTTTAAGTCGTTTTTTTTTATGAAATTTGAAAATTCTATTTGCATTGAAGCATAAAAAGTGATGATCCATGTAAATTTTATTATTGTATTATGATCTATATAACTTCTGTTATTATGTTTTATTTATTTGTTGTTATTTTATGTAAAATATGCCTATGATGTTGACTCCTATACAGATGGCTCTAGCATTTTGAAAAGTCTTTAAAGTCTTAACTTTAAATGAATGGTTTACCGCAGCTATATAACTTTTTAAGGAATTCCTATCTTCGCATGGAGTTCAAAATCATCACCTTAGGAAGTATATTCCATTGTATTGTTGTTTCTCTCTGCTTCCTTGCCACTCTTTTATTCCAGCTACACAACCCACCACTGTTTCTTTTTACCGTCTATCCTCACATCTGCTTATTATTACCTGCAACCCAATGTGTCAGACTTTATATTTTCTGCTATTGTTGCCTAATTGTTTGGTCAATATGTTGCCTTTTACTTTTGGACTTGCACGCTAAGCCACGATGGTGGGACTAGGAGGTGCCATCATGTGTTCTATATACAATGATATGTTGATTGCTTGCCTACAGTAGCATGCTTACTATTTTACTGCTCTTTGTGAAATTTATGATAGTGTTTGGAAGTCATGCTGAATGTATTAAACTGGTTGTTTTGGGTCATTACCTACAGATTTTGTGTAATTTTTTTATTTTGGATTCTTAAAAGCCTACAAACGGAACTCATGAGGCATGTAGAGTTCATTGGATATTAAAGAGTGAAATAAAATTTCAGTTTTCCCATCCCGTGTGTGTGCTTGTTGGATGTGTGTTTTTTTACCACCTTTTATTAACAACAAGTTATTTCCTATTTTGCTATTGAAATTTAGGGAATAGTTTGGAATTCATACTGGATACATTGAAACTTACTGTTTTGAATTGATTCATGCAATTGTTGTATAATATTATATTTTAGTTTCTTTGAAGTCTATAAATAAGACCGCTTAGACATAAAATTGATTGGACGTTGAAGTTTGAAATAAAATTTCAAATTTCTTCTCTTATATACATGTGTTTATTGGATGTGTATTCTTTGAGTGCTACATAGGTGTGGACTATTTTCATGGAGGGACTTTTGGTACCAACATGAGGTTCAATTACTCTATTTAGGATGATCTCTATCATTATTCTTGTCTATTTATTTATTTTTGTTGATTATTTTACATGTGATTCAAATCTTATCAAATTAGATGTGTTGGGTTTTCTTTTGGAGTGTGAACTTAATTCATTGCTTAAATTTGTTGGTTTCTTATTTCTTGTGAAAATTTTAAATTTGAGCAATTATTAAATTATCTCATGAAATAGATATAAAAATCCTTATGCTAAAAGTGATAATTTGTTTGCTAAATTATGAATTAGTACCTTACGGATTGTGATTTTTTGATTTTTTTATTTTTATTTTTTTGTTTTGTTTTGTTTTGTTTTGGCTTTCATCTTTTATATCATCCTAAGTTGCATTTAAAATCCTAGGCCCTCATCTGTCTAGCATAAGTTTTTCTTTCATATTTGTGTGAAATCATAGTTGATTACCTTGGGTCTCTTTTCCAAAGCTTAATACATCCACTAGTTTGGATATTCATCTTGCGAGATTTATTTTGCTTTGTATATTTAGGTTGGGAAGCATAGTTCCCTCAATTTTAATTAATGGTATGTGTGAGACATATCTTAACGTACTACAACATCATGGGATACCTTTTGGATCTCTTAGAACATTTTGGACAACTATCCTATTCAAGGAGGTAAAGAGGTTCTTGTTCACAAATTTACAAATATCTTAAATTCTCTCATATGCAATATGATTTCATTTTCATACCAAAAATGAATGGAAATAAAATGTTCATTTTTAAAAATTATTTTCTAGCTTCAAACTATCAAATGATCTCATAGAGAGGGTATTTGTTATTTTGAGACTATTTTATCATGCTATGATAGTTCTACATTGTTTAAAGCTATTTTCATGCAAAAATTTAACATATATTTGCATGGGAATTTTTTTCACATATATTAATGGTTTTAAAAATTGGATTGGATTTTGGTTCAACCATGAATTAGCCTTTTGGCTAGTTCGATCCAAGTTCAAAACCTCTTTCACATAAAATCAGCTAAAATTGGTGGTTGAATTATGAATCAATTAATTGGAGTGGCTTGTGATGTATTATTTGACTCTAATATTGTTTAATTTTAAATATTTAGATTAAAAGTAAAGAAAATAATTAAAATATCATGCCCTATAATTTTGATTTAGAATCATATTCAAAATGTTAAAATGTCCTAAATTAGAACATTATATATTGAATTAGTGAAAATATCATTTTACATCATTTAAATTATGTTAATATAATTTTAATATTTATTATATTATTCAATTCAACTTAGTTTAACCCCCTTTGAACTTTTGAATCTTGAAACTCTGAACCTTTCTTTCTATTAGTTCAATGCTCGAATTGATTTTCAAACCTTGGATACATATGCGCACATCTATATGAATGAATTCGAATCCTCTTCAAGTCTTCAACTAACAGAGTAATTTAGATGAAATTACCTTTTTTCCTGGCGCTGTATTTATCTTTGGGCATTGGCTACTTGAAGTTAGAAAATGCATTTTGAATTAGTAGTTTGGATGTAATTCTAAATCAATATTAATGTTAAACGCTACAATCTTTTTACAAGCCTTTCAAATGTAATGATTTCTTTTTCTTGGTCATAATGTTTGGAAATGAAATCATGATTTTCTAAAACATTTTCTCAAGATAGAAGCAATCAGATGAACCCGTATGGATTGTTTAAGATAGTTTTATCACTTTGTAAGTTGATCTAATTTGTTTCTAGCCATCTCAATGCAATTTTTTATATTTACACATGCAGATGCACGTATCTATATGGATATGGATTAGGATCTGCTTTGACCAGCAAAGTATTTTAGGTTCAATTTTTCTAGTGGTGTATTTCTCTTTGGACTTTTAGTTACATTAGAAACAGTGAATTAGTGGATTCTGTCAGTTAGTTTGGATGTAGATAGAAATCAGTATTGGCGTTAAGCATTAATGTAATGATTTCATTTTCAAATCCAAAATGATTAGAAATGAAATCATCAATTTCTAAAAAAAATAAGAGTTTTCTATCTTGAAGAAGCTAAATGAGCCCTTAGAAAACTGGGATGTAGGTTTTAAAAGAACTATGGTTTTTTTGTGCTTTATAGCAATCATCCAAAATGGAACACCTCTTTAGGGATTTATTAGAGCTTACGATTATCTTGTTAAATTGATAGAATTGCAATGCGCATATACTTGTTAAACTCATAAAAAATATGCTTAGTTAAATAGTGTGATAGGGTATAGTGATCGTTTTGTTGGCTTGTATGTTTTTATTTCAAAGGCAATCCAAGTATAGTTGGTATTCTGCAAAGTGTTTCAAATATTTATGTAAATATGTTCAATGAGTAGACATAATGTGACGTTTTCTTAGTTATTATCAAGCATATTATTTGTCTTTGATTATGATATTATTTCCATCCTTGATTTTGACACTATTTTGAACCCAAGTGCAATTTACGAGATTAAAATATGCAATACATGAAATGTATTATCCTTTCTTTTAAAATTCCTTTTTCTATTGACAAATGTCTAATGACAAGCAGGATTTTTTTGTAATATCGAGAGTAAGCACTCTGAGTTGGTACTAGCAAATTTTTCTCCAAACATTTGGGTTTAAAATTACTTACAGAGGCTAGCTCTATGGTATCAATACTTGGCATACTTTTTTTTTTCAAATCTAGAGTTCAAACGACTCTATAACTAGCTTTATTATTTTTCTTTTTATGCTTCACATTTTCTTTTCTGAACTTAGGTTCATGTCACTTAGGGACTATGGTGTATATATAGTTAAACATGTAAAGTTCAAGCTTTGGTTGGTAACAATTGATGTGCAGATCAAATTAAGCTGAACATGAGTTGGTTGACAGTTTTTTTCCCTAATTAGTTTATTTTCTAGTATGATATCTGAAGATTCTTAAGCAAATTAGTGTCACTTTAAGCATTTTTTGGGAACTTCTGTTTATCCTATAGTCTTTGCTTTGCAGAGTTGATTTTTCATGCTATTACAGTTATTTTTGTGGCTTATTTTAAGCCTTGTTTTGATACTCTGAATTCTAGCTGTACTGCAAATTTTGATACTTTTTCTGTCACCATTGATACAGCTTTATATTTCCACACCATAAAATCTTCTTCAATGCTTCTTGTTTTTTTCCTCCATCAGATTGTGGGAAATTGTATATCTGTAATCTTTAATATCCTTGTTGCCTGGTTGCAGGACATTCTTGCAATTCAGTTCCTCCATGGGAGAGAAAATTCTGCAGTCAAATTTCATGGACGAAATTCTGCGAGGACAAGAAACTGACATATTTGTTCGAGAATGTGCTCAACTGGGACGACTCGGCCGGAAAAGAGTCTTTCGATAACGCAAAGGCTCGCTTTTGGGCCAAAATTAATGGCCTCCACTGCGACATCCCCTTGCCCAATCCAGACATGTACATTGATGAGGTTAACCAAGACACTTTTCTTGATCCCCGGCTAGTGGAAGATCTGTACAAGCAGCCACCACCAACGCCTCACAAAGAGGCTCCTGACTTCAACTCAATAGAAATTATACCCACTGGATGGGATGTAGAGTATCCAGCCACATCAGGAGCCACAATTCCAGTGTTTATTTCAGCAGCTGATGATCAAATTGGGACGGATCCTTTGCGATGCGGTCACGCCGAGAATCCGATCCTCGCCACCTGCGAACCAGTCACCATAGTACCTACAGGATGGGGTGATGAGGAGGACTTTGCCTCCGGCGAGGCGTGGAACTCATTGAGAATGCAGTCAAATGATACTTTATGCTCTGAAAACAGGGAGATGTATCATAAAGATCTCAACTTTGGTGAAATGAATTGTAGTTCACGGGGCATAAGAAAGGAGCGTTGTTGGGAGCATTATGGGTGTTGGAATAGCACGAAATATGGGAACTGGGGGACTGGGAGAGGCGTCGAGCAACGATTCAGTTCGAAGCCTGCAACTATAAGGGACAAAGGGGAATATTTTCGATCGAATGATGACTCCGGATGGTTTCACGGCAGGAGGAAGAACTACACAGAAGAATATTATTACTGGCATAGTTGTGCTCCTGCTAATGACCGGAGATGATTTGGCAATGGTGTAAGTCTGTTTAAGATTTAGGAAGCCTTAAATAGTGTTCTTACATTCTTTTTTTTAATAGTAAATATAGATTATCATCTGGTTGCTGGAGAGCGCAGTTACAGTATAAATAAGACAGAGGAATATATGTGTTTGTTAGTAGTCTGCTTCTATGATTTGTTCTTTATTTAAGTATGATTATGGATTTGGTTTTTAGTTGTCCAGTAACTGTGTAATATATTTTAGATTGTTAGAATATAATGTGGGATCGACTAAGATTATTGAAGTGTATTAAGCTTCTTATGGTTTGGTTGGGTGATTGTAAAAATTTTTCGGTAAATATAATTATGTAGTTGCTATAAAATATATTTTTTTAATAATTGTTTTGTAAAATTTGTGGTTATATTATTATTATCATTATTTTTAAGAAATATCTAGATATTATAGTTTTTTTATAAAAATTTTAGTAATAAATTCATTATAATTATTACATTATGATAAAATTGTTTTTAAAAATTGCTTAAAATTGCGTTTCATCATAAAATTTTTTTAAACACAAAAAAGTAGCAAATAATCATATTATTATGATAGGTTCTTAAGAAATAGAATAATAAAAAATTACCTCAATTGACTCTTAAAGAAATGTTATGAGTTTCTTTATAAAAGGAAAAAATTATTATTTATAATTTTATTTGAGTGAAATCACATACATAATTTTGATATTAAAATAATGAGAGATTTACATACATATCACGTCAAACTTTCATATTTATATATCTAACACTTAAATTTCAATTTTTACATATATATAACACTTTAATATTCAATATCTCATCAAAAATATTACTTTATTCACTTTTTAAAAGTGAAATGCACCTTTTTAAGCATAGAAAAGTGTTAGATAAGTAAATATCTAATTTTAGGTATTAGATATGTAAATATGAAAGTTTGACGTGATATGTATGTAAATCATCCTAAAATATAATATGAGTGAGATATATTATGATTCTCAAATTTGACAACTGCAAATATTTATAAATTGATTTAATAATTAAATATGATAATATTTATATGAGTATTACTGTATTGGCATTTGTAGAATTCAATACTTATATATTTGAGGTTTTTACATAAATCACCCAAGAGTATTTGTATTACTTATATGACTTAAATATAAGTATTACTTGTATACTACTCTAAATCATTTCTTTTTCTCCAAAATACTATTTCTTCACGTCGTCGTCAATTGTAATGGAGATCGGAGACGAAAGTCCCTGTTTTGCGCACTCATTTCTATTCCTTCATGCACGCGTTCTCCTTTCTTGCTTCCCCCTTGTCTACCGCTTTCTGGCTGCTATCGACTCGTCACTCCCTCCATTTGCTGTTGCCACCGATTGGAGTTTTCTGCTCTGAAGTTTGAAGTCGGATTACCTCTTTCGTTTAGCCAGCTAGTGGTGCTAGAGAACTCTGTCTGGCTTCGGAGTTGATTGGTGCTAGAGAACTCTATCTGGATCTCAAGTTGATTGGTGCTAGAGAACTCTAATCGGCTCAGCCAAACGAATTGATTCGGATCATCGGAATTCTTGTAAGTGCATTGACATGAGGGATGTTGATGCAGCTCTAACCTTCAGCTGAACAATCTGAAATGGCAGCAAGCAGCCAAGAACAAGTAACAGAGGAACAGCGGGTAAGAAAACTCCTTCAGTAGCGGTAATTAGAAAAGGTTATATTGAAATATAAAAGCTGCCTGCTCTGTTACAGAGAACGTGTATATATAATATTGTTTCCTAACGGAATTGTAAAAGCAGAATAGTAAACGTATATTAGTATACCGTGCAAAATATAAAATGTAAATGTAAATATGCTAGTAAAATGAAAATACGCCTTGGCTAAGACACGACTTGGCGAACTATGGCCTGGTAGCTGCATCAGTGTCCTCTCCTTCTCCATTAGAACTCGTCTCGAGTTCGGTGATATGGCTATCGGCCAAATCGGGGGGATAATAGGGAGAAATATCTGTGATGTTGAAAGTGTGAGAGAAGCAAAGGTCAGGCGGCAAGTCGATAATGTAAGCATTATCATTGATAACTTTAGAGACAGCAAAGGGACCGAGCTTTTTTGGTTTTAATTTGGAGTATCCTCCTTGTGGCATACGTTCCTTTCTAATTCGGACCAGTTTAAATACTCTATGCCGTCGCTTAGAGTCAACGAATTGTTTATATCGTTGGTTGGATTGTTGGAGCTTTCTGCGAACATCTTGGATCACGTCTTCAAATTCTGTAATAACCTTTGCAGCTGAAGTTTTGGTAGCTTTGGGAAGCAGTGCTATGTCGATAATATGGTTAGGTTCCTTTGTGTAAATAATGATGAATGGTGTTTTGCCCGTGGAGTCATTAACTGTGGAATTATAAGCAAATTCCACTTGGCAAAGTATGTCATCCCACGATTGTTGTTTGTTGGCAATAATGCAGCGAAGCATGTTACCAAGGATTCGATTTGTCCGTCCGTTTGGGGGTGATAGGCGGAGCTGAGTCGAATGTCGGTATGCAGTTTCTTCCATAACTCCCTCCAGAAACAGCTCAGAAACTTTGTATCTCGGTCGGATGTAATGCTACGAGGGAGTCCATGGAGTCTTATAATTTCTCGAAAAAATAGTTTGGCAATGTTGTTGGCATCAAATGTTTTTCGACAGGAAATGAAATGTGCCATCTTAGAAAGGTGATCAACGATCACCATGATAGAATCAGCTCCTCACTTAGTTCTTGGTAAACCCAATACAAAATCAATACTTAAATCTTCCCAAATCGAATTAGGAACAGGTAGAGGTAGATAAAGATCGGCATTTTGGGCGTTACCTTTGCAGGTTTGGCAAACTGAGCAATGCTTGATGAATTGATCCACATCTTTCCTCACTCGAGGCCAACGAAATCGTTGTTGAAGTTGTTGTAGGACCTTGTCCCTGCCCAAATGTGCTGAAAGTCCACTCATATGCAGCTCTCTATTCAGTTGTTGGCAGACAGAGGAGAACAAAATTTTAAATTAAGTATATTTTAATTGATAATTAACAGATTAAGCATCGGTAAAAAAAAATTTAACTTTAGGTATAGTCGCCCGATAAGTAAGCGATTGGTCACGCCACCTCACACCGAGTTGGCGTGACAATTGTTTATTTCGGGCGATCAACATTATGCGGATTAGTTAACGTGAAGCCACCGTTAACTTATCGGATCGCGAAGTTTGACCGTCGCCGAGCAAGTAGCGACAGCCACAATTTTTTTTAAAAAAAAGTTGTAATTTTTACAACAAAAATCTAAGTATTCAATCAACACCAAATGTACATCCAAGTAAAGATTGCATTCTAAGCAAAGACACAACTAAGTGCTGAAATAAATAACCATTCATAATAAAATAGGGGAGAATCATATGCTTTGGAGAAAAAGTGAAATAAATAGCTGTAAAAATCTAACTATAACTCAATAGCTACAAAACAATTGTTCCTCCCATACTATCGTCGATTTAACGGCGTTTATATGCTATCACAAAGACTACCGAGTATAGTGTTTCAGGCCGAACGGACGATTGCCAACCGATGGGAGACATCATATGTCCCGAGCCGCTCACATCATCGACCCAATGTCCAAATTGCGTCTGTAGATACCCAATCGAGGACTGGGTGCTCTCTCGGAAAAGATGATGGTCCTCGATCAAGATAGGATGGCCCACGCCATGTCTGCGCCGCAGAAAGTGTAATCAGACATGTGTCATATCCTGTGACATATGCTCATACGACCTTGTAGTCTCTGATATGTGTTGTCAAGCTCAAATCCTGCATCATATGCTCGTACTTATTGATGGCGAACTGATAGTCCACGTCATCTGAATGTCCGAAGAAAGGCCGAAAAAGATCTTTCGTCACCAAAATATGCTCCACCTACAGTAAACCAGTTTAAAATGTGACTACGTAAATATGTGAAAATAATAACTAAGAAAATATGCAAATTATAGAGTTATCTTAACATATGCTCGCTTGGCGCTCGGGTAGTACATTGGGTCAAGGCCTTCAAAGTACAATGATACCCACGACCTAAACCGCATCATATCCTGCAGGACGCCGGTGTAAGTATCGCCACCACAAGAACGTGATCTCTGAGCCTCCCGCGAGCGATGCGATGGTACACCCGCCTACATCTGCTTTCCCTCTACCATCGATTCTAATGAAGCTGGAGTCCATCGAGGGTACATCTGTGTTGGGCAAGTGACCAAACTGACGAAGGACTCTGTCAGGAAGGTGTCACTCCACCCTCTTCCAACTAATTAGTGGAACCCGTGCTAACCAGATGTCCTCGCCAGCCAGGAAAATATCAGCCAGGCAACCTCTAATCTGAATGTTGTATGGATCCCAAGTCACCTGTAGGTGTCACTGCATGTTAGACAATAGTTTGATAGCATTTGCTGAGAATAATGTATGACAATTAAAAGAAGTACCAATCTTAAATCAAGACACCGCCCATGTTGGCCTCATCTGGTAGACTCATGCAACTCCTCAGAGGCACAAGACGCACCGCCAACAGATAGAGTGCTGAATGTGTCAAGATCTTATAGCAATGGGAGATATTGCATATGCACCTCTGACCCTGACGTATCGGTAGTAAAAAACTCTCAAGAAGAAACAAAACATAGGCTCGCACATGTCTAATGAAGTCCAACTTAGGGAGGTCTGTGTAGGACTCCCTGGAAAATGTCCAACGTAACCATTTGAGTGGCATGTCGAGTGTGCGGCCTATCTGAATGTAATGCAAGGTCAACTGGGTCATGATACACGAACTGGAATCGGATGCCCACCTATAAGCTCGTTACAGCAGTCCGGCTAGCTCTGCCACAGCCTACCGTGTCCTGCAATAATATGACCGACAACCGGTGGTCCGTTAATTTTAGGAGAATAATTATGAAAAATATGAAAAACTTTCCTCTACATTATTGCTAATTCAAATAAGCAAGAAAGAAAAAAAAAACAAACTTATGGAGTGGGGCTGAAGCTACTGATCTCGACCAAAGCTAAATCAATCGAAAGTCGTTTGGTGGAGAGTTACTGAATGCCAAAATCCAAAATGGTGGAGGCGATAGGTCTCATGCTTACTGGAGGAGAATGGAGGAGGAGGGACCGAGCTAAGCTTTACAAAATGAAACAAAATGAAAAATGTGGCTCGGTCGACATTAAGAAGGTAAATTTTTGGAAAGAGATGGCCCATCTAGCATGCATGCGGCTAAGTTTTTTTTTGTGAATTAATGTATTGAATGGATTGATGATCACTGAAAAGCACAAACTCGCTATGGAGGAGATAGTGTTCCCACTGTTTTAAGGCTCGAACAATGGCGTATAATTTCTGCTCATAAATCGACCATTTCTGTCGTGGAGCACTCAGTTTCTCAGTAAAATAAGCAACGGGTCGGCCTTCTTGTATAATACAACACCAATGCCGATGACCGACGCATCAGTTTCAACTTGAAATGGCTTTTCGTAATGGGTATTCATCCAACACCCCACCCATCTTGTGGGTGGGGTTGTCGTTGTGACTAATTCTATGGGGGCCTAGCGCCACATTCATCAACCACACGTATCTGGTTCCCACTTACTTTCTCCACCTTAGGTATAAAGCGCCTCCGAGAGGATTTGAACGGTCGGGGTTCCACCGCTTCACCACCGAGCTAAACAAAGACGACTTTTTGAAATTGGGGATGACTAGAATAAGTGTAGAAATTAGTAGTTCTTTTATGTACTTGTTGACCTCCATATGTGTGCCATAAGTCAAAGTCAAGCCTATAAATCGAATTAGATGGATTTCGGAAGTGACAGTGCGCAAATCGAGGCTGAAATGCAGTGGACGTCACTGAAAATGATCAAAATGACCTACAATCGATGAACAGACTTCACCGTCGCATTCAGAATGTCGAAATTGATCAGAATATAAACATTGTAAAATCTAATGAGCAATCGATTAAGCGCTCGAGCTCTCAATGTGTCGACACTTATATTGGAGTCAGGAAGCTACGACGATGACCAAATGACATCCGTTCATGAAATTGATCATGTCATTAGCTTCAAAATATCAAAAAAAATATCAAATCAGACTGTCCGCACTCAATTCAGACGAGTTTGTGCAAATGTCGAATGATTTGAAGTGACATCGCGTAAATCGAGGCTAAAATACACAGGACATCACCAGAATCAACTCAAATGACCTCCGATCGACGAACAGACTTCGCCATCGCATTCAGAATGCCGAAACTGGTCAAGATATAAATATTACACAACTTGATGATCAACCGATCAAGCGCTCTTGTTATCAACGTGTCTGCATATCGAAGTCAGGAAGCACTGATGCAAGCTAAACGACCTCCTTTCATAAAATTTATTGTTCAGTTAGCTTTGAAACATCAAAATCTATCAAATAAGACTATTCACACTCAATTCGGATGAGTCTGCATGAATGTCGAGTAGTCGAAAGCGGCGACGCCCATTTTGAGCTGAAATTGACTCAATTTGATGCCGACTCGAACCAAACAGTCTCCGATCGCGAAACGGACTACGCCATTGCATTCGAAAAAATGGAATAACCTTAAACTGATATATATTGATCATGTGATTTTATCAATGTAAAACTCATTTTAAGTGCGATTAAGTGGTTAAAGGAATTAAATGAACCAAAATCTACTCTAAATCCCTTCATCTCACTCGACCCTAATTCCAAAACCCAACCGTTCCCTCCCCTATTTGAAATCTTCCTCAACTCCTAAGAACTACTCTCGCTTGTAACTTCCCACAACCCTATTAAGTTTTCCTCAATCGCAAGAAACTAACACTCCTCTCTTCCTTAATTCCCACGCCCACCCCGCAGTAATTCTTCTCTCACACTCTTATCATTCTCTTTCACTGGCTCCCATAAATCATCGGCTCAGTTTCCTCCATACTAATCTAGCGCAATCCAGATCCCAAGAAACCCACTCCCTTGGCCCAATCCCGCTCCAGCGCAATCCCAGGCCTCGCCTGTCCCGCTCTCCGCCACGCCCCACGGTGGGCTCCAAAATTACCACCACCTCTTGAGAAGAGTGTTTAATTGTGTGTCGTGTAATTTTCAAGGCGATGAGATAGTAGATAAGACCGCCTGAGATTTCCTCATTTTGTGAGAACTTTAGATCGGTTCTGTGTTTCTATAGCAAGCTATAGTTACCCCTCATAGTAAGTGAGAGAGAACTTTCGATGCTAGTTATTATTGAATGCAAGATAAGTAACATATAGAGTTTCATAATTTGATATATGAAATTCATCAATATAGCTTAAACCAGATGGTTGGGGGAATGATGACATGCCCGATCTAGATCCCATGGTTCCGTCATCCAGTCCTAGTCTACTTAGTAGGGAGGTAATACCCACCAAGGATCCTCATCAACAACACATGGGTTACGTCGTCCAAAAAATTCTTGTAGACCTGGGGTGGTGTTTGTCTAAGGAGACAGTCTTAAGTCTACCTTAGCTTACAGAGGGTTGTTTGCCCTATCAAGTATACCCTATGATTCACAACTCAAACGACAGAGCCATTGGGGAGCATACGGGTTACGATCGTGATTGTAATATAATGGAGCTGGACTGGCCAAACCACCCGATCAGAGGACTATGGTCGTGACTGCTTTATCTGTGGAGCCTACTGGCCAAGTCACATAGTCAGAGGACACGCCATGTCATTACTGGCGTGAGATTGATTGAGAGTGAATATAGCAGAACATTTGATTTGACATTGGCTCTTTTATGAGCTAGAGTTTTCTTAATTTGTCACCCCCGACAAACAGTTGTGGAAGGTAGATAGATTGGGTTTGATTTAAGTTTTAATGATAAAATTCTATTTAAGCAGTTTCCAATTGATATTTGAAAATTGATTAATTAGAATTTAGTTAAGAGTTTTAGATCTTGTCAACTCTGTTTAGCTGCTAACAGAGGATTAGATCTACTGTCACCTTACATAATCAGTTTCTCAGATATTTCACTAATTTGAAACTCTTATTATAGGTTTTAGGTTTTGTTAACTCGGACCCAATTCTAAGACTAACTGGGAAGCAACCCGCGCAGCATCCTCAGACACTTGAATTTAGGCATTCATCATAGTGTCGGGGCACATGCGGGTATTTATTTAAGACCTTATGTAGTTTTTATTTTTGAGTTATGAGATCAATTTTAGATTGTTATTTAATTTGATTTGAAAAAATTGATTAATTTGAATATGTTTACGAGTTTTAGATCTGCCAACTCTGGCTAGAGGATTAGATCTCCGATGTAATCAAATTTGATATTTCAGCGATTTGAAACTCTTTTTTATAGATTTTTAGGTTTTGTTAAGCAACCCGCCTCTTAAGACTAAAGCGGGAAGCAACCCGCGTAGCATCCTCAGAGACTTGAATTTTAGCATTCAAAGATGTGTCGCACATGCGTGTATTGTAATTTTAGGTAATTTTATGCTTGAATTATGATATTGATTTTAGATTTTCATTTAATTCCAATTTTAGCCTGCGCAGCCTTTTCAAATATTAAAATTTGTATTTAAAATCTCTATGTCCGAGCACATGCAGGTATTTATAGCTTAGCTAATTTCATCTAACTAATGAAATCATTGATTGTGAAAATCATAGTTAGGATGAAATTTCTTGATTTTTTTTATTAAAGGAAGCCTTATAATTTTTATAAATTTTGATTCAGTATCGCCTTCTGTCTGTTTGTACAAAGAGTTACAGATTCGGTGGCGAAGAAGGCATTGTAAATTGATATAATATCTTATTAGATTTTTCAGATTAATATCTAATATATTCCAATTTAGCCTGCGCAGCCTTTTCAGACATTAAACTTTGCACTTGAAATCTCTATGTCCGAGCACATGCAGGTGTTTATAGCTTAGATAATTTTATCCAATTAATGAAATCATTGATCTTGAAAATCATAATTAGAATGAAATTCCTTAATTTTTGATTTAAATGAGACCCTATGATTTTTGTAGATTTGGATTTAGTATCGCCTTCTATGTGCTTGTACAAAGAATTGCAGATCCGGTGGCGAATAATGAGTTGTAAATTGATCTAATATCTTATTAGATTTTTTATATTAATATTTAATATTTTCTAATTTAGCCTGCGCAGCCTTTTCAGACATTAAAATTTGTACTTGAAATCTTTATGTCCGAGCACATGCAGATGTTTATAGCTTATGTAATTTCATTAATTTTGATCTTGAAAATCATAATTAGGATGAAATTTTTTTTATTTTTGAATTGAGGAAAAGTTCCTTCATTCGTGTAGCATTTAATTTAGTCGCCAGTTTGTTATGAGTTTAGCATTAGTTCCCCCAAATTCCAAATTAAAACTTGTTTAATTTTGAGGAATTTACAAGAAAAGAAAACTCACTCTACCACTTCAATTTAAGACATAGAATCGCTATTAGAGTTTGTGAGTTTAATATCGGCCTCCCCAAATTTTACTTGCATTTTAAATGAGTGTTCCATTCTTTCCAAAATTTTCTTTAAAGGCTCCGCCCATTTCCCCTTGTTTGACACTTTTAGTTTTAAAATTAGCTACACGTTTCACTACTTAGCGTTCTTAAGTCAGCTCATTTCACCCTCCCATTTTTCTAAGTCAAAAGATTTGACGCAATTTCGGCAGCCTCCCGGCGTCATCCCCGTGTAGGAAGCTACATCGGGAGTGTTTTGGCCTACTGTTGTGAGTGTAGCAGTGGTGTTTCATCATTAATTTTTTTATCTCACACTCACTACGACGAGGCCTCTAAACCTGAAAGAAGATAAATGCAATATATAGTCATTCTACTCCTTCCTCCTCTTTTTTTCTAAGTTAAAAGATTTGACACAATTTCGACAGCCTCCCAGTGTCATCCTCGTGTAGGGGGCCACATCGGGAGTGTTTTGGCCTACTCGATACGCCCTGTTGAGCATAGCGAGTGATGTCTTGCGACACCGTAGCCGGTTTTCATCTCGTCGCTCCCTGTTGAGCATGACGAGGTCTTTAAACGTGAAAGAAGATATACAATGTAATATATATTCCTCCCCCTTTATTTTTCTAAGTCTGGAAATTAAACAAAATTTTGGCGATTTTGTCAGGGGACATCTAACAAGTGGCTTACTCGACGCCTCTGATAGCAGTGGTGTCTTGCAACACCACAACCTATTTTTCATCTCGTCGTGCCTTGTTGAGCACAACAAGATTTTTAAACTTGCAGAAAAACGCAAGGCATATATATATATATTCACAAATTCCACATATTCTGACACATTTTTCGGCGCGCTGCAAGGCTGGGCGAAGAAATAGGTTTAGATAGGTAATTGGGAATGTAAGGCAAGAGCGGCACGAAATAAAGAAGAATTTGTCTGTCGATGTTCTTCCCGATTTATCGTGAAAACAAACTAAAAAAGGGTGCGATCTGAAAATCGAAGGAAGAATTACCTTGACGATGTTCTTCCCGAATTTTAAAACGGACGACTATCTGAAGGTGCGATCGAAAATTGAAGGAAGAATTTGTTGTGATGTTCTTCCCGATTTCACGAAAAAATAGACGACTAAAGTGAGGGAAGCGACGCCGAAAATAGAAAGAAAAATTCGCCTTTTAACGATGTTCTTCCTCGATTCACGGCAAAGTGAAAATAGTGAAATTTGGATGAATTGCGGCCCAGAAGGATTACGATAATGGGCGGTTTATGCGGATTGCACAAAACGGCCAAAATAGTGTTGACAACTGGCCGGGTTTGAAGGGTCGGCAGGCCCCGAGGCGCTGATCGAATGGTTGGAGGCGGATCGAGCGCAGTGCCAAGGTGGGCTGGTCCGTGCGGAATGGAGGAATAGAACGCCGTTGGGTCACAGGCGGCACAAAGAAACCGCTGGGTTGGTGTAATGGGAAGAGGAGCGGCCAGGGTCGGCCAGGCCTGCGAGAAGAGGAGCGGACGCTTGTCGCGGATGCATACGGATCGGTCGGGAATGGCACGTGATGAAGATACGCCGAGCGCTGAAATGACCGGTTCAACCGAAATGGTTTTATGGGCGAGGCGAAGAACGCTAGGTGCTGAGAATATCGATTGATGAAAATCTGTCAGAAAGTGCATATCATCGGCATTTCATCATACCGTGATCGTGCCATTAACCGATCCTGGCATTATAGGTAGAATGGAGTCAAAATTTAATGTTAAAGCCAGATATGAAAGCTGATACGGCGTAGGGAAGAGTCCCATAGGACTCTTAGATGGAATCGCTGAGTACTTTACCTATATAGTAATTCAATCTACTACACAACATTTCCAAAGACTTTTTGGGACCATCATATAATGGAGTAGTAAATTGAGCTTACGATATTTGTTAGTAAGTACGCGGGGTACATTATTAACGTAGAATGACGAATGGTTTGTTTCCAGCTTTGCTATTGGAGTCCAAGAATGTTGATTTGTGGTTGTGGTTCTTCGTTTGCAGATGATGCGCCGTCGCCCGCAGTGATTTGCATAATATCGATAAACATGTATTACGATGGATGCAAAGAGATTTTTCCATAGCTCACGCATTGTGCCATTTGTTTGAAAATTTTAAAAATGCGGGTTGAGATGTTGAAATGCCAAAAATATGTGAAATATTAATTTCGTCAACCGCTTAATGCCAAATATTAAAAAAAAGAAGCGTTATGTTGAGCGCGACTGTGCAATTTACGGTGGGCGCGTTATGGGACAATGATGATGAATACATCAGTGTTTTAATGGTGTCTGAACAGCACGGTTTTACCAAAGCGCATCAAGTTATTCATTACAGCTTGTTCATCAAATTGTTATCCACGCTACGAGAAAGTCAACTTTATACTCAAAGGATGACCACACCGTACTTTGTGGGAGGCTAGGCATTTCAACATGTCATATCACGGAGATTTTGATTTTGATAGTTATCATCAAAAGTTGATAGATATGACCTCGTCAATATGGCGATCCATCATATCATTGTCCATGCCTTGATTCGATGGTTGAACCATCTCACGCGTGTAAGTACCACCTACGATGTATATACATAATTTCTTTCTACCGATCATTCGATTGGCCATCTCTTCGCAAGATTACGCGTGCCACCTTTTTCGCGAAGGTCGACGAACGCACCTAACAGATAAAAAATATAATGGATGAAAGCATAGGTAAACAATGTCACTCATGCCCTCATAATAATAAATGGTCGACGACATTTTTCCTTTTACTTATAGTTAGATTTTACAGATTTTTCTTCTTTTCGATAGATTTTACAATATTAACATTTTATGCTTTTTTTTGACGGCGAGGAGCATCGCCTGCACGTTGAAGTAGCTGTGGATACCCCACCATTGAGACTACCGAGTTCATCTCATTGCCTCCCCACGCGCATCGAAGCCACCGATATTGTGATTTTATTTTTTATTTCTTACGCCGCTACCTTTTTTTAGTGACATTATTTTTTTTGCGAGCATCGAGTCGCATCACACTTGCTTATGTTGAAGGAGATCACGCGTAGCGTTGTCGCGATTAGCCAGTCGCCGTTAGATCATCATTGTCGACGCTTGTTGAGATGGCCGCGGTACCTTCCACTCATCGTAGCGACGCGACGCCGCGTGGCGATGATCGACCACGGGTTACGGGCCACCATCAGGCCCGATTATTCGCAGGGGAAGATACACCGCCCGACCGCCGCGATGATTTGTTGATGACACTTAAACTTGATGTACATGATCATGTCGCACAGGTGATGGAGCACGCAGCCATGCCAGGTGGATCGTGGACTTTCTCGAGTCATGCACAGGAGTATGGATTTCGCGCTTATATTTTATTTTTGACCGCACGCCGATACTCGAGGTTCACCTACGCATTTACCATTCTAATGACCTGATTCCTTTAGCATGATTGGGTGGAGCCCAGCTCATCTCGGAGTCGCATGAGCACTCAACATAATGCCGGTTACACCTCAGATTGGGAGTATATTCATGTGGACTACATGTTCCATATCTTATTGAGCTTATTGGTCTCAACGTTGGTTTGAGGTATGTGTTGTTAATTGCACTTTCAAATTATGTAGCTTATATATATGTTTAAACTATTTATGCAGATAAGGCATGAGCAATGAATGGCCGATTAAAAAATGAGCCAGATGGCATAAAACAGGTTGATCACAGATAACACTTGTCAAATTTTAATGCATATTTTAACATAATTTTTATGCGCAGATGCGCAGCGATCACATCATCGATACATGAAAGCTCGATATGGCAAGATGAGTCTATCAACGGTTTAGAGCATTTGCAGAGAAAGTCGCGCCAGCCGCCTTATTTCAGCGGTTAGCGAGATGGGGTAGTGTGACGACCGATTAATATTGTTGAGGCGGGATTTCTTTCAGGCCTGATGATGTGGATAGAAGACAATGACATGTGGTTCAGATCATGGACTTCTATATTCATCGTCAACAGATCCACCACTACCACGCAGTACCGTGGAGCGCATTTATGTAAGTCCCAATATAAGTCTTTCACGCCCACCGGTGCGTGTAAAGTGGTGGATCCTGGGGCAAACAATAAATACGAGAAGCTCACGATCCGAGCCATTACGTACCGGCGATAGCCTTCCTATCCACATCTTCAGCCCTCGACAAGGCAATCCCTTCGCTCCCAAGCAAAGAATGTGTGACGGAATCAACCCAATGACATTCGCTACTTCTACCATCGCACCCTTTTGAAACTAGGTCAACTGGGGCTACATCTACTCGAATAAGGTCAAACTGCAAAGACTCATTCGTAATGCCACTCAACCCTCTTCCCTGAGCAAGAGGGACTCGTAAGCATATATGTCGAGCCGAGCATGTATTCGATATGTGGTGATTCGCTTCACCAGACGGCTCCCATCACCAGACATATAGTAAAAATTATGTTAAAACATAATGACATGATATTTGAACTAAAGTGTTATCTCAGATCCAACCTGTTTGTGTGCCATCTAGCTCATTTCAGACATCGCAACATTCGCCATCGCCGAACATACTTCTCATTCCATCTCGCACATGTAAAAATAGCTTTAAACATATATATAAGTCGATAATTTGAAAGAGCAATTAACAACACATACCTCAAACCAACGCTGAGACCAAAGAAGCTCAGATATGGAACATGTGTAGTGCGCCCATGAATATGCTCCCAAGCTCAAATCGGGAGGTGTAGTAACTGTTATGCTGGGCCTATTGCCTCCGACTGCTATGATGAGCTAGAACCGCCCACCCATAAACATTATGCTAAATCAAGGTCATCCAGAGTGGTAAATACCGCAGTGGACCTGAACCGTAAGTATCGTGCAAGAAGCAAAACCAATCGAAATAAAATATAAGCACGCAAGTGACTAAGAACTCCTCCGCTCGACCGGTATGACTGTAGAAAGTCCACCGAGCCACCTGGCATGCATGTTCTGCAGTCACCCATCCCGAATGTCGACCGACCATGGACCGACGATCATGATACATCACGCCCGTAAGGTGTCATCCCAATAAATCATCATAGAATCGCCGTGTGCCATCTCTTCCTCGCCAATCATAATCGCTTATGATAGACCCATCAACCCGTAGTCCTGGATCATCGCCATCCTGAGCTGCCACATATCTCACCTACAAGAAGGTGGAAGGTATTGGTCTGGAGACCATCTTCAACCAAGGCAACCAAGAAATGATGATCTAGGATGAATGAATAACTAACTAAAGTAGGCCCACCGCTTCAAATTGATGAATCGTCAGACGGATGAGACACCTTCAAAGATAAGCATGCGGCCTCGGGCACGTGCTCGCAAAAAAAAAATAATGTCACTAACCAAATAAAAGGTAAGTAATGTAAAAAATAAAAAATAAAAATCACTTACAGTATCAGGGTGAGTGGCTTGATGTTGCCCACGCAGGGAGGCAATGCTAGGATGAACCTCGCCAGTGTAGTCCAATGGTGGGTGGCCTCCAAGATGGCTATGTCGCCGACGCCTAGTCCGCGGTTCCTCTACCATCGCATCATCGTAAAAAAGAAGCAAATATAATAGTGTTAATATTGTAAAATCTAAGTAGAGCAGTACAATCGAAAAGAGAAAGATAAGCATTATCCTATGTGTAAAATCTAATAGCCTATAAGTAAAATGGAAAATGAACCATCATTTATTAATATTATGAGGATGACTGAGTGATGTTGTTTTGCATATGCTACAAGTTACTCTTGTTACTACATTTTCATCCATTGTGTTTTTGAAACTATTCATACAAGTCGGCGACCTAAAGTTAGGTGACTGACTAATCCATGCTCTACAGTGAGAGATGACCAATCAGAATGATCTAGTAGAGTATGAAATTCATTTATGTATGTCAGCTTATATAACTGTAGAGTGTAGTACTGTGACACACATGTGAGATGGCTCAACCGTCAAAATCTTAATGCAACAATCACATGTGGGCATGGACAATAATATATGATCGTTCTGCCATAATTACAATGACAGAAGCCATTATCTAGCAAATCAACTCTGAATGATCGGCTGGACCTATCAAAAACCTGCATCTCACGTGGGTTGATATTTATAGGTTCAGGGAAATGCCTACTCCCTCCCTTTAATCGTAATAGTGGACATCCTTTGAGTATAAATAGACAACCGACTTCCTCTTTGAGTAGCGTGGATAACCGCTTTCATGAACAAGAACTAAGTTGTAATAGATAGCTGATTAAAGCCTGAACCAGTCTGCGTGCCATCATTAAAACATCAGATGCATTAGTCATTGTCATTTGTCATAATACATTACCTGAGGGACCATCTAACGGTCACCTGGCCAATTGTATGCTTCTTCTTTAACATTTTTAATATCTAACATTAAATGGTTGAACTGATGAATATCATTAGTATTACCTGCCATATACATTTTTTGGCATAGAAACTCAACATCACCAATCCCCAACCTGCGTACAACCTTTTTAAAATTTTCACGCAAATGACGCAAATAATGCCTGTGAGCTGCCCATGAAAAAATCTCTTTGCATCCACGTAATGGACCAACCTGTTTATCAGATATTATGCACAAATCACGTCTAGCAGACATGACGGACAACACATCATGCAAGCACAGCAAGAACCACAACCACGAATCAACATTCTCGGACTCCACAATAGCAAAAGCTAGAGGAAACAAACCATTATTGTCGTCGATTCCTACGGATATTAATAATGTACCACGATACTTGCCCAGCAAAAAAGTACCGTCTAAGCTCAACACTGGTTGACAGCTACTCCATCCCATTATTGATGGTCCAAAGGCCCAGAAAAGTCTCTGAAAATGCTGCGTAGTGGTAGATTGAATTCGTAGTGTAGCAAATCTACGATTCCATAGAAAAGGCGAGAGTCTATGGACTCTTCCAATAGAATATTGCTTTTATTGTCTTACGCCTTGCATCCCAAGCTTTCATATATGAAACATTAACATTGAATTTTGACTCCATTCTACCTATAATCTCTAGGCTTGATCAATCGGTGCACGATCAGTATGATGAAGTGTATGAATTTTGAACTACACTGCCGATGACTGGATGCACTTACTGCATTGACACATCTATGATTTTCACCAACTCTTGGTATTCTCCAAGCATCCCCTAAGCATTTGCTGCTGCTATAATGCAAACGCCACTTACAGGGTCTTGTAGGACTATCGTGTTGTACACATACAACCGTGTAGTTCTTCTGGTTAGAGGTAATTATTTAGAATTGAACATTATTTACTATGCACCACCCAACAACAGCAAATTCAGACTCCATTTACTTGCAAAACACATACTTTCAATAATGTCATTTGAAATTTCAATTTCATCTGTTAGGGCAGTTTCATCGGATGGGCCGTCAAAGTAAACATCGTTATCCCACTCTCTCGTAGTTTGACACATCCGAACATACTCGTTTGTGGACAACATATGACTCTCACTATCAATATTGCGAAAAGAGTAATTTTTCAGTAGATTATGACTATTTATATTCCCAAGCACAGTAGCTTCTTACCCGACTGAACAGTCATCATCACTAATATCCTGCTCAGACTCACTACTTGAGCCACTACTCATTCGATACTCATCTTATTTGTAACACTCGAGGTACCGGTTCATCGATGACAAACGCGCCATCGCCACATAACTTATAAGTTGAACAACAAATTATCATATTAATTATTACAAGTATAATTAGATAAATGTTGACCATATACTACCTGGGAATCAACTCGTCAAAGCTGTGTTGTATCCCCAGAGGTGCTTGTGCGATGAAATCTTGTGTGTGCATTAGCGGTATATCTACTGACCTTACTACCGGATCAGCTGATGTGGATGCAATATTAACATCTTCCACTTCGACGTACAGCACCAACATTTGACGGGAAGCTTGGTCAAGTGTAACTTCACAAACGTCATCGTAATAAATTACAGATGCTATAAATCCGCCACTCACTAGATAACGACCTGCTAGAGTGACTGTGTGATGCTCTGGATCAATATGCAAGATTCTCATAATTCGTTGCTTCAATTCCAATAAGGTGCTGTGACACAGAACCTTAATTGGACGATTTCGACCTCCCATGTAATTTGGACTGAACTGCTCATCGATACTTAGTTCGTCTCCATAGAAAAGGATCAGCGAAACAAATTCTCTGTTCATTCTTGCCAAGCAAACTATATAGCTACTTAACACCTGAATCGAATGCCTACGCAAAACATACAACTCAAATACCAAACAAAAGTCTAAAAATACTACTCAAATTCCTACCATACATACTCTATTACTTTATAAATTGATAGAAATAGGGATTTACCGTGAGTTTACAAATAACGATGGGGCTGTCTGCAAAAACAAGTCGAATCTGCCACAAGAAACTTTGCCGAACAAAATGGAGCCGCCGGAATCGTCTGTTGGCTTCCAAACCCTGCTATATGAGAGAGGAAAGTGTCAAACGCCGTAAACGCGACTGTCGGTAAGAAAAATAAGTTTATTTCGAATACCCGAGGGAGACTGCACAATGCAAGGGTTGGAGATACTGACGGGTGCCGGAAGTCTATGTTGCGAGAACGGTGACGGGGCGTGCTCGAACTCGAGAGTGTGGAGGAATCACGGCGGGATCACGTTGAAACAAACCAAGGTATTAGGGCCGATTGGGTTTCGATCGACTAATAGGCCGCCCAATTAATGACGCTTCGACTTGTGGCAAAGCCACACGCCGGAGTCGACGTATGCGGCCGCCTACCAATTGGGTGACTATACATATTCTTAATTTTTTTATTGATACTTAATTAACTAATTAATATACTAACCATACTTAATTTAAAAAAATTGTCTTCTTTTTACCTTTGTGCAGAGTTTTTTTTCAATGGGAGAGAAGGATGCATGAGAGAGAAACGAAAATTGGGAATGAGGAAAGAGTGGGTGAGAATGAGGAGGGAGTGGTTACTTTTCATTTTTTTTTCTTCCTTTTTTAATTTCTTTTTCAGAAAACTGAAAATGGGTGGAACAATTGAGGGGGTAATTTGAAAATTTTTTAATTAATTTTGAATTTATTAAACAGTCTTAATATGGACTTCGTGCCGATGAATGCACATAGTCGATATATATATATATATATATATATATATATTAATTTAGGATAATTCTATTATTCTGAACGTAATGACGCAGTCCGTTTGGCGATCAGAGGCTATTTGATTCGAGTCAGCACCAAATTGAGTCAATTTCAGCTCAAAATGTGCGTTGTCATTTTCGACCGCTCAATTTTCGCACAGACTTTTTCGAATTGAGTGCGAACAGTCTTATTTGATAGATTTTAGTGTTTCGAATCCAATGACGTAATCAATTCAATGAACAAAGGTCAATTGAATTATGTTGGTTCCTCCTGACCTCGATATGCGTGTAGGTGCGTTGAAGACTCGAGCGCTTGATCGGTTGCTCATCAAGTCATGAAATATTTATATCCTAACCAATTTCAACATTATGAATGAGATGTAGAAGTCCATTCATCGATCGGAGGTCATTTGAGTTGATTTTGGTGACGTCTAGTGTATTTCAGCCTTGATTTACGTGCTATCACTTCAAATCACTTGATCTTTACACATACTCGTCTGAATTAAGTGCAGATAGTCTCATTTGATAGGTTTTGATATTTCGAAGCTAACGACATGATCAATTTCATGAACGGAGGTCATTTGGCTTGCATCGATATCTCTTGACTTTGGTATGCGTGAAAGCATGTCAATGACTCGAGCGCTTGATCAATTGACCATGAAGTTGTGTTATATTTATATCCTAACCAATTTCAATGTTCTAAACGTGATGGCGAAGTCCATTCATCGATCGGAGGTCGTTTGGGCCATTTTCAGTAACGTCTAGTGCATTTCAGCCTCGATTTATGTGCTACCACTGCTGATTATTCGACATTAACACAGACTCATCCGAATTAAGTGTGAATAGTCTCATTTGATAGTTTTCAATGTTTTGAAGCTAACAGCACAATCAGTTTCGGGAACATAGGTTGTTCGGACATCGTCGCAGCTTTTTGACTCCGATATGAGTGTCGACACATTGATAGCTCGAGCGCTTAATCGATTGAACGTTAGATTTTGCAATATTTATATTCTGATCAATTTTGATGTTCTGAACATGACGGCGAAATACGTTCATCGATCGGAGGTCGTTTCGACCATTTTCGGTGATGTTCAGTGCATTTTGAACTCCGATTTACGCAACGTCGCTGCTGAAATTCATCAAATTTGGCTTGTGGGCTTGTCTTGACTTATGACATGCATTTGGAGGTCAATAGTCCAGCATCCGCTCACGCCACATTCCTTTTCATCGCTTCGCCGCCGGTTCGACGCCCCGCCAAATTGTTTTTATTGCACGCTAGCAGCCTGTTCGGCTTTCCGCTGCCAGATGCCCTGCCAGCTCCGCTCATGCGCCATTACCAGTGATCCCACCAGCCCGCACCGCTAACCACAGACGCTGCCTCGACCGCAGTGCCACCAGACTCGCACATGCGACACCGTTCACAGACTCAGACGCGCTTCTCCATAGAAGCATGCCGTAAGTCTGCTCACAGACTTTCTTCTTCCGCTCGAACCCATCCAATTTTCATTTTTCTGCAAACCGGGAAAGAACATCGTTAAGAGGCAAATTCTTTTTTCGGTTTACGGCGTTGCACTCCTCGCTTTATCCTTTCAATTTTCGCTTCCCTGCAAACCGGGGAAGAACATCGTCAAGAGGCGAATTCTCCTTTCGATTTCCGGTGTTGCATTCCTCGCATTACCTCCTCAAATTTGCCTCGCCACAGCCAGAGAAATAACACCGTCAAGAGGCGGGTTCTTCTCTTGGTTTTCGACATACCCAATCTTATTCCTTTTCCGAGCATTGCAGCGCGCCGTCGTCAAAATTTGACATGTTGATATATATATGTATACATGCTTGTGTTCCTTCGCAGGTTTGAAGCCCTCATCGTGATCAAGAGAGCACGACGAGATGAAAAACTTGCTGTAGTGTCACAAGACACTGCCACGCCAAGAGTGCCCCAAGAAAACACTCGATGCTGGGGATAATGCGGAGGCAAATTTAGACTAAAATTCGGGACTTAAACAAATTCAAATAGAAATTACCTAAATTTAAGTCAAACAAAAGAATAAATGATAAATATGAAGATAAATCTTAAATCAAAGAGAAAAAGGGAGAGAACACATAAAGAAAATTATGGAAAGAATAGAACACTCATTTAAAATGCATGTAAAATTTGGGGAGGCTAATATTAAACTCACAAACTCTAATTGTGATTCTCTATGGCTTAAATCGAAGTAATGAGTGAGTTCTCTTTTCTTGTAAATTCGTCAAAATTAAATAAACTTTAATTGAAACTTGGGGAGACTAATACTATACATAACAAACTTGTAATTAACTTAAAGACTAATGATGAATTCAAATTGAGTTTAACAACTCTTATACGAATATGGAGGTGATTACTATGTTAGCTAATAAGCATAAGTAGGGCTAAAGCAATAAACACTGAAATCGGCATAACTTATTAAAAGTGATATAAATTGAACATAATCAAGCTGGGAGAATTACAAAAGCTCAACAAGTAAACTAAGTGCAAGTAATATTTTAAACTACAGTCTAAATCAACATGCCTTCTCCGCCACCAAATCTGCAACTCTTTGTATAAGCAGATAGAATGTGATACTAAATCTAAATCTACAAAAATCATAGGACTTCCTTTAATAAAAAATTAAGGGATTTCATTTTAATTATGAATTTTAAAATTAATGAAACCACTAATTAAGTGAAATTATCTAAAACTATAAATTCTTGCATGTGCTCGGACATAAAGATTTCCAGTGCAAATTTTAATGTCTGAAAAGGCTGCGCACGCTAAGCCGGAATTAAATAAAAATTTGAAATTAACCTCACAATTCAGGCATAAAATTATCTGAATTCTTAAATACACCCGCATGAGCCCTGACATTACGCTGAATGTTTAAATTCAAGTGTCTGAGGATGCTACGTGGGTTGGTTCCCGGTTTAGTCTTAGGATTGGGACCGGGTTAACAAAACCTAAAAGCCTATAATAAGAGTTTCAAATCAGTAAAATATCTGAGAAACTGATTCTGTTCGATGATAGTAGATCTAATCCTCTGTTAGCAGCTAGACAGAGTTGATAGGATCTAAAGCTCTTAAACATATTCAAATTAATCAATTTTTTAAATCAAATTAAGTAGCAATCTAAAACTGTTTAAATGGAATTCTATCATTAAAAGCTTAAATCAAAACTCAATCTATTCACCTTCTGCAATTTTTTGTCGGAGGTGATGAATTAAGAAATCTCTAGCTCACAAAGGAGTCAATGTTAAATCAAGTGTTCTACTATGTTCACTCTCAACCAATCTTATGTCAGTAAGGACGTGACTCGTGTTCTCTGACTACATGGCTTGGCCAATAGGCTCCACAGATGAAGCAGTTATGACCATAGTCCTCTGACGGGGCCGACTCTATTATATTATTTATCACACCATGCCGGTATGCTCCAATGGCTCGCTTTTGAGTTGTGAATCATAGGGTATACTTAATAGGGCAAACAATCCTCTGTCAGCTAAGGTGGACTTAAGTCTATCTCCTTAGACAAACACCACCTCAGGTCTACAAGGATTTCTTGGACGATGAAACCCATGTGTTGCGAAGGATCCTCACGTCAATACTACCTCCGACTAAGTACAAGGGACCACGATGGCCCGGTATGACGGAACCATGAGATCTAGATCGGGCACGTCATCATTCCCCCAACCATCCGGTTTAAGCTGAAATGATGAATTTCATAATTTTAAATTCTAAAACTCCATATGTTGTTATTATACGCTATGCATTTAGTGATCTAATGACTAGCCTTAATCGAAAGTTCTCTCTCACTTATTGAGAGTGGTAATTAACTATAGGGGTTTGTACCTATAAGAAACCTTGAATCAGATTTAAAGTCCTCATAAAATGAGGATGAAATCTCTGGGTAGTGTCTTATCTACTATCTCATCTGCCTTCTAAAAATTACACTGACGCATTAAATCACACTCTCTTCAATTCAAAATTGTCGAGAGATCGCTGGCAAATTTTTGGAGCTCACAAATTTTTAGTGACTCTATTGGGGATAAGATTCTCTTTCTATCTTTGGCTAGTCATATATGTGCTATAGTAGTAATAAAATTTTTGAAAATTCAAAACAAAAATGATAATTTTAGTGTGTTATAAATTCAATATGAGACTCTATGTAAAATGAATCATTCCGTAGAGTATATCTTTATTACACCATTATTTATTCTATAGGGCCTTTACATCTTGAAAGTATGGGGTGAAATAATAATTGCTAATTACTAATTCCTATATTTCGCTTTTATAGAAATGGATCTACAAAGCACTCCTTTCACCGTTTAGCTAGGTCGTGGTACGAACATCTGCCTAGCCAACGCCATCATCAACACAGGAGATGTCAGGGCTACTATTCAATTTGGTAGCTTGAATTTCCGGCTATCATAGTTGTAACTCCTAAAGTACCCACCCATGGTACATTCGTCCGAGGCTATGCTGGAAGGCCTCAAGTTATTGAAGCTCCTACTAGCCATGTGCGCCAACCAGTTCAACAACCAACCATTGTCAAAGAGTTCTCTCGATAGAGAACTTTAGTTTTTAAAAAGCTAGGTCAATTTGAAGATCCCGTGACAAAAAGAACCGTCTGTGGGAAAACTGTGTCTTTAATGCCTCGTGGTACAGCTGCTGCACCGACTGAACCTTTTGTACCTAGAAAGCATGATCATGAAGCTTCCTCATCAGGAAGCAAATTAACCAGAAGATAGAGAAGAAGGAGAAATGCTGAGCTGAGGGCTCAACAGATACCCTTTAAACGACCTAGTGAACAAGCGATACTGCCGTCAGAAGCGAGTATCTCTACTCACAACAACTTTGACAACCTAAAGTTGGTAAAAAGGAATAGCTTTACTGGTGAAGTAAAGCAGTCTTTCTGAAAAAATAAACCACATCAAGATCCACCACCATAGAGGAGATAGCCTAAAACACCGTCTGCCAGGATACATAAAGTTCTCAAAGTAGCCAAGGAGAGAGGCCTAATGAAACAAAGATTTCAGAGGCCTGTGGTGATGGAAAACACTGAAGCTCCACTAAGAAAATTTCCATCTCTTCTGGTAACTAGCCAGCAAGCCCAGTATGCTTCGCATGGTGAGCATTGGAGTGTGACACTTGGACCTCGTATCCAAGAATTCGCCGCCGAAAGGTCCCGACAAAAGGATAAGCAAATATGGAGGCCAAGACCCCATAATGAATTCTTGAAGAATGGAAGAGGTGTGACATATGATACATATACTCAGAAATCTGCCTCAAAATCAACTCATCAGAAGTGGATACCCAAAAGAAGGGATATCATTGATGAAAGACATGATGGTACACCGCGAGAATCCTCTGGGATCCCATCAACAAGAGAAGGTTGACACTTCTTTGTAGAAGAAGTATTTGTTCCACACATTGAATCGAGATCCTCATCCCATCCGATCGCCATTTCACCCACAAGAGAAGGTTGACTTTGATCGCAGTCCTTTAATAGAAGAAGTATTTCTTCCGCACATTGAACCAGAGATCCACTGAAAACATCGATAAAAATTCATGCACAGGAAGAAAATAATGAAGATGATTCTATAGAAGTAAAAGTTGTCTATATAGTCAGAGATATAGATGAACTTTTCACTCAAAACTATCGACATCAACATAGATCCAAAGAATCTGAACATGAATTTGACGCTTATGAAGAAGAGTCTTCACGGAAGCAAATAGAAGACAGATCTTTGATCTTTACTGAAGATGGAGAAGAAGAAGATCAGAATGAGAAAAAAATTATTAGGTGTCAAAGTTGTCTATATAGTTGAACCAGGAAATGACCAGCCTGGTACACGCTTTTATAATCAGCGTCGTCGTCTAGCCCTAACAACATCTGTCTCTGTAAATGCACAAGGAGAAGGACGGTCAAGTTCATCCCCTAAAAATGAGCAAGGAGCATAACAATAACAAGAAATAGAAGAAGAAGAAGAAGAGTCTGATTGATTATGGCGCTAGAGAGCAAAGAGAAATGCAAAGATCAATAGAGGTCAAAGACAAGGAGACAACTTGGTACCAAAATGAATGATATGATGGTACAAATAAACATCATGATGGAGATGTTGCGAAGAATATCACATCAAGAGACTGTTTGTTTGCTAATCAATAGGCAGCTAATAATGTAACTTCTATACCACCAGCCATTATGGTACCTCAAGCCCCTACAGTACATGTTACGCATGAAGTGAGGAATGAAGTTAACCCACAACCTCTCCAATCGATAATTCAAAATTTATCTAGCACACTTGGAATGGTAACAACTACTTAGCTAGAAATAATAATCAATAAAAAAATAAAGGCAGTCATAGCCTCGGAGCAGGTTAAAAGCTGGTGAGTAAGGGTCGCCCTTACCCAGCTGAATATGACCAAGTGTCGTACCCGAAAGATTACTCAATACCAAAATTTAATACTTTCAACAGACTTGGTAATCCAAAGCAACATCTAGTCTAATTTAAGGCTACTTGTGGTAACACGTGAGCGAATGATGCACTATTTTTCCATCGATTCGTCTGTAGCCTGACCTCAACCGCTTTCGAATGATATACAAAATTGTTAAATGATTTGATTAAAATATTTGCTGAATTAGAGACTATATTTATGAAGAGATTCACCAATGCAATCAAAAAAATCACAATCGCTGACCTTGCCTTGCTAAAAAGGAGGAAAGATGAGTCAGTGACAAAATTCATAAGTCGGTGGCGCAACCTAAGTATGAAGTGCGAGCAACAATTGGAAGAAGAGCATGCAATCCAATTGCTAATGGACAATATAGATGATAAAATGACACCATTTTTATGCATAGTGTCGATTGCAATATTCAAGGACTTGCTCGATAGGGAGGCTAAATTTGAAACATTGAATCGCCCTAAGTCTAAAGTCAATGTAGATAAAGTAAAGAGAAACAAACTTTAGACTCAAGAAGAAATAAAATTCATGCCACTTCCTATAGCTCAAATGACAAAAAGTGGGTGATATACAATATAGATATAGGAAAGCAGCTAATGTACAATGATGATAAGGGAAAGAAGCTTGTTTATTCTAATCTACATCCAAAATTGGTATTAGGAGGTAATGACAAACCTCAAACTTTTCTAAGTGGTGGGGAGCATCCAAAACAAGCAATAAGAGATGATGAGCGAATGCGGCCATCTCTTAAGGAAAAGATGAATAAAAAATATTCCTTTAGATGGGACAGTGTGACCAAATTATTTTGGCAAGCAGTCAAAGCTGGTTTATAGTTACCAAAAATCAAAAGACTTGAAGAAGCTGATCAAGTCAGCAATCCAAATTATTGTCCCTATCATCAAATGATCAGTCATCCTATCAAAGATTATTATGTCTTCAAAGATTAGCTATAAAGGAAGTATCGACGAGGTAAATTTACACTATCCGACAGTGTTCTAGTCAACCTTAAAAGAGAATCTACAAGGATGATTACGTCCTCTTCTGTATCATCCAACAAAGACAAACATAAGGAGAAATCGCCGATCAAGAATGGAAACAAGTAGTCTCCAAAAAGATCGTGAAGATGCTGAAGCAGTTAAAAGACGTCCCTAATGTTAAGTGGAAATCACTACTTGAACCTATATTGGACTTAAGAGAGATGCCTAAACCAAGTATTGGGCTTGATAAAATTTACTTCATTGACATGAGAAGTAGTCTACTAAACACAGACCTCATAAATCAAAGAAGATGGCTAAGAAAAGGAAGATCAAGAAGAGAACTACAACTCAAAAGATCATTAATAATCTAGAGAGTATCACCGGCAAGACAACCATTTAGGCTTGTAGACTTCATGCACTAAACTGCATTTTCGTGATGAATGAAGAGATAATGGTGAATCTTGTCTAATAGAGACATGTCGAATCATCTACGTGATGTCAGATGTTCTTTAGCATCAGTTACTCCGAAACGACAAGGGTAGTCAGACAAACTCGACCAACCCATTACAATTCTTGTCAGGAAAGTAACAAGAGCTTGAGGAGTTAACATCTAAATTTTGTTTAATGACTCAACAAGACAGTAACAGTTCAAATGAAGATCTATATTTTCTCAATGGAGAAGAGTCAGACTCATCGATATCATCACGTATGAAATGTATGACATTGAAAAATGAGTCTAGCCTTTTTGGCCAATCTTCTAGAATAAGAAAGAAATTTGAAAATATTACCTCTTTAGAAGAATATGAGCAAGATAAGGTGATTCAAGTTCAGTTGAGAAGTGGTAAAATCTTACCACCTTCATCAAAAAAGGAAAATGCAAATAAAGATAAAGGCAAAAAAATTGAAGTTAAGGAGGATATCATTTATAAAAATCCTAGAATAAAGCCTAAATCGAGCGAGAAGATAGATTATAATATTCTATCACACTTGAGAAAGATCGCTGCACAACTGAGTGCATACGAGGCTCTCTTGATGTCAAAAGACCTCCGAGAGACTTTGATATAGGGTTTCAAAGATCTGAAGAATTATGAAGCTTACTTTGCTGAAAAATGCATGAATGAAGCATTACAAACTCAAGATCTCCCAGTAATCATATTTTCTGAAGAAGATATTATGTTGAGAATATCATATCACAACCATCCTCTTTATGTTGCTGGAGAGAGTGATGGCATTTTGATCAACCGAATATTGATTGATCTAGGTTCTTCTATCAATCTTATGAGTCTAAAGGTATTAAGTGGATTATCACGGATTATCACTTGATATCTAACATCTTAGGAGAGATAAGTTGATGTTTCATGGCCTCAATGAAAAAGGGCAGAAAACTCTGGGTTCTTTTATTCTCCCGCTGAAGTTCAGGGATTTATACACAAAAGCCAAGCTTCATGTAATCGATGCCGGTACATCATTTAGAGCTCTCTTGGGCCGGCCGTGGCAGCATGAATATGGCATGGTCCCATCAACTATGCATCAATGTATGAAGTATCTGAAATATGGAGAAAAATTCAGAATTCCAGGTAACCTACAACCATTCTCCATCAATGAAGTAAAGATCTATGAAGATGCAAAATATTTCATCCTCAAAAAGCGTAAGCTAACATAGCCTCTTGAAGCGGTAGCATCCACTTCAGGAACTAAAAAATAATTTCACAAAGTGAAAGAGCAGAAGCAAAGAGGAAGAAAGAAGAAAATGCCGACTCTCCTTAAAGCACTTGATTCTGCACCTAAGTCAAGAAAATCAATTCCTCATTTGGGAAGTGACACAGAAGAAGGAGAAGATATTTTTGTCGAACCTAAGGGAACTTATAAGCTTTAAAGAAAGATAGAGTGTGAAATAAGTGATTCTGATTCAGACTATGATTTTAAATCTACTTATGGAAATAGAGTTTAGATGGTTGCATCAAGAAGGATAGCTTATTTGACAGAGTCAGATGACTCACTCAAAATTATACCCATCCCTCAACAAAGCTTCAAAGAAATCAATCAACTAGATGTTCATAATTTTGAAAAATTGATAACATTTTATGTGTCACCATTGAGTGAGAGTGGCAGAACATGAATTCTATTTTACAAATCTGAAGAGTCTCAGTCTCACAACTTTGATCAGCCTACTCAACATGAAAGTTATGATAAGATAGCGTTGATGAGAATACCAATATAATATCCACAAAAATTATGAAGAATGATGCATAAGCTTGGAATTCATATTGGAACTACTAAACATAGGACTCAAATCTTTAACAAGATGTGGAGCCAAAGAAGCCTTCAAGCATCACGGAGAAGTGATAAGTTTATCACTAAAGGTCTTGGGTTCATCCACAAATCTCATCAAAATAGAGCCTGTTATAATATAATAGAAGCTGAGATTGAAACTCATAGTGATAAAGAAGATGATTCTCATAAAATTCTTCTTAAAAATGATGAAGTAGAAACCAAACCCGCACCTGAAGAACTTGAAGATGGTGGACAAATAACTCTATGGATGAACTTAAATAAATCAACCTAGGAGCTGAGGATGATCCCCGTCCAACTTTCTTCAGTGCCCTTCTGTCTGATGAGAAAGTTGAAGAACTAAAAATGCTACTTTGTGAATTCTGGGATTGTTTCGCCTGGACATATCCTGAAATGCCAGGCTTATCCTCTGATGTAATAGTTCATAAACTAGATATTAAACCAGATGCAACGCCCGTTAAGCAAGCTCTTAGGCGAATGAGATTAGAGATTGAAGAACAGGTAATTGCAGAAACTAAAAAGCTAATTGAAGCAGGATTCATCCGAGAGGAGAAGTATGCAATTGGATAGCTAACATTGTCCCAATTTGGAAGAAGAATGGCCAAATCCGTCTCTGTATTGACTTCTGGGACTTAAATAAGGCGTGCCCAAAAGATGACTTTCCGCTTTCAATATCAAAACTACTAGTGGACAACACTTTCAACTATGACATGTTCTCATTCATGGACGGATCATCGAGATATAATCAAATCAAGATGACGCCTGAAGATAAAGACATACATCATTTAGAACACCCATGACATCTATTACTACATGGTCATGCCTTTTGGCTTGAAAAATGCTGGAGCTACATACCAAAGAGCCATGATGCGTATTTTTGATGAGTTGATTCATCAAACAGTGGAATGTTATGTCGACGATTTATTAGTAAAAAGGTTAAATCGTGAAACCTACTTCGAAGACTTGAGAATTGTACTTGAGAGAATAAAAAAATGATGTACAATCAGGTAATTATGGAGATGCCTCCATCAAAGAGTTTGCGTTAGCTTCGTTCTTTATAAGGACAACTCACATTCATCCGTCGATTCATATCAAATCTATCAAGACGCTGTCAACCATTTGCAAGGTAGATGAAGAAGGATGCTTCATTCAAGTGAGATAAGGAGTGTCAGGAAGCCTTCAATAGCATTAAAAGCTACCTATTAAATTCACCAATCCTTATAGCGCCTACTCCCGAGAAGCCCCTCATTCTATACACAACTGTATTAAAAGAGTCCCTTGGAGCATTATTGGTACAACACAATGAAGAAAATAATGATAATGCTCTTTATTATATCGGTCGAGGTGATTGGGCGAAATGAGATACTACTCTCAGATAGAATCTGTTTAGCATTGATCTTTCGGTCAAAAGCTTAGCGTATATATTATCTCACAATATTACCCTCATCTCAAGGATCGATCCACTGAAGTACTTGATGACAAGACCAGTGTTGACAAGTCGCTTGGCAAGATGGGCAGTATTGCTTCTATAATTTGATATCACATATGTTCTGCAGAAAGTAGTGAATGGACAAGTCTTAGCAGATTTTCTTGTTGCACATTCTATCCATGCAGACTCTTCTCTTAATGATGATTTTCCTGATGAACAAATTATGCTCATTCATGAAAGAGAAAAATCATAAATTTGGGAAATATACTTTGATGGAGCCTCATCGATCAAACAAGTCAAATATCTAAATTTCTCAAGAGCAAGAGCAGGAATCGACATCGTCTTCATAACACCAGAAGGAGGGATAATGAGACGATCATATGGATTGACCAAGCCAATAACTAATAATGAAGCTGAATATGAAACATTAGTGACAGGTCTGGAAGAAGTTATTTTCATAGGCATTCAAAACTTGATATGTTTGGTAATTCTCAGCTTATTATAAACCAAGTACTTGGCATCTGTAGAATTAACAAGCTTGAGTTAGATTTCTATCACAAGCAAGTTCTCGAGCTTATGAAGCAGATACCAAATATCACACTAACTCGAGTCTCTCGATCTGAGAATAGTAAAGCCGATTGCTTGGCAAAATTAGCTAAGGAAATGACAAGTATGAATGGTGATTATGTCATGATTGACATATTTACTAGACGAGTCTTAGAGCCAGTAAAGTATCAATCCCCGCAGATAGAGGGATTATCAAATATGACCTAGCAGGATGCGAATCAGGTTGCTCCTCATACTCTCCAAAATCAACAAGAAGTTATACCAAGAAGAGCTAAGAATGACATTGCCTCAGAAAAGTAGTATAAAACCTTTATGGTAGAAGAGTCACGTGATTGGCGGCAACCCTTCATCGACTACTTTAAAGAAGTTAAATTACCAAATAATAAATCACTGACAGCTCAAATCGAGAAGAGAATGCTACGATATGCTTTCGTTAACAATACTTTATATTGTAGATCCTTTGAACAAATATGGCCGATGCCTAGATATAGATGAAGCTAACAAAGTGATGGGTGAAGTTCATGAAGGACTTTGTGGTACACATCAGCCAGGTCCCAAGATGGTAGTAAAGATCAAAAGGATGGGCTATTATTGGTTATATATGATGAGAGACTGTATTAATCATGCTAAGAAGTGTCATGAGCATCAAGTATATGAGAATTTCATTCATCAACCTTCGAATCCACTACACCCAACGATAGCATCCTAGCCATTCGAATGCTGGGGCACAGATATAATTGGACCAATTGATCCACCATCATCAGCTGGACATCGCTTCATCCCAATGACATTTCTCTGTGGCTACCCCATTTAAAGAAGTTGCTGCTGGCCGAGTGATCAACTTCTTTACGCATAATATGGTCTATAGATTTGGAGTGTCACACCGAATAATTTCTGCCAATGGCACAACCTTGAAAAGTGCAAAAATTTATAGATTCATCGATCGACACAAAATTGATTGGTGATACTCTTCAATATATAATCTAAGATCAAATGGTTTGACGGAAGCCTTCAACAAGACATTAGTCAAACTGCTCAAGAAGATTCTCACAAAAAATAAGAGAGAATGACATACTAAGCTAATAGAGGCTCTATGGTGTCACTACCTACAAGATGCTGACTAAAGCCACTCCCTATTCATTGGTATTTGGAACTGAAGTAGTTCTTTCACTTGAAGTTGAGTTGCCTTCACTTAGAGTAGCCATCTAGTACAATCTAAATGAAGATCAAAATGCTCATCTGAGAGTGGAAGAATTCGACGCGCTTGATGAAGTTAGACTACAAGCTCATCAAAATCTAGAAGTCTATTGAGCAAAGATGTCCAGTGCTTTTGACCATAGGGTGCGGCCTCGAACATTCCAAAAAGGAGAATTGGTTCTAGTGCTAAGAAGACCAATTATCCCCAATCAAAAATTTGGTGATAAATTTGAGCCTTATTGGGAAGGCTCTTTTGTCATTGAAAAAGTATACCAAGGAGGGGCATACCAACTCATCGACCTAAAGGGTGAAAGACCAATACCGCCAATTAATGATCGATACTTGAAAAAATACTATACTTGACGATCACATTATTGAGGTACAATAGAAATCACCTTATAAGATAGGGGAATTTTTTAGTATATCTATTTAAGTAGACATCATGCTTCATGCTGAGATCCCTAAATAAACATACTCCAGATGAAGAACTTTTTCGTGGAAATTCCCCTGCTGCACAGGGAGCATTTTTAGATTTCTATATATAGATGAAATCAAAGCTACATGTTAAAATCCTCTTAAGAGCATATCAATCTAAATATTAATGTATTTGTGTATTTTCATCGTGAAAATTCTTCTAAATATGCTCTAGAATTCCCCTTGCAAGATAGGGGCATTTTTTAGTTTATATTAAGTTGATTTGAGTTGACATCGTGCTATAAGACGAGATCCTCAAATATATATTAATTTAGGTTAACACTGAGCGTTACGATGAAATCCCTGAATATACCAATAATTGTTTCTGTTAAGTTGCAGGTTCTGGAAAGGAACAAAAATAATCTATTTCTATGCATGAAAAGATAACCCTAAATGTTAAGAAATTTATCTCTTAGATTTGCCAAAATTCTGGAGATCCAGTTAGAAAAACTCCCGATTTCAAAATCTTTAATCAATTGAGTTGAAAAAGCATCAATCTCTATATCGTGAAGTCTAGGTCACGAATTGGTTCTAAAGGCCGGACTCAACAAGCCTATAAATGACCGAGTTATTGACGCTCTCCTCACTCAACAAGTCGTAAGAAAAGGCCGTAGTGAAAGATCCCCCGTTCGTCAGTCTGATGACAAAACTACCAACCCACTATCACTTAAGTCGAAGACTCGAGTAGGTTCTAAAGGTTAGACTCAATAAGCCCACAAATTGCCGAGTTATTGACGCCCTCCTCACTCAATAAGCCGCAAGAAAAGGCCGTAGTGAAAGAGTCCCCGCTCGTCAGTTCAATGATGATAGCTGTTCAATCTCAAACCAGATCCAACTTAGTGATTATAAGCAATTAGGATCTAAAAGATCTCTCTACTTGATCGATAGATCAAGCAAGCGGCTTAATTCGGCTACCTCTCAATCATATATTGCCCACAGGGTGATATCTCAATTTATTCTCAAATGATCTGATCAAGCTTAAAACACAGATCAAAGCTAATCTCCTCATCAAGTCTATCAAAGCAGAAAGCACAGGACCGAGGAAGCAATTCCATAGTTCAAACAAAGATGACGGCTGAACTAAAATAATTTCATGATTATTCAGTCTGTTAAAGCACACATTGCTAGACTAATAACTCAATATTGACCTTATATAAGCTGGAAGCCTGGGTCATCTGTATGAACCCTTCAACGAATCCATCAAAGCAGCAAGCACTGGGTTCATGGAGTGCATACACTTCCCAACAAGTCAATAGAGACAAATCAGGTCAGTCCTACATCAAGTCCGTCAAGCTCGAAGCTAGGACAGAAGGAATTTCAAATCCGACAAAGCACGGATAAACCGATTCCTTAGCGGAGTCCTTTATCAAAATAAGTAGACCAATTCCTCCATCAAACCCAACCTAGCACGAAGCTAGGGTTAGAGGAAACTCAAATCTGTAATGACATAAAAAAAGAGATATTCAGCAAAGCCATTGAAGCAGATAACAGATGATGTAAGGACTTTTATCAATCTGACAAGTCGATTTTGACAAATCGATCAAGCCCTACATTTAGCATGTCCTGAATAAGGAAGCATACTAATGACAAATCCTATCAAAGATTCGTAAGCTATTGCAATCGAAGCTGAAGTGATCCAAATTCAGTGGCCAGCCCAAAAGGTCAACTAGTTTTCAACAAACGTGACTCGCTTCATGCACGAATCCAATTTTTTGGGGGGCATTTATTGACCTCCATATGTGTGCCATAAGTCAAAGTCAAGCTTCTATCAATTCGACGAACTTGGTGGCGATGAATTGAAATACATTGGATGTCACTAAAAAAGGGAGAAATGATCTCCGATCGATAAACGAACTTCGCCATCACATTCAGAACGTCAAAATTGATCAGAATATAAATATTGCAAAATCTAGAAGATGATTAAGTACTATCGATGTGCATATTAGAGTCGAAGCTACGATGATGATAAAACCGTCATTCAAACTAAAACATCAAAACTATAAATGAGATTGCTCTGATGTATGCAAATGTCGAATGATTTGAAGTGGCCTATCGATAAATCGCGAAACATCACTAAAATCAATCAAATGACCTCGATGATGAAACATGCATTGAATGTCAATCGGATATAAATATTACAACTGATCAATTGATAAAGCTCGAGTCATCAACATGCGCACATAAAGTCGAGGCGCGACAAGCCAAACAACCTCCGCTCGTGAAATTGATTGCACGCTAAATTTAAAACATTGAATTTAGAAGATTATTTCTCAATTGAGATGAATTACGAATGTCAAATTAATTAAAGCGGCACGCATTTTGAAATTCTATTTGGCGCCATCAAATCAACACTCAGTAAACGGTATGTCGTTCATTAGAATGATAGTACGTTTGATATATATATATATATATATATACATATATATATATATATATATATATATATATATATATATATATATATATATATATCTGATAAAGCATAAAGTGATATTCGATCAGTGATATCACTTTAGGCAATATCACTTTAGGTTTGCGTGCATCTGATTATCATCACAGGATTTGTGTTTATCACGATAGGTTATCACTTTGAGATGATATCACTTTAGACGTGTTTCTTATATATATATATATATATATATATATATATATATATATATATATATTGATCATGTGAATGAACCCAAATCTAATCTAAATCCCCTCATCTCACTTGGCCCTAATTCCAAAACCTAATCGTTCCCTCCCCCATTCGAAATCTTCCTCAACTCCTAAGAACTACTCCCGCTTGCAACTTCCCACTCCTCCATTCAGTTTTCCTCGACTGCAAGAAACCAACACTCCTCTCTTCCTTGATTCCTACGCTCCGACCCCTGCACAGGTAATTCTTCTTTTCGATCTCACGCACTTCTACCATTTTTTTTCTGCCTCCGCGTCCTGGATCCTGTTATGGTGCCTCCATCGTCCCATGGTCCAATCCCGCTCTGCCGTGCAATCCCGCATCCCACACCCGTCGCTCCGGCGCAATCCCGCGTCCCGCAAACCCACATCACCTGTCCGCATTGGCTGCTCTGGCGCATCTTGCTCCTGCTCCTCCCTGCGTCCTCGCCTGCGGCTAACATCCCTGCGTGTCCTCCTGCGGCCCTCATCCTGCCTCCGGCCCGCGTCTCGCCCTCGGCCGGTCTGCACGTATGTGCTCTGCACCACTTCCGCTGGCCCCATTGCGTGCGTCCCAACCCGCCGCTGCGCGCGCACCGTTCTCTGCCTGCCAGCCTGTGCTCGTCATATCTGCTGTGCGTGCCGGCCGTCCCACATCCCACCAGCCCGCTTCTCCTGTCGACCCGCTGCACGCGCTGACGTTCCGCCACACTCGCTGCATGCGCCTCCCGCCCGCAAGCGTGCGTGCTGCAAGCCCATCCCGCCGCACCTTCTTCACGAAGTCCGCAGCCCGTCTAATTTTAGCTTCGCCAAAAATATTGTCAAAAGACGAATTCTTCTTTCAATTTTCAGCGTCGCACTCCTCGCTTTATCCTTCAATTTTGTTCGCCAGTAGGAAGAATCATCAAGAGGCATTCTCCTTTCGATTTCGCATTCTCATTCATTAATTCCTCGCCGGACAACATCGTCAAGAGTCGTTCTTTCTTGGTTTTGACATATTCCTTTCAGCATTACATCACGTCAAAAAATGAATCATAATGGGATCTGTGAATGTGGATATATATATATATATATATATATATATATATATATATATATATATATATATATATATATATATATATATATATATATATATATATCTTTTCAGGTTTGAAGACCTTATTGCTCAAGAGGCGCTGACGAGAAAGAAACGGTTGTCTCAAGACCATAAATTACCTTCAGAGCGTCTGCGTGCCCGTCCAGTTAGATGTAGCTCCTCAGGAATCTTGGTGATTTTAATTTCAAGAGAAAAAAGGAAAGGGGTTGGGATGAATATATATTCATTTATCTTCTTCGGGTTTGAAGGTCTTGGTGCTCGAAGACACGATGAGATAAAAATTTCATGACACCCACACTCGAGAGGCGTCTAGTAAGCCACACTCTTCTGACCCTGGGATGAGCCGAGGAAATTTAGGAAAATTCGGAGCTTAAACAAATTCAAATGAAAATTACCTAAATTTAAGTCAAACAAAGAATATATGATAAATATGAAGATAAATGTTAAATCAAAGATAAATAGGGAGAACACTTAAAGAAAATTTTGGAAAGAATACACTCATTTAAAATGCAGTAAAATTTGGGAGGTAATATTAAACTCACAAACTTAATTGATTCTTTGACTTAAATTTAAGTAATGAGTGAGTTCTTTTTGTAAATTCTCAAAATTAAACAAACTTTAATTGGAACTGGGAGATTAATACTAAACTCATAACAAACTTCAGAAACTTAAAGTCAGGATGAATCCAAATTGGGTTTCAACTCTTATGAATATGAAGGTGATTACTTATCTTTAATAAGATATGAGTAAAGATAAACACTGAAATCGACAACTTATCAAAGTATTGTAAATTGAACAATCAACAATTACAAAAACTCAACAAGTAAACTAAGTCAAATAATATTTTAAACTACAATCTAAATCAAAATGCCGCCTTCAGAATCGGAACTAAAGCAGATAGAAGGCGATACTAAATCCAATTCTACAAAATTCATTGGACTTCTTTTAATCAAAGATTGAGGAATTTCATTCTAATTATGAATTTTAAAATCAACGAAACACTAATTAAGTAAAATTATCTAAAACTATAAATTTCTGCATGTGCTCGGACATAGAGATTTCAAGTGCAAATTTTAATGTCTGAAAAAGCTATGCAGGTTAAGTCAGAATTAAATAAAAATATGAAATTAACCTCATAATTTAAACATAAAATTATCTAAATTTTTAAATACACCTGCATGGGTCCCGATATTACGCTGAATGTTTAAATTCAAGTATTTGAGGATATTGCGCGGGTTGCTTCCCAATTTAATCTTTGGAGTGGGACCGGGTTAACAAAATCTTAAAAACCTATAATAAGAGTTTCAAATCAGTGAAATATTTGGCGATTGCGGTGATAGATATAATCTCTGTTCTAAATAGAGTTACGATCTAAACATATTCAAATTAATCAATTTATCAAATCAAATTAAGTAGCAATCTAAAACTGTTTAAATGAAATTATATCATTAAAAGTTTAAATCAAAACTCAATCTATCCACCTTCCGCAATTATTTGTCAGAGGTGATAAATTAAAATCTCTTCATAAAAAAAAGATGTCAAATCAGTATTCTATGTTCAACCAATCTCATGCCGGTAGGGCGTGACCGTGTCCTTTGATCAGGAGCAGGAGTATGATAAAGCATTCTGAGAGTCCTTTGATGGTGGTTTGGCAGTCGACTCCATTATATTCGATCAGTAGCCAGATGCTTCCAATGGCTCGCTTCTTTGAGTTGTGAATCATAAAGTATACTTAGAACAACCTCAAGGGTAAGACAGTCTCCAAACACCTCAAACGATTTCTTGGACTATGTAACCCATGTTGATAAGGATTCTGTAGTTGGGTCATTCCTCTCATTTAAGTGACAACGACCACGGCGGGATGATAACCATGGGATCTAGATGGCATGTCATCATTCCCCAACCATCCGATTTAAAATGATTAATTTTAAATTTAAACTCCATATCTTATTATACACTACGATTTAGTGATCTCCTAATCGAAAGTTCTCTCTCACTTAGGTATCTTATCTTGCATCATAGAAATCGTGAACCAGATTTAAAGTCCTCATAAAATGAGGACGAAATCTTTGGGTAGTGCCTTATCTACTATCTCTCATCTCAAATTACACACATTAAATCACACTCTCAATTCAAAAAGTCGGAGGAGGTCTGAGTACGCACCAAAACTTTGCTGTTGAAGGGGACTCCAATGGAAATGGTTTTGTTTCAAGCAATTTGTGATTGGTCCCATGATCACACTAAATCCTTTGATGAATCGCATGTAGAAGTTTGCTAATCCATGAAAATTGTGAATTTCTATAAAGGAGTTGGGTGGAGGCCAATCGCGAATTGCAGCCACCTTCATCAGATCAACGTGAATGCCTTTGGCACTAATAATGTATCCCAAGAAGTGTACCGAATGGCTAGCGAATTAGCATTTGTCTCTATTTAAATATAAATGATGAGGTCATAGTACCTCCAAAATCTTTGACAAGTGTGTGAGATGTTCTGCTAGGGATGTGCTGTAGACCAAGATATCGTCAAAGTAAACTACACAAAAGGAGTTCAGGAATGGTTTGAGTACTTATGTCATTAGTCGCATAAAGGTACTCGATGCATTGCACAACCCAAAGGGCATCACCTTCCATTCGTAAAGCCCTTCTCGAGTCTTGAATGCAGTCTTCCATTCTTCATCGGAATGAATTCTGATTTGGTGATAACCACTTCTAAGATCAAGCTTTGAGAAAATTGTGGCGCCAAATAGATGATCAACCAAGTCCTCAAAACGTGGTATGGGAAACCAGTATTTAATGGTGATTTTGTTGATGACCCTACTATCCACGCACATTCGCCACAACTCATTTTTCTTTGGAACTAAGAGTGCAGGTATCGCACAAGGACTCATACTGGGCTGAATTAATTCTCTGTAGTAACCCTTTCACAAAAGATTTTAGTATTTGATGTTCTTTAGGGCTCATCCTATAGTGGGCTAGGTTCAGGAGGGAGGAACCTGGTATGAAGTCAATGCGGTGCTGTGTATGTCGTAAGGGAGGCAGTTCTAGTGCACATAGGTCTTCGAATTCATCTAATAGGGGATGCACAGCTGTAGGGTTGCTGACTGTTGCTCGGGAAGACTCCTTGGTTAGTACAACAAATAATATTTTGATGTCTTTATAAGCAATAAGCAGTACACTACCATTGATGATCTCAAGAGTTGTAGTTTCAGTGGGTTTCTTCATTTGCTCATAGCCGTTCGTAGAAAGCAGCTTTAATTGTCATCCTTTCCAGAGGAGGGAGTAGGTGTTAGCTCGGACGTCATAAACAACACCAATGTCATATTGCCAGGGCTGACCTAGGATCAGATGGCAAACATCCATATCTAAGATGTCACATAAGACCTCGCAGACAACATTTTTTCCTATGCTGAATGTAATAGAGCACATTTCAGATACTATGATGTCAATTCCTTTCCGAACCCAACTAATCTTATATGGATGAGGATGTTTAGTAGTGGGTAATTTAAGAGCCTTCACTACTCTAGTGGAAATTATATTTTCTGTACACCGGCTATCAATAAGTACATCACATACCTTTCCTTTGATGGCGCACCTTGTCTTAAAAATAACATGCCGTTGTGGTTGAGCTGTCTACCCGGGGGCTATTAAAATTTTTGCAAATATGCAAGCAAGGACTTCTCCTTCATCTGTTGCCAGCTCCTCAAATTTCAAATTATTCGTGGTGGCTTCGTCGATGTAATCCGATTCTCCTTCACCCTCCACATATTGTAACTGGTTCCTAGTGGACTCGTTCGATTTGTGACCAAATTGAAAACATCTGAAACATTTCAAAGTGTTTGCTTTAACATACGGATTTTCCTTTCTCGTGCCAACCGGTTTATTGATCTTGGGATCGCTTGGTATAGCTTGTTTAGCATGAGATGGAGCCGTCATGGGTGTAGCCGTACCCTTCGGGTTGCTATAGACTTGTTTTGAATTATCTCCAACGGGATCCAGACCTGGCCTCTTTGATGTCGTACCCTTAAAGTGCCGAGTAAGCTGCTGTTCAGCCTTAAGGGCTAGGTTAATGGCTTGTGACAACGTCCAAACGGAATTCAACTCTAACTTATCCTGTATTGCCTCTTTCAAGCCGCCGATATATCTTGCTACTAATTGGTTCGGGGATTCATTTAAGTTATTCTGAGCGCACAACCGATAGAATTCCTCTTTCCTTGTCTACAATGTTGATATTGTAGATATAACATCTGCTCAAAATCTGTAGGTAAGAAGTGGCTTCATAAAAGTTGTTTCATACGCTTCCAGCTCCTGATCGATCCTCGACCTTCACGCACTCGATTCTACAGTAATTGATTCCACCAAGCTGCTGCCCCACATTTTAATTTACAGGCTACAAATTGTACCCGTTTATCTGGCCGAAAGTCAGTGTAATTAAAAAAAATTTCTACAGATTGTTCTCAGTCAAGATAATCTTCGATGTGCAACCTGCCGTCGAAAGTTGGGATGTCAAATTTAGGTTAATACTCATTGTTAGAATGGGGATTACCTCTTCCATTGCATCTGAAGTCTCTAACATTTCTTCTAAACACCGGTTCACTCACATAATCCGAATCTGAGAGTTCAGATTGGTGGTCTTGCACTTCCTCCTCCTCCGAGCTGAATGCTCCTCAACTCAGATCCCTTACTTACCCCTGTTCCCATCTCCTGGTGACATGCTATCACCCTTGCTGGATCTCCATTTTGAGTTTTACGTAACTCTTGTCGAATGTGCTGACCTAATTGCTGAAACTCATCCATCATTTCTTCCAGACGTTGTTCCAGTAGCAATTGTCTGGACCAAAGGTTCTCAAGGCTTCGATCTCCATCGGTTGACCTCCGCTTACCATCGTCCATCATTTAATTCACTTTGATACCAATCTGATGCAGGTCTAACCTTCAGCTGAATAATCTGAAATGACAGCAAGCAGCCAAGAACAAGTAATAGAGGAACAATGGGTAAGAAAACTCCTTCAGGAGCGGTAATTAGAAAAGGGTATATTGAAATATAAAAGTTGCCTGCTCTGGTTTAGAGAATTTGTATATATAATATTGTTTCCTAATGGAATTGTAAAAGCGGAATAGTAAATGTATATGGGTATGCCATGCAAAATATAAGATGTAAATGTAAATATGCATTGTTAGGTACTTAGAAATTTTAATTTCAATTATATATTTGCTACTCTTAACCACTTATTGTCTTCCTCAGGTAGATATTGAATGATTTATGAAGGTTCAATCGCTATTCTTATTGGAAAAGATCAATGGCTAGTGATTGAAGATGATCTATATGTTGGGATTCCTAACACATTACAAATTAAAGGAAGAAAAAAAAAGAAGAAGAGAAGAATTTAAAGTTTTCTTTTAGGAAAGAATTATAAAACCCAAAAGTGCTCACAAATGTGATCAGTGTGACCTTTGGGGCCATCACACCAGCACTTATAAGAATCAATATAGTCATATTTGAGATCTAATGCTTCTAGTCAAAGCAAATGTAGGATCCTCAGACAATATTTATGGCATAATTAGGATTTGAACAAAATTCCTTATTAGATGTGATTAAGTAGTCAGCAGAACACAAATTTATCATTTATATTTTGATTTATGTATTTTCTGTTAGCTTAATCATTTTGATATATATATATATATATATATATATATATATATATATATATATATATATATATATATATATATATATATATATATCTCACTCTTAATGCCTCTAATTCTTAATTATATTTCTACATGAAGCAAAATATGACAACTTTAATAATGAATCTCTTTCGTTCGATTTCATGGACATCTTAAGAATTTTCTAGCAAAATTTCTTCCTTTATAAGGTGTGAATAAGACACATTATAATTTGTATCGATAATTGATTTGATATCTTTTATGAACCCCTTTGAAGCAGATGAATCACTTGTGCTCATTTTAGAGAACGAAAAACCTATGAATCAAAAGGATGAAAAATATAAACTATCAATATTGATTTATTTCAGCAAACAGGATGAACGATTTCACCAAAGCAACAAAGGAATTTCAACACTTGGAAGAATTAATAATCATCTGATTTAATTTCTACAAATTTTTGTATATAGTTGATACATCTAAAATTAATATCGAACGAATCAGGCATTTTCAAAAATGATCTAATCACCGATTTCAAAAACTTTAAACCGACCTCATGACGAACATAAAACATCAAGCGCATACGATCCGGAATGATCGACTCGGATCAAGCTATCATGAAAATGGATCATGATCCGCCAAATGGTCATGGACATATTTATAGTGGGCGGCTTGTCAAGAGAATCCAAGATCACCCAATTCCAACATCATTAAGGCACGGATCATCAAAATACGTCGATCAAGGGATCGCCTGACGTCGATGAGTGGTTGGAGTTTTCCACTTACAAGCCACTCCCAAAAATCTATAGAGTTTCATTCTTCTCACTTTAGAGGACCAAATCATTTGAAGACCAGAGCTCGAGAACCACGGTCGACGCCTTGGCCATCGATCACCCCATACCACCAGGTGGTCGAAAATCGTCTAGAGATCGCCCCAGGACGAGAAAAAGGCAGTTCGCTCCTTTCTCTCAAGATCAGGTTGCTCCCAAAAGATCGGTTCGCCGCTTTGGGAAACTTCTCCGGTTGGAGTTGAGTATTCAATATTGTTTACAGAACACCTTCTTTAAACTAGAAGCGACCTTATCTTTGAACACATGAAAGTTCTAGCAGGCCTGGTTTCCCCTAACGGGTTTTCCACGATAACCGTGTTCATATCCCCCCTTGTGTGTTGGATAATTTTTTTTGACACGAAGATCTACCTAATAAAATTCTCTAGCATGCAACAATAGTAAATAATTTTTAGGGGTTTTTACATATATATCATGTCAAATTATCTATTTTACTCATTTAATATATGAAACTTTATTATTACTTGAATATTAAATGGTAAAGTACATATCATGTTTACGAAATGAAAAAAATGAGTTACTAATTTGGGGTTTTTACATACGTACCACTCCAAACCATCTAATTTACTCATTTAGCACATAAAACTTTAATATTACTCGTATGCCACGCCAAATATTGCCGTAACTCATTTTTACCATTCCGTAGTAAGCGTGGAGAGCGATGAGACGGACTCATTCATGAGCATTTCATAGTCAAGCGTTCGTTCATAAGTTTTCCCTCTTGCGTTTCACGCTCGTGCATTTTGATTCCTCGAGTGAGATAGAGAGAGAGTGAGAAAGACGAGCGAGGGAGTGGAAACAATAACTATATGGTGGCAAGAACGCAGATTTCTTAGGTTTTGTTTGATCATGCACTTGCTCAAGAATAAAGGCTATTGTTTCTTCTTCATTGTTAGTTCATCGCATTGGGTTTGGATTTTGTTGTACTTTATGGTGGCAAGAACGCTAGCAGATTTCCCTTTGCTGTACTTTATTTATTTATTTTTCGTTGATTTGCTTGGGTTCGGATTTTGTTCCGCATAGGCTATCATGTTGCGTCCTCCAAGTCTTTTCTTTTCGCAGGATTTGTGATTTAGAGTTCCTTTCTGGAGAGAAAATTCAATTTTTATCGATTCTGCCGACAAACATTCCTTCTTAGAATAATTTATTGTTTCTATTTTTTTAATGGTTGTTATTATTCAAGCGGACAGCTTTTGTTACTTAGATCTTACATCTTGAATTTGTTCACTTATTACATTATATTCAGCTTTCGGTTATGCTTTTGGTAACATTGCCTTGTCAAAGTTTATCGAGGTTTTTTATCATTATGCTTGATTTTTAGCGGGTTTTAGGAGAGCTTGTTTTCTTGAGTACTCTATTGTCTTAGCGAGAGAGAGTGAGAAAGGCGACCCGTAATCGTCCGCATTTTGCTCCTCTTGCTTACTCCTCGTGCATTTCGATTCAGGGTTTCACTCCTGGTGTGGTTTACGCTCCTCTTGGCTCTGGCTCTGGTTTATCAATCGAAAACAACTTCATTCATGGTATGTGGTCGCTAAGCTCTCGGTTTATTATGCTTTTCCTTATCAAATGATTGATTGTTTGAAGATTTGTTTTGTCATTTTGTCATTGTAAGATAATCGAGAATGATGTTTTGAGGAGCTTCTTCAAGTATGAGTAATGAAAATGAAGAATGTTTTGAGGAGCATTTTCTTGTTTATTACCTATCTATATGTTTGTTTTGATTTCTTATCTTTGTACTCTCATTTGGAGCTCATTTTGTTTAGATAATCAACTATGCTTATCATAGTTAATTATTTCATTCGCTAGTTCAAGTGGATACCTGAAATACTAGAAATTCTTTAACGTAAATCACTATGTGTCCCCATATTGCATCTTTAGTTTTACGTTTTCTATCAAAATTCTTATTTTCATTGCCAATTCATAACTTATCATATTCCAAATTTCTTCATATATTTCAGTTGAGTTAGTCCATATTTGTTCATAACAAATATTTATATGTAGTGTCAAGCTTCAAACATGAATCTTTACCATTGTTTTGAAATTTGGGTATTTATTGGGTTGAGAAATCAAGGCCGAAAAAAAAAATGAAGGTGGGAAACAGAAGACTTTGAAGCTTGATATAGATTTAATCCAACTTATTTGTACTTAGAGAAGAGGTTATGTTAATTTTCCCTTGGTTGAAAGATCATGCATTCAATTACATGCTCATATTCATGGGCGTCACCAAGTACAAACTTATAAGTTCGATATTGATTTGGCAAAATTATTCAAATTCCAATAAAGATCGACGTGTTGAAGTTGTCATTTCAATACAAAATGATGTAGTTGTAGTTGATGCTATGTGTTTAGTAAACACCCAAAAGATGATTTGAGTTGAAGAATGTAATGATGAATTACTTATTAGTGAAAGAAGAACAATGCCTTACATATCGGTTCATGTTTTGAAGATGCTATGAAGCTTCAAACAAGCAAACCGCAATTATGAATAATTTTGGAGTGAAGATTAAAGCGAGTGATAAAACTCGAGTTATAGTAATTTGTGCACATCGAGGGTGCCCATGGAGGATAAGAGCAGCTTTGTGTGCTAACGGTCAAACATTTCAAGTGAGGAAGCTAGAAAGTGCACATTTATGCCCAGGAGTCAATAGAATGAAATAAACAAGCTTCTAGTTGGGTGGCTCTCCAAATAAAAGATATGTGAAAAGAATCGATATTCCCCGATCAATAATAGCTGAAAGTTCATATGGATTATCACTCCCTTATATGCAATTATGGCTAGGAATCACGAAATTCTGGCAGTTGATGAGAACTACAAGTGGATCTACACGAGCGAGAACTCATTCAGCGGTCATTCACATATCACATACGTATGATATGGTTGACAATTCATTCATGAGATTCATGTAAGTTTTAAGGTTTGCATCAATGGATTTTTGGCGAGGATGTAGCCTCTATTAGCTTAGATGCATGTCACCTAAAATCCAAGTATGGTGTCTTACTTTTGCAAACTCTTGATGGGAACAATGGAATTTTCACAATTGCTTTTCTTGTGTTGAGGGAATCAAAGAAGACTTGGGAGTGGTTCCCACAACTTGGAGGAGTCATTTGAGGTTGCTCCTTTGGATTTTATTTTGAGATATGAAAAGGGTTTAAGCGAGGCTATTAGATCTACATTCCCAAATCAGCAGGTGTATAAGACATTTATGGAAGAATCAAAAAATTTTTTCCATGATACTCATCTCAAAGTATTATCTAAGCAGCTGCTAATACATACTCAAAATTAGAATTTCAAAGAAAAAAAATAAGAAATATTCAAGATCACATGCATATCTTGTTTCTACCATATAAGTGGTCAAGATCGAATTTTCTAATGAGATAAAAAATTATTATAACACAAATAACATAGTCATTCAATTCATTCAATTTGGAGAAGTTAGGGGAAAACTAGCAGTGGATTTGGTCGATATGCTTAGAGGGATGTTAATGAAACAACGTGCAGAGAGGAAGATTTCCTCTGCTCACTGGAGAGGCCATTTGATACCTTTCACGTAAAGCATTAGAGATCGATCAAGAAAAGAAAATTTTATTTTAGGCATTCTACATTTAAAGCGAGGTTGAAGGAAATCATAGGAGAGAAGAAGTAGATATCACCAAAAAGAATGCACATGTAATTTTTTGGCAAATAAGTCAGACTTGTATTCATGTTGCTTTTAGGGCACAAAAGATCTACCACTATACATACATATTAGCTTTATCATGTTGTGATACATGCAATTATATTTGAAACCGTATTTTATATTCCTTGTGCATTTATTAATGTATCTGAAACCGTATTTTATATTGTTTTAACAGATATCGCATGGCTTATGAAGGTGCAATAAGCACTTTCCCAAGAAAGATCAATGATAGTGGTATGATGACATAAATATCAGCGTGCTTAAACACATTACGCCTAGAGTGCTAATCAAGAAACGTAAGATTAAAATATTTTCTGTAAGCGCTGTAAATTATAAAAGTAAAAGTGTTCAATAAATGCTACCACATCACATGCAAGAACCCCATAAATCAACTTATGATCCATTGCCCAATCAAGCAAATGTAGTTCTTCCATAACATTTAATGACAATTGAATGCCAACAAACTCCCAAAGCATAAGTTCTCAATGAAAATGAAGACTATCAATTAGATTTTGAATAAAATTTTTGGCATCCAATTTTTTTATGGTCACATAGAAAATTATGATTGATTTGAATTTTTGCTTAACAATATACAAATGTGTTTTTGTCTCTACACGCTAAAATTTTTTATACTTTTTCCACCTTTATCTTGTCATCTATGTTCATATACTTCATATTTATGCTGGAAATAACTCATGGATTTAGGAAGCGCATTATGAACTTACCTACTATTTATACGTAAGAGATAAGTAGTTGCAAATCTTAGTGTAGTTGCAAATCTTACTCCTTGGTCTGATCACAATCAAAGTCCTCGCAATATGTATCAATGCCAGGTTAGATGTTCTGATTGCCATGTTATCTTTACATGGTATTTTAGAGATCGATTTCTTCCTGAATTTCTTATTCTTACTCTATGTTTGGTCCAGTATTTGATGAAAGCAATGATGATTTCAGAAGAATGCTCATGTGGTGAGCATTAATGACTATGTAGATGTGCTGAGTAGCAATGAGGAAGTCCTCAAGGAGGCTGTGGGAAATCATCCTACTACTATTCAAGCTCTATATTTCGGTGAGAGCACTAATCTAGATCTGAGCTGACATTAGTAATTTATGTTGAACTGGTTAATCATCGAACTTTTTAACTCTTTGAGAGATAGTAATCACTTGTGTAATGTCATAACATGCCTGAATTTCTTTCTTCTCTGAAAGTTGGGATGCAAAGTTCTTGTATTCTAAACCTAAACCTTGCTTTTCTATAGTCTAAAAGTTTTCTAACATATCAGAGCCACTATAGTTTGGATTTAGAACAGTGAAAAAATTATTTTGAAGAGCACTTTTTTTTTTAATTTTTGATTCATAATCAAAACGTTTTTCAGGTGATGAATAATTATTCATCATTAATTTCATCCGATCCATTGCCAAAAAATCTGGATTGGTTTCTAAGATGTGATTAGGCCCTCAAATCCCTCAACTGTTGCAACTTATCTTCCAAACCAGATGGCCCACCACTGATCTGGTAAGCCCATTTCTTTAAGTTCAAAAGGCAAGGACAAGCTCCCTTCGAGAGCTAGTATATGATATGGTAAGCCCATTTCTTTGAGTTTCACCCTTGTGATCTCACTTCCTTGCTGTAACTTTCCATTGGAAGTAGGTGCCCGCATGAGATAAACCCTACCATTCTCTTTCACAGCACTTTCAAGGCTAAGATTCGTCTTTCTTTCCAGTTTGAAGGCAGCATCACGAAGAGCTGCATCGACGCCCTTAGAAGATTTCTTGGCATCAGTTAGAGCACTCAAATCTGTACAAATGGTGCTTCAGGGCCGACAATAACCAGATTGAGATGCAGATCAATCTGTACACGCAACAGTATTTCGACATGGAGTCTAAGAGAATAATTATGAGGTCCCAAGTTATGGAGCTCATTGATAGGCTCAAGTATCTTAATTCTATTCTTCAGTTTGTGCAAGAGTTCAGTGGGATGGCCATGGAGATTCCTGATCCACTGCTAAAGCCATGGCAACTCCCTTGTCTGTCACAGCTCATAATTGCGTCTGCCAATATGTCGCAGGGATGAGTTGCTAGGCTTGGTGGATAAGTTTGCTTTCAATTCAGTCTGTAGGAGATGTGTTAGGTTTTGTGTTTTAGTATTTGTAAGTTTGTTTGTAGCTTTCTGTATTCTGTCTGCTTGTGGTGTGGTGTGAGAATTTGTTCAATGTAGCCATTGTTGTATGTCTTTTGTAGTTAATGTAAATTAACTCTGTTGATTATGGCTGTTGAATGCCGTCTTTCTCTTTTCACAATCTTTAACACATGAGTTTTTACTTGATAAATTTGAAAAGTTTTTTTTTAATATTTAACTCAATTAAAATAATTCCTGTAATATATATTTGCATATGATGTATTTTTTTATAATTAGAATAGATGTTGATACAATGTTATAAGACATACAATACTAAGACATACATTGTTATAAGACATACAATGTTGATATTGTTACAATGTTATAAGACATACAATGTTGATATTGCGATATGCTGAATAAGACATACAATGTTGTTATAATATGCACATTCATCATGACCGGCCTTAATTTCTGAAGATTGTATCTTAGTAGAATCATATGCACATTCATCACCAACAGTTGAGTCAGATTTACAGGCGTCCATGGATAAGTGGTTATCATTATGCTGGAAATCAAAATGCTTAGAGATAGACATATCAAAGTTTCTATCATCCTCTACCAAAGCTGAACTGATATCATCAGCATTCTTCCCAGTAAGAGTTAACATCACTGCTTCTATTTCTTGATCAACCATATCAAAGCTTCCCGAGCCAACATAAGCATTCTCCGTTACTAATTTATCAGTTATTGTCTCAGGCAAAGAAGGCTTGGGTAATCTACAGGGTGTTCTTGTCTGCATGAACATTCAGGTTCCTAGAGACAGCATGCGGAAAGACATTGGTTCAAGACTAAATCCACCTCATCAGGGTTGATCGATTTAGTTGAGATAGGTTTGTTTGGGGACATTTCAGATCTTAATTCAGAATCTTCTCCACTGCAAACAAACTGGCTCTCAGACTGTGATTCCATGCGAAGACATTCCTGAGACAATGTTATAAGACATACAATGTTGATATTGCGATATGCTGAATAGCTGATCATGCAATTTCTATTGAAAACTCCCATAATTTCCTGCATCATGAAAATAAAAGCTAAAAGGTTTATGCACACCTTTGTTAGACGTACAATACTAAGCGTCTTGATGGGAAACTCATATTTTTGTTATTAAATTTAACATTTACCTGTTGAAGAAATTCACCACTCTCTAGTTGCATGTTAATCAAAGTTCTTGCAGCTCGATTCAATGGCTTCGAATCCCTTTCAGCCTGCTCCATAAAAATAAAAAACAGAATTAAATGAGAACACAATATGCAAACATTTAGGTGGAATTTTCTGATTGTCAATTTTATTTTTATTAACGTACACATTTCTTTATTTTTAATGAATAAAAATATTGAGATTTGTAACATTATCCTCATAAAATTTTTGATTAAAAAGAGCATAGCCGCATATTTTTTTGTCTATTTAAAAAACTAGCATGGATCATATCATTTTGTGGCAGTGAGAGATTAGAGCAATTCAAATAGGTAACTATTATCAAATACCCTCCACATCTGCTATCTGCTTTGCTTCTAGTAAATAAACTGCATACAAGAGAATGTATTCATATTTGTTTTGAGTTTACATGCGCATAATAATAATGTTATGAACGATCACATAACTTAATAGATACATGCATGCAGGATGTATGAGGTTTTTTCAACACATCTCTTTTGTATGTCATTAATCTCAGTAATATATGCCCAGAAACATATGAAAATAAGATGATCACAGTATAATAAAATTAATAAATGAGACTTAATTACTTAAAATGAGAAGATTTATTGCTATCAAAGCTTATTTTATGACAAACTTAATAAATAGCTTTAAATGTGCTCTACCCAATCATTTCAAAAATAAAACTATTAGGACTATCATAATAAATATTTTTATAATTAGAAGAGATGTTGATACAATGTTATAAGAAGGGGATTTTACATACATATCACGTGACCATCTAATTTACTTTTAACACAATAAACTTTAATATTTCCTCAAAATATTCCTTAATAAGATGTGTTCACAATACATTAGAAGATCTGATTATAATAACTACATCACCGCTTGCAAAACTAACTTACTAATAAAGAAAAACATTGCAATAACAACAATTAACATTCCCATTATAATCTTGTTTTGTTTTGAGATGATCTCAAGTTTCTTCGTCGTATTCTCCTGAAAAGCACGTGATTGGTTCTCAATATCATACAATGCGTTGTCGTCGTCATTTAACCAATTGAAATAGCCGCAATCCTCATTTGTTCGATTTTGTGGGCATCTTAAAAATTTCTTGCCAAAACTTCTACCTTTACGGGATGTGTATAAGACACATTGTAAGTTACACTGTCAATGGACTTGATATTCCTTAACAAAGCCGTTCGACGGTGAAGATTCATTTGTGCTCATTGACGGCATGCCTTTGTTTGGTGGAAGATTATTAGCAGATTTTCGGATATAAAGCTTAAATCTGCAGTAATAGATCAGCAATAGTTCCTCATGAGTATAACTATCAAGTAAGCAGCAGAATGATTGAAGTTGTTCAAACTAAATATCATTTAACAACATCGTTGTAGTAATAATTCAAAGGATATATATATATATATATATATAAAGCTTAAATCTGCAGCCATGTAAGAAAATCAACAAGTGCTGAATTTGAAATTTTAAGCATAGGCAGAGAGACAAAAATAAATGGAAGTCACAGTGATTAGATCTTCACCAATATTCATCAAATTGTATCCACCTAATATTCATCTCCTATGCCATGTCTTCCCTTCATCAAAAATTGGTAAAAGGTTATTCTTTTACACAGTTTACAAACAGTGTCATAATAAGTGACCGATTGGTAGATAAGATGTGCAAGAAATAAATCAAACTTTATTGTCACAAGAATATGTTTTAAATAGCATCTAAAAACTAGTAAAAAAATTAATACCACGCTGGCGCTGTGCACTTAATGAAACATACAAGAAACTAAGTTTATCGAGATCGTGCGATTCAATAGCATATAAGAAACTAAGTTTTTCCAAAATATTTGAAGATCACAATGAATGAGTGTTAAATGCATTAACTATGCAAGAATGATAATCATCGAAAGTAAATATAAAAAGAGGTCAAAGTCATTCAATATCAATTTCAAAGAACTTTCTTAAGGTGCTAAAAAATCTACAAGAAGAAATCATCCGGTCAAGAAGCATATCAAGTGTCTCTTACTCGTGTAATTTCTCCCATGAAAACTTCCCGGAGAAATTGATGCAAATACAAATACCACTTATCCCTACATCTAATGTAAAATAAAAGCTACGATCCACTTCAAAACTAAAGAAAAAAATAAGTATAAGAAAAAAATATTCAACCAGAAATTCGTTCTTAGGCATACCACACAGACACCCAGTGAAAACAATCGCAAGAAACAAGAATAAAAAACTAATCTTTGACGATGAAGACACCGTAAGCGACTGGATCAGGTACTAGAATACTTAAAAACTGTATCAAAGAAGATTAGTTTTAAGCGACTGGATCAGGTATTAGATTTTCTGATATCCATGAACTTTACCTTAAACACCGAAGAAAATGAAAAGAAGCGTGACTACCTGCGAAGGAGGCACTCGAGCAAAGGGCAAACGATAAAAGAGGCAACTTGAGATATTGCTAAATCAAGGAAGATCCAAAGAAATGCCCTAGATTTATTGATAAGAACCTGAAAATAAGAAATTGGGAGAATAATAGTAGGCCATGGCGGTGAAAGAGACGACCATCAACGAAAAATAAATAAATAAAGTACAACAAAGGGAAAAGGATTGTAGAATCCAGAGCTGCATACGATGACCTAACAATGAAGAAGAAATAATAAGCTACCTTATTCTTCAGAGCAAGTGCAGCTCGTCTTTCTCACTCTCTCTTGCTCTCTCACTCTCGAGGAATCAGAAATACAAGCATAAAGAGGGAAAATGCGCTCGACGCGTTCGACGAGCAATGCCGCGGAATGAGTCTTCACACTCAGTCTCCCTGGAAGGCTTACGGAATGGTAAAAATGAGTTACGGCAATATTTGGCGTGGTATACGAGTAATATTAAAGTTTTATGTGTTAAATGAGTAAATTAGATGATTTGGAGTGGTATGTATGTAAAAACCCCTACTAATTTTTAGGAAAATTTACATACATACCACGCAATTCTTATGAATTTACATATTTCACACGCAAATTTTAATATTTACAAAAATAATATTTTTCCTATGCATAAAAAGGTGCATTTCACTTGAAAAAAGTAATAAGGGTGGTATTTTTGATATAATAATAAAGATTTAGGTGTTATTTAAATAAAAATTAAAGTTTAGATGTGAAATATATAAATGCATAAGAATTGTGTGGTATGTATGTAAATCACACAAATTTTTATTTCTTAAAAGACTATATATGAGATTACGAGAGCAATGAAAAAACATGCTGGAAATGCCGCCAGCGCCGCGCCAACCCACCGCCGCCGCCGCCGCCGCCGCCGCCGCCGCTACCGCTGCCGCTACCGCTGCCGCTACCGCTGCCGCTACCGCTGCCGCTACCGCTGCTGCCCGGAAGCCCTACTTCTACTACGGCCACCGTCGTCCTTCCCAAAACCGCCCGGTCGTCTTCGGTGGTCTTTTCACCAACCGCAAAACCCTGCCCTCCAACACAGCCGACCGGCTATCAGGCCACCGCCCATCTAATCTCCGCTCCTCTCCCACTATCGACTTCCGTGACTGGGACCCCGACCTTTCATCTCCATCCTTGTCGTCCTCCCCTCCATCCCTCCCTGACTCCGATCGCCGTCTCTCCCCTCTTGCTCGCTTCATTTGCGACTCTCTCCGGCGCCACCACCGGTGGTGCTCCGCTGTCCTGACTGACCTTAACAAACTCCGCCGCGTCACTCCCGATCTTGTCACGGAGGTACTGAAGTCCCGCCCTCTCCTACCCCCTTCCCTTTCCACTCGATTCTTTCACTGGGCCAGTCGCCAGAAGGGCTTCTCCCACACCTTCGCGTCTTATAATGCTCTAGCCTACTGTCTATCCGCTGCTGGGCTCTTTCGCGCCGCCGATCAGGTCCCGGAACTCATGCTCGCGCAGGGAAAACCCCCATCCGAGAAGCAGCTCGAGATCCTTGTCCGATTCCACGCCGATGCGCGACGCCCTCTCCGGTTGTTTCATCTGTATCGCAAGATGCGCACCAGGTTTGGAGTTTCCCCTCGCCGTACTTTTCTTTATAATCGGATCATCGATGCACTGGTTAGCTGCGGCCGGTTGGATTTGGCTCTTGAAGTCTATGATGATCTCCGCGCTGATGATGAGCTCAAGGAGGATGCCGTTACATTTACTATAATATGCAAGGGGTTTTGCCGTGCTGGAAGGATTGATGAGCTTGTTGATCTGATTGCTCGGATGCGGAATGAGGTCTGCCGGCCGGATGTATTCGCGTACACAGCGATGGTTAAAATTTTGATTTCCGAGGGGAATGTGGACGGTGGGCTTAGGGTATGGAATGAGATGGTGAAGGATGGGGTTGAGGCTGATGTGATGGCGTATTCAACTTTGATTTTCGGTCTTTGTAAGGCGGGGAGAATGGAGAAGGGGGAGGAATTGTTCAGGGAGATGAAAAAGAAGGGGTTTTTGATTGAACGCGCAGTATATGGCGCATTGGTGGAGGGTTTTGTTACTGGAGGAAAGGTGGAAACAGGGGTTGAGATTTTGAAAGAGATGGTTGGTGATGGGTATCGTGCAGATTTGGGGATTTATGATTTGTTGATTAAGGGTTTTTGTGTTGATGGGAGGGTTGATAAGGCTTTCAAGTTTTTTAAAATTGTAGTATTGGAAGGGATTGAGCCGGAGTTTACAACATTGTCACCATTGTTGATTGCTTATGCAGATGGGCATCAGATGGACATGTTCTACCAGGTGGTTGATCGTATTAGTGGATTGGGTTTGCCTGTTCTTGATCATTTGTCAAGCTTTTTCGCTGCATATTTGGTGAAGGGAGGGAGAGAAATGAAGGCTTTGAAGGTGTTTATGGAGCTGAAAAGTAAAGGCTATTGTAGTGTTGGAATCTACAATATCCTTATCGAGGCACTTCACAAGGCTAAGGAGTTGAAGAAGGCATTGTTATTGTTTGAGGAATTAAAGAATACAGAAAACTTGAAACTAGATTCATGTACATATAGCCTTGCAATTACCTGTTTTGCAGAGGATGGAGATGTTACAGAGGCGTGTTCATATTTCAATAAGATGAAGCAGAATAATTGGACTCCTAGTGTTGCTACATATAGCTCCCTTGTGAGAGAACTTTGCACGATGGGGGAAATCAATGCAGCCATGACCTTGGTTAAGGATTGCTTGGGGAATGTAAGTAGTGGTCCTATGGAGTTCAAGTACTCTTTAAGAGTTCTAGATGCATGTCGCTCAGGAAAACCAGAGAAGGTAATAGAGGTTTTAAATGAGATGGTGGAGCAAGGTTACTCTATGGAGGATATTATATACTGTACGGTCATTCATGGTTTCTGCAAATATGCCAGCTCAGGGGAAGTAAGAAAGGTGTTTGAGTTCATGAAAAAGAGCAATAGACTTACTGAGGCTGATTTCATCATTTATGAGGAAATGCTCAATGAACATTTGAAGAAGGAGACTGCTGGCTTAGTTATCTCTGGGTTAAAGTTTTTTGGTTTGGAGAAGAAATTGAAGTGGAAAACTAGCTTGGATGAAACATCCTAAATCATCTGTGTCAGGTATTTTCTCACTGATAAAGGCTGTACCTTTCAAATGCATCAGATTACTTTTTGCCATTTGGTTCTTTTGGAGTCTTTCTTGTTTGAGGAAAGCTATATTGATAAGCTATTTTTGTGGAATTTACTAGCAAAATATCCTAATCTTGTTGCGCTAAATATTGAGTAAATTACAGTTAGGTCCATAAGATTTGGGGATATTTCATGTAGACTTAATATTTTTTAACAAATTTTTTTTCTCATGTAGGGTGTAAGAGATATAGGGATATTTCATGTAGGTTCATATTTCTTTAACATTTTTTTTTTTTCATGTAGGATGCAAGATAATAGGGGAACTAAGTGAAATGATTTTCAAAAGATATACTTTTTGAAATAAAACATATATCTTGGGGACCTTGGAACCCACATGTGATAAGCCCTTTCATATTTAACACAAACTCTTTTAGATGTATGTTGCCTAAATTTTCTCAGGTCAACAAATTTACCATTATGTTGATCTGAACTAATTATGATTAGACCAAGTTTTATCATGATCATATGACCAACTTCCAACGATCCATCACTCATAATAAAATGTCATTAATGTTTTTTTGAAGTATTTTTTTTTATCGTCACTTTAACCTCTATGCCAAAATAATCAACCATGTAATTTCATTTCAATAACTTTAACTTTCTCGGCATGAAATAAATGAAAATGTTCAAAAAGATCTTTAAAATCACTACTATTTCTTAAGAAATTTTTAAAATCATACCCCAATAAATATGGAAATATAATTTTGAACTTTACAATAGTTACATTGTTGTTGATTAGAACTATGTTGACCTCTATGCATGCTCCATGTCAAATTCTCACGGCGAATTGACTTGATACAATGATACCTGTCGGGAATCATGGGCGTCGCGGTGGTTGAAACAATCTCTGATTGACGAACGGATTTCGCCATCGTGTTAAGAACTTCAAAATTAATCAGAATATACATATTACAATTATGGTCTCGATCGAAGAAAATCCGTCGGCACGCTGCATGCGTATCGGTACGGGGTCGATGATCGGACGATCTGGTTTGAAATTGATTACCGATAGCGTCGAAACATCAAAATTTATCAAATGAGATTATGCCAATTGAGCGAAGTCTGTAATATCGGCGGTTAAAGCGACGATTGACGAAATTCGATTCAAAGCCGGCGGATAGATGGTGAAGCGTCTGCCGTTAAATAACGAAATAACTTAGAATCAACATATATATTAGCAATATAATAATGCTACCGTAAAGTCCATATTAGGGTTAATTAAACACTTAAATAAAAGATGCTTTTATAAAACCCCCTTTATATCTCACCTTAAGACTATATAAAGCTCCTATTCACAGCCCAAACTCATTTCCATGCGCCGCACATGAGCTCTCAGTTCGAGCTTCCAAAACGGAGCGGTTGCCCTCCCTCTCTTGTTCCATCTTTTCCGTCCGACCCGAGCACCGCACGCGAGCCGAAGACCTCGTCTGGTCTGTCCCTACCGCGAATGGACGAACTCTTCCTCCCTGTCCGTCCGCCGCTACTGCGAGCCGAAGATCTCCTCCCAGCCGCAGGAACCGAGCCGTCCGATCCCCTCCCGTCTCGTTCCCGCACCCGGCACCACATGGAGCACCGCAGCCGTTCCCTCCTCCCAGCTGCACAAATCGAGCCGAACCGAACCCTTTCCTCTTGTTCACCCTTCCGAACAGCGACCGACCCCCTGCTCGCATCTCCTTTGCACTCTACAGCACTCCAAATCGAAGTTCTCTTCTCTCCGTTTCATTGCATAGCTCGTGTCTTTGCTCTCCGCTTAACTCACCGAAACCACTTTCTTCTCTTCCTTCCGTGCAAACAACAAGCGTCGATCCCTCCTCCTCTACTCAGTACAGCACTCCATTCGAACCTCACGTTCCTTCCTTCCGTCGTTGCTACTGGAAAAAGGATCGTTCGACCTTCCTTCCAGTCGAAAGCCACTTCACAACCCACTTCTTCCTCTTCGCTAGCCATTCCGATGTCGACTAACTAATTTCTCCTTTCTCAACCCTATCTCACTGCTGGCACACTCCTCCCTAACCATACCTGGATTCTGGCTTCGTCTCACTTCAGATTCCAACAATCATCTTATTATCTTGTAGATTGCGTCGTCGTCTTGCATTGCTCACAAATGTATAAATGTGTGATTGTATGAAAATATATTGTGTTTGATTTTGTGCATGTACTCGAAGAGCCTATGCGCGTCTTTTTAGACGAGTAGGTTGGAGGATTTACGACCGTGGTGTTGTAAAACACCACCCATATGCATTTTTTTAGATGGGTGGGCAGACTTAGCTTTGGTAGAAATCTCCCTAGCTAGGGTTGGTGCTGTCGAAATTTTGTCAAAACCTGGACCAACAATGGACAATAAAAAGACACTTGAAATACAAATTGAAGTCAAAATTGATATTAAATCAAAATACAAATTCTTAAATGAAAAATGAACTTGCAAAAATCATATTAGAATAAAACTTAAATGAAATTTGTGGTGACATTGAGAGCTCTTTAATCTATACACAAATGAGACTTTAATTGGACTCGAAGAAAAGTTGAATTGAACTCGATAACTCTTATACTAAACCTGATAGCTTGCTAACGAGCATGAATGCAACTTCTTGTTGAATGTCTGATTGTCTGACAATTTATATTGAGATGATTTGTCAAACCTAAAGCTCAATATATTAAATGGACATCTATATCAAGATGCTTTTAAGATACTTATGGATACTCTAAAACAACTATACATACAAGTCCATCACACCAAGATGCATGTAAATGTTATAAGGAGATGAGTCTTACATGCATTATGAAGCAAACTCCTTCAATTCAGACACCTCAAAATACGTGTAAACAACTTAATAGAATGAGTAATGCATATATTTCAATGCAAATCCTATATTGAAGGCTTATGTTCAATGAACTATTTCAAAATGAAATCATTCATGCATGCATTACGAGGCAATCAAACTTCTAATTGCTATCTTAGGATTTATGCAAATAATGAGATGATTCATACATGCATATCACATGATGAAATAAATTTGAATATAGTACCTCAAGAAGTGTGCATGTTTAAATAAACTTAAAGTCTATTATGACTCGTAAAACGTGCAAATTTTATAAATTGCACAAAATTTAATAAAATTGAAAATAAATTCAATTGGGACGCTTTATCTATATGGTGAAGTCGTAAGTCCCACGTACTTTATCCAATCCTCCTAATAGGGATAGGAGTTGACATGATTGATTATAAGTTGATTGTTCAATCATTAAGAGAATAATTTTATTTTACACTTGCATATGACCATCAATAATTTTAATAGAGAAATTTCATATTTAAAATTATAGACTCTATTTTAAGATGATAAATGCAATCACAAGTTCTAATCATAGACCCGATCCTCTACTATCAAACGAGCAAAGTTGATAAGATCTACCCCAGTGATGATTACACTGATTGTAGATTTCAATCGGAGGGGTTCAATCTTAAAATAAAATTATTAAATTACAATGTGAATATTCAAATCATTCACATCCCCAATAATGACTGAGTTGATTGAAGATATCAACCGGAGTGGTCATTATTATCAAAAATATCTAAGATATTTTATATTCAATATTCTTATTATTATTCAAAATTTGCAAAATATAAATCTAGATCTGATCCTTTATTATTAAGCTAATAGAGTCGACAAGATTTAAAACAATAAAGTAAATGATCAAGCATATTTAAATTCCTTAATGATGGCTGAGTTGATTGAAAATATCAACCGGAGGGGTCATTATTACCAAAATATTTAAGATATTTATATTCAATAATCTAAAATTCAAAATTTTCAAAATATAGATCTAGATCGATCATACAATCTTAAATTAAATCGATAAATTAAATGGTTAAGCAGACTTATATACACCGATGATGGCTATGTTGAATAAAGATTTTAACCGGAGGGGATACTTACCATCAAAATACGTTTGCAAGCTCAAATCAAAGTAATCTAAATTAATTATCAATATAAGTATAAAATCAGATAAATCACTAAGTACTAAATGGTTAAATGAAATTCAATATCCAAAACTTAAAGTTAAAATTCACCTTCCAACACTATTTGGAGCGGAGTTAAGAAAACTCTTCCGAAAAGTCAAATCAAGTGTTTTTATGTTTATCTTCAATCTCATGTAGTAAAGATGTGACTCATGTCCCGATTGCGTAAGAACTGGCGTATGATCACGATTCTGTGAGTCCTTTGATCGAGATTGATTCTGCCAAATGACATCATTATATTATGATCACGATATGTTCCCGATGACTCTCCTTTGAGTTGTGAACTATATTGATAGCAAAAAATCATCGTTGGTGGACTTAAATTTATCTCTTTGACAAATACTACCCTGCGTTTCTGAGGTTTTCTTGACGACGTAACTTCATGGTGGCCGAGGATCCTTCGATTAGGTTGGGTCGACTATCTCCTTTTACTAAGTAGATTAAAGACTACGACGGGGGATGAATGAAGTAGATCTTGATCAGGCGTCGTCATTTTCATCCAAGTTGAGGATGATGAATTTCATAAACCTAAATTCATAACTCCATATCTTTACTTCTTACTGCATTTAAATATAACGACTAATCTTCGAAAGTGCTCTCTATTGAGAGGGATAACTTATAGGTGCTTTGCATATAGAACACAGAACCGATCTAAAGTCTTCACAAAATGAGGGCGAAATCTCTGGGTAGTGTCTTATCTATTATTCTATCTGCCTTCTGAAAATTTCATCGACAGGTCGGTGGTGAATTTTCGGAACCCACAAATCATTAATGACCCAACTTCATTTCATTGCATCTTTAATTATTTTTTTGATTCACCAAATTAATGTCCTATATTTAACCGATACAATGATAAAATCGTAAGCTTTGATACTAATTTAATGCAAGACTATTCAAGGTTATATATTTTTTAATGCAACTAATATGATGCGTAATATACTTTCATGTCAATGAAGATAGAAGCTTCACATATAACAAGTTATCAAATACACCAATAACTTTATATAAATGAAAATAGATGATAATAGTGTTTAAGGGTACTTGATAATAAAATGATCATACATATGTTGACCTCTATGCATGCGCCATAAGTTGATTCGAGCTCACAAGACGAAGTCGATCGGCTTCGGATACAACAACGTGCAAATCGAAGTTGAAATGCACTATGCATTGCCGAAATCAGTCGAAATGACATCGGATCGACGAACGGATCTCGCGTTCATCGAGTGTCAATATACGTATTGCACAATTGACGGTCGGCCAATAAAGGAACTCCGTCGATAAAGGACGTGACCCATGTTTACTCATAATCAATCTCATCTGATGGGGCGTGATCCATGTCGCGGCTGTGGTTTTGGGTAGATTTTATATGATGCGTTATGATCGAGTCATACTCGGTGGCTACCGCCATATATTATTATATTACGATCTATATATGTTCTCCAATGGCTCTGTCTTTTGAGTTGTGAATCATGTGGTGCACCTGATAGAGAAAAAAGTTATCTGTCAGTTAAGGTGGACTTAAACTTATCTCCTTAGACAAACACCACCCCAGGTCTACAAAGTTTGCTTGGACGATGTAATTTATGGCTGCTGATAAGGATCCTTCTAGGTTGTCGACTTCATATCTTACTTAAGTGGAGGATTACGATAGCGGATGGCAAAAACCATGAAATCTTGATCGGGTGCGCCATCATTTCCCCAACCATCTGCTTCAAGTTAAAGGATGATGAATGTCATAAACCTAAATTTATAACTCCATATCTTCTTCTTATCGTTATCTTTTTTATATAACAGCTTCAGTCTCTCGATTGAGAGGGTTAATTAATTATATGTGCTTGTGCCTATGAAAAATCTGGAACTAGATCTAAAGTTTTCACAAAATGAGGGAAAAATCTCCGGTAGTATCTACTATTATCTGCTTTCAAAATTTTTTGACATAAATCAAACTCTCTCGTGAGGAATTTGAATTTTCAAAGCCCACAAACCATTAATGACCCAACTTCATTTCATTGCATCTTTAATTAATTTTTTGATTCACCAAATTAATGTCCTATATTTAACCGATACGGTGATAAAATCGTAAGCTTTGATACTAATTTAATGCAAGACAATTCAAGGTTATATATTTTTTAATGCAACTAATATGATGCGTAATATACTTTCATGTCAATGAAGATAGAAGCTTCACATATAACAAGTTATCAAATACACCAGTAACTTTATATAAATGAAAATAGATGATAATAGTGTTTAAGGCTACTTGATAATAAAATGATCATACATATGTTGACCTCCATGCATGCGCCATAAGTCGAGTTGAGCTCACAAGACGAAGTCGATCGACTTCGGATACAACAGCGTGCAAATCGGAGCTGAAATGTACTACGCATCGCCGAAATCAGTCTTAATGACATCGGATCGACGAACGGACTTCGTCATCGCGTTCAAAACGTTGAAATTAATCAGAATATATATATATTGCACAATTCAACGGTCAACCGATAAAGAAGGAACTTCGTGGACGCGCCTAAGCGCATATCGAAGTCGGGAGGCTGCGACGATGCATAAATGATCTTTGTTCGTGAAGTTGATCGTGCTGTTAACATCAAAACCTATCAAATGAGACTGTTCGCGCTCAATTCGGACGAGTCTGTGCAAATATCGAGCGATCAGAATCGACAATGCGCAATTTTGAACTGAAATTGACGTGATTCGATGCCGACGTGAACCAAACGGCCTCCGATCGCGAAACAGATTGCGCCATTGTGTTCGGAACATCGGAATAACCTAAGATCGACATATATATTGCCCATGTAACAATGTTGATGCAAAAATCTTAATTATGATTAATTTCCACTTAAATAAAATCATAAATGCCCTCTTATTACAAACTAACCTACCACACTGGCACAACCCTCGATTCCTCATTCGGTTCCACTTCTCACCTGAAGAGCTCCCTCGGTCAGTCCCACTTGGCTCGTTCGCGTCAGACCCTCGTCCTCCCATGGCGCATGGCGAGCCTTTGTCGCCCATACACGCCTCCGCGAGGCTCGACCATCCGTCGGTTCAACGGCGACTGAGTGGCGAGTCGTCTGGTCTGCGCATGCATGCCGTGGAACCAACCTGTGACCCGAGCTCAGCGCGTTCTTGTACACACAATAAGGCTATCCTCCCTCGCGTGATCCCAGCGTAGCAATCTGCGGTAGTCCCTCCCTCATAAGCACCGGTGCCGTGCTTCCCTGCTTGGCCGTTCGTCCTCCTCGGCGCATGATTGAAGTCCCACTGCATTGGTTCCTTTCCTATAAGTATAAAATACTCGATGGTGGATGTCTTTAAGACCCGGTATCGTCGTTTACGCATAAGTGGAACTATGCTCTTTGTAGCATGATCGGAAATTAGCGGCCTTCCATTTGGTAAACCTCTTACGTGCTCGTTGTAGCACTGTAGGGACGACACCAAGCCACCAAGTTTTAAGTACTCGTACGTGTCTTTCTTGATGCGGTGGGGAAAGTCATGTTTGTTTCGGTGTATAAAATGCATACGCCTCTTTCTTGTGGCGAAGAAATCGTGTTACATGTAGGTATTTTATACCATACATGCCTTTTTTTGGCATGATGGGATGGTCATTCGTGGTGTTTTCCACCATCATCTTTCTTGGCATGGTGCAACCAACATACGAGAATCTCCTATCTCGAGGGACGACATGGGATCTTTGTTGAAATGGTGCCAAATTTTCTCACCGACGGGAGGCTTAAACGGTTTGACATAAATTCAGCCACAATTATAAAATTGATGTTTAAACTGACATTGCAGATGTATAAGTACTCATACACATTTTTCTTAGCGTGGTGTGGAAATCTGTGTTACATGCAAATGCTTCAGAGACCCATACATGTCTTTCTTAGCATGATTGGATGACGTGTTTGGCCGTAGTATTTACATCCATACATGCCTTTTTTGGTACGGTGGGCAGACCCAGCTGTCGATGTAGCCCTTTATATGGGGACGACGCCGGGATGTTGTCGAAATGCTGTCGAAGTTTTGTCTAAAACTTTATACTCTCAATGAAGACTCAATCAAAGTAAGTAATATTGTTCAAATCTCTTAAGCTTAAATCAATATTGAATTAAATAACCATTGGCACGACAACTTTGAATCGCTTGACTTAGTGTCACGAGGATGTTCTTGAGGTTGGTTCCGGTTAGGTCTTAGGGCGAGTTGGGTTAAAAATCTTAAAAAAAGCGATAATAATATTATAAGAATTTCAAGTAAAATCTCGAGAAGTTAATTATTACGTAAGATCTCGATCCTATATTATATAATTAATAGAGTCGACAGGATTTGAAACAATAAATTAAATGATCAAACAAACTTATATACCTCGATGATTGCTGTGTTGAATAGAAATTTCAACTCGAGGGGATACTACCATCAAAATATGTTTAAAATTTCAAATCAAATTAATATAAATTAAATATCAATTTAAATGAAAAATCTGATGAATTATCAAACTCAAAATGATTAAATGAAAATCATTAATCTAAAAACTTAAAGCTAAAATTTAACTCATTTTTTGCAATTTTTTTTTGAAGGTGATAAATTAAGAAACTCACAAAGGCCGATATCAGTGTATTTATGTTCACTCAATCGGTTTATGCGGTAAAGATGTGGCGTGTCCTCTGTCGCGTGGTTTGGCCAGAAGTATACGTATGATCGATTCTTAATTTTACTCGGTGGCTGACATGAGATTATATTACGGTCCGTGTAGCGCATGTTATGACTCTTCCTTTTGAGATGTGAACCATAAGGTGCACCTGATAGGGCAAAAAACTCTCTGTCAGTTAAGGTGAACTTAAACTTGTTTCCTTAGATAAAACACCATGATGTTTTCTTGGGCGCCTTGATGGTAGAATCCTTGATGTGTTTGGTCTATCTCTTTTGGTAAGTAGATTAGGAACTGACGGTCGGGATAATGACATGGGATCTTGATCGGGCGTGTCATTATTCCCCCAACCATCTGTTTTAAATTAATATAATGCATTTCATAAGTTTAAAATTTAAACTCCATATCTTTCTTCTTATCTATCGTTGACGTCAACGGCGGTTTGAATCGAAAGTTCTCTCTTAGCATTGGAAGGGGTAATTAATTATAGGTGTTTGCGCTTATAGGAAACCTGGAACCAGATCTAAAATTCTCACGAAATGAGAGCGAAATCTCTGGGTAGTGCCTTATATACTATTCCATCTGCTTTCTGAAAATTTCACTGACATAAATCAAATTCTTAATTGAGAGGTCGATGGTGAATTTTTGGAGCCCACAACATATTTATGCATTTAAGAAGAATTTGGAAACAAGTAAAAATAGTGAGCAAATAATTTAATTTTTACAAAATTAGATATCTAATGTTTCACTTTTTTTAACCAAAATCATGACCACTAGATTAGACAATAATAAATTATGTAGAAGAAATTGATAATATATGAAATTAATCAAGTAAAAAAAAAAAAATCAAATGATGTCCATGTAAGGAGATGATTTCCATCTTAATCAGGTAGCTGCAATTGTGCTTCACTCGAAGGAATTATGCATCCAACAGGAACTCATTGGATTGAAAATTTGTAGGAAGAAATTTTATTCAAGCCAAAATTTTATAATTATACGCCTCAAAACATTTATTTATAAACTTCTTAAAACTAAGGCTAGTAAATAATGTTGACATAGGATCAATTTTAAATTTTTTTCCCAATTAGTTTAAAATCGTCAACTTAGTTGAGCCAATTATTCTTGCTGCTGCTAGAAGATATCCCTTAGAAACTTGCAACATCGCGGTGATATAATAACTTTTGTTTAAGCACTACCCTCAAAACTTATGCCAAATTGCTTCACCTGCACATCGAAGGGGCAGAAAAATCGCAATAGAGAAGACCCCGACTTTCACTGCCTCAACTCAAAATCATAGAATAGTATTTTTTTTCCCTTTTTTTTTTGGCTTCTGAAATCAGATAAAATCAATTAATCTCCCAATACTTCAAACAAATATAACCTCAATCTTTTTGTGAATTTAATCTGAACTAAATCAAGATATAAATTACAACAAGACCACATAACATTTAACTTTAAATTAAGACATAAAATATAACTTTTATCAGCCAATGCAGTCTTTGTCAATATCATTATAATCATGTACTCAAATACAAAATTGAAATAAGCCTACCAACTTTATAAAAATTAATTCTTAATGCTTTCTTCTCACAATAATAAACATAAATATTTCCATCACCCCTTTTAGTGAAACCAATGTTGCCACTGCTATGTAGCTTTTACTATTTTCCTCGTCACTGCACAATTATTGTGTTGTGGTATGAGCTAATACTTGTTCTGTTTTTCATGAGATTGCCTTGAAATGCATATTTGCCATTATTTTGAAACTTCTGCTTTCAGGTTATGGAAATTCTTGCCATTCAGATTCTCCTTGGGATATAAGTTTACGCAGTCAAGTTTCTTGGACAAATCTATGTTGACTAGAAGTTGACTTATCTGTTCAATAGGGTGCTCAACTTGGATGACTCATCTGGAAAAGATGCATTTTGAACCTCAGCTGACCCAAAAGTATAAACTGCCCGGACAAAGATTTCCAGAATGTTACAGATTGAAACCTTTATTAACTAGAAGGGATGTGGAAGGTCTGGCTACTGCTACAAAAAACAACAATAACAAACTTTTATTCCACTACGTGGGATCAACTATATGAATCTTTTTTTTAATGTGTCCAATTAATATCATATTCTCATTTAATTCGAATAAAACAAGATTATTTTTTTTATATTTCATAATCATGGCTGATTCTATTACATCTATTCTCCTAATTAGGTCATTGTGTGGGTCATTGGGCTGCAGACATTTTATGTGAGCAAACCATCTGAGGCGGCTACGACAAAAATTATTCTAAAATTTATTTATGTTAATCCTGCGTGCCATAACGTAGCAGTGTTGATGGTACTGTTCTACTGTTCATGGTAGATTTATATCTGGGATTCGATTCTTCTACAGACATACAAATCATAAGATTTATTTATGTTAATTCGATGTTATTAAGGGACATAAGAGGAAACTTCTCAATGATAACCTACTGGTTTGTCCAGCTCAGGAGACTATGAAATGTTTTCAATGGAGTTCTGGATAATTTACGCTACGAAAACATTATTGAAATCCTGTACATTATGATGGAGCAGTGGATGGGACAGATTCTGGAAGACACTGAAGGTCAAAGCTACTCTTCAGTTTGAAAGTTGGTGATTTAAGGTATTAAGGACAGCACTGTTAACTCATGAGGTTGTAGTTGGAAGAAGAAGAACAACACAGAAAGATTAGTGGTGCGTAAACTGCTTTCAGTTGGTCTATGTCAATGAAATGCAGATATTTTCTTATGTTTTGACTGTGCTTCAATCATTGATTGTTTAAGGTTTTTTTTTTCTGATATTTCACTGCTTAACATCGTCCTATTAATTGTTCTGCCTCTGTAAATTTCTTTCGTTAAGATTCATGAGTTTTTTTGGTTTGTATAGGAACTAGTTGGTAGGAAGAATTATATGTTGATGCAAGGGCAAAGTGCCTTCTAAATGATATTTATTATGATACTTGATGAAATATGTAAGTTTGGTTGTCTTTCTCTGGCAAGAAATTTGTGTTTGTTTAACATTTTTCTTTTCTATCATAATGATAAAATTTGTGCATCTGATTTTTTACTTAAAAAAATTTATGTTGTGCTTTCAAGTTGCCCCTGTGAAAGTTTCTTTCTCCTCTTTGGACGGCAAAGCTTCTGAACTCTCTGTGCCTCTTTAGAGAGTTGAGGTGGCTTGAGAGAAAATGAATGAAGCTTAAAAGAACAAAATTTAAAGAAATTTATTAACCCTAATTAATCATAATCATTTATATTTGTATTTGCTTCATCCAACGTTTCAATGAAATAAAAAGCATTGTGCATGTCTTGTTTCTTTATTTTGATTCACAAGATAATGACTCTCCTATTTTTCCTTTTTAGGTGGACGCATGTGCCAGTGGATCCAGCATTATGGACTCTGATGAGGAGAATATATCTTGATCAAATAATCTTGAAATTTTAAAAATTAGTATAGAAAATTACTCAAAGGTAGTGAAGGTGTGAAAGATAATACTATAACCTCTAAATTAGAAGAGGTTATAGAGAGGTTAATCTTAGAAGTTCGAGTCTTACCACTCACATTTCTCTGTCCAAAGGTAAATAAGTAATCTTAGTAAAAGAATATTATGGTGTAGTCTCAAAAGATTGATTATAATGTCCCAACACATTTAAAAAGGTAACAATTTTATGATGCTTTGAAATGTGAGATATATAAGGCTCTTTTGATTAAGAATCTTCTTAGCTTAACTTGTTTGAGAAGATGAAAAAGAGGCCATCATCCCAAGTAGGCATTTGAAGTAGTATTTTTAGGGGTGGATTTACTCTCTAGGAGCCACATATCATAATAGATTCCTTTAAATATTTGTACAAGCAAATCTTGTGTTTATTGATTTGAGTGTATCAAGTAATATTATCAATCTAGAAATTTTGGTTTAGTTTTATTGAGGCATAGAGGTTAGGCATCTTCATCCTACCTACCTCAATAGTAAGGAGATGAGAGAAAATTCTTATTATTTTTATCGTGCCAGGGGCATTTCAATACATGCCACATAATTTTTATATGTTTATATATTTAATACTTAAACTTTGATATTTATATTCATGACACTCAAATCTTTAACCTTTTCAAGCAGAGGTAAGATGTTAGATATATAATATCAAAATTTAGGTGTTAGATATGTAAATACATAGGAATTGTGTTATATGTATATAAATCTTCCATTAATGTAAGTTTGTGAGGCATTAAATAAAATGGAGGAATTACTTCTTGTTATACTATTTGTTCCTTAAATTTAAAATATATTAAAAAAGGGTTATTTGTCTAGTGTTCTAAGCAAGCTGAATTTTATTGTAAATTGTAGAATAATAAAGTCATTATAATTGGTCAAGGTGTAGGTTATATTCTCATAAGTGTTGTGTTCTAATCTTAGTTAATATTGAGGTTAATGATATTTTTGAGAAAACTTAATCTAACCTTTATGATGATCAAATTTAGAGTTAGAGGAAGTTGTATAATCTACTATTGATGAGATTAAACAAATTAAGTTAAAGATTGAAAATCATTGCCTTAAACTACAAAGTGTATGTTGTACGAGCAAGACGTAGAAGATTTAAAATTTATTTTTTTTAGTTTACATATTATTTTGCTTGGAGTTACGAAGGAATGCTTGATGCTAATGGTAGAAATTGGAGGGGTTACTTGAGATGTTAAAGAGGGGTCTAATCGGGATTTGAATAAGTGATAGGAAAATAACTACCATTGACCAAGGATTGAATAAAAAATGAAGCTAAATATAAATATGGTGGATAATAATGTAATTAAGATCATGAGCATGAGATTGAAAATGGTTTGATCATATAGACCTATGCCCACTATGATAAAGTAGTTGCAATGACTTCTATTATGAACTCTAAGGTGCTAGTGTTAGTGTTGACCTCCATGCACACGTCATAAGTTAAGTCGAGTTCACAAAGTGAATTCGATAAGTTTCAGCACGCAAATCAGAGTTAAAATGCAGTCGACAGTATCAAAAATCAATCAAAATGATATTCGATCGACGAACGGACTCCGCCATTGTGTTTAGAACGTCAAAATTGATCAGAATAGGCATCTTGCATAATTCGACGGTCAACCGATCAAGGAGGGCCGCCAATGTGCTGACACGCATATCGAGGTCGAGAAGCTGCGACATTGAACCAAATGGTTTCCGATCGCGAAATGGATTGCACCGTTGCGTCTGGAACATCGGAGTAACCTAAAATCGACATATATATTATCTATGTGAAGATGTCGACGCGAAAATCCAAAATAGGGTAAATAAAATAATAAAAAAAATACAAATCCTATAAATATTCCTCATAAAACTCAAACTCTAATTTTTCCTATTCACTTTTCCCTCTTCTAATAGCCCGCATAGTCTCTCCCACGGTTCTCTCTCTCTCTCTCTCTCTCTCTCTCTCTCTCTCTCTCTCTCTCTCTGTTTCTCAGCAGTATGGCGCTATCCAAAGACAGCATCATTCATTGAACACACAAACTCACATCAACCTTGGCTCATTATATGTGCATATTCACCCATGCCCTTGACAATCACTGAAACCTAGACCTGACCTAACCGCGTCTTTCTTAGCGTGACGAAAATTTATTTTAGGTGCCTCAGACTCATACATGTCTTTTGCATGGTGGGAAGGATTTAGCTTATACCACCACCGCTTTTTTGGCGTGGGTGGGCAGCAAAGTAACCCCTGGGGATGGTCGGGATCTTTGTCAATCTCTTTACCGATGGGGACCACATAGCAACAAACTATCTTTGACATAAAATTGTTATTTGAACCACGCATGTGTATATAAGTGCCCTTTTCTTGGCGTGGAGGAAATCTGTTCAGTGCTTTTGAGCCCCATGCCTTTCTTTGGTATGGTGGGAAGTCATTCAGGCGTGATTTATACCCATATATATTTCTCTTGGCGTGGTGGATGATACCAAATCGCCTCTCATGGGGGATGTTGGGATGCTGTCGAAATGCTGTCAAATTTTTACATTGACATGATTAATAGACTGCTTAATGAAAATTCAACAATAAAGTTAAAATTAATGTTTTAACTTGACATTGCAAATATATAAATACATGTACACGCCTTTCTTTGCGTGACAAAGAAATATGTGCTTCATACAGGTACTTCAGAGACCCATACATGTCTTTCTTGACATAATGATGGCATTCGGGTGGTGTTTCTACCCATACATGCCTTTTTTGGCATAGTGGGCGCACCTTATGTGGGGCGATCTTTGGGAGAATGTCGAAATGCTGTTAAAATTTTATCTAAATTTTTTTTACTTGCAATAAAATTCAGTTAAAACAAGTAATATTATACAAATCCCTTAAGTTTAAATTAATGCTGAATTAAATACACTCGCATGGACCCTGACACTACGCTGAATGCTTAAATTTAAGTGCTTAAGGATCTTCTTTGGGTTCTTCGGTTTAGTCTTAGACTGGTCTTAACAAAACTTAAAAAATCTAATGATGTTATTATAATATCTTTAACCTAATAAAATATCTGAGAAGTTAATTTTGTCATATTACAATAGATCTGATCCTCTATTATTAAATTAATAGAGTTGACAGGATCTGAAACAGCGAAACAATAAACCACCCTGATGATGGCTGTGTTAAATAAAAATTTTAATCGAAGGTGATACTTCCATCAAAATATGATTACAATTTTAAAACAAATTGACTTAGATTGGATATCAATCTAAATGCAGAATTTAAAATATTATTGAGCTATAAATATCAAAGTGAAATTCAATATTCAAAACTTAAAGCCAAAAATTCAACTCGCCTTTCGCAATTGTTTATCGGAGGTGACAAATTAAGAAAAATTTGGCTCACAAAGGAGCCAAAGTCAAATCAATCAACTATATGTTTACTCTCTAATCTCATGCGGTGGGGCGTGGCCGTCCTCTAATTGTGTATTCGGTTGGCTCACGTATGATGTACATCGATTCCTCCGGTGTGGTTCACCAAAAATACCATTATATATTATGATTGTCAGTATACTCCCCGATGGCTCATCCTTTGAGTTGTGAGAACCGTAGGGTATACTTGATTGGGCAAAAAAATCTTTGTTAGCGGTAGATTTAAGCTTGTCTCCTTGACAAACACAATCCGCAAGGATTTCTTGGGCGGCCCACAAGTGACGGATCCTTTTGTCGTTATCTCCTCTCACCAAGTAGATTAGGGACCACGGCGTGGGATGACGTAACCATGATCTGGGATCATCGTTCCCCCAACCATCTGTTTTAAGTTAAATATAATGAATATCATAAATTTAAATTCCAAAACCCCATATCTTTACTTTACTTTCTGCACTAAGCGTCTAAAAAGTCCCTCAGCATTGAGAGGGGTAATTAATTATGTGTGCTTGCGCCTATAGGACATCTAGAACTAGATATAAAGTTCCCGTAAAATAAGGGCAAAATCTCTAGGTAGTGTCTTATCTACTATTCCATCTGCCTTCTAAAAATTACACCGATATTTAAATCACTTTCTTCATTGAGAAGTCGGTGGTGAATTTACAGAGCCCACAATTAGTTTAGTAAAAAAATAGAGTTACGGGATAAGGACCTTAAGCAAAAGTTCTTTGGAGGCTTCAAGTTTGGAAAGGCTTCTTGAGGGGTTGCTTGTATCCTTCAAATGAACTTTTATAGGCATGGAGGTGATACTTCATGTTCTCTAAGACAATGATATTTTTAAATAACATATTATAGTTATGAGGCTTCCATGATTGGGAATATATATTTTTGTTAAAATATTTCTTAATCTTTGTTGGATTCTTTGCATCTTGTTGGAAATAGTTGTGACGATGTGAAAACTTTGTGATCAAAATGGTCTCCCCTAAAGGCCTAAAAATGATTTATTGAGGACTTAAAGAAGGTTTTTTTGTGGACCAAAAATTTCTATACATTAGTGTTGGTGATCTTAATGTATAGGGTTGGGATGCATTATAAAAAAGCATGACCATTAAAGAATGCACTCGGTTTATTATGAGATGTAGCTTGTGCATAATCGATCCTAAAATTATTTTGATCGGAAGCTCCCTTAGATGTCAAGACTACAAATCAAATAAAAAAAGTTATTCATTGATAGTTCATTATATTATAATAAGATAAAGATGACACCTAAATAGGAAAGAAAAAAATTTATAGTATTTATAATTCTTCTAAGAATTTATTATTATAAAGTAATGTCTTTTAGTCTTAAAATTATTAGCACAAGTTAATAGAGGACAATGATGCATATCTTGGATGTCCTCGTCAACAACCAAAGTTGAGTATTAAATTGATGGTTTTTAATAAAGTATAAGCCCAAGAATTTTATTTTTTTAATTGAGAATTGTGTTTTAATAATATCACATTACAATCTTAATGTGAATCTCTTTAAAGACTACACTACATTATGATATGATAGGCTGAGAAGTTATTTGGCTGTAACTATGTCTAGTTGAGTAAAAATATTCTCATATAATTTTGCACCTTGATACTCTTTAACTTCAATAATGTTTTAAAAAAATCATTAAATACATTCATATTTTAATTTAAAAATAAGATTTTTTACTAAATTAATTCTATTTTACTAATAAATTTCATTATTTTGAGTGAATATTTTATTGATGGGCACATAAATATTATATATTTATATATATATACTTGATCATTTAAAGTTATAACTATAGCAATTAATTTAAGAAACATGCTGCTTAGGCGTGATATTCGATAACTTAATTAAAAATATCTAATTTCATTAATTTAGATAAAAATTATAATACCATTTTCTGAATTTTCTACCGTGAATTAGCCGTTGGGAGGGCAAGAAATTTAGACCAGGTGGGTGAACGTGTCTCACCCAACGGTCAAAAAAATATTTTCAAATTTTTTTCTCAAACGGTCATCCATATTGCTTCCTTTTCCTCGCCGCTCACTAAAATAGACGCTTTAAAAGAACCCATCTTCTTCTCTCACCCCCATCTCTCTCTCTCTCTCTCTCTCTCTCTCTCTCTCGTTCACCCCTCCACTGCGCTACAAATTTGTATCCTCAAGAAGAAGAGGAAGAAACCGATCCTTTGAATCGCTTCTCCTTTTTTTTCGCCTTCTACGTCTCGGAAACCCCTCTCTTTTACAGTCAGAACCATCTCAGCTTTGAAACTAAAAAAGCGAAGATGACAAGAAGAGACGTGCATGATAACATCCCAGGAGGCGCTGCCGTAGCATCTCCGTCACCAATTCCGGCCACCACCAGCAAGCAAACCCAGCCTGTGGCCAAGGGAACTGACTGTCAATCCGTTCTGAAGAGGTCCTCTTCTCGTCCTTCTCTTTTCTTTTCTTTTGCTTTTCTGAACTTTTTTCCTTCTTTATTTTTCAAGAATCATTTAGTTTTCTTCCACTAAAAAGTTTTCTTTCTATTGGAATTTCTTGTTTTCTTCGTCTTTGTTGAACTTTTTATTTCTCCTCCAGCAATCAGACCTCTTCATTCAAAATTTCAAACTAGATCTCACTCAAAGGGAAAAGACTCTCTCTAAAATTTCAAACTAGATCTCACTCAATCATTCACTTTCCCTTGACAAAGAAATCAAAGAAAAACTTTTTATTAACCTGTGTGTATGTCTTCTTCTGTTGAACAAACAGGTTGCAATCTGAACTAATGGCTCTAATGGTACGAAGACAATAAATTCAGCATCATTATTTCAAAAAATTTTCGTTATTATTCCATTTTAATCAGTTAAAAATAATTCAATTCATTCAGATGCGTGGTGATCCTGGCATATCAGCATTTCCAGAGGGAGATAACATCTTTTGCTGGAAAGGAACTATCAATGGAGGAAAAGACACAGTTTATGATGGAATGATTTACAAACTCTCACTTTCCTTTTCTGCTGACTACCCTTTTAAGCCTCCAAAGGTTAAGTTTGAGAATCCATGTTTCCATCCAAATGTAGATCTCTCTGGCAACATTTGCTTGGATATTCTTCAGGTTCTTTTACACCAAATTTTCTCTTTAATTACAATTTTGTTAACCATAATTTATCAATGTAGGGAATTTGATTTCTGATCTATATGATAATTATTTCTCTACAGGATAAATGGTCATCGGCATATGATGTTAGAACAATATTGCTCTCGATTCAGAGTCTCTTGGGAGGTATGAAAACATTGTCTATTTTGTTGATTCCTAATTAAAAATCAATATGAGTTCTTAAACTTTACAAATTATCTTCAAAACTGGTGTTAATTATATTCAAAACCTTTATATTATGACCTCTAATATAAGTTATTTAATCAAGCTAAGATTTTTGTAGTAACTGTTGTTGATCGTCTTTTCTATATCTTGAATTGTTGCAGAGCCTAACAATGAGTCACCTCTCAACACTCAGGCTGCTGCACTTTGGGCCAATCCAGAAGGTATTTAATCCTTCTCCATATCATAAAGATTAATAGAGATAAATGAAATAATTCTGGAGCTGTGTTTAACATTCTTCATTAATTTCTATGTTGCAGAGTTCAAAAAAATGGTGGAGAAGCTGTACAAACCTGCTTAATCCTTTTGGGCTTAAAGGATTCTTGTGTCTTTGAATGAGGAAGAAGCTCTTCAAACCTGCTTAATGGTTCATGTGCCGTCTGATTTTTTTTAATGAGATGAAAGAACAATTTGTCTTGCCAAGGCTTATGATATTTTGAATGAGATTTCAATTCTTTTTTCCCAAACATTTTTGCTTTTAACAGAACAATCACAATTGATCTTTCTCCTAGTGTTGAACAATGGGCTCATTTGATGCTCAAAGATTGGCTCATTCGAAGTAATTTATATTCAACTCAAGCTCTAAATTCTAACATAACCAGTTCCAAAATCAATTCGATAAGACTGATAATGTCCATAATTTGAAGCTCTGCAAATTTCTCTGAAACTTGCGCCATAGTTCAGAGTGTCTAGCTCAAAATAACTTCGATTTAACTCAAATTCATCTCTAGAATGGCTCAAAATCAATTTAATATGCATCCTTTTAGCACCCTCAAATTGAAAATTTTAAGCTAGATTACGTTACAATTAAATTTAATCAAAAAAAAAAAAAAGAAATCTATACAATCCAATTCTTGCACGATTTCTGGCATGATAGTACCTTATTATTCCTCCAATATTTTCATCTCCTTTTCCCTTTCCATCTCTTAATTTTCTCCTTTCTCTCTCTCTCTCTCACTCTCCTACCTAGCTCTCACCAACTCACTCTTCTAACTTTCCCTCACTCTCCCTGCTCTCTCTCTCTCTCTCTCTCTCTCTGTCACACACACACACACACACACACACACACAAACTTTACTTCTTACTCCCAAATTTTGAGCATTCAATTAGCTGCAAGTTCAAATCAGAGGATTCAATTCATTTTTTGTGTTAATCATCATCCAGGTTAATTTCATTATATTTTTGTCTATTAATCTCATTTATTTAATATAGATTATTATTCTTAATGTTAATTTTTCTAGCAAGTTAAATGAATTAGAATTAATGAAATCATAATGTACAATTATATATATTTTTTGTATAGGTAAATTTCACAATTAATCAAATTAAAGATATCTAAAACTTATTGAATCTAGCATAATTTTATGATTAGTATTTAGCTTAATGCAGTTAATATAATTTATATGTGATGAAATTATAGTCTTAATGCAGTTAATATTTTTCGAGGTGATTTTTTTTTAAACATAGTAAATATTAATAATGGTTTTTAGTATCAACAATCATAAGAACTTATAAGCACAACCATTAAAAATTATAAATAACTTGATAAGGATAATTCTTATGAATCTACTTTATTTAATATATATATTTTATAACATGCTTATAATTTAAAAATTAGTTACTATTTTGTTAGCGGGTGATGTAATTTTGTGATATAAATAGGGCCATTACATCATAAAAGCAATAAAATAATAAAATCATGGCGATAGTTACAAAATAATGGATACCGAATCTAGTAATGGCTCTAGTGGTATTGGTAGTTTTTTAAGAAATAGAGGAATAGGGGAACATACTCTTTAGGATATGACTTAGAGATGAGATGATGTCTATAAATGATTATATACAATATTGTTGAATGACACAAGCATGGAATGGGATGATGCTTATAAATGATTATTTACAATATTGTTGAACGACACAAGAGTGCAATGAGTGGCTTGATTTTGATGAATCTCTATATAATGTATCATTATTTGAGAATGGTTATATCTTATATAAGTTATAAGAGGATATGTTGTTCTCGAGTAAGATTGAATTTCAATTTGCATTATGTGGTTGGTCCATGAGATTAATATCAAGTATAAAATGGTTTACTTCAATAGAAGTTAGTATATTATTATTTATGTGCAGTACAAGTATTGAGTATGAAGAGTTTAAATGGTGCATGAAGAATTTTAGACATAGCTGCCCCATAAACATGCAAGAATTTGATTTTATTAGAAGAGCATATGCAACGCACATCTAGGTTTAGCTGCCTAGTATTTGATAGTAAATTGATTTAAAGCTTTAAAAAAATCGTAGGACATGTAAAAGCTAAGTTCAATGGAAGGTTTTATATACGAAGGCTTGGGATATAAGAATGAAAGCTATAAGAGCTATATTTAATAATTGATAAAAAATATATCAATTATTATACACACTAATTGAGGCAACATGTATAGTGATAAGAGAATCAACACATAGAGTTTAGGTTTGTCGAGTATCTTTTGGGTATTTAGGTTATCAATAGTCAGATGGTCGTATTATCGCCCTTTGCTAAGCTTAGATGGAGCCTTCTTATTAGGAGAAATATAGGGTAATGTTGCTATCTATCATTGGAATAGATAGATAGAAACAATGATATTTTATATTAGCATTCACCATAATTGAATCTATTGTCAGAATAGACAAAAACAAACAATGATCTTTTTTCATTAGCATACACCATAAACATTTGGAATTGTTGTACGGTTATGGAGATATATTTTTTAGATTGCTCATGATATTGTTTTAAGATATTTATATGAGAATTTTAAAAATGTATTAAGAAGCATGGATGTCATTGATGTTGAGCTAATGTATGAATTTGGCAGGAAGTAGCAATGAAATGCACATTTTTAGCCAATGTATGATGAATATTAGAAATGCAAAGCTTGAGATTTATGGATGGCTAGTCTAGTGGGATGTTAGTAAGTGGAACATAATATACGATGGTGGATATTGGATGGAATGATGACAACTAATGCTTATAAGTTCTTTAATAAAGTACTAAAACCTACAAGAGGATTACCAATTTATGTATTAATTTACTCAATTTGTTATAACCTATTTTCATCTTTTTTAAGAGACTAATATAATAGAACTAAAGAGTTCAAAGGAAATCCCCATTTGCACTTGGGAAAAGCTCATATTACAGTGATTGAACTCGAGCCTAAATGGTTTTCAATTCTCACCTGTATCAATTTAAGTAATATATGCTAGCCAATTCATGTTGAATTGACTGTGAAGAAGTAGTGACGTTTTCTTACCATAGGGTTGCAAACATATCACATATCTTGTGCACACTTGATTGCAGTCATAAATCTATGACAATTTAATTATATCACTTATGTATCTAGGTATTACATAGTATAATACTATGAGAAGATATGTAGAATATAGTTTAATATATTTCTAGATAAATTTGCTTAGCTCAATTTTGATGTGTTGTGAGGCATTGTAGAGTTTCTCCCTCCAAACTTTAAATGACAATCAGACTGACCTTGTAGCTCATGGTATCACATATCTTGTGCGCACTTGATTGCATTCATAAATCTATGACAATTTAATTATATCACTTATGTATCTAGGTATTACATAGTATAATACTATGAGAAGATATGTAGCATATAGTTTTAATATAATTCTAGATAAATTTGCTTAGCTCAATTTTGATGTGTTGTGAGGCATTGTAGAATTTCTCCCTCCAAACTTTAAATGACAATCAGACTGGCCTTGTAGCTGATGGTATGTATGAGTCTATGTTACACATTAATAAGATTTATGGTATTTGTTCAACACCAGGTCATAATTGATTAATCTATCGATATAACCCACAAAGCTCCAAGTAATATCTAGATAATAGACTAGATTTGTAATAATGTTATTATAAATATTTTTAAATTTCTTAATATGTTTTTTTGTAGGTATCTTGGCAGAGGGGAGCCATAGTTACAGTAGTGGTGATAGGATGTTATCCCGTTAGAGATTCATCCTAACATTGCGAGATCATCTGCATCTCATCGTGTAGCACATCGTGTTCTGATAAATTTAAAAACACATTCAATTATTTTTCACACAAGTTTTAACTTTAATGTTGTTATTAATATTTTGCACTTTTACAAGGTGACTTTCATCTAAGTGGTAGATAAGTCGCCCGTTAAACGGGCAACTATACCTATATTTAAATTTTATTTTTAAGATGCTTAAATTACTAATTATATTTTAAATCATACTTATTTTAAAAATTTCTTCTTATATGTTCCTGTTCAAGGAGAATTTCATTCAGCTCACTTAAAGATGGAGATTTTTCAACAGCACGAACCTCTAGTCCTCCTGGAAAACAAAAAGAAAGTAGATCCTTGTATTTCAGTGGAAAAGGTTTGTTTGGAGGATATACAAATAGAAACTATGGCTCAATATTGATATCAACTTGAACTTGCTCTTCACCTCTCAAAGACAGACTTGATATCTTAGAGGTTTTGGTTGCTGCATTTAGAATGGGTGTAAAATACTGTAAAGTGAATACTGAATTCAATACTTTGTTTGGTTCATGTAAAGTAAATATGTAAACTATATTTTTCGTTTGGTTGAGCATATATAAAGTAAAGTAAATACCTGTATTGTGAATACTCTTGTATATTTAAAAATTAGTGAAATTTTTTTTATTAATTGAAATATTAAATTAATAAATTAATTATATATATTAAAATATAAATATTTTATAAATAAAAATTTATTACTTAGTTAAAAAAAAGATTATAATATATTTATTTTAAAAGTAAAAAATGAATGATGACCTCTATAACTTGAACTGATAAATAAATTTATTTTAATGATATCTATTATTTATTTTAAAATATTTTTTTTAGGTCAAATAATGATCTAAAAAATTCTGAAATTCCTATAAGATGAGAGAGCAAAATAAGAGTACATGTATATCTGCAATAAAGTATGACAAAAATCAAAGAAAAAATATAAATAATGAACTCTGTATTTGAAAAATCAACTAACAGAACTCCAAATTCACAAAATTAATACTCTGTTATTAAAATTCTTAAAGATAACAATTTGAGAGCTCTAAACTTGGTTCATTCGATGCTCATGGAGCCGGATCGAGTGTATGAAGAGCTCATTGGGTGCTTGTCGGTTGATAATGTAGAAATGGCAAGATTTGTTTACAAAAAATGAGTGGAACCTTTGAGCGAACTCTACTGCTCTTATCGAATATCTATCCGTGGAGGTAGGAAGATGTAAGAGCATTGAAAAAAGAAATCAACGAGAGGGGATTGCAAAAGACTATTAGAACTAGCTGGATGGCTATCAGAAATCAAATCCATTCCTTTACTGCAGGAAATAAATTACTTACTAAAAAATGATGTTATTTATGAAAAACTGAAAGGATTATTCGATGATTTGATAAGAAACTGGATGATTTTCTGATTCAGGACATGTCTTGCATAATTAAGAGGATGATTAACCATAGTAGAAAACAAAAATATTTTAGGAAAAATGGTTGCACTATTTATATGTCTTTCAAGTCATCCTTCACGCCTCATAAATAAGTTAATTTGGCATCAAAGATCTTCATACACGGAAATCGGGTTACAATGTCGATTTCAAAACTGCATCTCCACATGGGCACGAGAAAAAAATGAAGTAATACCACATTTTGGGCACAAAAAAAATAAACAATGCAATCACTTAAACAACACCGATACCAGAAGTGGATTAAGGAGAAAATTACCATTAATTGAAGATATCACAAGAGAATAAGATGTAAAGCACAGCACCGAGCGGTCATTGTCATTACAAGGTAGATTGGTGAAATGATCGGTAGAAATTTTCTAACCTCGTATCATATACATGCTTCAACATTTCCATGGGAAACATAGAGATATTCCATGAAAGGCATCTGACCAAGAGATTACAGAGCTCACAACTAAATCTTAAAGCTTCATAGTATCCATAGATCCATAGCTGCTAGATATTTTGTTTAAGTGATCAGTAGAAAGTTTTCCTGCATTTGCCATACACATAGGCATGATTTCAACTTAAGTTGACGAATATGCGCAAAGGCTAACCTTTTACATTGCCCTCTCAGTTGTAATAGAAGAGGCAAACAATAGCACATTGATCCATGTAGGGCATTAGCTTTGATGCAAATCGCATGATTTACACCAACCATTTCATGTTCAAGAGAAGGCTTTGATAGGAGATTTTTCCTAACTCATCAAGTTATTCCATTAATGTAAAGAAAAATCAAAAGCTTGGTCATTAACACTAGAAAAGTTGAATCTCAATAGTCTTATGATATAGGAGGATATTATGAAGACATAAGATAGCTTTTATAACTCAAAATTATGACAATAATGTTGTATGTAACCAAGTGTTGGGTTATAACAAAGACATGAATATCCAAGTTGAGTATGGTAAAATTGAGAATGCTAAGATCGATATGCAGCTAAATTAGTAAGGATGGAGAGATTAGAACAGTTAAGGTAACACAGACAAAAAGATAAATGAAAACAATATAATTTGAGAATGATAATAAGGAATTGTGATAGAGAAGGCTCAGGCTCAGTCACACCAAGTTGGGGCAGATGCAAATATGAGCATTCAAACTTTAGCAGAAGGGTTACATCACATGAGCTACTACCAAACCAAAAGGAAGTGAGATCATCACAGCCATCATAGCCAACAAACCTGTGAGGAGGTAACACCCAGTTGTTGATAGTCTTGTGAGCTTTATTACACCGCAAACCTAAACAAAATCATATCTAAAATAGAGAGGAAATTGCAAAGAATTTGAATGATAAGAGTCCCATTCAAGAAAAGTATCATCAATATAGTCATCGACATGAGAATACATAAACATAAGAGAATGAGCCATCTTAGCGGGACCTCATGAAAAGGCATATCCAAGAAAGAAAGCAAACCAGCATATAATCCCTCCACAAGAAAACAGCAGAGGAGACAACTTGCTGAAATTCTGCTAATCAAGTCAATGAGCCTACCATGAGGGAATGGACTGCAACCAACCAAAAATAGCACCAAGTAGAGACAGTTAGAGCTACTGCTCCAATGGCAGTATTCAGGACCAAAGTTCGGATAATCCAGCTCAAAAAACAACCAAGAGAACAAGACGAAAAGGCGAATCGTCCATAATACCACTCTTTCGAATAGGCATAATAGGCGCTCAAACCTAACTGAGCCAAGATGGGAATAGAGACAGTAGTAGGTAATGTAGATCACAACAATCAGGAGATGAACGGCAGGACATAAAGACGCGTTGAAAACCAACTAAGCAAAAAATAACTAATGCAACATTGGAACCCACCAGAAGAAAATTCAACAAGTGAATTGAGATGAGTATCAACATTAGAGTCCAGAAAAAATAAGACAGCGGATAACCAAGGCAAAAACTAGCCTAGACAGCAACAGTTAAGATAGCAACATCCAAGACAGGAAGGGACAACAAGATGGCCATAAAACCTCTCCACAAATTTCACTAAACTCACTCCACAAATTATTTCAAATTCCACTGACATGATAAAATAGCAACTGTTTAGATCAGAAGATCATAATAAAGTTCCAGAAATATCAAATATAGAAATAAAAACTTGACATAAATGAAGCGAGAGGGGCGCCCTACGTGGCATTGTGAAAAGAAGCTGAACAACAAAGACAAATTTTGTAGAAATTTGAAATAGCTACTCAATGGATCTAACAATAACCCAACAACAAGCTTAATCCTCAGAACTGAAGGACAATGGACAAAGACTGATTCAATAGGGGAAAAAACTTAGAACCAATGGGCAGATTAAACCAAACAAACACACTAAAATTGGGTATCACATTAAACCTATATCATTTGCAATGCCAATAGAAATTTATCTCTTGGCTTATTAACTCAAACAACACTATAAATACTTGAAAACTTCACCTTTAAGTACAAACATCACATTCTCTCAACAAATCACATTGCATTCGGATGATAGCAAAGTAGTGTTAACCATTATTTACCCTTCAATCTAAAACTAACTCGATGATTTTTCATCGGTGTCAAAGAACAAAATTAATGTTTTAACAAAACTGAGATGTGAAGCACCTATATGGTGCACTTTAGAAAGGTACAGAAGAATGAAAGAAATCCCTTTATCTGACTTCCACGCATCCCCGCTGTTTCCTCACGAAGCTCCGAAAAACCTAAAGTTCCGAAGCCAATAGATAGATAATGGAATTCGAAATAGTACAAGAATCAGAGGATAAGCAGTACCGGCGGCTCGCACATAACAAACTTTGGATTTCAAACCTATATTCTTTCTTATCTGGCTTGGAATCTAGATCGAATACAGTTGCAATATAATCAAAGAGTTCAAAAATAAAGAAAGCATATTCTCTTAAAACACAAATCGCCAGAATAAGATCTGAAGAAAATGGGTAATCAAACGAGGTGGAGAAAAAAATCGGCCGAAGTTGTGTAGAGTCGAAGGCAAGAAGCGAGCGAGAAGGTTCATGAACTTGAAAGTATCAATGCAATCCAGAGAAAGGGAGGAAAAGGGATGTACCTAATCTCGGATATGGAAGAGTTCTGCGATAGAAGGTTCGCGTCGACCGATCCGCGGGTTCTACGACCTGGCGTGAAAAGAAGCGATGTCGATCGATCTCACCTCCGCGTCACAGATTTCGGCTCTCTTCTCTGGCGGGTATCGAAAGGCGGGTATCACGAAAGATTATAGCGGAGACCGGGGAGTTTCGAGGTTGTTAGCACTTACGAATTTGCTCGATTTGGGGTATTTCGTTTACGGAAAATAGTGGAAAGGAAAAGCGAAATCAGTAAAATTTTACGGTAATTACATTACAGCGTACCAAAGCAAGTAAGGAAGAATTGTTGGATTACATTCTGTAATTACTGAACCAAAACCCTTAGTACATTCTTTTTTTTCAATGCCACCTTCTCAAGTGCCTTGAGATTAGTATTAGGATGTAACCCAACAACAACCATGCTCTCAAATAGCCTCGTTGGTTCTTTTACAAAATTTTGATCTAAGGCATGCAACTGAAATCTTGCCCATTGGCATTTCTGGGTAGTAAGCATTTCTGGATTCTATGCTCCCTTCTTCACTTGAGAAGGAGGTGAAAAACCTTTCAACACTCTCACAACATGACGTTGGAGTTTTTGAAGTTGACTATTGTTGTTATCATCTTTAGAAGAATATATAAGGGATTATTTTTAAAATAGGCACAGTATTAACTTTAATTAGCTATTTAGGCATCAAAAAATTTTATTTATGAAAATAGGCATAGTCGTCCGTCAAACGGACGACTGGCGCCGACGTGTTTCCACGTCGGCGCCAGGACGACTGGTCACCTCTTTTTTTTTTTTTGTGCTTTGTAACGGCGGGGTGGAGAGAGAGAGAGAAACGGCGGGGGAGAGAGAGAAACGGCGGGGAGAGAGAGAGAGAGAGACAGAGAGAGAGAGAAAGAGACAGAGAGATAGGAGAATTTTTTTTAATTTTTTAAATAATATAATTATTTAAAGTATATAATTTAAAAATATTTTTATAAAATATTTAATAACTAAATATTTATATATTTAATTATTAATTTATTTATTTATATATATAATTAAATATATAATTTAAAATATTTTTAATTATATATATAAATTTATAAATTTATTTAATATTTTTTATTAATTAATATAATTATGTATAATATATATTTTTATTAATTTTGTTAATATATAATATAAATTTTTTTAAAATATATATAAATAAATAAATAAAAAAAGAATAAATTTTATAAATATTTTATAAACTATATAAATAAAGTAATTATATATATATATATATATATATATATATATATATATATATATATATATATATATATATATATATATATATATATATATATATTTATAAATTTATTTAGTTATTTATATGTTTTAAATTATATAAATATTTTTAAGTTATATAAAATTTAAAAATTTTTATAGAATATTTTTAATTATATATATGTATATATATATATATATATATATATATATATATATATATTTATTAATATAAGTCTTTAATAATAATAATAACAAAAAAATATAAAATATAAAAAATATAAAAAAAAATAAATAAATAAATAATTTTAATAAATAAATATAAATGAAATATAAATATATATAATATATATGTATATGTATATATGTATATATATATATATATATATATATATATATATTATATATATATATATATTATATATATATATATATATATATATATATATATAAATAACTAAATATTTTATAAATATTTAAATAACTAAATATTTATATAATTTACAATTATTTTATTTATTTAACTAATTATATAAATATTTAGTTATTTAAAAAATTGTATATATATTTAGTTATTATATAAAAAAATTATTTATTATATAAATATTTAGTTATATTTAAAATTATTTATGTTTTTTTTTTTATTTATATTTTTTTATTTTTTTGTTATTATTATTATTAAAGACTTATATTATTAATATATATGTATATATTTTATATAATTAAAATATTCTATAAAAATTATTTTTTAATTATTTATATAACTTAAAAATATTTATATAAAACATATAAATAACTAAATAAAATTTATATATATATATATATATATATATATATATATATATATATATATATATATATATATATATATATATATATATATATATATATATATATATATATATGTATATATCTTTATTTATATAGTTTATAAAATATTTATAAAATTTATTCTTTTTTTTTATTTATTTATATATTTTAAAATATTATATATTAACAAAAATTAATAAAAATATATATTATACATTATATTAATTAATAAAAAAATATTAAATAAATTTATAAATTTATATATATAATTAAAAATATTTTTTAAATTATATATTAATATATAAATTAAATAATTAAATATATAAATATTTAGTTATTAAATATTTTATAAAAAATATTTTTAAATTATATACTTTAAATAATTATATTATTTAAAAAATTAAAAAAAATCTCCCTATCTCTATGTCTCTTTCTCTCTCTCTTTTCTCTCTCTCTCTCCGTTTCTCTCTCCACCCCGCCATACAAGCAAAAAAAAAAAAAAGTGACCAGTCGTCCGTCAAACGGACGACTGGCGCCGTACGCCAGTCGAACGGACGACTAGGCCTATTTTCATAAATAAAATTTTTTGATGCCTAAATAGCTAATTAAAGTTAATACTATGCCTATTTTAAAAATAATACCAAATATATAATTGATGGACGTGGCAAACGAACATTTGAAGCTGATGCTGAAGATGTGACATGATTATCAAGTTCTTCAGTTTGGAGAAAAAAGGAAGCACCCCATCTAGGACTATCAGAATCTTCACTCTTCACCATGCTCATCTCGGGAGTGATGGATCAAGGAGAGATGAAGGACAAGTGGAAGACCTGTGGGAGGCTAGAGAAATGATAGTCGCTTGTAGGCATCAAACGTGGAGCAGAACTGCTATCATAGACGCGCAGCTGCTACAAGAAAGGCCGACAAAAAGAAGATGAAGGTTTGGTAGAAGGATTTGAGCAGGATTTATACCGGATTTAACGCAAATCTCTGGCCCCGTCTATGCTTTATACAATAGCTTCCGTCGTCGCATTCTCGCGTCAGATTCAGGAATCCGGATTAGGGTGACCTGGCGGTTTGCTCGTCCAATCGGAAGAAATGACTGTACAGGGAAGACGGGTCGCTCGGCTTAATGCTCGGTCGAGAGCGTTGTTCCAAAACTGGCTGTGCGTGGGCAGTATCTGGTGTTTGGTTTCCCTGAGGTGCAGATGATCAAGACAGGACGATCGAACGGGAGCTTGCGACTTGATTTCGTGAAGTTCGACTGCTGTTCGGACAGACGAGGATGAACGAACGCAAGAGAAAGGTGGGGTGGGGGTGTCTCCGTTCGGTGGTAAGCTCGAGCAAGCGAAGGAAGGAGGGATGGCAGAAGCTTACTCGTCAGGCTCATGCAGCTCGGTATCGCAAGAGAGAGGGAGGACGAGATCAAGAGACGTGCAGCACTCGAATGGGAATCGGACTGAAAAAAAAATCCTTAGGGTTAGGTATTAGCATATGCTTATATGAAGCTCTCTTTTGTAAATTTTAAATAATCAAATCAATCATAATTAGACTTTTTATGACAACAACATTATATGCTTAATATATATGTCACTTTTGGATTATTATGATGTTAAACGAATGGCATAGTTTTCGCAATAATTCATTTGGTTAGTCGTGAATTTTCATTTCAAAATTACGCGTCACTTTGACTTAAAGATTTGCAAACTCATTTGATTGGTTTTGACATTTTGACGCTAATGTCATGATCAATTTCGCGAATGGATGTCTTTTGGACATCGTCATAGCCTCCCGACTCTGATATGTGGGTAGGCGCATCGACGAATTCTTTTTTGATCGATCAATCGATGAATTGTGCAATATGTATATTTTGATCAATTTCGATGTTCTGAACGCAATGACGAAGTCCGTTTGTCGATCGAAGATCATTTCGACTAGTTTCGGCGATGTCGAGTGTATTTCAATTTCGATTTACGCATCATTGCATCCGAAGCCGATCGACTTCGTCTTGTGAACTCGACTTAACTGATGTGACATACATGGATGTCAACAAATGCATGTTACCAATTTAATCACATATAAGAAGCAAAATATTGCAATAAAAGTAATATATTATAATTCATAGATTTGAGTTAATGTGGCAATAATGCAACTAATCATTTTACCTCACAAGTAACAAAAAAAAAAGGTGTTAAAGTTGAATTAATTAAAAAAAAAGAAAAAAATATCATGATTTTTTGTTATGTATGACCAGTCAAATTCAACTCAATGGTTTAAAATTTGAACTCAAATATATGACTTAACATAAGTTTGATCATTTAAAAAAATTTAGAAAATATGCCCCAAAATTTTTTGGAGAAAAGAACATCTAAAATTCTTATATTTATATTTTCAATCAAAGAAAATAAAATAATAAATTCATATATTTATAAAGTGCACAAATAAAATTATATGATGATTTAAATATGTAATCAATAGATTTTTTTTTATATTAGATCATGTAACATATGATAATGTTATAAAATTGATCTCAAATATTTTTATTTGAAGTTAAATTAAATTAATTAGTGGGATAAAATGAATTTGATGTATCTTATTAATGTTGAAGTTGCACTAGTACTAAGATGATGAAATTTGATATTGTAACTCCATATAAATTTTCTCAACCATCCAATATATGATCAAATCAACTAATCTCAAATGCTTTAACACCTTCAAGACATTTAATTATAATAATAATTATAAAATATATGGTCAAATGACATGGTAGGTGAACTTAAAATTTGGATTAGCTAACATCTATGAGATCATTTTATGAGGTGTTTGCTATCAAAGTACTTAGTTGATAATGCCAATTAATGTGCTTATTAATAGTAGCTATAGTTGCCATCAATGTTAATAATTATTGAGAGATATTTGAGTATAAGATGGTTCATAAACTCCCACTTTAAATGAAATTAATTAAAATTAACATCATACAAATAATTTAAAGAAAGAAATGAGAAGAAATTGGCATGAGAAACAAAATTAATATTAAACATAGAGTCTACCATTATATCAAAATAATTTAAACATTAACACTAAATCAGAATGAAGTCTTAAATGTGTGTGTATATATATATATACCTACATACATGCATACTTAAAATTCGTTCATCTCATGAATTGATCAATTGATGTTCTCTTTTTGATGATGACAAATATGTGATTAAACTAAGAAATGAATTCCAATTGTAAAGTGGATTGAACTGAAATAGAACGATTATAGAATTTTCAAAAGCTTGACATTGAAATACGTAATCCTGCATGCAAAAACAAACATCACTGCATAGATATTCGTAGAGGTCATGCCATGCATTATCAATTTAAAACTACCACTACTCCTTTTGCCATGATCAAAATAGAGAATTAAACATAAAAGGTGGAACCATAACCAAATGTTTGAGAAAATCAGACATAAGAGATCACTTAAAATCATGCCAATGATTATACATCAAGTAATTTGTACCGTCGAAATACTAAAAATATCATATTATAAATAAAAAAAAAGCACCCATCATCGATAAAAGGCTGTATTTTGCTTTATTTATTTTTTATTTTTTATTTTGGAACTACAAGTAGTTTTATCTGTTGACCAATACACGCAGGCAATTGGAATAGTTCTGAATTACTACACTTCGATTTAGATTATGAAAAGTTCAACCTCTTTCAGCATGAAAATAAAGCTAAGCTCCCTTACGTCTATGACCTTTTGAAGATGAATGAAGGTTTCGCCATTATTCAGTGGAGGAAGACAAAGACGAGGAAACCATAAACAAAAGCTTCTGAAAGAAGCACTTATAGTCCGAGTAAAACTCAGGAGTGAGCGATTCACATATTTTTGCCCCCATAGTTTTAGTAAGGTCTTGGAATACAATGCTTGATGATGCTGAAAGAACTTTTATTTGAGTGGAATGATGAACATTGCGTGAAACTTATCATATGAGAGAGAGAGAGAGAGAGAGAGAGAGAGATTGTGAAGGGACATGTGAGGGGGAAACTATTTAGTCCCATGCCTGATAATTGAAATATAAGTTGGTGTAAAAATACTAGCTAGTGGTCTACTAATCAACAAGCTCAACTTTTTGGATTGAAAATGAGTTTTACCAATGTATCTAGCCCAACTTTAGTCCTCAGTTGGTCACATTGTTAATGATTGGCATCAAAGCGGATAATTTAAGTGAGATTGAGTGATATATGCCAACATAGATTTTGTATGAAAATTTTGGGTTAAAATTAAGGCCCTATTTGGGTTGTCAATGGTGGTGTGATGCAGTTTGCACCACACTGTAGTGCTCTTTAGGACAATACATTATGGCTACATTTTTGCCACATACAGTGGGAGAGCTAAGTTTTCTAACCTTACATGGCTACCTGTGGTGATAGTCAGAAAACTGTGATGTGACTTTTGTAAAATAAAAAAATGTTGTATATCCACCACAAATTCTTCAAACAATAGCTTTTTCCACAATACTTCCACCACAACTTTTTCATATAGTGTTGACCTCCATGCATGCTGTATCAGTCGAGTTGAGCTCACAAGACAAACTCGATAGACTTTGGATGCAACAGTGCGCAAATCAGAGCTGAAATGCACTAGACATCATCAAAATTAGTCGAAACGATCTTTGATCGATGAATAAACTTTTCCATTGTGTTCAAAACATCAAAATTGATCAAAATATATATATTGTACAATTCGACAGTCGATCGATCAAGAAGGAGGGTCGTCAAAGCGCCTACGTGCATATCAAAGTTGGGAGGCTATGATGATGCCCAAACGACCTCCATTCGTAAAATTGATCATGCCATTAGCTTCAAAATATCGAAATATATCAAATGAGACTGTCCGCACTCAATTCGGACGAGTTTGCATGAATATCGAGCGATCAGATACAACAACGCGCAAATCAGAGCTGAAATGCACTAGACATCACCAAAATTAGTTGGAATGACCTCCAATTGATGAACGGATTTCACCACCATGTTCAGAATGTCAAAATTGATCAAAATATACATATCACACAATTCGATGACCGACCGATCAAGAAAAAAATTCTTTGACATGCTTACACACATATTGAGGTCGGGAAGCCGCGCTGATGCCCAAACGACATCCATTTGTAAAATTGATTATGCCGTTAGCGTCAAAATATCAAAATCTATCAAATCAGATTGTTCGTGCTCAATTTAGACTAGTCTGTGTGAATGTTGAGCCGTCGGAAGCGACGGTATGCTATTTTGAACTGAAATTGATCTGATTCGACACCGACTTGAATCAAACGGCCTCCAATCGCAAAATGGACTGCACCGTTGCATTTGGAATATTAGAATAACTTAGAATTGACATATATATTGCCCATGTAATAATGTCGATGCAAAAATCAAAATTAGAGTTAATTAAACACTAAAACAAAATCCTATAAATACCCCTCTCATTACCTAACCTTAATTTCTACTCCCCACAGCCCAAAAAAACTCCCGCAGTTGACCTCGCCCTCTCATCCCATCTCGTACGTGACCTCCCATCCCGAGCACAGTAGCCAAATGGGCTAAGGTTCGTCTACCTTCTCCCCTTTATGCATTGTCCGGCGGCGGCCATACTTGAAGCCGCCCGGCTTAGCCGACTTCGACTTAAGCCCGACCCAGCCGACACGACCACCAGTCAGGATCGTGCCCTCTGTATCACCCTCACGTGCATCTGCATAAGCACTCGAAAGCACGTCCGTTACAATTTTATACAGGCGCTACCAGCCCAATGCAGGCATCCATTATCGGTACTCTAGTTCCGGGTGCCTCCAGTTATACGCGTACCGCAGCCTGCGTTCCTTTCCCTGTGTATAAAATAGCTTGTTTGTGGGTGTATAAGTACTCATACACATCTTTCTTGGCATAGAGAGAAATATGAGTTTTTTGACTGGTACCCGAAGAGCTTATGCACATGTTTTTAGATGGGTATGTTAGGAGACTCACGACAATGGTGTTGCAAAACACCACCCATGCACATTTTTTTAGACGGGTGGGCATGCTTAGCTTCGGAAGAAATCCCCTGGTTAGGGGAGATACTGCCGAAATTTCATCAAAATCTAAAATGCCAAGGAACGATAAAAAAAGGATATTTGGAATCTAGCTCGAGGGCAGGTATATAAGTACCCATACACACCTTTCTTGGCGTGACGGAGAAATATGTATTTCACGTAGGTACTTCACAGCCCCATACATACCTTTCTTGGCATAAATGCCACCAAACTTCTACACTGGCAGGAGGCCTAAGCAGCTTAATATAAAATCAACTATAAACCTAAAATTAATGTTTAAATTGACATTACAAGTATATATGTACTTGTACACGCCTTTCTTAGCGTGGCGAAAAAATCAGTGTTACATGTAGGTGCTTCAGAGACCCATATATGTCTTTCTTGTATTGGTGGGATGACGCATTTAGCCGTGGTGTTTACACCACCCATACATGCCTTTCTTAGCATGGTGGGCAGGCCTAGCCCCCGTTGTAGCCCCCTATGTGGGGACGATGCCAGGAAGCTGTTGAAATACTGTCAAAATTTTATTTAAAATCTTAACTTGTAATGAAACTCAATCAATATAAGAAATAATAGTCAAAACACTTAAAGTAAAATCAATTTAAATTGAACAAGCCGCATGTGCCCCGATACTATGCTGAATGTTTAGTATATGAGGATGCTGCACGGGTTGATTCCTGGTTGGGTCTTAAGATTGGGTCTGGGTTAACAAAACCTAAAAAATCTAATAATACTATAATAAGAATTCGAACTCAATAAGACATCTGAGAAGCTAATTCTATCATATGATAGTATATCTGATCCTCTATTATTAAATTAATAGAGTTGATAAGATCTTAAATAATAAAATAAATGATCAACTCCCCAATGATGATTAAGTTGATTGAGAATATCAACCGGAGGGGTCATTATTATTAAAATATCTAACCTATTTATATCTAATAATCTCAAATTTAAAATCCTCAAAATATAAGTCTACATCTGATCTTTTATCATTAAATTAACAGAGTCGATAGGATCTGAAATAATAAACCACCCCGATGATGACTGTGTTGAATGAAAATTTCAACTAAAGGGGATAGTACCTTCAAAGTATGTTTAAAGTTTCAAATCAAATTAATATGAGTTAAATATCAATCCAAAAAAATCTGATGAATTATTAAGCTCAAAACGACTAAATGAAAATCATCAATCTAAATAACTTAAAGCTAAAATCCATTTCACCTTTGCAATTGTTTATTGAAGGTGACAAATTAAGAAAACTCTAACTCACAAAGGAGCCAAAGTCAAATAAGGTGTTCCACTTTGTTCATTCTCAATCAATCTCATGCTAGTAAGGACATAGCCCGTGTTCACTGACTACGTGGCTTGACCAATAGGCTTCACATATGAAACAGTTATGACTAGAGTCCTCTGACCAGGTGATTGCTGCCAAATGACACTATTATTTTATGATCACGATTGTAGCCCGTATGCTCCCCAATGGCTCTGTACCTTGACTTGTGAACTATAAGATACACCTGATAAGAAAAAAAAGCCTTCTGCCAGCTAAGGTGGACTTAAACTTATCTCCTTAGACAAACATCACCCCAAGTCTACAATGTCCCCTTGGACGACGTAATCTGTGGCTATTGACAAAGATCCTTCAATCAAGTTGGGTCGACTACATCCTCTGACTAAGTAGATTAGGGACCATGACAGCTCTAGATGACGAAACCATGAGATTTTGATTGGGCGCATCATCGTTCTCCCAACCATCCGCTTTAAGTTAAATGATGATGAATTTCATAAATCTAAATTCCAAAACTCCACATACCGCTATTATACACTATGCATTTAGCAATCAAATGACTAGCCTTAATTGAAAGTTCTCTCTCATCATTGGGAAGGGTAATTAACTATAAGTGCTTGCACCTATAAGAAACCTGTAACCAAATCTAAAGTCCTCATAAAATGAGAGTCAAATATCTAGGTATTGTCTTATCTACTATTTCATCTACCTTCTAAAAATTTAACCGACATTTTAATCTACTCTCTTAATCGAGAGGTCGGTGGCAAATTTTCAGAGCCTATGGAATTCTGGCAACTCCGTTGGAGATAAGTTTCTTTTTCCATCTTTGGCTAGTTGAATCTGAGTTATAGTAATAGTGGAGCATAATAAAAATTGAAATTTTAAATCAATCATCGATGAAATTAAATTTAAATCAGTCGTCTCCTTATGTCTAATCTATTTATCAGCTATATCAGTTTGTTTTATCATATCTTTGCTTTTTGAAAGCGTGGGGTGATACACCAATTACTGATTACCAATCCCCATCTTTAATTTATGAAGATGGATCTTCAGAGCACTTCGTTCATCATGTAGCTAGGTTGCAGAGTCAATATCCATCTGGCGAACACTGTTATCAATATTGGGGATGTTGGAGCTATTACTCAATTTGGTAGTGTAGACTTCCCAGCCATCGCCGCTGCAAATAATCCTCTACCTGAAGCACCTGCATATTATACACACCAAGCTGTGTAGGGGAGGAGGACAATTGGAATGATTTCTACTACTATTGAGGTTCCTCGAAAGAGAGCCTCTGTATTCGAAAGATTGGGTCATTCTAAGGCACTAGTCATGAAAATAACCATCACTGGACAGAAAGTTTTAGTTATACTTGTGAATGCGACCACTATGCTAGTTGAACCTTTTGCACTAAGAAGTCATGATGCTGAAGTCTCCTCTTGTGGAGGAAAAATGACTAAAAGGTAGAGGATAAAAAGGGATGCTGAGCTATGAACTCATCAGCTCTCACCTGGGCCATCTGTTACACAACTAGCCTTATAACTAGATGCGACTATTCCTACCTCGCAATAAATTTTTAAAATTTGAATGGTTGAAAAGAGAATGCTTTACTGGTGATGTTAAGAAGTCTTTTTGGGCTCAATAGTAGTCAGCTCCAACCCTTCAGAAGAAACAACCTGAAACTCTATCTACTCAAGCACATGGAGTCCTGAAGGTTGTCAAGAAAAAAAAGGTCTTATGAAGAAAAGTATCAAAGGCCAATTATCAAAGAGGCCAATAATGCTCCATTGTAGAAGCTACCATTAATGGTAATAAGAACTCAAGAGCGTTACAACAAGCCCTACATGGTGAACATCTGGGAATGACACCTGGATCACATGTACAGAAATCCACCGCTGAAATGTCCCGACAAAAAGAAAAATAAATATGAAGGCTGAAGTGTCAAGAAGAAGTAGCGACACAGAAGCTTCTTCATTTGGAAGCAAGTTAACTCAGAAGCAGTGGAGAAAGAGAAACGCTGAACTGCATGCTCAATAGCCATTGTTCAAGTAAAAAATTGTACAACCAACTGTGGAAGTAGAAGCGAGTGTTCTAACTCATAATAGGTTTGCAGCTTAAGGTGGGTAAAGAAAAATAGCTCTACTAATCAAATCAAATAGTCCTTCTAGACCCGACAACGTTAGGTTTCAACTTCTCCAGTGAGAAAACTCAAAACTATATATGCAAGAGAGCATCGGGTTCTCAAAGTTGCTAAGGAGAAAAGACTGAAAAAATATATCAAAGTTTTGTCATCAGGGAGGCTAGAGTTTCTCCAATAAGGAGACCTCCTACTACAATCCAAACAAGGCACCAATCCAATTAAGTCCTACATAGTGAGCATTAGGTTCTCAAAGTTGCTAAGGAGAAAAGACTGAAAAAAATATTTCAAAGTTTTGTCATCAGGGAGGCTAGAGTTGCTCCAATAAGGAGACCTCCTCCTATAATCCAAACAAGGCACCAATCCAATTAAGTCCTACATGGTGAGCATCATGGGGTGACACTTAGACCACAAGCATAAGAATTCACCATCGAAAGGTCCCGACACAAATGTAAGCAAATTTGGAGGCCAAAGTCTCAAAGTGAAACTACCTTAAAGAAAGACAACAACATGACATTTGGACTGTACTCCCATAAAATCTACTCCTTATGTATTAGTATTTGGAGCTGAAACAGTCTTGCCACTTGAAGTTGAACTACCTTCACTCTGAGTAGCCATTAACATAATCTCACTCAAGATGAGAATGTCCATTTACAGATGAAAGATCTTGATGCACTTGGTAAAGCTAGGCTCCAAGCTTAGCAAAGTTTAGAAGTTTATCGAGCGAGGATGTCAAAAGTATTCGATCATATAGCACGTCCACAATCTTTTCAAGAAGGAGAATTGGTCATGGTGCTAAGAATACCAATTATTCTTCAGTGCCATTACATGTGTAAGTTTTGCTTGAAAATTCTCTTGTAACACAGGAATGCATTTCCAAAATGAAGCAAAAATCTCCCTGTTAGACAATGGATATTTTTAAATTTTATAGTAAAATATATGGCTTTTCCTATGAAATAGGGGGTCTTTCTGTTGTATTTGGGTTGACGCCATATACACAAATTCAAAGTTCACAAGTCTAATCAAAAGAGAAATTTTAATTATAATAAATCAAGTTGGGGACACATCTTCCATCCATGCATCAAATCTCAAGTTGGTGCATATGATCAGACTCAATATGCCCAAATATGGTCGAATCATTGATAGATATTCTTACTCAACATGCCACAAAGGCTACAGTAAGAGATCTCCCATCTCGTTAGCCTGATGATATAATCCTCCATCAATTGCTTAAGTTCAAGACTCAAGTGGGTGCATAAGGTCGGGCTCAACATGCCCAAATATGGCCGAGTCGTTAATAGGTCCGCTTACTCAACATGCCACAAAGGCCGCAGTAAGAGATCTTCATACTTTGTTAGCTTCAAGATAAGAGCATCTAAATCTCCAAATCTCTCCAACTTGGTGAGTTCAAGTGGTCTAGACTGGGAGATCATCCTTAATGATCGTAAAGTCATTTTCTAAAATCCAACAAGAAAAATATCCTTACTCAAGAAGGAACTAAGTCAAGTTTGGTATCAATATCAAATGTGAAATTTATACTCCTTTAATAAGTCAGTTAAGCAGAAAGCGAAGACCGAAGGAAACTCTTCTTCAATAAGTCCAACAAAGTAGAAAGTAAAGGACCAAAGAAGTCATCCCAATGTTTGTACAAAGCCAAAGGCTGAACTAAGGGAGTTATGTCATCAATATGTCTGTTACATGCAAACCATAGGATTGATGACTCTTTTCCATTGACCCAACATAAGCTCTGAGGGCTAGGTCATTGGTAGACTTCCTTCCATAAGACCATAAAAGCAGAAAGCTGGGGAAAAAGGTAATTTCGTATCACATGACAAGTCTTCAAGACAATCCAAGATTTTCCTCCATCATGTTCGTCAAGGCATGAAGCTAGGATAGAAGGAAATATAAGATACGAATCTCTGAGATAGAGTCTTCAACAATTTCATGAAAGCACAAAGCATATGAACGAAGATGTTCTTATCCCACCAACAAGTCTTCAACTCCATCAAGTCCATTGAGGAATGAAGCTAGGATAGAAGGAAAATACAAAATTTAATTTCGAGATTGAATCTTCAACAAGTTCGGCCAGCACCAAGCATAGGATCGAAGATGTTCTTATCTCATCAACAAATCATCAACTTCATTAAGTCCACCAAGGCATAAAGCCAAGATAGGAGAAAAATACAAATTTCAAACTCTCAAGAGGAAGTCTTCAACAAGTCAAAAAGCACAAGACATAGGACCAAAGATATTTCAAATTCTCTCAACAATTACTGCGAAAGCCCCCATGTTAGATAGGGGGCATTTTTATGATCAAAGTTATTCAATCCTCTTTTGTGAATAAGAGGTTTTGCCATATGTATATCTAGGTTGACATCAAGCTTTATGCTAAGATCCCTGAATATATATATATATAACTATTTTTGTTAAAGTTACAAGTCTTACAAGAACAAAAATAATCTACTACAATGCACAAAAAGATAGCCCTAAATATCAAAATTTTGTCTCCCAAATTTGTCAAATTCTGAAGATCAAGTTAGAAGAACTCCCAATTTTGGAAGCTTCAATCAACTAAATTAAAGAAACATCAACCTCTACATCTTCAAGTCTAGGACACAGATGGGTTCTAAAGGTCAAACTCAACAAGCCCATAAATGGCTGAGTTGCTGATACTCTCCTCACTTAATAAGTTGCAAGAAAAGGCCACCATTGAAAGAGCCCCCGTTTGTTAGTCTGATGACCAAATCACCAATCCATCATAACTTAAGTCGAAGACTTGAGTAGGTTCTAAAGGTCGGACTCAACAAGCCCACAAATGGCCTAGTCACTAACGCTCTCCTCACTCAACAAGTCATAAGAGAAGGCTGCAGTGAAAGAGCCTCTGCTCGTTAGTCCAATGATGATAACTATTAAATCTCAAACCAAATTCAGCTTAGTGATTACTACCAGCTAGGATCCAAAAGGTCTTTCTACTTGATCGTTGGACCAAGAAAATTTGAGGAAACTCTCAATCAGAGCTGCCTCAAATCAATATTTATATTGCATGTAAGGTGATATTTCAATCTCTTTTCAAATGATCTGATCAAGCATAAAGCACAGATCAAAAGTGATTTCCTCATTAAGTATGCCAAAGCAAAAAACACATGACTAAGGAAGCAATTCCATAGTTCATACAAAGCCGATGACCAAACTAAATGATGTAGAACATCATGAGGATCCAAAAATTAGAGCTCAAGGTCTATTTACAAGATCTTAAGCTAAAACTCAAGAAAATTCAAGAAAGAAGAATGCATAGCCCATTAGCTTACTAAGGCCCATTTTATGATTTCATCTTTCTTATTTATGTAATTTTTAATTTTCTTCTAGGAACTCCATGTTTGAAATTTTGTATTTAACAATTCAAAGCATGACATGTGAGGTGGTTGAATCCACCTAAAATAATAGTATGTGAAATGGGTGGATGACATAAAATAATGAGGCAATTTAATGCTTCACATTAATGTGACCACCCACCTTTCCCTCCATATTTTGAATTCATTTCTTTTGAAAGATACTTGTAATGGCTACAAATAGCCCCCCACCTTAGTAGAATGAATGAGATATTTTAGCAATTACAAATTATTAAGTTATTCTTATGGTTTGAGGGCTTGGTGGCCAAACCTTGGCAATCCTTGGTGGGAGCGCTAGTTATCCAACGTATCTTCTTCCCTCACCTTAAATACCCAAGTTCTCTCAATCTCATCAAAATAAAGAATGCCCACCTCCATCAAATTTGGTATCAGAGCGAAGCCTGGAAGGAGCAAATTTGGACAAAAGTTTGCTTCAACAAAAGGAGCATCTCAAGTGGTGGACTTGTCTTCAAACTTGTCAGCTTTTCTTGGACTTGTGAGGTTAATTAATTTTCTTTTAAATGATAGTTTAAATACATATTAGAATCTTGGAAAGACATATATTACTTGCAAGTTTATGGTGATAGTATAAAATTTCAATTAGTAAGCTCTATTATATATTTTAATTATTTTCCAATTGTGTGAACTTGTGCACCCCCCTCCCCCTCCCCACCCAAAAAAAAAAGAGAGCACCTGGTGAGGTAGTGCTTCACCCTAAAAATAACTTAGCCATTAGTGCAAATCAAAATCTAATTACTTGCTTTATTTTCTTTGTTATTGTTTAAGGTTAATTTTAGAAGTTTCTTTGATTAACTTATGATAACTTGCTTTCTTAAGAAAAAAAAGAGGCTTGAAAATTTGAGCATTTTTTCATTGCATTAAAAAAATATGCATGCATTATAATATAAGTGTGTTAAACTTGGTGATTTTGGAAGCTAAATAGAACTTTTTCAAAAAGAGCTAAACTGTCTAAGGAGAGCTTGAGATTTAAGTGGCCTTGTACCCCCCTCCTCACATAGAAGTTCTTTTAGCCTAAAATTTTACTTTGATTGCACAATTATATTATACTTGTTTATTTTATTTTATTTTTTTCATTGATACCTTTTCATATATCTATTTTTTATTTAAATAAAAAATCTTATGGCACTAAAATCTATCTCTCAAGATCAAGTTAAAAATTTAACTAGATTAGTTGATGCCTTAGATCTTAGGATCCATGACAATGAATTAAAAACTCAACAAATATTAGAAGAAAGTAAAAATCAAATGCAAGAACTTAAACAACAAATGCAAACTCTTATAGCTCATCTATAAAATAATAGAGTGCCAACTCCTCCTCTAATACCTTCTTTGACTGTGCCAATAGGAATAGATGAAAAAGATTCACATCTAAACCATAGAGAAAACCAACCACTTAGAAGACCATCAATTGTTAGAAATGGTGGAAGGGAGAAAATTATTTTAAGACTATAGAAGACTCTAATGATCCATCTTGAAGAGTTAAAGTAGAAGCCTCAACTTATGATGGTATACATGACCCAAATAAATTTCTCGTTTGGTTAGTTCAAATGGATGACATCTTTTGATTGGTATAAAATGGATGATTACCAAAGGGTTACTTTTGCTAAAATAAAATTGATATGGCATGCTAAAATTTATTGGACAAATGCTTTAGCTAAAGAACAAAGATTAGGAAGGACAAACCTCACTTGGATAGAAATGAAAGAAATGTTAAAGCAAAATCATCTAGGCATCATGATAAGAAGCTACATAGTTAATTATTAACTTTGAGACAAGGTAATCATCTTGTAACTGAATACTTGGATATTTTTGAAGATCTAGTTTCTAGAACTGATTGTACTGATAATGATTGAAAATTAGCTAATAAATTTATTATTGGACTTAGGACTAACATTAGAAATAAAGTTGAATTATTTGACCCACAATCTTTAGAGGATGCCTTTCATTATGCATTATTGGTTGAACAACAAAAGAAATCTATTTTCAACTCTAAGACTAAATTCAAGTACCTTCCATTTCATCCCATAGATCTATTGCTAAACCCACCCATCCAAATAACCCAACCCTTTTGCCTAAAACTTCAATTGAAGGGAGCTCTAAGAGCACCAGGGAAGTAATATATTTTAAATGTCATAAAAAGGGTCAAATGCAAAATCAATGTAAAGCTCAAATCTTATTTTTAGAAGAAGTTAATAACCCAATAGATGATAATCTAGAAGAAGTTTATGATCTGATGAAGAATTGGAATTAGCTAATAACCCTCAAGTTAATGTGATGAGATGTCTTACTGTAATTAAAAATGAGGCAGAAGATTGGAGGAGAAAAAAACATTTTCAGCATGTATGTTTTGTGTAATGAAAAGAGATGTAGGTTAGTTATAGATGGAGGAAGTGCTATGAATGTCATTTCAACACACATCTTAACCTAAAACCTAAAAAACCTCACCTTGAACCATTTCATGTTAGCTGGGTAAATCATACATCTCTTCCCATCACCAATTGATGTTTTTTCCAATTAAAATAGGAAGCTATGAGGATCAAATTTGGTGTGATGTTCTTTCTATGGACATTGCTCATATTCTCTTAAGACGGTCATGGTTGTATGAAATGAATGTTATTCACTATGGCAGGGAAAATACTTATGTTTTTAAACATAATAATAAGACTATTAAACTCCTACTAATAAAGCCAGTAGAAAAAACACCCTCTATAACACCACACAAAATAACTTCTAACTTGCAACCTAAGCCGCTATTGAAGAAAAATGCCAAATTTCAATTAATTATCATAAAAATCCTATTATTAGGCTTAATACTATCATTTCTAATTCTTACTTTAAAACATCTACTCTTCCTTTTTTTGACCCTAAAGATAGAAATAATATGTTTTGGAGCTTTAAAAAATAAATTTTTTGATACATTTCTTCTACACATATTACATGTAAAAGAAGTCATACCAGGCTCTAATGAGACTCACATACCTGTTGTGGTCTCTTCTCTTCTTTCTAATTTTAAAGATATTGCACTTGATGAGCTTCATGATTAACTACCTCCTTTAAGAGACATTAAACATGCTATTGAGTTCTTACCCAGTTCTTAACTTTCTAATCTTCCACATTATAGGATAAACCCTACTGAGCATGTTGAGATTAAAAGATAAGTTGAGAAATTATTAAAAAAGGGTTTTATTCAAGAGAGTCTTAGCCTTTATGCAGTCCCAACATTATTAACTCCAAAGAAAGATGGAACATGGAAAATGTGTGTTGATAGTCGAGCAATAAATAAAATTACTATAAAATATATGTTTCCTATTCCCCGATTAGATGATATGTTAGATTTAAACTCAGAAGTAAATTTTTTTTTCAAAGATTGATCTAAAAGTGGATATCATCAAATTTGGATTAGATTAGGAGATGAGTGAAAGATGGCTTTTAAGACCCCTGATGGACTTTATGAATGGCTTGTCATAACCTTTGGACTTTCAAATGCTCCTAGCACATCTATGAGATTAATGAATACTATTCTTAAACCATATATAGGTAAATTTTTGGTGGTGTATTTTCATGATATTCTGATTTTTAGTCTAAATGAAAATGAGCATCTATAACACCTACAAAAAGTCTTTCAAATACTTAGACAAAAGAAATTATACATTAATTTAAAAAATGTTTCTTTTTACAAGTTGAGGTAATTTTTTTAAGCTTTATTATATCCACTACTGGACTTAAACTTGATCCTTTTAAAGTGAAAGAAATCTTAGATTGGCCATCACCTAAAAGTTTTACTGAAGTAGAAGCTTCTATGGTTTAGCCACTTTTTATCAGAGATTTATCAAGAATTTTAGTACCATTATTGCTCCGATAACTGATATACTAAAATTAGATAAATTTTGTTAGACTCTTAATACAAAAAAGGCCTTAGAGCAAATTAAAGTTCTTATCAGTTTTGCACCAATCCTTAGGTTTCCTGATTTTTTTAAAGCCTTTGAAGTGACATGTGATGCTTTAGGAATTGAGGTAGGTGGAATTTTAAGTTAAGAGAATCATCCTATAGTATTCTTTAGTGAAAAGTTAAATAATGCTAAACAACGATATTTCACTTATGATAGAGAGTTTTATGCTGTAATTAAATCCTTAAGGCATTGGTGACTCTATCTCTTACATAGAAAATTTATACGTAATTCTGATCATCATGCTTTAAAATTAATTAATACTCAATGAAAATTAACTCATAGGCATGCAAAATGGGTTGAATTTTTACAATACTACTATTTTGTTCTAAAGTATAAGCTTGGAATTGAGAATAAACCTGCTAATGCTTTATCAAGGGTAAACCTAATGATTTCCTCTTTAGAATTGAGAATCTCAGGATTTGATAGAATTAGATGACATATCAGGTGCCCCGACTTTCACCTCTAATTTATCTTGAACACTTAGATAAACCAATAACTTTACAAGGGACATTCTTGATAACAAATGAATATTTATATAAAGGAAAATAACTATGCATTTCTCGATCTTCTCTTTGAGAATTCTTTATCACTGAGCTATCTGGGTGTGGTCATTTTGGAAAGGATATGACCATATGTTTATTAGAAAATAGATTTTATTGGCCTTAATTAAAATGAGATGTTCAAAAATTAGTGGCTCAATGTTTAATTTGTAAATAAGCTAAAACTATCAAACAAAGGTCTAGACAATATGCTGCCTTACCTATTCCTTATATGCCTTGGGAAGACCTATCAATTGATTTTATTCTAGGATTACCTAGGATAGCTCGAGGACATGATAGTATTTTTGTTGTAGTGGGTAGGTTCTCAAAAATGGCTCATGTCTTACCTTATTCAAAAATAAATAATGCTTCTTATATAGCCAAATTATTTTTTAAGAAAATAGTGCAACTCCATGGTCTCCCTTTAACCATTATTTTTGACAAAGATGTTAAGTTTGTCTCATATTTTTGGAAAATATTATGAAAATTATTAGGTACCAAATTAAAATTTTCTTATGCCTTTCACCCACAAACTGATGGAAAAATTGAAGTAGTTAATCATAACTTAGGAAATTTGCTTAGATGCTTGGTAGGTAAAAGTTTAGGAAATTGGGATTTACATTTATCAACCTCAAAACTTGCTTATAATAGTACTATTTCTAGAACTACAAAAAAGTATCATTTGAGATAATCTATGGTCAAAACCCACGACGACCAATAGATGTAGCAAACCTACCATCTCATGTATTTTTTGATGCAACATTCTCATTTGCTAAAGATTTTCAAAGCCTCCATTAAGATATAAAAAATCAAATTATTATAAGTAATAAAAACTATGCTTCTAAGGCAAATCATAATTGTTCAATGAAAGATTATAAAGAAGGTGATTGTGTATTGATTCGCATTCGGCCTAAGCATTATCAAACCACTAGATATAAGAAATTACATGCACGAGCTTGTGGTCCGTTTAAAATTCTTAAGAAAATTGAAACTAATGCTTATCACCTTGATTTTCATGCTGATATGCTCATTCATCCAGTTATTAATATTGAAGATATTCTATAATATGAAGGAATTAGCAAACCTCCACTTATTCTATCTAACTCTTTAGCAGGAGATATAGCACCGTACTTGAAGAAGCCCTCTTCCTTTGAAGTTGACTATATTATCACTAAGGAAGCACCAATTAATCTAGCTTATGAACATCATTTTCTATTTCGTTGGAAGAATAAGCCACCAGTTGAAGACACATGGTTGACCCGTACTAATTTGGAGACTTTAGCCCTATAATTTGTAGAAGACTTCTTAGAATTCAACTCTACAGAGCAGAGTTTAATTGAGCCTAGGGGAGTTGATGTAGAACATTATGAGGATCTAAAAATTAGAGTTCAAGGTTCATTTATAAGATCTCAAGCTAAACCCCAAGAAAATTCAAGAAAGAAGAAGGCATAGCCCATTAGCCTGCTAAGGCCCATTTTATAATTTCATCTTTCTTATTTATGTAATTTTTAATTTTCTTCTAGAAACTCCATGTTTGAAATTTTGCATTTAAAAATTCAAAGCATGATATGTGAGGTGGTTGAATCCACATAAAATAATAGTATGTGAAATAGATGGATGGCATAAAATAATGAGACAATTTAATGCTTTACCTCAATGTGGCCACCCACCTTTCCCTCCATATTTTGAATTCTTTTCTTTTGAAAGATTCTTGTAATGGCTATAAATAGTCCCCCTTACTAGAATGAAAGAGATCTTTTGGCAATTATAGATTATTGAGTTATTCTTGTGGTTTGAGAGCTTGGTGGCCAAACTTTGGTAATCTTTGGTGGTCCCTCACCTCCAATACCCAAGTTCTCTCAATCTCATCAAAAGAAAGATTGCCCACCTCCATCACTAAAAGAATTCCATGGTTATTTAGTTTGTTAAAGCACACATTACCAAACTGATAACTCAATATTATAGACCTAATATAAGCCGAAAGGTGGAGTCATTTGTATGCACCCTTCAACGAGTTCGTCAAAGTAGCAAGCATAGGATTGAAAAAATACGTGCACTTTCTGACAAGTCAATATGAATAAATCTGGTCAATCCTTCATCAAGTCGGCCAAGGTTAAATCTAGGACAGAAGGTATTTCAAATCCTGAAGCAAACAAACTAATTTTTCCATCCAACCCAATCAAGCATGAAGCTTGAGTCAGAGGAAATTTAAATCTATAAAGATACCAAAGAAAGAGATCTTCAACAAACCCATTGAAGTAGAGAGTAAATGATGGAAGAATCTCTTATCCATCTGACAAGTCAATCAGGACAAACTGGTCAATCATGTCATTTAGTTGGTCGAAACACACATTATTGTACTGATGATAGATTCCGTCAAAGCTCCATAAATGATTGAAATTGAAGCTGAAGTTATTCAAGATCCATAGCCAACCCAAAGGGTCAATCAATTTTCAACAAACATGACTTGCTCCATGCATGAATCACATTTGTTGGGGGGTATTTGTAGACCTCCATGCATTTTGCATCAGTCAAGTCAAGCTCACAAGGTAAATTCGATGAACTTCAGATGCAGAAGTGCAAAAACCAGAGCTAAAATACACTAGAAATCGTTAAATTAGTCAAAATGATCTCTGATTAATGAACAAACTTCACCATCACCTTCAGAACATTAAAATTGTTCAACATATATGTATTGTATAATTCGACGATCGATCGATCAAGAAGGAGGGTCATCAAAGCGCCTATGTGCATATTAAAGTTGGGAGGCTTCAATGATGCCCAAATGATCTCTATTTGCAAAATTGATCATACCATTAGCTTTAAAATATCAAAATCTATCAAATGGGACTGTCATCACTTAATTCAGATGCGTCTACATGAATATCAAGCGATTAGATACAATAACATGCAAATAAGAGTTAAAATGCAGCAGGCATCGCCAAAAGTAGTCAAAATCACCTTCGATTGATGAACAAATTTTGCCACACCACGTTTAGAATGTCAAAATTAACCATAATATACATATTGCACAATTCGATGATCGACTGATCAAGAAGAAGGTACGTTGATGTTCCTATGTACATATCAAGGTTGGGAAGCATTGATGATACCCAAATGACCTCCTTACATAAAATTGATCATGCCAGTAGCATTAAAATATCATGGATTTAAGTTTTGGACTTAAGCAATTTGAACTTGTAATGCAATTTGATCATGATTTAGGTTAAGTCCTTAAGAGAAGATTAAGGACTTAAGAAAGTTTTGGACTTAGGAATTTCATTCATGGGTTTTAATCATGGATTTCAATCATGGATTTTAATCATGGATTTCAACCATGTAGCATTGATTTGTGTTTGGAGAAAATCAAATAAGATTGATTTGGAGTTTGACTTTAAGGAAGGAAGGTGAGGAATGGTTCAAGCTAAGGGTAGACAAGTTTTCCTAACACCCCTAAGGCATGACCTATTCCTATGGCTAACTCTTCTAAGTCTCTAAGGCTAGGTTGAGTCTCCACCTAATCACTAGATGTGTCTTAAGAGTAGGGAACTCTTAAAGTCTAAAAGAAGTCCAATGTATAAGATGGAGGGGTTGAGAGCTCATTCTAAAAATAAGGTCAACAAAGGGTGCCCAATAGGTGTGGTGTGACTGATAAAGAACACTGCACATATTGATGTTGATCGAAATGATCAACAACACCGAAAGATCACAAGCACTAACATAAATAATCTATCCTTAACCTAAGGTGTAGAAAGAATCCAGAGCTTAGTGCAATGTGGCTCTACTTATGTCAAGGACATAAGAGAGAGGGAAGAATCCACTAAGGGATAGAGTGTGAACCTTCCACTAGGGAAGTAGGTTCAAGTTATCCACAAGCGGATGAGAGGTTTGATTTGATTTGAGGTCTCATCGAGGAGAAACTTCAACTAGGGAAGAGAGTTGAATTCATTTTAATTTTTATTAGGTTAGAATTTTTGAGATGAACCCTGTTGGTTTGTGATGGACCACACTGAGTAGAAGCCATAGAGGCCAAGATTTAACTTAGATTCACCAATCTAAAGGGGTAGTCTACTAAACACATAGTAGGACTTGCCAACCAAAAGGAATGCCTTTCGATATGCAACAGCCATACTAGGAAGAAAGCATAGTAGACTTACATCCTCCAAAGTAGAGATCAGTTGCTGGAGTAATCTATTGGCAAGACAACAAATTGAACCTAACTTAGGATTGACTATTAAGTGAATACCGCTGAGGGACTTAGATCAACTCAAAGATAGTCAAGATTAATTTCATTTTTAGTTTTATTTGTTTTGATTATGATGGATCCCATTAGTTTGTGATGGACTACACTAAGTAGGGGCCATGGAGACTTAGACTTAACTCAGATTTACCAATCCAAAGGGAGTAGTCTACCAACCACAAGGTAGGACTATCCAACCAAAGGGGTGCCTTTCGGTATACAATGGTCAAGTCTTAAGAAGAAACTGTGGGGACTCACATCTTCTAGAAATAAGGAACCATTGGGTGATTGGTTACTTTGGGCAACAAATCGAACCCAACCTAAGGCTGACTATTGAGTGAATGCCGCTGGGGGACTTAAATCAGCTCAAGGATAGTCAAAGATTAATTTTTATTTTTTAAATTTATTTTGATGGATTCCATCAGTTTGAGATGGATCATACTGAGAAAGAGCTCATATTAGCCTAGATCTATCTCAGATTTACTTGAACCAAAGGGAGTAGCTTCCCGGCGGATGAGAGAAATATCTGACCAAAAGAGTGCCCTTCAGTTTGCAATGGTTAATTGAAGAGAAAAAAGCTCGGGGACTAACATCTTCCCCTAGAAAAGACCACTGGGGTGATCAGTCTCTTTGGGCAACAAATCAAACCCAACTTAGGGATACCCGTCAATTTGCGACAATCATGCTAGAAAGAATACATCATAGTCTTATATCTTCCAAAGCGGAATGACTGCCAGGGTAACCTTCTTATGGAAAAATAGATTGAACCTGACCTAAGGGCGACTATGGAGTGAGTACTGACTCAGGGATTTATGTCAACTCAGGTTAGAAAATTCTTATAAGGAGTTCTGCTGACACTGCCCTAAAGATAGGATGTCTGCTTGGGAAAAGGGGGCCCTTTGGGGGCTTGCTTTCCTAATCCATAAGCGAATTAATTTTGTTTGTTTGTTTATTTTAGTTTATTTTTATCGTAGACCCTATTAGTTTATGAGGGATCAAATTGAGAAGGAGCTTATATAGCCTAGACCTATCTCAGATTTACTGAACTAAGGGAGTATCTGCGCATCTACTGAACAAATTCTCCAAACACAGGGGTGGCTACTAGAAAAGGAGAACTGTCCAATCCAAGAGTAGCCCGGGTAGTGTCTAAATGTGGTCATAAAGGACTTGATCCAAATAGAGTGCCCACAGGGGATGGGGCTGCTAAGGGATTAATCTAACACCCTGGAGAAGATGATATGGCTAGTCATATATCCAGTAGGTATTCAGTATCTAACTCAAGGAGAATGCTCGAGGACTCACATCTGCCAAGAGTGGTGTATACATTGGGTGTGTCGCTGTTAGCATCGCAAACATCAACCAACCTAAGGTGCTCATGCATCACCTAGAAGAAAGCTGGAGACTCACATCCTTCTAGAACTGATTGTTGGGATAGTCTCTTCGATGATTATCCGACCTAAACCATCGAGTGAATGCCATGGGGACTTACATCAACTCAAAAGTAATTAAGAGAAAATGAGCCTCTGGGGGACTTATCCTAAATCTCAAATATACTCAGCCTAGTTAGAACATGATGGCTAGTTCAAGAAGAAAGCACAGGGACTCACATCTTCTTAAACAAAGTCAACATGAGATAGCTTACTAGTTGGGAAGTGAAGACTACCATACTAACAAGGCGCTTGCTGATTTACAATGATCAAGTTCGGAAGAAAGTGCAGGGAATCACATCCTCCAAATAAGTGACCACTGGAGTGACATACTAGCGAGGTAGCATGTAGACCTGACCTAGAGTAATTAAAGAGTGAGTGCCATAGGGGGCTTGCTTGCACATCAAAGTAGCTCTAGATAAGAGATTTGTGTTTGTTGTTGTGCATGTGTTAAAAGGAATATGATGCCTCTGGGGGACTCTTACACCTACCTTAGACACACTAGGGGTTTGGATGAAATTGTGCCGTGGATGGAAAACATGATTTCTACTAAGAAAGGATGTCGATTGGGTTCTCTCACTCCTATCTTAGTTGTGCTAATCAAAATAGGATGCCTCTTGGGTTCTCTTACACCTATTTTAATAGCGCCAGGAGATTATGTTTGTGCTATCAAAGAGAGATAGGATGCCACTGGGGGACTCTTACACCTACCCTAGACACATCATGCCAAATTTGCAAGGCAAACAAACAACGCTTTAAAAGAAGAGAAGATTTAATGAATGGAATTAGAATTTTGTTCTTTGTATTAATGATTATTTTCAAACATGGTTTATTTCATGGGTAATATTTCTTTAGATAGAGCCCATTAATTGGAAGCATCAAGTGTTCCGCTTTACAATCAATAAGCTGATAAGATCCTCTTTGGTAGGCCTTCTCTATGATATAGGGGCCTTCCCAAGTGGGTTTAAACTTGCCCATCTTTTGACTGGCAATAATTGGTCTCCTTAGGACTAACAAAAGTTCCCTTACTCAGAAAGATCTAGGGCGGACCAGCTTGTTGTGAGCTTAAATCATTTTTGCCTTGTACAACTCAAGGTTCTGGCATGCCCGTAGGCGACTCTCCTCCAAACCTTTGAGCTCTTCTAACCGTAACTTTGCATTCTTCTCTGTAGTGATCTTTTTCCAATGCTATGCTTAGTGATGGGAGTTGAACTTCTAAAAGTAGAACGACTTCAGATCCATACACTAAGGAAAATGGTGTAGACAGAGGTGGAGTTCGGTATGTTGTGTGATAGGCCCACAAGGCTACAACCAATTGCTCGTTCCACTATCATTTATTGTTACAAGAGTCTTCTTCAGTATCTGGTTGAGAGTTTTCTTGAATGCTTCTACTAAGCCATTTGCTCTGGGGTAGTAGATGGCAGAGTATCTCCAATATATACTGTGTCTTCTAGCAAAGTTGTTGATCTTCGTGCTTTTGAATGCAGTACCATTATTCGATATAATTCATCAAGGAACGCCAAAATTATATACGATATGGTTCCTAAAAAATTAAAGCACAGGCTGAGCTATGACCTCTCTGAGTGGGACGTCTTTCACCCATTTAGAAATGTAGTCAGTGACAGCTAAGATGAATTGATGCCCCTTGGAAGAAGAAGGATCGATCGGACCTACAATGTCGGTACCCCAACACTCAAATGGCCATAAAGCTAATGTAGGGTGTAGAATGTTGGGTGGTTGGTGGAGGACCACACTGTGTACCTGACACTGATGGCATCTCCTAGCTACATCCATGCAGTCTATAATCCTCGAAGGCCAGTAGTATCCTAGTCGCTTGATCTTCGTCTTCATCTTCGAACTTGATTGATGTGCTCCACATAGACTTGAATGTATCTTGGTTACAATACCACGGGCTTCAAGTTTGTCTAAACAGCGTAACCATATTTGGTTAAAGGACCGTTGATACAGGGTGCCATCAACAAGAGTGTAGGAGAGAGCTCTCTGTTTCACCTGTTGAGCTTGTGACTTTTCTTGAGGTAGTTTACTGGTGTTCAAATAATCTATGAATGGTTACCTCTAATCTAGCTCTTTGTCCATTTTAGCAATGATAACCTCCCCTTCAAGAGAAAGTCTCTCGATGAGTCCAACATCAATAAGGGATATGACTTGTCTATTTTGGACCTTTATTAAAATGGACTCATCTTTCGGACATGCCAACTCTGTGACAACTTTGGCCAAAGCATCTGCTAGTATGTTCTCTGCTTGGGGAACCTTGTAGATGGTGACTTCAGGAATTTGGGCCAACAACATGGTATACTCGTAGTAATGATGAAGCTTGAGTTTGAGAACCTGGTAGGACCCGACAATCTAGTTGATGACCAACAGAGAATCCCCAAAGATGTTGATGCTCTTGACATTGACAGTGATGGATAACTCTAGACTGATAATCAAAGCTTCATACTCAGCTTCATTATTGGTACAGGGGTTGAAAAGATAGTATGAGAATCTCATCACATCGCAGTTAGGAGTTAGAAGAACTATTCCTTCCCCTGCCTTTCCTGAGAGAATAGATTGTGGTGCTTCTCCTTTAAAAGAAGCTATACCATCAAAATACATCTCCCATCGGTGGTTGTCGACCTCCCCTAAGTTCATGATTTATTCATCAGGGAGATCATCACTAAGCAGAGAATCAACGGAAAGTGGGTGTGCTGATAAGAAATCTACTAGTGCCTATCCTTTTACTGCACAAAGGGGTACAAATACATTATCAAACTGTGAGAGAATCATGGACCAATGTGCCAAACATCTAGATAGAATTGGCTATTTCATGAGATACTACAGTGGATTTATTCTAGAGATTAAGTTAACCTTATAAGAAAGCATATAGTGCCATAGCTTTGAGAAGCAAAGATCAAAGCTAGGCAATGCTTATCAATAGGTGGATAATTCACTTCAGTAGGAATCAGATGAAGGTTGAGGTAGTAGAGAGCACTTTCTTTCCCTTTGTTATTGGCTTGGGCCAACAGAACACCGAGAGAGTCATCCAATGCAACAGTGTAGAGGATGAGTGGCTTGCCCAAGATAGTGCTAGAAGGCGGCTCAAAGAACACCGCTTGATATCTTCAAAGGCATGCTGGCACTTATCATCCCACTTGAACTTGGCATCTTTTTTGACAAGTGCTGAAAATTGTTTGCATCTCCCCGATAGGTTCGAGATAAAGCATCTTATATATGCCAGCCATCCTTGAAAGGATCTAAGTTGAGTTAAAATCTTAAAAGGTGGCATTTCTAAGATAGCTTTGATTTTTTCAGGATCTATTTCTATCCCCCGGTGTCAAACAATAAACCCAAGGAATTTCCCTAAAGCTACTACGAATGCACACTTATGGGAATTCATTTTGAGGTTATATTGGCTTAACCATTAGAAAACTACTCTTAAGTCAAAGAGGTGGTCTTCCTTTTCTCTGCTCTTGATAACTAGATCATCAACGTAGCACTCAACCTGATGATGGATGAGTTCATTGAAGATCTGAGTCATGGCCCGTTGGTATGTAGCACATTTTAAGGCCAAAAGGCATGACCCTATAGTAAGATGATCGGGTAAAGTAATGTTTATTTCATCTTCCAAAGACATCTTGATTTGGTAATAGCTAGATGACCCATCCATGAAAGAGAAGACTATATGAGATGAGGCAATGTCCACCATTAACTCTAGTATAGGAAGAGGAAACTAATCCTTAGGGCATGTCTTATTTAAGTCCCTAAAATTGACACATATGCAAATCTAGCCATTCTTCTTCTTAACCTTGACTAGCTAATCAGGTAAGATATTTTTTTTCCCTGATGAAACCAACATCAATCAGTTTTTTGACTTCAAAAATAACCTATTGTTCAATTTCTAATCGCATGCATCTAGGAGCTTGCTTAATTGGGGTAGCGTTAGGGTCTATTGCTAGCTTATGGACTGCTATGCCAGGAGATAATCCAGACATTTCTTCATAACTCTATGTGATGCAGTCTTTAAACTCAGTCAATAGCCTAACTAAGTCATTAGTTTTTTCTTCATTCAGTAATGAACTAATGTATGTCGGGTGTGAATTTTCTTCTGTCCCGAGGTTGATTTCTTAAAGCTTGTCTATTATTGAATGATTCTCCTCTTTAAAGTCTGGCAGTGCCTCTTTGACTTAGAGATCATCTGGATCATCTGAGATTTCTAAACACACATTCTTATAAGAGTTGGGGGTGTGTGAAAAGAACCTATCAGAATCCAAATGATTGGTAACAACTAAGTAGTAATCTTCATCATCGATTGAACCCACTGTACTAAATCTTAGTCCTGCTCTTGATTTTGTTTCCCTGCCTGTATTATTCCAGAGCTTTTCAAAATACTCTGACCTATGCTTGGACCATGTATGAGGAACTAAATCTTTCTGCATAAGATTATGAACATAAGGCGAGTAAAAGTTAAATGGTAATTCCATTAATTCTTTAAATGAATCCTCCTCAAGTTCAACATCAACTTCAGGACTTGAAGATGATGATCCCAAAAAGAACCTCTTCTGCTTCATGTCACTAGAAGACTTAGGGACTTCCTTAACTATCAAACCTTCAACTTTCTGAGATGTAAGTAAGGTAAGAGCTAAGGTTTCCAACTACTGCCTAATAATTTCACATAAACTAGATTCGAATACTTTGCTTTGCTTAGAGGCCTGGTCTTCATCTCTATTTGGATCGAAAGTCATCTCCAATGGAACTCGCTGAGAGGGGTTGGCTGGTATACTAATCACATTAGACTCATCCTCCGAGCTGGATTCCAAGTCTATGTGAATAGTAGGGGTACTCCTATGAACTGGAACATGACTTCTATTGGCTGATGGGCAACTAGGCAGTCTCCCACCTCTAGCACCACCTCTGTTTCTGCCTCTACCTCTGCCTGGTGGAGGTTGAGCCATCCTACCCACATGTCCATATGATGGAATGAACTGTGGGTGGAATGTGATTTGCGGATCTATTTCTTCTTCAATTCCCCTTTCTTGTTTACTTGGACTTTCATTTTTCTTTTCATTTTCTTCATTTTTTATTTCTTTTGATTTTGCATTTAAAGTTTGTCCAAGTTCACGAGAAAGGGTGTATGGAGGAAGATAGTAGGTTGCATCCTCATAAATCTTAACCTTTATAACTGAAAATAGCTTTTCATCTCCATTGACATGGTATTCAATCCCATCTTTTCTGAACTTGATGTACTGATGGAGGGAGGATGGGACGATCTTATTCTGATGTATCCAAGGCCTACCAAGAAAAGTAGTGAATGAAGTATTCGATTAAATGATGTTAAACTTGCCTTCAGTCTTCCAATCACCTATCTTCAAAGGTAACACTATAGAACCTAAAGACTACTCACCTTGATCATTGAATCCCCTCTGTTGGTGCTTTTTCTCGAGTAGAGGAAAAAAATGACACCACATAGGGTGTAGAAATATTTTAGTTAGATGATCAAATATGACATTAAGGAATAAACATATTATCTTGAAAGATAAACATGGTCTCCTGTAATGTATTCGATCATTTTAAAAAAAGACTTCTAAGGCTAATGGGTCCATCGTGTGTACTATAATATTTTCCCCTAAAATATATGGAAAATTAGAATAGGGTTTATTTTATCTTGGGATCATGGTTCCCTATAAAGGCAAGCCTCTATAGTTAATTACATCTTAGGAAGGGTCTCTTCCTAAGAATACTCTTGATTAAAGAAATAAGTGGTTATTCCTAAAGGCTACTAAGGTAGTTTTCAAAGGATTGATTTTTGGAAAATTCAATCGGGAGAAGTCCAAATTGGAGAGAGTTATTTTCAAGAGTCAAATGGGAAAAAGTAAGAAATGTCTATTGATAGTGGGATACCCAATAGACATTTCAACTATCCTATGATTGGGCATCAGATTTGGGATTTTATTTTAGATTTCAATTATCATTTTCTTAAAAATCTAGGGCTAAGATTCTAGTAGCACAAGACTATAGAAATGCCTAGGGTTGAAGACTTATTCCTAAAATGATGCTTCAGAACCTAGTCTACAGGTGCTTCTAACACATGTCAGATGCTCGACCTTGTTCTATCCTTGGGAATCATTGGTCATTCTCCTCACTTGTGGGAACTGACCTATCCTTGACTCTTCTGGACTTACAACCTGGCTGGAGAAGGCTGCCAGCTAACACCACCTAAGCGCATTTTAAAACCATTTGACTAAGTCATATGAATGCAAGATGGATGGATTGTTGTAATTTTAGGAAAGAAATCTATGAACCTAGACTTACTCTTTAACCTTGAGATTATGTAGGGTATAAAGATGTACCTAAGTAATGCATTTTTTTTAATTTTTTTTAATTTTTGACTCAGAATTCATTTAGGCCATAGGAATGTAATTTATGCCTAATGCATGCAATTAGAAAATGATTATAGGCCAAATCAGAATAGAAGAAGGTGTACTTCCATCATAAGCTCTCAAAGGTCAAGCCCAGGTTCTCTGAAAAGGATGGAAGTTCTTCATTAATCAAGAGTTAAATAATATGATCTATGCATGATATTAAAACATCCAGCTAAGGGGTTGCTACATATTTTATCTTGCTTTAATGGCTTAGGCTTTTATATGAAGATTATCAGTTGTATTTATTTTTATGTTTCAACTGATTTAGTTGGGTAGAAAATTTAGTTCATCCTATGAGCCTACGTCCTGGCATTCATCACAGCACAAACATAACATAGAAAGAAACCTAAAAAAAGAATGCTGTTTCTATTGCACACCCAAAATAAATAAAACTGAATTAAATTATATAAGAAAAAGGCCAATGCAGCTGGATACTTCTGTACACCCCAGAAGAAAGAAAAATGGGCAGCCGAGTTCTGCTCTTATACAATCGGCCTAGAACTACAAGTTTAGATCTATGGGTCTTATTTCTAGGAAAGTCTTCTTCTTTAAGGACATCCATAGAGCTCCACAGGGGACCACCTTACCATCTCTTGGTTGGGTTAGCTCCTACTAATCCTAGACCCCATAGATCCTAACATAATTCTAAGCTCAAATTTTTATTTAAAATTCAAAAAATAAATCCTAAGTCCTGTAAAATAGATATTAGGAAATACACATAACACACAAAGTAATTTATATTTCATAAACATACAGGCTTAGCATTAGTTGCTTGCCAAGCCCACCTATCCTATGGACTATGTTAAGGGATTTTCAGCACTTGCAAGCAAACAATAATTTTTTGATTTATTTATTACAATGATTCCTTTAACAGAGTCCCCTATAAAAATAGTGTCAAATATAGAAAGAATGCCCTAACATCCAATCTAATAAACAAACAAGCCTAGGCATCCAGTCTAAAGCAATACACCACACAGACATGTGAAGCACATCACAACATATCACATGAGATTAAAATAAAATCACAGAATGATCTAACCTAGATCTAGGGTCCGTGACCTAAGTAATCTAGTGTGTGTAGAGGTTGGGCTTGTGTGGTAAGTCTTTGCTAAGATTTTAAGTTCAATTTTAAATTTGAAGTTTGATTTTGTTTAATTTTTTTATCTTTGGTTGGTTTCAATTCAAATGATTTAGTGATTTAATTTCCCTTTTTATGTTTATTTTATTTGGTTAAAGTAATATTTAAGTTTACAAGAATGAAAAATAGAATGAATTTCATTTTTAAGTGAAACTCACTTTATTCCACATCCTAAATCTTAATGATGTTTCCAAAAGCCTAATTAAAATCCTTAATTATTTTAATTAATCTTTTTGATTTTATTTATGTTTGGATTTGATTTATGTTATTTCATTTGTTTGATTGCTTTGTTTAATTTAATTTGTTTGATTTATTAATTTTAAATTAAGTTATATGGATTTCATTTGATTTGTCTTATGTTAATTTAAAGAGTTTGATTTTATTCAATTTAACTTAAGTTATTTAAAATTATGATTTGTAAGTTTAAGGTTTAAGTTTATTAATAAGAATTAGAACCTTAGTTTTTTCATGGATTATCTTAACCTAAAGTACTTAGGTTAATTATTTGATCGATTTAATTAATAAGTTTTAGATTCATTATTTAAATTTATTAGAGATGAGTGGTTTCATTAAATTTTATTGATTCAAAGATTAATGTTTAAGTTAATTAATAGTTTTATTAACCTAAGGTTTTATTTCATTAACCTAAGATTGAATTTGATCATTTTAATTGACTTAAGATATTTAGAAAAGTTTTTGAGTAGTTTTCTAATGTTTGATGGAGACTTGTTTGAATTACCACTTTATTTAATAGATTAATTAATTTCCTTAACCCAATATTTGATTAATATTAACCTAGGGATTTAGAAATTTGAAAAGTCCTAATCTAGAGATCATTTGGACTTGAAATATTTCTTGCAAGTAAGGTTACATGCCAATTTTATATCCCTACAGTTTCAACTTGATTAGAGATGTAATTAGTGTGTAATTAAGGTTTTAATTATTATATTAAAATCTAAATTAAGCCTAGTTTATTAAGATTCATTAAGGGATTTTATTTTTCACTTATTTTTCACTGAAATACCTTTCCAATGAAGGTTTATTCATAATATTTGGTTAATTGGTTGATTTATTATGATTTAATTAAGTTTAGGTTATTTAATTGAATTATTTAATTCATTTAATTATCTGATTAAGTTAATTAATGTTTTATTAGGTACAATTGGCTTTTATTAGGTTTAATTAGTATTCTGATGTTCATTAATGTTCATTATGTTGATTTAAGGTTATTAGATTAAAGTTTTCTAATTATTTCATTAAAGGGTACTAATTTAATTAATTTAAAGGTTAAGCACATGAAATTATAATTTCCCTTGAATTCAGAGAATTAAATCCCCAAAATTTACCTATGGTATGTTTTATGCTTAATTTTATTTCCCCAAAATTTCAAATTAATTGGATTATTAATTTGAGAGTAATTAAGGTTTAATATTTTTTTAATTAAACCCAAATTAAGGGAAAATTACCCAATAAAAATTGGAGATTTTAATTTATGTGGATTCCTCTCATTAAGATGAATCCATAGTGCTTTTATTTATAATTTTTTGAATTTTCTTTGATTTTATATGATTTTTATAAAGTTTTTGCATTTTTAAATTAATTAAATCCATTAAATAATGATTCTAATGGTTTTTAAGTGGGGGTCCCGGATGCCATGTCACACGCATGCGGCACTTCCCAAGTTGTGCATGCTGGTCCATGGTTCTCATCAAGAATTCAAAATGGATTGTTTATGCCGTCCGATGAAGATCGATGGTCCGATAGATCCCCGTGGTTCCTAAAGGGTGAAATCAATCATATCCTCCTAAATCTAGGATGTCCAATCCAAATACATGGATCAGATGACACAAAGATCATCTCCTTTGATTCATGCTGGAACCTAGGACCGTTGATGGTTTTTTACTAATAACTTTTGATATAGAACATGAAATCACATGATTTAAAGTGCTACACGATCATGGTTGAATATCTAACATTTTTATATGGTTCAATCTTATTGAAGATTGCATTTCCTATTAAATCAATCACAACCAAATTTTTGAAGAAAAAGCTTGAGGTCAACAATGGCATACCTCGATTCATTGGACGATTGACCTTGCAATTGATCTTAGAGCTTCGTATGCTTGAACCGAGATTGCTTGCCAAAGGAATTAGGTTGATTCCTTAAGGATTACTCCCTAGGACAACCCTTGAGTGCTCTTTTCTATTTTGATGGTTTGTAGTGATTAAGGGCACTTGGGGGGAGGGGGAAATTTCGTTTTGGTTCAGTTTTGATGTGTGAAGGAGTGTGTGTTCAAATCTCCTTGGGGAAGTCTCTCTATGGGTTTTCCTATATGGTTGAAAGTTATATTGCTTTTTCCTAACTATTCCTTGGTCAGTTTTGCAAATGGAGGGCCTTGGAAGCTAGTTAGTGCACTCCTTTTCTATCCCACAACTGTCCTATGTGAAGAGGTGGGAAGAAGGGAGAAGGAATTTGACTTCTCCATTTCTTTTGCTTGTGTTAGTTTTCCTTATTTGGATTTTATGCAATAATGCAAGAGAAGTCTAAGTAGCTTGATTAGGGATGTAAACCATCATTAGAAGGGTTTAACAAAGTGTCACCATCCCATGTGATTTGGTTGGAAGTGGTTTGATATTTCCTTATTTCTTTTGTCTTAACTCACTTACCCAAATTGGGTTAAGTGAATTAAACATATTTTATGGGTCAAATGACCCATTTGACCCAACTACCTAATAGGAATTAGGTTATGTCCCATCACCATCCCCATATGATTTAGGATAATAAATTTAAAGTTATTTTGATTTTTCTTGAATTTGAGTTCAATGTGGCTTATTTAGGTTATTTTGATTTAAGGGTTTTAATTTTCCTAATCTAGGCCTCCATGAACTCAAATTCTTTTGTTATTGTGATCATACATATTCATTTGATTATTTAAAATATTTTTGGTGATTTAATTTAGTCAAATTTAGTGGTTTGACTTTTTGACCAAGTGGGCCCACTTAAGTCAATTCTAGGTTGACTAGAGTTGGCTTTGAGTTTGACTTTGAATTTTCATTTTATTTGCATTAATTCACTTGATTTAATTTATGTTGGATGTTTGATTTGGTTTTGCATCAAACCAAGGATTTAGCTCAAAAATGTATTTCCTAAGTCACTAAGCATAACGACTTTGAATATTGAAGTAGAAATCCCTGTTTGAACTTGATATCATTTCATTGCTAAAATGACCTCTTCTAAAAATGAGGTCAAGAAATGGACCCTAATATGTGTAGTGGATTAGTCAGAATGCACTGCACATATTGGTGTTGACCAGATTGATCAACATGCAAGTATAAACTTTGGGTTCCAATTCATGATTTTTTGAATTTTGTTTTAAAACTTTGCTTTGATTTTGATTGTGAAAGATAGGTATATGTATGCCTATCTTTGCTTTGAAGGTGTGATTCATTCTAGAAACTTAACTTCATTAAGTTCTAGGATGAAGAGGAATGCTATTAGAGTGACCCAAAGAATGGTCTAACCCTAATGCATTTACTATGCTCGAAAGATGCCTTCGGACTTACTCTTACTTGAGAATAGTGATATGTATTAGCTAATAAGATGCTAAGGGCATGATCCATCCTAGTTAGCTAAAGAGAGAGAGGGTCTTTAAAGACATGATCCAATCCTCAAAAGCTATGGGAGAAGAGGCTTGAAATGCTTGATCCTAATTCACAACACTTTGACTACTAAACAAGGGTCATATGAACTTGATCCTATTTGAGTAGTCCAAAGAAATGGGGCCTTCAATGATTTCATTCAAGAAATTTGAATAGAAGTTAAGGACTTACTCAAGTAGATGCCAATTGGGACTTACTCCTAGATGATTAGAAAGAATGCCAACTGAGGGTCTTTTATCTTTTTGGCTATTAGAAAGGGGTCAAAAAGACTTAATCCAATCTAACTCACTTGTGTAACATGAAAGGGGCCTTGATGGCTTGATCCAATCATATACATAAATGTAGGATGCAACGGGGACTTACTTGATGAAAAGAATGCGACGGGACTTATATCTTTCTGGCTATTAGAAAGGGATCATAAAGACTTGATCCAATCTAAATAGCCTGTGTAACATGAAAGGGGCCTTGATGGCTTGATCAAATCATGTACACAAAAGTAGAATGCCGACTGGAGACTTACTCCTAGATGATTTGAAAGAATGCTGACTGAGGACTTATGTCTTTCTAGCTATTAGAAAGGGGTCATAAAGACTTGATCTAATCTAACTTGCCTGTTTAACATGATAGGGGCCTTGATGGCTTGATTCAATCATGTACACAAAAGTAGGATGTCGACTAGGGACTTATATCTTTTTGGCTATTAGAAAGGGCTCATAAAGACTTGATCCAATCTAACTTGCCTGTGTAACATGAAATGGGCCTTGATGGTTTGATCTAATCATGTACACAAAAGTAGGAAAGGTTCCACGAAGGGTTACTCCAAACCTAGAAAGATATAAGAAAGGTGCCACAGAGGGCTTGCTCCATCTCAAGTCATGTATAGGAAAGGTGCCAGAAAGGGCTTGCTCCCAACTTATAGGTGATATGAATGAAAAAAAGGGGGTCAAAGTGACTTAATCTTAATCCTCAAAAGTTTTGACTAATAAGTAAGAGTCTCATGGACTTAATGCTTACTTGATTAGTCTAACTTGATGAAAGGGTGATGGAAGGTTTGCTTCCATTTCTAATTACATTTACAAATGAGTTTCCAACATTTCAAATAAATGATACAAGTTGAAGCAAAAGCAATAAAGGGAAATAAGCTTTTATTTTATTGATCTTTATTTGGCAACAAGTTACAAGTTACACATGATTTTTCTTTAGGTAACATCCATTAATAGGTGGTATTGGACGTTCACCATCACAAGTAATAAGTTGGTAAGAACCTCCTTCATAAACTTTTTCGACAACAAATGGTCCTTCCCATGTTGGCTCGAATTTGTTGTTGATTCTTCGATGCACTAGGATTGGTCATCTAAGAACCAAGACCAAATCTTCTACTTGGAAGGTTTTAGGATAAACCAATCCATCATGTGTGTGAATTATACGTGATTGGTACAGTTCAAGGTCTTGTTGAGCTTTCAATCATTTAACTTCAAGATTATCTAGTTCTTCCAAGCGAATCTTATGATTTTGGTCTACTGTAACATTATTATTAACAGTTATTCTTAATGAAGGCAGTTGCACTTCTAATGGAAGAACCGCTTCAGTCCCAAAAACTAAAGTATATGGTGAAGACTGAGTTGGTGTCCTATATGTGGTCCGATAGGCCCATAAGGGTTCAACAAACTTTTCATTCCATTAGCGCTTATTTTCATCAAGTATCTTTTTCAGAATTCTTACCAATGTTTTATTAAATGCCTCAGCCAATCCATTCGCCCTAGGGTAATAGATGGTCGAGTATCTCCAATCAATTTTATGTCTAGCCATAAAGTGATTTATTTTTGTGGACCTAAAGGACAGACCATTGTCGGATATGATTCGGTGAGGAATGCCAAATTGATATATGATATTTTCCTGAAATAATTTCAACACATGATATGCTTTAACCTCTTTCAGTGGTAGCTCTTCAACCCATTTGGAAAAATAATCCATTGTAGCTAAAATAAAGCGATGTCCTTTTGAAGAAGGAGGATCAATAGGCTCTATGATGTCGGTACCCCAACTCTCAAATGGCCAGGAGGCAACTGTAGGGTGTAGTACATTAGGTGGTTGATGTAATACCATACCATGTACTTGGCACTAATGACAATGACGTGCAACCTCCATGCAGTCATTTAGTATCGATGGTCAATAATACTTAAGTCTCTTGATTTTTAATTTTATTTTATGCCCACAGGTGTTCACACAATGTGAGTGTATCTCGGCCACAACCTTGGGCTTCGATTTGTCTAAACAATGGATACATTTGGTCGAATGACCTACGATATAAAGCATTATTAATTAATGCATAAGATAAAGCACATTTCTTTATTTGATTCGCTAATGATTTATTTCCAGGAAGCCTCCAATCATATTCTATTTGACCTTCAGTAAGAGTGGCTATCCTTTGCATTTCTTCTTTCCTATTAATGTAGTCTAAATCTATAGGAGACAAGACCTATTGATTTTGAACTTCTATAGAAATTGATTCTTTTTCTAGGTATATGATTTCTTTGACTAATTTAGCCAAAGCATCTGCTATTGTATTCTCTTGGCGAGATATTCTACACATCATTACATATGGAATCTTTTAAGTAATTTTATTGTATATTGATGATAATTGAAGAGCTTTAGATGCAATACCTTATAGATTCTACTTACTTGGTTTATAACTAGTTGGGAATCCCCAAAATGTTTTATATTTTTAATTTCCATAAGGATTGCCAACTCTAAACCAGTAATAAGAGCTTCATATTCAGCTTCATTATTTGCATAAGACTCAGCCAAATGATATGAATATCTCATCTTTCATTTTTCTTGGGTTATAAAGATTAACCTAATTCCTACCTTCCCTGGGATAGATGAATTTGATTCTTTATGTCTTCTTGATGATGATGCACCATCAAAGTATAATTCCCAGAGGTGGCACTAGGTTCACCTTCTAATATTATGATCTATTCAACTGGGATATCATCATTTAAAGAAGACCGTTCAAGCATAGGGTGTGCTGCTAGGAAATCTGCCACTATTTATCCTTTTACAGCACAAAGAGGAATATAAGTGATCTCAAATTGTAATAAAATCATTGACCATCATGCTAAATGCGCAAGGTTGATGGTCATGAGATATTGCAAAGGATTCACCCTTGAAATCAGGTTGACCTTATGAGAAAGCATATAATGCCTCAATTTTTGAGCGACAAAGACTAAGGCTAAACAATGTTTCTCAATAGGAGGATAATTCTTTTTCGTTGGGATAAGCCTGTGACTTAGATAATAAAGGGCATTTTCCTTCCATTCTTCATTTTTTTCAGCTAATAAAGCCCCAAGAGGTTCATCCATAGCTGTAGTATAGAGGATTAGTGGCTTTCTTGGAATCAAGGAAGCCAAAATAAGAGGATTCATTAAATATTGCTTCAGGTTTTTGAAGGCACCCTGACATTTTTCATCCCAAATAAATTTGGAATCTTTCTTCAATAATGCTGCAAAGGGTTGACACTTCCTAAATAAATTTGATATGAATCTCCTTTGGTATGCAAGCCTTCCTTGGAATGATATTAACTGTGTAAGACTTCTAGGTGGTGGCATTTCTAAAATAACTTTTATCTTTTTTGGGTCTATTTCTATCCCACGATGCCGCACTACGAACCCTAAGAATTTCCCTGAGGTCACTCCAAAGGCACATTCAGATGATTCATCTTTAAGTTATAATGGTGCAATCACTGAAAAATGACTCGTAAATCATAAAAATGATGTTGTTTTATTTTTCTTTTAATGACTAGATCATCAATATAGCATTTAACTTGATTATGAATCAAGTCATCGAATATTATAGTCACAGCTCTTTGATAAGTAGCTCTAGTATTTTTGAGACCGAATGGCATGACCGCGTAATGTATCTAGAGTAACAGTATGCTTTTCATCTTTTGGGGACATCTTTATTTGATTATAACCATATGATCCATCCATAAATGAACAGATCTCATGCGAGGAAGCTATGTTGACCATGAGTTCAGGTGTAGGTAGAGGGAACTCATCTTTGGGACAAGCTTTATTTAAGTCTCTAAAGTCAACATATGTGACATATTCTGACCTTTTTTTTTTTATGAACTATGCTTACCCAATCGGTATTTCTCCTCATATAAAGCTAGCTTCAATTAGTTTCTTATTTCAATGATTTGTTGTTCTACTTCACATCCACCTAGAAGCTGCTTCATGGGATAGCATCGTTTAATTCCTAGTTTGTGTATAGCCACATCCCGATAAACCCGCATTTCATCATAACTCAGCAAAGCAATCTTTATACTCAAAGAGTAAAGTGATTAACTCTTCAGAATCTTTTGGACCCAACAAAGAGCTAATAAAAGTCAATTTTGGGTTCTCAGGAGTTCCTAGGTTAACCTCCTTTAATTCATCTATAGTAGATTTTATCTCTTCCTCATATTCAAGAGGTGCATTCTGAAGTGAATCATCTTTGGATTCCTCCATGGTTTTTATAAATGTGTCTTTTGGAAGAGTAGAAGAGACTTTAAAGAATTTATCTATTTGATGATTACTTATCATTAAACATTATTATGTATCATCAAATGATTCAATGGTATCAAACCTAATGCCAGCTTTGGAATGGAAATTTCTATGTTTTTGATTCCATAAGCTCTCCATGCATTGAGTTTATCTTTGGGCCAAACATTTGTGATAAAATCATATTTCACAGAATTCTTTACACAAGTCGAATACCAGACAAAAGGAAGTTCTATTATTTCATTGAAAGATGGTTTTTCAAGTTTTACATCTCCTTCTGAGCTTGAAGGATCAGGTACAAAATAAAATTTTGCTGACCTCCACACTTCTTTTGATAAGTTAGGGGCTACTTTGGCCTCTAATTGAGATATTTTGTTTTGATTTAGAGGAGTCAAATTTAAAGTATCCACATATATTTTTTTTAATTTTTCATATGTGGATACCTCAAAATCTTCCTTTAATGTTTTCATTTCTTCCTCATCAGTGTCTGATTCTAAGAAAATCTCAAACTTTATTGAAGCATTTCTATGATGGGAATCTTTATCTGAGTTGGATTTCAAATCAATATGAGTTATTGGAGGTTCTTTTTCTATTTCTTTTTTTCCTCCTTTTCTTTCTTTTCATCTTTCTTGATTATTGTATTTTATGCTTCAATAATGATGGATTTCATAAAATCAACTCTAGGTTTCTTAGGCATGTAATAAATTACATCTTCATAAAGCTCAATCTCATGAATAGCGAATGGTTGTATATCTCCTTTTATAACATATTCCACTCCATCCCTAGTGTACTTAATATGGAGTGAAGATGGAACCATTCTATACTCATGGATCCAAGGTCTGCCTAAGAGAGCATTAAAGGAAGTTTGAATCTATAATGTAAAATTTAGCTTTAGTTTTCAATCCTTCTATTTCTAATAATAGAGTGATTGAACCTAAAGCTTTTTCACCTATTTTGTTAAAGCCCTTTAACAACATCTTATCAAAGCTAAGTCTTCTACTATCAATTTTTAAGAATGCCAATGTTCTAGAGTTCATGATGCTAACAAATGTGCCAGGATCTACTAGAACTCTTGACAATATTGTATTTTCAATTTTTACAGCAATATAGAGAGGACGGTTATGGTCACTGGTTCCCAAAAGTAGATCCTCATCGAAGAAGTTAACTCTTGGGATCTCCTTAAAGTAACAAGCCTCTTCTAAGGAAGTAGCTGCTAGTTGAGTCAAACATATCTCTATATCAAATAATGCTGTACTAATGACTCTCTCATTTCTTTTGAAAGAATGAGAGCATCATAAAATCTTAATCTAGTAGGAAGCTTCCTAAGATGGGTTAGAATATTATAATCTACTTCAGGAACCTTTGTTTATACTGGTATTTCTTTAAATAAGGGATATGGGCTTGAGTTTTCATCCATGATTTGCTTCTCTTTTTCTTGAGGAGGAGGAGGTAAACGAGGCGGTAAAACTCTTCCACTACGGAGATTTATTTCAGCAATATCTCTAGGGTTTGAATCAACTGCTATTTTGACCATCCTTGATGAATGATAATCATACTTCTATATTTATGATAAGTGGGCCACCATGCAAATCTTCCATGTAAGTTTTTGACACTGAGTCATGTAAAATATCATGAGATTCTTCTTTTTTGATATTTAATTTTTTAATATTTTCATTCTCATTTTTATTAGAAATAGCATGAATGTAAGAAATGTCATTATAGATAGATTTTTTATTCATTCTTTTGAGATAAGTACATAAAGATAAAGGCTTATATGGTACCGCCTTTCCATCTTTATCATACAGAGTTCTATCACTAGATACAAATGTCCCTCCCTCACCACACTTTTTGATCTTCTGTGTAGTTGAAAATGCTAAACTGGGCTAAGGTGGAACTCGTACTTTAGACTCCAGTGGATCAACCTAGGTGATCACCTCCCTGGTCTAACTCTGATCCTATTATAACCTTAATGGACCCTTGCCTAGGGTCCATAAGGCACTCCTTTGGAATAGTCACTAATTCCTTCTTAAAATTTCTTTCAAGCCAATCTTTGAAAGAAAAGTAATTCTCAATGGTATGCCCCAACATCTGATGATATGAGCAATAATTGGGATCATTTACCTTTCCCACCTCCTCTGATTTTCTTGGGTCAAGGAGTTTAAAGTCTGGCTTTTTTATTAGATTTTTAAAAATTTTCCTCACTACCTCTTTCTTAAAGAAATAAGCCTGGTTCATCCTTTTTGAGAAAAATCAAGTTGAAAAATTCCTAAAAAATGATGACTTATGCTGTGGTGGTTCATAAGATGAAGCTCGCTCTAGGTGTACTTGCATTGGAGTTTTTCCTCTATCCACTACAGAGACATTACCTACTCTTTTTTTTCTAAAGGCTTCCTAGGCTTGGATGGCTCAGATTGGTATTTTAAGAATGACATCCTAGAAGCTTTCTCTTGTAAACTAGAGACTTTATTTAAAAGTTTTTCAAAGGTTTTAATAGTAAAGCCTTTGAGTAGGAAGGCTATAAGGCCATGTATGTTCCTAAGGAGGATCTCTACAGCATGCCACTCTTATAGCTAAGGCTCGCATTTTAAGCTGAGGATTCTCCATCTTAGGATATAATCTACTTGAGATTCTCCAGGATTCTGATGTGCTACCACTAGATCTCTTACGGTAACATGATGCTAAACACCTGTGAATCTCTTCATAAACATCTCTTCCAATTTAGTGAAAGTGTGCACCGAATCATTTGGAAAATCTGTATACCAGTTGAAGGCAACTCTACTCAAGTTGCTAATGAACTATCTAAATAAAAAAGCATCACTCCCTCCAGCATTACAGCAGCTTGCACGAAATTGAACCAAATGCTGCTTGGGATTTCTTGTCCCGTCAAATACTTTAAAAGATGGGGACACAAACCCCTTTGGATAAGGAATTGAATCAAACTCCCTAGGGTATGGTCTACCCTTTGGAGTCAGGGTTGTGCCCCGAGTCTGTGCAAATGCTTCCTTCACCTGTTATTGTACCGATGTCTTTAGTTTAGTGTTGGAAGGTACTACAACTGTAGGTTTTAATTCCTACTGGTACTCTTCTAAACCGAACCTCAAATCATCGGTAGGATGCAATGAATCTAAAGGCTCAATTTGATGGGGTCGCGATGGAGATGGAATCATACTTTGGAGTGATTGCTTAGTAGCAATCATCTCCTTGATCTTCTTACTCAGAATCTATCTGCTCATCCTTCTTTTGAAGCTGAAAGATAAGTTGTTGAAGCGTGTGGTCTTTCCTCTTTTTTTAGATGATCTGGTGTCAACCATATAGATATGTGCTACTAGAAACCCTAAATCATCATCCAATAGGTCATCTTGCTCATGATCAAAATATTCAGAGCTTGTTTTTAAAATTTTATTTTCTTCATCTTCTTTAATGATGTTTTCCATCTCCTCTTTATATAAAGAGAGTGGAACACCATTACTATCTAAGATGACATCTGTTGGTTCACTAATTTCCATTGACCTTAATTCAGATGATTCATTCATATTCCATTGGGATGCAGGGATACTCTTAATGAAGGCTCCCATGACAAGTCCGCAATTTCGACATGAAGAGATGGATGAGAAGAATCCATTCCCTTACTGGGAACATCTAATGAATGTACCCCAGCTTGAGACACTAATGATGAGAATAAAGGCTCATCTGAACTGGGCCTAACAAAAGATCTCTCTAAAGGTGAAGAAGGTAAGGGTGGTGAAGGAATCCTATGCTCAGAAGTAGAAGGGACTTTCCTAATATAAACCCTGCTATTCTTTTTCTTAGGATAGGTCCTATCATTTTCTAACCTAGTAGATTGATCTCTATGCCATGTAAGTGAGTGCATGGGATGAGAATATCGCCTTGATACTATAGGCATAGAGTTAGAAGGTTTCCTCCTATCAGACATGACTACCCTCCCTTCCTTTTGATAATGGAAGGTGGTTGGTCTTCTAGATAGTTCTCTAGCTAAATTTTGAGAAGCCTGATGCCTCATGGCTCTCAATAGATCTTCTATAGTGTAGTACGAAGATCTAGGAATCCTATGCAAGGTTTGGTGAAGTTGACCTTGGGATTCCCTATTTACCTGCTTAAAGCTTTTCTTTTCAGGATAGATGAAAGGATGGGGTGGATAACTAACAATCCTCATCACATACTCCTCCTCTAGGGCAGTAGACAAAAGGTAGAATCTACTTCCACCTAAGAGTGGGGAAATGTCAGGAAGAGTATATCCATCCCTTTTCATAGCTAGCTCCATGTTTAGCATATCTCTCTGCCTCCTCTCCCTAAGAGCTATCATCTTGAGTCTCCTCCCTTTATTTTTCTTCTAACTTTTGGTCATTTCAGATGTTTTAGAGGTGGAGCCTACTTCAAAGATGCTAAAGGGAACTAGATCAAAAATGCCTATGAAGTGGGCATTTTTGATTTCTTTTGAACAGGTCCCTACTGGACCCTTTCAACAGTCTAGCTAGTGAGCATCCTATCCCCAATAGGATCAAAAATACTAGAAAATTCCTGAATAGGTTGCTTATTTTTTAGAGTTGCCTCAGAAATAGGAGCAAGAGCCACTCCATTGGCAGTAATGTTGAGGTTTTCAAATCCAACCCCAAATTTGATGATGGAGCCATCAGGTAAGTGGCTATTGTCAACAGAAAAGCTAATGCCCGAAGTGGCTGCAAAGATCAACTGGCTGACCATTTTCCTAGTTTTAGAAACAAAATTAATTTTATCAAAAATGTAAAATAACTACAATATGGTCAAAATAGGTTTTTGACCTATCAAGATATTTTAGCCAATAATATGGCCAAGATTTTCTCTCTCTCTCTCTCTTTATTTCCTTTTAGATTTTGTTTCTAGATGTTGGATAAATTCAACCAAGGATGAAATGGAGAAGTATCAAATGAAAAGAAAGGCAGTCATGACCTGTGATTTACATTAGTACAGTATCGATATATACGAATAACCACTATTTCTAAAGATGGAGAGAGGAACCAATCCCTAGAGGAGTCGCCAAAAAAATATGTTGATGTTTTCTCTAGAATAGAGAAAAGAAATGACACCACATAGAGTTTAGGAATATTTTATTTAGATGATCAAATATGACATTAAGGAAAAACATATTATCTTGAAAGATAAACATGCTCTCCTGTAACGAATTCGATCATTTTAATAAAAGACTCCTAAGGCTAATGGGTCTTTCGTGTACCAGCGTATTTTCCCCTAAACCACATGGAAAAGTAGAACAAAGTTTATTTTATCATGGGATCATGGTTCCCTATAAAGGCAAGCTTCTATAGTTAATTACATCTTAGGATGGGTCTCTTCCTAAGAATACTCTCGATTAAAGAAATAAGTGGTTATTCCTAAAGACTACTAAGGTAGTTTTCAAAAGATTGATTTTTGGAAAATTCAATCAAGAGAAGTCCAAATTGGAGAGAGAGTTATTTTCAAGAGTCAAATGGGAAAAAGTAGGAAATGTCTACTGATATTGGGATACCCAGTAGACATTTCAACTATCCTATGATTGGGCTTCAGACTTGGGATTTTATTTTGGATTTCAAGTTGTCATTTGTTTAGAAATCTAGGGATTAGATTCTAGCAGCACAAGACTACAGAAATGCCTAGGGTTGAAGACTTATTCCTAACAAGATGCTTCAAAACCTCATCTATAGGTGCTTCTCACACATGCCAGATGTTCGACCTAGTTCTATCCTTGGGAATCATTGGTCATTCTCCTCACTTGAGAGAACTAACCTATCTCTGACTCTTCTAGACTTACAACCTACTTGGAGAAGGCTGTTAGTTAACACCACCTAAGCACATTTTAAAACCATGAGGCTAAGTCGTATGAATGCAAGATGGCTGGGTTGTTGTAGTTTTAGGAAATAAATCTATGAACCTAGACTTACTCTCTAACCCTCAAGATTATGTAGGGTATGAAGATGTACCTAACTAATGCATATTTTTCAAATTTTTATAGTTTTTGACTTAGGATTCATTTAGGCCATAGGAATACAATTTATGCATAATGCATGCAATTAGAAAATTATTATGGGCCAAATCAGAATAGAATAAGGTGTACTTCCATCATAGGCTCTCAAAGGTCAAGCCCAGGTTCTATGGTAAGGATGGAAGTCCTTCATTAATCAAGAGTTAAATAATATGATTTATGCATGATATTAAAACATCTAGCTAAGGGGTTGCTACATATTTTATCTTGCTTTAATGACCTAGGCTTTTATATGAAGATTATGAGTTGTATTTATTTTTATGTTTCAATTGATTTAGTTGGGTAGAAAATTTAGTTCATCCTATGAGCCTACGTCCAAGCATTCATCACAGCACAAACATAACACAGAAAGAAACCTAAGAAAAGCATGCTGTTTTTATTATGCACCCAAAATAAATCAAATTGAAGTAAACTATATAAGAAAAATTCCAATGCAGCCGGGTACTGCTGTACACCCCGAGAAAAAGAAAAATGGGCAGCCAAGTTCTGCCCTTATATAACCTAGCTTAGAACTATAAGTTTAGATCTATGGGTCTTCTTTCCAAAAAAGTCTCCTTCTTTAGGGACATCTATCGGGCTCCATAAGGGACCATCACACCATCTCCTAGTTGGGTCAGCTCCTGCTAATCCTAGACCCCATAGATCTTAACCTAATTCTAAGCTCAAATTTACATTTAAAATTCAAAAAAGAAATCCCATTCCCTACAAAATAGATGTTAGGAAATACACACATCACACAAAGTAGTTTATATTTCACAAACATACGGGCCTATGGACTATGTTAAGGGATTTTTAACACCTACAAGTAAACAATAATTTTATGATTTATTTATTACAGTGATCCCTTTAACACAGTTTGCTACAAAAAATAGTGTCAAATCTAGAAAGAATGCCCTAACATCCAGTCTAATGAACAAATAAGCCTAGGCATCTAGTTTAAAGCAATATACCACACAGACATGTGAAGTACAACACAACATATCACAAGAGATTAAAAGAAAATCATAGAACGATCTAACCTAGATCTAGGGTCTATGACCTAAGTAATCTAGTGTGTGTAGAGGTTGGGCTTGTGTGGTAAGTCTTTGCTAAGCTTTTAAGTTCAAGTTTAAATTTGAAGTTAGATTTTGTTTAATTTTTACCTTTGGTTGATTTCAATTCAAATGATTTAGTGATTTAATTTCCCTTTTTTATGTTCATTTTATTTGGTTAAAGTAATATGTAAGTTTTTAATAATGAGAAATAGAATGATTTCATTTTTAGGTGAAACTCACTTTATTCCATATCCTAAATCCTAATGAAGTTTCCAAAAACTTAACTAAAAACCTTAAGTATTTTAATTAATATTTTTGATTTTATTTATGTTTGGATTTGATTTATGTTATTTCATTTGTTTGAATTTCTTTGTTTGATTTATTTAATTTTGAATTAAGTTATATGGATTTCATTTGATTTGGCTTATGTTAATTTAAAGAGTTTGATTTTATTCAATTTAACTTAAGTTATTTAAAATTATGGATTTGTAAGTTTAAGGTTTAAGTTTATTAATATGAATTAGAACCTTAAGTTTGTTCATGGATTAGTCTTAACCTAAAGTACTTAGGTTAATTACTTGATCTGATTTAATTAATACTAGGTTTTAGATTCATTATTTAAATTTATTAGAGATGAGTGGTTTGATTAAATTTTATTGATTCAAAGGTTAAGGTTTAAGTTAATTAATAGTTTTATTAACCTAAGGTTTCATTTCATTAACCTAAGATTGAATTTGATCATTTTAATTGACTTAAGATATTTAGAAAAGTTTTTGAATAGTTTTCTAATGCTTGATGGAGACTAGTTTGAATTACCACTTTATTTAATAGATTAATTAATTTCCATAACCCAATATTTGATTAATATTGACCTAGGGATTTAGAAATTTAAAAATTCCTAATCCAAAGATCATTTGGACTTGAAATATTTTTGTCAAGTAGGGTTACATGCCAATTTTATATCCCTAAAGTTTCAACTTGAGCAGAGATGTAATTAGAGCGTAATTAAGGTTTTAATTATTTCATTAAAATCTAAATTAAGCCTAATTTATTAAGATTCATTAATGAATTTTATTTTTCAATTATTATTCATTAAAATACCTTTCCAGTGAGGTTTATTCATAATTTTTGGTTAACTGGTTGATTTATTATGATTTAATTAAGTTTAAGTTATTTAAATGAATTAGTTAATTCATTTAATTATCTAATTAACTTAATTAATGATTTATTAGGTTCATATAGGTTTGATTAGGTTTAATTAGTATTTTGATGTTCATTAATGTTCATGATGTTGATTTAAGGTTGTTAGATTAAAGTTTTTTGATTATTTCATTAAAGGGTAATTAATTTAATTAATTTAAAGGTTAAGCACATGAAATTATAATTCCTCTTGAATTCAGAGAATTAAATCCCAAAAAATTTACCTAAGGTATGTTTTGTGCTTAATTTTATTTTCCCAAAGTTTCAAATAAATTGGATTATTAATTTGAGAGTAATTAATGTTTAATGTTTTTAATTAAACCCAAATTAAGAAAAAATTACCCAATAAAAATTAGAAATTTTAATTTCTATGGATTCTTCTCATTAAGATGAATCCATAGAGCTTCTATTTGTAAATTTCTAATTTTTTTTATTTTATATGATTTTTATAAGGTTTATGCATTTTTAAATTAACTAATAAATAATGAATTCTAATGTGGGGTCCCACGCTGGCTCATCCCGCCATGTGGCGTGTGCATTGGTCCATGGCACCATGTCGATAGTTCAAAAATGATCGCCATGCACGCTCGATCAAAGATCAGCGTCCATTGATCACATTCCTAAAGGTGAAATCAATCACCGCTTAATTCTGGCCATCTGATCCAAATACACGGATCAAATGGCGTAGAGATCATCTCCTTTGACGGGAGCAGAGGACCGTTGAAGGTTTTTGCTATTAACTTTTGATATAGACCATGAAATCACATGATTTAAAGCTTGAGGTCAACAATGGAATACCTCGATTCGTTGGACGATTGATCAAATTGATCCTAGAGTCAGATGTTTGAACCGAAGCTTGTTTGCCAAAGGAATTAGTTAATTCTTAAGGATCCTGGCTCACCCTTGATTTTTTTTAGTTTTGATGGTTTGTAGTGATTAAGGGCACTTGGGGGAGGGGAAAATTTTATTTTGGTTCAGTTTTGATGTGTGAAGGTGTGTATGTGTGTTCAAATCTCCTTGGGGAAGTCTCTCTGTGGGTTTTCCTATATGGTCAAAAGTTATATTACTTTTTCCTAGCTATTCCTTGATCAGTTTTTCTAATGGAGGACCTTGGAAGCTAGCTAGTGCACTCCTTTTCCATCCCACAGCTGTCCTTAGTGAAGAGGTGGGAAGAAGGGAGAAGGAATTTGACTTCTCCAATTCTTTTGCTTGTATTAGTTTTTCTTATTTAGATTTTATGCAATAATACAAGAGAAGTCTAAGTAGCTTGATTAGGGATGTAAACCTTCATTAGAAGGGTTTAAGGAAGTGTCACCCCCATCCCATGTGATTTGGTTGGAAGTGGTTTGATATTTCCTTATTTCTTTTATCTTGGTTAACTCACTTTACCCAAATTGGGTTAAGTGAATTAAACATAATTTCTTATGGGTCAAATGACCCATTTAACCCAACTACATCCAATATGGAATTAGGTTATGTCCCATCACCATCCCCATATGATTTAGGATAATTAATTTAAAGTTATTTTGGTTTTTCTTGAATTTGAGTTCAATGCGGCTTATTTAGATTATTTTGATTTAAGGGATTTAATTTACCTGATCTAGGCATCCATGGAATCAAATTCTTTTGTTATTGTGATCATACATATTCATTTGATTATTTAAAATATTTTTGGTGATTTACTTTAGTCAAATTTAGTGGGTTGACGTTTTGACTAAGTGGGCCCACTTAAGTCTATTCTAGGTTCACTAGAGTTGACTTTGGGTTTAACTTGGAAATTTTATTTTATTTGCATTAATTCACTTGATTTAATTTATGTTGGATGTTTGATTTGGTTTTGCATCAAACCAAGGATTTAGCTCAAAAATGTATTTCCTAAGTCACCAAGCATAGTGACTTTGAATATTGAAGTAGGAAATCCCTATTTGAACTTGATATCATTTCATTACTAAAATAACCTCTTCTAAAAATGAGGTCAACACTCTTAACATCATCCGATCTCCTCAGAGTTTGGAGATGTTGATCCTTAAATAGGCAAGGGTCTTTAGACTCGTAATGTTCACCGATGCACTGAAATCCATGAGAACTCTAGCAAGTCTGAACCTGTCCATGTCAATTGTAATGTAGAGGGGACGGTTGTGCTCCAAGTCCCCCAGGAGAAGGTCTTCTTCTGCGAAGGTGATCCCTTGAGCTTCTTTTGTATAATGTGCTTCCTTACCTATAACGGTCAGTTGTGCTAAGCATATTTCAGGATCAAGGAGAGCCTTAATTAATGATTCCCTCATCTCTTTAGATAAGACAAGGGCATCGTATATGCTTAGCTTAGATGGCAACTTTCTTAGATGAGAAAGGACATTATAGTCCACCTTGGGCTAATATTCCATAAGCATATCCAAGGGTGGAGTATCCTATGGAAGGGCATCTCAATCTTCTGTACCAATGACTTGTTTCTCTCTATCTTGAGGTGTTGCCCTAGGAGATAGAACCTTGCCACTACGGAGGTTGACTTCAGTGATCTCTTATGATAGGGTAATGGAAGGTTTTATCTGCACATTAGGTTCACCTATAGCTTCTCCTATGGGACTCTCAGAATCAGATGATTCCATGTCTATCTTAAGAGGTGAACCCATAGTATTCAGAATAGGAAAGTCCAACTCTGAATCAAAAAGAGGAAGATCAAAATTATTATAGTTATTTTGACTTGAAGAGTTATCATTAGGAATTGAAGAAGATAACCCATCATAAGTGACACAGATGTAATTCAAACTAGCTTTATTCTTCAATTTCTTGAAATTGTTTGGAGGTACAAAGTAGAAATCAAGTAAAGTGAGTGGGGTAAGGGATTTGGTGCCTTATCCGCTGATACAAGAGTTCTACTAGTAAAAGAAATAGAGTTAGTTGAAATGGAAGAAGTCATTGGTGGAAAAGCTACTAAAGGCTGAGGTCACACGATTGCGTGCTAATGGGCTATCCGGCAATACATAGCCGCTACTATTGAGCTCCCCCTTTCCTAGAGTTGGCACTAACAACTTGCAAACCATCCTTGATGTTGGAGGTTTAAGCTAATTCAAGCACCTGTAAGGAAAGTTTCTTGATCTTCTGGATGATCTTCTTAGAGATTTTGGATAAGAAAATATCCCAACCTTCTTTGGTTTTGGTAGGATCACATGTATCCCTAAGGATTACCCTAATGGAACTAGATGGTTATTCCATAAGGTATTCCTTTAGGATAACTATAACACCGGTCTTGAAACTGTGTTCAAGCTAGTCCTTGAATGTGAAGCAATCCTCCAAAATATGGCTAGCATATGGTAGGGCAAAGTTTGGATCATGACTTTGCCTACTTCCTGATCTCCTAGCTCAGTTAAAAATTAGGTTTCTTTAAGAGATTCTTAAAGATCTTTCTGATTACCTCCCTCTTAGAAGAATAAGATTTGTTAAGCTTATCTAAAAGAGTAGGTGGACCATAGTTACTTGGCGGCGAATATGCATGACGCCGTGGTGGTATGGTCGGAGGCTGGCCATGAAGGTTCGTGGAGGCTGGGCTACCTGGCAAAGGAGGTGGAGGCTACTGAGGTCATGGTCTCTTGAATTGATCCCTAGCTGGTTGCTTTCCCTTATCTACCACTGCCACTACTCCTGGTTTCTTCTCATAGACCATCTGCAGCTTCTGCTTAGGCAATTGATCTTGAAGAGGCAATTGTTTGGCCTCTCCTTGTAGACTAACTGCCTTGTTGATTAGCTTCTCAAATATCTTGATAGTGAAGCCTTTAAGCATGAAGGTGACTGGGCTAGGGATATTCTTCAAGAGAATCTCAATGACATGCTGTTCAGATAGTTATGGTTCACACTTCATACTCAGGTTATGCCATTGGAGAATATAATCAACATCGGACTCACCGGGGTGCTGTTGTGCTACAATGAGATCACCTACAGTAACCCTTGAATGAGCTCTAGCAAACCTCTTGGTGAAGAGTTGCTCTAACTCAGCAAATATCTTTGTTGAACTATTGGGTAGTTCAATATACCAATCGAAAGCAATCCCTGCTAGGCTACTAACGAAAAGGTGAAAAAGCAAAGCATCATGCCACTGCGTAAACAACCGCCCAAATGTGCTATGTGCTTTCCTGACATCAAGAATTTTGAAGGAAGGTGGTATGAAACCCTTGGGATATTGGATATCATCAAATTCCTCCCGGTAGAGTCTACCCTTCGGAACTGATGATCTTCCCCGGGCTCGAGCCAATGCTTCCTTCACTTACTGCTCAACCATGGATTTTATATTTTTTTCTTGTATGGAGGTACCTTACACTACCTTTCTATACATGTTAGTGGTACCTTGCTCAATGGGAGGTAAAGTCTTGGCTGGTCCAAGACATGTACTAACTCCGGCTGACTGATGTTTACTGCAGTAGGATGAACTAATTGGGCTTATTCTTGAAGCACTGAAATTGCTGCTAATAAGTCCTATAACTGCTGTGCCATCCTATCTATCTGCTCATTTTTTTGCCTTAATTGTTGTAAGAGGTACGTGGTGTCTTTCTGATCAACCTCATCACCGTCCATGGCTTGTTGTTCCCTGAGAAGAGATCCTCTAGTGTCTACCATGAAGACTCCAGCTGAGTCTCCCAACAAGTCATCTTCGTTGGGATCGAAGCTGACTTTCTCTTCAACTAACCAATCGTACCACATGATCTCCTTCTTTTTCATGAAATAATATGCCACTATCTCATCTAAAGACTGATTAATCTGAGCAGGTACAAATAATTTAGCCAGATGTGATCACTATCGATGACCACTTGTTGTTGGAGAGTCAATCCTATGTGATCAGATTAATGATGAGTGACACTCGATGCCACTAGCTATGAGAAAACATCCTAGAGTTTCCAGATCCTTAGTGCAACCGACTATCATCTACCTTTGAATAACTACCATCTCCACATCTGCATGGCGAGTTGGTGAAGGGACGACCACGATGCTTTGGGATTGCCACTCCTTCCGCACCACTATTGGGGTAGAAGGTTGAGCAGGAGAGCTCAGCCTCACCACAATAGGTGGTGTGGATGGGGTAGAATCCCTCGGTCTTAGCTGGATCACCAACGGGGTGTGCTTCTCCCTGGATATGGCCTTCATGGCCTTTGATGGAATTGGAGATGCTGTGACCTGGACTGGTGATGGCAGATGAAGGGTAGAGCGGTGGGGTGGAGACACCATCGACTCTCTATGCAGGAGCTATCCTACTGTGATGACTAGTCCCACTAGGGATGCTATCGGTATGGTTGGCGGTGCGGCCGAGCTAGAAAATCAATAAGTCGCCTATGACTAAACCTCTCCCTACCGGGTAACATGAGTCGGGGCCTCTTTGGCCCTTTCCTGATGGATATGCTTCCCCACACTATGGGGGATGATGGATCTGAGATCAAATTGAGCTCTGAACTCTGAACCTCCGTAAGCTCTACATGGCAAGAGCATTGAAGGTCGACATACCACCTCTTGCCTAAGCCGGTTGATGCCGCACCGTGGAGGTGATAAGCGAATCCTCCTAACATCCTCTCTATCTATGCTAGAGAGAGAGAGAGAGAGAGAGAGAGAGAGAGAGGATGGAACTGGTTTGCTATAACTAGTGGTGAAGTTATAATAGGAAACTCCTCAACAGCTGAACGGGCGGTTGCCTCCATCTTGCTGGCAATCCTAGTGTGGTACCGCTTGATCATGCGGTTCTTGTTCTTATGCAGTGTCTTGGTAAGATGGGAGGAGTGAGAGCTAGACCCATACTCAAAAGTAGGGGAGGCAAGCATTGAGACCGGGGGAGCCTTAACCTTAAAGGGTACAGATGAGAGGGTACTAGCCCTCACTGGGGCAGCATGAGAAACTATGGGGCATACTGAAATCGGGGCTAGCACTGCTGGTACTGTTGGTACTATCATAATTGAAGTCTGTGGGACTGCCACTGCAAATGTCAGAATCAGATAGTAGATCAATTTAGATGATCGATTTCTGCCCGGTCACGGTGGTCCTACTGACTATCGTGAGGGGAGTGCCCTCACATGTAATCCTCGCTCCCTCGAATCCCCTACCAAAGTGGATCAGATGTGTATGATCTAGTAGGGGGAAGTTGGCTTGGTCCAAAGCCAAATACATACCATGAGGGAAAGTGAAAATGAACTTATGTGAACTGGCCATCTTAGAATAACTGTAAAAACTAGAAAATTGAACTATCACTGTACTGTAACTGACTGTAAGAATCTGTAATAGAAAATGACCTTATATCATATTTCTGTCTATGTAAATTTTTTTTTTTTTTGAATTTGAATTGAAAGTTTGAACCCACATCCAACAACATGGAAGTGTTAAGTGGGGTTCAAATGGATTTGAGAAGATTTGATTGAAAGAGGAATTTTGAATATGAATCCAACTTCAACAAATTTAGGTATGTTGAAAAGTGGATTCAAATATTTTTTGAAGGATGCTTCCATAGGTTCATGTATGTTTGAATTTAGATTTTCTTTTGATTTGAGGACCCTTTCCTTTAACAAATTTGGGTATGTTAAAGTAAAGGTCAATTGATTTTGTTTTTGTTTGGTGATTTTGGAATTTTACTTACTTAGCAAATTTAGGTTGTAGAACCCAAGTGTGCTTTGTTTGTTTTTTGAAAATAGGATTCTTAGCAAATTTAAGTATGCTAAGAAAATTCTAAGGGTTTCATTTGTTTGCGGATGTTTTAATTTTTAAAATAGTAGGATCCTTTGCAAATTTGAGTATGCTAAGGAAATCCCAAGGTGTTTCATTTTGTTTTGATTTGTTTGAAAGTGGAGACTTTGCTTTAGCAAATATGGCATGCTAAGGTTGAAGTCCCACTTAGTTTTGTGAAATGAAAGTTTCACTTAGCAAATCTGAGTATGCTAAATGAAACTCCAAAAGATGCGTTCAAAATTTTGATTTGTTTTGGTTTTGAAAATGGGAACTTCTCCTTAGAAAATTTGGTATGCTAAAGAAAGAAGTTCCAAAGGTGCTTGAAGATTTTTTGTTTTGACTTTGGAAACTTCACTTGGCAAATTTGGGTATGCTAAATGAAGTTCCAAAGATGTTTGAAAGTTTTTGATTTTGAATTTGGAAACTTCACTTAGCAAATTTATGTATGCTAGATGAAGTTCCAAGTGTGTTTTAAAATTTTTTGGATTTTGAATTTGGAGACTTCACTTAGCAAATTTGAGTATGCTAAATGAAGTTTCAAATATGTTTGAAAATTTTTGATTTTGGATTTGAAAACTTCACTTAGAAAATTTGAGTATCTAAATGAAGTTCCAAAAATGTGTTTGAAATTTTTTGGATTTTGAATGTGGAGACTTCACTTAGCAAATTTGAGTATGCTAAATGAAGTTCCAAATGTATTTGAAAATTTTTGATTTTGGATTTGGAGACTTCATTTAGCAAATTTGAGTATGCTAAATGAAGTTCCAAAATGTGTTTTGAAATTTTTTGAAAATATGATTGTTAAGTTTCAATTTTTGAAAAGAGGACTTCCATTCAACAAGTTTGGGTATGTAGGAATGGGAATCAATATTAATTTTGAAATATAAAAATTTTTTTTTGTGTGTGATTATTGCTTTTTGAAAGAGGGAATCCCAACTTAATCATATGTGGGATATGTTTATGTGGGATTTCCAAAATGATATTATTTTTAGTTGGAAATAAAATATTCATTTATTAAAGTTGAGTATATTAAATGAAGATGTTCATATGTGCTTTTGAAAAATTTAATTTTATTTGAAAATGAAACTTCCATTAAATAAGTATGACTGTATTGAATGGAAAGGTTTATGTGTGCTTTTTGAAAACTTTATTTTTTATTTTGATTTTGATTTTTGAAAAGATGATTGTTTATTTTATTTTGAAAAATAAAATCTTCATCAAAGTGAATTGGAAGGAGATGTTCATTTGTGCTTTTGAAAGATTTTAATTTTATTTGAAAATGAAACTTTCATTCAATAGGTATGAGTGTATTGAATGGAAAGGTTGATGTGCCTTTTGAAAACTTTATTTTTGATTTTGATTTTAATTTTTGATTGTTCATTTTATTATGAAAATGAAATCTTCATCAAAGTGAATTGAAAGAAGATGTTCATTTATGCTTTTGGAAAATTTAAGTTTATTTGAAAATGAAACTTCCATTCAATAGGTGTGAATATATTGAATGGAAAGATTCTTGTATGCTTTTTTTTGAAAACTTTAGTTTTGATTGTGATTTTTGGAAAGATGATTATTCATTTTATTTTGAAAATGAAATCTTCATCAAAGTGAATTGAAAGAAGATGTTCATTTGTACTTTTTGGAAAAGATTGTTAGTTTTATTTTAGAAAATTCCTACATGTAATAATTATGAGAATTGTTAAATGAGGGTGACTTAAGAAAATTTTGTGAAAAATATTTTATCATGTGCATTTTTGAAAGAGTGCCTTTTAAAAAGCAAAGTTCTTGTGGAAAATTAAATTTTTTCTTTATTATTTTAGAACGAACCTTTTCTTATCATAAGAATGATAAGGAGGAAGCCTTTAAATGTTTTCTTTTTTTATTTAGATCTTCTTATTTTTACCCATTGGGGAACCCAACGGGGGGTTTTAAGACCAATACAGAGTGAGGTCCTAAAACCTAAGGATGTTGGCTAACTCAACTAAAGAATGAAATGAGTTAAGTGCCAATAGAAAGAAAGATAGTCTTAGATTTATACCAAAGTACAAACCCACTATTGATACTTAAAGACAACGATCATTTACCAAAGATGGAGAGAGGAACCATCCCTAGTAGAGTCACTAGAAAAATCTGTTGGTTAGAAAAATTTCTATTAGTCACCTTCCAATCTATGGTGAAAAGGCAAGAATATAAAAAATAGTCTTTTTAGGATGCCACATAGATTCGTAGATGTGTTTATTCAGGTGATCAGGTACGTCATTAAGAAATAGTATACTATTTTGAAAGATAGAAGTCATTACCCTTTAATGGACTTAATCACCTTAATAAGGACTCCTTAGGACGATGGGTCTGCATATGTAACATAGAGTCTTCCCATACTTTACATGGTAAAGTAAAGTAGGGTTTTTTTTAAACTGAGTTCACTAAGTTCTCTACAGGGGCAAGCCCCCATAGTTAATTACATCCTAAGGGATGGGATCCCTTAGGAATACTCTCAATTAAAGTAAATGATCATTGTCTTCAAAGTTTTTAATAAGAAAGGGCTATCAATCGATTAGTTCATTTTTGAAGATCAAAGGGGATTGATCAAAGCGAGAGAGAGAGAGAGTTATTATCGAAGCCAAAAGAAAGATAAGTAGGAAATGCCCACGATGCTAGGAAACCTAACGAGCATCTCAAACTATCCTATGGTTGGGTTTTATATTTATGAAATTTATTTAATATGTTTGAGTTGAATTTTTCATTAAAAATTTAGGATTTATGAATCCACAACACAAGATTAGAGAAATTCCTAAGAGGTGAGGATTTAAACTTATGGCCCACAAAGGGGAGAAGCAACCTCACAACCTAAATCTAGGGGGTTTTGGTGAGGGCCAAAAGCACAACCTAAATATAAGTCAAAAATGGATATTTAGTTTACCTTCAGAAGAGAGGACAAACCACCTGACTATTTGGACTTACGACTGCCTAAGGGTGGTCGCAAACTAACTCCTCCTATGATTTGAAATACATATAGACAACTCTTATGCTTATGCAAGATAGTTAAGCTATTAATTATTTAGAAAGAGACTAAGTCCTTAAACTCACTCCTTAAAGAGAATAGATCATGTAAGGACATGCTTCAAATGACCTAAATCTAATGCAATTCAAATTTTATTTTATTTTCATTTTTGGATATTTACTTTGACTTAGGATAATAGGATTCATATGCCTAATGCATGAGAAATGAAGTTATTGGCCAAAATCAGCGAGAAGGGAGGAGGTGTGTTTCCACCATGGCTATCAAAGGTTAAGCTAAGTTTCTCTGGAAAAGGTGGAAGCCCTCCAATCAAGAGTGAAATAAGATGCATTGATGCATGATATTGTAAAAGAAATACTCATCTAGCTAAGGGGTTGCTAATTCTTTTATCTTGATTTTAAACCTAAGCTTTAGGTGAGGTTATGAGTTCTTTATTTTTTAGTTTTGAGTTGTTAAGTTTAGTAAAAGATTTATTTTTCCCAAAGAGCCCAATCCACATCTAGGCCATATATAAAGTAAAGAAGAAACTAGGAAAAGATGCCACTTAATGCATAAGCTAACTAAATCATCAATCAATTTATAAAGTTAATCGCAAAAAGAATAAAAGGCCATTGTGGTCAGGTACCACCACACAAACCTGAAAATAACAAATTAGGTAGTCGAACTCTACCATAATATAATCTGGATTACGAATGAATTAAATAAAATTAAGCAAGGAATTCATTGTTATGGGGGTTTTCAAGCTTCATTTCTTCATTCTTCTTTCCTTCTTTCTTCTTTGGTTCCTTCTTTTGGATGGTTGGAAGGTGGATGCTCCAAAGGCATCACATGGTGCATAAGATAAGATCTTATGACCAATGCTCATCCTAATCCCAGAACAATCATTCAAAAATCCTAATTACACAAATTTACATGAAAAGAAAAAGAATGGAAATCTAACTAACACCTGTAAAACAGAGATTAGCTAAAATAAACCACACAAATTCTAAGCATGTATATTGGACTTATCACCTCACACATGGATGACTAAGTCCACCTAGCCTATTGGATTATGCTTAGGGGTATAAGCACTTGCAAGCAAAAATATTTAGATTTTTATTACAATGCCCCTTAAGCACAATCCCCTACAAAAAATAATGGTTAGACTAAGATCACCCTTCCATCCATTCTACGAGCATACACCCTAACATCTAGTCTAAAATATATATCAAAAAATAAAATAAACATCAAACCATGCACCGTCCTAACCTAAAGCTAGAAATGGTGACTTAGGCTAATGTGTGTGCTTTGAAGGTTTGTGTGGTATGCTTAACTATGGTTTTAAGTTATTTTCTAAGTGTGAAGCATGTTCAACTTAGAGGAGGGTTTCATTTAAGTGATTTAGTTGATTTGTGTTGATTTTATTTCATGTTTTGATTTGGTTCAAATGAATCCTATAATTAATTACTAAGTTATAAAGAGAGGGAAAGAGAAGGGAACTTCACTATCCTTCCCTAACCTAAGTAATTTCTAAAGTAGATTCACAATTTTAGTCTTATTTAGTAAATATTTTGATTAAGTCTTTTAATTAATCCTAAGTTTAGATGAACTCTTAACAAACCCATTCAAAAAGAAAGACATTTTAAGATTAAATAAAATGAACCAAATTCACAAAATATACATCACTTCATTTATTTCCCAACATGTATACCATGCATATGAATGAGTCCTAAGCATATCTATACATACAAATGAGAATATTTAACACACTTTATGATGCATGCTATATAATTCATTTAAGGAAATTTGGAAGTTTAAGATGCATGACATTCATTAAGTAGAAAAGGGTTTCTTATCCAATTTTCACATGCACACATGAAAGTAAAAAAGGCATAAGTGAGTACAGCACCATTGTTAACTAGAGGTGTAAGGTACAAGACCTACTTAGGGCTACTTAAATCCTTGCAATCTTAGGGTTGTCCAGACTAATATACCACTTTCCTTAAATATGAACATGTGTACAAAAAAAAATGAAATGGAAAAGAAAGAATGATAAAATTTATATTAGTTGATTTATTTTGTTTATGCAATTTATATATGTAAGCATAAGTATCCTTCTTAAGTAATAGTATAGGACTGAATAGGATGTGGAATTAGGCAAGTATTGGGTTCTTTTCAAATGAACCACACATCTTACCAAATCCTATTCAATACTATACTAAAAGAAAAGAGAAGGAAGACTTACACTAAGCACATCTTTATATCTTACTCACATGCAAGATTATAGCTAAAATACAAGTAATACACTTTCAGATTTTATGATTGATTTGTTTATTTTAGAAAATAATTTGAATTTAATAGTGATAATAGCCATCATATTATTACTTTAGCCAACACATGCAAATTTGACATAAAGTAAACATTTTTATTTTTAAATTTGAATTTGAAAAGTATGGATGCATGAAACCATATGACATACAAATTTAACATGTCAGGGAAAGAATCAAATCAATGAAAGCATATAAACACATTCACTTCAATTAAATCCTAAACATAATCTTATGAAATAAGAAAGCTTAAAATAAATCAAAGTTCATTTAAGATGATTTTGGTTTGATTTTGAATTTGATTTAATTTTGAAAATGTGAGTTGAGTTTGCTGTTCATATCCCATTCGACATGTGTTTGATATTTTTGTTTAATTTTTAAATGATTCGATTCATTTTTTATATTTTAATTAGGTTAAAGTATGAATTAAGCATGTTAATTAACCCTTACCTACACTACCTTAGCATAGTTAACCAAGTAATTATGAGCCAATGAGATGACATAAAACCTCAAAAGGAATTAAAATTTGCAATGTACCTAGTAAGAAAAGTGCGTAATGCAATTTGGCTCATAATTAATGGTTAATTAAGCTAAGGGGTCTAACTTAAGTAATTTCAAAATACCCCTCACACATAGAGTTGAGTTTTGATTTTCTTAATTGAACATAGGCTCTTAAATACCTAAGCATCTACCTAAAGTAGATTAATTAAGTTCTGGAAGTTTTTAGAATTTTTAAAAATTAATTAAGAGAATAATTAATGAATTAACCCTTAATTAAGAGAGAATTAAGGAAAGAAAAGGGGGTTTAGGGAATAGCTTAGGAAAAATATCCCAAAATTATTCACTAAGCCTACTATTCACTGGATCTAACCTTAATCAACTCCAATGAGGGATTAAAACACTAATCCAACCCTTAACTATCCTTAATTAGATAAGGAGGGTAATTAGAAAATGCATTTGTAGGTCCCCCAATTAAATCCCAAGAAAATTAGGGGAGACAGAGGTCATTCCCTAAAACATACCCAAGAAATTTGGGATTAATCAGAGGACTAATTAAAGGATAATTAGCAAAATAAGGTTTCCATTAAAACCCAAAATAAGAGAAAAGTATAATTCAAACTCCATTAAAATTATTTTTAGAATATTTTAGGTTGAATTATCTTTTCATAGAAATTTACCTCATATTTTTGTAATTTTTATTGAGCGAGATATGAATTTTTGAAGCTTAGAAGATTAATTAAAATTAATTAAATCCCTAACTAATCTCCTTAGTTCACAATGAGACACGTAGCGGCGGTGATCAGCACGCTTTACACATGTTGCATCATGAGCCATCCACTTAAATGTCACAATCAGGGTGGCAGCATGGCAGCGGGATGTGGTTTGATCCCTACCGTTCGATCAAGGATCAAACGGCTAGGGATCATCTCGTGGTTTCTAAAGTGATAAAGGATTTATAAAATGCACATTTAATCTCAGTCGTCCATCCAAAATGCGCGGATAGATGGCCAGGATTCTCCCTGTTCTTTTCTGAGGATCAATAGAGATCGCCCATGATCTAAGGGGAGATTCGAGTTTGATTGAGCTCGGATTAAAATAAAACTTTACCCACACAATCTTAAGCTAATGACAAGCTTATCCAAGGGTGGATTTCTCATGCCATGAACATTTCTTTCACAAAGGACCAACACCTCCTAAGCTTAGTGGTCGAAAAATTCCATATCTCGTTGGAGGTAATCACCGATGCTTGAGCTCAATGAGGTAGCTTCGTCTAGTAGAGATGAAGTCCTGTTGAAAGTTTCAAGCCTTGGGGTTGAGTAGATCTCTCTGTGGACCAACACCTCTTCTCCTTGCTTGCAATTTTTATCCAATTCGACCTCTCCTTGCTTTGGGAACTTGAATGACAGCTTGGGTGCACTCGACTTGATCCCTTGAGGGAGTGTGCAAAGGCAATTGAAGTAGAATGTAGTGTGGAGGAAGTTGGAAATTGAGTTGAGCTCCCCTATTTTCAAAGGAAGAAAACTGAGAAATGGCTATCTCAAATCCATCTTACAAAGCTTAGGATTGCTCTATGATGGCTCCTAACACTCTCTAGGGCTCAATCAACAATGAAAGCTATCAATTCAAATGAAATTAGGGGGAGTATATCTCCCTCTTGGTAATCGGATGGCCGAACCTTGGGTTGCCATTTTGATATAATTGACCACAAGGAAAGGGTTGTTTGATCTATTTGGAGTTGGAACATGGTCGGTTTGAGGTCTTGAGTGGATTGGTAACCTCCCATGTGCTTCAAATCAAGTAGAGGGAGGTTTTTGAATTAGCCAATTTGAACTAGGGGGGTCAGTTTTGGCCTTGGTCCATTTGGGCTGACCCAAACCCATTGGATTGGGTGCAACACTCTCCATTGGGTCTACTTGACCTATTAGGAAGGTATCAAGTTGATATGAAGAGGGCTTGACAAATTACCCAAGGATTAGACCAAATTTGTTCTATGGCCTAGGGGTAGAATGGTCATTTTGCTAATTTTTAAATTTAGATATGTTGGGTATGTTGAGAAAATAGGTTTGGCCAAGTTTCATGAGATTTGAAATTCATTTGGTATGGTTTGGCTCATGTTGACCCATTTAGGTCAAAATGGGCCAACTTGGGTCAAGTTGACCAATTGGTCAAATTGGATCAAACCAAGGGCTGGTTCAAGTTTATATGATCATTCAAAATGATTTGGTGGCTTTGGTTTGATTCAGTTTGGTTTAGTTTTGAATTTGGCTCATATGACTTCATTTAGGTCAAATGGGTCAAGTTGACCAATTTGACTCATTTGACCTATTTGAGCTAGGTCAAGGGTAAGTTTAGGTTTGGTTAGTCATATGGAGTGGATTGGTATCTTTGTTTCCAATCAATTTTGGTTAAGTTTGAATTTGGCACAACATGATCCCTTTAGGTCAAGTTGGGTTCAAGGTCAATTGGGTTAGGTTAGGTCTAGTTGGCTAATTGAGGTTTTGGTTAAGTTCAAAAAGTGATTTGGAATGAACTTGACCTATTGGTTTCAATCAATTTGGCTTAGATCAAGTTTTGACACATTTTGACTTTATAGGTCAAGTTGGGTTAACTTGGGCCAAGTGGCCAATTGGCCTAGGTTAGGCTCAAATGTTGACTTGGTCAAGTTCAAACATAGGTCATGAATGAACTTAGATCAATGGTTTCAATCAATTTGGCCTATGGTGGATTTTGGCTATGTTGGGTTTCATTTTGGCTAAGTGTTGACTTGGTCAACCCTTAGGTTTGACCCAATTTGATTGATTGATCATCCCATGATGATTGTTGCTCATGATGAGAGGCATAGGTGAGTTTGATTCAATCCAATTTGGTTAGGAATAGAATTTGGCTCATAAGGGTACTTTCGTTTACTTTGGGTCAAGTGAGCCTAAGTGGGTCAAATGGCTTGGCCAAAGCTTGATTTGAGTTTGATTGAACTTGCATATGGACTTATGATTGAAATATAAATTGATTTGCAAGTAGTTTGAAGTCAAATGAATTTTGATTCATTTGACAATTTCATATTCAATGAAAGAATATGAATGGATTTGGGGTTTGGTTTTTTGAATTGGATTTTGATTTAGTTGAAGTTTGTATTTATATTTGAATTCATGATTGTAGGATTGATTGAATCATGAAGAAAAATCAAGAGTTTGGCTTGATTTGAAGTTGATTTGGCTAAGTTCAAGATTTTGACTTGAAAGACTTAGGTTGGGTTTTGAGTGGATTTGAGTTTAATTTTTGGAATTGATTTTGATTGTTTGAATTTATATTTCATTTATATATGTGAATAAAAATGCGAATATAAATGAATCATGAGAAAATTTCAAGGATTTTAAGTGATTTGATCATGACTTAGGCTAAGTCCATTAAAGGGAATTTAAAGGACTTAAGAAATTTGGCGTAGGGTGTTTGAATATTTGAATTTGGTTTGATTGATTTATATTTATATTTCATTTATATATGTGAATATAATGAGAATATAAATGAGTTATGAGAAAATCCCATGAATTTGAATTGGTTTCTCATGATTTAGGTTAAGTTCTTAAGAAGGAAATTAAGGACTTAAGAAGGATTTAAAATTTAGAATTTGATTTGAGAGTTTGATTTGATTGATTTGTATTTATATTTCATTTATATATGTGAATATAAATGAGAATAAAAATGAGTTATGAGAAAATTCCATGAATTTGAATTGATTTGAATATGATTTAGGCTAAGTCCATGAAGGAAAACTTAAAGGACTTGGAAAATTTTAGATTAGGAATTTAATTTTTGGATTTGATTGGATTGATTTATATTTATATTTCATTTATATATGTGAATATAAATGAAAATATAAATGAGTTATGAGAAAATCCCATGAATTTGAATTGATTTGATCATGATTTAGGTTAAGTCCTTGAAGGAATACTTAAAGGACTTAAGAAATTTTGTGAATTAGTTTTGAATTTTGAGTTTAGTTTGATTGGTTTGAATTTATATTTCATTTATATATGTGAATATAAATGAGAATATAAATGAATTATGAGAAAATATCATGGGTTTGAATTAGTTTGATCATGATTTAGGTTAAGTCCTTAAGAGAAGATTAAGGACTTTGGAAAGATTTGGACTTAGGAATTTCATTCATAGGTTTCAATCATGGATTATTATCATGGATTTTAATCATTTGGCATTGATTTGAGTTTGGAGAAAATTAAATAAGATTGATTTGGAGTTTGACCTAAAGGAAGGAAGGCAAGGAATGGTTCAAGCTAAGGGTAGACAAGTTTTCCTAACACCCCTAAGGCATGACCTATTCCTATGGCTAACTCTTATAAGTCTTTAGGGTTAGGTTGGGTGTCCACCTAATTAGTAGATGTGTCTTAAGACTAGGGAACTCTTAAAGTCTAAGAGAAGTCCTATGTCTAAGATGGAGGGGTTGAGAGCTCATTCTAAAAATGAGGTCAACAATGCCTGATTTTATTTTGTGATGTAATATTTTATAGGGGTGTATGTATTGGCGGATGGGATGATCTTAGTATAATCATTATCTTCTATAGGAGATTGTGCTTAAGGGACACTGTAATAAAAATATAAATGCTTTTGCTATGCAGGTTGGTTATATCCCTAAGCATAATCCAAATTAGGACATGTGGACTTGGTTACCCATGTGTGGGGTGCTAAGTCCAACTTATTCATATGCATGCTTGGGTTGTGTAGTATGTTTAGCTAAACTCTATTTTGCAAGTTTAGTTAGATTTACTTTTACTATTTTCATGTAATTTTGCAATTAAGATTTGGAATAAATGTTATGAGGGATTAGAATGAACATTGGTCATAAGACTAAGTCTTATGCACCATGTAAAGCCTTGGAGAAACTACATCCCAAAAAACCAAAAGGAAGAAGGAAGGAAAGAAAAGAAAAAAAAAAAAAGAAATGAAGAAATGAAGAAAGAAGAATGAAGAATGAAGACCCTCATAACATGATTTCATTTTAATTGTAATTATTCATTTATAATCTGGGTTGTATAAGGGTAGAGCTTGGCTACCCATTTCTTTTTGGGTTTGTGTGGTGGAGCCCGACCACATCGGCCTTTTATTCTTTTGTGCTAGCTATATAAAATTGTTTGATGTTTGTTTAGCTTAAGCATTAAGATTGCATATTTTTCCTAGTTTCTTCATTGATTAATGAATGGCTTGGATGTGATTAGGCTCTTTGAGAAAAATAAAATTTCTATCCAATTAATCAACTCAAAAATTAAAAATTAATAACTCATAACCTCACCTAAAGCCTAAGTCATAAATCAAGAAATAAAAGATTTAACAACCCCTTAGTTGGATGTTGTAAGTCTCACATCATGCATAAAAATCATCTTACTTCACTCTTGCTATTGGAGGGCTTCCACCTTTGCTAGAGAATATGTCTTGACCTTTGAGAGCCATGGTGGAAACACACCCCCTTCTTGCTGATTTTGGCCCATAACCAATTTCTCATGCGTTAGGCATATGAATCCCATAGCCTCTGTCAAATAAATTGTCCAAAAATCAAAATAAAACTCAACAAAGTTTTCATTCGATTTAAGTCATTATTCATAGCCTACATGATCTAGTCACTTAGGAAGTGTGTTTAAGGACTTAGTCTCCTTCTAAATAAATAACAGCCTAGCTATCTTGCAAAAGCATAAGACTTTCCTACATATATTTAAAAATGGTAGGAGTTAATTGGCGGCTACCCTTAGGCAGTTGTAAGTCCAACAGTTGGGTAGTTTATTCTCTCTTGTAGAGGTAAACCATATATCCATTTTCGCCTTTAATTTAGATCGTGCCTTGGCTTTTGCTAAAGCTCACTAGATTTAGGATCTGAGGTTGTTGTTTCCCTTTGTGAGCTACAAGCATAAATTCTCACCTCTTAGGAAATTCCATGATCTTGTATTATGGAATTGTAAGCCCTAGATTTCTAATAAAAATTCAACTTAAACATATAATTCTCTTCAAATTTCAAAAATATAAAGCCTAACATAGGATAGTTTGGGATGATTATTAGGCTTCCTAGTATCATAAGCATCCCCTACTCATCTCTCTTTGGTTTGATAATAACTCTCTCTTTTTTGATCAATCTCACTTGATCTTCCAAAAATAAACCAATTTGTTGATAGTCTTATCTTTGAAATCTTTGGAAACAATGATCATTTACCTTAATCGAGAGTATTTATAAAGAATCTCATTCCTTAAGATGTAATTAACTATGGGGGCTTGTCTCCATAGGGAACTTAACAAACCCAGTTTAAAATAAACCCTGCTTTACTTTTTCATGTAAAGTAGGGGAAGAATCTCTAGTATATTCGAAGATTCATTGTCCTTAGGAGTCCTTATTAGGTGATTAGGTCCATTGTAGGATGGTGACTTCTGTCTCTTGATATAGTATATTCATTCCTCAATGTCATACCCAATCACCCTAATAAGAGCATCTACGGTTCTACGTGGTTTCCAACTAAGCTTGTTTTTTGTTTTCATTTATTTTGAAGATAAATGAAGATAATAAAAAATAATTCATCACAAAGGGATAAGTTGGGCTTGACTTGAGTTGATTTCAATTTTGGTTAATGATTATAGGTTTCATTTATATTTGGATAGATGATTGAAGGAATGATTGATTCAAGAGAAAATCCATTGATTTTGGCTTGATTTAGGTGGGTTTTGGTTAAGTCTAAAGAATTGGCTTAAAGGTTTTAAATTGGATTTTGATTTAATTTTGGATTTGGTTTTGGCTATTTCAATGTATATTTCATTTATATTTGTGAATACAAATGAAGATATAAATGACTAATGAGAAAATCAATTAAGATTGGAGTGATTTGAAAATAAATTTGACTAAGCTCATGGAAATAGGTCAAAAGGGCTTAGAAGGAAATTTATTTAGTTTGATTTAGTTTTGATCATTGGAATGTGCGTTTCATTTATATTTATGAATATAATTGAATATATAGTTAATTTATGAGAAAATTAATTGACTTTGGGTTGATTTGAATGAGATTTGGCTAAGCTCATGGAGGTAGTTCCATATGAGTTAGCTTGGGATTTGATTGGATTTGGAATTAGTTTGAATTGGTTTTGATTATTTGAGTTTATATTTAATTTAAATTTTTGAATATAAATGAAAATATGATTGATTCATGAAGAGATCAATCAAGTTTGGCTTGAATTGGGTGAATATTTGGCTAAGCCCATGGAATTCAATCATAAAGCTTAAGAGGGATTTGGGAGTTTAAATTTGATTTTGGGTTTCAATCATTTGGAATTGAGTTTAGACTTGAATTTGATAAATAATTGAGGTATTGAATTAATCTTGGAGAAAATCTATTGAATTTGGATTGATTTGAATTTGGCTAGGGTTAAGCCCACAAGATAAAATCATAGGGCTTAGGCAAGATTTTGATTTTGGATTTGATCATGGGTTTCAATCATTTGATTTGGAATTCAAATTTGTTTTTAGTATGTGAATTGGATTTGAGGTTTGGTTTGAGGAGGTGAACATAGGTTGGGTTTAGGCCACACAATGGGCAAGTCTCCCTAAGTCTCTAAGGCATAACCTACCCCTCATGACTAACCCTTCTAAGTCTTTAGGCTTAGGTTAAGTGTTCAACTAATCACTAGAAGTGTCTTAGGGATAAAAAACTCTAAGTGTATATAAGAGTCCTAGATCTATGATAAGGAGGTTGAGAACTCACTCCAAAAGTGAGGTCAACAACCCTGTCAAAAATAATGCCTGTAGGTATACGATGGTTAACTCAAGGAGAAGGCGTAGAAGTCTTACATCTGCCAAGAGTGGTGTATCCACCAGGTTGGTCGCTGCTAGCATAGCGAACACCAGCCAACTTAAGGTGCCTGTCAATGTGCGATGATTAGTCTAGGAAGAAGGCATGTAGACTTATATCTCCCTAAAGTGGAACTTATCACCGGGATAGTCTGTCATTGGCTTGATAGGTGGTATCCGACCTTGGGCTACCCGCCGGTGTGCAATGGCTGTGCTAGGAAGAAATCATAGTAGACTTGCATCTTCTAAAGGAAGGAACAATCGCTGGGGTGACCCATTATTGGCACAATAAGTCGACCTGACCTTACTAACTAGGGAGTCACAAAGAAGGATTGGACCCAGACTTGAAGTAGTCAAGAGGAAAGGAGTCGCTGGGGGACTTACCCTAATCCTCTACTAGACCAAGTCAGTTCATGATGACTAGTTTAAGAAGAAGGCATAGCAGACTTACATCCTCTAAATGAAGCCAACATGGCGGTAGCTGTCCGACCGTGCAGTAAGGCCTACCATGCTGACAAGGTGCTCATCGGTGTGCAGTAGCCAAGTTGGGAAAGAAAGCATAGTATACTTAGATCTTCTTGAATGATGGACCACTGGGGTGACGCACTAGCTAGGTAACACATCAGCCCGAGCCAGACTAGCTAATGAGTGAGTGCCATAGGGGGCGTTATCCCACAACAAAATAGCCTGAGATAAAAGATGTGCATTTATTTGATATGTGTTTGTGTGTAGTTTATGTTTGTGTTGTGTTGATGAAGGATAAGATGCCACTTGGGTTCTCTTACACCTATCCTAAACACGTCGTGATGATTCGCAAACAAAGATGTTTTCAAATGAAAAAAAGATTTGATTTTGAAATGAAATTTTTATTGACGATGAAGATTTTCAAACATGATTTATTGATAATATTTCTTTAGGTAAAGCTTGTTGATTGGAAGCATTGGGCGCTCTCACTTATGGTTGATAAGCTGATAAGATCCTCCTTGGTAGGCCTTCTCTATGGAAAAAAGGCCTTCTTAAGTAAGTTCAAACTTGCCTCCCATCTTACGACGGGCAACAATTGGTCTCTTTAGAACTAAAATTAGCTCTCCTATTTGAAAAGCTCTGGGATAGATTAACTTTTTGTGAGCTCGAATCATTTTGGCTTTGTATAACTCGAGGTTCTGGAATTCCCATAGGCATCTCTCCTAAAAATCTTCAAGCTCTTCTAATCATAGCTTGGCATTCTACTTCGTTGTGATCTTGCTTCCCACAACTACTCTTAGTGATGAGAGTTAGACTTCTAAAGTTAGAACAGCTTCATTCCCATACACTAAAGAGAAAGGGGTAGATTGCATTAGGGTTCTATATGTGGTGTGGTAGGCCCACAAGGCTTCAACTAACTTCTCATACCAATGTTTCTTGTTGTCGTTGAGCATCTTCTTCAGTATTTGGATGAGACTTTTATTGAAGGCTTCTGCCAAGCTATTTGCCTTTGGGTAGATGGTAGAGTATCTCCAATCTATATTGTGTCTTTGGATAAAATTGTTGATGTTGGTGCTCTTGGATGCAGTACCATTATCAGAAATAATTCGTCTAAGCACCTCAAACCTATATACGATATGATTCCTGAAAAACTGGAGCACATGCTGAGCTGTGACCTCTCTGAGCAAAATTGCCTTCGCCCTCTTGGAAAAGTAGTCAGTGGCAGCTAGGATGAATCGATGATTCTTGGAATAAGGAGGATCAATCAGACCCACTATGTTAGTACCCCAACACTTGAATGGCCATGAGGCCAATGGAGGATGTAGAATATTAGGTGGTTGGTATAAGGCCACACCATGTACCTGACATTGGTGACATTACCTAGCTATGTCCATACAATCTATAATCATTGATGACTAATAGTATCTAGTATCTTGATCTTGGCTTTCATCTTCTGACATGATTGATGAGCTCCGCATAATCTTGAATGTACCTTGGTCACGATCTTATGGGCTTCGTGTTTGTCTAAATAATATAACCACAAATGAACAAAGGACCGCCGGTACAAGGTGTCATCCATGAGATCGTAGGAAAGGGCTCTGCTTCACTTCATGTGTTAGTGACTTCTCTTGATGTAGTTTTCCTACATGTAGGTAATCCATGAATGGTTGCCTCCAATTTGACTCATCATTCTTTTTGGCAATGACAACTTGCCCTTCAAGAGAGTATTTTTCGATGAGTTCAGTATCAATAAGAGATAAGACTTATCTATTTTGGACCCTTATTGATATGGACTCATATTTCAGGCATGCCAATTCCTTGGCAAGTTTAGCTAAAGCATTTGCTATAGCATTTTCCCCTCGAGGAATCTTATAAATCATAACTTTTGGGATTTAGGCTAACAAATCCATAGTGTACCTTGTGGTAGTGATGGAGCTTAGGTTTTAGCACCTTGTAGGACCCAGTAATTTGGTTGATGACTAACTGAGAATCCCTGAAGATGTTGATATCCTGGATGCTTTGAGTAACAACTAACTCCAGAGCGGTAATCAAAGCCTCATATTCAGCTTTGTTGTTGGTGCAAGGATTGGACAGATGATATGAGAATCTCATCACATCGCGGTATGGAGTTAGGAGAACTACTCCTACCCTTGCCTTTCATGGGATAGTAGATTGTGGTTCATCTCCTCTTTGAGAGGAAGCTGCACCATCAAAGTATATCTCCCAGCGGTGAATTTTAGTGTCCCTTAAGTTCATGATTTATTTATCGAGGAGGTCATCACTAAGCAGAGAGTCAACAGGAAGTGGGTGTGTTGCTAAGAAATCTGCTAGTGCTTGTCCTTTCACCACACAGAAGGGTACAAAAGTAATATCAAACTATGACAAAATTATGGACCAATGTGGCAGCCGTCTAGGTAGCGTCAACCGTGTCATGAGATATTATAGTGGATTGATCCTAGAGATTAAGTTCACCTTATGAGAAAGCATATAATGCCGTAGTTTTTTGCATGCAAAGATTAAAGCTAAGCAATGTTTCTGAATGGGGGGATAATTTTTAGGGATTAGACGACCGCTAAGGTAGTAGAGTGTGTTCTCTTTCCCTTTATCATTGGCTTGGGTCAACAAAGTGCCAAGGGAGTCATCTAATGCAGCGGTGTAGAGGATTAATGGCTTGCCTAGGCTAGGGGACTGGCGGCATCATCAAGTAGTACTTGATGTCTTCAATGGCATCTTGACACTTGTCAACCCACTTGAACTTGGCATCCTTTTGACAAATGCTAAAAATGACTAGCACCTTACTGATAGGTTGGATATGAAGCATCTTAGATACGCCAATTGCCCTTGAAATGATTTGAGTTGAGTTAGACTTTTAGGAGGTGGCATTTCTATTATCGCTTTGATCTTCTCCAGATCGATTTCGGTTCTGCGGTGTTGGACAACAAACCCAAGGAATTTCCCTGAAGCTACTCCAAATGCACACTTTAGGGAGTTCATTTTAAGGTTAGATTATCTTAATCGTTCAAAAATTACTCTCAAGTCAAAGAGATGGTCTTCTTTTTATTTGCTCTTGATAATGATATCATCAATGTAACATTCAACTTAATGATGAATGAGTTTGTCGAAGATTCGAGTCATGGCCCACTGGTATATGACACCGACATTTTTAAGAGCAAAAGGCATGACCTTATAGTAATATATTATGATTGAGGTTTGAAAGGTAGTATTTTTCTCATCTTCAGAGGCTCTTTATGTGGTTGTATCCAGATGAGCCATCCATGAAGGAGAAGACTGCATGAGATGAGGAAATGTACACCATCAGCTCTGGTTTCATAGTGAAAATTCATCTTTGGACATGCCTTGTTTAAGTCCCTAAAATTGATGCATATGCAAGTTTAGATATTCTTCTTCTTAATTGGGACAACACTGGATAAATAGGTAGGGTGTTTTCTTCCCCGATGAAGCTAGCATCGATCAATTTCTTAACTTCAGAAATAACCTATTGTTCAATGCCTAATCGCATGCGTGTAGGAGCTTGCTTGATATGGTTAACACTAGGCTCTATTACTAATTTATGGACTACTACGTCAGGAGATAAACCATGCATGTCTTCATAACTCCATGCGAAGCAGTCCTTAAACTCAGTCAATAGCCTAACTAAGTCATTACTTTTAGTTTCATTCAACAAAAAAGTGATGTATGTCGGATGTGGATTGTCTTCAGTCCCCAAATTATTTTGCTTGAGCTCATCGATGGTTGACCTGATTTCCTCTTCGAATTCAGGTGGTGCATCTTTGACTTGAAAATCATCTGGACCATTTAAAGTTTCTAAGCACACCTCCTCATATAAGTTAATGTGATTTGAAAAGAACATATCAGATTCCAAATGATTGGTGATGACTAAACAATAATCATCATCATCGACTGGACCCACTATACCGAATCCTAATCCTGGTCTTGATTGAGAATGTCTGCATTTGTTGTCCCATAACCTCTTGAAGTAATCCGACCTGTGTTTAGACCAAGCATGTGGAATCGACCATTTCTTTGCTAAATTTAGGACATATGGCGAGTACCAATCAAAAGCTAATTCTATTAATTTTTTATATGAATCATCCTCAAATTCTAGATCAACTTCTTGACTTGAGAATGATGCTCCCAAAAAGAACCTTTGAGTCTTAACATGTGGATGACTTAGGGGCTTTCTTAACTACCAAACTCTCAACTTTCTGTAGGAAACGTGGGGTTAGAGCTAAGGTTCCCAGCTGATGCCTAATTTTTTCACATATAGATTTGGATATATTCATGCTTTGCTTTGGAGGTCGATCTTCATCATTATCTAGCTCAAGTGTTACTTCCAAAGGAATCTGCCGCTGAGAAGAGCTGGCTGGTGTGTTAACCATATAAGACTCATCCTCTGAATTAGATTCTAAGTCTATACGGATAGTGGGTGTACTCATGATAGCTGGGACATATCTCCTATTGGGTGGCCAATAAGGAGGTTTTTCGCCCCTAGGACTGCCTTTGAACTTGGCTCTCTCTTTGCTTGGTGGAGGTCGGGTCATCCTATTCATGTGTTCAAATGGAGTAATGAACTATGGGTGGAATCGAATATCAGGCTCCACTTACTCCTCCAAGTCTACTTCTCGCTCCCTTTTATTTTCTTTCTCTTTTTCTTTTCCTTTTTCTCTTTCTTTTTCTTTCTCTTTTTCTTTTATTTTTAAACTTTGGCCATGTTCATGAGAATAGAATTATTGATTTTGAGGGAGGTAGTAGGCCGCATCTTCATATATACCGACCTTGTGAAATGTAAATGGCTTAAGATCTCCTTTGATACAATAGGAGATCCCACCTCTCATAAACTTCATACACTAATGTAGAGAGGATGGAACCGTGTTATTTTCATGTATCCATGGTCTCTCAAGCAAAGAATTGAAGGATGTATTTGAGTCTATAATGTGAAATTTAGCTTCAATCTTCCAATCATCTATCTCTAGAGTAACACTATGGAACATAAAGTCCTCTAGCCTTATTCATTGAATCCTTCAACATCATCCTTTCTTTTTGGAGTTTGGAGATGTCAGTCCTCAAGTAAGCAAGGGTTCTTAGGCTCATAATATTGACTGATGCACCTGGATCAACCATAACTCTTGATAGCCTGTATCTGCCAACATCCACTATAATGTAGAAGGGACGGTTGTGCTCGATGGTCCCTAGAAGTAAGTCTTCATCGTTGAATATAACTCCTAGGATATCCTTCGGGTGGCATACCTCCTCATCACTAGTAGTCAGCTGAGCTAAGGATATCATCGGATAAAGTAGAGCCTTGATTAGAGATTCCCTCATTATTGACCTCACTTTCGGAGTGAGCTTTCAACTTCTTCATCTTAGACATAAGACTCCTCTTAGACATTAAGAATTCTTTAGTCTTAAGACACTTCTAGTGATTAGGTGAACCCTTAACCTAACCCTAGAAACTTAGAAGAGTTAGCCATAAGAAATAGGTCATGCCTTAGGGGTGTTAAGAAAACTTGCCTACCCTATAGCTTAAACCCAATCCCTACTTCCTTCTTTCAAGTCAAACTTCAAATTCAAACCAACTTCAAATTCAAATCAACTTCAAATCCAAAACCTTTCTAAGCCATTTTGATTTCATCTTATGGACTTAGCTTAAATCAATTCTATCAAATATTAAACCAATTCTAACCCAATGGAATTTTTCAAATCATGAATCAATTCCAAATGACTGAAACCCATGATTGAATTCCAAATCCAAAATCTTTCCTAAGCCCCTTCGATTTCATCTTATGGACTTAGCTTAAATCAAATTCAAATCACTTCAAATTCAAAAGTTTTTTTTTTCTCATAACCCATTTATATTTACAAATATAAATGGAATATTAATTCAAATAACCAAAACCAATTCAAATCTCAAATCCAAAATCCAACTAAAATCTAACCCATACCCTTTCAAGTTAAATTCTTGAAGTTAGCCAAATCAAACTCAAATCAATCCAAACCATTGGATTTTCTTCATGATTCAATCAATCCTTCAATCATGAATCCAAATATAAACACAAACTTCAATCATCAAACCAAAACTCAAACCCAAATCAAACCCATGTTCATCCTTTGAACTTGAAATTATCAAATGAATCAAAACCCATTTGACTCCAAATCACTTGCAGGTGGATTTATATTTCAATCATTAGTCCATATGTGAGTTCAACCAAACTTGAATCAAGCCTTGATCAAGTCAATTGACCCACTTAGGCTCACTTGACCCAAAGTGACCTAAAAGTTTTTTTTTGAGCCAAATTCTAATCCTACCCAAATTGGATTGAACTAAGCCCATCTAAGACTCACATTATGAGCAACAATCATCATAAGATGATCAATCACTCAAATTAGGTCAAACCAAGTCAAACCTAGCCTTTGACCAAGTTAACACTTAACGCAAATGAAACCCAAACTAGCCAAAATCCACCATAGGATAAATTGATTGAAATTATTGATCAAAACCAATTCATGATCTATGATTGGACTTAACCAAGTCATCATTTGAGCCAAACCTAACCCAATTAGCCACTTGATCCAAGTTGACCCAAGTTGATCTAAAAAGTCAAAATATGTCAAATCTTGATCTAAGCCAAGTTGATTGCAACTAATGGGTCAAATTCATTATAAATCACTTGTTGAACTTGAACAAAGCCTCAATTGGCCAACTAGACCCAACCTAGCCCAATCAACCATAAACCCAACTTGACCTAAAAGGTCAAATCAAGCCAAAATCAAACTCAACCAAAATTAATTTAAACCAAAGCTTGCAATACATTTCAAATGTTCAACCAAGCCTAAACCAACCTATGACTTAACCCAATTGGGTGAAATGGGTCAAATTGGTCAACTTGACCCATTTGACCTAAGTGAACTCAAATAAACCAAAACCAAATATAAACCAAATTGAATCAAACCAATGATACTAAAATATTTCAAATGGTCAAATGAACTTGACGTAACCCATGGTTTGACCCAATTTGACCAATTGGTCAACTTGACCCAAGTTGACTCATTTTTACCTAAATGGGTCAACATGAGCCAAATGATATCAAATCAACACCAAATTCATTGAAAATTGGCTCAACCCATTTTTCAATCATTCAAAATATTCCTAAATCAAAACCAAAGCTAAATGAGTATTTTACCCCTAGGTCAAAGGGTAACCTATGATCAAATTTACTTGGAATTTGATCATATTCTAACTCAAGACCACTTGACATTCTCTTAGTGGTCCATTTGGACACCAAGAGATGTGGTACACATGACCCAATGGGTTTGGGTCAGCTAAACCCATCCCAAAGCCAAAATGGACCCCTCCACTTAGAATTCTCCACATGGAATCCCTCACATCCTCATTTAACACATGTGTAACTCCACACCATCACTACTCTGCCAAAATTGAATCACATGGAGCTTGTAACAGCCAAAATAACTCATTCCATGAGATCAATTTGATCAAAATGGCAAAGAGGCTCTTGACCATCCGATCCAAGTAGGGGGAGATGTACTCCCGCTCATTTCAATTCTTTTCATAGGCCTTGCATTCGATTGAACCATAGGAACCCAAACAGAGCTTTCCCAAGCTTCTCTAAGATTTCTAAAGCTCATTCAAACTTCTCCTTCTCAGTTTCCTTAAGCTAAAACATGGCAGGTGTGAGGATATTCCACTTTGCTCAACACTTCTCTGAAGTCTAATTACTCTTGCAAGCACCATTAGGGAGGCAAGTCGAGCTCACCCAAGGTATTTTCCAAGCTTCTAAGCCACAAGAAGGAGGACCTAGATCAAAGTCACAAGCCATTGAAGGGAGCTTTGATCAATTAAAAGATCCATTGAAAATTGAACCATCAAACCATTAATAGGGCTTCGTCTCTACTAGACGAAGCTACCTCAATAGTTGGGAGCGCTGGTGATAGCCTCCGACGAGGTATGAACAAAAGCTGAGCTTGACTTAGAAAATCCCTGGTCCTTTGTGAAGGGAAGTGTAATCTCAATTGAATTCCATCATTGGATGTGTTTCTTATTGCTCATAGATGGCGTGGATTGAATCCAAGCTCAATCTGAGCTCAAGGGAGCTTCGATCAAGTTATGGAGGACGGACAGTATCTGTCTCCCGCAGGCGAGGGCAGGGATAAATCATGGACCGTCCATTCCGCATGTTTTGGATGGACGGTCCTGATTAAAACATGTTAGATCGAGTGATTTTATCCTTTGAAATCAAGGGTTTAATCCTAATCATCCGATCTTTGATCAGACGGTCTAAGGAGAAAATGCATAGGACCAGCTGACGTGGCATAGGATGTGACAACTTAAATAACCAATCCTACAGCGCCATATGGAAAGCGCGCACTGTGTTAGAAGTCCACGTGGCTTCAACAGGATTATTTATATAATTAGGGCTATTTAATTATTTTTTAATCACTGAAACTTCAAAAATACATAATTAAATGTAGAAAAATCAGAAAAATATAAATGAGGGCTCATTTTAAAGATAATTTAGAGGAGCATCCAATAAAATTGCTTCTAATTGATTTTAAATAATTAATTTTCTCTAATTAGGGTTTAACTGAAAATATGATAACCTTAATTACTCGCTAATCATTTCATTAATTAATTCTAAACTTCTCAGACATATTTAGGGGGATGACTTCTACCTCCCCTAGTTTTCTTATAATTTATTAATGAGTTAATTAGAAAAATCAATTAATGAATCCTTAATCACATCTAATCACTTAATTAAGAAAATTAAACATTATTTAAGTGATTTGGAGATTTATAAAATAATTTAGGGATATTTTCCTTAAGCTATTCCCTAAGCCCCCTTTCCTCCTTAATCCAAACCTAATTAAGGATTAATCCACTATTGATCTACTTAATTAGCTTAATCAAACTTCCAAAATCAATCTGAACTTAATCAATCTCTTGATGTGCAGATCCTTAGGTGTTTAAAAGCCTAAGGTTGATTTAACAAAATCATATCCAACTCACATGTGTGGGAAGGTTATGAAAGTACTTAATTAAACCCTTTAGCTTAATTAATCAATAATTGTGAGCCAATTGCATTAGGCCCCTTTCTTACTGAGGTGCATTGTTAATTTAAATTCAATGTGGTTGCTTATCATATGTTGGCTCACAATTGTTTGAATAATTATGTTAAGGAGGTGTTGGAAAGGGGTAATTAATGGATTTAATTTACACCTTAAACTAAACCAAACAAAAAATCAATCTAATAGTTGTAAAATTAAACTAAATCAACTCACACATGGGGGAAATGGGTTAGGACCAGCAAACACCCTTTTCATATTTCCCAAATCAAATTCAAAACAAAAATAAAAATCTCTTTACAAAATGTTGATTCTCTTAAAATGATCTTATTTCATAGGATTGTCCTTAGGAATTAATTAGGATGAATGGAGTTACATGCTTACATCACTTTATGTCTTTCCAAGCATGATAAATATTATATATCATATGAAAATCATGCATTCATATCTTTTGAAAGATCAAAGTAAATGAAATGTTTCCTTTATGTTAAATTGCATGCTTTGGATAAAGTAAGAATATGAATAGCTATTATCACTATTAAATCAGAAAATTATTTTCAAAACCTACAAACCTAACATTACAAATGAAAGTATGCTTCTCATAAATATTTATAAGCTTGCATGTGGTTATAATATAGGAATGTGCTTTATGTAGTTTTCTTCTCTTTTCTTAACATGGGTTTGTATAGGATTTCCAAAGTGCATAGTTCATTTGAAAAGAACATAACACTTGCTTAAGTTCATTCCTATGCACTCCCATGTCATGAATTAAGAAGGATCTTTATATTACATATATATAAACTAAACCAAATAAACAAACAAAAATCTTTTGCATGATTCTTCATCCATTCCTTTGCTTTTGTACATGAACATGTATTTAAGAAAAATGGTATATTAGTCTGGACATCCCGGGGTTGCGAGGCTTTAAGTAGCCTAAGCAGTTCTTGTACTTTACACCCCTGGGTAGAAAATAATGGCACTGCACTCACTTATATTTTTCATACATGTAAATGTGCATTTGATTAATGGATAAATGAGTCCTTCTCTTCTACTAAAACAAAATAATGCATCATGAAAAATCCAAATTTTCCTAAAAATATCTCTTAGCATTCATCATTAAGGTGTGCTAAATACTTGCATTGCATGTATAGATTTGCTTAGGATTTGTTCATATGCATGATACACATGTTGGAAAGAAATAAATGGTTGTGTGTTTTGTGATAGTAGTTCACCTTAATTAATCTTAAAATGTCTTTATTATTTGAATATGTTTATTTAGAGCAAATATAAACTTAGGATTAATTAAACACATAATAAAATATTCACTAAAGAAAAATCACTAATGAATCCACCTTAGAAATTACTTAAGGTAGGGATGAAAGAGAAGTTCTCTTCTCTTTTCTTCTCTTTATAACACTTAGTAATTAAATATAGGTTCATTCAAACTAAATTAAATCATCAAATAAAATTAGCAAATCAACTAAATCACTTAAATGAAACCACCCTCTAAGTTGAACCCTTTCACACTTAGAAAATCTTAACCTTAAAGTCTAGCTAAGACATACCACACAAGCCTTAAATGGCACACACATTAAGCTAAGTCACAATTTCTAGCTCTATGTTAGGGCGGTGCATGGTTTGATGCCTGATTTTATTTTGTGATGTAATGTTATAGTCTGGTTATTAGGGTGTATATGTGTAGACTGGATAATAGGATGATCTTAGTCTAATCATTATCTTCTGCAAGGGGTTGTGCTTAAGGGGTGCTAAGTCCAATTTATTCACATACATGCTTGGGATTATATGGTTTGTTTAGCTAATCTCTATTTTGCATATTTTAGTTAGATTTACTTTCCCTTTTTCATGTAAATTTACAATTAAGATTTGGAATGAATGTTATGGGAGATTAGGATCAATATTGGTCGTAAAACTATGTCTTATGCACCATGTGAAGCCTTAGACCAACCACATCCCAACCAACCAAAAAAAAGAAAGAAAAAAAAAGAAAGAAAAGAAGAAATAAGAAAGAAAAATGTAGACCCCATAACATGAATTCCTTTTTGATTGTAATTACTTTATTTGTAATCTGGGTTGTATAAGGGTAGAGCTCGGCTACCCACATTTCTTTTCGGATTTGTGTGGTGAAGCCCGACTATAAAGGCCTCTTATTCTTTTGCGCTAGCTTTATAAAATTGTTTGATGTTTGTTTATCTTGTACATTAAGATGACATGTTTTTCCTAGTTTTTTTCTTGCTTTGATGAATGGCCTGGATGCAATTAGGCTCTTAGGGAAAAATAAATTTTCTATCTAATGAATCAACTCAAAATAAAAAATTAACAACTCATAACCTTAGCTAAAGCCTAGGTTATAAATAGAGATAAAAGATTTAGAAACCCCTTAGCTGGATGTTGTATGTTTTACATCATGCATAAAAAGCATTATGCTTCACTCTTGCTTATGGAGGGCTTCCACCTTTGCCAAAGAACTTGGCTTGAACTTTGAGAGCCATGGTGGAAACACACCTCCTTCTTACTGATTTTGGCCCATAACTAATTTATGATGCATTAGGCATATGAATCTCATAGCCCGTGTTAAATAAATTGTCCAAAAATGAAAATAAACTTAATAAAAATTTTCATTAGATTTAAGTCATTACTCGTGCACTACATGATTTAGTCTCTTAAAGAGTGTGTTTAAGGACTTAGTCTCTTTTTAAATAAATAACTACTTAGCTATCTTACAAATGCATATGACCTGCCTACATTTATTTAAAATTATAGGAGGAGTTAGTTGGCGTCCACCCCCAGGCTGTTGTAAGTCCAATAGTCGGGTGGTTTACCCTCTCTTGTGGGGGTAAACTATATGCCCATTTTCATCTTAGATTCAAGACATACTTTGGCCCTCGTTAAAGCTCCCTAGATTTAGGTTCTGAGGTTGTTGTTTCCCTTTGCGGGCTACAAGCATAAATCCTCACCTCTTAGGAATTTTTATGATTTTGTATCATGAAATTGTAAGTCCTAGATTTCTAATAAAAATTCAACTCAAACAAATAATTCTCTTCAAATTCAAAAATATAAAGCCCAACATGGGATAGTTTAGGGATGCTAAGTCTCTATCATGAGCATCCCTACTTATTTCCCTTTGGTTTTGATAATAACTCCCTCCTCTTGATTAATCCTACTTGATCTTGCAAAAATAACTAATTGATTGATAGTCCTATCTTTGAAATCTTCAGAGACAACAATCATTTACCTTAATTGAGAGTATTCTTAAAGAGTCTTATTCCTTAAGATGTAATTAAATATGGGGGCTTGCCTCTATAGGGAACTTAATGAACCAAGTTTAAAATAAATCCTACTTTACTTTTTCCATGTAAAGAAGGGGAAGAATCTCTGGTACATCCGAAGACCCATTGTCCTTAGGAGTCCTTATTAAGGTGGTTAGGCCCATTATAAGATGATGACTTCTGTCTCTCGAGATAGTACATCATCCACAATGTCGTACCCGATCACCCTACTAAGAACATCTATGGATCTACGCAGTGTCCTGCCAAAAGAATTTTTATTTTTATCTACATTTTTAAATTTCATTTATATATGAAGATAAAAAATAAACACCACAGATTTTTCTGGTGACTCCGCTGGGGATGGTTTCTCTCTCCATCTTTAGCAAATGATCATTGTCTCCAAGTATCGATAGTGAGTTTGTATTTTATATGAATCCGAGACTATCCTTCTTTTCCATTGGCACTTAGTTTATTTCATCCTTAAGCTAAGCTAGTCAACATCCTTTAGATTTTAGGATCTCACTCCATGTAGGTCTTAAAACCCCTATTGGGTTCCCCAATAGGTGAAAATAAAAATTTAATAAATAGAAATAATTAAAGAGTTCCTTCTTACCATTTCTGTGGTAAGGTAAGGTTCATTCTAAAAATAAAGAAAAATAAATCCTTTATAAAAACATCAATTTCCAAAAAGCACTTTTCAAAATACACCTAATGAAATGTTCGCACAAATATTTTTATAAATCAACCTCATCTAACAATCTTCATGATTGTTATATGTAGGATCTTCTCCAAAAATGAAATCCAAAATCATATTTTCAAAAATTACAAATGAACATCCTCATTCAATTTATTGAATGAAGATTTCATTTTCAAAAATCAAAATCAACAATCATATTTTCAAAAAGCACAAATGAACATCCTCATTCAAAATAAAATCAACAATCATCTTTTCAAAAATAAAATCAACAATCACATTTTCAAAAATCAAAATCAACAATCATATTTTCAAAAAAAAAGCACAAATGAACATCCTCATTCAATTTATTGAATGAAGATTTCATTATCAAAATAAAATCAGCAATCATATTTTCAAATCGAAATCAACAATCATCTTTTCAAAAACAAGATAAATAATAATTTTTTCAAAAAATTCTCTTTCAAAATAAAAAAAATCAAATAACATTTGGATCTTTCATTTAGCATACCCAAATTTGTTAAGTGAAGATCTTCTTTTCAAAATCAAAATCATAAAAATAAAACACACTTGGCTTTTTCATTTAGCATACCCAAATTTTCTAAGTGAAGATCCTCTTTTCAAAAATCAAAACATCAAAACACACACACACACACACACACACACATTTGAACTTTATTTAGCATACACAAATTTTCTAAGTAAAGTTCTTATTTTTCAAAAATCAAAACACATTTGGATTCTTTATTTAGCATACCCAAATTTGCTATGTGAAGGTCCTCTTTTCAAAAAAAAAAAAAAAAAAATTCAAAACATTAAAACATGAAACACATTTGGATTCTTCATTTAGCATACCCAAATTTGCAAAGTGAAGATCCTATTTTCAAAAAATTAAAACATCAAAATCAAAAATGCATTTGAATTTTATTTAGCATACACATATTTGCTAAGTAAAGTTCTCATTTTAAAAAAAAAAATCAAAACATTAAAATCAAAACTCATTTGGATTCGTCATTTAGTATACCTAAATTTGCTAAGTGAAGATCCTCTTTTTAAAAATTAAAACATCAAAACATAAAACATATTTGGATTCTTCATTTAGCATACCTAAATTTCCTAAGTGAAGACCCTCTTTTCAAAAATCAAAACATAAAAATAAAAAAAAATACATTTGAACCTTATTTAGCATACACAAATTTGCTAAGTAAAGTTCTCATTTTCAAAAGTTGAAAATAAAAAATCAAAAATACACATGGATCCTTTATTTAGCATACCTAAATTTGCTAAGTAAAGAATCCTCTTTTCAAATCATCAAAACTAAACACATTTGGATTTTTTTTATTTAGCATACCTAAATTTGCTAAGTAAAGAATCCTCTTTTCAAAAAATCAAAACAAAACACATTTGGATTTCTTTTATTTAGCATACCTAAATTTACTAAGTAAAGAATTCCCTTTTCAAAAAATCAAAACAAGACACATTAGGAATCTTTATTTAGCATACCTAAATTTGTTAAGTAAATATCCTCTTTTCAAAATCACCAAACACAAAACACATTTGGATCCTTTATTTAGCATACCCAAATTTGCTAAGTAAGATCCTCTTTTCAAAAAAACAAACACTTGTACTTTATTTAGCATACCCAAATTTTCTAAGTAAAGATTCCATTTTTGAATTCACACATAATTCACAAATTAATAACCAAAAGAAGAAAATTATTTTCAAACACCTCACATAGCATACCCAAATTTGTTAAGGTAGTAAATTCCAAAATCACAAATCAAAACAAAATCAATTGACCCTTTACTTTAACATACTCAAATTTGTTAAATGAAGGGTCCCCAAAAATAAAAAATCTAATTCAAATATTTACCAATGGAAGCATCAATCTCTTCAAAATATTTGAACCCATTTCCAACATACACAAATTTGTTGAAAATGAATTCTAAATTCAAAAACAAATCTCTCCTCTAATTCTAAACAAATTCAAAGAACCCCACTTAACATATCCAAATTGTTGAGTGTGGGTTCAAATTTTAAAAACAAAGTAAAAATGAAATCTGATTCAGGTTTGTTTTAGAAATTGCAGAAGTTCAACCAAGTTTCAGTTAGTTTCTTTCAATTTAGTTCAGTTCAGTTTAAATGGCAGTCCAAAAGTACATGTTTACTTTTCCATTTGGGATGGATTTGGCATTGGATTAGGCCAGCCTCCCACAGTCGGACTTCGCCCACCTCATTCACATAGAGATGCCGTCAGACTCAGAGTTTCTCTCACTGAAGAGGAAGGCTATGGCAGTTCCTGCAACAATAGTAGTTATAGTGCCAGTGCGTTCAGTGGTTCCCCTTTCTGCCCCAATATGGGCTAACACCCACTCGTTGGCTTCCTCCAAGGGGAAGGCTCCCCTGATCGCAGGGATAGTCTCCCCCACCTACGAGGTAGGGTTTAGTTATCGTGTTGCTCCTCCTAGCAGGACCTAGCACTATAACCGATGCCGTGAGATCAAGTGACAACACGACAGCATGGCTAAGGAGCTAGAGGCAATTTCTTAGTCTACAACAAAGGAGTTTCCCAGGATAGTCTCTCCTCTCATCACAGAGAACAAGTTTCTCTTAGGAGGATCTCAATTTTTCCTCCACATACAGTTCACTTTGAGGCTCCTACTAAAGATAGGAGAAGGTGTCGTGTAGATGGGTCGTAAAACTTTTAGAGTTTGGGGCTCAATTTGATTTATGTTCTATCCCTCATAGCATCAGAGAGGGAGAGGGGCCGGGAGGCCCGTGCATGTTACTAGAGAGGGAGAGGTATAGGGCGGTCAGCTCATGGACTTTCATGATCGGCATGCTACCCGAGCCGGTCATACTGATAGCATTATATTGATGGGTACTACCCACCATAGGAGAGGAGCTCCTGTACAGAGATAGTCGGTGGTGCCGCCACCACACTGCTCTACTCCACACCCACCATCTCCATTACAAGTTCCATCATCCACTATTCCAGCAAAGGCCATGAAGGCAGCATCCGGGGAAAAAAGAGCCCCACTGGTGATCCAGTTATGACCAAGATATCCCATTCCATCTACATCACCAACTAAGGCGAGGCCAAGCTCTCCTGCTAGACCCCCTGCTCTAACTGTGGTGAAGAGGGAATGGCAACCTCGAAGCATTGTAGTTGTTCCATCACCACCACCACCGCAGTAGGCTATAGAGATAGTAGCAGTCAGGGAGGAGGAGATAGTACCACAGTTACCATGGCCATAGATCCTCCTAGGAGTACTACTCCACCCATATCTAGTGATAGCTAGGAGCATCTTTCTTCTAGTGAGTGTAACCCTCATAGGATTAGCTCTCTAGTAGAAATAGAGGTTAGATGTCTTTCTGTTCATGATAGTGATCCCATCACCGATTAGCCACGATCATTTGTACCTACATAGTTGGACCGTTCCCTCAATGATATTATAGTACAATATCTAATGGAGAAGAAGGAGATCCTAGGATATGACTGGTTCAACGTAGAGGAGGAGGAGGTCTATTTTGATCCTAATGAAGATGACTTGTTAGAGGATTTGACAGGAGTGCACATGGTTGATACCAGGGGTTCCCTCCTTTGTGATCAACAGAGTTTGGAAGGTGTTGCGACTGAGCAGGATGACACAGCTCATTTGACCCAACACCTCCTTTAACAACTAAAGAAAAAGAATGAACAAATAGATAGGATGGGGAAGAGCCTTGAGGATTTGTGTTGACCTCATTTTTAGAATGAGCTCTCAACCCCTTCATCTTAGACACAGGATTTCTCTTAGACTTTAAGAGTTCCTTAGTCTTAAGACATATCTAGTGATTAGTTGGACACTCAATCCAACCATAGAGACTTAGAAGAGTTAGCCATAGGAATAGGTCATGCCTTAGGGCTATTAGGAAAATTTGCCTATCCTTAGCTTGAACCATTCCTCACCTTTCTTCCTTCAAGTAAAACTCCAGATCAATCTAATTTGATTTTCTCCAAACTCAAATCAATACCACATAATTGAAATCCATGATTGAAATCTATGATTGAAACCCATGAATGAAATTCCTAAGTCTAAATCTTTCTTTAGTCCTTAATCTTCTTTTAATGGACTTATCCTAAATCATGATCAAATCACTTCAAATTCATCAAATTTTTTCATAACTCAATCTATATTCTCATTTATATTCACATATTTAAATAAAATATAAATATAAATCAATCAAACCAAATTCAAAAATTCAAGCTCCAAACTCCAAAAAATTTCCTAAGTCCTTTAAAATCCCTTTTAAAAGACTTAGCCTAAATCATGATCAAATCACTTCAAATTCATCAAATTTTCTCATGACCCATTTATATTCTCATTTATATTCACATATATAAATGAAATATAAATTCAAACAATCAAAACCAATTCCAAAAATCAAACTCAAATTCATTCAAAATCCAACCTAAGCCTTTCAAGTCAAAATCTTGAACTTAGTCAAATCAACTTCAAATCAAGCCAAACTCTTGATTTTCCTTCATGATTCAATCAACCCTACAATCATGAATCTAAATATAAATGTAAACTTCAATTACTAAAACAAAATTCAATTAAAAAATCAAAGCCAAAATCCATTCATGTTCTTCCTTTGAACATGAAATTGTCAAATGAATCAAAACCCATTTGACTTCAAACCACTTGCAAATGGATTTATATTTCAATTATAAGTCCATATATAAGTTCAATCAAACTAAAATCAAGCTTTTACCAAGCCATTTGATCCACTTAGGATCACTTGACCCAAAGTGAACTAAAGTATCCTTATGAGCCAAATTCTAATCCTAACCAAGTTGGATTGAATCAAACTCACCTATACCTCTTATCATGTCAACACTTAGCCAAAATGAAACATAACATAGTCAAAATATACCATAGGCCAAATTGATTGAAACCATTGATCTAAATTAATTCATGAACTATGCTTGAACTTGACCAAGTTAATATTTGAGCCTAACCTAGCCTAATTGGCCACTTGACCCAAGTTGACCCAACTTGACCTAAAGGGTCAAAAGGTGTCAAAATGTGATCTAAGCCAAATTGATTGAAATGGGTCAAGTTCATTCCAAATCACTTGTTGAACTAGACCAAAGCCTCAATTGGCTAACTAGACCTAACCTAGCCCAATTAACCTTGAACCCAACTTGACCTAAAGGGTCATGTTGAGCCAAATGCAAACTTAACCAAAATTGATTGGAAACAAAGATACCAATCCACTTATATGACTAACCAAACCTAAACCTACCCATGTCCTAGCTCAAATAGGTCAAATGGGTCAAATTAGTCAACTTGATCCATTTGACCTAAATGGGTCAATATGAGCCAAACCATATCAAATGAACTCCAAATCTAATGAAACTTGGCCAAACCTATTTTCTCAACATACCCAACATATTCAAATTCAAAAATCATCCAAATGACCATTCTACCCTTAGACCATAGAACAAATTTTGGTCAAATCCATGGGGAATTTGGTCAAGCCCTCTTCATATCAACTTGATACCTTCCTAATAGGTCAAGTAGACCCTATGTAGGGTGGTGCACCCAACCCAATGGGTGTGGGTCAGCCCAAATGGGCCCAAGGCCCAAATCGGCCCCATAGCTCAAATTGGCCATGTGTGAAACCTCCCACCACTCAATTTGAAGCACATGGGAGGTTAACAATCCACCCCTTAGCTCAAACTGATCATGTTCCAACCTATAATAGCTTAAACAACCCTCCTAATATTGGCAATTGGATCAAAATGGCAAAGAGAGCTTCGGCCGCCCGATTGCCATAGGGGGAGATATACTCCCCCTAATTCACTTCAATTTTCATATGCTCACTATCGATTGAGTAAGAGAGAGTCGGAGGAGCCATCTTAGAATGACCCTAAGTTCTTTAAGAGGGATTTGAAATCAGCCATTCTTGATTTTCTTCAAGAGAAAATAGAGGAGCTCCACTGATTTCCATAGTTCATCCACACTATAATTCAACTCAATTGCTTTGCACACTCCCTTAGGGGACCAAATCGAGCTTGCCTGAGCTCTCCCTCAAGTTCTAATGGGAAGGAGAAGTCCAATTTGATCAAAGCTATAAAGGAGCTAAGGAGGGGTTGGTCTATAGAGCAAGCTACTCAACCTCAAGAGCTAATTCTTTCACCACAGCTTCATCTCAACCAGATGAAGCCCCTCCAAGAGAATCATGAGGTATGGCATTTTTTGATCACTAGACTTAAGCTGTGATGGTCCTTTGTGAAAGAAAGTATAATGAAATGAAATTTTGACCGTTGGATAGAATTGCCATTAGTTTTAGATGGTATGTGCAAATTTTTATCCTAATCCGAGCTCGATCGAGCTTGAATCAAAGCCTAGAACATGGACGGTCCCCATGGATCACAGGCTTTGGTAGGGATAGATCTCTGGATGTCCATCCATGCATTTTGGATGGACAGTCAAGATTAAATGCACGTTTTATATTTGATTTATCATTTTAAAACCACGGGGTGATTCTTGGCCATTCAATCCTTGATCGAATGGTAGGTATCAAATTGCGTCCCGCCACCGCTGTGCGGATGGTCACGGGATGTTTAAGTGGCCGCTCCCTGCTCGACATGTGGAAAGGTCACTGACCGCCGTCTCCGTGTGTCAAGCCATGTATTAAAGTATTTAATTAGGTTTTAAATAATTCTAATTAATCCTCTAAGCTTTAAAAATTCATATCTATTCATAGAAAAATTTAAAAAACATGAGGTAAACTACCACTGAAAGATAATTCAATCTAGAATATTCTAAAATTAGTTTTAATGGATTTTGAATTGTATCTTTCTCTGATTTTGCCTTTTAATGGGAATATTAATTTGCTAATTACTCCTTAATTAATTCTCTGATTAATCTCAAACTTCTTGGGAATATTTTAAGAGATGATTTCTGCCTCCCCTAATTTTCTTGAGATTTATTGATGGCTAAATTAGGAGAATTACAAATGCATTTCCTAATTACCTCCTTTTTGTAATTAATGATAATTAAGGGTTTGATTAGTGTTTTAATCCATTATTGAAGTTGATTAAGGTTTGATCCATTGAATAGGAGGCTTAGGGAATAATTTTGGGGTATTTCCCCTAAGCTATTCCCTAAACCCCCTTTTCTTTCCTTAATCCTCTCTTAATTATGGGCTAATTCATTAATTACCCTTATAATTAATTTTTAAAATTCTAAAATCTTCCAAAACTTAATTAATCTACTTGGGTAGATGCTTAGGTGTTCAAGAGCCTAAGTTCAATTGAGAAAATCAAAACTCAACTCATATGTGTGATGGGTGTTTTGAAATTACTTAAGTTAAACCCCTTAGCTTAATTAATCATTAATCATGAGCCAAATTGCATTAGGCCATTTTCTTCCTAGGTGCATTACAAATTCAAATTCCTTGTGAGGTTTTATGTCATCTCATTGGCTCATAATTATTTGGTTAACTATGCTAAGGTGGTGTAGGTAAGGGTTAATTAACATGTTTAATTAATACCTAACCTAATCAAAATTAAAATGAATCTAATCATCTAAAAATTAAACAAAAATGTCAAACACATGTGGGAATGGGTTAGAAATAATAAACTCAATCACATTTTCAAAATTCAATCAAATTCTAAGTTAAACAAAAATCATAGTAAATAAAATTTGATTTACTTTAAGCTTTCTTATTTGATAAGATTGTCTTTAGGATTTAATAAAAGTGAATGTGTTTACATGCTTTCATTACCTTAGTTATTTCCCCAACATGCTAAATATGTGTGTCATGTGGTTTCATGCATCCATACTTTTCAAAATTCAAATTTAAAATGAAAATATATACTTTATGTCAAATTTGCATGTGTTGGATAAAGAAAGAATATGAGTGACTATTATCACTATTAAATTCAAATTATTTTCAAAACATATGAATCAATTATCAAAACTAAAAGTGTGTTACTTATATCTTAATTATAAGCTTGCATGTGAGTAAGATATAAGGATGTGCTTAGTGTAGGTCTTCCTTCTCTTTTCTTTTAGTGTAATTTTGAATAGGATTTGGTAAGGTGTGTGATTCATTTGAAAAGAATATAACACTTGCCTAATTCCATATCCTATTCATGTATATACTATCACTTAAGAAGGATATCTATGCTTGCACATATAAATTGCATAAACAAAATAAATCAACTAATATAAATTTTTTTGCATTCTTTCTTTTCCATTCATTTCTTTTGTACACATGATTGTATTTAAGGAAAGTGATATATTAGTCTGGACAACTTTGAGGTTATGAGGCTTTAAATAGCCCTAAGTAGGTCTTGTACCTTACACCTATGGTTAACAATGTTGTTGTACTCACTTATGCCTTTCTTACTTTCATGTGTGCATGTGAAAATTGGATAAGAAATCCCTTTTCTTCTTAATGAAAATCTTGCATCATAAACTTCCAAATTTTCTTAAATGAATTACTTAGCAAGCATCATAAAGTGTGTTAAACATTCTCATTTGTGTGTATAGATATGCTTAAGACCCATTTATATGCATGTTATACATATTGGGAAAGAAACGAAGTAATGTATGTTTTGTAAATATAGTTCCTTTTATTTAATGTTAAAATGCATTTCTTTTTGAATAGTTTTGTTTAGAGTTCATCTAAATTTAGAATTAATTAAAACACGTAATCAAAACATTCACTAAACAAAATTAAAACATAAACCACTTTAAAAATTACTTAGGTTACAGAAGGAAAGAGAAGTTCTCTTCTCTTTTCCTCTCTTTATTACTTAGTATTTAATTGTAGGATTCACTTGAACCTAATCAAAACATGAAATATAATCAACCCAAAATAATTAAATCACTTAATAAAACCCTCCTCTAAGTTGAACATGCTTCACACTTAGAAAATTCTAACTTAAAACCATAGCTAAGCATACCACACGAACTTCCAAAGCACACACATTAGTCAAAGTCACCACTTCTAGCTTTAGGTTAGGGCGGTGCATTGTTTGATGCATGCTTTTGTTATGTGATATATGTTTTAGACTGGATGTTAGGATGTATGTGCGTAGAATGAATGGTAGGATGTTCTTAATCTAACCATTATTTTATGCAGGGGATTGTGCTTAAGGGGCACTGTAATAAATAAAAATATAAATATTTTTATTGTGCTGGTGCTTATACCCCTAAGCATAATCCAATATTCCATGTGGACTTAGTCACCCATGTGTGGGGTGATAAGTCAAATATACATGCTTGGGATTTGTTTGGTTTGTTTTAGCTAATCTCTATTTTGTAGGTGTTAGTTAGATTTTCACTTTTCCTTTTCATGTAAATTTTTGCAATTAAGATTTTGGAATGATTATTATGGGGATTAGGATGAGCATTTGTCATAAGATCCTATCTTATGCACCATGTGAAGCCTTTGGAGCATCCAACTTTCAACCATCCAAAAGAAGGAACCAAAGAAGAAAGAAGAAAAGAAGAATGAAGAAATGAAACTTGAAGACCCCCATAACAATGAATTTCTTTCTTAATTGTATTTAATTTATTTATAATCTAGGTTGTATAAGGGTAGAGCTCAGCTGTCCAATTTGTTTTTGAGTTTTGTACGGTGGTCCCTGACCACACTTGGCCTCTTATTCTTTTGCGATTAGCTTTATAAATTGATTGACGATTTGTTTAGCTTGTGCATTAAGTGGCATCATTTTCTTAGTTTCTTTCTTGCTTTATGTGTTACCTGGATATGGATTAGGTTCTTAGGAAAAAAATAAATCTTTTATCAAATCTAATAACTCAAAATGAAAAATAAAGAACTCATAACCTCACCTAAATCTTAGACTAAAATCAAGATAAAATAATTAGCAACCCCTTTGCTGGATGAGTAATTATTTTATAACATCATGCACAAATGCATCTTATTTCACTCTTGATTGGAGGGTTTCTACCTTTGCTAGGAAAACTTGGCCTGACCTTTGAGAGCCATGCTGGAAACACACCTCCTCCCTTCTCACTGATTTTGGCCAATAACTTTATTTCTCATGCATTAGGCATATGAATCCTATTAGCCTGAGTCAAAATAATTATCCAAAATAATAATAAAATGAAATTTGAATTACATTAGATTTAAATCATTTGAAGCATGCCCTTACATGATCTAGTCTCTTTAGGGAGTGAGTTTAAGGACTTAGTCTCTTTCTAAATAAATAACAGCCTAGCTATCTTACATAATGCATAAGACTTGCCTACATTAATTTAAAATCATAAGAGGAGTTAGTTGGTAGCCACCCCTAGACGATTGTAAGTCCAAGTAGTCGAGTGGTTTGCCATATCTTATGGAGGCAAACCAAATACCTATCTTTTCGCCTTAGATTTAGGTCGTGCTTTTGGCCCTCGCCGAAGCTCCCTAGATTTAGGTTCTAAGGTTGCTTCTCCCTTTCATGGGTCATAAGCATAGATCCTCACCTCTAAGGCATTTCCATAACCTTGTATTATGAAATTATAAGCCCTAACATTCTAATGAAAATTCTACTCAAATAAATTAAATTAATTTTAAAAATGTAAGCCTAATCATAGGATAGTTTAAGATGCTAACTAGGTTTCCTAGCATCATGGGCATCTCCTACTTATCGTCCTTTTGGCTTCGATAATAACTCCCTTCTTTGATCAATCTCATTTGATCTTCCAAAATAAACTAATCGATTAATAGTCATTTCCTATTAAAATCTTTAAAGACAATGCTCATTTATCTTAATCGAGAGTATTCTTAAAGGATCCCATCCTTTAGGATGTAATTAACTATGGGGGCTTGCCCTTGTAGGGAATTTAATGAACCCGGTTTAAAATAATCCCTACTTTAATTTTCCAAGTAAATAGGGGAAAAATCTTTGGTACATATGTAGGCCCATTATCCTTAGGAGTCTTTGTTGAGGTGATTAGGTCCATTGTAGGGTAGTGATTTCTATCTTTGAGATAGTATACCTCTCCTCAATGTCGTACCCGATCACCCTCAATAAGAACATCTACGGATCTACGTGGTGTCCCAACAAGGTATATATTTTTATATATTTCTATTTTCATTTATCCTCTTTACTAAAAGGGGTGGAGATAGATGAAGGCAGAAATGTATAAAAAAAATTTCACCATAATTTGCTAGCAGCAGTCTTGGCACTTCAAAACTAAGCCCCGGCAGTGCATCCTACTATTGCAGAAATAGGTTAGCCTGAGTTGTTGCATGTCTTGGATCAGCCTAAGAGTTTATCTCTGGTAGAGTAGGGCAGCACAAGCTTGTATAGGAAGGTAGTGGATGGTACCTTCGTACAAGAAAAGGACATTAAACTCATGATTGTGCAACAAGTGAGGGAAGCGTTGGTCCAAGCCCAAGGAGGATCATCGGTTCCAAAGGGTAGACCTTGCCCAGAGGAATTAGATGCCATCCAATATCCTAAGAGTTTAGTGCCACCTTCTTTCAAAAGATTTGATGACAGCAGGAACCCACGATAGCACATAGCACTGACCAATTGTAGGTGTGGTAGCTTATAGCTTACTATTCCATCTTTTTGTCAGCAGCTTAGCAGGCATAGCCTTCGATTGGTATCCTAAACTCCCCAACAATTCAATGAAGACTTTTGTTGAGTTGGAGCAACTCTTCATTAAGAGGTTTGCTGGAGTTCAGTAAAGGGTGACTGTAGGCGATCTCATTGTGGCTCAACAACACTTTAGTGAGTCCCTCATTGATTATATTCTCAGATGGCATAATTTGAGCATGAAATGCGAACTACAACTGTCTAAATAGTATACCATTGAAATTCTACTAAAGAATATTCATGGCCTGGTCACCTTCATGATCAAAGATTTTACCATCAAGACATTTGATAAGCTAATCAACAAGGCAGCTAACTTACAAGGAGAAGCCAAATTATTGCTTTTTTTCGTATCAATCAAAGCCGAAGCCGTAGAAAGCTTATGAGAAGAAACCAGGGGTAGTGATAGTAGCACATAAGGGAAAGCAGCTGGCCAGAGAATAATATGAGAGACTTCGAGCTCCACAGCCATCACTTTCACCTCCTCTACCACCGCCTAGGCCATCCTACTAGCCGCCATAGTAGCCTCCATAGCCTTCACCGCCTCCTCCTCAGCCACATTCACAACAACGATACACATACCCGCAGCCAGGTAGCTACCATCCACCTACTATTTTAGATAAACTAAACAAACCTTATTCATTTAAGAGGGAGATAGTTAAAAAAATCTTTAAGAATATCTTAAAGAAACTTAACTTTCAGCTACCCAAGCCTAGAAGGCCGGAGGAAGTGGGCAAGAGCAATGATCTTAACTTTTTCCCTTATCACTATATGCTAGCCCATGTTTTGGAGGATTGCTTTACATTCAAGGACTGGCTTGAGCATAACTACAAGATAGGCACCACAGTTATCCCAAAGGAATACTTAGTGGAATAACCATCCAGTTTCATTAGGGTAATCCTGGAGATACTTGCGATTCTCTCCAAACTAAAGAAGGTTGGGATATCTTTTTATCCCAAACCTTTAAAAATATTGTATCAAAAATCAAGAAACTTTTCTTGTATGTGCATGAGGTAGCTCAAACCTCCAACAGCAAGGAAGCTTTGCAAGTTTCCAAAGACAACTTGGGGAAAGGGGGAGCTCAGCATCAGTAGTAGCCCACACCAGCCTGAGATAGCCAAGTAGCACAACCACCAACTGAGCCCAGCCTGCAGCCCATAGTTGCAGCTACTACTTTAGTGAGCACTTCTATTTTAGCTAGGTCTTCCTCTAGTAGACATCTTGCATCGATGGATGAGGGCATCAAATCCCTCACCCCACTTACTTTACTAGATTTTTGCTATGTACCTTCTTCAAAATCCAAGAAATTAAGGAATAGAGCTAGTTTGAATTACATCTATGTCACTTCTGATGGGTTGTCTAACTCTACTTTTTTAGAAAGCTCTCCAAGTCTAAATAATAATTATATCAACTCTGATCTTCCTCTTTTTGATTCAGAGTTAGACTTTCCTTCTCTGAATAATATGGGTTCACCTCTTGAAAAAGACTTGGAATCATCCTATTCCAAGGGTCCTATAGGAGAAGCTATAGGTGAGCCTGACGAGCAGGTATAATCTTCCACTAACCTGCCATAAGAGATCACCAAAGTCAACCTCCATAGTGGCAAGGTTCTACCTGCTGGGGCAGCACCTCAAGATAAGGGGAAATAAGTCATTGTTCAGATGATCGAGAAGCCCCTCCACAAGTTGCTCCACGCATGGATATGCTTGTGGAGGATTAGCCCAAAGTGGATTACAATATCCTTTCTCACCTAAGAAAGTTGTCATCTAAGTTAAGCATATATAATGCCCTTATCTTATCCAAAGAGATGAGGGAATCAAGGCTCTTCTTGATCCAGAAATATGCTTAGCTCAGCTGATTGCTATTGGAGAGGAGGCACATTATTCCAGAGAAGCCCAATGAGTCACTTTCATAGATGAAGACCTTCTTCTGGGGGACATGGAGCACAACCGTCCCCTCTACATTATAGTGGACATGGGTAGATTTAGACTTTCCAGGGTTCTTGTTGATCAAGGTGCATCGATGAACATTGTGAGTCGAAAGACCCTTGCCTACTTGAGGATTGACATCTCTACACTCTGAGGAGATCAGATGATGTTGAGAGAATTCAATGAACAAGGCAAGAAGGCTTTAGGTTCCATAGTGTTGCCTTTGGAAATAGGTGATTGGAAGAATAAAGCAAGTTCTTTATCATTGATTCAAATACTTTGATCATTGCTTTGCTTAGTAAGCCTTGGATACATTAGAATAAAATGATTCCATCCTCCCTTCATCAGTGCATCAAGTTCAGAAGGGATGGAATTGAATACTACATCAAAGGAGATGAAAAGATATTTTCAGTCAAAGAGGTTGAGGTAGATGAGGATGCGACCTACTATCTTTCTCAAAACACCTTTTCTCGTGAACTTGGTCAAAATTCAAAAAAAAAAGAAGCAAAAGAAAAAGAAAAAGAAAGAAAAAAATTAAAATACAAGTGAACGAGAAAAGAATATCAAGGAAGAAGTAGGGCCGCATGTCATATTCCACCCACAGTTCATTTCATCATATGAACAAATGGGTAGGATGGCTCAACCTTCGTCAGGCAGAGGCAGAGGCAAAAATAGAGGTAGTTCCAGAGCTGGAAGACCCCTTGGTTGGCAGCCAGCTAACATGGATTATGTTCTAGTTCACAGGAGTACCCTTACTATTCACATAGGCTTGGAATCTAGTTTGGAGGATGAGTCTAATGTGATTAGCATACCAGCCAACCCCTCTCAGCAGGTTTCATTAGAGGTGACACTCAAGCCGGATAGTGACGAAGACTGGGCCTCTAGACAAAGCATGAATATATTCGAATCAAGTGTATGTAAAACTATCAGGCAGTAGTTAGGAACCTTAGCTCTAACCTCACTTTTCTCTCAAAAAGTTGAAAGTTTAGTAGTTAAGGAAGCCCCTCAGTCTTCTAGAGATGTCAAGCTGAAGAGATTCCTATTGGGATCATCATCCTCAAGTCCAAAAACTGATGTAGCACTTAAGGATATTTCAAATAAAGAATTAATGGAATTGCCTTTTGATTGGTACTTGCATTGTGTTTTTAATCTTGCAAAGGAGGGATTGATTCCTTATATGTGGTATAAGCACAGGTTAGAGTACTTTGAGAAGCTGCAGAATAATAGTGGTAGGAATGCACAATCAAGATCAGGACTAGGATTCGGTACAGTGAGTTCAGTCAATGATGATGATTACTGCTTAGATGTTACCAATCATTTAGAATCTGATGGATTTTTCTCAAACCACACTAGCTCTTATGAGGATGTATGTTTAAAGACTTTAGATGATCTCTAAATCAAAGATGCACTGCCAAAAGTCGAAGATGAAATCCATTCAACAATCGACAAGATTAAAATGATCAACCTAGGGATAGAAGAAAATCCATGCCCGACATACATCAGTTCATTGCTAAATGAAGAAGAAACTAATGACTTAGTTAAGCTATTGACTAAGTTTAAAGACTACTTTGTATGGAACTATGATGAAATGCCCGGATTAACTCCTGATGTAGCAGTCCATAAACTAGCAATAGACCCTGATGCTGACCCTATCAAGCAAGCTCCTAGATGCATGTGATTAGAAATCAAACAACAGGTCATTTCTGAAGTCAAGAAACTAATCGATGCTGGTTTCATCAGAGAAGAAAAATATCCTACCTAATTAGCCAGTGTCATACCAGTTAAAAAAAAGAATGACCAAATTTGCATATGAGTCAATTTCAGGGACTTAAATAAAGCATGTCCTAAGGATGAGTTTTCTCTTCATATACCAGAATTAATGGTGGACATTGCCTCATCTAATGTAGTATTCTCCTTCATGGATGGGTCATCTGGCTATAACCAAATCAAGATGACCCATGAAGATGAAAGAAACACTGCTTTTAGAACCCAGATCGAAATCTATTTTTATAAGGTCATGCCTTTGACCTTAAAAATACTGGTGCTACATACCAATGGGCCATGACTCAGATCTTCAATGAACTCATTCATCATCAAGTTGAATGTTATGTTGATGATCTAGTAGTCAAAAGCAAAGAAAAGGAAGACCATCTCTTTGACTTGAGAGTAGTTTTTGAACGATTAAGATAATTTAATCTCAAAATGAACCCCGTGAAGGGTGCATGCGGAGTAGCTTCAGGGAAGTTTCTTGGGTTTGTTGTTCAACACCGGGGAATAGAGACATATTTAGAAAAGATCAAAGCTATCTTAGAAATGCTACCATCTAAAAGTTTAACTTAACTTAAATCTTTTCAAGGGAAATTGGTGTATTTAAGACGCCTTATCTCTAATCTATCGGGAAGATGCAAACCATTTTCAGCAGTTATCAAAAAGGATGCCAAGTTCAAGTGAGATGATAAGTGCCAACATGCCATCGAAGATATCAAGCAGTATTTGGTGAAGTCGCCAGTTCTAGAAACCCCTATCTTGGGTAGGCCACTCATCCTCTACACTATTTCATTGGACTACTCCCTTGGCACTTGTTGGCTCAAGCCAATGATGAAGGGAAGGAGAGTGCTCTCTACTACCTCAATTGTCGTCTATTCCCTGCTGAAATGAACTACCCACCTATTGAGAAATATTGCCTAGATTTAATCTTTGCATCTTAAAATCTACGACACTATATGCTTTCTCATAAGGTGAACTTGATTTCCAGAACTAATCCACTATAGTATCTCATGACATAGACAACATTATTCTAACTATTGGCACATTGGTCTATGATTCTCGCATAGTTTGATATGACATTCATACCCCTCTATGCGGTGAAAAGATAGGCGCACTAGCGTATTTCTTAGCAACACACCCATTGTCTACTGCTTCTCTGCTTAGTGATGATCTCCCTGATGAACAAATCATGAACTTAGGAAAAGTTGACAACCATCGTTGGGAGATGTATTTTGATGGTGCAACTTCCTTTCATAAAAGAGAAGAGCCATGTTCTACTCTTCTAGGAAAGGCAGGGGTAGGAATAGTTCTCTTAACTCTAGACCATGATGTGATGAGATTCTCATACTATCTCTCCAATCCCTGCACCAATAATGAAGTTGAGTATGAAAATTTGATTATCGGTCTGGAGTTAGCCATTACAGTATATGTCAAGAGCATCAATATCTATGAGGATTCTCAATTGGTCATCAACCAAATTGCCAGGTCTTACAAGGTTCTAAAATTTAAGCTTCATCATTACTATGAGTACACCATGAAGCGTTTGGTCCAAATCCCCGAGGTCACCATCTACTAGGTCCCTTGAGTAGAGAACGCAATAGCAGATGCTTTGGGAAAACTTACCAAGAAATTGATATGTCCAGAAGATGAGTCCATTTCAATAAGGCTTTAAAATAGATAAGTCCTATCTCTTATTGACGTTGAACCTATTGAGAGACTTTCTCTTGAAGGGGAGGTTATCATTACCAATAAAGACGATGAGCTAGATTGAAGGCAATCATTCTTAGATTACTTGAACACTGACAAACTACCTCAAGAGAAGTCACAAGCATGTTAGATGAAGCAGAGAGCTCTCTCCTATGCTCTCGTAGATGGCACCTTATATCGACAGTCCTTCGATCAAATGTGGTTAGGTTGTTTAGACAAACACGAAGCCTATAGGATCATGACTGGGGTTCATTCAGGTCTATACAGAGCACATCAATCTGGTCCAAAGAAGAAAGCAAAGATCAAGAGACCAGGATACTACTGGCCTTCAATGATTATAGACTGCATGGATGTATCTAGAAGATGCCATCAGTGTCAAGTACACGGTGTTGTCCTACATCAACCACCTAATATTCTACATTCTACATTGGCCTCATGGCCATTTGAGTGTTGGGGGTACCTACATTGTGGGTCCTATCGATCCTCCTTCTTCCAAGGGTCATCACTTTGTTCTAGCTACCACCGACTACTTTGTAAAGTGGGTAGAGGAAATTCAACTCAGAGAGGTCACAGCTCAGCATGTGCTCTAGTTTTTCAGGAACCATATCGTATATAGGTTCAGGGTGCCTCGATGAATTATATTCGATAATGATACTGCATTCAAGAGCACCAAGATCAACAGCTTCACTAAAATACACGATATAGATTGGAGATACTTCACCATCTACAACCCCAGAGTGAATTGCCTAGAAGAAACATTCAATAAAACTATTATTCAGATACTAAAGAAAACACTTGATGACAATAAATGACAGTGGCATGAGCAGTTAGTTGAAGCTTTGTGGGCATGATGCACCACATACAGAACTCCAACTCGATCTACCCCATTCTCTTCAGTGTATGGATCTGAAGCTATTCTACCATTAGAAGTTTAGCTCCCATCACTAAAGATAGTAATGGGTAGTCAAATCACTACAGAGCAGAATGCCAAATTATGGTTAAAAGAGTTTGAAGGTTTGGAGGAGAGACGCCTACGGGTGTGCCAGAGCCTTGAGTTATACAAAGCCAAAATGATTCAATTTCACAACAAGGTGGTCCTCCCTAGAACCTTTAAAGTAAGAAAACTTGTATTAGTTCTAAGGAGACCGATTATTGGTCATCGAAAGATGGGATGCAAGTTTGAACCCACTTGGGAAGGCCCTTTTGTTATAGAGAAGGCCTACCAAGGAGGGTCATATCATCTTATTAATTATAAAGGGGAACACCCGATGCTTCCAATTAATGGGCTCTATTTGAAGAAATATTATCCATAAAACATGTTTGAAAATAATTAACATCAAAAGAATAAAATTCAATTCTAATTCATCAAAATCTTCTTTTCATTCGAACTGTTGTTTGCTTATCTTGCGAATCCACCAAGATGTGTTTATAGTAGGTGTAAGAGAACCCAAGAGACATCTTATCCCTCTTTCACAACATAAACATAAATTAAACACAATTCTCCAAATGCTACTAGATTAGGTGTGAGAGAACCCAATAAATATCCTATTTTGACTAACATAATTAAGTTAAGTGTAAGAGAACCCAAGCAGCATCCTTTCTTGGTGGGATCACAACTATCATTCGTGGCACCATTTCATCAAATTTCCCAATATGTTTAGGATAGGTGTAAGAAAACCTGAGCGGCATGCTATTCCCTTTAGCACAAGCACAAAAATTAACATATATATTTTATCTTAGGATATTTTGATGTGAGAGCAAGCCCCATGTGGTACTCACTCATTAGATGCTCTAGGTCGGGCTGATATGCTACCTTACTAATACATCACCCCAGTGATCACTTGTTTGGCATATGTGAGTCCCTGCACTTTTTTTCTAACTTGACCATTGCAAGCCAATGAGTGCCTTATTAGTTTGGTAGGCTTCACTGCCCAGCCGATAAGCTACCTCAAGTTGATTTTGTTTAAGAAGATGTTAGTCATCGTGCTTTCTTCTTGAACTAACCACCATGCACTAACTAGGTTGAGATACTCTTAACTATTTTGATTTAAGTCGGTGACATTCATTCGATCCTAGGTCGGATAAACGTCGGTAGAAGCAGACTATCCCAACAATCAGTTCTGCTATAGGAGGATGTGAGTCCTCGATGCTTTCTTTCTAGGCTGATTGTCATAATCTGATGGGCACCTTAGGTTGGTTGATATTTGCTATGCTGACAGTGACTCACCTGGTGGGTACACCACTCTTGGTAGATGTGAGTCCCTGCGCTTTCTCCTTGAGTTGGCCACCGAATACCTATGCAAATTATCTTCTCCAAGGTTTTGGATAAAGCCATTACTGGCTCTTTTTCCTGTAGGCACTCTATTTGGATCACATTATTTGCGACTCTATTTATACACTACCTGGGTTACTTTTGGATTATACAATCCCCCTTTCCTGGTAGCCGCCCCTGTGGTTGGAGAATCCATTCAGCGGATGCATAGATTCTCCCTTGGTTCAGTAAATCTGAGATAGGTCTTGGCTGATATAAGCTCCTTCTCAGTATGATCCCACAAACTAATAGGGTCCATGATAAACAAAGAAAATAAATAAATTAATTAATTTGCATGTGGATTAGGAATTCAAGCTCCCAGCTGCCCCTTTCTTAAGTAGGCATCCTATCTTTAGGGCAGTGTCAGCAGAACTCCCTATAGGAATTGCCTGACTACGCTTGAGTTGAGATAAATCCCCAAGTCAACACTCTCTCTGTAGTCACCCTTAGGTCGGGTTCAATCTATTTTGCCACAAGCAGGTTACCCCAATAGTCATTTCACTTTGGAAGATATAAGTTTACTACGCATTCTTCTTAGCATGATTTTCGCAAACTGATGGACAATCCTAGGTTGAGTTGACATGTTACCTTGCTAATAAGTTGCCCCAGTGGTCTTTTATTCAGGAAACATATGATTCACCATGCTTTCTTCCCTGAATTAACCATTGCAAACTGAAAGGCACTCCTTTGGTTAGATAGTTCTCCCCTCGACCGGGAAGCTACTCCTTTTGAATTGGTAAACATGAAGTAGACCAAGGCCAACACGACCCCTACTCAGTGCAGTCCATTGCAAACCGATGGGATCCATAAAAAATAATTAAAAATGAAATTAATCTTGACTATCTTTAAGCTGATTTAAGTCTCCCAACGACATTCACTCAATAGTCAGCCCTAGGTTGGGTTTGATTTATTGCACAAGCAACCGATCACTCCAGTGGTTCCTTATTTTGGAAGATATGAGTCCCCGTGCTTTCTTCTTAACTTGAGCATTACAAATCAAAAGGAAACTCCTTTGGTTGGATACTCCTACCATGTGGTTGGTAGACTATTCCTTTGGATTAGTAAATCTGTGTTAGACCAAGGCCTACACGACCCCTACTTAGTGCAGTCCATCGCAAACCGATGGGATCCACCAAAAATAATTAAAAAAATGAAATTAATCTTTGACTATCTTTGAGCTGATTTAAGTCGCCTAGCAGTATTCACTCAATAGTCAGCCCTAGGTTGGGTTCAATCCGTTACCTCGCCAATGGATCACCCCAACAACTGATCCCTATGTTGGAGGATATAATTCTACTATGCTTTCTTCCTAGTACAGCTGCTGCACATCGAAAAGCAATCCCCTTGGTTGAATAGTCCTACCATGTGATTCATAGACTACCCCTTTGGATTGGTAAATCTGAGTTAGGCCTAGGCCAACATGGCTCCTACTCAGTGCAATCCATCACAAACCAACAGGGTCCATCTTAAAATCTAAAAATTTAAAAAAATTTGAAACAAATCAATCAACCTTCCCAGTGGAGTGCTACAAACAAAACAAATTCAACCTTCCTCCCCAGTGGAATCAAATCAAACAAAACAAATTTAATCAAATTAATTAGATTCTCCTTAATGAGTTGCAAGTCTTTTCGGTTCCCCAGTGGATTTTGAATTCTAATCCCCCAATGAATTTTACAACCTCTTGTCCGCAGTAGATGACTTGAACTTGTTTCCCTAGCGGAGAGTTAACATTTTCATCCCTAGTGGAGCACCAAATCCTAAATCAACAAATCAAATCAAATTTCTCCCCAACGAGGCTCAAATCAAATCAAACCTCTCATCCCCTGGTGGATGACTTGGACCTCTTTCCCTAGTGGAAGGTTCATATAGTTAGTCCCTAGTGGATTCATCCTTCAATCTCTTGTGTTGTTGACATGAGTGGAGTCACATCGCACTAAGCTCTTGATTCCTTCTACACCTTGGTTTGGGAGTAGATCATTTTTGTTAGTGCTTGTGATTGTTCAGTGTTGTTGATCATCTTGGTCAAAACCAATATGTGTGGTATGCCTTGTTAGTCACACCACACCTATTGGGCGCCCTTTGTTGAACTCACTTTTGGAGTGAGCTTTCAACCTCTTCATCTTAGACATAGGACTCCTCTTAGACATTAATAGTTCTTTAGTCTTAAGATACTTCTAGTGATTAAGTGAACACTTAACCTAACCATAGAGACTTAGAAGAGTTAGCCATAAGGAATAGGTCATGCCTTAGGGTGTTTGGAAAACTTGCCTACCCTATAGCTTAAACCCAATCCTTACTTCCTCTTTTCAATTCAAACTTCAAATTCAAACCAACTTCAAATTCAAATCAACTTCAAATCCAAAACCTTTCTAGGCCATTTTGATATCATCTTATGGACTTAGCTTAAATCAATTCCATCAAATCTTAAACCAATTCTAACCCAATAGATTTTCTCAAATCATGAATCAATTCCAAATGATTGAATCCCATGATTGAATTCCAAATCCAAAATCTTTCCTAAGCCCCTTTGATTTCATCTTATGGACTTAGATCAAATCAAATTCAAATCACTTCAAATTAATAAGATTTTTTTTCTCATAACCCATTTATATTCTCATTTATATTCATAAATATAAATGAAATATAAATTCAAATAATCAAAACCAATTCAAAACTCAAATCCAAAATCCAACCAAAATCCAACCCATACCCTTTCAAGTCAAATTCTTGAACTTAGCCAAATCAAACTCAAATCAATCCAAACCCTTGGATTTTTTTTAATGATTCAATCAATCCTTCAATCATGAATCCAAATATAAACACAAACTTCAATCATCAAACCAAAACTCAAACCCAAATCAAACCCATGTTCATCTTTTGAACTTGAAATTGTCAAATGAATCAAAACTCATTTGACTCCAAATCACTTGCAAATAGATTTATATTTCAATCATAAGTCCATATGTGAGTTCAACCAAACTTGAATCAAGCCTTGATCAAGTCAATTAACCCAAAGTGACCTACAACATTTTTTTGAGCCAAATTCTAATCCTACCCAAATTGGACTGAACTAAGCCCATCTAAGCCTCACATTATGATCAGCAATCATCATAAGATGATCAATCACTCAAATTGGGTCAAACCAAGTCAAACCTAGCCTTTGACCAAGTCAACACTTAACCTAAATGAAATCCAAACTAGCCAAAATCCACCATAGGCCAAATTGATTGAAACCATTGATCAAAACTAATTCATGATCAATGATTAGACTTGACCAAGTCATCTTTTGAGCCAAACCTAACCCAGTTGGCCACTTGACCCAAGTTGACCTAAAAAGTCAAAATATGTTAAATCTTGATCTATGCCAAATTAATTACAACCAATGAGTCAAAATCACTCTAAATCACTTGTGGAACTTTACCAAAGCCTTAAATGGCCAACTAGACACAACCTAGCCCAATTGACCATGAACCCAATTTGACCTAAAAGGTCAAATCAAGCCAAAATCAAAGCAAACCAAAAATTATTGAAACCAAAGCTTGTAATACATCTCAAATGTTCAACCAAGCCTAAACTAACCCATGACCTAACCCAATTAAGTCAAATGGGTCAAATTGGTCAACCTGATAAGTGAACTCAAATGAACCAAAACCAAATATAAACCAAATTGAACCAAACCAATGATACCAAAACATTTCAAATGGTCATATGAACTTGTCCTAACCCATGGTTTGACCCAATTTGACCAATTGGTCAACTTGACCCAAGTTGACCCATTTTGACCTAAATGGGTAAACATGAGCCAAATGTTATCAAATCAACACAAAATTCATTGAAAATTAACACAACCCATTTTTCAATCATTCCAAATATGTCAAAATCAAAACCAAAGCCAAATGACCATTTTACCCCTAGGTCAAAGGGTAACCTATGATCAAATTCACTTGGAATTTAATCATATTCCAACTCAAGACTACTTGGCATCCTCTTAGTGATCCATTTAGACACTAAGGGATGTCGTGCACATAACCCAATGGGTTTGGGTCAGCTAAACTCGAGCCCTCACATTCTCATTTAACACATGTGCAACTCCACACGATCACTACTCTGCCAAAAATGAATCACCTCGAGCTTGTAACAGCCAAAACAACCCATTCTATGAGATTAATTTGATCAAAATGGCATGGAGGCTCTCGGCCGTCCGATCCAAGTAAGGGAGATATACTCCCCCTCATTTCAATTCATTTCACAAGCCTTACATTCGATTGAACCCTAGGAACCCAAACAGAGCTTCCCCAAGCTTCTCTAAGGTTTCTAAAGCTCACTCAAACTTATCCTTCTCAGTTTCATTAAGCCAAAAATAAGGGAGGTGTGAGGATATTCCACTTTGCTCAACACTTCACCAAAGTCCAATTGCTCTTGTAAGCACCATCAGGGAGGCAAGTCTAGCTCACCCAAGGTGTTTTCCAAGCTTCCAAGCCACGGGAAGGAGGACCTTTGGTTAATTGGAAGATCCATTGCAAATCAAACCCTCAAACCTTCAACAGGGCTTCATCTCCACTAGATGAAGCTACCTCAATGGTTGGGAGAGCTGGTGATAGCCTCCAGCAAGGTATGAACCAAAATTGAGCTTAACTTAGAAAATCCTTGGTCCTTTGTGATGGAAAGTGTAATCCCAATTGAATTCCACCATTAGATGTGTTTCTTTTTGCTCCTAGATGGTGTGGGTTGAATCCTAGCCCAAGATGAGCTCAAGGAAGCTCGGATCAAGCTATGGAGGGAGGACGATCTCCGTCTCCTGCAGGCGAGAGTAGAGATGAATCATGGACTATCCATCTCGTATTTTTTGGATGGACGGTCCTAATTAAAACATATTAGATCTAGTGATTTTATCCTTTGAAACTATGGGTTTTAATTCTGACCATCTGATCTTTGATTGGACAGTCTAAGGTGAAAATGTGTAGCACCACTGATTGACGCATCGTAGGAAGTGATAACTGAAATAACTAGTCCCGCCGCACCACATGGAAAGCTCTCACCGCGTCAGTGGTTGACGTGACACCGATGGGATTAGTTATATAATTTGGGCTATTTAGTCATCTCTTAATCACTAAAATTTCAAAAATACAGAAGTAAATGTAAAAAAAATCAAAAAAAAAAATAAATAAGGGCTAATTTTAAAGATAATTCAGAGGGGAATCCAATAAAATTGCTTCTAATTGATTTTAAATAGTGGATTTTTCCTAATTAGGGTTTAATTAAAATATAATAACCCTAATTACTCCCTAATTATTTCATTAATTAATTCTAAACTTTCCAGAAATATTTAGGGGTTCTGCCTCCCCTAATTTTCTTGGAATGTATTAATGAGTTAATTAAGAAAATCAATTAATGAATCTTTAATCACCCTCTTAATGTAATTAAGGGTAATTAAGCATGTGAAAAGTGGTTTAATAACTTAATTAATATAATTAAACATTATTTAAGTGATTAGGAGGTTTATGAAATGATTTTGGGATATTTTCCTTAAGCTATTCCTTAAATCGCCTTTCCTCCTTAATCCAAACTAAATTAAGGATTAATCCACTGATGATCTACTTAATAAGCTTAATCAAACTTCCAAAATCAATCTAAACTTAATCAATCTCTTGCTGGGTAGATCCTTAGGTGTTCAAAAGCCTAAGGTTGATTTAAGGAAATCATATCCAACTCACATGTGTGGGAAGGTTATGAAAGTACTTAATTAATCAATAATTGTGAGCCAGTTGCATTAGGCCCCTTTCTTTCCTAGGTGCATTGCTGATTTAAATTCAATGTGGTTGCATATCATATGATGGCTCATAATTGTTTGAAAAATTATGTTAAGGAGGTGTAGGTAAGGGGTAATTAATGGATTTAATTTACACCTTAACCTAAACCAAACATAAAATCAATCTAATAGTTCTAAAATTAATCTAAATCAACTCACACATGGGGCAATTAGGTTAAGACTAGAAAACACCCTTTTCATATTTCCTAAATCAAACTCAAAACAAAAATAAAAATCTCTTTAAGAAATGTTGATTCTCTTTAAATGATCTTGTTTCATAGGATTGTCTTTAGGAATTAATTAGGGTGAATGGAGTTACATGCTTGCATCACTTTATCTCTTTCTAAGCATGCTAAATATTGTGTGCCATATAAAAATCATGCATTCATATCTTTTGAAAAATCAAAGTAAATGAAATGTTTCCTTTATGTTAAATTGCATGCTTTGGCTAAAGTAAGAATATGAATGGCTATTATCACTATTAAATCAAAAAATTATTTTCAAAACCTACAAACCAAACATTACAAATGAAGGTATGTTACTCATAAATATTTCTAAGCTTGCATGTGGTTATAATATAAAAATGTGTTTTATGTAGTTTTCTTCTCTTTTCTTAACATGAGTTTTTATAGGATTTGCAAAGTGTATAGTTCATTTGAAAAGAACATAACACTTGCTTAAGTTCATTGCTCTGCACTCCCATGTTATGAATTAAGAAGGATCTTCATATTACATGTATATAAACCAATCCAAATAAACAAACAAAAATCTTTTGCATGATTCTTCATCCATTAATTCGATTTTATTCATGCACATGTATTTTAGAAAAATGGTATATTTGTTTGGACATCTTGGGGTTGTGAAGATTTAAGTAGCCCCAAGTAGGTCTTGTACCTTACACCCCTGGTGAAGAAAATAATGGCACCGTACTCACTTATGTCTTTCATACTTGTAAATGTGCATTTGATTAATGGATAAAAGAGTCCTTCTCTTCTACTTAAAAAAAGTCATGCATCATGAAACATCCAAATTTTCCTAAACAACATCTCTTAGCATTCATCTTTAAGGTGTGCTAAATACTTGCATTGCATGTATAGATATGCTTAGGATTTGTTCATGTGCATGGTACACATGTTGGAAAGAAATAAATGGTTGTGAGTTTTATGATAGTAGTTCACCTTAATTAATCTTAAAATGCCTTTCTTATTTGAATAGGTTTATTTAGAGAAAATATAAACTTAGGATTAATTAAAACACCTAATAAAACATTCACTAAAAAAATCACTAATGAATCCACCTTAGAAGTTACTTAATGTAGGGATGACAGAGAAGTTCTCTTCTCTTTTCTTCTATTTACAACACTTAGTAATTAGAAATAGGTTCATTCAAACCAAATCAAATCATCAAATAAAATTAACAAATTAACTAAATCACTTAAATGAAACCACTCTCTAAGTTGAACCTTTTCACACTAAAAAAATCTTAACCTTAAAGCCTAGCTAAGACATACCACACATGCCTTAAATGGCATACACATTAGGCTAAGTCACCATTTCTAGCTCTATGTTAGGGTGGTGCATGGTTTGATGCCTGATTTTGTTTTGTGATATAATGTTTTAGTCTAGATGTTAGAGTGTATGTGCGTAGACTGTATGATAGGATGAACTTAGTCTAATCATTATCTTATTGTGTTTAAAGTCTTATAATAAAATATAAATGCTTTTCTTTGCGTTACTTATACCCCTAAGCATAATCCAAAATAGGCTAGATGGACTTGGTTACCTTTGTGTGGGGTGCTAAGTCCAATCTATTCACATACATGCTTGGGGTTGTGTAGTTTGTTTAGATAATCTCTATTTTGCAAGTTTTAGTTAGATTTACTTTCCCTTTTTCATGTAATTTTTCAATTAAGATTTGGAAAGAATGTTATGGGAGATTAGGATGAATATTGGTCATAAGACTATGTCTTATGCACCTTGTGAAGCCTTGGAGAACCACATCCTAACCAACCAAAAAGAAAGAAATAAAGAAAGAAAGAAAAGAAGAAAGAAGAAAGAAGAATGAAGACCCCACATAACATGAATTCCTTTTTCATTGTAATTAATTCATTTGTAATCTAGGTTGTATAAGGGTAGAGCTCGGCTACCCACATTTCTTTTCAGGTTTGTGCGGTAGAGCCTGACCACAAAGGCCTCTTATTTTTTGCGCCAGCTTTATAAAATTGTTTGATGTTTGTTTGGCTTGTGCATTAAGATGACATATTTTTTCTAGTTTTTTTCTTGCTTTGATGAATGGTCTGGATGCGATTAGACTCTTAGAAAAAAATAAATTTTCTATCCAATTAATCAACTCAAAATTAAAAATTAGCAACTCATAATCTCACCTAAAGCCTAGGTTATAAATCAAGATAAAATATTTAGCAACCTCTTAGATGGATGTTGTATGTTTCACATCATATATAAAAGCATCTTACTTTACTCTTGCTTATGGAGGGCTTCCACCTTTTCTAGGGAACTTGGCTTGACATTTGAGAGCCATGGTGGAAACACACCTCCTTCTTGCTAATTTTGGCCATAACTAATTTCTCATGCATTAGGCATATGAATCCCATAGCCCTTGTCAAATAAATTGTCCAAAAATAAAAATAAACTTAACAAAAATTTGCATTAGATTTAAGTCATTACTCATGCCATCATTTCTTATGCACTACATGATCTAGTCTCTTATGGAGTGTGTTTAAAGACTTAGTCTCTTTCTAAATAAATAACTATTTAGCTATCTTGCAAATGCATATGACCTGTCTACATGTATTTAAAATTGTAGGAGGGGTTCGTTGGCGGCCATTCCCAGGCAATTGTAAGTCCAACAGTCGGGTGGTTTACCCTCTCTTGTAAGGGTAAACCATATGCCCATTTTTTCCATAGATTTAGGTCATGCTTTGGCCCTCGCCAAAGCTACCTAGATTTAGGTTCTAAGGTTGTTACTTCTCTTTGCAAGTTACAAGCATAAATCCTCACCTCTTAGGAATTTTTATGATCTTGTATCATGGAATTATAAGTTTTGGATTTCTAATAAAAATTCAACTCAAACAAATAATTCTCTTCAAATTCAAAACTATAAAGCCCAACCATAGGATAATTTAGGATGCTCGTTAGGTCTCCTAGCATCGTGAGCATCCCCTAGTTATTTTCCTTTGGTTTCGATAGGACTATTAATAAATTGGTTATTTTTGGAAGATCAAATGGAATTGATCAAAAGGAGGGAGTTATTGTCATAACCAAAGGGAGATAAGCAGGAGATGCTCATGATGTTAGGAAGTCTAGTGAGCATCCCAAACTATCCTGTGGTTGGACTTTATATTTTTGAATTCGAAGGAAATTATTTGTTTGAATTGAATTTCTATTAAAAATCTAGGACTTACAATTCCATGATACAAGATCATATAAGAGGTGAGATTTTTAGAAGGAAACATTATCCTAAATCTAGAGTTTGGTGAGGGCAAAGCATCTAAATCTAAGGTGAAAATGGGCATATGGTTTACCTCCATAAGAGGATAAACCACTTAACTTATGAGGGGTGGCTAACTCTCCTCACAATTTTAAATATATATGAGTCTTATTCTTTTATAAGATAACTAGGTTATTGTTTATTTAGAAAGAAGACTAAGTCCTTAAACTCACTCCTTAAGATACTAGATCATGTAGGGTATGAACTCATGACTTAAATCTAATGTAAATTTTGTTATGCTTTATTTTCATTTTTGGACAATTAATTTTAACACAGGCTATGAGATTCATATGCCTAATACATGAGAAATTGGTTATGGGCCAAAATCAGCAAGAAGGAGGTAGGTTTCCACCATGGCTCTCAAAGGTCAAGCCATATTCTCTGGCAAAGGTGGAAGCCCTCCATAAGCATGAGTGAAGCAAGATGATTTTATGTATTATGTGAAGCATACAACATCCAGCTAAGGGGTGTTAAATCTTTATTATATTGATTTATTTCTTAGGCTTTAGGTGAGGTTATGAGTTATAATTATTTTAATTTTGAGTTTTTTAATTAGATAGAAAATTTATTTTATCTCTAAGAGCCTAATCACATCCAGGGCATTCAGTAAAGCAAGGAAGAAATTAGGAGAAACATGCCATCTTAATGCATAAGCTAAACAAACATCGAACAATTTAATAAAGCAAGTGCAAAAGAATAAAAGGCCTTTGTGGTTGGGCTCATCGCAACTAAGAAATGTGGGTAGCTCACCCTTATCAGTTATAAATTAATAATTACAATTTAGAAGGAATTTATGTTATGGGGGTCTTTATTCTTCATTTCTTCATTTCTTCTTTCATCATGTTTGATTTGCTTCTTTTCTTTCTTCCTTTTGGCTTGGTTGGAATGTGGTTGCTCTGAAGGCTTCAAATAGTATATAAGACATAGTCTTATGACCAATATTCACCTTTACTTCCCCATAACATTTATTCCAAATCCTAATTGCAAAAATTTCATGAAAAATGGGAAAAGTAAATCTAACTAAAACTCAAAATAGATTAAACACACACACATCTATGAATAAATTGGACTTAGCACCCCACACATGGGTAACCAAGTCCACTTGGCCTAGTTTTGGATTATGCCTAGGGGTATAAGCAACCTACATGATAAAAGGCATTTATATTTTTATTACAATGCCCCTTAAGCATAATTCTCTACAGAAGATAATGATTAGGCTAAGATCATCCTATCATCTAATCATGCATACATAACATGTCAAAATATTATATCACAAACCTAAATGCATCAAACCATCAACATAAGACTAGAAATGACACTAGTGTGATATGTGTGTGCACCATTTAAGGCCTATGTGATATGTCTTAGCTAGGATTTAAGGTTGAAGTTTTCTAAATGTGAAAGGGTTCAATTTAGAGGGTAGTTTCATTTTAAGTGATTTAGTTAATTTGGTTATTTTTATTTGGTGATTTGATTTGGTTTGAATGAACCTACATTCAATTACTAAAATTGCAAAGAAGAAAAAGGAGAAAACTTCTTTCTTTTATAAGTAATTTCTAAGGTAGATTCATTAATGATTTTCCTTTAGTGAATGTCTTATCATGTGTTTTAATTAATCCTAAGTTTAGATTTGCTCTAAATAAAACTATTCAAATAAGAAAGACATTATAGGACTAATTAAAGTAAATTACTATCACAAAAAAATAACCATTTATTTCTTTCCAACATGTGTATCATGCATATGAATGTATCCTAACCATAACTATACATACAAATGCAAAGTCTTAGCACACCTTAATGATGAATGCAAAGAGATGTTATTTAAAAAAAATTTGATATTTCATGAATGCATGAATTTATTAAGTAGAAAAGAGAGGGATTCTTTTATCCATTAATCAAATGCACATTTACATATATGAAAGATATAAGTGATTATTGTTTTCTACAAGGTGAAAGGTACAAGACACTAGGGCTACTTAAAGCCTTTACAACCCAGATGTCAAACTAATATACCATTTTTCTTAAATACATGTGCATGTACAAAAGCAAATGAATGGATGAAGAATCATGCAAAAGATTTTTGTTTGTTTGCTTTGGTTATGAAATTTACATATGTAAATGTGAAGATCCTTCTTAAGTCATAACATAGAAGTATATATGAATGAATTTAAGCAAGTGTTATGTTCTTTTCAAATGAACAATACACTTTGCAAATCCTATACAAACCCATGTTAAGAAAAGAGAGGGAAACCACATAACACATTTTATGCTATAATCACATGGAAGATTATAAGCATTTATAAATAGCATACTTTCATTTATGATCTTTGATTTATAGATTTTAAAAATAATTTTTGATTTAGTAGTGATAATAGCCATTCATATTTTTAATTTAGCCAAATCATGCAATTTGACATAAAGGAAACATTTCATTCTAATTTGATTTTTCAAAAGGTATGAATGCATGAGTTCACATGGAAAACACCATTTAACATACTTGGAAAGAGATAAAGTGATGCAAGAATGTAATTTCATTCACCCTAATTAATTTCTAAAGACAATCCTACGAAATAAGGTTATTTAAAGTGAATCAAAATTATTTTAAAGAGATTTTTGTTTTAATTTTGAATTTGATTTGATTTAGAAAATGTGAGAAGTGTTTGTTGGTCCTAACCCTTTTCCCCCATGTGTGAATTAGTTTAGTTTAATTTTAGAACCATTAGATTGATTTTATGTTTGGTTTAGGTTAAGGTTTAAATTAAATCCATTAATTACTTTACTACATCACTTTATAATTAACCAACTAATTATGAGCCAACATATGATATGCAACCACATGGAATTTAAATCAACAATGATCCTAAGAAAGAAAGGGGCCTAATGCAATTGGCTCATAATTAATAATTAATTAAGTTAAAGGGTTTAATTAAGTTCTTTCATAACCCCTCCCACACATGTGGGTTGGATTTGATTTCCTTAAGCTTACCTTAGGATTGATTAAGTGATTAAGTTTCTAGATTAATTTTTGATTTTTAGTTTGGTTAATTAAGCTATTTAATGAAATGGTTAAATCATTAATCAATTTATAAATTAATTAAGTCTTCATCAAAATGAAATAGACTTAGGGGAAAAGATTTCGAAAAGGCATCATTTCTAAGTCTATCCCACTAATTCTAAGATGATTAAAGCTTAATTTTCACCATTTAATAGGTTAATTAATTATTTAATTGATTAAAGGAGTGATTAGAGATGAAATAAGTAATTATCTACATTAATCCAATAATAAATTCCAAGAAAATCATGGGAGGCAGAGGTCATCCAATTAATTAACTCTAAGAAGTTTGGAATTAATTATTGAAATAATTAAGGAGTAATTAACATAATTACATCCCCATTAAAACCTAAATTGAGTAAATGTTACTATTTAAAATCAATTAAACTTATTTTTATATTATTTCCCTTTGAATTATCTTTAAAATGAACTTGAGTTTGCATTTTTTGGATTTTTTTACATTTAGTTATGAATTTTTGAAGTTTCTATGATTAATAGGTCATTAAATAACCTAATTATATAACAAATCCCATCAGTGCCATGTGGGCTACTGATGCGATGCACACTTTTCATGTGGCGTGATGTGGTTATTTAAGTTGTCAAATTGAATGCTGCGTCTGCTGGCTGCGGTACGCGCTTTCCCTTGGATCGTCCGATCAAAGATAAGACGGTCAGGATTAAACCCATAGTTTCAAAGGGTTAAATCATCAGATCTAAATGGATTAATTAGGATCGTCCATCAAAAATACTTGGGATGGATGGTCCATGATTCATCCCTGCCCTTGCCTGCAAGAGATGGAGACTATTCATCCTCCATGGCTTGATCCATGCTCACTTGAGCTCGGATTGGGCAAGGATTCAACCCACACCATATAGAAGCAAGGAGGATAACATCCAATGGTGGAATTCTATTGGGATTACACTTCCCTTCACAAAGGACCAAAGAAGTTTGAACTTAAGCTCGGTTGTGAGGCATACCTCTCCGGAGGCTATCACCGGCACTCCTAACATTGAGGCAGCTTCGTCTAGTAGAGATGAAGCCCTGTTGAAGGTTTAAGAGTTTAATTTGCAATGGATCTTCAAATTGACCAAAGCTTGTTCAATGGCTTGCGACTTTAATCGAACTCCTCCTTCTCGTGGCTTGGATGCTTGGGAAATGATTTAGGTGAGTTCGATTAGGTCCCTTGATGGTGCTTGCAAGAGGAATTTGGATTTTATGGAGAATTGAGTGAGTTTGAGTTTTGGTTTTCTTCCCCTATTTTGGCTTGAGTAAAATTGAGAAGGAGAAAATTGGAGAGAGAGCTTAGAAATGCTTAGGAGAGCTTGGGGAGCTTCCTCTGGGTTCTTAGGGCTCAATCGAATGCAAGTCAAGTGAAATGAATTAAAATAAGGGGGAGTATATCTCCCCATACTTGGATCGGATGGCCGAGAGCCTCTTTATTATTTTGATCAAATTTCCCTCATGGAATGGGTTATTTAGGTTGTTAGGAGCTCCGTGTGGTTCAATTTTGGCAGAGGAGTGGGAGTGTGGATGTGCACATGTGCTAAAATGAGTGTGGGAGGTGATCCATGTAGAGAATTCTAAGTGGAGGGGTCAATTTTGGCTTTGGGTTTGGTTTGGCTGACCCAAACCCATTGGGTCATGTGCACCATCCTTCTTGGTGTCCAAATGGTCCACTAGGAGGGTGCCAAGTGGTCTTGAGTTAGAATATGATCAAATTCCAAGTGAATTTGATCATAGGTTACCCTTTGACCTAGGAGTAAAATGGTCATTTAGCTTTGATTTTGATTTGAGAATATTTAGAATGATTGAAAAATGGGTTGTGCCAATTTTCAATGAATTTGAAGTTTATTTGATATAATTTGGCTCATGTTGACCCATTTAGGTCAAAATGTGTCAAGTTGACCAATTGGTTAAATTAGGCCAAACCAAGAGTTGGGTCAAGTTCATATGACCATTTTGAGTGGCTTGGTATCATTAGTTTGGTTCAATTTGACCCATTTGACCCAATTGGTTAAGTCATGGGTTGGTTTAAGTTTGGTTGGTCATTTGAAATGTTTTGCAAGCTTTGGTTTCAATCAATTTTGGTTTGATTTGATTTTGGCTTGATTTGACCTTTTAGGTCAAGTTGGGTTTATGATCAATTGGGCTAGGTTAGGTATAGTTGGCCAATTAAGGCTTTGGTCAAGTTCAACAAGTGATTTAGAATGAATTTGACCCATTGGTTGCAATCAATTTGACTTAGATCAAGATTTGACACATTTTGACTTTTTAGGTTAACTTGGGTTAAATGGCCAATTGGGCTAGGTTTGGCTCAAATAATGACTTGTCATGTTCAATCATTGATCATAAACTAGTTTAGATCATGGTTTCAATCAATTTTGCCTATGGTGTATTTTGGCTAGTTTAGGTTTTCACTTGGGTTCAGTGTTGACTTGGTTGAAGGTTAGGTTTAACTTGGTTTGACCCAATTTAATTGATTGATCATCCAAAAATGATTATTGCTCACAATGTGAGGCTTAGGTGGGTTTAGTTCAATCTAATTTGGGTAGGATTATAATTTGACTAAAAAATGTGCTTTAGGTCACTTTGGGTCAAGTGAGCCTAAGTGGGTCAATTGATTTGATCAAGGCTTGGTTCAAGTTTGGTTGAACTCACATATGGACTTATGATTAGCAAAATATGTTTAATTTCATGCTGGATAACTAATAAGATCTTTAAAAACACCATTGACGTGTACTACAATTATTCAGCATTTAGCATACAAAAATTAGATGCGAGGTTCCTTGATATATGGTGTAATAAACTTAAAGAAAAATGTTGTTCTTTTAGAATTAGTTAAAATAACAATGTCAAATTAAAGAATCAATTTGGATTTATTTTAAACATTAAAAAATTACTAACGGACTGATTTGGAGTCAAATGGGTTTTGATTCATTTGACAATTTCAAGTCAAAAGGGTGAACATAGGTTTGACTTAGGTTAGTTTGCTTTTGGTTTCATGATAGAAGTTTGTGTATATATTTTATTTGTGATTGAAGGATTGATTGTTTGGAGAGAAAAATCCCAAGGCTTGGATTGGTTTGAGGTTGAATTGGTTAAGTTCAAGAATTTGACTTGAAAGGGTATAGGTTGGTTTTAGGTTAAATTTGGGTTTGAGTTTTGAATTTTGTTTTAGTTATTTGAATTTATATTTCATTTATATTTTTGAAAATGAGAATAAAAATTGGTTATGAGAAAATCTCTGGAGGTTGAAGTGATTTGAATTTGATTTGAGCTAAGTGTGGTGAATAAATTCCTATTAGGGAGCTGCCTTTCAAATCTGTGGAGAAATGAAAGACGAGACCTTATAGAAATTCATCTTAGTAAGATGCCACACACATCCGCAGATGTACTTATTCAAGTGAGCGGATACGTCATCAAGGAATAGTATACTATCTCGAAAGATAGATGTCACTACCCTTTAATGGAACCAATCACCTCAATAAAGACTCCTAAGGACGATGGGTCTATATATGCAGTAGAGATTCTTCCCCTACTTTACATGGAAAATTAAAGTAGAGTTTATTTTAGACCGGGTTCGTTAAGTTCCCGACAGGGGCAAGCCCCCATAGTTAATTACATCTAAGGGACAGGATGCCTTAGGAAAATCTCGATTAAGATAAATGATCGTTGCCTCTAAAGATTTCAATAGGAAATACTATCAATCGATTAGTTTATATTTTTAAAGATTAAATGGGATTGATCAAAAGAGGGAGTTATTATTGAAGCCAAAATGGAAGATAAGAAGGAGATGCTCATGATGCTAGGAAACCTAGTGAGCATCTCGAACTATCCTATAGCTGGGCTTTACATTTTAAAAATTGATTTAGTTTTTTTGAATTATATTTTTCATTAGAATTTTAGGACTTAAGATTCCTTAACACAAGATTAAGGAAATGCTTAAGAGATGAGGAATTATGCTTGTGGGCCACAATGGGGAAAAGTAATCTCAGAACATAAATCTAGGGAGCTTCAGCGAGGGTCGGAAGCACAACCTAAATCTAAGGCTAAAAGTGGAAAATTAATTTGCCTCTATAAGAGAGGACAAACCACCCGACAGCTTGGACATACAACCGCCTGGGGGTGGCCACCAACTAACTCCTCCTACGATTTTAAAGACATGTAGGTAAGTCTTTATGCTTATTCAAGATAGCTAGGCTATTATTATTTAGATAGAGATTAAGTTCTTAAACTCACTCCCTAAAGAGACTAGATCATGTAAAGGGACATGCTTCAAATGACCTAAATCTAATGCATTTCAAATTTCATTTTATTTTCATTTTGGAACAATCATTTTGACTCAAACTAATAGGATTTTTATGACTAATGCATGAGAAATCAGATTATTGGCCAAAATCAGTGAGAAGGTAGGAGGTGAGTTTCCACCACGGTCCTCAAAGGTCAAGCCGGGTTCTCTGGCAAAGGTGGAAGCCCACTAATCAAGAGTGAAATAAGATGCTGTTATGCATGATACTATAAAGAAAAGCTCATCCAGCTAAGGGGTTACTAATTTTTTTATCTTGATTTTAATCCTAAGCTTTAAGTGAGGTTATGAGTTGTTTAATTTTAATTTGAATTATTAATTTGGGTAAAAGATTTATTTTTCCTAAAGAGCCTAATCTATATCCAAGCCATACATAAAGTAGGAAGAATCTAAAAAAATTATGCCACTTAATGCAAAAGCTAAATAAATCATCAAACAATTTATAAAGCTAATCGTAAAAAGAATAAATGGCCCCTTGTGGTCGGGCACCACCGTACAAACCCAAAAATATCAAATGTGGGTAGCCGAGCTATACCCTTATACAACCCAGATTACAAATAAATTAAATTACAATTTAAGCAAAGAAATTCATTGTTATGGTGGTCTTCAAGCTTTATTCTTCTTTCTTCTTTCTTTCTTTTCTTTTCTTCTTTCTTCTTTTCTTCTTTGGTTCCTCTTTTGGATGGTTGGATGGTAGATGCTCTAACGCTTCACATGGTGCATAATATGGGATCTTATGACCAATGTTTATCCTAGTCCCCATAACAAATCATTCCAAAATCCTAATTATACAAATTTTAACATGAAAAGGAAAAGAAGTATAAATCAAACTAATACCTGTAAAACAAAGGTTAGTTAAACACACCACACAAATCCCAAGCATGTATATTGGACTTATCAACCCACACATGGGTGACTAAGTCTACCTGGCCTATGGATTATGCAAGGGGTATAAGCACACCTGCAAGAAAAATTTATATTTTCATTTATGATAGCCCCACAATCTTGATAAAAGAATAGTTAGACTAAGCACATCCTACCATTCATTCTATGAGCATACACCCTAACATTCAGTATAAAATATACATCACAAAATAAGACATAACATCAAACCATGCACTGACCTAACCTAAATCTAGAAGTGGTGACTTAGGCTAATGTGTGTGCTTTGAAGGTTTGTGTGACATGCTTAGCTTAGGACTTTAGGTTCAAGTTTTCTAAGTGTGAAGAACATGTTCAACTTAGAAGAGGGTTTCATTTAAGTTGTATAAATGTTTTGGGTTATTTTTATTTTATGTTTTAATTTGGTTTGAGTGAAACTTGTAATTAATTACTAAGTTATAAAGAGAGGGAAAGAGAAGGGAACTTCTCTTTCCGTCCCTAATCCTTAAGTAATTTCTAAGGTAAGTTCACATTTTAATTTCATTTAGGTGAATGTTTTGCTTACATCTTTAAATCAATCCTAAGTTTAGATAAACCTTAAACAAACTTATTCAAAAAGAAAGGTATTTTAAGATTAAATAAAATGAATCAAAATTCACATAACACATATTACTTCATTTCTTTTCCAATATATATAATATGCATATGGATGGACCCTAAGCATATCTATACATGCAAATGAGAGTAGTTAACATACTTTATGATGCATGCTAGGTAATCCAATTAAGAAAATGTAGAAGTTGAATATGCATGATTTTTCTTAAGTAGAAATGGTTTTCGTTATCCAAAATTTTACATACATGCATGAAAGTAAGAAAGGTATAAGTGAGTACAACACCATTGTTAACCATAGGTGTAAGGTAGAAGACTGACTTAGGTCTACTTAAAGCCTCATAACCTCAGAGTTATCCAAACTAATATACCATTTTCCTTAAGTATAAATGTGCATATAAAAGAAATGAAGTAGAAAAGGAAAATGCAAAAGTTATTTACTAGATTCATTTTTGTTTATGAAATTTATGCATGCAAGTATAAGCAATCCATCTTAGATGACAACATAGGGATGAATAGGATATAGAATTAAGTAAGTGTTGGGTTCTATTCAAATGAATTAAGTGGCTTAATTAACCCTTACTTATACCACCTTAGAAAAATTAACTAAGTAATTATGAGCCAATGAGATGACATAAAATCCACAAGGAATTTAAATTTGTAATGCACCTAATAATGAAAAGGCCTAATACAATTTGGCTCACAATTAGATGTTAAGTAAGCTAAGGGCTTTAGCTTAAGTACTTTTAAAACACCCTTTCATACTTATGAAAGGGGTTTTAATTTTCTTAATTAAACTTAGGCTATTAAACACCTAAGAATCTACCGAAGGTAGATTAATTAAGTTCTGAAACTTTTCAGAATTTTTGAAAGTTGATTAAGAGGATAATTAATGAATTAACCCTTAATTAAGAGGGGATTAAGGAAAAAAAAGGGGGTTTAGAGAATAGCTTATGGGAAATGCCCCAAAATATTCCATAAAACCCCTACTCATTGGATCTGACCTTAATCAAACTTAATCATAGGATAAATCCATTAATCACACCTTAATTATCATTAATTACATGAAATGGGTAATTAGGGATTGAGCTAGTAATTTCCCCAATTGAGCCCTCAGTAAATCTCAAGAAAATTAGGGGAGGCAGAGGTCATCCCAAAAAATGAACCCTAAAACTCTGAGATTAATTGATGACCTAATTAGAAGATAATTAACTATTTAAATTCCCAAAGAAACCTAAATTCAGAGAAAAGGGTAATTCAAAATACTTTGAAATCATTTTAAAAATATTCTAGATGAAATTATCTTTCCAAAGCATTTTTCCTTTTATTTTTTTGATTTTTCTATGAAGAGTTATGAATTTTAGAAGATCTTGGGATTAAGTAGGAATTAATTAAGTAAACAAGTAATCTCTGATTAATACTCAGCCCACGGCGTGATGCATGGTAGCGATGGTTAATGCACTTTACACACGTCACGTCGTGAGCCACTCACTTAAGCGTCACATCGAAAACGGCTCGCTTTTGATCTCAATTTGATCAAGATGGCGAGATCTCCCATTTATAAAATGGATAAGTATAAATTTGGGATAATCTGACCATCCATCAAGCAGCGGATGGATGGCAATTCATCCCTAAGCTCAAGAATGAGATCCGTCCACTTTTAGGCTTTGATTCAAGCTTGATTAATCATTAGGCTAAAATTTAGCCACACCTTCATCATGCAATAACCATAGATCAAGGCTAAGGTCCTATGAAATTAAAGTTCACTTCACAAGGACCAACACCTATGAGAATTAAGCTCAAAAATCACTAACCTCACGGTGATCGACCTTCGATTCCTTGGAGCATCGTTTGGTTGAGACGAAGCCTTGCTGAAGTTTTGAACACTTGAGGTTTAGTGTAGGGCTCTATGGACCAACTCCTCCTCAATTCATTTGCGGCATTGATCAAGCTAGGTCTCCCCTTGCCTTTAGAACTTCAGAGAGAGCTTAGAGAAACTTGACTTGACCTCTGATGGAGTGTGCAAGAGCAATTGGATTAATTTGGAGCATGGAAGAAATTGGCTCTTCAATGAACCTCCCCTATTTTCAAGTGGGGAAAATTGAGAAGATGGAAATTGAATCCCTCTCTAAGAAACTTAGGATCACTTGCAAATGGCTCCTAACTCTCCCTAGTGCTCAATCGAGTGTGAGTGAATGAAAACAAAAGTGAATTAGGGGGAGTATATCTCCCCCTATAGCAATCGGACGGTCGAGCAAAGGCTTGCTATTTTATTCCAATTGACCAAATTAAGGAGGTTGTTTAGGCTATTTTGAGTGTGCACATGATCGGTTTGATCCCTTGAGTGGAATGCCAACCTCCCATGTGCATTAAATTGAGCTTAGGAGGGAGTTTGAAAATTAAATTTTAGGCTATATGGTCGGGTTTGGTCAATGAGCCAAATGGCTTGACCCAAACTCATTGGCCAATGCACCACTCATCAGTAAGTCCCCTTGAGCTTTTAAGAAAGCCTCAAGTGATAGTGAAGTGGGTATGACCAAAATACCCATGGGCTAGGCCAAAATTTATTCTATGACCTAGGGGTAAAATGGTCATTTTGTTGTGTTTTTACTTTGGCTATGTTTGGTATGTTGAGAAAATAGGTTTGGCCAAGTTTCATTGGATTTGGAATCCATTTGATAGGCTTTGGCTCATGTTGACCCATTAAGGTCAAAATGGGTAAACTTGACCAATTGGTCAAATTGGGTCAAACCAAGGGTTGGGTCAAGTTCATATGACCATTTGAAATGTTTTGGGGCCTTTGGTTTGGTTCAATTTGGTATATATTTGATTTTGGCTCATATGACTAATTTAGGTCAAATGGGTCAAGTTGACATATTTGACCTCTTTGACCTATTTGACCCATTTGAGGTAGGTCAAGGGTAGGTTTAGGTTAGGTTAGTCATATGGAGTGGATTGGTATCTTTGTTTCCAATCAATTTGGGTTAGGTTTAATCTTGTCTCAACATGACCCCTTTAGGTCATGTTGTGTCAAAGGTCAATTGGGCTAGGTTAGGTCTAGTTAGCCAATTGAGGCTTTGGTTTAGTTTCACAAGTGATTTGGAATGGACTTGACCCATTGTTTTCAATTAATTTGGCTTAGATCAAGTTTTGACATATTTTGACCCTTTAGGTCAAAATGGGTCAACTTGGGTCAAGTGGGTCAATTGGGTTAGGTTAGCCTCAAATGTTGGCTTGGTCAAGTTCAAACATGGGTCATTAGTGAACTTAGATCAATGGTTTCAATCATTTTGGCCTAAGGTGGAATTTGGCTATGTAAGGTTTGATTTTAGGTTAAGCGTTGACTAAGTCAACCCTTAGGTTTGACTTGGTTTGACCCAATTTGATTGATTGATCTTCCAATGATGATTGTTGATCATGATAAGAGGGATATATGAGTTTGGTTCAATCCAATTTGGTTAGGATCAAAAGTTGGCTCATAAGGGTACTTTAGGCCACTTTGGGTCAAGTGAGCATAAGTGGGTCAATTGGCTTGTTCAAAGCTTGATTTGAAGTTGATTGATCTTGTATATGGACTTATGATTGAAATATAAATCCATTTACAAGTGGTTTGAAGTCAAATGGGTTTTGATCTATTTAAAAATTTTATATTCGAAGGAAGAATATGAAGGAGTCTTGGGTTTGATTTTTGATTTAGGTTTTGATTGAATGATTGAAGTTTGGATTTATATATGTGCTCATGATCATAGGATTGATTGAATCATGAGAGAAAATCAAGGATTTGGCTTGATTTGAAAGTGATTTGGCTAAGTTCAAGATTTTAGCTTGAATGGCTTAGATTGGATTTTGAGTGGATTTGAGTTTGATTTTTGGAATTGGTTTTGATTGTTTGAATTTATATTTTATTTGTATATGTGAATATAAATGAGAATATAAATTGATCATGAGAAAATTTCAAGAATTTGAAGTGATTTAATCATGATTTGGGTCAAATCCATTAAAGGGAATTTAAAGGATTTAAAGTAATTTTTAATTTGAAATTTAATTTTTGGATTGGATTTGATTTATTTATATTTATATTTCATTTATATATGGAAATATAAATGAGAATACAAATAAGTTTTGGGAAAATCCGATGAGTTTGAAATGGTTTGGTCGAGGTTTAGGTTAAATCCATTATTGGAAAATTAAGGGATTTAAGGGAATTTCAAGCATTTTAAATTTGGATTTTAATTTGATGATTTGATTTGATTGATTTATATTTATATTTCATTTATATATGAGAATATAAATGAGGATATAAATAAGTTTTGAGAAAATCCTAAGGATTTGAGTTAGTTTGATCATGATTTAGGATTGATTTTGGTTAAGTCTTTTAATGGAAAATTAAAGGGACTTAAGAAAATTTTCATGAATTGATTTGGTATTTTAAATTTGATTTGATGGATTTGAATTTATATTTCATTTATAAATCGGAATATAAATGAGGTATGAGAAAATCTCAAAGGTTTGAATAGGTTTGAATCATCATTTTGGCTAAGTCCTTAAGAAAGGGTTAAGGACTTAGGAAATTTGAACTTAGGAATTTTTAATGGAATTTGGTTATGGGTTTCAATCATGGATTTGAATCATGAAACTGATTTGAGTTTGAGAAAATCAAATAGAATTGATTTGGAGTTTGACTTGAAAGAAGGAAAGTGAGGAATTGTTTAAGCTAAAGAGTAGGAAATTTTTCTAACACTCCTAAGGCATATCCTATTCTTATGGCTAACTCTTTTAAGTCTTCTAGGGCTTGGGGAGTGTCCACCTAATCACTAGATGTATCTTAAGACTAAGAAACTCTTAAAGTCTAAGAGAATTCCTATGCCTAGGATGGAGGTGTTGAGAGCTCATTCTAAAAATGAGGTCGACAAAGGGTGCCCAATAGGGGTGGTGTGATTGACCAGGAACATTGCACGTATTGGTGTTGACCAAAATGATCAACAACACTAAAAGATGACAAGAACTAACATAAACTATCTATCCTTAATCCAAAGAAAAGAGAGAATCCAGAGTTTAGTGCAATGTGGCTCAACTTATGTCCAAGACATAAGAGAGAGGGATGAAATCCACTAAGGGATAAAGTGTGAACCTTCCACTAGGGAAGCAGGTTCAAGTCATCTACAAGGAGATGAAAGGTTTGATTTGATTTGAATCTCACTTGGGAGAGATCTCCACTGGGGGAGAGGGTTGAATTTATTTCAAAATTTTATTAGATTTGAATTTTAGATGAACCTTGTTAGTTTGCATTGGGTTATACTGAATAGGAGCCATGGAGGCCAAGACCTAACTCATATTTATCAATCCAAAGGGGTAGTCTACTAAGCACATAGCAGGACTAACCAACCAAAGGGATGACCTTCGGTATGCAGCAGCTGTACTAGGAAAAAAGTATAGTAGACTTACATCCTCCAAGTATGGACCAGTTGCTGGGGTAATCTATTAGCAAGGCAACAGATTGAACCCAATCTAGGGCTGACTATTGAGTGAATGTCACTGAGGGACTTAGATCAGCTCAAAGAATAGTCAAGATTGATTTCATTTTTTTAGTTAGTTTGTTTATGATTATGATGAATCCTATAGGTTTACGATGAACCGCACTAAGTAGGGGCCATGGAAGCTTAGACCTAACTCAAATTTACAAATCTCAAAGGGAGTAGTCTACCAACCACAAAGTAGGACTATCCAACCGAGGAGAAATTCCTTTTGGTACACATGGTCAAGTCTTAAGAAGAAAGCACAGTGACTCATATCTTCTAGAGATAATAAACTACTGGTGTGATTAGTTGCTTTGGGCAACAAATCAAACCTGACCTAAGGCTGATTATTGAGTGAATGCCACTGGGGGACTTAAATCAGCTCAAGAATAGTCAAGATTGATTTCATTTTTTTATTTATTTATTTTGATGGGTTTTTTTTGATTTGTGATGGATCACACTGAGAAGGATCTTATAGAAGCCTAGACCTATCTCAGATTTACTGAACTGAAGGGAGTAGCTTCCTGGCCGATGGGAGAACTATCCAACCAAAGGATAGCCTTTCAGTTTGCAATGATCAATTAAAGGGAAGAAAGCTCGAGGGCTCACCTCTTCCTCTAGAAAAGACCACTGGGGTGATTGGTTTCTTTGGGCAACAAATCAAACTTGACCTAGGGATGCCCGTTAGTTTGCGACAGTCATGATAGAAAGAATGCATCTTGGTATTATATCTTTCAGAGTGGAATGACTGCTGGGGTAACCTGCTTGTGGAAAAATAGATTGAACCTGACCTAAGGGTGACTACCGAGTGAGTCACCTAGGGGTTTATCTCAACTTTAGTCGCAATTCTATGGGAATTCTACACCTAAAGATAGGATGCCTGCTTGGGAAAAGGGGCCCTTTGGGGGCTTGAATTCCTAATTCACAAGAAAATTAAATTTATTTATTTTAATTATTTTAATTTATTTTATCGTGGATCCTATTAGTTTACGAGGGATCAAACTAATAAAGAGTTTATATCAACCTAAACCTATCTCAGATTTACTGAACTAAGGGAAAATCTGTGCATCTGCTGAATAAATTTTCCAATCGTAGGGGTAGATACTAGGAAAGGGGAAGTGTCCAATCCAAAAGTAACCCAGGTGGTGTCTAAATGGGGTCGTAAAGGACTTGATCCAAATAGAGTGCACATAGGAATGGGGCCAGTAAGGGCTTAATCCAACACCCTGGAGAAGATAACATGGCTACTCATATATCTAATAGGTATTCGTTGTTCAACTCAAAGAGAATGCTCGGGAACTCATATCTGCAAAGAGTGGTGTACTCACAGGGTGAGTCACAGTTAGCATAACGAACATCAACCAACCTAAGGTGCTCATCGGTTGCAACAATCAGCCTAGAAAGAAAGCTCAAGGACTCACATCCTCCTATAACAGAATTGACTATTGGGATAGTTTGTCTTTGACTCGATAGGTGCTATCCGACCTAGGGAGACTACTGAGTGAATGCCACCGGGGGACTTAGATCAACTCAAAAGTAGTCAAGAGGAAAGGAGCCTCTAGGGGACTTACCTTAAACCTGAAATATACTCAACCTAGTTAGAACATAATGGCTAGTTTAAGAAGAAAGCACGGAGACTCACATCTTCTTAAGCAAGGTCAACATGAGGTAACTTACTGGCTGGGCAGAGAAGCATACCATACGAACATGGTGCTCGTTGGTATGCAATGGTCAAGCTAGGAAGAAAGCGTGGGGACTCACATCCTCCAACAAGTGATCACCGGGGTGACATCGGTGGTAGCATGACCCAGGCGACTAATGAGTGAGTGCCACTGATTGCTCTACATAAAATAGCTCGAGACAAAATATTTGTGTTTATTTTGTGCATGTGTTAAAAGGAATAGGATGCCTCTGGGGGATTCTTACACCTACCTTAAAACACGTTGGGGAATTATGAAATGATGCCACATATGATAACAAGGATTCCCACTAAGAAAGGATGTCGCTTGGGTTTTCTCACATCTAACTTAGTTATGCTAATCAAAATAGGATGCCTCTCGGGTTCTCTTACACCTATTCTAATAGCATCGAGAGATTGTGTTTGTGTTGTGAAAGAGGGATAGGATGTCACTGGGGGACTCTTACACCCACCCTAAGAACATCGCGACAGATTCACAAGACAAGCAAATGACACTTCAAAAGAAGAGAAGATTTGATGAAAGGAATCAGATTTTATTCTTTTTATTAATGATTATTTTCAAACAAATTTTGTTTCATGGGTAATATTTCTTTAGATAGAGCCTATTAATTGAAAGCATTGGGTGTTCCCCTTTACAATCAACAAGCTGATAAGATCCTCCTTAGTAGGCCTTCTCTATGACATAGGGGCCTTCCCAAGTGGGTTCAAACTTGCCTCCCATCTTTCGATGGGCAATAATTGGTCTCCTTAGGACTAACACAAGTTCTCCTACTCGGAAAGACCTAGGGTAGACCAGCTTATTGTGAGCTTGAATCATTTTGGCCTTGTACAACTCGAGATTTTGGCACACCCATAGGCGACTTTCCTCCAAACCTTCGAGCTCTTTTAACTACAACTTTGCATTTTGTTTCATAGTGATCTTGTTAGCCAATGCTATCCTTAGTGATGGGAGTTAAACTTCTAAAGGAAGAACGACTTCAGACCCATACATTAAGGAAAATGGGATAGACTAAGTTAGAGTTCGGTATGTGGTGCGGCAGGCCCACAAGACTTCAACCAACTGCTCATTCCACTACTGTTTGTTGTCATCAAGAGTCTTCTTCAGTATTTGGATGAGAATTTTGTTGAAAGCTTCTGCTAAACCATTAGCTCTGGGGTAATAGATGGTGGAGTATCTCTAATCTATGCCATGTCTTCTGGCAAAGTTATTGATCTTCATGCTTTTGAATGTAGTACCATTATTGGATATAATTCATTGAGGTACCCTGAACCTATATACGATATGGTTCTTGAAAAATTGAAGCACATGGTGAGTTGTGACCTCTCTGAGTGGGATGGCTTCCACCCACTTGGAAAAGTAGTCGGTAGCAGCTAAGATGAATCGATGCCCCTTGGAAGAAGGAGGATCGATCGGACCTACAATGTTGGTACCCCAACACTCAAATGGTCATGAGGCTAAAGTAGAGTGTAGAATGTTGGGTGGTTGGTGGAGGACCACATCGTGCACCTAACACTGATGGCATCTCTTAGCTACGCTCATGCAATCTGTGATCATAGAAGGCCAGTAGTATCCAAGTCTTTTGATCTTCGATTTCATCTTTAGAATGAATTGATGCGCTCCACATAGATCTGAGTGTACCTCAGTTACAATATCACGGGCTTCATGTTTGTCTAAATAATGAAACCACATTTGGTGAAAGGACTGTCGGTATAGGGTGCCATCAACAAGAGCGTAGGAGAGAGCTCTCTGTTTCACTTGATGGGCTTGAGATTTCTCTTGAGGTAGTTTGTCGGTGTTCAAGTAATCTATGAATGGTTGCCTCCAATCCAGCTCTTTATCCATTTTGGCAACGGTAACCTCCCCTTCAAGAGAAAGTCTCTCGATGAGTTCCACATCAATAAGGGATAAGACTTGCCTATTTTAGACCCTTATTGAAATGGACTCATCTTCCGGACATGCCAACTCTTTGGCAAGTTTTGCCAAAGCATCTGCTACTACATTATCTATTCGGGGAACCTTGTAAATAGTAATTTTAGGAATCTGGGCCAACAGCTTCATGGTATACTCATAGTAATGACAAAGCTTGGGTTTGAGGACCTAGTAAGACCTGACAATCTGGTTGATGACTAACTGAAAATCCCCAAAGATGTTGATGCTATTGATGTTGATAGTGATGGTTAACTCCAAACCAGTAATCAAAGCCTCATACTTAGCTTCATTATTGGTGCAGGGGTTGGAAAGATAGTATGAGAATCTCATCACATCGTAATTTGGAGTTAGAAGAACTATTCCTACCCCTGCCTTTCCTAGAAGAATAGATTATGGTGCTTCACCTTTAAGAAAAGAAGAAGCACAATCAAAATATATCTCCCATCGATAATTTTTGGCCTCCCCTAAGTTCATGATTTATTCATCGGGGAGATCATCACTAAGTAGAGAATCAGCAGAAAGTGGGTGTGTTGCTAAGAAATCCGCTAGTGCCTACCCTTTTACTGCACGGAGGGGTACAAATGTGATATCAAATTGTGAGTATTATGAACCAATAAGCAAACATGCAGAAAGCATTGGTCATGTCATGAGGTACTTCAGTAGATTTGTTCGGGAGATCAAGTTCACCTTATGAGAAAGCATGTAGTGTCATAGCTTCTGAGATGCAAATATCAAAGCTAGGCAATATTTCTCAATGGGTGGATAGTTTGCCTCAGCAGTGATCAGATGACGGCTGAGGTAGTAGAGTGCAGTTTGCTTCCCCTCATCATTGGCTTAGGCCAACAGAGCACTAAGTGAGTCATCCAATGCAGTTGTGTAAAGGATGAGTGGCCTTCCTGGGATAAGGGTTGCTAGAACTGGCGGCTTCACCAAGTACTCTTTGATGTCTTCGAAGGCATGCTGGCACTTGTCATCTCACTTGAACTTGGCATCCTTTTTGACAAGTGTTAAAAATGGTTTGCATCTCCTTGATAAGTTTGAGATAAAGCATCTTAGATACATCAACCATCCTTGAAAGGATCTGAGTTGAGTTAAACTTCTAGGAGGTGGCATTTCTAAGATAGCTTTAATCTTTTCAGGATCTATTTCTATTACCCAGTATCGAACAACAAACCCAAGGAATTTTCCTGAAGAGACTCTGAATGCACACTTCAGTGGATTCATTTTAAGGTTATATTATTTTAACCATTAAAAAACTACTCTCAAGTCAAAGAGATGGTCTTCCTTTTCTAAGCTTTTGACTACTAGATCATCAACGTAGCACTCAACCTGATGATGGATGAGTTCATTGAAGATGTGAGTACTGGCATGTTGGTATATAACACCAACATTTTTAAGGCTGAAAGGCATGGCCCTATAACAGAAGATTTCGATCGGGGTTTGAAAAGTAGTGTTTCTTTCATCTTCAGGAGACATCTTGATTTGGTTATAATCAGATGACCCATCCATGAAAGAGAAGACTACATGAGATGAGGCAATGTCCACCATTAATTCTGGTATAGGAAGAGGAAACTCATCCTTAGGGCATGCCTTATTTAAGTCTATAAAATTGATGCAAATACGAATTTGGCCATTCTTCTTCTTAACTAAGATGACACTAGCTAACCAGGTAGGATATTTTTCTTCCCTGATGAAACCAACATCGATCAATTTTTTGACTTCAGAAATGACCTATTGTTCAATTTCTAGTCGCATGCATCTAGGATTTTGCTTAATAGGGGTAGCATTAGGATCTATTGTTAGCTTGTGGACTACTATGTCAGGAGATAATCCAGGCATTTCTTCATAACTTCAAGAGAAGTAGTCTTTAAACTCAGTCAATAGCCAAATTAAGTCATTGGTTTCTCCTTCATTCAACGATGAACTAATGTATGTCGGTGTGGATTTTCTTCTATCCTGAGGTTGATTTCTTTAAGCTTGTCTATTATTGAATGAATCTCCTCTTCAAATTCTAGTGATGTCTCTTTAATTTGGAGATCATTTAGATCATTTGAGGTTTATAAACACACATTCTCATAAGAGTTGGGGTTGTGTGACAAGAAATTATCATACTCCAAATGATTGGTAACAACGAAACAATAATCTTCATCGTTGACTGGATCCACTATACTGAATCCTAGTCCTACTCTTGATTGTGCTTCTCTACCTATATTGCTCCATAACTTTTCAAAATACTCTAACCTATGCTTGGACCATGTTTAAGGAACCAAACCTTTCTGTACAAGATTATGAACACAAGGTGAGTAAAAATCAAGCGATGATTCTATTAATTCTTTAAAAGTATCCTCCTCAAGTTCTACATCAACCTCTGGACTTGAGGATGATGAACCCAAAAAGAACCTCTTCTACTTCATGTCATTGGAAGAATTAGGGACTTTTTTTAACTACTATACCTTCAACTTTCTGGGATGTAAGTGAGGTAAGAGCTAAGGTTTCCAACTGCTGCTGAATAGTTTCACATAAACTAGATTTGAATGCTTTAATTTGCTTGGAGGCCTGGTCTTCATCTCTGGCTGGATCAAAAGTCACCTCCAATGGAACCCGCTAAGAGGGGTTGGCTGGTATACTAATCACATTAGACTTATCCGCCGAGCTGGACTCCAAGTCAATGTAATAGTAGGGGTACTCCTATGAACTGGAACACGATCTCTATTGGTAGAAGGCCAACTAGGGGGTCTTCCACCTCTGGAACTGCCTCTACTTGGTGGAGGTTGAGCCATCCTACCCACATGTCCATATGATGGAATGAGCTGTTGGAGGAATGTGATATGCTGATCTACTTCTTCTTCAATTTCTCTTTCTTGCTCACTTGGACTTTTCTTTTTCTTTTCATTTTTTTATCTTTTCTTTTGCTTTTGCATTTGCATTTAAATTTTATCCAAGTTCACAAAAAAGGGTATTTTGAGGAAGATAGTAGATCGCTTCCTCATAAATCTTAACCTCTCTAACTGAGAATGGCTTTTCTTTCCCGTTAACACAGTACTCAATTCCATCTTTTCTGAACTTGATGCACTGATGAAGGGAGGATAGAACAATCTTGTTCTGATGTATCCAAGGCTTACCAAGAAAAGCAATGAATGAAGTATTTAAATCAATGATCTAAAACTTGATTTCAGTCTTCCAGTCATCAATCTCCAACGGTAACACTATAGAACCTAAAGCCCACTCACCTTGATCATTGAATCCTCTCAACATCATCCTATCTTCTTGGAGAGTAGAGATGTCGATCTTCAAATAGGCAAGGGTCTTTAGAATCATAATGTTTACTGATGCACTTGAATCCACGAGAACCCTAGCTAGCCTGAACCTGTCCATGTCGACTGTGATGTATAGGGGATGATTGTGCACCAAGTCCCCTAGTAGAAGTTCTTCATCTGTGAAGGTGATCCCTTGGGCTTCTTTTGCATAGTTTGCTTCCTCACCTATAGTGATCAGCTGAGCTAAGCATATTTTAGGATAAAAGAGAGCCTTGATTAGTGATTCTTTCATTTCTTTGGATAAGACAAGGGCATCATATATGCTTAGCTTAGATGACAACTTTCTTAGATGAGAAAGGACATTGTAGTCCACCTTTGACTGATCTTCCACAAGCAAATCCAATGGTGGAGCATCTTGTCGAAGGGCTTCTTGATCTTCAGTACCAATGACTTATTTCCCTCTATCTAAAGGTGCTGCCCTAGGAGGTAGAACCTTATAACTACGGAGGTTGACTTCAGTAATCTCTAGAGACAATGTGGTGGCAATTTCTACCTGCACTTCATGCTCACCTACCGCTTATCCTATGGGACTCTCAGAATTGGATGATTCCAAGTCTATCTGAAGAGGTGAACCCATAGTATTCAGAGTTAGAAAGTCCAACTCTAAATCAGAAAGAGGAAGATCAAAATTTTTATAATTAATTAGACTTGAAGAGTTATCGTTAGGAGTAGAAGAAGATAACTTATCAAAAGAGATATATATGTAATTCAAATTAGCTTTATTCTTCAATTTCTTGGAAGTATTTGGGGTACAAAGTAGAAGTCAAGTAGAGTGAGTGGAGAAAAGGATTTGATGCTCTTATCCACTGATATAAGAGTTCTACTAGTAGAAGAAATAGAAGAGCTAGCTGAAATGGTAGAATTTGCCGGTGTGGAAGCTGCAACTAAAGGCTGGAGTCTTGACATGGCCGTTGGTTGTGTTAAGGGGTTATCCTGGGCTAACACATGATGCTACTGCTACTACTGAGCTCCCACTTTCCTAGAGTTGGCACTGGCAACTTGCAAACCTTCCTTGGTGTTGGAGGTTTGAGCTGACTCAGGCACCTGCAAGGAAAGCTTCTTGATCTTTTGAATTATTTTCTTAGAGGTTTTAGACAAAGAGATGTCCCAATCTTCTTTGGTTTCAGTAAGATCGCTTGTATCCCTAAGGATTACCCTAATGGAACTAGAAGGTTGTTCCACAAGATATTCCTTTTGGATAACTATAGCATCGGTCTTGAAACTATGTTCAAGCCAGTCCTTGAATGTAAAGCAATCGTCCAAAACATGGTCTAGCATACGATGGTAAGGGCAAAAGTTTGGATCATGACTTTTGCCTACTTCCTCCGATCTTCTAGGCTTGAGTAGCTAAAAATTAGGTTTCTTTAAGAGATTCTTAAAGATTTTCTTGATTACCTCCCTCTTAAAAGAATAAGGTTTGTTTAACTTATCTAAAAGAGTAGGTGGACCATAGCTACCTAGTGGCGGATATGCATGCTGGTGGTGGTGGTGGTATGGCTGAGGCGATGGCTATGCTGGTGTGGAGGCTACAGTGGAGGCCAGTATGGCTACTTCAGTGGTGGTAAAGGAGGTGGAGGCTGGTGAGATCATGGTCTCTCGGACTGATCTCTAACTAGCTGCTTCCCCTTGTCAACTGCTGCTACTACTCCAGGTTTCTTCTTATAGACCTTTGGGGATTTCTGCTTGGGCAACTGATTTGGAAAAGGAAACTGTTTGACCTTTCTTGTAGACTAGTCACCTTGTTGACTAGCTTCTCTAATGTCTTTATGGTGAAGCTCTTAAGCATAAAGGTGACCAAGCCATGGATATTCTTCAAGAGAATCTTAATGGCATGTTGTTCAGACAGCTGTGGTTCACACTTCATACTCAGGTTACACCATTGAAGAATATAATCAATGAGTGACTCACTGGAGTGCTGTTGAGCTACAATGAGATCACCTACAGTAACCCTTTACTGAGCTCCAGTAAATCTCTTGATGAAGAGTTACTTTAGCTCAGCAAATGTCCTAATTGAACCGTTGGGAAGTTCAACATACCATTCAAAGGTGATACTCGCCAGGCTACTGACAAAGAGTTTAAAGAGTAAAGTGTCGCTGCCACCTACATTGTAACAACCGCCTCAAGTCGATATATGCCTCTCCCCATCCATCAAGCTCTTGAAGGAGGGAGGTATGAAACCCTTGGGATACTTGATAGCATCAAATTCCTCTAGGTAGGGTCTACCCTTTGGAATCAATGATCCTCCTCGGGCTTGAGCCAAAGCTTCCTTCACCTGTTGCTCAACCATAGATTTTAAACCTTTTTCATGTATGGAGGTACTTTCCATTACCTTCCTATACAGACTAGTGCTACCTTGCTCAACGGGAGGTAGAGTCTTAACTGGATTTAAGACATGCACTAGCTCAGGTTGACTAACATCGATTGTACTAGGATAAACTGGAGGGGCTTGCTCCTGAAGCACTGACACTACTACTAATAAGTCCTGCAACTGTTTTGCCTTTCTATCAATCTGTTCATCTTTTTGCCTTAACTACTATCGAAGGTGATGGGTTGATTCTGTGGTGTCTCCTTGATCAACCTCATAGCCTTCCATGGCCTGTTGCTCCCTAAGAAGAGAACCTCTAGTATCGACCATGCATACGCTAGCTGAATCCCCCATCAAGTCATCTTCATTGGGATCGAAGCTGACTCTTTCTTCATCATACCATGCATACCTTAAGATCTCCTTTTTCTCCATAAAATAGTATGCAACTATCTCATCTAAGGATCAATCTAACTCAGTAGGTACAAATAGCTTGGGCTGACCAGTGTGATTGCTATCATGCACTGAGAGGCACCGGACCTCACTTGTAGTTGGGGAGTCAATCTTGTGTGGACTGTACTCACTAGAAGAATGATACTCTTAACTGATACTGGTTGTAATAGGGGCAACAATCCTAGGATGATCCTCTACCATTACTGCCACTAAACTGTCATCTGGAATATCTGTGATAACTATCACCATCTTTGCATTCGGCTGTATGGATGGACTTGGTGAAGGAACGACAATGATGCTCTGGGGTCGCCACTCCTTCCGCACTAGCATTGGGGTAGAAGGTCAAGCAGGAGAGCTCGACCCTACCACAATGAGTGGTGTAGGAGGAGTAGGATCCCTTGGCCATAGCTAGATCACCAATGGGGTACATTTTTCCTTAGATGCGGCCTTCATGGCCTTAGATGGAATGGGTGATGTTGAAGCCTGCACTGGAGATGGTGGATGTGGGGTGGGGACTCCATCGACTCTCTGTGAATAGGAATTGGCCTCCTGTGCTGGTTGGTCCCCGTGAGGAGAATATTATCAGTATGGTCGGCACAGGTAGCGCGCCGAGCTGAAAAGTCAACCAAAGCAGAAGTGGTTGATTGACGATTGAACCTCCATCACTCTCTGCTAGTAATGTATGATGTATGGGCCTCACGGGCCCTCTCTTGATGGATCTGCCTCCCTACACTGCTGGGGATAATAGATTGAAGATCGAACTGGGAACCAAACTCCGAGCGTCTTTATGCTCCACCTACCAAGCGTAGAACAGAGCGAGGCTGACATATGACCCCCTACTCCTAGAAATTGTAGGATGTAGATGCACCACTAGAGTGGGCGATGAACGAATCTTCCTAGCGTCCTCTCTATCTAATCCTGAGAGAGGATGGAACTAGTTTTTCGTAACCAGTGGTGAAGTGATCATGGGAGACTCATCCATGGTTGATCTGGCAGCTGCCTCAACCTCTCTGACTATCCGAGTATGGAACCGTTTGACCATACGATTCTTGTTCCTACGCTGGGTGCAAGTAGGATGAGAGGAGTGTGAGCTAGACCCGTACTCAAATATGGGGGAGGCAAGCCTTGAAACTAGGGGAGCCTTACCCTTGGAGGGTACAGATGGTATGGTGTTAGCATGCACCGGGGCAACATGGGAAACTCTAGGATGAACTGCCACTGGGACTGGTATTGACAGCACTGCTGGAACTGCAACCACTAAAGTCTGTGGTACTGCCACAGCTTTCCTATAGGGAGTTCTATTGACACTGCCCTAAAGATAGGATGTCTGCCTGGGAAAGGGGCCGCTGGGGGCTTGAATTCCTAATCCACAAGAAAATAGATTTATTTGTTTGGTTTGTTTGCTTATCGTGGACCCTGTTGGTTTGCGAGGGATCATATTGAGAAGGAGCTTATATCAGCCTAGACCTATCTCAGATTTACTAGTCTAAGGGAGAATCTATACATCCGCTAAATAAGTTCTCCAACCACAAGGGTGACTACTAGGAAAGGGGGACTGTCTAATCCAAGAGTAACCCGGGTAGTGTCTAAATGGTCACTAAGGACATGATCTAAGTAGAGTGCCCGCAAGGGAGGGGCTACTAAGGGCTTTATCCAAAACTATGAAGAAGATAATATCTGTAGGTGTTCGATAACCAACTCAAGAGGAAAGTGTGGGGACTCACATATGCCAAAGAGTGGTAAATCTATCGGGTGAGTTGCTGTCAGCATAGTAAACATCAACCAACCTAAACTGCACATCAGTTTACAACAATCAGCCTAAGAAGAAAGCATCGGGGACTCACATCCTCCTACAATGGAACTAATTGCCGGGATAGTCTGTCTTTGGCTTGATAGGTGCTATCTGACCTAGGGTGACTACTCAGTGAATGCCACTGGGGGACTTATATCAACTCAAGAGCAGTCAAGAGGAAAGGAGTTGCTGGGGGACTTATCCTAAACTTGCAATATATTCGACCTAGTCAGTGCATGATGGTTAGTTCAAGAAGAAAGCGTGCAGGCTTACATCCTTTTAAATGAAGTCAACAAGAGGTAGCTTACTAGCTGCGCAGTGAGGTCTACCAAACTAACAAGGCTCTCATCGATTTGTAATGGTCAAGTCAGGAAGTGAGCGCAGGGACTCATATCTGCCAGACAAATGACTACTAGGGTAACACACTAGCAAGACAACATGTCAGCCCTACCTAGAGCAGCTAATGAGTGAGTGCCACAGGGGGCTTGTTCCCACATCAAAATTATTCGAGATAAAAGATATGTGTTTGTGTTTGAAGAGGACAAGATGCCGCTTGGGTTCTCTCATACTTAACTTAGTTGTGCTAGTCAAAATAGGATGCTTCTCAGGTTCTCTCACATCTATTCTAGTAGCGTTGGGGAATCATGTTTAATTTGTGTTTGTGTTATGAAATAGGCATGCGATGCCTCTTGAGTTCTCTTACACCTACCCTAAAACACGTCATGGTGGATTCAAAATTAAGCAAATAATGCTTCGAATGAAGAGAATATTTTGATGAATCGGAATAAATTTTTTGATAATAATTATTTTCAAACATGATTTTATGGGTAATATTTCTTCAAATAGAGCCCATTAACTGGAAGCATCAGACATTCCCCTTTATAATCATTAAGTTTATAAGATCCTTTTTGGTAGGCCTTCTCTATGACTAAAGGGCCTTCCCAAGTGGGTTCAAATTTGCCTCCCATCTTTCGACGGGCAACAATTGGTCTCCTTAGAACTAAAACAAGCTCTCCTACTTGAAAAGCTCTAAGGCGAACCAGCTTGTTGTGAGCTTGAATCATCTTGGCTTCTTATAACTTGAGGTTCTGGCACGTCCGTAAGCATCTCTCCTCTAATCCTTCGAGCTCTTCTAATTGCAACTTCGCATTCTGCTCTGTAGTGATTTTACTATCCATTGCTATCCTTAGTGATGGGAGATGAAGTTCTAATGGTAGAACGGCTTCAGACTCGTACACTAAGGAGAACAGGGTAGATTGGGTTGGAGTTCTGTATGTGGTGCGGCATGCCCACAAGGCTTCAACTAGTTGCTCATGATAGTGTAGCTTGTTATTGTCGAGTGACTTCTTTAGTATTTGGATGAGAGTTTTGTTGAATGCTTTTGCTAGGCCATTTGTCCTGGGTTAGTAGATGGTGGAATATCTCCAATCTATACTATGTCTCATGGCATAGCAATTGATCTTGGTGCTTTTGAATGCAGTACCATTATCGGATATAATTTATTGAGGCAGCCTGAACCTATATACGATATGGTTTCTGAAAAAACTGGAGCACATGCTGAGTTGTGACCTCTCTGAGTGAGATTGCCTCAACCTACTTTGAAAAGTAGTCGGTGGTAGCTAAGTTGAACCGATGACTCTTGGAAGAAGGAGGATCGATCGGTCCCACTATGTCAGTACCCCAACACTCAAATGGCCATGAGGCCAATGTAGGATGTAGAATGTTGGGTGATTGATGTAGGACCACATCATGTACCTAACACTGATGACATCTCCTAGCTATGTTTATGCAATCTGTGATCATCGAAGGCTAGTAGTATCATAGTCTGTTGATCTTGGCTTTCATCTTCGAACTAGATTGATGCGCTCTGCATAGACCTGAATGTACCTCAGTCATGATCTTATGGGCTTCGTGTTAGTCTAAATAGTGTAACCACATTTGATCAAAAGACTGTCGGTACAAAGTGCCATGCACAAGAGCATAGGAGAGAGCTCTCTGCTTCATCTGATGGTTTTGACCTCACTTTTGGAGTGAGCTTTCAACTTCTTCATCTTAGGCATGAGGACTCTTCTAAAAACTAAGAGTTTCTTAGTCTTAGGATACTTCTAGTGATTAAGTGAACACTTAACCTGACCCTATAGAATTAGAAGAGTTAGCCATAGGAATAGGTTATGCCTTTGGGGTATTAGAAAGGCTTGCCTACCCTATAGCTTAAACCTAATCCTTGTTTCCCTCCTTCAAATCAATTCCAAATAAAATCTTAATTCAATTCCAACTCAATTGATTTTCTCAAATCATGAATCAATTCTAAAGTCCAAATCATGAGTCAATTCCAAATCAAATGATTGAAACCCATGATTGAATTCAAATCCCAAAATCTTTCCTAAGCCCTTTTGATTTCATCTTATGGACTTAGCTTAAATCAAATTCAAATCACTCCAAATTCAAAATATTTTCTCATAACCCATTTATATTCTCATTTATATTCACAAATATAAATGAAGTATAAATTCAAACAATCAAAACTTAATTCAAAACTCAAATCCAAATCCAACTAAAATCCAACTTATACTCTTTCAAGTCAAATCCTTGGACTTAACCAAACCAAATTCAAATCACTCCAAATTCAAAAGATTTTCTCATAACCCATTTATATTCTCATTTATATTCACAAATATAAATGAAGTATAAATTCAAATAACCAAAACTAAATTCAAAACTCAAATCTGAATCCAACTTAATCCAACTTATACTCTTTCAAGTCAAATCCTTGAACTTAGCCAAATCATCCTCAAATCAATTCAAACCTTTGGATTTTATCTTCAAAAAATCATTCTAAACTTCAATCATCAAACCAAAATCAAACTAACCCAAGTCAAACCCATGTTCACCATTTTTACTTGAAATTATCAAATGAATCAAAACCCATTTGACTCCAAATCACTTGTAATTAGATTTATATTTCAAATATAAGTCCATATGTGAGTTCAACCAAACTTGAATCAAGCCCTGATCAAGCCATTTGACCCACTTAGGCTCACTTGACACAAAGTGACCTAAAGGACCTTTTTGAGCCAAATTCTAATCCAACCCAAATTGGATTGAACTAAGCCCATCTAAGCCTCGCATTGTGATCAACAATCTTCCTAGGATGATCAATCACTCAAATTGGGTCACACCAAGTCAAACCTAACCTTTGACCAAGTCAACACTAAGCCTAAATGAAACCCAAACTAGCCAAAATCCATCATAAGCCAAATTGATTGAAACCATTAATCTAAACTAATCCATAATCAATGATTAAACTTGACCAAGCCATCAATTGAGCCAAACCAAGCTTAATTGGCCACTTTGACCTAAGTTGACCCAAGTTGACTTAAAAAGTTGAAATGGGTCAAATCTTGATCTAAGCCAAATTGATTGCAACCAATAGGTCAAATTCATTCTAAATCACTTGTTGAACTTGACAAAACCTTCAATTGGCCAACTAGACCTAACCTAGCCCAATTGACCATGAACCCAACTTGACCTAAAAGGTCAAATCAACTTGAAATCAAACTGAACCAAAATTAATTAAAAACCAAAGCTTGTAATACATTTCAAATGATCAACAAAGCCTAAACCAACCCATGACCTAACCCAATTGAGTCAAATGAGTCAGATTTGTCAACTTGACCTATTTGACCTAAATGAACTTAAATGAACCAAAACAAAATATATATCAAATTGAACCAAAATAATGATACTCATAGACTCCAAATGATCATTTGAACTTGACCTATCCCATGGTTTGACCCAATTTGACCAATTGGTCAACCTAACCCAAATTGACCCAACTTGACCTAAATAGGTCAAATTGAACCAATTCAAACCAAATGAACTCCAAATCACTTGAAATTTGGTCCAACCCATTTTTGAATCATTTCAAATTTACCCAAATCAAAATCAAAGCCAAATAACCATTTTAACGTTAGGTCAAAGGGTATCCTATGACCAAATTCACTTAAAATTTAGTCAATTCTTTCTTAAGGCCACTTGACATCCTCCTAGTGGTCCACTTGGACACCAAGGAGGGTGGTGAACATGACCCAATGGGTTTGGGTCAGCCATGACCCAATCCAAGGCCAAACCAACCCCTCTAATAGGAATTAAGCATTTGTATCACCCCATACACTCACCTAGCACATGGGCACTCCCTCTCCTCCACTCTTCTATCTAAAATGAAGCACATGGGATGCTAAACAACCCAAACTGATCAACCAATCTCCTCCATTGATCAAAAATAGTAAAATTGCTCTTTTCAGTCCGATCCAAGGAAGGGGAGATATACACCCCCTCATTCCCACTCAAATGAGAAGTATTCAATTTGATAGAGCCAAGGAGAGTGAGTCAAAGCTCCCCAAGCTTTTCCAAGCCGTTCCCAAGCTCCGTTGATTTCTCCTACCGATTTTCTCAAAGCTGAAATATGATTGCCAACTCACTAAATTCTCCATCAAAGACAAATTAAACTTGCACACACTCTCAGTGGACCTTGTCGAGCTCAACCAAGTTATTTCCCAAGTCTTCAAGCCACGGGAAGTGTCACCTTGATCAAGCCCGATCACAATTGAAGGGGAGCTTGGTCAACAGAGCAATTCACTTCAAATCAAGACTTGATACCTTCAACAAGGCTTCGTCTCTTCTAGACAAAGCTACCTCCTACATTGAAAGTGCCGGTGATAGCCTCCGGTGAGTTATTGCGTAAAACTGTAGCCATAGGAAAAATAGCTTAGTCCTTTTTAAAGAAAATTATAATCCCTTAAGATCTTGACTGTTGGATGTGCATCGTCACTCCTTCCAAAGATGTGGGATCACTTTGATCCCAATCAGAGCTCGGGTGAGCTCGAATTGAACTGGAAAAGATGAACGATGTTCGTCTCTCCTCACTCTCATCGCTCGCGAAGGAGAAGGATCACTCGTCATACATTTCACGTGATTGGAATGAACGGCTGTGATTAGATCACATGTTAGCCCTCGATTTAAGCTTTAAACCACGATTAATCATACCCCCGATCTTAGATCATGGTGGAGAAAGTGCGCCGGTCGAGTACCATAGATGTGATAACTTAAATAACCTATCCCATCGCGCCACATGGAAAGCGCGTCGCGTCAGCCACCACGTGGCCCGAAGGGATTTGGTGGTTAATTTGCTAAGATTAATTCATTTTTAATGCTGAAACTTCCAAAATTCATAGCTAATTATATAAAAATCCAAAAAATATAAACTCAAGTTCATTTTAAAGATAATTCAAAGAAGAATAATATAAAATTAAGTTTAATTGATTTTAAATAATAACCTTCACTCAATTTGGGTTTTATTAGGAATATAATTATGCTAATTACTCCTTAATTACTTCAGCAATTAATTCTAAACTTCTTAGGGTTAATTAGTGGGATTACCTCTGCCTCCCATGATTTTCTTGGAATTTATTATTGGATTAATTAGGGGAATTGCTTATTTCATCCTTAATCCCTATCTTCACTAAATAAATGATTAATTAACCTATTAAATAGTGATAAATTTATTAATTAAGTTTGTTAATCATCATGAAATAGTGAATGGACTTAGGGAATGAGATTAGGATTTCTTTTCCAATCTTTTCCCCTAAGTTTATTTTATTTGGATAAAGACTTAATTAATTTGAAAATTAATTAATGATTTAATCACTTCATTAAATGGCTTAATTAACTAAACTCAAAACTAAATTACTCCAGAACTTAATCAACTTAATCTTGGGTAGATTCTTAGGAATTCAACAACCTAAGAGGCTTCAAAAGAAATTATAATCCAACTAGATGTGTAGGATGGTTATGAAAGTACTTAATTAAACCCTTTAGCTTAATTAATCAATAATTATGAGCAAATTGCATTATGCCACTTTATTTCTTAGGTGAATTGCTGATTTAAATTCCATGTGGTTGCATATCATATGTTGGCTCATAATTACTTGTTTATGTTAAAGTGGTATAGGTAAGGGGTAATTAATGAATTTAATTCACACCTTAACCTAAGTAAAACATAAAATCAACCTAATTGTTCTAAAATTAAACTAAACCAATTCACACATGGGGGAAATGGGTTAGGAATAGCAAACTCTTTTCAGATTCCTTAAGTTAAATCAAATTCAAAAAAAATAAAAATCTCCTTAAAGAATTTTGATTCACTTTAGCTGATCTTATTTCATAAGATTGTCTTTAGGAATTAATTAGGGTGAATAAAGTCATATGCTTACATCACTTTATTTCTTTCCAAGCATGTTAAATGTTGTTTTCCATATGAAGTCATGCATCCATATCTTTTAATCAATAAAATAAAATGTTTTCTTTTATGTCAAATTATATGTGTTGGCTAAAGTTAAGAATGTGAGTGGCTATTATCACTATTAAATCAAAAATTATTTCTAAAACTTATAAATAAATGATTATGAAAGAAGTGATTCTACTTATAAGTACTTATAAGCTTGCATGTGATTATAGCCTAAGATGTGTTTTGTGTTGTTTTCTTCTCTTCCCTTAACATGGACTTGTATAGGATTTGTAAAGTGTATAGTTCATTTGAAAAGAACATAACACTTGCTTAAATCTATTCCCATGCACTCCTATGTTATGACTTAAGAAGGATCCTCACATTACACATGCAAATTATACAACCAAAATCAAACATAACTATTTTGCGTGATTCTTCATCCATTTGTTTCTTTTTGTACATTAGTCTGGACATCCCGGAGCTACGAGGCTTTAAGTAGCCCTAAGTAGGTCTTGTACCTTACGCCCCTAATGTAAAAAATAATGGTGTCGTACTCACTTATGTCTTTATATATGTGAATGTGCATTATGTTAATGGATTAAGAATCCATCTTTTCTACATCATAAAGACATGCATTCATGGAATATCTAAAGTTACAAATCATATCTCTTAGCATTCATCATCAAGGTGTACTAAAATTTGCATTGCATGTATAGGTATGCTTAGGATAATTCATATGCAAGGTATACATGTTGGAAAGAAATAAATTCTTGTGTGTTATGTGATAATAATTCAACTTAACTAATCTTAAGATGCCTTTCTTATTGAATAGGGATATTTAGAGCAAATATAAACTTAGGATTAATTAAAATACATAATAAACTATTAACTAAAGAAAAAAATTATTAATGAATCTACTTTAGAAATTACTTAAGGTTAGGATGAAAGAGAAGCTCTCTTCTCTTTTCTTCTCTTTACAACATTTAGAAACTAAGTGTAGGATCATTCAAACCAAACCAAATCATCAACTAAAATTGTCAAATCAACTAAATCACTTAAAATGAAATCACCCTCTAAGTTGAATCCTTCACACTTAAAAAATTTCAACCTTAAATCCTAACTTAGACATGCCACACAAGCCTTAAATGGTGCACACATTAGGCTAAGTCACTATTTCTAGCTCTACGTTAGGGCGGTGCATGGTTTGATGCCTGATTTTATTTTGTGATGTAATGATTTTAGACTAGAAGTTAGGGTGCATGTGCGTAGACTAGATGATAGGATGATCTTAGTCTAATCATGTCTTCTGCAAGTGATTGTGCTTAAGGGGTGCTATAATAAAAATATAAATACTTTTGCTATGCAGGTTGCTTATACCCCTAAGCATGATCCAAACTAGGACAAGTGGACTTGGTTACCCATGTGTGGGGTGCTAAGTCCAAATTATTCCTATAACTGCTTAGGTTGTATGGTATGTTTAGCTAGTCTCTATTTTACAGGTTTAGTTAGATTTATCTTTCTTATTTTGATGTAAATTTTGCAATTGAAATTTGGAATGAATGTTATTGGGGAATAAAGGTGAACATTGGTCAAAAGACCATGTCTTATGTACCATGTGAAGCCTTAGAGCAAACCACATCTCAATACAAGTCAAAAGGAAGAAATGAGTGAAGAAAGAAAGAAATGAAAAAAGAAAAAAATGAAGAAATGAAAAATGAAGAATGAAGACCCCCATAACATGAATTCCATTTTAATTGTAATTATTCATCTATAATTCAGGTTGTATAAGGGTAGAGCTCGGCTACCTGGTTTCCTTTTCGGGTTTGTGTGGTGGAGCTCAACCACATCAGCCTCTTATTCTTTTTCATTAATTTTATAAATTGATTGATGTTTTGTTTATGATTGTATAATTAGGTTGGCATGATCTTCCTAGTTTCTTCAATGTTTGATGAATGGCCTGGATACGATTAGGCTATTAAGAAAAAAATAAATTTTTTATCCAATTAATCAACTAAAAATTAAATTAAACAACCCATAACCTCACCTAAAGCCTAGGACATAAATTAAGATAATAAAAGATTTAGCAATCCCTTAGTTGGATGTTGTATGTCTCACATCATGCATTAAAATCATATTATCTCACTCTTGCTAATGGAGGGCTTCCACCTTTGCCAGAGAAAATGACTTGACCTTTGAGAGCCATGGTGGAAATACACCTCCTTCTTTCTAATTTTTGGCCCATAACCAATTTCTCATATATTAGCCATATGAAATCCCATAGCTTGTGTCAAATAAAAATGCTAAAAATCAAAATAAAACTTAACAAAATTTGCATTAGAATTAAGTCATTATTCATGCCCTTTATGATCTAGTCTCTTAGGGAGTGTGTTTAAAGATTTAGTTTCCTTTCTAAATAAGCAACAACCTAGCTATCTTGTAAAGCATAAGACTTGCCTACATATATTTAAAATCATAGGAGGTGTTAATTGGCGGCCACTACTAGGCAGTTGTAACCAATAGTTGGGTGGTTCATTCTCTCTCGTGGAGACAAACCATATACCCATTTTCACCTTATATTTAGGTCGTGCCATGGCCCTCGCCAAAGTTCCATAGATTTAGGATCTGAGGTTGATGTTTCCCTTCGCAAGCTACAAGCATAAATCCTCACCTCTTAGGCATTTTCACAATCTTATTTCATGGAATTGTAAATCCCAGATTTCTAATAAAATTTCAACTCAAATATATAATTCTTCTCAAATTTCAAAAATGTAAAGCCCAACCATAGGATAGTTTGGGATTCTTACTAGGTTTCCTAGTATCATGAGCATTCTCTACTCATCTCCTTTAGGTTTCAATAATAATTCCTTCTTTTTGATCAATCCCACTTGATTTTTCAAAAATAACCAGTTTGTTGATAGTCCTACCTTTGAAATCTTTGGAGACATTGATCATTTACCTTAATCAAGAGTATTCTTAAGGAATCTCATTCCTTATGATGTAATTAACTATGGGGCTTACCTCCATAGGGAACTTAACAAACTAGTTTAAAATAAAACCTACTTTACTTTTCTATGTAAAGTAGGGGAAAGATCTTTGGTACATTCGAAGACTCATTGTCTTTAGGAGTCCTTATTAGGTGATTAGGTCCATTGTAGGATGGTGACTTCTGTCTCTCGAGATAGTACATTTCTCAATGTCGCACCCGATCACCCTAATAAGTACATCTACGGATCAATGTGGTGTCACAACTATACATTTTTTTCAAATTCCAAAATTTAGAAAATAAAAATAAACACCACAGATTTTTTTCTCAAATAAGACCAGGCCTCCAAGTAAAGCATGAATGTATTCAAATCAGGTTTATATAAAACTATTAGGCAGCAGTTGAAAACTTTAGCTCTAACCTCACTTTCTTCTCAAAAATTTGAAGGTTTAGTAGTTAAGGAAGCCCCTAGGTCTTCCATGAATGTCAAGACAAAGAGATTCCTATTAAGATCATCATCTTCAAGTCTAGAAGCTGATGTAGAACTTGAGGATAATTCATATAAAGATTTAATAGAATTACCTTTTGATTGGTACTCGCCTTGTGTTCATAATCTTGCAAAGAAAGGTTTGATTCCTTATACATGATCCAAGCACAGGTCAGAGTATTTCAAGAAGTTGTGGAACAACAAAGGTAGGGATGCACAATCAAGACTAGGACTAGGATTCGGTACAGTGGGTCCAGTCAATGACGATGATTATTGCTTAGTTTTTATCAATCATCTAGAGTTTGATAGCTTCTTCTCAAATCACACTAAATCTTATGAGGAGGTGTGTTTGGAAACTTCAGATGATCCAAATGATCTCCAAATCAAAGTTGCACCTCCAGAATTTGAAGAGGAAATCCATTCAACTATCGACAAGCTCAAAGAAATAAACCTCGAGATAGAAGAAGATCCACGCCCTACATACATCGTTCTCTCATTAAGCGAAAGAAGAAATTTGATTGAGTTTAAGGGCTGCTTTGCAAAGAGCTATGAAGAGATGCCCAGATTATCTCTTGATGTAGTAGTCCACAAACTAATAATAGATCATAATGCCAACCCTATCAAGCAAGCACCTAGACTCATGCAATTAGAAATTGAACAACAGGTCATTTCTGAAGTCAATCCCAAAAGATACAACACTATATGCTTTCTTATAAGGTAAACTTGATTTCAAGAATCAATCCACCATAGTATCTCATGACATGGCATGCTATTCAGATTTTTAGCACGTTGGTCCAATGATTCTGTACAGTTCAATATTACATTTGCACCCCTCCATGCAGTGAAAGGATAGGCACTAGTGAATTTCTTAGCAGCACACCCACTTTCTGTTGATTCCCTGCTTAGCGATGATCTTTCCGATGAATAAATCATGAACTTAGGGGGGGTTGACAATCATCGTTGGGAGATATATTTTGATGGTGCGACTTCCTTTCACAAAGGAGAAGAGCCACAATCTACTCTTCCAGGAAAGGTAGGGGTAGGAATATTTCTCTTAACTCCATATCATGATGTGATGAGATTCTCATACCATCTCTCCAATCAATGCACCAATAATGAAGCCGAGTATAAGGCTTTGATTGTTGGTCTGGAGTTAGCCATTACAGTGTGTGTCAAAAGCATCAACATTTATAGGGATTCTCAGCTGGTCATCAACTAGATTGCTAGGTCCTATAAGGTTCTAAAACCTAAGCTTCGTCACAATCACGAGTATACCATGAAGCTGTTGGCCCAAATCTTTGAGGTCACCATCGACAAGGTCCTTTGAGGAGAGAACGCAGTAATAGATGCTTTGGCCAAACTCACCACTATCGGGAGTCTGTTGAAGATTCTGATGCACTCGCGAGGACCTAGGTGGAGGCAACCATTCATAGATTACTTGAACACAGGAAAACTACCTCAAGAGAAATCACAAGCCCATCTCATCCCTACCTTAAGTAATTTCTAAGGTAAATTCATTAATAATTTCTAATTTCATGCGTTTAGGAGCTTGCTTGATAGGGTTAGCGTTAGGGTCTATTGCTAGTTTGTGAACTGCTACATCAGGAGAAAATTCGAGCATCTCTTCATAGCTCCATGCAAAGCATTCCTTAAACTCAGTCAATAGCCTAACTAATTTATTGGTTTCTTCTTCGTTAAACAAGGAACTGATGTATGACATGGGTGTAGATCTTCTTCTATCCCGAGGTTGATTTCTTTGAGTTTGTCGATAGCTGAATGCATTTTCTCTTCAAATTCTTGTGGTGCATCTTTGATTTAAAGATCATCTGGATCATCTAAAGTTTCTAAACACACTTTCTCATAAGAGTTAGTGTGGTTTGAGAAAAATTATCAGGCTCTAGATGATTAGTGACAGCTAGGCAGTAACCATCCCCATTATACCGAATCCTAGTCCTGGTCTTGATTGTGCATCCCTGCCTTTATTGTTCTACAGCTTCTTGAAATACTTTGACCTGTGCCTGGACGATGTATAAGGAATCAAACCTTTCTTTGCAAGATTATGAACAAAAGGTGAGTACTAATCAAAAGGTAATTCCATTAAATTTTTATATGAATTATCATCAAGTTCTACATCAGCTTCTGGACTTGAGGATGATGATCCCAATAGGAACCTCTTTAGCTTGACATTCATGGAAGACCTATGGGCTTCCTTAACTATTAAACCTTCAACATTTTAAGAAGAAAGTAAGATTAAAGCTAAAGATCTCAATTGCTGCCTAATAGTTTTACATAAACCTAATTCGAATACATTCGTGCTTTGCTTGGAGGCCTTGTATTCATCACTGTCTAGTTCGAGTGTCACCTCTAATGAAACTGGCTGAGAGGGGTTGGCTGGTTTGCTAATCACATGAAACTCATTCTCTGAGCTAGATTCCAAGTCTATGTGAATAGTTAGAGTACTCCTGTGAACTAGAACATAACCCCTATTGGCCAGTTGCCAACCAGGGTTTCTTCCACCTCTAGAATTACCTCTGTATATGCCTATGCCTCTGCCTAGTAGAGGTCGAGTCATCCTACCCATATGTCTGTATGGTGGAATGAACTATTTATGGAATGTAATATGCAGCTCTACCTCTTCTTTGGCGTCCCTTTCTCACTCACTTGCATTTTCCTTTTTCTTTTTTTTCTTTTTCTTTTTCTTTTTCTTTTATATTTTAATTTTGACCAATTTCACAAGAATAGACATTTTGATTTTAAGAAAGATAGTAGGTCACATCCTCATATATCTCGACCTCTCTAACTAAAAATGGCTTTCATCTCCTTTGACACAGTATTTGATTCTATCTCTTCAAAACTTGATGCACTGATGAAGGGAGGATGGAATCATCTTGTTTTGGTGTATCCAAAGCCTACCGAGAAAAGCAGTGAATGATGTATTCAAATCAATCATATAGAACTTGGTTTCAGTCTTCCAGTCGCCTATTTCCAAAGGCAATACTATGCAGCCTAAAGCCCTCTCACCCTATTCATTGAATCCTTTCAACATCATCCAATCTCCTCAGAGCTTATAGATGTCAATCCTCAAATAGGCAAGGGTTTTTAGGCTCATAATGTTCACCAATGCACAATCTGCCCATATCCACTGTGATGTAGAGGGGATGGTTGTGCTCCATGTCCACAAGAAGAAGGTCTTTATCAGTGAATGTGACTCCCTGGGCTTCTCTTGAATAATGTGCCTCCTCTCCAATAGTGATCAGCTGAGCTAAGCATATATCTCGATCAAGAAGATCCTTGGTTAATGATTCCCTCATCTCTTTGGATAAGATAAGGACATCATATATGCTTAGTTTAGTTGGCAACTTTCTTAGGTGAGCGAGGACATTGTAATCAACTCTGGGCTAATCCTCCACAAGCATATCCATGAGTGGAGCATCCTATGGAGGGGCTTCTTACTTGTTGGTACCAATGACTTGTTGTTGACCTCATTTTTAGGATGAGCTCTCAACCCCTCATAGGACTTCTCTTAGATTTTAAGGGTTCCTTAGTCCTAAGACATATCTTGTAATTAGGTGGACACTCAACCTAGCCCTAGAGACATAGAAGAGTTAGCAGTAGGAATAGGTCATGCCTTAGGGGTGTTAGGAAAATTTTACTACCCTATAGCTTGAACCACATTCATTACTTCCTTTCTTTAAACTCAAATCAACATCAAATCAACCTAAATTTCTTGATTTTCTCCAAACTCAAATCAATGCCAAATGATTGAAATCCATGAAATTATTGAATGATTGAAATCTTGAAATTCGTCCTTTTTAATCGACTTAGCCTAAATCATCTTCAAGTCAATTCAAAATCATGAAATTTTCTCATAACTCATTTATATTCTCAATTATATTCATATATATAAATAAAATATAAATTCAAATCATTCAAATCAATCAAATCAAATTCCAAAATCCAAATCTTGCCCAAGTCCTTTGATTTTCCTTCATGGACTTAGCCTAAATCATCTTCAAATCAATTCAAATTCATGAAATTTTCTCATAACTCATTTATATTATCATTTATATTCACATATATAAATGAAATATAAATTCAAATCAATCAAATCAAATTCCAAGTTGAAATTCCAAATTCCAAATCTTGCCTAAGTCCTTTGATTTCCCTTCATAGACTTAGCCTAAATCAAATATAAATCAATTCAAATTCATGAAATTTTCTCATAACTCATTTATATTCTCATTTATATTCACATATATAAATGAAATATAAATTCAAATCAATCAAACTAAATCAAAAATTGAAATCCAAATTCACAAATATTTCCTAAGTCACTTTGATTTTCTCTTAAGGACTTAGCTTTGATCATGTTCAAATCAATTCAAACTCATGAAATTTTCTCATAACCCATTTATATTCTCATTTCTATTCACACATATAAATGAAATCTAAATTCAAACAACCAAAACTAACTCGAAAAATCAAACTCAAATTCAATCAAAATCCAACCTAAGCCTTTTAAGTCAAATTCTTGAACTTAGCCACATCAACTTCAAATCAACCCAAACCATTGATTTTTCTTCATGATTCAATCAATCCTTCAATCATGAATCCAAATATAAACACAAACATCAATCACTTAACCAAAACTTAATTCAAAAATCAAGCCAAAATCTATTTCATGTTCACCTTTTGAATTTGAAATTATCAAATGAGTCAAAATCCATTTGACCACAAACCACTTGCAAATGGATTTATATTTCAATCATAAGTTCATATGTGAGTTCAATCAAACTCAAATCAAGATTTGACCAAGCCATTTGACCTACTTAGGCTCCCTGGACTCAAAGTGACCTAAAGTACCCTTATGAGCCAAATTCTAATCCTTACCAAATTGGATTGAACTAAGCCCACCTAAGCCTCTCATCATGATCAACAATCATCACGAGATGATCAATCACTCAAATTGGGTCAAGCCAAGTAAAACCTAAGGGTTGACCAAGTCAACACTTAACCAAAATGAAACTTAACATAGTCAAAATCCACCCTAAGCCAAATTGATTGAAACCAATGATTTAAGTTCATTCATGATCAATGTCTAAACTTGTCCAAGTCAACATTTGAGCCTAACCTAGCCCAATTGGCCACTTGACCCAAGTTGACCCAATTTGACCTAAATAAGTCAAAATATGTTAAAACTTGATTTGAGCTAAATTAATTGAAACCAATGGGTCAAGTTCATTTCAAAATGATTATTGAACTTGACCAAAGCCTCAATTGGCCAACTAGACCCAACCTAGCCCAATTGACCGTGAACCCAACTTGACCTAAAGGGTCAAATTGAGCCAAATTCAAACTTAACCAAAATTGATTGGAAATTAAGATATCAATCCCTTTCATATGATCAACCAAACCTAAACCTACCCATGACCTAGCTCAAATAGGCCAAATGGATGAAATTGGTCAACTTGACCCATTTGACCAAAATGAAATCAAATAAACCAAATTCAAACCTAAACTAAATTGAATCAAACCAAAACCACTAGAACATTTTAAATGGTCATATGAACTTGACCCAACCCTTGGTTTGACCCAATTTGACCATTTGGTTAACTTAACTCAAGTTGACCCATTTTGACCTAAATGGTCAACATGAGCCAAATCATATCAAACCAACTCCAAATTCAATGAAACTTAGCCAACCCTATTTTTTCATCATATCAAACATACCCAAACTGAAATCAAGGTCAAATGACCATTTTATCCTTAGGCCATAGGGTAAATTTTGTCCAAATCCATTTCAAATTTGGTCAAATCCTCTCCATAATCACTTCACACCCTCTTAGTGGATCATGTGGACACTAGGGAGTGTGGTGCACCCAGCCCAATGGGTTTGGGTCAGCCCAACCTAGCCCAATGGCCAAACTGACCACATGCCTTGAAATGGAGCACATGGAATCCTCCTTAGACTCAATTCAAGCACATGGGAAGTTCACCATTCCACTCCCTGGCCAAAAATGAATTCAAGGATATCCTAAACTGCCTAACAAACTCACTCCTTGTGGTCAATTGGATCAAAACGACAAGGCATTGCTCGGCCGCCTGATTGCCAAAGGGGGAGATATACTCCCCCTAATTTGAATTGAATCCAACATTCCTCAATTCAGTTGAACTTAGGGAAGTCTGAGAAGCCATTCATCAGCCTCCCCAAGCTTCCTAAAGTAAAATAAAATTCTCATTTCTTAGTTTTCAGAGATTGAAATTAGGGGAGCTCCACCTAAAACCCAACTTGCTCCACACTTAAAACTAGTGCAATTCCTTTTACAAGCTCCATCAGTGAGCTCAATCGAACTCACCCAAGCTCTTTCCTAAGTTCCTAAGGCCAGGGAGGAGTCACCTTGATTAAGACCGAGCTCAAGGCAAACATGAGTTGGTCTCTAGAAGCAACCATCCTATCTCAAGAGTTCAAACTCTTAGCAAAGCTTTGTCTCAACTAGACGTAGCTTCTCCAAGGGAATTGAGCGTCGGTGATCACCTCCAGTGAGGTATGCTATTTTTTTGAGCTTAAGTTCAATGTATGTTGGTCCTTAGTGAAGTGGATTTCAATCCTATGTTGATCTAGCCATTAGATGTGCTTGTCCTCATGCTTAGATGGTATGGGTTGATTTTCAATTCAATCCAAGCTCAATCGAGCTCAGATCAGCTCCTCAAAGATGGACAGTCTCCATCTTACATAGAAAAGTATAGAGATGAATCACTGGTTGTCCATCCACATATTTTGGATGGACGACCGAGATTAAAACACATAGCATCCCACGATTTACCCCTCTGATCAGACGATTGAGGAGAAAGCGCATAGCATCACCACTGATGCGGCGCTACGATGTGACAAGTTAAAGAGCTAATCCCATCATGCCACGTGAAAAGCGCATGCCGCATTAGCGGCCCACGTAGCGCTGACGAAATTAAATATTTAATTAAGGTATTTAAATATTCTAAATTATGGAAACTTCTAAAATTCATATCTAAGACTAGAAAAATAAAAAAATATGAAATAAATTGCATTGGATAGATAATTGAATATAGAATATTTTAAAATTAATTTTAATGTATTTTAAATAGTAGTTTTCTCTGAATTTGGGTTTTATTAGGAATGTTATTTTGTTAATTACCCTTTAATTACTCCACTGATTAATCCCAAACTTTTTATGCTTAATTAGTGGGATGACTCCTGCCTCCCCTATTTTTTTTGGGATTTATTGGTGGCCTAATTAGGGGAATTGCTAGTTCATTCCTTAATCACTCTCTTAATATAATTAAGCTTAATTAAGGGCATCATTAGTGGTTTAACCCTATGATTGAGTCAATTAAGTTTTGATTGAGTGAGTATGAGGTTTAGGAAATAATTTTGGGATATTTCCATTGAGATATTCCCTAAACCCCTTTTTCTTCCTTAATCCACCCATAATTAAGGGTTAATTCACTAATTACCCCCTTAATTAATTTCATAAAATTTTAAAACTTTCCAGAACTCAATTAATCTATCTTGGGTAGATACTTAGGTGTTCAAGAGCCTAATTACATTAAGGAAATCAAAACTCAACTCACATGTGTGGGGGTGGGGGTTATGAAATTACTTGAGTTAAAACCCCTTAGTTTAAATGATCATTAATCACGAGCCAAATGCATTAGGCCCTTTTCTTACTAAGTGCATTACTAATTTAAATTCCTTGTGTGATTTTATGTTATCTCATTGGCTCATAGTTATTTGATTAACTATACTAAGATGGTATAGGTAAGGGGTAATTAACATGCTTAATTCATATCTTAACCTAAATAACATATAAAAATCATCTAATCACCTAAGAGTTAAACTAAAACAACCAACATATGTGGGAACGGGTTAGGAATAGTAAACTCACCTCACATTTCTCAAATTAAATCAAACTTAAAACAAAATCAAACCTTCTTTAAAAAATAATTTGATTTACTTTAAACTTTCTTATTTCATGAGATTGTCTTTAGGAATTAATTAGGGTGAATGTGTTTACATGCTTTCATCACTTTAGTTCTTTCCTAACATACTAAATGTGTAGGCCATATGAATTTCATGCATTCATTCTTTTCAAAAATCAAAATGAAAGTAAAATATTTTTCTTATGTCAAATTGCATGTTTTGGCTAAAGTAAAAAATATGAATGATTATTATCATTATTAAATTCAAAACTATTTCAAAAATCTATAAATCAAATATCCAAAACTAAAACTGTGCTACTTATGATTAGTTATGATCTTGCATGTGGATATAAGTATGAAGACATCCATAGTGTAGTCTTCCTTCTCTTTTCTTTTAGTATGGTTTTGAATAGGATTTGACAAAGTGTATAGTTCATTTCAAAAGAACATAACACTTTCCTAATTCCTTTCCTATTCATTCCTATACTATTACTTAAGAAGGGCATCTACACTTGCACATATAAATTGCATAAACAAAAATAAATTAACCAACACAAGCTTTTTGCATCTTTCTTTTCCCTTCATTTCCTTTGTACACATGCTTGTATTTAAGAAAAGTGATATATTAGTCTGGACACCCCCGGGGTTGCGAGGCTTTAAGTAGCCCTAAGTAGGTCTTGTACCTTACACTCTTGGTTAACAATGGTGTTGTACTCACTTATGCCTTTCATACATACATGTGTGCATGTAAAGGATGGATAAGAAAATCTCTTTCCTACTTAATGAAAATCATGCATCATAAAGTATTCAAATTTTCTTAAGTAATCCACTTAGCATTTATCATAAAGTATGCTAAACATTCTCATTTGTATGTATAGATATACTTAGGATACATCCATATGCATGTTATACATGTTGGGAAAGAAATGAAGTGATGTATATATTTTGAATTTAGTTCACTTTACTTAATCTTAAAATACCTTTCTTTTTTAATAGGTTTATTTAGAATTGATCTAAACTTAGGATTAATTAAAATACATAATAAAACATTCACTAAATAAAACTAAACATGAATTCACTTTAGAAATTACTTAAGGTAGGTAAGGAAAGAGAAGTTCTCTTCTCTTTTCCCTCTCTTTACAACACTTGATAATTAATTGTAGGATTCACTCAAACCTAAACAAAGCATCAAATAAAATTAACCCAAATCTACTAAACACTTAAATGAAACCACCCATCTAAGTTGAATATCTTCACACTTAGTAAATCCAAACCTTAAAACTATAGCTAAGCATACCACACAAACCTTCTAAAACGCAAACATTAGGCTAAGTCACCACTTCTAGCTTTAGGTTAGGGCAGTGCATGGCTAGATGTTTGCTTTTATTTTGTGATATTTTGTTTTAGTCTAGATGTTAGGGTGTATGTTCATAGAATGAATGGTAGGATAATTTAGTCTAGTCATTATTTTCTACAGGGGATTGTGCTTAAGGGGCACTGTAATAAAAATATAACTGCTTTTACTGTGCAGGTGCTTATACCCCTAAGTATAATTCAATAGGCCAGGTGGACTTGGTTACCCATGTGTGGGGTGCTAAGTCCAATATACATGCTTGGGATTTGGATGATTTGTTTAGCTAATATCTATTTTATAGGTGTTGGTTAGATTTACTTTTTCTTTGTATTTATTTTTTAATTAGGATTTTGGAATAATTATTATAGGGATTAGGATGAGCATTGGTTATAAGGCCATGTCTTATATACCATGTGAAGCCTTTGGAGCATCCACCTTCCAACCATCCAAAAGAAGAAACTAAATAAGAAAGAAGAAATGAAGAAATGAAGACCCCCCTCCCCATAACATGGATTTCCTTACTTGGTTGTAAATTAATTCATTGTAATAAAGGTTGTATAAGGGTAGAGATTAGCTACCCAATTTATTTTTTGGTTTGTGCGATGGTGCCCGACCACAAATGACCTTTTATTCTTTTACGCTTGCTTTATAAAATGTTTGATGTTTTGTTTAGCTTGTGCATTAAGATGACATATTTTTTCTAGTTTCTTCCGTACTTTGATGTATGGCCTAAATGTGGATTAGGCTCTTAGAGAAAAATAAATCTTCTACTAAGTTTAATAATTCAACATTAAAATAAAAAACTCATAACCTCATTTAAAGCCTAAGTTATAATTAAGATAAAAGAATTAGCAACTCCTTAGCTGGATGAGTATTTCTTCTATAACACCATGCACAAAAGCATCTTGTTTCACTCTTGATTGGAGGGCTTCCACCTTTGCCAGAGAAACTTGGCTTGACATTTGAGAGCCATGGTGGAAACACACCTCCTCCCTTCTCACTGATTTTGGCCAATAATCTTAGTTCTCATACATTAGGCATATAAATCCTATAATCCTAAGTCAAATAATTATCTAAAAAAGAAAATAATATGTAATATGATTTGCATTAGATTTAGGTCATTTGAAATATGCCCTTACATGATCTAGTCTTTTAGAGAGTGAGTTTAAGGACTTAGTCTCTTTCTAAATAAATAACAGCCTAGCTATCTTGCATAAAGCATATGACTTGCATACAAGAATTTAAAATTGTAGAAGGAGTTAGTTGGCAACCACCCCCAGACGGTTGTAAGTCCAAGCAGCCAGGTGGTTTGTCATCTCTTGTGGAGGCAAACGAAATACCCATTTTGCCTTAGATTTAGGTCATACTTTTTGGCCCTCGCTAAAGCTCCCTAGATTTAGGTTTTGAGGTTGCTTCTCCCTTCTATGGGACATAAGCATAAATCCTCACCTCTTAGGCATTTCCATAACCTTGTATTATTGAATTATAAGCCCTAAACTTCTAATAAAAAGTCAACTCAAATGAATAATTCAACTTCTAAAATATAAAGTCCAACCATAGGATAGTTTGAGATGCTTGCTAGGTTTCCTAGCATCATGAGCATCTCCTATTTATCTTTCTTTGGCTTCGATAATAAATCCCTCTCTTTGATCAATCCCATTTAATCTTTTAAAATGAACTAATCGATTGACAGTCCTACCTATTGAAATCTTTGGAGACAACGATCATTTAATAGAGAGTATTCCTAAGAGATCTCATTCCCTAGGATGTAATTAACTATGGGGGCTTGCCCCTGTAGGGAACTTAACAAACTCGATTTAAAATAAACCTTACTTTACTTTTTCATATAAAGTAGGGGAAAAATCTTTGGTATACAAGCAAACCCATTATCCTTGGGAGTCTTTGTTGAGATGATTAGATCCATTGTAGGGTGGTGATCTTTTGAGATAGTATACCTCTCCTTAATGTCATACCCAATCACCCTCAATAAGGATATTTGTGGATCTATGTGGTGTTAAAAATACATAAAAAAAAGAGATGTATATTTCAATCTTCATTTTATCCCATATAGAGTGAAGATGGAAGAATATATTTACTTCTTTAGAAATCATCATGAAAATTTCACCACACTTGTTTACCCTTATCTTGAGGTGCTACCCTAGGAGGTAGAACCTTACCAATATGGAGGTTAACTTTGGTGATCTCTTGTGGAGAGTTAGTGGAAGATTCTACCTACTCGTCAGGCATACCTACAGCTTCTCCTATAGGACCCTTAGAATCAAATGATTCCAAGTCTATCTCAAGAGGTGAACACATAGTATTCAGAAAAGGAAAGTCCATTTCTGCATGAGAAAGAGGATGATCGAAGTTTTTATAATTATTAAGACTTGAAGAGTTTTTTAAAGAAGTAGAATCAGATAACCCATCAGAAGTGGCATAGATGTGATTCAAACTAGCTTTATTCTTTGATTTCTGCGATTTAAAAGGAGGTACATAGTAGAAATCTAGTAAAGTGGGGTGAGGGATTTGATGCCCTCATCCGCCAGTATAAGATGTCTACTAGAAGAAGAGCTAGCTGAAGTACAAATATTGGCTGAAGTAGTAGCTACAACGGTGGAATGAAGGCTAGGCTCGATAGATGGTTGCGTTACTTGGCTATCCTGAGTAAGTATGGGCTGCTGTTGCTGAGCTCCTACTTTCCCCAAGTTGTCTTTGGCAACTTATGAACCTTCCTTGATGTTGGAGGTTTGAGCTGCCTTAGGCACCTGCAAGGAAAGTTTCTTAATTTTAGAAATAATCTTTTTATAGATTCGAGATAAAGAGATATCCAACCTTCTTTTATTTTGAGAGGATCACATGTATCCCCAAGAATTACCCTAATAGAACTAGATGATTGTTCTACTAGATATTCCTTAGGGATAATTATAGTGCCTAACTTGTAGCTATACTCAAGACAGTCCTTAAATGTAAAGCAATCCTCCAAAACATTGCCTAACAAGCGGTGGTAGGCGAAAAAGTTAAGATCATTATTCCTGTCCACTTCCTCCAGCTTCCTAGGCTCGGGTAGCTAAAAATCAAGTTTCTTTAAGAAGTTCCTAAAGATTTTCCTAACTACCTCTCTTTAAATGAAGATGTTTTATTTAAATTTATCCAAAAGAGTAGGGAGATGATAGCTACCTAGTGGCGGGTATGTGTACAGCTGTTGAGAGTATGGCTAAGGAGGAGGCGGTGAAGGTCATGGAGGCTACGACGGTGGCTGATAGGATGGCCTAGGTTGTGGTAAAGGAGGTGGAAGCAACGACTGTGGAACTCGAGATCTCTCATACTGATCTCTGGCCAGTTGTTTCCCCTTATCCAATGCTGCTACTTCCCCTGGCTTCTTTTCATAGGCTTTCTATAGCTTTGACTTTGCTGACTGATTTTGAAAAGATAACTATTTAGCCTCTCCTTGTAGACTAGCTGACTTGTTGATTAGCTTCTCAAATGTCTTGATGGTGAAACCTTTAAGCATGAAGGCGACTGGGCCATGAATATTATTTAGTAGAATTTCAATAGCTTGTTGTTCATACAACTATGGCTCGCATTTCATGCTTAAATTATGTCATCTAAGAATATAATCAATGAGGGACTCACTAGGGTGTTGTTGTGCTACAACTAGATCACCCACAGTTACCCTTTGTTGAGCTCCATCAAACCTCTTAACAAAGAGTTGCTCTAACTCAATAAAAGTCTTCACTAAATCATTGGGGAGTTCAACATTCTAATCAAAAGCTATGCATGTTAAACTGCTAACAAAGAGATGAAACAATAGTGCATCGTTGTCACTAACATTACAACAGTTGGCCTTGAAGTGCGCTATATGCTGGCGAGGGTTCCCGCTGTCATCAAAGCTTTTGAAAGAAGGAGGCATAAAACCCCTAGGATATTGGATAGCATCGAATTCCTCTAGGTAGGGTCTACCTTTTAGAACTGATGAACCACCTCGAGCTTGTGCCAGCGCTTCTTTCACTTGTTGTTCAACCATGATTTTGAAATCTTTTTCTTATATGGAGGTACTGTCAACTACCTTCCTATACAAGCTAGTGATGCCCTGTTATACCAGAGGTGAACTCTTGGGTTGATCCAAGACATGCAATAACTCAGGCTGTCCAATCTCCATAATAGTAGAATGTGTGGTTGGAGCTTAATTCTGAAGTGCTAGAACTGCCACTAGCAAATCTTCAAGTCTCTTTCCCATCTTATCAATCTACTCATTCTTCTATTTGAGTTGTTGAAGGAGGTGTTGGGTTGAATAGGTTGTATCATCCTGTTCGGCCGCAACACCTTCTAAACTCTGATGGTCCCGAAGGAGGGAACCCCTGGTATCAACTATATGCACCTCTATTGAGTCTTCCAACAAATCATCTTTGTTGGGATCAAAGCTAACCATCTCTTCCTCGAGGTCGACTAGTCATACCTTAAGATTTCTCTCTTCGGACATCGCTATCATCCAAGGAGCGGTAACTCATTCAAGCACAAACCTCATAGGTGGTGGTATCATGATCGAAACATGGCTCCGGTAATACATACTCGCCATCAACTACCATGGGTGGAGTGTTGCTCTTAGGAGGATCATTTGCCATGGGGACAATGGAATCATCTCCTTCTCCCCTATGCATGCCCCATGTGGTGGTGGTGATGCATGACTTGTATGACTTTCCTCCTTTAGTAGGTCGAGTAGAGCTCGCCCTTCTCAATCAGTAGATGAAATGGGATCCCCAGCCCGGATCACTAGTGGGGCTTTCTTTTCCCCTAATGCTACCTTCATGGCTTTATATGAAATTGTAAAAGATGGGACCTGCACTGGTGATGGCGGATGTGGAGTAGAGTGGCGTGATGGAGACAACACCGACTCCCTCTATGTGGGGGCTCTCTTCCCATGATGGGTAGTGCTAGTCAATAGAATATTATTAGTGTGATCGGTATGAGTAGTGTGCTGATCGGAGAAATCTACAAGGGTAGAGGTTGCTGACTGCCTGGCGTACCTTTGCCTTTCTCTTCTAGTAGCATGAATTGATACATGAGCCTCTATGTCCCTCTCCTGATGGATATGCTCTCCCACACTGTGAGAAATAATCGATCATAAATCAAATTTGGCACCAGACTCTGACTGTCCGTAAGCCCTATCAACTTGGCATAGAATTATCTTGAGGTCAGCATATGACCTCCTCCTATCTTTGGTAGGTGCCTCATAATGAACTGCAGGTGGAGGTGACACTGTAATCCTCCTAACATCTTCCTTTCCATCAGATCCGGAAAGAGGATGGAACTTATTCTGTGTAATCAAAGAAGAAACTACCCTGGGCGACTCCTCTATTATAATGTGAGAGACTACTTCCATCTCCTTGGCAATGCGTACATGATGCTGCTTGATCTTGTGGCTCTTATTGTGGCGTTGAGTTCTACTGGGTGGAGTAGTACGATAACTAGACCCAATCTCAAAGGTAGGGGAGACTATCCCTAAAGCCAGGGTAACCTTCCCTTAAAGGAAGCTAGTGAGTGGGTACTAGTTTATACTGGGGCAGTGATGGGAATAAATGAACGTACGGGCACTGGAGTTATGGTTGCAGCAAGAATCTCCACAGTCTTCCTCTTCAGTGAGGGAAATTCAAAATCTAAAGGCATCTCAACATGGATGACTGGCTTCTATCCAGTCACCACATTCCTAAAGACGATGGTGATGGTTGGCCCCTCACAAGTGATCCTGGCCCCCTCGAATACTCAGCCAAAGTGTAACAGATGAGCAAAACCAATTTGTGGGTGGCTGGCCTGATCCAAGGCCAAATCCATCCTAAAGGAGAAAGTGAACACATACTTCTGAGCATCCATTTGTACTGTACTAAACTTGAGAAAAAGTTGACTAACACTGAACTAAAACTCTACAATTGTTGGAAACAAACTCAAATCAGATTTTTTTTCTTGATATTCTATTGACTTCTTAAATTTGCTTTAGAATTTGAACCCACACTCAACAATTTGAATGTATTAAGTGAGGCTCATTGAATTAGGAGAGAGATTTTCAATCAATTGGAGAAGTGATTTTGAGTTTAGAATCCACTTTCAATAAATTTGTGTATGTTGGAAATGGGTTCAAATATTTTGAAGAGATTTTTGATGCTTCCATTGGTTTATATTTGGATATGATTTTTATGTTTGGGGACCCTTTATTTAACAAATTTGAGTATGTTAAATAGAGAGTCAATTGATTTTATTTGGGATTACTCATTTAGCAAATTTGGGTATGCTAAATGAGTATTTGAAAATAATTTTCTTCTTTTGCTTGTTTTCCCATGATGTGAATCATGTGTGAATTTGGAAATGGAATTTTTACTTAGCAAATTTGTGTATACTAAATAAAGTCCAAATGTTTTTGTTTTGATTTTCTTGAAAATGGAACCTTTATTTAGCAAATTTAGGGTATGCTAAATATAGTCCAAATGTGTTTAATTTTTGTGTTTCAATTTTTTAAAATGGGATCTTTACTTAGCAAATTTGTGTATGATAAATAAAAAATCCAAATGTGTTTGCTTTTTCTTTTGAAAATGGGATCTTTACTTAGTAAATTTGGGTATGCTAAATAAAGTCCAAATGTGTTTGATTTTTTTTGTTTTTTTTATTGTGAAAAATGGATCTTTACTTTGCAAATTTGGGTATGCTAAATAAAAATCCAAATGTATTTGATTTTTGTGTTTTTGATTTTGAAAAAAAAGGATCTTTACTTAGCAAATTTGGGTATGCTAAATAAAAATTCAAATGTATTTAATTTTTGTTTTGATTTTGTGTTACTTTTTGAAAAGGAGGGATTTCTATTTAACAAGCATGGTGTGTTAAATGGAATCCAATTTATTTTTTTTTTTCAATTTTTCTTTTAAAAATGAAACTCTCATTGACAAATTTAGGTATGTAAAATGGAATTCTAATGTATTTTGATTCTCATGAATTTGGCAAAGTATATTTCCATTTAATAAATTTGTGTATGTAAAAGGGAAGTCAATTATATTTTATTTTTCAAAGATGAAATTTTTGTGTGTGATTATTGCTTTCTGAAAAGAAGGAATTCCAACTTAACACATGTGAAATGTGTTGCGTGGAATTTCAAATGGTGTGATTTTGTTTGAAAATGGAACCTTCATCCAACATATTTGGATATATTGAATGAAGATGCTTATCTTCAAATTTGCACTTTTTGTAAAGAAAGAAATTCCAACTTCAACATATAGAATTTCAATTTTATGATATGATTTTATTTGGAAATGAAATATTCATTAAATAAATTTGGGTATATTAAATAAGGATGATCATTTTCAAATATGTGCTTTTCAAAGATGATTTTAATTTTATTTGGAAAGGAAATCTTCATCCAACAAATTTGGGTATATTAAATGAGGGTGTTCATTTTAAAATTGTGATTTTTGAAAGATGATTTTGATTTTATTTGGAAATGACATCTTTGTTCAATAAATTTTGATATACTGGATGAGGATGTTCATTTTAAGTTTGTGCTTTTGAAAGATGATTTTTATTTTATTTGGAAATGACATCTTCATTCAATAAATTTGGGTATATTGAATGAGGATGTTCATATATGCTTGAACAATGATTTTGATTTTATTTGGAAATGAAATATTTATTCAATAAATTTGGGTATGTTGAATGAATATGTTAATATGTGTGTGTGTGTGTGTGTTTTTTTTTTTTGAAAGATGATTTTGATTTTATTTGGAACTGAAATCTTCATCCAAGAAATTTGGGTATATTGAATGAGTAAGTTCATTTTTAAATTTGTGGTTTTTGAAAGATTATTCTTATGTTTGATTTTTGAAAAGATCCTACATGTAATAATCTTAAAGATTATTAGATGAGATTGAGTTATGAAAATTTTTGTGCAAGTATTTTATTATGTGAACTTTTTGGGAAGTGCTTTTGAAAAGTGATATTTTTATAAAGGATTTATTTTTCTTACTTTTTTAATGAACCTTACCTTACCATAGAAATGGTAAAGAGGTTCAACAAGGTTTTTAGAAATCTCTTTTTATTAAATTTTATTTTCACCTATTGCGGGACCCAACAGGGATTTTAAGACCTACACGGAGTGAGGTCCTAAAACCTAAAGGATGTTGGCTAGCTTAGCTTAAGAATGAAATAAACTAAGTGCCAATGGAAAAAAAAGGATAGTCATGGATTCATATAAAATATAAATCCACTATCAACACTTGGAGACAATGATTATTTACCAAAGATGGAGAGAGGAACCATCCCCAGCAGAGTAACTAGAAAAATCTATGGTGTTTTATTTTCTGTTGAATGAAAAATTATTATTGGGACACCATATAGATTCGCAGATGTACTCATTAAGGTGATCAGGTGTGACATAGATGAATGATGTACTATCTAGAGAGATAGAAGTCACCATCCTACAATAGACCTAATCTCCTAATAAGGACTCCTAAGGATAATAGGTCTTCGAATATACTAGAGATCTTTCCCTTGCTTTATATGAAAATGTAAAGCATGGTTTATTTAAACCAGGTTCATTGAGTTCCCTATGGAGGAAAACCCCGTAGTTAATTATATCTTAAAGAATGAGATTCTTTAAGAATACTCTCAATTAAGATAAATGATCATTGTCTCCAAAGATTTTAAAGATAGGACTATCAATAAATTGGTTATTTATTATTATTATCTTTTTTTTAAAAATCAAGTGGGATTGATCAAAAGGAGTTAGTTATTATTGAAACTAAAGGGAGATGAGTAGGGGATGCTCATGATATTAGAAAACCTAGTGAGCATCCCAAACTATCCTATTGTTGGGCTTTATATTCTTAAAATTTAAAGAGGATTATATATTTGAGTTGAATTTTTATTAGAAATCTAGGGCTTACAATTCCATAATACAAGATCGTGAAAATACTTAAGAGGTGAGGATTTATGCTTGTAGCTTGCAAAGAAAAACAACAACCTCAGATTCTAAATCTCAGGAGCTTTGGCGAGGGCCAAAGCATGACCTAAATCTAAGGCAAAAAATGAGTATATGGCTTAATTCCATAAGAGAGAATAAACCACCCGACTGCTGGACTTACAACCACCTAGGGGTGGCCGCCAACTAAATCCTTCAATGATTTTAAATACATGTTGGTAAGTCTTATGTTTTGCAAGATAGCTAGGCTGTTATTTATTTAGAAAGAAGACTAAGTCCTTAAACACACTTCCTAAGAGACTAGATCATGAAGGGCATGAATAAGTGACTTAGTTTAATCCAAATTTTGTTAAGTTTTATTATGATTTTTGGAAATTTTTTATTTGACATAAGTTATGGGATTTCATATGCCTAATGCATAAGAAAATTAGTTATGGGCCAAAATCAAAAAGAAGGAGGTATCTTTCCATCATGGCTCTCAAAGGTCAAGCAATTTTCTCTGGCAAAGGTGGAAGCCCTCCATTAGCAAGATTGAATCAATATGACTTATGCATGATGTGAGACATACAACATCCAGTTAAGGGGTTGCTAAACCTTTTATTATCTTGATTTATGTCCTAGGCTTTAGGTGAGGTTATGAGTTGTTTAATTTAATTTTGAGTTGATTAATTGGATAGAAAATTTATTTTTTCCCAAGAGTGTTATCACATCTAAGCCATTCAACAACCATCAAGCAATTAAGAAACTAGGAAAATCATGCCATCCTATTTTCACAATCATAAACATAACATTAGCTCAAAAAGAATAAGAGGCTGGTGTGGTCGGGTTCCACCACACAGCCCGAAAAGAAATGTGGGTAGCCGAACTCTACCCTTATACAACCTGGATTACAAATGAATAATTACAATTAAAAGGAATTCATCTTATGGGGGTCTTCATTTTTCATTTCTTCATTTCTTTTTTCTCTTGGTTTAACTTGGGATGTAGTTTGCTCCAAGGCTTCACATGGTATATAAGACATGGTCTTATAACTAATGTTCACCTTAATTCCCCCATAACATTTATTTCAAATCTTAATTACAAAATTTATATCAAAAAGGGAAAGATAAATCTAACAAAACCTGCAAAATAGAGATTAGCTAAACTAACACACAACCCAAGCAGTTATATGAATAATTTAGACTTAGCACCCAACACATGGGTAACCAAATCCACCTGTCCTAATTTTGGTTATGCTTAGGGGTATAAGCAACCTGCACAGCAAAAGCATTTATGTTTTTATTACAGTACCCCTTAAGCATAACCCCCTGTAGAAAGTATGATTAGGATAATATTGACCTAATATCTAGACTACACACATACACCCTAACATCCAGTCTAAAAAAATATTACATCACAAAACAAAATCAGGCATCAAACCATGCACTGTCCTATCATAGAGCTAGAAATGATGACTTAGCCTAATGAGTGTGTCATTTAAGGCTTGTGTGGCATGTCTTAGGTAGGCTTTAAGGTTGGAATTTTTTAAGTGTGAAAGATTCAATTTAGATGGTGGTTTTAGTTTAAGTGATTTAGTTGATTTATCAATTTTAGCTGATGATTTGATTTGGTTTGAATTTACCTATACTTAATTACTAAATATTATGAAATGAACAAAAGAGAAGAGAACTTCTCTTTCATCCCTACCCTAAGACATTTCTAAGATAGATTCATTAATGATTTTCTTTTTAGTAAATGTTTTATTATGTGTTTTAATGAACCCTAAGTTTAGATTTACTTTAAATAGCCCTATTTAATAAGAAAGGCATCTTAGGATTAGTTAAGGTGGATTACTACCACATGACACACAATTATTTATTTCTTTCCACCATGTATACCATGCATATGAATAATCCTAAGCATACCTATACATGCAATGCAAACTTTAGCACACTTTGATGATGAATTCTAAGAGATATAATTTGAAATTTTGGATATTCCATTGATGCATGTCTTTATTATGTAGAAAAGGAGAATTTTTCATCCATTAATAAAATGCACATCCATATGTATAAAATACATAAGTGAGTACGTCACCATTATTTTCTATAACAGGGGTGTAAAGTACAAGACCTACTTAGGGCAACTTAAAGCCTCGCAGCCCTGGGATGTCCAGACTAATATACCACTTTTCTTAAATATATGTAAATGTATAAAAAGAATCAAATGGATAAAAAATCATGCAAAAGATTATGTTTGATTTGGTTGTATAATTTCCATGTGTAAATGTGAAGATATTCCTTAAGTCAGAACATATAAATGCATAGAAATAGATTTAAGCAAGTGTTGTGTTCTTTTTAAATGAACTATACACTTTACAAATCTTATTCAAATCAATGTTAAGAGAAGAGAAGAAAACAACATAAAACACATCTTATGCTATAATCACATGCAAGCTTATAAGTATTCATAAGTAGCATCACTTCATTCATAATCTTTAATTTATAGGTTTTGGAAATAATTCTTGGTTTAATAGTAATAATAGCCACTCATATTCTTAATTTTAGCTGAAACATGCAATTTGACATAAAATGAAATATTTTATTTAATTGATTTTTCAAAAAAAAAATGAATGCATGATTTCATATGGCAAACAATATTTAGCATGCTTGGACAGAAATAAAATGATGTAAGCATATGACTTTATTCACCCTAATTAATTCCTAAAGACAATCCTATAAAATTAGATCATTTAAAGTGAATCAAAATTCTTTAGGGAGATTTTTATTTTTGAATTTGATTTGACTTAAAAAATGTGAGAAAGGTTTGATGGTCCTAACCCATTTCCCCCATATGTGAATTGGTTTAGTTTAATTTTAGAACTATTAGGTTGATTTTATGTTTTATTTACGTTAAGATGTGAATTAAATTCATTAATTACCCATTACCTACACCACTTTAACATAACTAAATAAGTAATTATGAGCCAACATATGATATGCAACCACATGGAATTTAAATCAGCAATGCACCAAAGAAATAAAGGGGTCTAATACAATTGGCCCATAATTATTGATTAATTAAGCTAAAAGGTTTAATTAAGTACTTTTATAACCTTCCTACACATGTAGTTTGATTATAATTTTCTTTGAAATCCTCTTAGGTTATTGAACACCTAAGAATCTACCGAAGAATTAAGTGATTAAGTTCTAGAGTGATTTAGTTTTGAGTTTGATTAATTGAATTAATTAATGAGGTGATTAAGCCATTAATTAATTTATAAATTTATTAAGTGTTTATCCAAATGAAATAAACTTAGGGGAAAAGATTGGAAAATAAATCCTAATCTCATTCCTTAAGTCTATTCACTATTTTATGATGATTAACAAGCTTAATTAATAAATTTATCACTACTTAATAGGTTAATTAATCATTTAATTACTTAAGAAAGTGATTAGGGGTGAAACTAGCAATTCCCCTAATTAATCCAACAATAAATTCCAAGAAAATCATGCCAAGTAGAGATCTTCCCACTAATCAACTTTAGGAAGTTTGAAACTAATTGCAGAAGTAATTAAGGAGTAATTAGCTTAATTATATTTCTAATAAAACTTATATTGAGTTAAAATAACTATTCAACATTAATTAAATTTAATTTTATATTATTCCCCTTTGAATTATCTTTAAAATGAACTTGAGTTTGTATTTTTTTAGATTTGTCTACAATTAGTTATGAATTTTGAAAGTTTCAGCATTAAAAATGAATTAATTAAGCCTAATTAACCCCTAATCCCGTCAGGCCATGTGGCGGCTGATGCGGTGCTGATGTCGTGTGCTTTCCACATGGCATGATGAGATAGGTTATTTAAGTTATCACATCCGCCTACTGAGTCAACCAGAGGTAGACACGCTTTCTTCACGGGTCGTCTGACCTAAGATCGAACGGCCAAGATTAATCCCATAGTTTAAGCTTAAATCAAAGGGGGATCTATCATACTTTAATAACATCCATTCATTCCAATCATGCGGTATGGATGGCGTGTGATCCTTCTCCTTCACAAGCGACGAGAGATGAACACTGTTCGTCTCTCCTCGTTCAATTCGAGCTCACCCGAGCTCGAATTGGGATCAAAATGATCCCACACCTTTGGAAGGAGGGGGGATGCACATCCAATAGATAAGATCTCAAGCGATGACACTTTTCTTCAAAAAGGACCAAGTAATTTTTCCTATGACTACAGTTTTGAGCAATTACCTCGCCGGCGGCTATCATCGGCTCTTCTAATGGAGGAGGTAGATTCGTCTAGTAGAGACAAAGCCTTGTTGAAGGTATTGGATCTTGATTTGAAGTTGATGGTTCGGTTGACCAAGCTCCCCTTCAATGGCGTTCAACTTTGATCCCGTGGCTTGGAGACTTAGGAAACGACTTGGTTGAGCTCGATGAGGTCCACTGATGGTGCTTGCAAGGTTAATTTGGTTTTGATGGAGAATTAGATGAGTTGGGATTTGGATTGATCTCCCCTATTTTAACTTTGAGAAAAATCGAGAAGGAGAAATCAATGGAGCTTGGGAAGGACTTGGAAAAGCTTGGGGAGCTTTGACTCACTCTCATTTGCTATGTGGAATTGAGTCTTTGTGGTTTGAGTGGGAATGAGGGGGAGTATATCTCCCCCTCCTTGGATTAGATGGTGAAGAGTAATTTTGCCATTTTTGATCAATGGGTGAGATTGGTTGATCGGTTTGAACTGTTTAACATCTTGTGTGAGTCATTTTTGGTAGAGGAGTGGAGGAGAGTGAGTGCCCATGTGCTAGGTGAGTGTATTTGGTGATCCAAGTGCTCAATTTTCATTGGAGGGGTCGATTTGGTTTTGGGTTGGGTCATGGCCGACCAAAGCTCATTGGGTCATGTTCACCACCTTCCTTGGTGCCCATGTGGACCACTAGGAGGATGCTAAGTGGCCTTGAAAAAGAAATGACCAAATTCAAATTGAATTTGGTCATAAGATACCCTTTGACCTTAAGATAAAATGGTCATTTGGCCATGATTTTGATTTGGACAAATTTGAAATGATTCAAAAATGGGTTAGGCCAAATTTCAAGTGATTTGGAGTTCATTTGGTTTGAATTGGTTTAATTTGACCCATTTAGATCAAGTTGGGTCAAATTGGGTTAGGTTGACCAATTGGTCAAATTGAGTCAAACCAAGGGTTAGGTCAAGTTGAAATGATCAATTGGAGCCTACAGGTAACATTGGTTGGTTTAATTTGGTTTAGATTTGGTTTTGATTCATTTAGTTTCATTTAGGTCAAATGGGTTAAGTTGACCAATTTGACCCATTTGACCCAATTGGGTTAGGTCATGGGTTGGTTTAGGTTTGGTTGATAATTTGAAATGTATTACAAGTTTTGGTTTCAATCAATTTTATTTTGATTTGATTTCAAGTTGATTTGACCTTTTATGTCAAGTTAGGTTCATGGTCAATTTGGTTAGGTTGGGTCTAATTGGTCAATTGAAGCTTTGGTCAAGTTCAATAATCAATTTAGAATGATTTTGACTGATTGGTTGCAATCAATTTGGCTTAGATCAAGATTTAATCTATTTTGGCCTTTTAGGTCAAAGTGGGTCAACTTAGGTTGAGTGGCCAATTAGGCTTGGTTTGGCTCAATTGATAACTTGGTCATGTTCAATCATTGATTATGAATTGATATAAATCAATGGTTTCAATCAATTTGGCTTATAGTAAATTTTGGCTAGTTTGGATTTTATTTGGGTTAAATGTTGACTTGGTCAAAGGCTAAGTTTGACTTGGTTTGACACAATTTGAGTGATTGATCATCCTAGAATGATTATTGCTCACAATGTGAGGCTTAGATGGGCTTAGTTCAATCCAATTTGGGTTGGATTAAAATTTGGCTCAAAAAGGTCCTTTAGGTCACTTTGGGTCAAGTGAGCCTAAGTGGGTCAATTGGCTTGATTAGGGCTTGATTCAAGTTTGGTTGAACTCATATATGGACTTATGATGGAAATATAAAACCAATTGCAAGTGATTTGGAGTCAAATTAGTTTTGATTCATTTGATAATTTCAAGTCAAAAGAGTAAACATGGGTTTGACTTGTGTTAGTTTGATTTTGGTTTGGTGATTGTAGTTTATGTTTATATTTAGGCATGTGATTGAAGGAATGATTGTTTGAAGATAAAATCTAAAGGTTTGGATTGATTTCAGAATGGTTTGGCTAAGTTCAAGGATTTGACTTGAAAGAGTATAAGTTGGATTTAAGTTGGGCTTGGATTTGAGTTTTGAATTTAGTTTTGGTTATTTGAATTTATATTTCATTTATATTTGTGAATATAAATGAGAATAGAAATGGGTTATGAGAAAATCTTTTGAGTTTGGAGTGATTTGGATTTGGTTTGAGCTAAGTCCATAAGATGAAATCAAAGGGCTTAGGAAAGATTTTAGGATTTGAATTCAATCATGGGTTTCAATAATTTGATTTGGAATTGATTTATGATTTGGATTTTGGAATTGGTTTATGATTTGAGAAAATTAATTGAGTTGGAATTGATTTAAGATTTGATTTAGAATTGATTCATGATTTGAGAAAATCAATTGAGTTAGAATTGATTTAAGATTTGATTTAGAATTAAATCATGATTTGAGAAAATCAATTGAGTTGGAATTGATTTAAGATTTGATTTGAAATTGATTTGAAGGAGGGAAGCAAGGATTGGGTTTAAGCTATAGGGTAGGCAAGTCTTCCTAATACCCATAAGGCATAACCTATTCCTATGACTAACTCTTCTAAGTTTTTAGGGTTAGGTTAAGTGTTCACCTAATCACTATAAGTGTCTTAAGACTAAAGAACTCTTAGTGTTTAGATGAGTCCTTATATCCAGGATGGAGAAGTTGAAAGCACACTCCAAAAAGTGAGGTCAACAGGAAGCCAAAGGGAATAGGTTGGGAATGCTCATGATACTAGGAAGCCTAGTGAGCATTCCAATCTATTCATGGTTGGGCTTTATAATTTTTGAAAGTGAGGAGAATTATTTTGTTAAAATTGACATTTTATTAGAAAGCTAGGGCTTATAATCCAATAACATAAGATTATGGAAAAGCCTAAGAGGTGAGGATTTATGCTAGTAGCCCAAAAGAAATAGCAACCTCAGATCCTAGATCTATGGAGCTTTGGCATAAGCCAAAGCACGATCTAAGTCTAAGCGAATATGGGTATATACTTTACCTCCACAAGAGATGATAAACCACCCGAATGCTGGGCTTACAACTGCCTAGAGTGGCAACCAACTAACTCCTCCTACGCTTTAAATCCATGTAGTCTGGTGATATGAAATTGCAAGATGGTTGGGCTATTATTAATTTAGAAAGAGAATAAAGTCTTTAAATCCACTCCTTAAGAGACTAGAGCATGAGTGGTATGAGTAATGACTTAATCTAAAAATGTAAATCTTTTTACATTTTATTTGATTTTTGACACTTCATTTTGACAAAGGCTTTGGGATTTTTTTATATGCCTAAATGCATGATGAAGTAGAGTTGTTGGCCAAATCAAGAGAGAAAGAGGGTGAATCTCCATCAGTAGGGGTTGCTCTCATAGGTCAAGAGATCCCTATGCATGGAAGGACAGAGGCCCTCATTTTGTAAGAGTGATTCAAGATGCATGCATGATATTAGACATACAATATACAGCTAAGGGGTTGCTAAATCTTTTATTTATCTTGATTTATAATGTAGGCTTTAATGTGAGGTTATGAGTTATAGAAATTTTTTGTTATGAGTTATTAGTTGGATAGAAAATTGTATTTTTCCCTAAGAGCTTAATCGCATCCAAGCCACACATTCAAACATCAATCATGAAGAAACTATGAAAAAAGGCATGCTATTTCTATTGCATAAGCTAAACAAAATAGGGGTCTTCATATCTTCATTCTTCATGTCTTCATCTTCATGTCTCCATCTTTGATTTGGTTTGCTCCACTTCAAAGGCATCATATAGCCTCCCAGGATAAAGCTTTCTAGCCAATGCTCATCCTTATCCCCCATAACATCAATCCTAATTCATAATGCAAAATTACATTAAAATTAGGGATAGTAAATCTAACTACACCTGTAAAACAAGTATTAGCTAAATATGCATATATTCATAAGAAATTATATTTATAATTTAAATTTAGCACCCTAAACATGGGTAACCAAGCCCACCTATCCTAACTTGGATTATTCTTAGGGGCTTGAGCAACCTGCAAAGAGACCATTTATATTTATTTTTAAGTGGCCCCTTTAGCATAATCCTCTGCAGAAAATATGATTAGGCTAATCACGGCCTACCATCCAGTCTAAAATATTACATCATAATACAAAAAATACATCATACCAAGCACTGCCCTAACATAAAGCTAAAAGTAGTGACTTGATTCTAATGTGTGTGTTAAGTCTTGTGTGGTATGTCTTGCTAAGCATTAGGGTTGTAGTTCTCTAAGTGTGAAAAAGATTTAATTTAACCATAAATAATGATTTCTCTTCAAGTTGTTTAATTGATTTGAGAATTTTAATTTGTATTTTGTTTGGTTCCATGTGGCCTACACTTAGCAACTAAGAGTTATAAAGAGAGGAAAGAGAATTGCTCTCTTTCATCCCTACTTTAAACCATTTTCTAAAGCATATTAGTTTGATTTAGTTTCTTTTGTGAATAGATTATTACACATTTTTAAATGCATCCTAGGTTTAGGTTCACCTTAAATTACTTCATTTAGTATGAATAGCATCTTAAGGTTAATTTAATTGAATGACTATCACATGACATTTATCAAACTATTCACTTCCATCACATACAACATGCATATGATTTAATCCTAAGTATATATGAACATGCAACATATTTTAGCACACTTAAATGATGAATGTAGATGTATATATTTAAAGTTTATATTCTTTCATTTGATTAAATTATTTAACCATATTAATTTAAAACTCTATCCAAATTCTTATACAAAATATACATAGGAAAGAGAGCTCCAAATTATTTGACTAATTAATTCAACAACTTAATCACTCATGAATGCATGGATTTTTTATAAAAGAAGGAGGGGTTCTAATTCCATAATTAAATATACACACACATGTATAAGAGACATAAGCAAGTACATGTCTTTGTTAACCAGGGAAGTAATATAATCAAATAACCTCATAGGGGTTAACTAAAGCTTTGTATTCTCGAGATGTATAGACTAAACACTTTCTTTTCTCAAATACATATGGATGTATACATAAATAAAAGAAGAAAAATCATGTAAAGATTGTATTTTTATTCAATTGAAGCATTTATGCATATGGATTAAAGTTCTATGCAAATTCTAATGTAGAAATACATGTAAATGAAATCAAATAAGTACGTGTCACTATTAACCAAGGAAGTGAGATAATCAAATGACCTCCTTGGGGCTAACTAAAGCCTCATGTTTCTGGGATGTCCATTCTATATACTTATTTACATTCAAATAGATGTAAAACCACACATGAATTAAAGAGAAGAAAGCTTCATTCCATATACTTAAGGTATAATCACATACATCTCTTATGTATTTTTAACTAGCATCACATCATATGTTATTATTCATTTATAAGCTTTTTAAAAATATATTTGGATTTAATAGTGATAATAGCCACAGATATATTAAATTAAATCAACACATGCAAGCTTAACATAAAGGAAAACCATTTGATTTAATTAATTTTGAAAATATGAATGTATGATTTCGAGTGACATACAATATTTAACATGATTAGAGAGGAAGAATTAAATACAAACATGTGATTCATTCAATCAAATTAACTCCTAAGGACAATCATGTTAAATAACACCACTTAAAATAAACCAAAGCTTTTTATGTATCATTTTTGAATTCATGTTTGATTTGATTTAAGAAATTTGAAGAGAAGTTTGTTGATACTAACCCATTCCCAAATTTGTGAATTAACTTGGTTTAATAAAATGTAATTAAGTTGATTATATATATTAATTAGGTTGTAGCATGCATTAAATTCATTAATTAACCCTTACCTATGTTACCTTAATTTAATTAACCAAATAATTAAGAACAAACATGATATGCACATGAATGGAAAATAAATTTGCAATGATCCTAAGAAATAAAAATGGCCTAATGCAATTGGCTCATGATTAATAGTTAATTAAATTAAAGAACTTAATTAAGTACTCTTATAATTCTCCCATACATGCGGGCTAATTATAATTTTCTTAGGATTTTTTTAGGCTATTGAACACCTAAGGGTCTACCCAAGACTTCATTAATTGAGATTCCATGTGATTATAATTTCAATTTGATTAATTGATTAACCTTGATTAATTTAATTATTGAAATAAATTTAGGGAAATAGATTAAAAAGGAGGCCCTAATCATATTCCATGGGTTCATTCACTGTTAAGCAACAATTAACCACTCAATTAATTAATTTATCACTATTCATTGGATTAATTAATTATTAATTAATTTAAAAGAGTAATTAGAGCTTAATTAGTTAATTTTTCCTAATTAATTAAGCAATAAATCCCAATAAAATCATGAGAGGTAGAGGTCATCCCATTGAATTAACACACAAAGTTTGAGGTTACTTACTTAAGTAATCAAAGAGTAATTAACTTAATTCATTTTGTAATTAAATCTTAATTAAGTCATAATTACTATTCAAAATTAATTAAAAATATTTTTGATAAATTCTCTTTTGATATACCTTCAAAATAAATATTTATTTGCATTTTTATGATTTTTTATGATTTATTATAATTTTTCAAAGTTTCAACTAACTTAAATGATTTTTCATGATTTTTATAAAGTTTATTAATTTATTTTATTAAAATAGATTATTTGAGCTTTAATATGCAATATCTCATAATCCGGAAACTATTTTGACTTGAATTTTTTATGGTAAGTGTATTTTAACTTCAATTTCAATATTTAAAAATTTCAAATCAATCTCATGTGTATTTTTGGTTTAATTAATGAAGTTTGATTTTTACTAAAACCTAAATTAAGCTCAAAATACTCAGTAAAATTTAGTAATTTTGGGTTTGTTGGATTCCTCTCGAAAAGATGAATCCAACGAGTCCTTATTTGCAATTTTTTGGTTAGTATTTTCTTTTTTATAACTTTTTTTAAGTTTTAGGTGATTTAAATAATTTTTAAAAGCTGAAAATACCCTAATTTCTTATTTAACCCAGTCAATGCCACGGCCTTGGCGGGATGCCATCGCGTCAATTGTCAGCGTGACAGGCGAAAAAGTGCGGGGAAAGGTGGAATCGCGTGGGAGCTTGATTTGGTCGTCCGATTACCAATCGGACTGTTTAGATTGATTCACACGATACAGTTGATGAAATCGGGTGAATATGACATTTAATCACAGCCGTCCATCCCTATTGAAGCGGGATCGGATGGCTGCTACTTTGTCTGCTTCTCAGTCGGCGAAACCAGTGGTTTGAAACCCAAAAAATGTAAAAAATGCACGGGAGAGTCCGTTTCAAGCTTGATTTCATGTCGATTCTCACCGAAAACTCTTATTTTAGCATTGGGATAATGTGAAATGAAGAATAAAAGAGTTTTCTAATGTAGATTCCTAAAATCGAGCAAAAATCATCACAAATAAGAGATCCTACGGTCGACTAAATATTTGAAAATTATCTCACCGATGATGATTTTTGGCTACTGTGTTTATCCAAGCACAATCCTGAATGCAAGATGAAGCCTTGGGATGAATCTAGATCCTTGCTTTCACTTGGAATGTTATATCCACCAATGGCCACCACCTCCTTATCGGAATCCGCTCAGTTTGGTGTTCTTCTATCCCAAAGGAAGTAGGGAATGGGTTTCTTATTCCTTGTGGGAGCTCCTAGAGTGTGTGTGATAGCAGAATGAGTTCTCTTTTTTTCTTCTTTCCCTTTAAGCTTGGTGGTGGCCAAAAATCAACTTATTAAAATCACTAATAAGTTGATTTTTTTCTCCTAATGGATGTCTTATAGCTTGGGGTGGTTTGGAATGGTAGGGAATCTTCCTAGGCAGTTTGGCTTGGTTGGCCAAGGCTTGGGCGGTGGCTGCTAAAAGGGATTAGTGGGTGTCGTATGGGTTTCAAATGCTCTAATGGGGGAGGTGAGGTAAATTCACCTCACCATGAGTCATGGCCAACCCAACCACCTCTTGGGTCAGGTTGGGTAGATCCTTGGAGCCTAGGTGGACCAATGGGAGGATGTCAAGTGGCTAAGGAATGAAAATGACAACTTACATAGGTGATTTGTCTTATGTGACACCCTTGACCCAAGGGTAGAATGGTCATTTGGTATTAGATATGATTTAGATAGATTTGAAATGAGTCAAAAGTGAGTTGGGCTAAATTTCATGTCATTTGCAGTTCATTAGGTTAGGTTTGGCTCAATTTGACCCATTTGGGTCAAATTGGGTCAAAATATGTTAGGTTGACCAATTGGTCAAATTGGGTCAAACTAAAGGTTGGGTCAAGTTCATATGACTATTTGGAGTGTATTGGTGTCATTGGTTTGGTTTAATTTAGTTTAGATTTGATTTTGGTTGATTTGAGTTCATTTGGGTCAAATGAGTCAAGTTGACCAATTTGATCAAATTGACCAAATTGGTTTGGTTTGGGTGTTGGTTCATATTCAATTAGTCAATTGGAGAGGATTGTATGCTTTGGTTTGATTTAATTTGGATTTAATTTGGGTTTAGGCTAATTTGACCATTTATGTCAATTTGGGCTAAGTGGATCAATTGGGTTCAATTGGCCAAATTGGATTCAATTATGGCCATGGTCAATCAACAATCAATTTGGAATGGACTTGAGCCATTGGTTACAATCAATTTGAATTGGATTTTTATTTGACCCTCTTTGATCATTTAGGTCAATTTGGGTCAACTTGGGTCAAGAGGGCCAATTAGGCTAGGTTTGGCTTAATTGAAAGTCAAGTCATGTTTAAATATTAATTTTGGGTTGATTTGAATCATTGGTTTCAATGGATTTGTCTTAAGTTACAATTTGGCTAGTTTGGGTTCTTATGGATTAAATGTTTGACTTGGTCAATGGGCTAGGTTGACTTAGTGTGACCCAAATTATGACAATTGATTATCCTAGAATGATTAACAATCATGACATGAAGTTTAGGTTAGATTAATTCACTTTGATTTGGAGTGAATTGGATTTTGGTTCGTGTAGGTCAAATTGGTCACTTTGGGTCAAGTAAACCAATTGGGCTTAGTCAGATTGATTTTGGGATGAGTTTAATTTAGTTGAGTTTATATATAGATTTGAGATTGTTATATAAATTCAATTGCAGTTGGTTTGAGTTCAAATGAGTTTTGGTTCATTTAAAAATTTCAAGTCAAATGGGCTAAGTTGGGTTTGACGTGGGTTAATTTTGATTTGGCTTGATGATTGTAGATTTTATTCATATTTAGAATGGTGATTGATAGAATGATTGATTTGTGATAAAAAAAATCAATTGAATTTGGTTTGATTTAGATGGAATTTTGGCTAAGTTCATGAAATTAATTCAAAAGACTTAGGAAGGGGTTTGATTTAATTTGATTTAGTTTGATTTAATTTTGATCATTTGAGTGGAGATTTGATTTATATTTAGGAAGATAATTAAAGAAATAAATGGATTATAAGAAAATCATTTGATTGTAAGTTTGATAGGGTGAATCTGGATTGGGTTTAGGTTGTGGGGTAGGAGGGTTATCTTAATCCTTAAGCCATAGCCTAAGTCTGTAAGTTTAGGTTAAGTATTCACCTAATCACTAGAAATATCTTATGACTAAGGAAGTCTTAGTGTCTAGAAGACTTCTAAGTCTAAGATGAGGATATCGATAACTCACACCAAAAGTGATATCAACATGCTAATGCCCCACCCTACCGTGTCGCAGATCAAGCCGTCACGCATTTGCCTGTGCACGAGCTTGCCCCCAATGCACCTGCTTCTGTCTGTTCCTTTCCCATAGGTATAAAATAGCTTGTTTGTGGGTGTATAAATACTCATACACGTCTTTCTTGGCGTGATGCAAAAATCTGAGTTTTCTAATAGGTGCTCGAAGAGCCTATGCGCATCTTTTTAGAAGGGTAGGTTGGAAGACTCATGGTCGTGATGTTGTAAAACACCACCCATGCGCATCTTTTTAGACAGGTGGGCAGGCCTAGTTTTGGTAGAAATCCCACGGCTAGGAGAGATGCTGCCAAAATTTTGTTAGAATCTAGAATGTCAAGAATGATAAAAAGGATATTTGGATTCTAGCTCGAGGGTAGGTATATAAGTACTCGTACATGCCTTTCTTGGTATGATGGAAAAATATGTGTTTCACGCAGGTACCTCAGAGCCCCATACATGCCTTTCTTGGCATGGTGTGATGATGCATTCAGGCCGTGATTTATACCACCCATACAAGCCTTTCTTGGCATGGTGGGCAGGCTCAGCATACCTGAGGCAGCCTCCTATATGAGGACGACACCGGGATGTTGCCGAAATACTATCAAAATTCTACACTGATAGGAGGCTTAAGCAGCTTAATATAAAATCAACTATAAACCTAAAATTATTATTTAAATTGACATTGCAAGTATATAAGTACATGTACATGCCTTTCTTGGCATGACGGGAAATCTGTGTTACATGTAGGTGCTTCAGAGACTCGTACATGCCTTTCTTGACATGGTGTAATGCTGCATTCAGCCGTGGTGTTTAAACCACCCATACATGCCTTTCATAGCATGGTGGGCAGGCCTAGCTCCCGTTGTAGCCCTCTATGTGGGAACGACAATGAGAGGTTGTCGAAATACTGTTAAAATTTTATCTAAAATCTTATTTGTAATGATACTCAATCAATATAAGCAATAATAGTCAAATCCCTTAAAGTTAAATCAATAGTAAACTGAATAACCCGCATGGTCCTCGACACTACTTGAATGCTTAAACTTAGTGTTTGAGGATGCTGCGTGGGTTGATTCCGGTTAGGTCTTAGGACCGGGTCCAGGTTAATAGAACCTAAAAATTTAATAATATTATTATAAGAATTCTAACTCAATAAGACATCTGAGAAGCTAATTCTTTCATATGACAATAGATCTGATCCTCTATTATTAATTTAATAGAGTCATGATCTTGAACAACAAAATAAATGATCAACTCCCTAATGATGATTGAGTTGATTGAGAATATCAATCGGAGAGGTCAATATTATCAAAATATCTAAGATATTTATATCCAATAATCTCAAATTTAAAATTCTTAAAATATAAGTCTAAATCTGATCCTTTATCATTAAATTAATAGAGTCATCAAGCTCTGAAATAATAAACCACCTTGATGATGGCTGCATTGAATGAAGATTTCAACCGGAGGGGATACTACCATCAAAATATGTTTAAAGTTTCAAATCAAATTAATATGAGTTAAATATCAGTCAAAAAGAAAAATCTAATGAATTATTAAGCTCAAAATGATTAAATGAAAATTATTAATCAAAATAACTTAAAGCTAAAATCTAATTCACCTTCTACAATTATTTGTTGAAGGTGATAAATTTAGAAAACTCTAGCTCACAAAGGAGCCAAAGTCAAATTAAGTGTTCTACTTTGCTCATTCTCAATCAATCTCATGCCGATGGGGCGTGGTCCATGTCCTTCACGCGTGGGTTGATAGCTCCTATGATGTAATTATGACCAGAGTCCTCTGACCGGGTGGTTGCCACCAAATGACACCATTATATTATGGTCACGATTGTAGCCCGTATGCTCTCCAATGGTTCTGTACCTTGAGTTATTAACCATAGGGTACACTTGATAGGGCAAAAAACCTTCTACCAGGTAAGGTGGATTTAAACTTATCTCCTTAGATAAACATCACCCCAAGTCTACAAGGTCTCCTTGGACGACACAACCCGTGGTTGCTGACAAGGAACCTTCAATCAGGTTGGGTCGGCTACATCCTCTGACTGAGTAGACTAGGGACCACGACAGGCCGGGATGAAGAAGCCATGTGATCTTGATCAAGCGCGACATCGTTCCCCCAACCATCCGCTTTAAGTTAAATGATGATGAATTTCATAAATCTAAAATTTAAAATTCCACATAGTGCTATTATACACTACACATTTAGCGATCTAACTACTAGCCTTAATCGGAAGTTCTCTCTTAGCATTGGGAGGGGTAATTAATTATAAGTGCTTGCGCTTATAGGAAACCTGAAACTAGATCTAAAATCCTCACAAAATAAGGACGAAATCTCTAGGTAGTGTCTTATCTGCTATTCCATCTGCCTTTTAAAAATTTAACTGACATTTTAATCTACTCTTTTAATCGAGAGGTCGGTGGCGAATTTTTGGAGCCCACAATAGCTGAGTTGTACCAAATAGACCCTAAATTTGATTATAGTCCGTCCAACCCAACTTTGGTCCCCATTTAACTCATCATGTCACACTCAAATAAGAGGGTGGTACATTCGGCTACATGAGATGTGATAAAAAAATTATGCAAAACTATATTTTGTATTCTCAAGAGAAAGATTACACAAATTGTTATAAATATAATATAAAATATAAATAGAAGAGATAAATAGTATTTCATTCAACCAATAAAACTTAAAACATCAATTCAATAATAATGAAGTAGACAACATCCAATGAAAAAGAAACTGAATGAGACAATAGTGAAAAAAAAAAAAAAAAAAACCAGAACAAACAACAGCTATGAAAACCCATATTTGAAAGATGCATTGGATTTTAAGCATGCATCTTTTTTGTTATTTAGGGATACTTTGGTAATTACATTCTTATCTGGATCATAATAATTATACCTTTGTGTTCTTTTTTTTGTATGACTAATAAATTCAACCTTATCATTTGATTTAAAAAATGAATAATAAAATTAATAATAAAGTAAGATAATTTATTGCACTCTTTAGTAGAAGGCCATGTTCATGATATATATTGAAGTAATTTTTTTTGGTTAAAATCCTTAAGTAGAAATATTGGTTAACGATTTTTAAGTTGCATTATAATCGTAGATCCTTGACAAAACACTACATGGAAATTTTCTCATCTAGTGCCTAAAGCATCAAAATGAGAGATTAAATACATCTCAAATGTTCTGTAAAAAAATATATATATATTTTTGAATATTTATCTTCATTTGAACATCTGCTCATTACATGTTTCTGCAAGCTGATGATTAAAGAATATCGAACGACATGATAGCGGTTGACAATATCATATTTACCATTATCATTGTTAGTCTGACGGTACTTCAGAATAAATTTCATTATCCAAATGATATAGTTGCTCTAGCCAAAAACTTAGTTAACTTCCTCCATAATTAGAATACCATAGCATAATATGGCTTCCTCAAACCAGCTCTTCTTTCTCTTTGCTCTTCTCCTCCTCATAACTTCTCCAATCAGCAGCAACGATGATTTGATCACAAAAGGAATGTGGGAAGACCTTCACAAACAATGACATCTTACAAAGCAATATCAACAGCACCATTCTTGACCTAGTAACTAAGGTTTCTGTTAATGGCTTTGCTAACTCCTCTCATGGTGTCGGCAATGATATCGTCTATGGTCTTGCAGAGTGTCGAGGAGATATTAGCGGCCAAACTTGCTCTGAATGTGTTGTTAATGCAGCACAACATATACAAACAACATGCCCCAATGCAGCTGAATCACGCATCAGGTATCAACTTTGCTTCCTTCGCTATAGCACTAGCAAGTTTTTTGGGCAGTTGGACATGAGTGAAGTTGGCGTGTGGTACTCCGTGTATAATATGACGGACCCGCAATTGTTCAAGCAGACATTGAATGAGCTATTAATGATCCTATGATTGGCAGCATCAAATGAAGATGACAGGAAGTTTGGGTGGGGAGAGATAAGAAATCATATGATAAGGCAACTATCATCCATGGAATGGCACATTGCACGTGGCATCTCGATGAAACCTCACGCTTCAAGTGTTTGGTAAATGCATTTAGGATTATAAGCTCTAAGTGTGGAGAAGGTATAGGTTGCTATGTGATTACTGAAAGTTGTGCTGTGAGATATGAGATCGATCCCTTTCTCTTCCTCAATGCTCTGACTAATCCAACTAGAAATGCCCGCTCGATCACTTTCGGCAATATTTAACTCTTAGGGGCTGTTTGGGATCAATTTTATTTCCTATTTTTTATTTTTATTTTATGTTATTATTAAAAACATATTTGTTTAAAATATTTTTATATGATTTTATTTTTTATTTTCAAAAATAAATAACGTTATTTTTAAAAATAGTCAAAATATTTAAATGATATTTTGAGTATTTTTAAAAACATTAAGTATAATTAAATAAGTTTTATTTTTAAGCAAAACATAAACTAAACAAAACAAAAACTTAAAATAAAAAATAAAAAATAAAAATGATCCCAAATGACTCCTTAGTTAATTTGTTACATGCATGCACAAAATATTGTGTTAGTGGTCCTATGTATTTTCACAAAAAAGAGTTTTATATTTCTCTATCTAAATAATAAAGTGTGTTTGTTCATGTGTTGGTGGCTTTTTTAGAATTGTCTATGTACCAGTCATGTTTATACTAACTACATTATTGATTTTAAATTAGTATGTTTAAATATTAAAGTATTCTATGAATTATATAGAATTCTAAAAAATTAGTATTGACTAAAAGAAATTCAAACCAATTTCAAACATGAATGCACTCACTAATGATTAGTGCGATGGATAACTTTAATAAGATCTTCCATCATCATTATAAAATCTCGCAAAAATCTGGTGTAAAAATTTGAGTTGATCATTCAAATCATTCCTGCCATAAGCATAAAATATAGCTTCTTTTTTTTGGAAGAATTTGAGGGCATTTGCCCAATTTAATTCCAAATGTAAAAGAGAATTACAGTTACAATAAAGACAACTGGACCATAAGACTGAGAGACCTCAAATCCTAATAACAGCACTTATAGAGGAAAAGCGTAAGAAAAACTATACCACCAAAGCCCAAAATATATAGACCACAAGAATTCAAAAGCGAAAAGAGATTGGACTCGATCAACCAAAAGATTAGAATCATGAAAGATTACTTATCGATAATTAGAGCCGACAAAATGAGGGTCCTGCGGTTTCCTTCGCAGCCTTCCACCGGTGCTTAATAACAGGAAAAAGGAGCTTGATAAAAAAAAAGCAGCAAACCCGGTTGCTGTGAAGGCCGTCCTAATAGGAACCCTCCAAAAGGAAAGCAATCTGATCATCATCGTCCCTTTCACCTCAAAGAAACCCACAGAATTCACGAGGCACGGAGGAGAGGAGGGAAGGGAGGATCTAAGGTGGTTCATAATAGCTCCACTGTCTAATCAGGTTTTTAACATCTTCAGGCCATGAATCTTTACACTTCCACCTTTTGAGTTTAGCTGTCACTCTCTCCCGAATCAGCTCATAGAGAGAGGAGAAGGGGATGGAGATTTGAGAGAAGAGCAGATTGTTTCTTTCTCTCCACAGGGAGTATACAGAAGCTACAATAATAAAAAAGTTTAAGTTTTTCTTCCATTTATGTTCTGCATCATCCCAGCTCGAGTTTCTTTGGAGTGTGGATTGCATTAGAAAAAATTGGCCTTTTGGGAGAAGGGTTCTTATCAATTTCATAGAATAAGGGCATTCAAAAAATAAATGAGCATATGTTTCCAACTGTGAGTGACAGAAAACACAGGAAATAGTGGTCCCAAGGCCCCTCTTAGCTAAGTTATCGAAGTTTTAAGCCCATTGAGGTAAGCCATCCAACAAGAAGTGCAAAGTTAATGGCATACCCTTAAACCAAATTCCATTGCTCCAGCCGATAGCAGGATGGGATTCATACACTGCATCATTGAAATTTAAATTGGTAGGATTCTTGAGATTGTTCCACATGATATGATCACTACCCCCCATGACAGAATTTGAAAGTATCTGGTTTAAACATAGTGGAAAAGCAGTCGAGAAGCCTGCAGGAGGGGTCCATAATCCATTTGTAATAATGGAGCTAAGGGAGGCATTATCGGGATGTCAAAGGATTTTGAAACAATTTGAGCCCATAATGCTATAAAGAGAGATGCCACCGCACCACAGATCATGATAAAGTGAGAAATCTGAACCATTTCCAATATGATAAGTCAAATGATGTTTAAATTTGGTAGTCATTTCTTTGATCTCTTTCCATAGAGGAGAACATCTATATTGATTGGAGTTCCAAATAGAAATTTATTTAGACTTACACCATTTGGCAAACAAAGATTCACCAACACATACCTTCCATAATACCTTAATCTTATTCATCAGATTAAGAGATGAAGCGTAAGTCCAATGCCTCCTTATTTTTTGGGAGTAGTCGAGCCGTGAAAGCAAATGTAGCTTCTTTGCTTCCCAGTGGTAGAAGAAGTTGGTCAGTAAATGAACAAATACGTTTGATAATGCCACTTGGAATAGCCATAGATCGAAACCAATATGAGAGGTAGCTATTAACAGAGGACCTAATCAATTGTAGCCTGCCCCCTAAAGATAGAAATCTGCTTTTTCATCCAGCTAACCACTTATGTAGTTTGTCAAATAAGGGATTAAAATTGGCCATCTTAATACGGCCACAGCACAAAGGTAAGCCGAGGTATTTGATGGGAAAGGTACCCATAATAATGTTCAGGATATTGCTTAATTCAGTAACCTTCCTGTAGTTTTTAGAGAAGAGTATAGAGGATTTGGAGATATTAATTTCCAGTCCAAGATAAGATTTCAATGCATGTAGATTGACCTTGAGGGAGTTAATGGTAGAGAAAGAGGCTTCACCCATGGCCAGAATGTCATCAACAAACAGCAAGTGGGAGATCCTACAGCCACCTGAGGAGAAAAGGTTATATAGCCCAAGATCAACATCTCTATTTATAAGACAAGATAATGTGTCCATAGCAATAGTGAATAGGAAAGGTGATAAGGGACATCATTGTCTTAATCCATTTGTAGAGAGAAAGAAACCTTTTATGCTTCCATTTAGAACTATAGAAAAGGGAATATCCATTATATAGGCTTCAATCCATTTGACAAACTTCTCAGGAAAGCCATTATATCTGAGTCTATGAATAATAGAAGCCCTGTTAACTTTATCAAAAGCCTTTTTCAAATCGAATTTGGCTAAAAAAGATTGGTTATTGTTGGAAGAGAAATCATTACATATTTCATAAGCCATAGTGATATTATCAGATATATCCCTACCTTTTATGAAAGCCGATTGAGCATGATCAATCACCATCGGGAGGAATTTCTTAAATTTGCTAGCTAGAACCTTGGCTATGACCTTATAGAAAGTGTTGCAAAGGGAAATTGGCCGGAAATCAACAATCTTAGAAGAATGCTTGACTTTAGGTATAATGGTGATGAGGGTGTGTTTAAAGCATTTAGGGAGCTTGAAAGAATTGAAGAAGAAGTGAGCAGCCTTAAGAAAGGCTTTTCCAGTTTGATCCTAAGTTGTTATGTAGAATTTTGAATTGAAACCATCCGGTCCTGGCGCCTTGTTTTCACATATGCTTTTAAGTGCCAACATTATTTCCTAATCAATGATGTTCTCCTCAAGTTCAGCCACTTGAGCAAGAGAGAGGCATGTCCCCAAGGGGAAGTTCTGCATGGGGAGATTTAGAGAACCATAGTTAAATAAATTAGCAAAGTACTTACAGAAAGTTTCTGCAATTGAGTTACGTGGTGTCTGACCTTCATCGGTGTGTAATTCCCTAATGAAATTTGCATTTTCCTTTCTTTGATCGATTGATATAGATATTTAAGATTGTCATCGATGAACAAGCCAATGTGCCTTAGCCCTTTGCTTTATCCAAATGCTTTCCTTTATATTGAGTTCTGTATCTAGCTTTGTTTCCTGGCATCAAAGAGTAAGAATGGTTGTTGGGATCAAGATCCGCCTTGCTCAAAATTTCAGCTTGCTTTGACTGAACAATCAATATTTGTTGCTCAAGAGGAGCAATCTCCCTACTCCTAGCTTTTAAGGCTTTCTTAACACTGCTCAGTTTTTTGGAAAGAATGTAAAGTGGATCACCATGAAAGAAGTTACCCCAAGCTAATGTGACTGCTTCCATAAAACCATTCTCGGCTATCCAATGATTCTTGAAATGAAATCGATGAACCGTGGGGGAGATAGAATGCAGAAAGGTAACTAGAGGGGAATGGTCAGAAGAAAGAGGAGGAGGAACTTTATAGTAGGAAGATGAAAAGGTATCTAGCCAGCTTAAGTTACACAGGACCCTATCCAATTTAGTGAAGATAGGTCTATCAATCTGTTGATTAGACCAGGTAAAGAAGAGACCTGTACTAGGTAGTTCAATAAGCTCACAGTCGTTGACACAGTCCTTGAAATCAAGGGAGCTGTTAAGAGGAGTTAGATTACCACCCGATTTTTCCTTACAAGAGAGAGTGCAGTTAAAATCCCCCATAAGAATCCAAGGATCCTTGCACGAACCAGCAAGAAGTTTTAGATCATTCCACAAGGTAAGCCGAAGCTTGGCATCATTCTCTGCATATATGCAGGTAAGAAGGAAAGAGTGATATCCCGAGATAGAGACATACCGTATTAGTTGCTTATTTATAGTAATAGGATTAAAAGCCAACCGATCGGCACGCCACTTAATCCAAATTCTCCCACCGTAAGCATACCCAAATTTGGAAACACTATCTTCTAAGGAACAAATTGAAGTTGTAGGTTTGTGGAAGATGTAGAGGGTCGAGATTGTATTTTGGTCTCAATCGAACGTAAGATCGAGGTGGAAGTCTTTAATGATCCTTAAGCAATCCGAGAGAGAGACCACGACGCTCCAACAACCCAAGGTTGTATAAATCATTGAGAGGAGGAAGAAGAGGGCTTCCTGCCCTTCTTCTTGTTACCCTTATGAGTAGTATTAGAGATGTTTGATGCGCTTAGAGTAGTCCCCATCCCGATTTTTCGTGAGTTCTAGGGAACTTATCAGAGAGAGGGGTTTTGTTTATTTAGAGATACCGCCGATCGTAAGGACCCCAATCCCTGATGATCCCTTATAGGCCTTGGTCGAGCAATTTGTTCTCGGTATAGGATCGCCCTCCTCCACAAGCTCTTTAGAGAAGGAGAGAGGATAGGTGAATGGTTTAGGTCATGGTATTGTTAGAGGGGAGGGATTGTGGATTCTTCCATGGAGTATCTTAGGATTTTCAATGGGAAGGTTTGTGGTGGATGGATATTGAGAAGAAGGAGTCTCCATAGGCATGGATGTGTGAGTAGGTATCCGGCTTTGCAGAATCCCCCTATTTGTTACATGGCTTCTACTTCGACCCCGAGGATTGGTTGGAGGCTTAGGATTCAGAGGGCAAGAATGGTTGTCGTGGGAGAAGGTGTTGCACTTGGAGCAAGCCAATGGCTTCCAATCATATATGATACTTTGAGTGAACTTCTTACCATTGAGGTTGATAGGAATAGACTCAGGGAGCTGGGATGTGGTAGAGATCTGTACATAAATCCTTGCAAAAGTGACTCTGGCCTTAGTGGCAGTGAGGTTATCAACTACCAGGGGGATGCCAATACGACTAGAGACCTTGGAAAAGCGGTTGTTCCGACAAAGCGGGGAAATTGACAGTCAAATAGACAATTCGAGAGATGGTTTCTTTGGTTGGAAAATCCCGACCAACTGGAAAGACAAGCGGCGACCATTTAGGAAGCATGGCCCGTTGTCCCAAACCAAAGTCTTCTTGTGAGGTTAACTTAAAGAGGAAGTAATCCCCTTCAAGAGGTGAGAAGATCTAGGTTACCCTTGAAATTCCACCTCTTCACGATGGCTGAGGAGGAGCCATAGTAAGGCCTTTTCCCTATGGCGAATTAGAGGCAGGCCATTCTCTCTGCCCTTCAGAGAGTTCCTCTTCAGAGAATGCTACTTCTAGGTCATCAGATGGTATGAAGGATAGTGGGAGAGCTTGGCTCTTCTCATTCTAGGCTAGTAGAAGTTCTTTCCAAAGGTTGGGTCCCTGATTAAAGAGACCAGTGGGGGAATCTTCGGAGAGGAACCAGAGAGGGGAGGAAAAGAGGTGGGTCCATCTCCATATCGTCGGGGAGGACCTAAAAGGGCCAACCGAAGAGAGATTGAGGAGGCGGCTGGAGAAGAAGGGGGAGGAAGGGGGAAACCCCGACGCGAACCCTAGATTGAGCATCCGTCTTTTTTGAGATGGGGTTCGCTTTAAAATACATCTTCTTGGTGCAAGTGTGAAAATTGTACTAAAATACGCATAAGAAAATAAAAGCTAAACTCGACAAATAAAAATTTTGTTACTAATTATTGATTACAATAGTATATTTTTTTAAAAAATTTAATAATATCACTCTCCAAAGAAATACCTAAGTAGAAGGTCTAACATAATATCTAGAGAAGTAGACCCTGTCCTTATTAAGTACTGTCATGCAGGCTTATTGCCTGTAAAAATTGGGGAAGCCCTCATCAACTCACCTTGGAGACAAGACACCACCACCTCCGTTCGCATCTCTCTTAGAATGCAGTGTAGTGACTTAACCTTAAAAGCCATGGCTACACTCGCACTTTGCTCATTCTAAACCTGAAGTCAACCAACTAGGCCTGCAAGTTGGTGACCTCAGCCTTCTCCCACTGTTGGAAGCCTCCACTTGACTTATCTCAACCCACCTCAAAGATTGGTAGTGAAGGAGTGCTCGTCAGACCTTGTATTTGTTCATATGAAGGCGAGCTCACTACTTTGATAGTAGAGGATATTGTGTGATGTTCATCCCCTCTTTGGGGAGCTCCTTTTCTTTGTGATATCAACAAATATTAATATATTTACTAACAAATTAAAAGATGCAGCATGGGACAAAGTACCTCAACAATGCGAGAAACTATCCCTTCACAACGAGTAGACAATAATTGTTTGCGCGCTACCACTTTCTTCATTGGCAATGATATCAAGGAGACCACCTCACCATGTTGAGGACTTGTCTCAGCCAAAATATTAGTCACCTTGGTCACCAGGGGTGGATCCAGAAATTTTTTTCAGAGAGGGCACAATAAAATAATGAATAATTTACTTTTATATAAAATTAAAAATCAAAGCATCTCGTATAACAAAATAAAGAAATCAAACCTTGCAATAACATAAATTTTTTTTACATTACACACAATTTATAACTTCTCGCTCTGAATCTTCATATTTTGAAATCAATGTACAATCAATTCCTTATCAACACTCTTAAATACATCTTCTTCAATATATGTAATAAGACAATCATTCATCCAAGAATCTCCCATTCTATCATAGTTTATTTTTACGATCTTCATTGCGTAAAATGCTCTTTCAACAGCTTGATCGACAATATCAAAGCAAGCTTTATTAGCAAATATATAAGAGGATAAATATCATTTTTTTTTGTCTCTACTAACTTTTGTGCAAGTTCTCCAATTCCCTTCAACTTCAAAAGAGAATCATTGGATTTCATGTCAATAATATAATTCTCAAGTTGACTATCTAAAATAATAATATCAAAGCTTGAGAAGTCTGTGGGATAAAACTTTGCCAAATATATAAATTTTTTTTTATCAAAAGCTGAGAAAGAATCACATGAATTCAAGCATGCCACATATAAAAGTAATTCAAGATATTCCTCATCAATCTATATTAAGCTCTTGTATATCAATGTAATAAAATAACTCAACTTGATAATAGTGTAAATTTGTGATTCCTTGAGTATATCTTCTTTATCTTCCACGCATAATAAATCTTTCACTCATATTTGGCACAAGTATATCATTTTTCTCACAAAATGCATGAACTTCTTCAAATAAAATGTTCCAACCATCATCCCTCATATTTTGTAGTATTTGTTTTGACACCTTAACCAAAGTCATGACATTTATAATATCTTGATAATTTTTTTGTAAAACTTGAGATAACTCATTTGTGATTCCTAATATGAATTTCATCAAGTGCAGATTGAAAATAAACTCAAAATATTGAATTGAATCAAGCAGAGCATTTGCTTCACCTCTTTGTTCACGCTTAAACCATCTTCTACAATTATATCAAGAACATCTATAATAGATCCAAATAAAATAAGTATATTTATCAATGCAAAGATAATGTGATCCCCAACACGTCTCCGTTGAAGAGTTATTTCTTGATTTAAACCTCCGCCATCTTGTAGTTCTCCACTCCTTATTTGCTCAACAACTTTGTTTAATTGTCTTTCAAATAAAACTTCTCTTTGCAGAAGAACATCCAACAATATTTATCAAATTAGATACATTATTAAAAAATGTAGCAATCAATATGATTCTTAGCCATCAACTAGTTAATTGTAATTGATGAGCAAAACAAGAATGTAATAAGTCGAATTTATTTTCAAGATTAAAGCTTTTAATCCATGAAACTCACCACGCATGTTGCTAGCCTCATCATAACCTTGACCACGTATTGGCGATATACTCAATTCATGCTTTGAGAAAAGTGCCTCAATAGCACATTTAAGTGTTGGAGCAGTTGTTTCACCAACATGTACAATACCAAGGAAACGCTCAACAATGCAACCTCTCTTATCAACATAACGAATCGCAATAGCCACTTATTCTTTCATTGATACATCGTGAGATTCATCTAAAAGAACTGCAAATAACTCATTACCCAAATCATTGATAATAGTATTTGAAGTCTCAATAGCAGCTGCATGTGTAATATCCTTCAATTTCGAGCTTAACTTATTATTTCCGGAGCATTTTCAAGGACAACCTTATTAATACTTTCATTATGCTCACCAAAAGTGTAAGTTCAAGAAATTTTTTTGATTTTCAATCTTCGATTCATCATGACCACAAAAGCTAATCCTTGGCTTAAAAGAAAGCATACTGTGGCACATAATCGTGTTCTGTAATCTCTTCGATTTTGATCGAATGACTTCCATAAGAAAATGCAATGTGTTGATCCTGATTCATTAAATCTTCACATTTTCTTCGAACAATATTATGGACACTATTAATTTGGCCAATATGAATTTCAAATCTTTCTTTTTTTTTAAATCCCTTATTATTAAAACTATCATTACTTGCTTGTTCATCAATATCAGGTCTATAAAGATAACAAAATAAATAATAATCTTTTGCACACTGCATTCTCACCAACCTTTATATTCATCAAACCATTTTGGATTAAACTCGTAATTTATTTGTTTGAGGAAATTCATGATCACAAGGTTGACATGGCCCTTTTTGAAGATATGCTCTTCTAACTCTATCACATTGGGATGATACTCAAATTTTTTTCTTAATCCGATCTGCTACAATATCTTCTACGTTGAATTAGGTACTTTTTTGTATTACTACTTTCATCAATAATAAGATGTGAATAACTGGACTCATCTTGTTCAATCTTTCTTTTAAAATATCGCTCCATATCTAATTAAAAGAATAAATTAAAATGCTGATGTAAAGTCTTAAAGATTAATATGTATAAAAAATGAGAAGACATGCTTTTGAACATATTTCAAAAAATAAAATAAAGGCACACTTTTGACTCTTTTTTTTTAAAATAATTTATCAAAATAAAGGCACACAGTCGGCCTGTACCTAAAAAATAAATCAATAGTATTTTTTTAATAAAGACACATCATCGTCCTTTATTAAGAAATAATAAATCAATAAATTTTCAAAAAAGGCACACTTTCGGCCTTTATTAAATAAAAAATATTCACATACCTTAATTAATTGTGAAGACCGTTCCACAGAGAAATATTTCTGAATATTCTGTTCTTTTAAAATCATAAAACATAAAGCATATAAGTAATGATTAAATATACAAAAATAATAAATATTAGTACCCATGCAAAGTTTGTGTGTAATTTGTCCTTAAGACTCAACTTCCCAAAAAAAATATCAGTTCGATCTCATATTCTCTAATCACTTTTCCACACAAGTAACGGGATGCGGGAATACAAAATGATGTAATAGGATTTTGAGTGCTTAACTATTAGTACCCATGAACTAATTTCATACATTTTAATCGCCTTTTAAAAACAATAATTATCCAATTAAAAATCCACCATTGTACACTTGTGTAAGTTGAAAAGAAACAATGAATGACAGTTAATATTTTCATAAACATAATACAAAATAAAGCTTAAGTTGATTCATCTAAATAGAAATTTAACTTTAATTTTTCATATGCAATTATTTGATAAACTAAATATTAACACACAAATCGTAACAGAACAAATCAACTCAAACTCAATCCTAAAAGCAATATTTTTCAGCTATATGCAAGAAAGATTAAGCACAAAAAACATCAGCATCATTATCCACCACTTAGAGTAATAGAAATGCAAAAAAAAAAAGAATAAAAGAAAGAAAGAAAGAAACGACTTTCCTTCATTTGCATATCTATACAATATTGGCTTAAAAAAATATAAAGGAAATAACAATCTCATGGCTCTATGGTTTTTTTTTAAATGCATCAATATCCATATACGTCTTGTTCGAACTTGTTTCAGTGTCAAAAAAAAAAAAGATTAATATGTGCTTCTATAGTTCTATCATCTATGATAGCATTTTCATCGATTTTTTAGCCTCAAACAATTTTACGGTTGAAACCGCATGCCCATGTTTTATTGCAGAGTTGAAACTATTGAGCACAGATGTAACACAAAATTAATGGACGCATAATAAGTGTAACGATGAGCTCTGTTAGTATTCCAGACATGAAAAGCTACAAATCTAAATTCAAAAGATACAATCATACAAAGGCAACAAAATGAGAAAGAAATAAAAAAGAGATGTTCTTCGCTTCTTCAACTCCTTCACTAATCACCTCATGGAGTCACTGATTGAGAGAATAGAAAAAAAAAAAGAAAAAAAGAAAACGCAGAGAACGAATGGGCGGAGGGAGGAAAGACGCATCGATAAAGGGTTTGGAAATAATTCAATCGAATATCGTGGGTGTGTGGTGCCCCAAAGTTGGTCACCACATGTGCCTAATAACACTTCCACCATAGGAGCTATATCTATAAAAGTAACACTTGCTATTTCCAAGGAGAGACTCAATATCTGATCTTCAGCTTTCATAACAACTTTGTGCTTTCTTAGAATTGACTTCCACAAACGATGATTATCAATGTTGTCGACCAAACTCAAATAAGCCATCATATAAGCACACTCAACGTAAGCAAAAGTGGAAGCAAGTCAAGTGAACTCTGCACTCCCCTCATTCCTTAATTTAGAAGTCATGAGCCTCCTCAACTTTCATGCTAACAGTCAAATAAAGGTGATGACACACATTTCTTTAAAATTGAGCACAAAATAATTAATAAGAAAGTAATTTTAATTTATGCAATGCAATGATTATTTATTGTGATTGTTATTTCTCTTGTTCATTTACAAGTCAGCTCTATAAGGAACAAGCTAATCAAAAAAACTAAGTGTACTTAGTGTATTCCCTGGATCTACTAGCTCATAAAAAATAAAAATAAAAAAAAATAAATAAAAAACAAAAAAAAACAAAAAAAAACTAGCTCATCATAGAGCTATCTTAAACTAAGTCGCAACTAGCTTAACAACCAAGAAAAAGTGCCAAATAAAGTTGTAATTTTTTAGTAAGAACACACCACATCTTCATAGAAGCTTCACAAGTGTGCTCACCCCTTATTAGGACATGATGAGTTGATCTACATAGAAGGCTATGTTGGCTAGAGGCAACATTGATCGCCACACCATATCCTTGTACATGTGTTTATACGAGATGGTCCATAAGAGTTTTTACCTTTTTCTTCATTAATTTATGTATGTGGTAAAACCACTATGGTAGTTCTTCATTCCTCCTATAAATGAAGCGACGTGAGGCGTATTTATGGATCTTTACTAGATCTTTATTTGATTATTTTACAAAATTATTTTCTAGGTTCTAGATAATGGATTTTTAGTATTTTGTTGAGCTTAAGCCTACTTAGTTCTCTTGCGTTCGCTAAGAAAGCATTGTGAGTGAAGTCTGATATTACAATATTGACATATCAAGATTCAACAATGTGAGTTTTAAAATCTTATTCAAGCTCATTTTGTTAATGTTTTAATTGAGTTTGATCCAAAATTAATCCTTAATCAAGTCTAACTAATTATATATTTGATCTTAAAAATTTAAACAAATAGCTGAATTACTTGATGGAATTGGATTTATAGATTTTATTAAAAATTAACTTAAGATTTTATCATATATATATATATATATATATATATATATATATATATATATATATATATATATATATATATATATATATATATATATATATGTTGACCTCCATATGCCTATAAGTCAAAGTCAAGTCTACAATCGAATTCCTGACTTGAGTGACAAAGCAAATCGAGTCTCAAAGATACATCCGAAAATGATCAAAACGATCTCCGATCGGAGAACGGACTTCGCCGTTGTGTTCAGAACGTTGAAATTGAATAAAATATAAATATTGCAAAATCTAACGAAGAATCGATTGCCGCCAGCATCAATGTGTGACGCATATATGAGTCGAAGCGACGTGTTCAATCTTTTCATTTAAATTAATCACATTGTTAGTCAAACATCAAAAATATCAAATGAGATCGCTCAATTGGACGAAGTTCGCCTAAATGTCGAATTTAAAGCAATGCAAATCGAGATCGAAATACTAAGTCACCAAAATCAACTCAAATAACATCCGATCGATGAACGGACTTTGCCATCACATTCCGAACGTCGAAACTTGTTATAAATATTGCGACTTCGATGATCGATCAAGCGAAGCCAATATGCGTGATAAGTGATAGATTACAAAGCCAAATGACTCGCTAAATTGATTGCCGCTTCAAACATCAAATATATCATAAGAATGCTCGCATCACTCACAAAGTCAATGAATGTCGAAGCAAAGTCGTGACGCTGATTGGAAATTTGAATCCACTGACGCCGAATTAAACGGCCTCAGAAACGGACCGCATTGATTCGAACTTTAAATTGATATATATGAGTTTTATAAATATTAAAATCATTTTATCAATTTAAAATTCATTTAAAATCCCTAAATTACTCTCCCTCATGCTCAACCATTCCTCTTATTTTTGGTTTATCCGGTTCAAAAAAAAAGAAAAAAAACCATCCCTCCCTCCCTTTCCATTCCCACGTTCCGCCTCCAACCTGCACAGGTAATTCCCTCTCTCCTCTCAATCTCCTTTCTGTTCCGCCGTCCAACCCGCCGACGCAATCCCGCTGCACGCTCAGACCCACCTCGTCCAGGCCGTTCCACCGTGCTTCGCGCTGCACGAGCCCGTTGCACGTCCCGCCGCGTCCGGCCCATTCCGCCGGCGCAAAGTGTGTATTCCGGCTGCGTCCTGCCTCTGCCCGCGTCCTGTTCGTGTAATGATCCACTGCGTCTCGCTGGCAAAACCGTGTAGCCTGTTCCGACCGCGTCCTGCCTCCCACGCATCCTGTGTCCGAGGCCTGCCTCTTCGGCCTGTCCTGGCCGCGTCTGTTCAGCGAACGAGGCCTGTCGTGCCTCTGGCTGTCCCACAATTTTGCATTGCCTGCTGCATGAGCTGCCTCCGCACGCATCTGTCTACTCCTATTCCGCCGCGCATCCCGTGGCCAATCCCGCGACCCGCGCTGCACCCGCCTCCGTTGCCCGGCCAGACCCGCGACCCGCCGCTCCGTGCAACCCGGCCCACCAGCCATCCTCCGGCTCGTCCCACAACATGCTACACCCGCAAACCTGCAAGTCCTTCTCGTGTTGCGACCCACAAAACCGCACGGCCCGACTCTCGCAAGCAGCCCGCACCTGCTGTCCGACCCACGTGTCGTCATTCTGCTGTTCGCTCCTCTTCCTGCAGCCCGCAACCCATCCAATTTTTCTCAATGTAAGAAAATAAGAGAAATTTTTCTTTCGATCTGACTCGCTTTATCCTTCCAATTTTGCTTCACAAAAAAATATCGTCAAGAGAATTTTCTTTCGATTTTCGACATGATTCTCGATTCTCCCTCACCCATTTCCACAATCGAAGAGGAGGTTTTTCTTGGTTTAGCATACCCAACCTGTTCCTCTTACCTGCATCAGACCGCATTTAAATGTGGATGGATCATATATATATATATATATATATATATATATGCTTTCTGATTAAAGCGCTCAGCTCAAGAGGGCACGATGAAAGAAACTAGGTCAAGAAGACACGCTCAATGCTTCAAGATAATCGAAGCTCAACATCCGTTGATCGCTGAGATCAATACCAAAATTTTGTCTAATTTTGACTTAGAAAAAATGGGAGATTAATATATATCAGATTTCTTTCACTAGAAGATCGCTCAGAGGCTGAATGAATTGAATATGTGAAGACATCAAGAGCGTACCGAAAAGCAAAACAGATCCCTATATGTGATAAAATTTAGACTAAAGTGACTTAAATAAATAAATGAATTACCTAAACTTAAAAAAAAAGAATATGATAAATATAAGATAAATGCTAAATCAGAAATAGAAGCCTTTAAAGAAAATTTTAAAAAATACACATTTAAAATGCATATTGAATAAGATTAAACTCACAAACTCTAATAGTGATTCTCTATAAATTGAAGTAATGAGTGAGTTATCTTTATTGTAAATTCCTCAAAACTAAACAAAATTGAATTTGGGAGACTAATGCTAAATTCATAACAAACTTGCAATAAACTTAAAGTCCAAAGATGAATCCAAATTGGGTTTAATTCTTATAATATGAGATGGATTTATGCTGTAGGTAATAAGTAAGTAAAAGCAATAAACACAAATCACATAACTTATCAAAGTGATTTAAATTGAACAAAGTAAGAGAATTACAAAAACTCAACAAGTAAACTAAGTGCAAGTAATATTTTAAACTACAATCTAAACCAAAATGCATTCTTCACCACTACATCTGCAACTCTTTGTACAAGCAGACAAAATGCGACACTAAACCAAAATCTACAAAAATCATAGGGCTTCCTTTGATCAAATTAAGAAATTTTATTCTAATTATGATTTTTAAAATCAATGATTTTATTAATTAGATGAAATTAGCTAAGCTTATAAATGCTCTGACATGGACATGAGATTTCATGCAAATTTTAATGTTTGAAAAGAAGCTAATTGGAATAAAAAAATGAAAATACAAAATTAATCTCATAATTCAAATATAAAATTACCTAAATTACTATGCACTGATGCCCCATAATTATGATGAATGCTTAAATTCAAGTGTTGAGGATATGTGTTGCTTCCATTTAGTCTTAGACGTCGTTAATAAAATTTAAAACCTATAATAAGAGTTTCAAATCAATGAAATATCTAAAACTAATTACAAAGACAGATCTAATCCTCTATAGAACTAGAGTTGAGATCTAGCTCTTAAACATATTCAAATTAATCAATTTTTCAAATCAAATATAATCAAATTGCTTAAATGAAATCATTTAAAAACTTAAATCAAACTCAATCCATCCACCTTCGCAACCGCTTTTGGGGTGACAAATTAAGAAATTTTAGCTCACAAAGGAGCCAATGTCAAGTGTTACTATGTTCACTCTCAATCAATCTCACACTAAGTGGCCCATGTCCTCTATTATTGCTCCACAGATGAAGCACCGAGTCCTCGACGTGGTGGCCAATCGCTCCATTATATTATCACGATGTCAGTATGCTCCCAATGGCTCTGCCATTTGAGTTGTGAATCATAGGGTATATTTGATAGGGCAAACAACCTTCTGTCAGCTAAGGTAGACTTAAGTCTGTCTCCTTAGAAAATATCACCCTAGGTCTACAAGGATTTCTTGGATGACAGAACCCATGTGTTGCTGATAAGGTTCCTTCTATTGGTCGACACCTCCTCACTAAGTACTAAGACCACCCCGTGATGATGGAACCATGAGATCTAGACGCATGCCATCATTCCCCAACCATTCGATTTAAATGATGAATTTCAATCTAAATTCTAAAACTCCATATGCTACTATATGCACCATCTATCGACTAATTTTAATCGAAAGTTCTCTCTCACTTATTGGGAGGGGTAATTAACTATAGGGGCTTGTGCCTATAGGAAACCTAGAACCATATCTAAAGTCCTCACCAAATGAGGAGGAAATCTTTGGGTAGTATCTTATCTACTATTCCATCCGCCTTCTGAAAATTACACCGATATTTTAAATCACTCTCTTCAATTTAAATATTTGTCGAGAGGTCAATGGTAACTTTTGGAGCCCACAAATTTCTGGCAACTCCACTGGGAATAGGATTCTCTTTCCATCTTTGGCTAGTCATATACATGCTATAGTAGCGATGAAATTTTTTGAAAATTCAAAATAAAAAATGGTGATTTAAGTGTGTAATAAATTCAATATGAGGCTCTATGTAGAATGAATCATTCTGTAGAGTATATCTTTATTATACTATTATTTTGTTCTGTAGTACCTCTACATCTTGAAAGCATGGGATAAAATAATAATTGCTAATTATTAATCTGCATCTTTCACTTTTGCAGAATGGATCTACAAAGCACTCATTTCACCATTCAAGGTGTGGGAGAACATCTGCCAAACCGCCATCAATACTCGGGCTACCATTCAATTTAGTAGCTTGATTCCGCTATCGTAACTCCCAAGTACCCACCATGGTACATTCTTCTTGGGCCGGAAGGCCTCAAGTTATTGAAGCTCCGCTAGCCATGTGGCCAACCTAACAGCCAACCAGGAGTTCTCCGACGAGAACTTCGCAAAGGCTAGGTCAATCAAGCCCCATGATGAAAAGAATCGTCAAGAGGCAACCGTGTCTTTAATACCTGTGCTTATGCCGATTGAACCTTTCTGAAAAGCATGATGAAGCTTCCTCATCAGGGAGCAAATTAACTAGAAGATAGAGAAGAAGGAGAAACGTTGAGCTGAGGGCTCGATAGATCCCCTTTGAACGACTTAATGAACAAGCGATACTACCGCCAGAAGCGAGTATCCCTACCCACAACAACCTTGAAAACTTAAAGTGGGCAAAAAGGAATAGCTCTACTCGTGAAGTAAAGCACTATTTTTGAAAGAACCAACCACATCAAGCTCCAACACCACAGAGGAGACAGCCTGAAACACTGTCTGTCAGGATACATAAAGTTCTCAAAGTAGCCAAGGATAAAGGCCTAATGAAAAGAAGATTTGAGAGGCCTGTGGTGATGGAAAATACTGAAGCTCCATCAAAAAAGTTGTCATCTCTTCTGGTAACTAGCCATTGAGCCCAATACGCTTTGCATGGTGAGCATCGGAGCATGACACTTGGACCATGTGTCCAAGAATCCGTTGCTAAAAGGTCCCAACAAAAGGGTAAATAGATATGGAGGCCAAGGCCCCGTAATGAAGCTTTGATTAATAGAAGAGGTATGACGTCTGATACATATACTTATAAATCTGCCTCAAAAATAACTCATCAGAAGTGGACACCCAAAAGAAGGGATATCACTGATGAGAGACATGATGGTCGACACCCTGGAGAACCCTCTAGGGGATCCCATCATCGATCAGATTCACCCCTACAAAAAAGGTCGACTTTGATCACAGTCCTTTAATAGAAGAAGTATTTGTTCCGCACATTGAACCAGAGATCCACTAGAAACTTCGATCAGAAATTTGTGTGCTAGAAGAAAATAATGAAGAGGACACTATGGAAGTGGAAGTTGTCTATATGGTCAGAGATATAGATAAACTTATCGCTCAACATCATCAGCACCAACACGAACTCAGGGAACCTGAACCTGAATTCGACATTTATGAAGAAGAGTCTTCACAGAAGCAAATAGAAGATGGAGTTTCGATCTTTATTGAAGATGATGAAGAAGAATATCATAATGAGAAAGAAACCATGGGTGTCAGAGCTATCTATATAGTTGAACCAGGAAAAGATCAGCCTGGTACATGCTTTTATAATCAGTGTCGTCGTACAGCCCCAACAACAGCTATCTCTAAAAATGCACAAGGAGAAGGGCAATCAAGTTCTTCCCCTGAAAACGAGCAAGGAGCGGAACAACAACAAGAAATAGAAGAAGAGAAAGAGCCGATACTAATTGACGCTATGGTGCTAGCTAGAGAGCAAAGAGAAATGCAGCATCAAATGGAGGTCAAAGACAAGGAGATTGCATAGCTTGGTACCAAAATGAATGATATGATGGTACAAATGAATATCATGATGGAGATGTTGCAGAAGAATATCACATCAAGTGCAGCACCTATTTTGCTAATCAGCTAATATACAACTTCTATACCACCACCGTGGTACCTCAAGCTCTAAGATATGCTACGCGAGGAATGAAGTTAACCCACTACCTCTCCAACCGACAATTCAAAATTTGGCTAGCACATACTTAATGCTGTAGAAATAATCAATGAAAAGATAAAGGAAATCATAGCCTCAAAGTAGGCTGAAAAGCTGGTGAGTAAGGGTCATAGTTACCCAGCTGAATATGATCAAGTGTCATACCCGAAAGGTTACTCAATGCCAAAATTTAATACTTTCAGCGGGCTTGGTAATCCAAAGCAACATCTAGCCCAATTTAAGGCTACTTGTGGTAACATAGGAGGGAACGACACACTGCTTTTTCATCAATTCATCAGTAGCCTGACATCAGCCACTTTCGAATGGTATGTATAATTGTTAAATGATTCCGTTAAAATATTTGCTAAATTAGAGACTATATTTGTGAAGAGGTTCACCAGTGCAACCAAGAAAATCATAATTGCTGACATTTCCTTGTTGAAAAGAAGGAAAGACGAGTTAGTGATGAAATTCATAAGTCATTGGCGTAACCTAAGTATGAAGTGCGAGCAACAATTGGAAGAAAAACATGCGATCCAATTGCTAATGGGCAATATGAATGATAAAATGACACCATTTCTATGCATGGTGTCGAAATATTCCGTTTGCTCAATAGGTCTAAAAAAAGTTGAACCGCCCTAAGTCTGAAGTCTATGCAGATAAAGCAAAGAGAAACAAACCTTCAGACTCAAGAAGAAATGAAATTCATGTTATTTTTTTATAGCTCAAATGGCAAAAAGCAGGTGATATATAATGTGGATAAAGGAAAGAAGTCAATGCATAATGATGATAAGGATAAAAAGCCTGTTTATTCTAATCCACGACCAAAATTAGTATTAGGAGGTAATGACAAACCTCAGACTTTTTCAAGTGGTGGGGAGCGTCCAAAACAAGCCACAAGAGATGATGAGCGAATGCGGCCATCTCTTAAGAAAAAGATGAACAAAGAATATTCCTTTAGAAGGGACAGTGTGGCTAAATTATTTCAGTAAGCAGTCAAAACTAGTTATAATTACTATAAATTAAAAGGCCTGAAAAAGCTGATCAAGTCAACAATCTGAATTATTATCCCTATCATCGGATGATCAGTCATCCTATCAAAGATTGTTATGTCTTCAAAGAGTGGCTAGAAAGGAAGTATCGATAAGGTGAATTTACACTATCCGACAGTGTTCTAGTCAACCCAAAAAGAGAATCTACCAGGATGATTATGTCCTCTTCCGTATCATCCAACAAAGGAAAATAGAAGGACAAATCAATTCAGACTGAATGATAAATAGTAGTCTCCAAAAAGACCATAAAGATGTTGAAGCAGTTAAAAGATGTCCCTAGTGTTAAGTGGAAATCACCACTTAAACCTATATTGGACTTAAGAGAGATGCTTAAACCAAGTGTTTGGGCTTCTCAATGGCATTATGATAAGACTGCTTCATCACAGCATGAGAAGCAGTCTACTAAATGCAGGCCTCATAAATCAAAGAAGCTAGCTAAGAGAAGAAAGATCAAGAAGAGAATCACAACTCAAAAGATCATTACCAATCTAGAGAAGTATTATTAGCCGACAAGACAATCATTTAGGCTTGCAGACTTCATGTCTAAACTTTATCATTAATGATGAAGAAGATAATGGTGAATATTGTCTAGTAGAGACATAATCATCTATGATGTCGATGTTCTTCAACATCGTTACTCAAAATGACAAGGGAAGTCGAGACTTGACCAACCCATCAAAATTTTTTATCGAAAGCAAGAAGAGCAGGAGGCCTAAATTTTTTTAATGTCTCAATAAGACAATAATAGTTTAGAAGAAAATCTATATTTTCCTGATGGAGAAGAATCAGACTCATCGATATCATCATGTATGAAATGTATGACGTTGAAAAATGAGTCTAGCCCTTTTGGCCAATCTTCCAAAATAAGAAGAGAATTTGAAGAAACTACCTCTTCAAAAGAATCTGAATAAGATAAGGTGATTCAAGTTTAATTGAGAAGTGATAAAGTCTTACCACCTTCATCAAAGAAGGGAAATGAAACTAAAGACAAAGGGAAATAAATTGAAGTTAACGAGGATATCATTCCTAAAAATCCTAGGTTAAAGCCTAAATATAGCGAGAAGATAGATTATAATATTCTATCACATTTGAGAAAGATCCCTACGCAATTAAGTGTGTACAAAGCTCTCTTGATGTCAAAAGACCTCCGAGAAACTTTGATACAAGCTCTCAAAGATCCGGAGAGTTATGAAGCTTACTTTACTGAAAAATGCATGACTGAAGCATTGCAAACTCAAGATCTCCCAATAATTACATTTTTTTGAAGAAGATCTTATGTTGGGAATGGCAGATCACAACTGTCCTTTATATGTTAATGTAGAGAGTGATAACCTCTCGATATGCCGAATATTGATTCACCCAAGTTCCTCTATCAATCTTATGAGTCCAAAGGTATTGAGAGGATTATCACTCGATATCCAACATCTTGGGAGAGATAAATTAATGATTCATGGTTTCAATAAAAAAGGGCAGAAAACTCTGGGTTCTTTTATTCTCCCACTCAAGTTCAGAGATTTATATATGGAAGCCAAGTTTCATGTAATCGATGTTGATATATCATTTAGAGCTCTTTTGGGCTGGTCGTGGTTGCATGAGTATTGTATGATCCTATCAACTATGCATCAGTGTATGAAGTATCTGAAATATGGAGAAGAATTCAGACTTCCCTATAACCTACAACCATTCTCCCGTCAATGAAGCAAATATCTATGAAGATGCAAAATATTTCATCCTCAAAGAGCCTAAGCTAATAAAGCCTCTTGAAGCGGCATAATCCGCTTAAGGAACTAAAAAGCAATTTCACAAAATGAAAGAGCAGAAGCAAGGAGGAAGAAAGAAGGTAATGCTGACTCTCCCTAAAACACTTGATTCTGCACCTAAGTCAGGAAAATTAGTTCCTCATTTGGGAAGTGACATGGAAGAAGAAAAAGATATGCTTGTCAAACCTAAGGGAACTTATAAGCTTTCAAGAAAGGTAGAGTATGAAATAAGTGATTCTGATTCAGACTATGATTTTGAATCTACTTATAGAAATAAAATTTAAATGGCTACAAGGATAGCTCACTTGGCAAAGTTAGATGACTCACTCAAAATTGTACCCATCCCTCAGCAGTTCTTCAAAGAAAGCAGTCCACTAGAGGTTCATAATATTGAAGAATTGATAATATTCTATGTGCCACCATTGAGTGAGAGTGGCAGAACAGGAACTTTATTTCATAAATCTGAAGAGTTTTAGCCTCACAACTTTGATAAGCCTGCTCAACATGAAAATTCTGATGAGATAGTGCCAACAAGAATACCAATATACTATCCGTAGAAATTGCGAAGAATGATGCATAAGCTTGGAATTCATATTGGAACTACTAAACATATGACTCAAATATTTAACAAGATGTGGAGCCAAAGAAGTCCTCAGACGTCACAAAGAAGTGATAAGTTTATCACTAAAGGTCTTGGGTTCATCCACAAATCTCATCAAAAGACTGTATAATGTAATAGAAGCCGAGATTGAGACTCATAGTGATGAAGATGATTCCCATGAAATTCTTCTTAAAATGATGAAGAAGTAAGCCAAGCTCGCACCAAGAACTTGAAGATGGGGACAAACAATTACTATGGATGAACTTAAAGAAATCAACCTAGAGCGAGATGATCCATCAACTTTCAATGCCCCTTCTACTTGATGAGAAAGTTGAAGTGTTAAAAATGCTACTTTGTGAATTCAGGGATTACTTTGCCTAGACATATTCTGAAATGCCAAGCTTATCCCCTGATGTAGCAATTCATAAATCAGTTATTAAACCAACTGCAACGCTTATTAAACAAGCTCCTAGGCGAATGAGATTGGAGATTGAAGAACAGGTAATTGTAAAAATTAAAAAGCTAATCGAAGCAAGCTTTATCCGGGAGGAGAAGTATGCAGATTGGATAGCCAACATTGTCCCAGTTAGAAAGAAGAATGGCCAAATCTATCTCTACATTGACTTCTAGGACCTAAATAAGACGTGCCCAAAAGATGACTTTCTGCTTCCAATATCAGAACTATTGGTAGACAACACTTCCAACTATGACATGCTCTCATTCATGGACGGATCGTCGAGATACAACCAAATCAAAATGACACCTGAGGATGAAAAATATATATCGTTCAGAACACCTATCGACATCTATTGCTACACGATCATGCCTTTTGGCCTGAAAAATACTAGAGCTACATACCAAAGAGTCATGACACGTATTTTTGATGAGTTGATTCATCAAAAGGTGGAACGTTATGTCGACGATTTGGTGGTGAAAATCTTAAATCGTGGAAACCACTTCGAAGATTTGAGAATTATATTAGAGAGAAACAAAAAATATGATCTCAAGATGAATCCTCTAAAATGTGCATTTGGGGTATCCTCCGAAAAATTCCTGGGGTACATTGTATGTCACAGAGGTATTAAAATTGATCCTACTAAAATCAAGGCAATTGTGGAGATGCCTCTGCCAAAGAGTTTACGTCAGCTCCGTTCTTTACAAGGATAGCTTGCATTCATCCATCAGTTTATATCAAACCTATCAGGATGCTGTCAATCATTTGCAAGGTTAATGAAGAAGGATGCTCCGCTCAAGTGAGATAAGGAGTGCTAAGAAGACTTCAATAGCATTAAAAGTTACTTTTTAAATCCACCAATCTTGGCAATGCCTACTCCTGGGAAGCCCCTCATTCTATACACAGCTGCGTTAGAAGAGTCTCTCGGAGCATTATTGGCACAACATAATGAAGAAAGTAAAGGGAATGCTCTTTATTATATCTGTCGGAGGCTGATTGTAGAAGAAATGAGATACTCTCTGATAGAGAAGCACTATTTAGCATTGATCTTTGTAGTCCAAAAGCTTTGTCATTATATGTTATCTCACAAGATTACCCTCATCTCATGGATCGATCCGTTGAAGTACTTGATGACAAGACCAACATTGATAGGTCTCTTGGCAAGATGGGCAGTACTGCTTTTGCAATTTGATATCACATATTCTCCGAAGAAAGCAGTGAAGGGACAAGTCTAAGCAAATTTTTTTGTTGCACAACCCATCCCTGCGGACTCTTCTCTTAATGAGGATTTGCCCAATGAGCAAATTATGCTCATTCATGAAAGAGAAAAATCACAAATTTGAGAAATGTACTTTGATGGAGCCTCATCGATCAATCAAGTCCAACATCTAAATTTCTCAAGTGCAAGAGCAGGAATCAGCATCGTCTTCATAACACCAGAAGGAGGGATAATGAGACAATCATATAGATTGACCGAGCCAAAAACTAATAATGAAGCTGAACATGAAGTATTAATGGCAAGTCTAGAAGAAGTTATTTTCATTGGCATTCAAAACTTACATATTTTTGTCAATTCTTACTTATTATAAATCAAGTACTTGGCGTCCATAGAATCAATAAGCTTGAGTTAGCTTTCTATCACAAGCGAATTCTCGAGCTTATGAAGAAGATACCAAATATCACACTAACTTGAGTCTCTCGATCCGAGAATAGTAAAGCCTTAGCAAATTAGCTAAGGAAATGGTATGAATGGTGATTATGTCATGATCATATTTACCCGATGAGTCTAGAGCTAAGTATCAATCCCCAGGTAGAGGGATTATCAACCGACCTAGGATGCACTCGGCTCTCATACTCCCAAAATCAACAAGAAATTATACCAAGAAGAGCTAAGAATGACATTGCCTCAGAAAAGTAGTGTGAAGCCTTTATGGCAGAAGAGTCACGTGATTGGAGGCAACCCTTCATCAATTACTTTAAAGAAGACAAATTACTGAATAATAAATCACTGGCAGCTCAAATTGAGAAAAGGATGTTGCGCCATGCTTTTGTCAACAACACTTTATATCATAGATCCTTTGAACAAATGTGGCTACGATGCCTAGATGTAGATGAAGCTAGCAAAGTGATGGTTGAAGTTCATGAAGGACTTTGTGGTGCACATTAGTCAGGTCCCAAGATGTCAGTAAAGATCAAAAGGATGGGCTATTATTGGCCATCTATGGTGAGAGATTGTATTAATCATGTTAAGAAGTGTCATGAGCATCAAGTACATGGGAATCTCATCCATCAACCTCCAAATCTATTACACCCAACAATAGCATCCTATTATTCAATGTGGATGTAATTGGACCAATCGATCCACTGGACATCGTTTCATCCTAGCAGCGATGGACTATTTCTCTAAGTGGGCTGAAGCTATCCCATTTAAAGAAGTTTCTGCCGATCGAGTGATTAACTTCTTCATGCGTAATGTGATCTATAAATTTGGAGTGCCACGCTGAATAATTTTTGATAATAGCACAGCTTTTAAAAGTGCAAATATTTATAAATTCATCGATCGACACAAAATTAATTGACGATACTCTTCAATATATAATCCAAGAGCAAATGGTTTGGCGGAGGCCTTCAACAAGATATTGGTCAAGCTGCTCAAGAAGATTCTCACTAAAAATAAAAAAGAATGACATATCAAGCTAATAGAGGTACTATGGGTATATCGAACTACTTACAAGACACCGACTAAAGCTACTCCCTATTCATTGGTATTTGGAACTGAAGCAGTTCTTCCGCTTGAAGTTGAGTTTCCTTCACTTCGAGTAGCCATCCAATACAATGTAACTGAAGATCAAAATGTCCGTTTGAGAATGGAGGAACTCGACGCGCTTGATGAAGTTAGATTGCAAGCTCATCAAAATCTGGAAGTCTATCGAGCAAAGATGTCCAAGGCTCTTGACCATACGGTGCAGCCTCGAACATTCCAAAAAGGAGAATTGGTCCTGGTGCTACGAAGGCTAATTATTCATAATTGAAAATTTGGTGGAAAATTTAAGCCTAACTGGGAAGACCCTTTTTTCATTGAAAAAGTGTATCAAGGAGGGGCATACCAACTCATCAACCTAAAGGGTGAAAGACCAATGCCGCCAATTAATGGTCGATACTTGAAAAAGTATTATACATGATGACCACATTCTCGAGGTACAATAGAAATCCCCCTACAAGACAAGGGATATTTTTTTAGTATATCTATTTAGGTCGACATCGTGCTTCATGCCGAGATCCCTAAATAAACATACTCCAGATGAAGAACTTTTTCGTGAAAATTACCCTGTTACACATGGGGCATTTTTAGTTTTTTTATATATATAGATGAAATCAATGTTGTATGTTAAAAGCCTCTTTAGGATATATCAATTCAAATATTGATGTATTTGTATATTTTCATCTTGATAATTCTCCTAAATGTACTTTAGAATTCTCCTTGCAAGACAGGGGGCATTGTTTAGTTTATATCAAGTTTATTTGAGTTGATATCGTGTTATAAGATGAGATCCTCGAATATATTCTGATCCAGGTTGACATTGAGCTTTACGCTGAAATCCCTGAATATATCCATAATTATTACTGTTAAGTTGCAGAGACTTGCAGGAACAAAAAGAATACATTTCTACACATAAAAAGATAGCCCCAAATGTCAAAATTTTATCTCCCAGATTTGCCAAATTTTGGAGATCAAGTCAGAAGAACTCCCAATTTCGGAGGCTTCAATCAACTGAGTTGGAAAAACATCAACCTTAACATCCTGAAGTCTAGGACGCGGATGGGTTCTAAAGGTCGAACTCAACAAGCCCACAAATAGCCGAGTTGCTGATGCTCTCCTCACTTAATAAGCCGCAAGAAAAGGCCGCAGTGAAAGAGCCCCCGTTCGTCAGTCTGATGACAAAACCATCAACCCACTACAGCTTAAGTCGAAGACTGGAGTAAGTTCTAAAGGTCAGACTCAACAAGCCCACAAATGGCCGAGTTGCTGATGCTCTTCTCACTCAACAAGCCACAAGAAAAGACCACAGTGAAAGAGCCCCCGCTCGTCAGTTCAATGACTATACTTGTTCAATCTCAAACCAGATATAGCTTAATGATTACAAGCAACTAGGATCCAAGAGATCTTTCTACTTGATCGATAGATCAAGACAATATGAGAAAATGCTCAATTCAGGGCTACCTCAAATCAATCTTCATATTACCTGCAAGGTGATATTTCAATCTATTCTCAAATGATCTGATCAAGCTTAAAGCATAGATTGAAACCAATCTCCTCATCAAGTCCATCAAAGTAAAAAAGCACAGGATCGAGAAAGCAATTCCATAGTTCATACAAAGCCGACGGCTGAACTAAAGGAATTTCGTGATTATTCGCATTAAGCTAACTAATAACTCAATATCAATTTATATAAGCTAAGGTTGGATCATCTCAGATGTACCTTCAATCCACAAAGCAAGAAGTTACGGATTCATGGTATATATACACTTCCTGACAAGTCAATGTAAACAAATCAGGTCAGTCTTTCATCAAGTCCGTCAAGCTTAAAGCTAGGACAGAAGGAATTTCAAATTTGACCAAGCACGGATAAAATAATTTCCCGGCGGAATCATTCATCAAAATAAGTAGATCAATTCCTCCATCAAACCCAACCAAGCACGAAGCTAGGGTTAGAGGAAACTCAAATCTGCAATGACATAAAAGAAATAGATATTCAGCAAAGCCATTGAAGTAAAAAGTAGATGATGTAAGAACTCTTATCTATCCAACAAGTTGATTCTGACAAATTGGTCAATCCCGTCATTTAGTATGTCCTGAATAAGACATCATACTAATGACATTCTATCAAAAGCTCCATAAGATATTGCAATCGAAGCTGAAATAATCCAAGTTCTGCGGTCAGCCCAAAGCATCAAGCAGTTTTCAATAAATGTGACTCACTTCATGCGCGAATCACATTTGTTGGGGGGCATTTATTGACCTCCATATGTGTTCCATAAGTCAAATTCAAGCCTACAAATCAAATTCGACGGACTTCGGAGGTGATAGTGCCCAAATTGAGGCTAAAAATACACTGTACGTCACTAAAAATGGTCGAAACGACCACCGATTAGTGAATAGACTTCGTCGTTGCGTTCAAAACATCAAAATTGATTGAAATATAAATATTGCAAAATCTAACGAGCAATTGATTATGCGCTTGAGCTATCAATGTGTCGACAAGCATATCAGAGTTGGAAAGCTGCGATGATATCCAAATGATCTTAGTTTATAAAATTGATCACACCGTTAGCTTCAAAATATAGAAAACTATCAAATGAGACTATCCACGCTCAATTCAGACGAGTTTGTGTAAATGTGGAATGATTTGAAGTGACAGTGCACAAATCGAGATTGAAATACACATGACATCACTAAAATCAACTCAAATGATCTCCGATCGATGAACGGACTTTGCCATCACATTTAAAATATCGAAACTGGTCAGAATATAAATATTGCATGACTTGATGATCAACTGATCAGGCGCTCGAGTCGTCAACATGCTTGCATGCATATCGAAGTTAGGAGGTGCTGACTCAAGCCAAACGTCTCTTGTTCATGAAATTGATTGCGTCGTTAGCTTCAAAATATCAAAATCTATCAAATAAGACTGTTCACACTTAATTTAGACAAGTCTGTGTGAATGTCGAGTGATCGAAAGTGATGATGAGCATTTTGAGCTGAAATTGATCCAATTTGATGCCGACTTGAACCAAACAGCCTCCCATCGTGAAACAGACTGCGTCATTGCATTCAGAATAATGGAACTACTTTAAATTGATATATATATTGACTATGTGAGTTTACCGGTACAAAATTCATATTAAAACCATTTTATTAATTTAAAATTTATTTAAAATTCCTAAATTACCCTCCCCCATGCTCAATCATTCCCCCTATTTTCGGTTTATCTGGTTCAAAAAAAAAAGAAAAGAAAAAACCACCCCTCACTCTCTTTCCATTCCCATGTTCCAGCTCCAGCCTTCACAAGTAATTCCCTCTCTCCTCTCAATCTCCTTGTCATTCTCCTGCCCACCCCAGCAATCCGCTACACTCTGACCCATTGCTCATTTTGTTTGCTCACGACCCTCGCCCATTCCAGACATAAAATCATAACCTGTTTTCACGCTCTGGCCTCCGGCTGTTCGTTTGCATAACGACCACTAGATAGCTGCTTAACGAACCACCCGTTTCCGGAAGGTCTGCTTCTCGCTCAGAGCCGGTGGCTGCGCTTCCATCCCATTAACTCTTCCGTTTCCGCTTTCACAGAACCGCCTCGAAGCGCGGCTGCTTTCTTGCTCCTTCATCATCCGCCATCGGTTCATGATCCTGACTCGATCAGACCGCTCCATTGCTTCAGACTCGACTCCACTCATAGAAACTCCGATCTGATTCCTGTCAGACAACAACCATCCGACCCCAAATTGCAGTCCTTCCATGTTCAAAAGCATATGCCTCATCATGACCCACCTTCACATTCCCACGCCCCTTCTTCTAAATAGCCTCAACCATCCATTTGTTTCAATAAATCAGAAGAACATCATCAAAAGATTTTTTCTTTTGGTCACACTTGCTTTATCCTTCCAATTTTACTTTGCAACCGGGAAGAACATTGTTAAGAGGAATTCTTCTTCGATTTTCGCATTCTCAGATTACCTTCTTAAATTCACCTTGCTACAATCAGAAGAAGCACAAGAGGTAGGTTCTTCATGGTTTTCAAGATACCCAACCTTGTTCTTCTCGAGCATTGTATATATATATATATATATATATATATACACACACACACACACATGCTTGTATTTCAGAGTTCAAAGGCCTCTTGCTCGAGGGGACGAGAAAAAATTGGTTGTGTGCAAGAGCGGCCATTATACTCAAGAGTCTTGAGTAAGCCAACATCTGTTAGATGTCGCTTCATCTAGATGAAATGCTGTCAAAATTTTGTCTAATTTCTAGACTTAGAAAAAAAAGGGTGAATGAATAAATATTGCATTTGTCTTCTTTCAGGTTGGAAGGCCTCGTCGTTCAAGAGTAGCAACGATGAAAACTTCGGAAGACACCACTACGCTCAAGAGGCAAAGTAAAATACCGACCCATATGGGGATGACAAGAGGTCGCTAAATTTAGACTAAGGGACTTAAAACAAATTTAAATGAGAATTACCTAAACTTAAGTTAAACAAAAGAATATGTGATAAATATGAAAATAAATGTTAAATCAAGGAGAAATAGGGGGGAGCCTTTAAAGAAAATTTTTAAAAAAATGAAACACTCATTTAAAATGCAAGTAAAATTTGGGGAGGCTAGTATTAAACTCACAAACTCTAATAGCGATTCTCTATGAATTAAATTGAAGTAATGAGTGAGTTATCTTTTCTTGTAAATTTTTCAAGACTAAATAAGCTCTAATTAGAATTTGGAGAGACTAATGCTAAACTCATAACAAACTTGCAATAAACTTAAAATTCAAAGATGAATCCAAATTGAGTTTAATAACTCTTATATGAATATAAAGATGATTACTATGCTAGCTAATAAGCATAAGTAGGGCTAAAGCAATAAACACTGAAATCGGCATAACTTATCAAAAGTGATTTAAATTGAACATAATCAAGTTGGGAGAATTATAAAAACTCAACAAGTAAACTAAGTGTAAATAATGTTTTAAATTACAATCTAAATCAAAATGTCTTCTTCGCCATCTGATCTGCAACTCTTTGTACAAGCAGATAAAAGGTGACACTAAACCAAAATCTATAAAAATCATAGGGCTTCCTTTGATCAAATTAAGGAATTTCATTCTAATTATGATTTTAAAATCAATGATTTTATTATGAAATGAAATTAAAAATATAAATTCTGCATGTTCTGACATAGAGATTTCAAGTGCAAATTTTAATGTCTAAAAAAAGGCTACGATTAAATTGGAATAAAAAAATGAAAATACAAAATCAATCTCATAATTCAAACATAAAATTACTTAAAATTACTATACACATGGGCCTATCAATGCTTAAATTCAAGTGTTTGAGGATGTTGTGGGTTGGTTAGAGTCTTGTGAGAACCCAAGTTAATAAAACCTAAAAATCTACAATAAGAGTTTCAAATTAGTGAAATATTTGAAAAACTGTTTATGTCACGTGACAGTAGATCTAATCCTCTATTAGCAACTAAATATTGACATGATTTATAGCTCGTAAACATATTCAAATTAATCAGTTTTTCAAATCAAATTAAGTAGCAATCTGAAAGTGCTTAAATGAAATTCTATCATTAAAAATATAAATTAAACTCAATCCATCCACCTTCCGCAATCGTTTGTCGGGAGGTGACAGATTAAGAAAACTCTAGCTCACAAAGGAGCTAATGTCAAATCAAGTGTTCTACTATGTTCACTCTCAATCAATCTCACGCCGAAGGATGTGACTGGATCATGTGGCTGGCTGGCTCCACAAATGAACGACACCGAGTCCTCGATAGGGTGGTTTGGCCAGTCAAGCTCCATTATATTACGATCACGATCCGAGTATACTCCCCAATGACATTGCTCTTTGAGTTGTGAATCATAGGGTATACTTGATAGGGCAAACAGCCCTCTGTTAGCTAAAGTAGACTTAAGTATGTCTCTTTTAACAGACATCACCCCAGGTCTATAAGGATTTCTTGGACGACGTAACCCATGTGTTGTTGATAAGGATCCTTCTGTTAGGTTGGGTCGACTACCTTTTCTAACTAAGACTATGACCCGATGACGAAATAGAGATCTAGATCGCACATCATTATTCTCCAACCATTGGTTTAAGTTTAAATGATGAATTTCATCTAAATTCTAAAACTCTATATACTATACGCCACATTACGATCTAACAACTAGCCTTAATCGAAAGTTCTCTCTCACTTATTGGGAGGGGTAATTAACTCTAGGGGCTTGCAACTATAGGAAACTTGGAACCAGATATAAAGTTCTCACCAAATGAGGACAAAATCTCTGGGTAGTGTCTTATCTACTATTTAATCTGCATTCTGAAAATTATACCGACACTTTAAATCACTCTCTTCAATTCAAATATTTGTAGAGAGGTCGGTGGCGAATTTTTGGAGCCCATATATATATATATATATATATATATATATATATATATATAATCTTTAAAATATATAAATTCTTTGAAAAATGATACAATAACATATAATTAAGCCATAAAATATAAAATCAAGTCATCGTTAATAAATGATCATTTTATTATATTTTTATGAGCAACTTGTTAAACAACAAATGAATAAATAAGCATGCTCACTAGGATAAATAAACAAGCAAATCAATTGCAATGAACATTAGTCTAATGGTTGATAGTTTAGGCTTTCAACTAAGAAGATATGTGTTCAAACTCTTACACATGCATTGTTCTCTTAAATGACCCAAGAAAAATAACAAATGAGCATGTTCACTAACATAAATATAAAAAAAAAAACAAATCAACATTCAAATTTGTTCATTTATATGACGAGTTTTAAAAAAATTAATTAAACATATTTAATTATAAATAAATAAATATTATATGAATAAGTAAGTATTATTTACTAGTGCATTTGTATCTTATAGCCATACTATTACCGGCCTATGATACTAGGAATCTTTGTTACTCCAAGATTGAATCAATCCCTACTAACCGATGATAATAATATGGTTGACCAAAAATTAATGATATATCTTTGTTGAAAAATTAATAGTACACCAATTTTATACATTTAGTTAACGCATGCGTCAATCCAACTGCAAGATTCAATCTAGTATACGCCATCCCTTAGTGGAAAAAAACTTGTACAATATTAGTTATTTCTATTTCACATATCTCAAAGAAGATCTAAAAATTTGAAGTCTTATTTTGATCAAAATTTGCTTCAATATTTATCTTATGATCGATTGAATAAATTCAACGAGCTAAATATGGACATTTGGAAACAGGTAAGACCACAATTTAAGACAATTCAAGTTGAACAATTCTCTTTATTTGTGCTGACACAAATAGAGTAATTTTGTAATGAGTCGTGAAGATATACCTTTTTTTAAATCAATCCCCTCATCCCTATATATATCCACCTCTAGAGAGTGGTAGCTCAAAACATAGTTAATTGGTTCCATTATTGGAATACACAAAGCATAATTATATGGCTTCCTCAAACCATCTCTTCTTTCTCTTCGTCCTACTCCTCCCCATAATTTCTCCAATCAGCAGTGACAATGATTTGTTCGCCAAGGAATGTGGGAAGACTGTCACCAACAATGACATCTTACAAGGCAACATCAACAAAACTATTCTTGAGCTAGTGGCTAAGACTTCTACTTATGGCTTTGCTAACTCCTCTCATGGTGTCGGGGACGATGCCGTCTATGGCATCGCTGACTGTCGAGGAGACATTAGTGATCTGCTTATTTATCCAGCATGTATGGAACGGCACATTGCACATGGGATCTCGATGAATCAACGTGCATCGACTGTTTGTCAAATGCATTCAATATTAGAGACTCTGAGTGTGGAGAAGGAACAAGTTGCTATGTGATTACTAAAAGTTGTGACGTGGGACATGACATCAATCCATTTCCCTTCCTCAATGCTCCATTCAATTCAACGAAAATGACTAGTTCGATTATATTCGGCAATATTTAACTCTTGTTTAATTGATTGCTTGCAAGCATAAATTGCTGTATTAGTGGTCTTATGTGGTTTCATAAGAAAGTTTTATGTTTCTCCATCCAAATTATAAACAGAGTTGATCCACGTATTAGCATTTTTTTTAAATGTAATGGTGGATGTATTAGCTTGTTTGTATTAACATTATTACTTGTTTAAAAGTGACAACTTTAAAAATTGAAAAAAAAATAATGAATTATTTAGATTTCTAAAACATATGTTTTGAATTAATCACACAAACACATTATGTGTGTGTGGAATTATATAAATGCCAGCATTTGTTATATATATATATATATATATATATATATATATATATATATATATATATATATATATATATATATATATATATATATATATATATATATATATATATATATATATATATATATATATATATATATATATATTCATTCATTTATTTTCTATTATAAAATTACTTCTTATTGAAGGCTTAAGAATATTTTTATATTTTTTTTTGAAGTTTGGGGCTATGTCAAGGATTTTCCACTTGGATATACCTCATAACTTCAATGGTATAATATGAAAGAAATCAAAACATAATGGATCCTTATTATAAAAAAAATGATATTAAGAAAATTCTTACGTTTCACTAGCAATGTAAAATGCATGATCATCTTTTAGAGGCCTATTTCAAAATTTATCTTATCTTGAATAAACTCAATGAGAATTAGCTGCTTAAGAGATCACTTAATTGGAACACTATCTTCTTTTTTGCATTTTGAAATTGTTTTTGACTCACAACAAAATTTATTTTATTTCAATAGTGACAATAGCAATGATTTTCATTCTCTTTTGCAATTGAACTATCTCTCAAGTGTGAGAGAGAGAGAGAGAGAGAGAGAGAGAGTATACTTTTTTACATGCCCATGTGATCATATTCATGAAGTTTAAATCTCTTAATATTTTGCTACAAATTCAATTAAAATGGTTGAAGTTTCTCATGATTTCACTTTGGAGGTTGTTTATCATCCAAAATAGCCTATATAGTAGTATTTCTCATTATTAGTGCTATTGATATCATGATAGTTCAAGAGCTTCATAATATTCTAGACACCATCCTCCCTTAACATTAATGCTTTTGATAAGGGCTTGGATGATGATATGTTCAATTTTGGTTATAAGAAAAATCATATAATGATAAGCCCCATACTATAGTATTGATCCCAATTTAAGTCCCTCCCTTACATAGGAGAAAGATCATGACAATAATTCATATAAATTATCATGTTCAAGTAAAATTTAGACTTAATTTTCAAGATTTTAACATCACAGAAAATTCTCACTTCGAGTTGGATCATTTTTATGATTGACAAATTCTTCTCAAGTTATTCCATTAGCAACTATGAAAACTCTTTATGTGGAAGTTGCATAGGGTTTTAAGAATGCTTCATTTTATTAATGTTGAACAATTCAGAATTTTCACTCTTATTTGGATCATCATAGTTATATAATTGCGAGTTTTTGTTGATTTATAAATTTATAAAATTGTTAAATAAAATTAACAACAAAAAGCTTCTTTTTTCTAAATAGTTGTTGGTCAGTGATTTCTGCATTGCATTCAAATCATAGAATAAATTATTAGAGCTTTTAACAAGCAAATTTTATGATGTTTTTGATGTCATTGAAAAGAAGCATTTTGACCTTTGCATTAATATAGTTTTTCCTTTTTTTACTTTTAGCTTTTTAGATCTTTGGTGAAAGATATAATGGGAGATGATACTTCCAAATGTTAAGATAAAAAATAAATTTTTTTTTTGAATTTTTATCTTAATTTGAACGTATGCTCATCACCTGGGTTTGCAAGATGATGGTCTCAGAACATTGAGTGTGATGTGATGACCGACAATGTTACTTCTTCTTCTTTTTTTGGTGCGGGGAGATATTTGAGTGAATTTAAATGTAAACTCACACATACCACGCATGTACAAGGACTTGAACTCAAGACCTCTTAGTTAAAAGCCAAAGTTCTCAACAACTAGGCTAAGATATATTTAATGTTGCTTCCACTATTATCATTGATATTCTCATAGAAAAAAATTTCATTTTTCAAATGATATAATGACTTTTATCATTATATGGTTAAATCTAATAATTTTTTTTCCATTAGGGTATTTCACCGGTTATGAAATGACTCAATATGTGCAATTGATGTTCCTTTTGGTCCATATATTGGTTGAGATCTTCCTAGTGATTATCATAGGCTTGGCAAGATATATGAGGTAGGCAACCTTCATCGGATGACTCATGTTGATCACTTCTAAATCTAATTCACTTGGTTAGGGCATTCGACATGCCTTTTTAAGGAAGACTGCAACATTATGGAGACTACAAGACTTGATTGCCTTCTGATGAGGACAATCGAAGCCTTTTTCTAAGGGTGACAAGGGCTATAAGTCTTTACCACTATTGAGAATTAAACTCCTAGACAATTTTTCTAGGTGGGAGAATCGTGGTTCTCACATAGTCCCAATAAAGGTATTTATGTATCTAAGTTTAATGAAAAATTATGAATTTTTGAAGCTACTAAATTTTACTTTTTTAAGAAATAAAAAAAACCTATCAATGTTTCTTAAGAAATATTCTCTACCGTTTACAGCTAAAGAATGTAAGCTTTATATATATATATATATATATATATATATATATATATATATAGTTTACTTATTTATTTATTATATTGAGTTCTAGTTGAGCTTGAAGATGATTCAAATTTAGAATCTTGTTCAAATTTACTTTTGATAATTTTTTAGTTATGTTCAAGTTAAATTTGAGCTTTAATAAAAATAATTAATTATGTATTTGATGTCAAAATTTTAAATATATAATCTAATTGCCTGCCATAATAGGATTGGATGTTTAAGCTTTAAAAAAAATTGATGTAATTCATTATATGTTAAATAAAGAACGAGTATGTTCATATTCAAATTTATCATTTATAAGATATTTTATGATTTTGTTCATTGAAAGTACTTACTTGCGATCATACCCTTATTGGCTGATGATAATAGGAATCTTGTTTACTCTAATAAAGAGTCAATCCCACTAAACGATGATTGTAAGATATAAACCTTTATGCATTAATTTAAAATATTAGCCGGCCTAAGTTAATCATATATCCTTTGTGGGAAAATTAAAAAGATGCCAATTCTTGTCTATTTATTGAAGGAATGAGTCAATCCAACTGACAAAATTCAACCTAGTATAAGCCACCCCTTGATGGAAAAAACTTGTACAATATTACTTATATCTATTTCATGTATCTTCATAGGAGATCAAAAAATTTTAAGTATTATTGTGATGAAAATTTGCTTCTATACTTTGTCTCATAATCGAATGAATCAATCCAACAACCAAATATTAATATTTGGATAAATATATTTGATAAGATAAATTTTAAGATAATTCAAATGAAATGATTTTTTTTTATTTGAGTTGACTTGCATTGAGTAATTTTGTTAGGAGTGAAAAAGGCATGCATTTTTCTAACCCCTCTCCCCCATCAAACATAGTTCATTGGCTCCATTATTAGAATACTTTATTATATGGCTTCCTCAAGCTAGCTCTTCTTCTTTCTTCGCTCTACTCGTCCTTAAAATTTCTCCTATTAGCAATGGTGATGGTTCTATAACCATAAAATGTCGGATGATCTTGGTGGAAATTTCTTCGTAGAAACTTTTTCAATTAAATACAACTTGATGAAAGCACTTACTAGGGTTATCAGAGAGCATTTGATGAAAGCATTTGGTAGAAGACATTTAAGATGCTGCTTGATCAAAGCCAATTTGTATTGTTCACATTTCATGACAATAATATTTGCAACGTGTTATTAGAGAAAAAAAAGGTAATAGTATGGTCATATGGTAGTATCTTATTCCATAGAAAGAGAAGGAAGGGATCAATCCATAAGGGTTTCTCAATCTCATTTATGACCATACTACCACCTTAAACAAATGATTGTACTACTAGTTGTCAAAGGTAGCGACTTAGGAGAGAACAATAATTTTGTGTTTTTCTCCTAAATTATGTAAAAAATTTGATGTCTCTTGATAATATTGAGAAATGATTTTATTAACTTTAGGTATTGGGATAGCTGTGAGTTATGGGAGTTAAAATCTTTCTCAAATTGAGACGTCTTTTGATGAGAGTCAGTATGAATCACTAAGTTTTGGAGTTTATAGTCATTAACAAGCCTTAGCCTTATAATGAGGGCTTCATAGTCAGTGATGTTATTCATTATGAAGAATTTTAAACAGAGTTCATACTCTAAGATGTTCTATTTAGACAAATAAGTAGGATTCTAGTTTTAGCCCAACTGTGGTCCCCACAACAATCTTTATGTGACTACAATCCCTCAATTATCATTGCTCTACTATGATCTCTTGATTTCTACCGCTTCAAAATTTGGTCTGCCTATCGAGGACATCAACACAAATTTCTAGAGAAGACTGTAGCTTTGCTTAAGGATTATAAGCATTATGTCACGAGGAAACTTTTCCCAAGTCACCCGTGCGGCCTTAGCACTCTTTCCTCATCTTTCTATAATTCTCTAAAAACTTCCCTCCTTGTGTATGGATAAGAGAGCATGGTTGATCTCCCTTTATTTAGCTCCATGACATTCTCCCCCACCTAAACCCGCGATGCCCTCATCGCGTGCCTGCATCTGAATTGCCACGGAGTATCTGCTTGGTTGTTCAAATCTCTTTTGGAGAGGAGAAACTTTTCCCAAGTCACCCGTGCGGCCTTAGCACTCTTTCCTCGATGCTAAGTGTGCCTAACTTTCGCAACACACGACTAGAATGCTCAAATTTCTTTTGGAGATGAGAGGTTAGAAAGATTGAGAAAGCACTTTACTAAGCAAGAAACTTTGCAATACAAGAATACTTGCTTGGTTGCTTCCTTGTCAAAAGGAGTACTTGGTAGTATAGGAGCTCGCTTGGATTTTGTTAGGTGTATCCTTTTCTGATATCTGCATCTTCTCGGCCCTCCTGTTGCCTTGTGTAGTGCGGCCCCAGCTATCTCCCTTTCGGGTGAGAGTTCTTTTGACAACTCTGCCGATGAGGTGTCCTTGAACTCTTCAAGTTTTCTTGCTGCCTCCCTCGACAGGTCTTCTTGTGGCCTTGGTTCTTCATTACCCATATTATGAAGAACAATCAAGTCTTTTCCCTCTTTGAATTGGATGGCCGCGAGCATCTTTGCATCTGACCTGGAGGCTCTTATCATTGGCACCGTGCAAGTTTGATTGCCCTCCGTGATGCACATGCTGTTGGCAAATGGCATCAAGATTGCCTTTGCCTGATCCAAAAAATCCAATCCAAGAACAACCCTATAGTCATCCATCGGGATGACAGAGAAGTTACCATACCTGACCAAGCTCCCACATTGGTCTTAACCCCTCGTGTCATGCCATGTATTGGCATTGCTTCTGAATTGACTACCTTGATGGAGCCCCCTCCTCCAACCGTTGGTAGTCCCAGCCGCCTTGCTTCTTCTACAGAGATGAAATTGTGAGAAGCCCCCGTGTCCACCATGGCAGTGGTAGTTTTTCTCGCAATTACCATCTCCACAAAGAGCGGCTTGTTGTCAATCTTATTCTGAGTCGCATGGATCCCACTTGTGCCACCACATCATTCCCCTTAGCTTCTGCTGCCTCATGATGACTTGCTAAGAGGGAGTTCAAGGCATTCTTCTGAGGACACTCCCTTGCCCAATGAGGCCCTCCACAAAGGAAGCAGTTATTATGTGATTTTCTCTTGCCTTTCTTCTGTCTTCCCTTATATTTTTCTCGGGTCGGGGTCGATTCTTGGTGAGACTCCTCCCTCTGTTGTCCTTCGTCTCCCCTACCGTTGCCATAAGCACTCCTCCTCTCCTTTGGCTTTATGGCTCTTTAGCATAATCGATCAAGCTCTCGGCAACGACAATGGCAGTCGCAAGATCTTGCACTCCATGCCTCCTAAGCTCGATCTTTGCCCATGATTGAAGTCCGTCCATGAAGTAGAAGAGAGAGTCTCTTTATCGTGGGATTTCAAGGACTAGACTAGTGAAGTCTTTGACATACGGATCGACTTTTGCTTTGAGCCTCCTTAATTTGGCTCTAGCCTCATCCTCTGCATTCTTAGGATAGAACTGCCTCTTCAGTTCCTTCTTGAAGTCATTAAAAGTTGATATGGTGCACATACCTCTTTCCATATCTCCACGCCTCCTCCTCCACCACAGCATAGCGGTGTCCGAAAGATAAAGAGCACCAAATTAGATTTTGGAGCCTTCATCAGTGATACCCATGGCTCCAAAGTACTGCTCTAGCCCCCATAGGAAGTTGTCCACCTCCTTTGCATTGCGTACTCCCCCGAAGCTCTTTGGTTTTGGCACTTCGATCCTCTTGGCTTCAATGGCATGGCTGTTGGATCCGGCTGCTAGTGCCCTCTTGCACAGAGCGATGTCCCCTTGCATCTCTTCCTAAAGCAAGCTACCACTTCAAACTTCTTAAGAAATTAATAAAAAAACTTGCCAAAGTTTCTAAGGAAATATTTTATCCCATTTCTTGCTAAGGAAAATAATCATTATATATATATATATATATATATATATATATATATATATATATATATATATATATATATATATATATATATGTGTGTGTGTGTGTGTGTGTGTGTTTTCATGCACCCTTTGATTACAACTTCAATGAAATAAAGAAGAAAATTGTTTGCTTTGAATTTGTATGCATATAAGATGGCTTGGTAGCCCTTCTCTTTAGAATAACTTCGTGGGTAGTCTCTCACAAAACAATTATTAGAATCGTATCCAAAAAATCACATTTGGGTAGCATTTATTGTAGTAGAGCAAATGTGTTTAATGTCTTAATTTTGCACGAAGATCCACCACACACAACACCAAGAGTATAATTATAAGAGTCATATGAGTTTTTATGTGAAAAATTCAAAGTTGTGGAAAAATCATAGAGCCAGATCTAGTTGAAATAATTCAATTACGGTATGGTGATTGATACAAATGATGTCCTTGCTCATAACTTGGGAAGGCAATAATATAATATAATAAATAAAAATTATAGAAAATAGACTCCAATATAGATGATGCAATGATTCAATAGAGTGCATTGAATTTATAAGCAATGACATGTGTTAACAATTTGCATCAATCATATAGATGATGATGGTGAGTGTTATCAATGTGCATCAACTATATAAGTGGTGACATGCATCAACGTTGTCAGCAAAATGAATTTTGAAGCCAACGGGTGATGGCATAGCTGAATGATAGTTGTCAAACAACCATATTTGATGATAACTGTTGAGTGAACATGGTAGGGTGATGATTTAGTGATGATAGTCAAGTGTCAGTCGGACAATGATGGTGAGTTGATAGTTTAGGGATGGCAATCGATTGGTTGTTGGGTGTTGGAAGTCAAACATCTGTTGTTGGGCGGTGACCAAATGATGATGACGATCAATGATGGCTAGTGATGATCTGATGATAGTGAAGGTAATTCTAATGGCGATTGGGTAGCGGTTTGATGATGATAATTGGTATGAAGAAGATGATGTAAGATGATATGATGATGATGATTAGAGACAACCCAACAATAGAATGAGACGATTAGGTGACAATAATGTGATAGTATGATAAAAAATTGGATCTTTGCTCAATGATGACGGTGGTGGCGGCTTCGATAGCGAGTTGGGCGATGATGGTACGGCAGCGATAGTCAAGTAATGAACCCATGATAATGGTCGATGATGGTGCTCAAAGATGGCGATTAGATGCCAAATCAGATGGTAATGGCATGACAATGGTTGATGGTCCAATGGCGTTAGTTAGGAAGTGATCTTATGACAGTGGTCCAGTAGTTGTTGAATGATGTTGATCAGGTGGTGGATCGATGACAATGATCTCACAATGAAATCTAAGCGGCAATCTGATAATGACATAAGGGAGGTGATCCAACAATGAAGAGTAGGAGGCAACGAAATGATGATAATTGGTATATGGTTGGGCGACGATGGTTAAGTGACATTCTGATGATAGTGGTAGGCATTGATGTTGTAAAGATAGTAGTCGATGCAGTCGGATGATGGTGGTTTTGCTACAGTAGTCATGAGACATTCCATGATAGCATCTGGGTGATGGTCTTACAACGACTGTCAAACGATGGTTCGCCTACAACAATCAACAATGGTGCTTTGAAAATAGTAGTTGGCGACAATCTAGCTACACTAATTAACATTGGTGATTTGGTGACGATGGTCTAACAACGGAAGTCAGATGGCAACGGAAGTCCAATGATTATGATCATGAGTTGTTGGATGATCATAGTTGGCAAGCTGTCCGATGACGGTATTCACGCCACGATCTGATGATAGTTATCTTGCGGTAGTTTGTTGCTGACAATTCAATGATGCAAGTAGGTAGTAGCACTTTAAGATTCTTCAAACTTTATATCTCTGAATCCTAACCTCTAGGTGAAGGCCTATTTATAGATTTAAGAGTAGCATCCTTTATTAATATGGCTAAAATTCAAAGCACTCCATTGAATAGCCCAAAATGATTCCCTCGATCTTGTCGTATTTTTTTATTATTTGAGTACCTTAATGATATCAAAATTTAATGATCTTAGCCTTGTTAGATTTTCTCATTGGGACATTCAATTTGACTATAAGTACATTAATTTTGGAGACTATTTTGTAATCCCAATAACATGTCAAAGTTTCCAACATTGTTTAACATTGAATTGGGCTCATCTAGATTCGAATTGGCCTTTGATGTTATCAAGTTCATTTCTTTGAGATGGTAGCTCGACCACAAGCTTGACAAAATTAAAGTTTGGATGTCCAAAAATTTTAATTTAGAAGTTATTTAATCATACATGTTTCTAGATTCATGCTCAAATAAATGATTTTTTTGATGACATGCCAATATATAAATACACTGACAAAATACAAGGTTTGTATATATATAAAAAATTCAGTTATATAAAATTAACTTGAAATGTGCACAACTTTATATATATATATATATATATATATATATATATATATATATATATATATATATATATATATCTTAATGTGTAAAGAATAAGTTTTCCAATCCTACAATCGGCCGATGATAGTTAGAATCTTCTTTACTCCAAGAACGAGTCAACTCCACTAACCGTTTATAGAAAGATTTCAACCTTTATCTGTTAAGTTGGAGAAACAATCAGCCGGCCAAAAATTAATAATATGGCTGACCAAAACTTAAAATATATATATATATATATATATATATATATATATATATATATATATATATATATATATATATATATATATATATCTGGCGGAAATTAATAAGACTCCAATTCTTATAGATTTAGTTTACAAATAAGTCAATCCAACTGAAAACAATAATCCAATATACGCCACCTCTTACTGGAAAAAAAACTTCAACAATAATTATTATATCTATTTCACGTATCTAAATGAAGAACCAAGAACCAAAAATTCTAAGTCATGGCTAAATTTTGCTTCAATATTTATCTCATGATCGATTGAATAAAATCAACAAGCCAAATATGGTCATTTGGATAAATATAATTGATAAAAACAAAATTTAGGACATTTCAAATTGAACTTTTTTTTTTGAGCCGATTCAAATAAAGTAATCTCTCTCTCTCTCACTCACTCACTCTCTATAAATACACAAGCAAAGAAAGAGGTAGCTCAAAGCTTAGTTAATTGGCTCCATTATTACATTATTGGTAGCATAATTATATGGCAATCTCAAACCAAGTCTTGCTCCTCTTTGCCCTACTCCTCCCCATAATTTCTCCAATTAGCAGCGATGATGGTTTGATCACCAAGGAATGTGGTAAGATCTTCACCAACAATGAGATCTTACAAGGCAACATCAACAAGACTATTCTCGACTTGGTGGCTAAGACTTCTGCTAATGGTTTTGCTAACTCCTCCCATGGTGTCGGCGACAATGCCATCTATGGCATCGCAGAGTGTCGAGGAGACATAAGCAGCCAGGAATGCTCCGAGTGCATCACCAGTGCGGCACGACAGATACAAACAACATGTCCCAATGCTGCCGAATCACGCATTTGGTATCAATATTGCTTCCTTCGCTATAACACTAGCAATTTCTTTGGGCAGGTGGACATGAGCCCAGTTGATGTGCGACACTCAGCGAATAATGTGACGAATCCGCTCATGTTCAAGCAAACCTTGAATGAGCTATCGGTTGTTCTGTGGTTGGCGGCAACATATGGACAGGACAGAAAGCTCGGGTGGGGGAAGATAAGCAATCATAATTTAAAAATCAATGGTGAGATAGTTATTATTTATGGAATGACACAGTGCACGTGGGATCTTGATGGATCAACTTGCGTCAGCTGCTTGGCAAATGCAGTCAATATTAGAGATTCTGAGTGTGGAGAAAGAACAAGTTGCTATGTGATAACTAAAAGCTGTGCTCTGAGAAATGAGATCAATCCATTTCTCCACTTCAATGCTCAGCAACATCTAACTGAAGTTACGAGCTCGATTAGTTTCGACAATATATAACTCTTGGTTAATTTGTTTCCTAAATGTTGTGTGAGTGGTCCTCTATTTTCACACACGCAAAAAAAATAAAAAGTTTAATGTTCCCCCATCCAAATTAATAAAGTGAGTTGGTTAATGCGCTGGTGTTTTTGTTGAATTTCAGATGTATTAGTCATGTTAATGTTATCTATAGTATTTGTTTAAAAGTGAAATATTGAAAAATATGAAAGAAAAATTTGGCTTGTTTAAAAGTGGCATATTTAGATGTTGAACTCAACTCGCTTGGCGCTGCTTATTCTTGTTGTATTTGGCCTTCTTCAATAGTTACAGTTTGCGTCAAGAAGTTAATAAGAATATATATTTTTTTAAAATATTAGGCCTTAGTAGTCTACTCTGAAGACCAAGAGAAATGGTACGAAAATAACATAGTATAAAACAAATATTTAAAATTATAAATTATAGTTAAATTAAAAATTATTGTTTATGATGAAGTTTGCTCATTTTTTTTATTTTATATATATATATATATATATATATATATATATATATATATATATATATATATATAAACATAAATACTATATAAACAAGTGATAGAAGGAATTTATTTAATTATTGAAGATTTGTGGTTTGTTTCTGGATCTCTGAATTTATTAGCTCATTTTTTGTTCATTAACATGGCTTTTTGTTTAGCTAGAAATTGAGCAGTGACAAATTCTTGTCAAAATTTTCAGATTTTAAAATTCAATGTGGAGCTTCAGAAAATTCTCTCACAAATGAAGAGATTATGATTGAAAATGTCGATGTAATTTTCAGAAGGCAGATGGAATAGTAGATAAGATACTACCCAGAGATTTCGTCCTCATTTTGTGAGGACTTTAGATATGGTTTCAGGTTTCTTATAGGTGCAAGCACCTATAGTTAATTACCCCTCCCAATGCTGAGAGAGAACTTTCGATTAAGGCTAGTCGTTAGATTGCTAAATGCATAGGGTATAGTAGCAGCATGCAGAGTTTAAAATTTAGGATTTAGAATTTATGAAATTCACCATTATTTAACTTAAAGCATATAGTTGGTGGAATGATGACATGCCCGATCTAGATCCCACGGTTATGTCATCTTGACATCGTAGTCCACTAATAGTTAGAGGTAGTCGACTGAAAGATCTTTTGCTCAATATGAGTTACGTCGTTCAAGAAATCCTTATAGACTTTGGGTGGTATTTGTTTAAGGAGACAGGCTTAAGTCTACTTTAGTTGATAAAAAGAGTTTATGCCTATCAAATATCTAAGGACTGAGCCATTAAGGAACATACATGTTATAGTTGTGACCGTAATATAATGGTACTATTTAGCGATAACCACCCGATCAAAGGACTCTGGTCATAACCGCATCATATGTGAAACTCTTCCAAACCACATGAGCAGAGAACACATCATCGGCATGAGATTATTTGAGTTTAAATATAGTGATTTATTTGACTCGATAGTAGCTCCTTTATGAGCTAGAGTTTTCTCAATTTGTCATCCCCAACAAACGATAGTGGATGAGTGGATGAATTGTTTGCTTTAGGCATTTAAATAACGAATTTCATTAGTTTAGATATTTACTTATTTGAAATTTAGTTTTAAGATAAATTACTTTGGAGCTCAAGCATCTTTTGATGATAATATCCCCTCCGGTTGAGATTTTTAATCAACGAGGCCATCATCGAGGTAGACCTTATCAACTCTACTTATTTGCTAGTAGAGGATCGGGCATATAACTTATGTGTAATCTAGATTTTTTAAGAAATTGATATCATAACAGACATTGCCAGCTCCATTACAAATGTAGAGGATTAGGTCTTATGATATAATGTAATTTAAATTCATTTAGAAGTTGATTATTTAGTAGGCCGTGTCAACTCTATTTCAAACATAGAGGATTAGGCCTACTATGAACATATTCTATGGAGCTGAATACTTATATCTTTCATTGACTTGATTTAGCATATGAAGACATTCATTAGTTTACATGCATATAGTCAAAAAAGATTGAATCGAGTTCATCATTCTATCTCTTTTTTTTTTAAAACCAGTATAGCACCTCAGACACAAAGTTTATATGCTTGGTATAGGTGTTGGGGCCCATGCGGGTATTTAGAATACTTGTACAAATTTTTGGAAACTCAAATTGAATTAAAGATTGCTTTATATTTTGACAAGAATTCATTTCTTTCAAATGATTGCATAAATTCTGAAGCATTTGAATTAAGTGATAGTTGGCTCCTTAATTTATACAAAATCAATACATTTGAAGTCTATTCAGAATTTAAGCCAATGCTTTCTGTCTGCTTGTACGAAGAGTTGCAGATCCAGTGGCGTTGCTTATTGAATTTTCTAATTCTCAGATATTATTTGGCTTGTAGTCTTTAATGAGATTTAGTTATACTTGCCAACATATTGCTCATCTTTAGTGAAAATCTCTTTTGAAATTTATTTGATGTTCACTTTAACTTGAAAATAACACCCAACAAATCTCATATGTATCAATTTTAGTTTTAAACACAAGGCCCAAATGGTTTTTTTAAAGGCTACATTCATGAGTGATCGAGTTGCTTTTAATTGTGTTTATAACTACCAAATTCAATACTCCTTAATTTATAAATGGATCATTAGATTTGTCATCAATCATTTATTATTTAATATTCAATTGAGATCTTTACTTCATTTGATAATAAATATGATTTGTTCACATGAAAAGACTTCAGATCCAATATGAATTGATCCTCAACTCCATATCATGTTTTCTATTTATTTAATAATTCGACTTCAAATTTATCTTAAGTCTCTTGTGAGTTTCAGTTCATGTATATTAAAGGAATTCAAGTTTATTTCAAGTTTTATAAGTTCGCTTGAGTTTGATCCCTATTTTCTTATTTGAAATATGATTTTCAATTTTATTTGTACTCAAATCTCTTACAAATTCATTTCAAATTTATTTATATTTAATTTCTAATTTATTTCTTTAGGACTTCATATTTTATATTTAACATAATGTTAAATTATTTTTTTTGTTAAGTCCCAAAAATTTCATGAAATTTAAATGACACTTGATATTACGTCATAGTGAGAGTCGTCAATTATTTTGGCTCTATTAAAATGATGGCGTGGCTGTTTTGGAGCACCTTGAGAATTTCAATCTTAGCTCGATGAGTATACTTTAATCATACATAAAATATATCTACAAATATTCTTCACCCTTTTTTTAAGTCATTTCAAAATTTTGGCATCATTTATAGGGGAGCAACATTAGCTGTTTTGGTTTACTTACACGATGAAGCGTGGCGCGTCTTATGACACCATGACAAATTCATTTGTCACATAGATAGTACGACTTCACATAAAGAGACAAATGCATATGCATATACATACATCATTTACACATTCATTCATCCAAACTCATTTCATCTCATTCTTTTAACGAATTTGATCAACAAGCACAAGTAAAGTGGAAGGAATGATGGAAATCTGACTAAAGAAGAATCGGCTGATGTTCTTTCTCGATTTCATCACTTACAAGGAAGAGGTTTTGTTTGTACAAGAATAATCTTGGAAACTAGAGGAGAACCTGCCTGATGATAGTGTTGCTTCTCGATTTCCATCGCTTGTAGGAAAGAAAGAGGGGTTGTTTGGCTGCATGAATAATGAAAACACTGAAAATTTAGAGGAGAACCCGCCTGATGATGGTGTTGTTTCTCTTTGATCATTTTAGGAAAAGAAAGAAATTTCTTTATTTGAGCAGATTTAAGCGCTTCAACAAATCAACCTCAATTCTGTCGGTAGGCAGATTTATGGGATTCAGACAAAGTTGAACCATTAGGAGTTCTATAAACAAGAGATGAGGGGAGACGGGAAGGATTCGGACTTCAACGGGTACTGTAGCAGATTTCGGTTGAGAGGGAAGCTTATGCTTGGGCCGAAAATGAGTAGGGAAAAAGGGAGTTGCGGTTTGTTTAAGGGTGACATTGCGGGTACTGTAGCAAATGGAAAAGAAACGAAAATTATTATTTTCGGATCTACAGTGATTTGCTACAATGCAACTGCTATAGTACTCTCGCTACAGTACAACGGGATTAATGGAATCTCAGTTTAACCGCTATGATATTAGGTTCTTCGGCTTCAGCTGCGGACTAGAGAGAGAACGACGAACAAGAGAGGGGGAGAGAGTGGGGGAGAAAGAGAGGGAATAAGAGAGAGAAAGAGAGAACCTGCAAATGAGAGGAGAGAGAAGAAGAACGATCGACGCAAAGGGAAGACCCATGAGACCGAGAGACTTGTAGGATTTCTCCTTTTGGGTAGGGCGTGCGTGTGAGAAGGGGATTAGCGGACGAACGAGCAGAAGGTTACCTTCCGATCGAGCGAGCTACTGTGAGGGGGATGAATGTGGGATCACTCTTTCTGGAAGGGTATGTCGAGACCTTTTTTTTTCCTTTCGAGAGCGGCTTTAATCAAACCAACCTTCTTCGTCCTCTTGCCGCTCGGTTAGAAGGATATTAGGGCTAAAATTACGGGATTTGACAGCCCTAATTACCACTTAATTATCCTTCCAAATTAAGTTGAGCGGGATTTTCAAAATTTGAGTGCAGACATGAAGGAGATATATGAGGTCATAAATATAAAAAATTGTAATGAAGTAGACTTTGTTCTTAAATTGTACAAGATTTGACTTGATTTGTCATTAATGACTCATCAGGTAGGAAGAGACATACATTCGGCCATATGCTTAACGCTTTGATAGACTTGAATAATGTTTCATCTTAGTGGTTTATCTCTTTAATCCTCCTTTTGCCTTAGCTTCGTACTTAATAGGCATGGTGAAGGAAGAATTTTATTTATTTGTGTTTTAGGTTCCTTCTGTCCTAGCTTCAAGCTTGATGAACTTGATGAAGGATTGACCTAATTTGTCTAACTTGACTTGTCAGAAGGATGTGCATACCTTAAGTTCTTTGCTAATTGCTTTGGTGGACTTGTTGAAGGATTAACTTGATTTGTCGAAATTGACTTGTTAGGAGAATGTGCATACCTTCGGTCCTTTGCTTGTTGCTTTAGTAGACTTGTTGAAGGATTAACCTAATTTGTCTAAATTGACTTGTCAGGAGGATGTGCATACCTTCGGTCTTTTACTTGTTGCTTTAGCAGACTTGTTGAAGGATTAACCTTCGGTCTTTTGGTTGTTGCTTTTGGTGGACTTGTTGAAGAATTATCCTTCGATATTTTGCTTGCTGCTTTTGGCGGACTTGTTGAAGGATGCGAGCTGGCAACCTAGTCTTCAAGATGAGCATTAAGTCTATGGAAAGAAGTGGTCAGTCCAACACTTGGTGTTTTATTGGACTAGTTGACTATAAAGTTTTATTAGTTCAGTTGTGAGCTTTTTACGAATTCCAAGATAACTTCTTTGGCCCTGTGCTTGCTGCTTTGTCGGACTCGTTGAAGAAGTTATATACGTTTATGCTTTGTGGTTACTTAGACCTCTCCTTAGATCATCTCTTGATTCATTGATCAATTGGAAAAATTTTCTAGATCCCGATCGCTTAAATTCATTGAGTTGGATCAGCTTTGGAGGATAGATAGCTCTAGCCTTCGAAGTTGTCTTCTACATGCTCTGAGTGAACATGATCTTTCCTATTGTTCACATAGCCACCTGCGACCTAAATAAATATAATTGTAAATGTTATTTGGGGATTTCAGCACGAGTTGTGATGTCAACCAAAAATAGACATAAGTGCTTTTCTAGTATAAAAATTTAAAAATGCCCCATGTTTGATAAGGAGATTTTAGAGCTAAGATGAAGAGGTACTTATATCTCTTTTTATATCAATTATAAGAGTAGATGAGACTTATTGTCAATCATCACGTATGTGTACTTTCATCTTGGGATATCGATAGAAGCGATATCCTAAATAATATATAAAATGCCCCATCTTGCGGGAGAATTTCATCATAACTTGAAAATCGTTCTCAATGCAAGAGAATTTTGAGTGCTATTTTATATATATATATATATATATATAATATGAGAGTCATGAATATAATGTTTATCCAATCATGCAACCATGTGCAGGACATGATACTTGAGATACCATTGATAGGCATGTCGACCACTCAATAAGTAAGCTTCTCCTTTGTATACATTCTCTATGATGTAAGGGCCTTTTTAATTAGCTTCAAATTTATCATCAATTCTTTTGTGAGGGATTATCAGTCTTCTCAGCACTAAGACCAACTCTCCTCTTTAAAAAGTTTGAGGACGCACTATTCCATCGAAGGCTTTAGACATTCTTGCTCAATAAATTTCTAAGCTTTGTTGGGATTCAAGTCTAATCTCATCGAGCATGTTAAGCTCTTCCATCCATAAACATGTGTTCTCTTCTTGAGTGAGATTATACTAGATGGCTACTCGAAGTGATGGTAGTTTGACTTCTAGTTGCAAAACTGCTTTGACTCCAAAAGTTAGAGCATAAGGAGTGGCTTTAGTTGGCATCTTGTAAGTAGTTCTATATGCCCATAATGTCTTAAGCATTTTGATGTGCCACTCTTTATTCCTCAGGATCTTTTGAGTAATTGATGGTGTTTTATTAAAAGCTTTTGCCAAACTATTGGCTCTTGGATTATAAATTTATGAATATCGCCAATCGATTTAGTATCAATCAACGAATTTATAAATCTTTGTACTTTTGAATGCTGGGCCATTGTCTGAGATAACTCATCATGGTATACTAAATCTATAGACAACATTATGAGTGAAGAAGTCGACGACTTGATGGACTTCTTTAAATGGGCTCTCACTTGGAAAAATAATTAGGTTCTTCTAAAATAAAGTGATAATTCGATGATGGTGGATCAATAAGTTTGATTATATATGTTCCCGTGGTGTTTATTTTTGGGATGTGGGATACCACGCAATCTTATGGGGTGCCTATTGAAGTGATCAGGTACGACATTAAGAAATGATGCACCATCTAGAAAGATAGAAATCACCAAATAGAATTATGGGACTCTAGGCATGATGGGTTTTGAATATAGAAAATTTATCTAAATCAGCCTACATTAACATCAAACATGAAGAAACTAAGAAAGCATCATTATGTAATCTAAACACAACATCAAATAATTTTATAGACTACCATAAAAGAATAAAAGGTTAGATTGGGTTCCGATACACCAGAAAGAAAAAAAGATGGGTAGAGCTCACTTTATCTGACAATTATAAAAAAATACAAATGCGGGTCTTCTTTTCTTCATTTCTTCCTTCTCTTCTTTTGATTTGATTTGCTCCAAAGGCATCTGGGGCACCCCAAGAGCTTGCCTTATCATCTAATCCCCATAACACTAATCTAATTCTAATAAATTACATTAAAAATAGAAAAAGTAAATCTAGCTACACAAAATAAATGTTAGCTAAACACACCATACAACCAAGAGTTATATGAATAATTAGCACACATGGGTAACCAAACTCACTCTAACATGGGTTATGCAAGGAAGCACTTGCACAAACATTTATATTTTATTATACACTTAAACCCACAGAGAAAATATTAATTAATATGACCTAACATTTGAACATACACCACATCAGTCTAAAATATTACATCAAAACACAACATCATACATACATATGCCTAACTTGCACTAAATTGGTGACTTAGTATTCTAATGTGTGCTTAAGGCTTGTGTGGCAAGACTTTACTAGGCTTCTTTAGTTTAAGTTTCAATTTGGAGTTTGAATTTGTTTAAATTTTACCTTTGGGTGATTTCAATTTAAATGATTTAATGATTTATTTTCATTTTTATTTCACTTTTATTTGGTTAAAATGATGTTTAGGTTTTCAAGAATGAAGAGTAGAATGAATTCCATTTGTAGATGGAACTCACCTATTCACATCCCAACTCTAAATCTAACTAAGGTCCTTAAGTATCTTAATTAGCTTTCATTTGAATTTAGTAGCAATTCATTTTTTTTGATTATTAATTTGATTTAGAATTTAGAATTTGAGTTTGTTTAAGTATTTGATTGATTGATTTTGATTAAATATTTTGGTTTAATTACATCTTGATAATTCAATATCTTAATATCTAATGAAGTTTAAGTTTGTTTAAATTCATGTGTTTTTGATTGATTAATTTTAGATTAGACATTTTGGTTTTATTAAATCTTGATAATTCAATATCCTTTTAAATTAATATCTAATTCTATTCTTTGACTATGGTTATGTGACTTATCTTTATGTTTATTTAATTTGATTATGGTTCATTTATTTATAGTTTGATCAAATTAGATTAATTGAGATTTTATTTTGATTTTAATTGAGTTTGATTCTTTGTAATTAGGATTTTATTTTTAATCTCATCCATTTGTCATGTTTATCAAAGTTTGGTTTGTATTTTGATTTCATACATTGGATAGTTAATTAGTTTATCTTATTTAAGTAGGTTGAATGAGATTTGATTTGATTACATATTAAATTGATGAGAGTCTTTCTTAATTTAATTTAATTTGATTTAATTTGATTTGATTAGCTTTATTAGTCTATGGGTTTGCTTAGGTTCAATGTGATTATGTAGTTTAATTAAGAAGTGTATTTTGTTAATTATAAAGATTTGTTTAATTTTCAATTTGATTTCATATTTGTTTAGGTTAATGATGTAATTAATGACTTAATAATTTATATTTTTTGATTTATTTAATTGCATTTATGTTTGATTAAGTTTAAGTTTAATATGATTAATTTGATTGACTTAATTAGCTTATTTAAGATGTGTGATCAAATTAATTAGTAGATTAATTAAGTGTTTGATTTGAATTTGATTTTAAAAGTTAATTTGGTTCATTAAGATGATGGATTAATTCATTAAGTTTGCATTAATTAGGTGTTTATTCAATTGGATTAGCTTAAGGTTAATTAGTTTAATTAAGAGTTTAAGTTAATTATTATATTAAATAAAGATTTATTTAATTTTTAATTTGGTTTTTTATTTATTTAGATTAATTATGTAATTAATGACTTAATGATTTATGTTTAATTTAGGATTTGATTGGTATTTAATTGTACATTTATGTTTGATTAAGCTTAGGTTTAATGATTAATTTGATTAACTTAATTAGTTTACTTGAGGGGTGTGATTAATTATTAAATTAGGGGTTTGATTTAAGCTTAATTTAGAGTTTATCTTTAATGTAATTTATTTAAATTAATTTGATTTATTAAGATGATGGATTAATTCATTATGTTTGCATTAATTAGATGTTTAATTAATTAAGTTTGATCAAAAGTAAATAGATTTTTAAATCATTTGATTAATTAAATGTTTGTTTAATTAAAGATTAATCACTTTAGTACCTACATGTGAGTGATTTGATTTAGTAAAGTGTTTTACTTAAGTTTGATTTGATTAAAGGATTATTATTATCATCAAGTTATTAATTAAGTTTATTTTATTTCAATTAAGTTTGATTATTTATGATTAGAATTTTATTTGATTTGATTCATTTATTATGTTTGTTTAATTTCATTAACATGTTTGATTTAGTTATTAGGCTGAAATATTTTATGGTTAATTAATTATCTTATTCCAAATGGATGTGATTTAATCATATGTTAATTAAGTTTACTTTAACTTTATTGTGTTTTATTTAATTAATATAAAATGAGTATGTTGAATTAGTTTGTTAATCAATTTGTTTTTTAGTTTATTTAATGATTAATTAATATTTAATTTGTTTTAATTTATTTAGTAGTTTCATATAATTAAGATTCAATACTTGATGTTGCTTTAACAAGATTAGTTTGATTGTATGTCAAAGTTTCATTGATTTATTTAATTATGAGTTTATTTTAGAAATATAATCATTTAATTGATTTCATTAACACAATTAGGTTTAATTATGTTTAAATTCAATTTTTTTAAAATATATGATACTTTTTGATTTGATTACCAATCATTTGGGTATTACATCATTTCTAATTTTGATTTGATATTTAAATTATTTTTAGATTATGTTTAAATTAATTGCTTAATTGATTAAACTTTAATCTTAAGTGTTTGTTTGGGGTTCATTAGGATTCTGAAAATCACATTATTTTCTTAAGAGTCCTATATATCAACTGAAGTGATTTAAGCCATTTTGAAGATTTTTATAAATTTTTGGATTTTTATTTGATTTATTTTATTTAAAATAGATAATCTAAACTTCAAAATTTAATTTCTCCCAATCCAGAAGTTCTTTCCAATTGAGATTTTTATGGTTAGTGTGTTTTAACTTTAATTTCAATCCATGAAAAATTTCAACTTAATTAGACTTGTATTTTTAGAGTAATTAATGAAATTTGATTTTTGCTAAAACTCAAATTAAGTTCAAAATATTCAGTAAAATTATGGGATTTTAAGTTTGTTGGATTTCTCTCGGAAAGATGAATCCAACGAGCCCTTGTTTGCAATTTTTTGTTAAGTATTTTATTTTTTTTATGAATTTTTGAAGTTTTAGGTAATTTACATAATTTTTTAAAATCAGAAAATCCGATTTTTCCCACTTAGCACAGCACACGCGCGATGTGGCAACGCTCATTGCGCATGATTGGATGGGCACCACGTGGCATTCATGCGCCATGCGACACCACACGATTGCACGCGTCGCGACCAACAAGCGGAATTGAGTCGCCAGACGGACATGATCGAGCGCTGACTGGCTAGATCGCGTGATCGCGAGATCCCGTCCACCGATCCGTGATCGGACGGTCCGAATGCATTAAAGATCCGAAGGCCCAAATTGAATGCCCGTCCGATCCCCGAACTAATCGATGGCGCTATTCGCTAGCCGTGAACAGTAAAAATTGGATATTAGAAAGAAAATGAGAAATTCTAAGTGAAAACTTGTCCAAATGAATTCATTTTAGTATCAATTCACACCAGAAAAATTCTATTTTTTAATTGGGATGATATAAAATATAAAATGCAGGATTATCTAAGATTAATTCTTAAAATCATGCAAACAATCCTCACAAATGAAGGATCCTAAGGCCAGCTACGGTTTTTGAATGTTACCTCACCGGGGATGATTTCCGGTGCCGGTGATGATCCGAGCATGCTATTGAGTGGGGAAAGAGGTCTTGGAATGAGCTTGGATCTTCGCCTTCATGTCGGAATGATGTATTTTTTGGTGCTTGCCATTTCCTCACCGGAATCCACCCAGTTTTGAGGTTTTTGGCTCAAGAGAGGTGTGGAAGTGGTGGCTGGTTGCTTTGGAAAGCTCTTAGAGGCTAAATAGTGACAGGAGGATGAGGAATGAAGCCTCATTTCCCCCTCATTTAATAGTGGCCGAAAATCTATTCTTTTTTGAATTTTTTGGCTCCAAAGTGTTACCATCTTGCTTGGGGTGGTTGGCATAGATGGTGGATTGATTGAGGGCTTTTGATTTTTGCTCCAAAATTCTCTCTTGCTGCCATATGATCAGCTCCATTGAATGCAAATGTTGGGGAGGACTTAAATGCATATGATGGGGAGAATTAAATGAGGTTGGATGGAATCCAATGTGGGGGAGGATCCATGAGAGATTTAACTGAGTTGGGTTGATTTGGGCTGATCCTAAATGGGTTTGGGTCAGGTTTGATCTGTTGCTAATGGGTCATGGCTTGGTTTCAAGAGATTTGGCTCAATTTGGGTCATATGAGTCATATAGGTCAAAGTAATTAATTGGTCAAATTTTGTCAAACCAAAGCTTAGGTTAGGTTCAAATGATAATTTGAAGAATTTTGGTATGATTAATTTGATTTATATTAGCTTAGAATTGATTTTGGTTCATTTGAAATCAAATGGGTCAAGTTGACCAGTTTGACCAAAATTGGCCAAATTGGCTTGGGTTATGGGTTGATTCATATTTAATTGACTAATTGAAGATGAATGTGGTCTTTAGTTTGACTCAATTTGGATTTAATTTGAATTTTGGGTAATTTGACCAAATAATTTTAGTTTGGGTCAAGTTGATCAATTAATCAAATTAGACTCAATTATGTCTTTGGTCAAGTTTAATAATCAAATTAGAATGAACTTGAGCTATTGGTTACAATCAACTTTGGTTAGATCATGATTTGACCTAATTTGGTCGTTTAGGCCAATTTGGGTCAACTTGGATCGAATGGCCAGTTGGGCTTGGTTTGGCTCAATTGGTCAAGTCATATTTAAATATTGACTTCCTGATTCAAATATTTTTAAATCAATTTGGTTTTGAGATGAGTTTTGGCTAGTTCATTTGAAGTAAGTCACTTGGTCAAATGACTAAGTTGACTTGGTTTGACCCAATTGATTGATTGATCCTGGTGATCAACAATCATGGTGGAAGATTTTGGTGAGCTTGATTCAATTCAATTTGGGTTTGGAAGTTAGCTCAAATGGGTTAAGTCACTGGGTCAAGTGGACTAAGCAATTTTTGGTTTAGTGGTTTGATTTGAGTTTTATATATATATATATATATATATATATATATATATATATATATATATATATATATATATATATATATATATATATATATATATATATATATATATATATATTGAAATATAAATTTAATGGCAATCAATTTGGAGTCCAATAGGTTTTGGCTTAATTGAAAGTTTTAAGTTAAAAGGGCTAAGTTAGGCTTGACTTGGGTTGGCTTCAATTTGATTTGATGATTGTAAGTTTCATTAATATTTGGGCATATAACTGAATGAATAATTGATTCGAGAGAAAATTCATTAGTTTTGACTTGATTTAGATAGAATTTAGCTAAGTCCAAAGAATTGGCTTAAAGGATATAAAATGAATTTAATGTTGATTTGGTCTTTTGGATTTATATTTCATTTATATTTATGAATATTAATGTGATCTAAATGATTCATGAGAAAATTGAGTTTAGAAAGAAGCAAATTTTACCAAGTCCGGATGTAAAAAAAGGCTTAGAGGCAATCAATTTAGTTTGATATTTTTTTATTATTGGAAGGTGGGTTTCATTTATATTTGTGAATATGAATGAAAGAATAATTATAAAGAAATCAATTAAGTTTGATTTGATCTAAAGGGAGAAGCTGATGAAGGCTCATATGGCTTTGAAGGGTCTTGATTTTTGATTTTCAATTTTCAAATTTGGGATATGGATTTGAAATTTGAATTTGAATTTGAGATTTGGTTTGAGGTTTGAACGGTTTGATTGTGTATCTAGATTGAGTTTAAAGCATAAGATGTAATTTTCTTAAGCCCTCGGAATAATCTTATGATTAATACTTTAAGTCTCAAGGCTTAGTGTTCACCTAATCACTAGATTATGGTTAAGAAAATCTAGTGTGTAAGATTCCTAAGTCTCTAGAGGGGTTGAGAGCTCACCCAAAAGTGAGTTCAACAAAGGACCCAATGTGGTGTAAATGACAAGGCACACTGACAATTGACCAAAATGATCAACAACATCCGTAAGGTTGCAACAATAATGAAAGTGGTCTACATAGACCCAAAAAAGTATAGAATCATGATCTTAGTGCAATGTAGCTCTCTTGAAAGCATAAGAGGCTAGAAAGAATTACCAGGATCCAGTACATGAACCTTCCACTTGGGAAATAGGTTCAAGCTATTTGCTGGGGATTAGAATTTGATTTTGATTGTGAATATGGTTAGTTTGGGGGTGTATCCACTGGGGATAATAATCTATAATCTGATAGGGATCAAAATCGAATTAATTTTAATTTATTAATCTTATGTGGAAGGCATATGTGCTCAACTGCTAGTGGATTGGGTATGAACCTGGAAGGGCTATTTCTTGGGATAAGAATTTGATTTCTTTAATTTGTTTGATTAGACTCCACTAAGGAGGTTGGTTTAATTTGTTAAGGCTCCACTAGGGAGAAGGGTTCTAGATTGAGAGCATATCCGCCAGGGATGTACACTCGGTTAAATTTGTTTGATTTGGATCTAAGCTCCACTAGGGAGGCTAATTTGATTTGTGCCTCACTAGAGAGAAATTTGGTTTGTTTGATATGTTTAATTTGACTCCACTGGGGAGGTTAGTTTTGAATTTATTTTGTTATGGACTGCAGCATGGACACACTAAGAAGGAGCCACCTGTAGTTTTATAAGTCCAAAGGGGTACTACCTTCCATAAGGTAGGACTATTTGACCAAGTTGCATTCAAGCAATAACTATACTGGGAAGAAGGCAAGACTTACATCTTCCAAAGTAAGGATTGTTGGGGTGTTCGATGGCAACAAATCAAGCACCAAGGCTTACTAGTAAGCGGGTTTTACCTCAACTCAAGAGTAGTCCTGATGATGATTAATTTGATTTATATTAATTTAATTTGAATTAATTTAATTTAATTTAGTGTATTATGTGTATTGTTGTCGCATGGACCCACCGAGAAGGAGCTCTTGACCTATCTCGACGAAGTCCAAAGGAGTAGTCTACCAACCACAAGGTAGGACTATCCAGTCTAAGGGTTGCCTTTCGGTGTGTAACGACTCTACTAGGAAGAAAGCATACCAAATTTACATCTTCAATGTGGAGCTACTGCTAGTGATCGTCAATGGCGCAACAAATCAATCTACAGGCTACTATTTGCAATAAATCATATCGACTCAAGAATAATTATATTTAATTTAATTTTACATGGACTCTATCAGTGTGCAATGGATCTATTAAGAAGGAGCTAATATCAGCCTAGATCTATCTTAGATTTACAAATTTAAAGGGATAGTATACCAATCATTAAGTAGAACTAACCAACCTAAGGGTGCCTTCGCTTTGGTCAAGTTAGGGAAGAGCTGGGACTCACATCTTCCTAAACAAAAAACCATCGGGTGATCGCTGACAATAAATCGGCCCAAGACCGCACGCCAGCTTGTAATGATCGTGCTGGAAAGAATGCAAAATATACTTTATCTTTCAAAGCAAAGACGATCGTCGGGGTAACTCGTTGATGGCATAACAAGTTAAACCTAACCTAAGGGTAACTACTAAGAGAGTGACTTAACTTAAACTCAAAGGGGCAATTCTTATAGGTGTTTCGACACTACCCTAAAGATAGGATGCTTGCAGGAAATACCTGGGGCTTGAATTCTTAATCCACAAGTGAAGATATATTTTATTTATTTTATATTTTCATGACCCTATTGGTTTGTCAGGGACCACACGGAGAAGGAGCTCATATCAGTCTAGTCCTATCTCAGACTTACTGGACCATGGGAGAATCTGCTCATCTATTGAACAAATTCAACCACAGGGGTGGTTACTAGAAAAGGAGGGTTGTCCAATCCAAAAATAACCAGGGTAGTGTCTAAATGGGATTGCTAAGGACATGATCCAAATAGAGTGCCCGTAGGGGAGGTGCCACTAGGGGCTTTATCCAGGACCCTGTAAAAGAAAGCCTATAGGTATTCAGTGGCCGACTCAAGGAGAAAATGTAGGGACTCACATCTACTAAGAGTGGTGTATCCACCGGGTGGGTTGCCGTCAGCATGACGTTAACCAACCAAACTAAGGTGCTCGTCAATTTGCGATAATCAGTCTAGAAAGAAGGCGTGTAGGCTTCATCTCTCTAAACTAGAACTAATCGCTGGGATAGTCTTTCTTCAGCTCGACAAGGGTCATCCGACCTAGGACTCTACTGTTGACATAGAGACAAAACCCGGCTTAAGTAGTCGGAGGAAAGGAGCCAATCGAGGACTTATCCTAAACCTCAAATATACTTGGCCTAGTCAGTGCATAATGGCTAGTTCAAGAAGAAAGTGAAAGCTTACATCCTCTTAAATAAAGTCAACATGAGACTTTATACACGCAGGTGAGGCCTACCAACTAACAAGGCACTGTGAGTTTGCAATGGTCAAGTGAAGGTAGGGACTCACAAAAGTGAACACAGGGTAACACACTAGTGGTAGCATGTCACCAACCTAGAGCTTAATGAGTGAGCACCATAGGGGCTTGTTCTCATCAAAATAGCAGGCAAAAGATATATATTTATGAAAGAGATGGAACACGTCGCTGGGTTCTCTTACACCTATCCTAAACACGTCGAATAATGGATGAAATGGTGCTGTAGGGGAAATTGTGACTCCACCAAGAAAGGATGTTGTTTGGGTTCTCTTACACCTAACTTAGTTGTACTAGTCCAAATAGGATGCCTCTTGGGCTCTCTTACACCTATCCTAATAGCACTAGAGGATCGTTTGCAATTTATGTTTGTGTTGTGGAGGGATAGGATGCCTCTTGGGTTCTCTTATACCTACCTTAAACACATCATAGTGGATTCACAAGCAAAAGATACTTCTAACACATAAGAGATGGAATTTGATATGAAAAGAAGTTTTATTAATAATTATTTTCGAATAAGATTTATTGATAGTATTTCTTTAAGTAGAACCCATTGATTGGACTCTCTCCTTTACAATTTATGAGTTGATAAGATCCACCTTGGTAGGCTTTCTCTATGGCATAAGGGCCTTCCCAAGTGGGTTCAAACTTGCCTCCCATCTTTAGATAGGCAAAAATTAGTCTCTTTAGAACTAAAACAAGCTTTCCTACTTGAAAAGTTTTAGGATGGACCAACTTGTTGTGAGCTTGAATCATTTTGGCTTTGTACAACTTGAGGTTCTAGTATGCCCAGAGGCATCTCTCCTCCAAACCTTCGAGCTCTTCCAAGAAATTGCTCTCGCTTATGATTTTACTACTCCTCCTATCCAGTGATGGGAGTTGGACTTCTAATGGTAGAACAGCTTCGGACCCATACACTAAGATGAAAGGGGTGGACTACATTGGAGTTCTATAAGAGGTGCGGTATGCCCACAAGGCTTCAACAAACTATTCATGCCATCATCATTTTTTATGATCTGGTGTCTTCTTCAGTATTTGAATGAGAGTTTTGTTGAAGGCTTTTGCAAACCCATTTACCATTGGATAGTAGATGGTAGAGTATCTCCAATCTATGCTGTCTCTGAGCAAAGCTTTGATTTTAGTGCTCTTGAATGCACACCATCATATCATATTGAACCTATATATGATATGATTCTAAAAAATGGCCGAGTTGTGACCTCTCTATGGGATTGCCTCACCACTTAAAAAATGGAAATGAACCATGGAAGAAGGAGGATTGATCGATCCACTATGTCATACTCAACACTCAAATGGCCATGAAATGTAAGATATAGAATGTTTGGTGTTGATGTAGGACCACCGTACTTGACATGGAGGCATCTCCTAGCTACCCATGCGTATGATCATTGAGTATCCTCTCTTGATTTTGGCTTTCATCTTCTAATATTGATGTGCTCGATAAACCCCAGTGTACCTCCAATCGACTTCATTTTTTTCCAGACAACGTAACCACATATGATTGAAGGATTGCCGGTACAAGGTACCATCCATGAGAGTGTAGGAAAGGGTTATTTGCTTCACCTGATGTGCTAGTGATTTCTCTTGAGGTAGTTTACTAATATGTAGATAATCCATGAATGCCTCTAAACTCGACTCCTCATCCTTTTGCAACAAAGAACCTCTCCTCGAGAGAATCTCGATGAGTTCAACATCAATAAGAGATAAGATGTGTCTATTTTGGACCTTTATTGGAATGGACTTATCTTTTGGACATACCAACTCTTTAGCAAGCTTGGCTAATGCATCTACTACTATATTTTCTCCTCGAAGAATCTTGTAGATGGTATCGTCTGGGATTTGGCCCAACAACTCCATGGTATACTTATGGTAATGATGGAGCTTAGGCTTTAGAACTTTGTAGGACCTAATGATTTAGTTGATGACTAACTGAGAATCCCTAAAGATGTTGATACTCTGGACGCATCGTGTAATGACTAACTCCAGACCGGTAATCGAGCCTCATATTTAGCTTTGTTGTTGGTGCATGGATTGGACAGATGATATAAGAATCTCATCACATTGCAGTCCGGAGTTAGGAAAACTATTTCTACTCCTACCTTCCCTGGGTTAATAAATTATGGTTTTTCTTCTCTTTGAGAGGAAGCTGCACCATTAAAATACATCTCCCAGCAGTGAATGCTAGTATCCCCTAAGTTCATGATTTGTTCATCGGGGAGGTCATCACTAAGCGAGAATCCAGGAAGTGCCGCTAAGAAACTTGCCATCTTTTCACCGCAGAGGTAATGCGATATTAAACTGTGATAAAATCATGGACCACCGCACCAACTGTCTAGTTAACATCGGCTGTGTCATGAGATATTATAGTTGATTGATCCTGGAGAACATATTTACCTTATGATAAAGCATGTAGTGTCATAGTTTTTGGGATGTAAAGATTAAAGCTAGATAGTGCTTGGAGGTAGTTTACCTCCAGGATTAGACGAGATAATAGAGAGCATTTTATTTCCTTCATCATTGGTTTGGGCCAACAAAGCCAAGGAGTCATCTAATGCGTGTAGAAGATCAATGGATTGCCGGATAGGCTAGAATTGACAAAGATCAGTAGGTTTGATGTCTTCAAAACATGCTGGCATTTGTCATCCCACTTGAACTTGGCATCCTTTTTGACAAGTGTTGAGAATGGTTGGCATCTTCCTGATATGTTGGATATGAAGCATCTTAGATATGACAACCGTGCTTGGAATGACCTGAGTTGAGTTAGACTTTTAAGGAGTGGCATTTTTAAGATAGCCTAATCTTCTTTGGGTCGATTTCAATTCCCTGGTGTCGGACAACAAACCCAAGAAATTTTCCTGAAGCTACTCCGAATGCACACTTCAGGGGGTTCATTTTGAGGTTGTATTATCTTAACCATTTGAAAATTACTCTGAAGTCAAAGAGATGGTCTTCCTTTTCTTTGCTTTTGATAATGAGTCATGGCCCGCTGGTATGTGGCACCGACATTTTTAAGGCCGAAAGCCATGACCTTATAATAATAAATTGCGATTGGGGTTCGAAAAATAGTATTTCTTTCATCCTCGGAGGCAATCTTGATTTAGTTGTAGCTAGATAACTCATACATAAAGGAGAATACTGCATGAGATGAGGCAATGTCCATAATTAATTTCGGTATATGAAGTGAAAATTCATCCTTAGGACATGCCTTATTTAGATCCCTAAAATCAACACACATGCGAATTTAGCCATTCTTTTTCTTAACTGGGATGACACTGGCTAACTAGCTAGGATATTTTTCTTCCCTGATAAAGTTAGCATCAATCAGTTTCTTAATTTTAGAAGTGACCTGTTGTTCAATGTCTAATCGCATGCGCTAGGAGCCTGTTTAATTGGGTTAGCATTAGGTTCTATTACTAGTTTGTGGATTACTATGCCAGGGGATAGACTGGGCATCTCTTCATAACTTCATGCAAAATAGTCTTTAAACTTAGCTAATAGCTTAACTAAGTCATTGGTTTCTTCTTCATTTAACAAGGAACTGATGTATGTCAGATGTGGATTATTTTCAATTCCTAAATTAATTTCTTTGAGCTCATCGATGGTTGATCTGATCTTCAAACTCGAAAGGCATCTCTAACTTCATCACTTGCTCAAGTTTCTAAACATACCTCTTCATAAGAGTTAGCATGATTTGAGAAGAACCTATCATACTCTAAATGATTTATGATGACTAGGCAATGGTTGTCATCATCGACTGGACCCACTATGTCAAATCCTAATCCTGGTCTTGATTGAGGATGTCTGGTTTAGTTGTCCATAGCTTTTTAAAGTAGTCTGACCTGTGTTTAGACCAAGTATGTGGGATTAATCCCTTCTTTGCTAAGTTAAGAACACAAGGAGAGTACCAATCAAAAGGTAATTCTATTAAATCTTTATATGAATCATTCTCAAGTTCTACATCAGCTTCCTGACTTGGGGATGATGCTCCCAACAAAAATCTCTTTGGCTTGGTATTTGTGGATGATTTGAGGGCCTCCTTAACTACTAAACATTCAACTTTCTGGGAAGAAAGTGATGTTAGAGCTAAAATTCCTAACTGCTGCCTGACTGTTCTACATAATAGTGATTCAGATACATTCATGCTTTGCTTGGAGGCTTGGTCTTCATCACTATCTGGCTTGAATGTCACCTTCAAAGGGACCCACTGAGAGAGATTGGTCAACGTGCTAACCACTTGAGACTCATCCTCTAAACTGAACACTAAGTCTATGTGGATAGCAGGGGCACTCCTGTGAGCTAGAACATAGCTCCTACTGGTTGGCCATCAGCAAGGAGATCTTCCATCTCTAGAACTGCCTCTGAATTTACCTTTTCATTTACTTGGTGGTGGTCGAGTCATCCTATCCATGTTTTCATATGGAGGAACAAACCATGGGTGGAATGTAACATTTGGCTCTACCTCTTCCTCGGTGTTTGATTGTCGCTCACTTGTGCTTTCTTTTTCTTTTCTTTTTCTTTTTCAATTTCCTTTTCTTTTTCTTTTATTTCTTTTTCTTTTGATTTTCAACTTTAACCAAGTTTACGAGAATAGACTTTTTGATTTAGAAAAAGATAGTAGACTGCATCTTCAAAAATCTTGACCTCTCTAACTGAGAATGACTTTAAGTCTCTTTTGACATAATACACGATTTACCTCATCTGAATTTGATGCACTGGTGCAAAGAAGATGGAACTGTGTTATTTCCATGTATCCAAGGCCTACCGAGCAAAGCAGTGAAAGATGTATCTGAGTCTATTATGTAGAACTTGGCTTCTGTCTTCTAATCATCTATCTATAGTGGTAACACTATGGAGCCTAAAGCCCTCTCACCTTGTTTGTTGAATCCTCTCAACATCATCCGATCTCCTCGGAGTTCGGAGACATCGATCCTCAAGTTGGTAAGGGTTTTTAGACTCATAATGTTCACTGATGCACCTTGATCAACTAATACCCTGGAGAGCCTAAATATGTCTATGTCCTCTGTAATGTAGAGGGAACGATTGTGCTTGGTTGTCCCCAAAAGAAGGTCTTCATTTGTGAATGTAACTCCACGAGATTCTCTTGAATAACATACCTCCTCTCCAATAGTGGTCAACTGAGCTAAGCATATTTATGGATCAAGAAGAGCTTTGATCAATGACTCCCTCATCTCTTTGGATAAGACAAGGGCATCAAATTTGCTTAGTTTAGCTGGCAACTTTCTTAAGTGAGCGATAACATTGTAGTCAAATCTGGGCTAATCCTCCACAAGCATATCCAAGGGTGGAGCATCCTGTGGAGGGGCTTCTTGATCACTAGAACCAATGACTTCTTTACCCTTATCTTGAGGTGATACCCTAGGAGGTAGAACTTTACCACTGCGGAGGTTGACTTCAACGACTTCATGAGATGATTTAGTGGTAAGTTTTACTTGTTCATTAGGTTCACCTACAGCTTCTTCTATGAGATCATCGGAGTCTGATGACTCCAAATCAATCTCAATGGGTGAACCAAAATGATTTAGGAATGGATTTAAAATCCATTTCTAAATTAGAAAAGGAATGATCGGAACTAGAGTTGTCATCATTATTTTATAAACTTGGAGAGTTTTCGAGAGGAATAAAATTTTGAGCATCAAAAGTGGACAAGATGTAAGTGAAAACTTTTTCATTGATTTCTTCTTAGATGGAGGTACATGATAGAAATCTAATAAAGTAAGCAGGGTAAGGGGTTTAGTGCCCTTGTCCACTGATACAATGCTCTTGCTGGTAGAAGAGGAGCTAGTGGAGGAAGAAGTGCTAGCTGTAACGATGGATGGAGGCCGACTTGACTGGTTGTGCTATGTTATCCTGATAAGTAAAGTGGACTGCTGTCGCTACATCTACCTCCTTCAAGTTATCTTTAGCAACTTGCAAACCTTCCTTAGAGTTGGAGGTTTGAGCTGCTTTAGGCACTTGCAAGGGTAACTTTCTGATCATAGAGATGATTTTCTTGGAGGTTTGGGATAGGGAGATATCCCAACCTTCCTCTATATTAAGAAGATCGCTTGTATCCCCAAGGATTACCCTAACAGAACTGGAGGATTGTTCTAGTAAATATTCCTTAGGGATGGCAATGGCACCTGACTTGTAGCTACACTCAAGCAAGTCTTTAAAGGTAAAGACATGACCTAGCATGCGGTGGTAGGGACAAAAGTTTGGATCATGACTCTTGCCCACATCCTCTAGCCTCCTAGGCTCTGGTAACTAAAAATCAGGCTTCTTTAAGAGGTTCTTAAAGATCTTCCTAACTACCTCCCTCTTAAATGAATAAGCCTTATTCAATTTGTCAGCAAGAGTAGGTAAATGGTAGCTACCTGGTGGTAGATAGGAGTATTGTTGCTGATGTTGTGGGTGGGGATACTGCTATTGATACTATGTTACGTATTGCTAGGGATTTTGAATCCCTTGAAGAGCCATTTCAAAGGCATGATTGATACTTGAGGTGGTGGCAAAAATTGGTAGAGGAAGTTGATGTGCTAGAGGTCTGTCTGGCTAAACCCTGGCTGGTTGCTTCCCTTTATCAACTACTGTGACTACCCCTAGCTTTTTCTCAAATGCCTTCTACGGTTTGGGCTTGGATGATTGATCTTGGAAAGGTAACTGTTTGACCTCTTCTTGTAGACTAGCCACCTTGTCGATTAATTTCTCAAATGTCTTAATGGTGAACCCTTTAAGCATGAAGGCGATTGGGCCATGAATATTCTTAAGTAGAATTTCAATGGCATGCTATTCAGATAGCTGTGGTTTGCATTTCATACTTAAATTGTGTCATCTAAGAATGTAATCAATAAGGGACTCATTGGGTGTTGTTGAGCTACAACGAGATCGCCAATAGTTACCCTTTACTGAGCTCCAATAAATCTCTAAATACGGAGCTGCTCCAACTCAACAAATGTCTTCATTGAACCATTGGGTAGTTCAGCATACCAATCAAACGAAATACCTATCAAATTACTGATGAAGAGATGGAATAAGAGTTTATCACTGCCACTAACATTACAACATCATGCCCTGAAGTGTGCTATGTGCTGACGAGGGTTCCTATTGCCATTAAAAATTTTGAAGGAAGGAGGCACAAAACCCTTAGGATATTGGACACCATCAAATTCCTTTAGGTAGGGTCTACCCTTTGGATTAGATGAGCCACATTGGGCTTGCGCCAATGCATCCTTCACTTGCTGCTCTACCAACCGCTTGATATCTTTTTCTTGCATAGAGGTGTTATCCACGACCTTCCTATGCAAGCTACCACTATCTTGATCTACCGGAGACGTGCTTTTGGGCTGATCTAGGACATGCGCTAACTCGAGATGATCTATCTCTATTGGTATATGTTGTGATATTGAGGCCTAATTTTGAAGTGCATGGAGGGCTGCTAACATGTCTTCTATCCTCTTCTTCATCTGATTGATCTGATCATCCTTCTATTTAAACTGTTGATGAAGGTGTTGGGTTGAATGGATGGTGTCATCTTCCTCAATCATAATACCTTCACTATCTTTATTCTATGAAGGGAGCTCCAGTATCGACCATGTGGACCTTGAATCCTCAGAGATCATCCTCTTGGATCAAAGCGACCTTTCCCCTGTCAGGTCACTCCAGCTCTCTCTTCTCATAAAGTATTGTTCTACAGGAACCTACTGCCATAAAATGTCTTTGCTTGTCGGAGGAGGTTACATTGATGAAATCAGCTGCGTATCTTTGGAGTGTGTTGGCTCAGGAGGAGTACTTCCCTTCTATCTTGCATGTGGTGGTATCAATCCTTCTCTCTTGCCTAAGTAGCCAGAACTTCACCTGGATGGAGATGTAGGTGGGATCCTTTGACCATAATCGGATCACCAATGGGGCTTTCTTCTCCATTGATGTTATCTTTTGTGCCTTTGTGGTGGATGGCGACTGAACAGATGGTGGCGAGTGGTGTGGAAACAAACTCTACAGCTTTCATGACTCTCCATCTAATGTGAGGGAGTGGCGGTTCTTAGTCAAGGAAATCTCATGGGGGGAACGTTCCTCTATAATGTGGGATGCAACATCCATCTCTCAGATGGCACGATCATGGTACCGCTTGATCTTGTGGCTCTTATTGCTTCACTGTGTGTGGCTGATTAAGGCGGTGTGAGAGCTAGATCCTACCTCGAAGGTAGCAATCTCGATCTTGGGATAGCCTTCCCCTTAGGGGACCATCGAGGTCTTGCACACGGTGGTATGGGAACAAATGATTGAGTAGGAACTTGACTAACTGCAAAATCCTCAACTGCCTTCCTCTTCAGGGAAGGATACTCAGTGTTAGAAGGTAGGTCAATCCAGATGGGGTTTCGACCACCTCATCCAGCTTCTTGAGTGAGGGTTGCAGCGTGATGTGGGCTCCCTCAAATCCTCGACCAAAGTACACTAGATGGGTGGAGTCAGTCTAAGGGAGGTTGGCCTGATCCAGGGCCAAATCCATCCTAAATGGAAAGGTGAAAACAAACTTCTGAGAGGCCATGTCTATGCAAAAGACCTGATCTGAATATGCGCATTTGTTGAAATATAACTTGTGTCAGATTTATGCCATGATATTTGTTCCACACAAGTAATAGAAGTTTGGAGTTTTGAACCACATTCAACAATTCAAATATGTTAAGTGAGGTTCATTGGAGAGATTTGGATATTGAGGAGAGTCATTTCCAATTGATTTCGATTTAGAACCCATACTCAACTGATTTAGGTAAGTTGGGTGGGGTTCTAAAATTTGAGGAGAGATTTTCTTGAAGATATTTCTGTTCTGTGCATCTTGTTTGAAAATTTTTATAGTTTGAGAGACCTCTATTTAGTAAATTTTGGTATGCTAAGAAGATGTTGTGATGTGTATTGGAAATATTTTTGCTTGTGAAGATTTGATTGTGTGATATTTTGATTTGAAAATGGGGCTTCTTACTTAACAAATTTGGAATGTTAAGTGGAGGCCACATGTGTTTGATTTGTGTTTGATGATGAGGCTTTCACTTAACAAATTAGGTATGTTAAGTGAAAGTTAAATGTGATTGTGAGATAAATTTACTTTTTCTTAAGATGGGAGTTCCAGTTGACAATTTTGGTATGTTAAATGAAAGCCCCAAAAGTATTTGAGATATGTTTATTTTTTTTCTTTGGGAATGAGACTCTCAGTTAATAAATTTGTCTTGTTAAGTGAAAGCTCAAGTGTTGTTTGACATAAAAAATTGGATCCTTATTTAACAAATTTGGTATGTTAAAATAGGTATCAAATGTGTGTTGAAAAGAGACCCTCACTTAACAATTTTGGTATGTTAAGTGAAAGTCAAATGTGTTTATGATTTTGAAAATGAAATTTTTACTTAAACAAATTTGGTATCTTAAGCGAAAGTCAAATGCATTTATGATTTAAAAATGAAACTCTCACTTAACAAATTTGCTATATTAAGTGAAAGTCAAATGTGTTTATGATTTTAAAAATTAAACTCTCACTTAACAAATTTGGTATATGTTGACCTCATTTTTAGAATGAGCTCTCAACTCCTCCATCTGAGACATAGGACTTCTCTTAGACTTTAAGAGTTCCTTAGTCTTAAGACACATCTAGTTATTAGGTGGACACTCAACCTAGCCTTAAAGACTTAGAAGAGTTAGCCATAGGAATAGGTTATGCTTTAGGGGTGTTAGGAAAATTTGCCTACCCTTAGCTTGAACCATTCCTCACCTTCCTTCCTTCAAGTCAAACTCAAATCAATCTTATTTGATTTTCTCCAAACTCAAATCAACTCCATGTGATTGAAATTCATAATTGAAATCCATGATTGAAATCCATGAATGAAATTCCTAAGTCCAAATCTTTCCAAAGTCCTTAATCTTCTTTTAAGGACTTAGCCTAAATCATGATAAAAATGACTGCAAAATCATGAGATTTTCTCATGATTCAATTATATTCTCATTTATATTCACATATATAAATGAAATATAAATTCAAACCAATCAAACAAAATTCAAAATTTAAAATTAATTCATAAAATTTCTTAAGTCCTTTAAATTTTCCTTCACGGACTTAGCCAAAATCAACTCTAAATAAATTCAAATTCATGAGATTTTCTCATAACTCATTTATATTCTCATTTATATTCACATATATAAATGAGATGTAAATATAAATCAATTAAATCTAAATCCAAAATTTAAGCTCCAAACTTCAAAAAATTTTCCTAAGTCCTTTAAATTTCCTCTTAAAAGACTTAGCCAAAATCATGATCAAATCACTTCAAATTCATCAAATTTTCTCACAACCCATTTATATTCTCATTTATATTTACATATATAAATGAAATATAAATTCAAACAATCAAAACCACTTCCAAAATCAAACTCAAATCCATTAAAAATCCAACCTAAGACTTTCAAGTCAAAATCTTGAACTTAGCCAAATCAACTTCAATTCAAGCCAAACTCTTGATTTTCCTTCATGATTCAGTCAACCCTACAATCATTAATCCAAATATAAATACAAACTTCAATCAATAAACCAAAACTTAATTCAAAAATCAAACCCCAAATTCATTCATGTTCTTCTTTTGAATATGAAATTGTCAAATGATTCAAAACCCATTTGACCTTAAACCACTTGCAAATGAATTTATATTTCAATCATAAGTCCATATACAAGTTCAATCAAACTCAAATCAAGCTTTGACCAAGCCATTTGACCCACTTAGCTCACTTGACCCAAAGTGACCTAAAGTACCCTTATGAGCAAATTCTAATCCTAACCAAATTGGATTGAATCAAACTCACCTATACCTCTCATCATGATCAACAATCATGAGATGATCAATCAATCAAATTGGGTCAAAGTCAAACCTAGGGTTGACCAAGTCAACACTAAATATAACATAGCCAAAATCCACCATAGGCCAAATTGATTGAAACCATTGATCTAAGTTCATTCATGAACAATGTTTGAACTTGACCAAGTCAACATTTGAGCCTAACTAGCCAATTGGACTTGACCCAAGTTGACCCAACTTGACCTAAAAGTCAAAATGTCAAAACTTGATCTAAGCCAAATTGATTGAAACCAATGGGTCAAGTTCATTCCAAATCACTTGTTGAACTTGACCAAAGCCTCAATTGGCCAACTAGACCCAACCTTGCCCAATTGACCTTTAACCCAACTTGACCTAAAGGGGTCATGTTGAGCCAAATTCAAACTTAGCCAAAATTGATTATAAATAAAGATACCAATCCGCTTCATATGACTAACCAAACCTAAACCTACCCATGACCTAGCTCAAATAGGTCAAATGGGTCAAATTAGTCAAGTTGACCCCATTTGACCTAAATGAAGTCATATGAGCCAAATTCAAAAATAAACCAAATTGAATCAAACCAAAGCCACCAAAACATTTCAAATGGTCATATGAACTTGACCCAACCCTTGGTTTGACCCAATTTGACCAATTGGTCAACTTGACCCAAGTTGACCCATTTTGACCTAAATGGGTCAACATGAGCCAAACCATATCAAATGAGCTCCAAATCTAATGAAACTTGGCCAAACCTATTTTCTCAACATACACAACATATCCAAATTCAAAAATCAGCCAAATGACCATTCAACCCCTAGGCCTTAGAACAAATTTTTGTCAAATGCATGGGGAACTTGGTCAAGCCCTCTTCATAACTACTTTATACCTTCCTAATAGGTCAAGTAGACCCTATGGAGGGTGGTGCACCAATGGGTTTGGTGACCAAACCAAGGCCAAAATCGACCACATGGCTCAAATTGTCCATGTGTGAAACCTCCCTCCACTCAATTTGAAGCACATGGGAGGTTACCAATCCACTCCTTAGCTCAAACCGACCATGTGCTAACCTCTAATAGCTCAAACAACCCTCCCAATCTTGGCAATTGGATCAAAATGACAAAGAGAGTTTCGGCCATCCGATTGCCATAGGGGGAGATATACTCCCCCTAATTCACTTCAATTTTCATATGCTCATTGTCGATTGAGTGTTAGAGAGTGATAGAGCCATTCTTGAGTGTTCTAAGCTTCTAGAGGGTTTTGAATTCTCATTTTTCTTAGAGAAAATAGGAGCTCCATTGATTTCCAACTTCTCACACAATTCAACTCAATTCCTTTTTTGCTCCACCAGGGCAAATCGAGCACTGCTCTCCTCAAGTTCCAAAGGCAAGGAGATCTAATTGATCAAAGCCACAAGGAGCTAGGAGGGTTGGTCCATAGAGCAAACACTCAACCTCGAGCTAATTTCACCAGCTTGTCTCAACCTGCTTCTCCAAGAATTGCGTGCGTGTATGAATTTTTTTATCACTAAACTCAAGGTGTTGGTCCTTTGTGAAAGAAATTAATTCATGATCATGGTTGGATGTGATTGCCATTAGGTTAGATGGTGTGGTTAAAGTTTTATCCAATCAGCTCAATCAAGCTCGGATCAGCTTAGAACATGGGATTTGATCCCTGGTTCCATCCCGCATTTTTTGGATGGATGACTGTTTATATCTTATCCTTTTAAAATTCTGGTTAAATCTTGGCCATTGATCACTGATCGAATGGCCCGGATATCAAGCAGTCCCCTTTGCATTTTTAAATAAATTATTTAATTCATTAATCCTCTAAGTTTTAAAATTTATATCTCTTAAAGAAAAATTAGAAAATATGAGGTAAATGAAGATAATTCAATCTAGAATATTCTAAAATTGATTTTTAATGAATTTTTTTTGTATCTTTCTTTTTTTTTATTTTTTGGAAATCTTAATTTGCTAATTACTCTATTAATCCCATTGATTAATAAACTTCTTGGGTATATTTTGGGGATGACCTCTCCCTAATTTTCTTGGGATTTATTGGCTTAATTGGGAATTGCATAATTTCTAATTACCCCTTAATGTAATTAAGGATAATTAAGATTAGTGTTTTAATCATTGTGTTGATTAAGGTTTGATCCGGTGAATAGGAGGTTTAGGGAATAATTTTGGGCATATTTCCCTAAGCTATTCCTAAACTTTTTCCTTAATCCTCTCTCTTATTAAGGGATAATTCATTAATTACCTAATTAATCTAAAATTCTAAAACTTGAACTTAATTAATCTACTTTGGGTAGATGCTTAGGTGTTCAAGAGCCTAAGTTCAATTAAGGAAATCAAAACTCAACTCATATGTGTGAGGAGTGTTTTGAAATTACTTAAGTTAAACCCCTTAGCTTAATTAACCATTAATCATGAGCCAAATTGCATTAGGCCCTTTTCTTCCTAGGTGCATTGTAAGTTTAAATTCCTTGTGTGGTTATATGTCATCTCATTGGCTCATAATTATTTAGTTAACTATGCTAAGGTGTTGTAGGTAAGGGTTAATTAACATGTTTAATTTATACCTTAACCTAATCAAAGGATAAAATGAATCTAATCATCTAAAAATTAAACAAAAATATCAAACACATGTGGGAATGGGTTAGGAACAGAAAACTCAATCCACATTTCCAAAATTAATTGAAATTTAAAGTCAAACAAAAATCATACTAAATGAACTTTGATTTACTTTAAGCTTTCTTATTTCATAAGATTGTCTTTAGGATTTAATCAAAGTGAATGTGTTTACATGCTCTCATTACTTTAGTTCTTCCCCAACATGTTAAATTTGTATGCCATGTGATTTCATGCATCCATTATTTTCAAAAATCAAATTTAAAATGAAAATGTTTACTTTATGTCAAATTGCATGTGTTGGCTAAAGTAAGAATATGAGTGGCTATTATCACTATTAAATTCAAATTATTTTCAAAATATATGAATCAATTATCAAAACTGAAAGTGTGTTACTTATATTTTAATTATAAGCTTGCATGTGAGTAAGATATAAGGATGTGCTTAGTGTAGGTTTTCCTTCTCTTCTCTTTTAGTATAGTTTTGAATAGGATTTGGTAAGATGTATGGTTCATTTGAAAAGAACCTAACACTTGCCTAATTCCATATCCTATTCATTTCTATGCTTGCACATATAAATTGCATAAACAAAATAAATCAACTAATACAAATTTTTGCATTCTTTCTTTTCCATTCATTTCTTTTGTACATATGTTTGTATTTAAGGAAAGTGGTATATTAGTTTGGACCCCAAGGTTGCAAGGTTTTAAGTAGCCCTAAGTAGGTCTTGTACCTTACATCTCTATTTAACAATGGTATTGTACTCACTTATGCCTTTCTTACCTTTATGTGTGCATGTGAAAATTGGATAAGAAATCCCTCTTCCACCTAATGAAAATCATGCATCATAAACTTCCAAATTTCCTTAAATGAATTACTTAGCATGCATCATAAAGTGTGTTAAATATTCTTATTTGTGTGTATAGATATGCTTAGGACTCATTCATATGCATGTTATACATGTTGGGAAAGAAATGAAGTGATGTATATTTTGTGAATTTAGTTCATTTTATTTAATCTTAAAATGTCTTTCTTTTTTAATAGGTTTGTTTAGAGTTCATCTAAACTTAGGATTAATTGAAACACTTAATCAAAACATTCACTAAACAAAACTAAAACATGAATCTACTTTAGAAATTACTTAGGTTAGGGAAGGAAGAGAAGTTCTCTTCTCTTTCCCTCTCTTATAACTTAGTAATTAATTGTAGGATTCACTTGAACCTAATCAAAATATGAAATAAAACCAACCCAAAATAATTAAATTACTTAAATGAAACCCTCCTCTAAGTTGAACATGCTTCACACTTAGAAAATTCTAACTTAAAGCCATAGCTAAGCATACCACACAAACCTCTAAAGTACACATATTATGCTAAGTCACCTCTTCTAGCTTTAGGTTAGGGTGGTGCATGGTTTAATGCTTGCTTTAGTTTTGTGATATATGATTTAGAATTGATGTTAGGATGAATGCACATAGAATGAATGGTAGGGTGATCTTAGTCTAACCATTGTCTTTTGCAGGAGATTGTGCTTAAGGGGCATTGTAATAAACAAAAATATAAATACTTTTGTTGTGCAGGTGCTTATACCCCTAAGCATAATCCAATAGGCCAGGTGGACTTAGTCACCCATGTGTGGGGGTGATAAGTCCAATGTACATGCTTGAGATTTTTGGTGGTTTGTTTAGTTAACCTTTGTTTTGCAGGTGTTAGCTAGAACTACTTTTCCTTTTCACGTAAGTTTTTACAATTAGGATTTTGGAAGGATTGTTATGGGGATTAGGATGAACATTGGTCATAAGATCTTATCTTATGCACCATGTGAAGCTTTGGAGCATCCACCTCCCAACCATCTAAAAGAAGGAATCAAAGAAGAAAGAAGAAAAGAAGAATGAGAAATGAAGCTTGAAGACTCTCATAACAATAAATTCCTTACTTAATTGTATTTAATTCATTTGTAATCCGAATTGTATAAGGGTAGAGCTTACTACAATTTATTTTGGGTTTGTGTGGTGGTGCAACCACACAACCTCTTATTCTTTTGATTAGCTTTATAAATTGATTGATGATTTGTTTAGCTTGTGCATTAAGTGGCATCTTTTCCTAGTTTCTTCCTTTTTATGTATGGCTGGATGTGGATTAGGCTCTTAGGAAAAATAAATCTTTTACCAAATCTAACAACTCAAAACTAAAAATAAAGAACTCATAACCTCACTTAAAGCTTAGGTTAAAATCAAGATAAAAGAATTAGCAACCCCTTAGCTGGATGAGTACTTCTTTTATAACATCATGCACAAATGCATATTATTTCACTCTTGATTGGAGGGCTTCCACCTTTGCCAGAGAAACTTGGCTTGACCTTTGTGAGCCATGGTGGAAACACACCTCCTCCCTTCTCACTAATTTTGGCCAATAACTTTATTTCTCATGCATTAAGCATATGAATCCTATTATCCTGAGTCAAAATAATTTTCCAAAGATGAAAATAAAATAAAATATGAATTGCATTAGATTTAGGTCATTGAAGCATGTCTTTACATGATCTAGTATCTTTAGAGATTAAGTTTAAGGACTTAGTCTCTTTCTAAATAAATAACAGCTTAGCTATCTTGCATAAAGCATATGACTTGCCTACATGAATTTAAAATCATAGGAGGAGTTAGTTGGCGGCCACCCCCAGGCGATTGTAAGTCTATGCAGTTGGGTGGTTTGCCCTCTCTTGTGGAGGCAAACCAAATACTCATTTTTCACCTTAGATTTAGGTCATACTTTCTGCCCTCACCAAAGCTCCCTAGATTTAGGTTCTGAGGTTGCTTCTCCCCTTTATGGGCCATAAGCTTAAATTCTCACCTATTAGGCATTTCCATAACCTTTTATTATAGAATTATAAGCCCAAACATTCTAATGAAAATTCTACTCAAATAAATTAAATCAATTTCAAAAATGTAAAGCCCAATCATAGGATAAATTGAGATGTTCGCTAGGTTTCCTAGCATCATAATCTCTACTTATCTTTTATTTGGCTTTGATAATAACTCTCTCTTTGATCAATCCCTTTGATCTTCAAAATAAACTAATCGATTGATAGTCCTATTGAAATCTTTGGAGACAATGATCATTTACCTTAATTGAGAGTATTCTAAGGGATCCCATCCTTTAAGATGTAATTAACTATGAGAACTTTCCCTGTAAGGAACTTAATGAACCCGATTTAAAATAAACTGTGCTTTACTTTACCATGTAAAGTAGGAGAAGAATCTTTGGTACATATGCAGACCTATTGTCCTTAGGAGTCCTTGTTGAGGTGATTAGGTCCATTGTAGGGTGGTGACTTCTATCTCTCAAGATAGTACGCCTCTCCTCAATGTCATGCTCGATCACCCTCAATAAGAACATATGTGGATCTATGTGGTGTTCTGACTAAAAGATGTATTTTATATATTTCTATTTTCATTTATCCTCTTTTTCAAAAGGGGGATAGATGAAGGAAGAAATGTATAAGAATATTTCACCATAGATATTTTTGGCGATTGCACTGGGGATGGTCCCTCTCTCCATCTTTGATAAATGATCGTTGTCTTCAAGTATCAATAGTGGGTTTGTACTTTGGTATGAATCCAAGACTATCTTTCTTTCCGTTGACACTTAGCTTATTTCATTCTTGAGTTAGCGAACGTCTTTAAGTTTTAGGACCTTACCCTGTGTTGGTCTTAAAACCTCCGTTGGGTTCTCCAATGGGTAAAAATGAAAAGATCAAAATGAAAAGAAAACATTTAAAGACTTCCTCCTTATCATTTTTATGATAAGGAAAGGTTCATTCTAAAATAATAAAGACAAAATAAATTTTCATAAGAACTTTGCTTTTCAAAAGCACTCTTTCAAAATGCACATAATAAAATATTTTCACAAAATTTTATCACCCTCATTTAACAATTCTCATAATTGTTACATGTAGGAATTTTCAAAAATAAAACTAACAATCTTTTCCAAAAGCACAAATGAACATCTTCCTTCAATTCATTTTGATGAAGATTTCATTTTCAAAATAAAATGAACAATCATCTTTCCAAAATCAAAATCAAAATTAAAAAAAAACTTTCAAAAACACATATGAACCTTTCCATTCAATACACCACACTATTGAATGGAAGTTTCATTCAAATAAAATTAAATTTTCAAAAGCACATATGAACATCTTCATTTAATATACTCAAATTTATTGAATGAAGATTTCATTCAATAAAAATAAACATCATTTGAAATCCCACTTAAACATATCCCATATGATTAAGTTGGAATTCCCTCTTTCAAAAAAGCAATAATCACACAAAACAAATTTTTTTTACATTTCAAAATAAGATTGATCTCCATTCTACATACCCAAATTTGTTGAATGGAAGTCCCTTTTCAAAATTAAAATTAACAATCATATTTTCAAAATTTTAAAATATTTGGAACTTCATTTAGCATACTAAATTTGCTAAGTGAAGTCTCCAAATCAAAATCAAAAAAAAAAATTTTCAAACACATTTGGAACTTCATTTTAGCATACACAAATTTGCTAAGTGAAGTCTCCAAATCCAAAAAAAAAAATTTAACCCATTTGGAACTTCATTTAGCATATGCAAATTTGCGAAGTGGAGTCTCCAAATCCCAAAATCAAAAAATTTTCAAACACATTTGGAACATCATTTAGCATACTGAAATTTGCTAAGTGAAGTCTCCAAATCTAAAATCAAAAAGTTTTTCAAACATATTTTCGAACTTCATTTAGCATACTCAAATTTTCTAGGTGAAGTCTCCAAATTCAAAATCAAAAAATTTCAAACACATTTGGAACTTCATTTAGCATACTCAAATTTATTAACTGAAGTCTCCAAATTCAAAATCAAAAATTTTCAAACACATTTGGAACTTCATTTAGCATACTCAAATTTGTTAAGTGAATTCTCCAAATTCAAAATCAAAAAATTTTCAAACATCTTTGAGACTTTATTTAGCATACTCAAATTTGCTAAGTGAAGTCTCCAAAGTCAAAACCAAAAAGAATCTTCAAGCACTTTTGGAACTTCATTCTTTAGCATACCAAATTTGCTAAAGAAAAGTTTTCATTTTCAAAACCAAGCTAAATAAAAAAAATTTAAACACATCTTTTGAATTTCATTTAGCATGATCAAATTGCTAAGTGAAATTTCCATTTTACAAAATTAAGTGGAACTTCATCTTTAGCATACCATATTTGCTAAAGTAAAGTCTCTTCAATCAAATCAAAACAAAAATGAAACACCTTAGGATTTTCTTAGCATACTCAAATTTCCTATGAATCCTATTTTCAAAAATCAAACAAAGTATACCTGGTTCTTCACTTAGCATACCTAAATTTGCTAAGTGGGGACTCCAATTTTCAAAATCAAACAATAATTCACAAAAAAGAAACAATTATATTCAAATACTTCACTTAGCATATCCAAATTTATTAAGTAAGTGAAATTCCAAAATCACCAAACAAAAACAAAATCAATTAACTCTTACTTTAACATGCCCAAATTTGTTAAAGGAAAGGGTCCTCAAATCAAAATCTAAATTCAAACGAACATGACCTATGGAAGCATCCTTCTAAAAATATTTGAATCCATCTTTCAACATACCCAAATTTATTGAAGTTAGATTCATATTCAAAAATTTCTCTTTCAATCAAATTTCTAAATCTTCTCAAATCCATTTGAACCCCACTTAACACTTCCAAGATGTTGGATGTGGGTTCAAATTTTTAATTCAAATTCAAAATCAACAAGATAAATCGATCAAGCTTTTTCTATTCATTCTCCGTTAATTCTGATGCGGTACAACTCAATTTTTTAGTCTTTGCAGTTGATCCGATATGGTAGGATCGCAGAAATTTGTTTTCACTTTCCCTCACAGCATGGATTTGGCTTTGGACCAGACCAACTTCCCCCGATTTGATCATACACACCTTATCCATTTTGGTAGGGGTTTGAGGGAGTGGGATCATGTGAGGGCACTCCCCTCAGTGATGGGACGGTGGGTGATCATCCATTGATCTCTACTGATTTTCCTATCTCCTCATTGAAGAGGAAAGCGGTGGTAGTCCACCTTTTAGTAGCCGGTACCAACAGTGTACCTCATTTAGTGCATCCATGGTTTCTCGTCTGCTAGTGAGGGCTAGCACCCTCTCATCTACCCTCAGGGTAAGGCTCCCTATCTCGCTTGCCTCTACTTTTGTATGGGTTAGCTCTCACTCTCCCATCCTACCATCATAGGAACAAAATTGCATGATCAAGTATCACACTATTTAGGAGATGGAGGCAGCCATTCGTTGAGTTTCCTATTTTACTTCACCAGTTACAGTTTCATCCTCTCTCTCAGAGAGATGTTAGGAGGATTCACATCACCTCCACCGGTGGTCTAGCATCGTCTGATTTTAGGAGCGAGGTCATTTGCGGCCTCCGATGTCTTGTGCGGTGTGAGCTTCTGAACACTGAGTCCAAAGCTCAATTTGATGAGATCCATCATCCCCAGTGTGGGAAACATATTCGAGAGGGCGAGAAGCTCATACCCATTAGGGAGAAGGTCTTGATCAAAACTTCCACACTTGTTGATTTTCCATTTCGGCTGCTACCGTGACCATACAGACATCTTACTTGGGACAAGTCATCACGGAGGACAACTCTTGTTAGAGTTGGTGTCTCCACACACTCTACCCCTCCCCCTCCATCACCGGTCATATCATAACATCTCATTCCATTAAAGGCCATGAAGGCCATATTCCGGGAGAAGCACACCTCATTGGTGATCTATGGAGGGATCCTCATCTACCACCTACTATGGTGAGCTCTCTCTCCCCTTTGCCTTGGAGAAGTGGTGTGACCGAAGCATAGTGGTCATCCCTTCACCAACTCGCTCAACGGGGCGTGGAGATGGTAGCGATTATTCAGGATAGATGATAGCTGCATGATAGTGGAACCTCCAGGAATGTCACCTCTCATGTATTGAGAGTGTCTCTCATCTAGTGAGTACAATCCTCATAGGATTGACTCTCCGGCGATGGTGAGTCGGTGCCTCGGTGCATGAGTGATCTCTCCCACTAGATCATTTGTTCCTGTTCAGATAGATTGTTCTCTCAAGGAGATAGTAGCATATTATCTTGTAGAGAAGAAGAAGATCTTGGGGTATGATTGGTCAGATGAGGAGAAGGTCAGCTTCGATCCCAATAAAGATGACTTATTGGGAGACTTAGCTGGAGTCTGTATGGTAGATACTAGAGGATCTTTTCTCAGGGAGCAACAGACTATGGAAGGTGATGAGGTTGATCAGGAAGACACCACCTAATCAGCCCAGCACCTTTGATATCAATTGAAACAAAAATATTAGCATATAAATAGGATGGCGGAGGACTTGTTAGTAGCAATTTGGTACTTGAAATAAGCCCCAAGTTCATCTACTACATTAGTCGGTGAGTCAGTGCATGTCATGGACCCAGCCAAGACTTTACCTCTTGTTGAGCAAGGTAGCACTAGCATGTATAGGAAGGTAGTGGAAAGTACCTCCATACAAGAAAAAGATATTAGATCCATGGTTGAGCAGCAAGTGAAGGAAGTGTTGGCTCAAGCCGGGGAGGATCATCGGTTCCAAAGGGTAGACTACCCAAGAATTGATATCCAATATCCTAAGGGTTTCATGCCACCTTCCTTCAAAATCTTTGATGACAGTGGAAACCCAAGGTAACACATAGCACACTTCAGAGTCAATTATTGCAATACCGATGGCAGCAATGCTTTGCTTTTTTGCCTCTTCGATAGTAGCCTAACAGGGATTGATTTCGATTGGTACGCTAAATTACCCAATGATTCAGTAAAGACATTTGTTGAGTTAGAGTAACTCTTCATCAAGAGGTTTACTGGAGCTCACAAAGGGTTATATAGGTGATCTCGTTTGTAGCACAACCACAGTGAGTCCTTGTTGATTATATTCTCGATGGCAACGAGTATGAAGTCTGACCATTATCAAGATGCCATTGAGATTCTTTTAAAGAATATCCATGGCCCAGTCGCCTTCATGCTTAAGGGCTTCACTATCAAAATATTTGAGAAGCTAATCAATAAGGCAGCTAGTCTACAAGGAGAGGCCAAACAATTACCTTTTCAAGACCAATTGCCCGCAAAGCCATAAAGGTCTATGAGAAGTGAAAGTGATAGATTAGAGCGAGCTAGAGATCGGTCGAGACCACACCTCAAGCCTCCACCTCCTTTTTCACCACCGGTTGCCCCACCTCTCTGGCCTCCCTCCACTCCTCGCTCACCATACCACCAGAGTGGCACACATACCAGCCAGTAGCAATAGTCCCCCCTACTCTTTTAGATAAGCTTAACAAACCTTATTCATTTAAGAGGGAGGTAATTAGGAAGATCTTTAAGAATCTCTTAAAAAAACTTGATTTTTAGCTACCCAATCCTAGGAGATAGAGGAAGTAGGCAAAAGTCATGATCCAAATTTTTGCCCCTAGCACTGTATGCTAAGCCATGTTTTGGAGGATTGCTTCACATTTAAGGACTGGCTTGAACATAGCTTCAAGACCAGTGCTGTAGTTATCATAAAGGAATACCTTGTGGAATAATTATCTAGTTCCATTAAGGTAATCCTTGGGGATACATGTGATCCTTTCAAAATTAAAGGAGGTTGGGATATTTATTTATCCAAAACCTCTAAGAATATCATCCAAAATATCATGAAGATTTCCTTGCAAGTGCCTGAGTCAGCTCAAACCTCCAACATCAAGGAAGGTTTGCAAGTTGCCAGTGCCAACTCAGGAAAGGGGCTCAGCAAAGTAGTAGCATGTGACGGGATAGCCCAAGCGCCACCAGGTCACCTTGACCTATAGTTGTAGCTTCAACACCAGTGACTTCTTCCACTTCAACTAGCTCTTCTTTTTCTTCTAGTAGAACTCTTGTATCAGCGGATAATGGCATCAAATCCCTTACCCCACTAACTTTACTTGATTTCTACTTTGTACCTCCAAATAATTCCAAGAAATTGAAGAATAAAGCTAGTTTGAATTACATATGTGTCACTTTTGATGGGTTATCTTTTTCTATTCCTAATGATAACTCTTCAAGTCAAAATAACTATAACAATTTTGATCTTTCTCTTTTTGATTCATAGTTGGACTTTCCTACTATGAATACTATGAGTTTACCTCTTGACATAGACTTGGAATCATCTGATTCCGAGGGTCCCATAGGAGAAGCTGTAGGTAAACCTAATGTGCAGGTAGAGTCTTCCATTACCCTGCCACAAGAGATTATCGAAGTCAACCTCCAAGTGGAAAGGTTCTACCTCCTATGGAACCACCTCAAGATAGAGGAAAATAAGTCATTGGTACAAAGGATTGAGAAGCCCCACCACAGGATGCTCCATCCTTGGATATGCTTGTGGAGGACCAGCCCAAGGTGGACTACAATGTCCTTTCTCATCTATGAAAGTTACCATCTAAGATAAGCATATACGATGCCCTTGTCTTATCTAAAGATATAAGGGAATCATTAATTAGGCCTCTGATCTTGAAATATGCTTAGTTCGGTGACCATATAGGTGAGGAGGCACATTATACAAAAGAAGCTCAGGATCACCTTCAGATGAAGACCTTCTTGGGGACTTGGAGCACAACCATCCCTCACATCATCAGTTGACATGGAGTTCGGACTTGCGAGTTCTCATGGATTTAGGTGCATCGTGAACATTATGAGTCTAAAGACCCTTTCCTATTTGAGGATCGACATCTCTACACTATGAGAAGATCAGATGATGTTGAGAGGATTCAATGAACAAGGTGAGCAAGCTTTAGGTTCCATAGTGTTACCTATGGAGATAGGTGACTGGAAGAATGAAGCCAAGTTTTACATCATTGATTCTTATAATTCATTCACTACTTTGCTTGGTAGGTCTTAAATACATTAGAACAAGATCATTCCATCCTCCCTCCATCAGTGTATCAAGTTCAGAAAGGATGGGGTTGAATACCGTGTCAATGGAGATGAAAAGTCATTTTTAATTATAGAGGTTGAGATTTATGAGGATGTGACATATTATCTTCCTCAAAACACCCTTTCTCATGAACTTGGGCAAAATATAAACACAAAAGAAAAAGAAAATAAAGAAAAAGTAAAGACAAAAGAAAAAAAAGAAAAATGGAAATCCAAGTGAACGAAAGAGTGAAGAAGAAATATATTATCACATTCCACCATAGTTCATTCCATCATATGGACATGTGGGTAGGATGGCTCAACCTCCACCGGGTGAGGCAGAAGGCAGGTAGTTCTAGAGGTGGAAGACCCCCTGGTTGGCCATCAGCTAACAGAGGTCGTGTTCTAGTTCATAGAAGTACCCCTACTATTCACATAGACTTAGAATCTAGCTTAGAACATGAGTCTAATGTGATTGGTATACCAGTCAACCCCTCTCAGTGGGTTCCATTGGAAGTGACTTTCGGTCCAAACAAAGATGAAGACCAGGCCTCCAAACAAAGCAAAGTATTCGAATTAGGCTTATGTGAAACTATTAGGCAATAGTTGAGAACCTTAACTCTAACCTCACTTAAAGAAGTCCCTAAGTCTTCCAGTGACATGAAGCAGAAGAGATTCTTTTTGGGATCATCATCCTAAAGTTCTGAAGTTGATGTAGAACTCGAGGAGGATACATTTAAGGAATTAATGGAATTATCACCTGACTTTTACTTGCCTTCTGTTCATAATCTTATACAGAAAGGTTTAGTTCCTCATACGTGGTCCAAGAACAAGTCAGAGTACTTTGAAAAGTTATGAAATAATATAGGTAGGGAAGCATAATCAAGAGTAGGAATAGGATTCGATACAATAGATCCAATCGATGACAATAATTACTGCTTAGTTTTTACCAATCATTTGGAGTATAATAGGTTCTTCTCACACAACACCAACTCTTATGAGAATGTGTATTTAGAAACCTCAGATGATCCAGATGATCTCCAAATCAAAGAGGCACCACCAAAATTCAAAGAAGAGATTCATTCAACAATAGACAAGCTTAAGGAAATCAACCTCGATAGAAGAAAATATGCCCATGTACATCGGTTTATTCTTGAATGAAGATAAACCAATGACTTAGTTAGGCTATTGGTAGAGTTTAAAGGCTTCTCATGGAGTTATGAAAGATGCTGATTATCTCACGTAGTAGTCCATAAGCTAGCAATAGATCTAACCTACCTATTAAGCAAGCTCCTAGATGCATGCGATTAGAAATGAACAATAGGTCATTTTGAAGTCAAGCGGATCAATGCTAGTTTCATTAGGGAAGAAAAATATCCTACACGGTTATGTCCATTTAAGAAGAAGAATGGCCAAATTAATATCAATTTTAGGGACTTAAATAAGGCATGTCCTAAGGATGAGTTTTCTCTTCCTATACTAGAATTAATGGTGGACATTGCCTCATCTCATGTAGTCTTCTCTTTCATGGATGGATCATCTGACTATAACCAAATCAAGATGTCTCTTGAAGATGAAAAACACGCTCAACTTGAATCTTTTATAGGGTCATGCCTTTCCTTAAAATCTGCTACATACCAATGAGCCAAGACTCAGATCTTCAACAAACTCATCCATCAATAGGTTGAGTGTTATGCTGATGATCTAGAAGTTAAGAATAGAGAAAAGGAAGACCATCTCTTTGACTTGAGAGTAGTTTTCAAATGACTAAGATAACATAACCTCAAAATGAATCCCCTGAAGTGTGCATTCCGAGTAGCTTCAAGGAAATTCTTTGGGTTTATTGTTCAAGATTGGAGAATAGAAATAGATCCTGAAAAGATTATAACTATCTTAGAAATATCACCTCTTAAGAGTTTAACTCAACTGAAATCCTTCCAAGGATGGTTGGTGTATCTAAGACGCTTTATCTCCAATCTATTGGGGAGATGCAAACCATTTTCAGAACTTATCAAAAAGGATGCCAAGTTCAAGTGGGATGATTAATGTTAGCATGCTTTTGAAGATATCAAGCAGTATTTGGTGAAGCCTCCAGTTCTAGTAGCCCCTATCCTGGGTAGGCCACTCATTCTCTATACCACTGCATTAGATGACTCTTTTGATGCTATGGTGGCCTAATCCAATGACGAAGGGAAGGATAATGCTCTATACTACCTCAGTCGTCATCTTATTCCTGCAAAAGCAAACTATCCACCTATTAAAAAATATTGCCTAGCTTTGATCTTTGCTTCGCAGAAGCTACGACATTACATACTTTCTCATAAGGTGAACTTGATCTCCAAAAAAAATATGCAGTAGTATCTCATGACACGGCCAACATTATCTGGATGTTTGGCATGATGGTCCATGATTCTCTAGTTGATATCACATGACCTTGTGGTAAAGGAAAAGCATAGATTTCTTAACACCCACTTTCTGATTCTCGCTTAGTGACAATCTCCCTGATGAACAAATCATGAACTTAGGGGAGGCCTATAATCACCGATGTGAGATATATTTTGATGGTGCAGCTTCTTTTCATAAATAGGAAGCACCATGATCTATTATCCCAAGAAAGGCAGGGGTAGAAATAGTTCTCTAACTCTAAACCGTGATGTGCTGAGATTCCCATACTATCTTTCCAACCCCTGCGCCAACAATGAAGTTGAGTATGAGGCTTTGATTACCAGTCTGGAGTTAGCCATCACTATCATTGTTAAGAACATCAACATCTTTAGGGATTCTCAGTTGGTCATCAACCAGATTGTCGGGTCATACAAGATTCTCAAACCCAAGCTTTGTTATTACTATGAGAATACCATGAAGCTATTGACCCAGATTCCCTAAGTCACCATCTACAAGATTCCCCAAGTAGAGAATGCAGTAGTAGATGCTTTAGCCAAACTTGCCAAAGAATTGCCATGTTCGAAAGCTGAGTCCATTTCAATAAGGGTCTAAAATAGACAAGTCCAATCTTTTATTGATATTGAACTCATCAAGAGACTTTCTATTGAAGGGGAATTTATCATTGCCAAAATGGACAAGGAGCTAGATTGGAGGCAACCGTTCATAGACTAATTGAACACCGATAAACTGCCTTAGGAAAAGTCGCAAGCCATCAGGTGAAACTAAGAGCTCTCTCCTATGCTCTCATGGATGGCACCATGTATCGCCAGTCCTTTAACCAAATATGGTTACACTGTTTGGACAAACATGAAGCCCGTGGCATTGTAATCGAGGTGCATTTATATTTATGTGGAGCACATCAATCCAATCCAAAGATGAAGATAAAGATCAAGTGACTTGGATACTACTAGCCTTCGATGATTACAGACTACATGGATATAGCTAAAAGATACCATCGGTTTATGCATGTGGTCCTCCACTAACCACCCAACATTCTACACCTACATTGGCTTCATGGCCATTCGAGTGTTGGGGTACTGACATTGTAGGTCGATTGATCCTCCTTCTTTCAAGGGGCATGGGTTCATCTTAGCTACCACCGACTACTTTTCCAAGTGGGCAGAGGCAATCCTACTTAGAGAGGTCACAGCTCACCATGTGCTTCAGTTTTTCAGGAATCATATCGTATGTAGGTTCAAGGTGCCTCAATAAATTATATTCGATAATAAAATTGTATTTAAAAGCACAAAAATTAACAACTTCGCCAGAAGACACGATATAGATTGGAGATACTCCACCATCTACTAACCTAGAGTAAATAGCTTAGTAGAAGCATTCGACAAAACTCTCTTCCAGATACCAAAGAAGACTGTTTATAACAACAAACGATAGTGGAATGAGTAGTTGGTTGAAGCCTTGTGGGTCTATCGCACCATATATCAAACTCCAACTCAGTTTACCCCATTTTTCTTAGCATATGGGTCCAAAGCTGTTCTACCTTTGGAAGTTCAACTCCCATCACTAAGGATAGCATTGGGTAGCAAGATCACTATAGATCAAAATGCAAAGTTACGTTAGAAGTTCTTGAAGGTTTGTAGGAAAGTCACCTACGGGCGTGCCAGAACCTTGAGTTGTACAAGGCCAAAATGATTGAAGCTCACAACAAGCTGGTCTGCCCTATGTCTTTTCAAGTAGGAGAACTTGTGTTAGTCTTAAGGAGATCAATTGTTGCCCATCAAAAGATGGGAGATAAGTTTAAACCCACTTGGGAAGGCCCCTATGTCATAGAGAAGGCATACCAAGGAGGTTCTTATCAGCCTTTAAGTATGGCATACTTTGCTACCCAGCCAGTAAGCTACCTCTTGTTGACTTTGTTTAAGAAGATGTGAGTCCCTATGCTTTTTTCTTGAACTCGCCATCATGCACTAACTAGGTCGAGTATATTTGAGGTTTAGGATAAGTCTCCCAGAGCCCCTTTCCTCTTGACTACTTTAGAGTTAATATAACTCCCCCAATGGCATTCACTCATAGTAACTAGGTGGATAACACCAATTGAACTAACTATCCAATCATTAAATTTAGGGGAGGATGAGTCCCAGCTTTCTTCTCTAATTGTGCAAACCAATGGACACCTTAGGTTGGTTGATGTTCGCTATGCTGACAGTGACTCACCCAATGGATACACCACTCTTGGCAGATGTGAGTTCCCGTGGTTTCTTCTTGTGTTGGACACCAAATACTTAATGGATATATAGTATGTCATCTTCTGGGTTTTGATTAAGCCCTTGTCCCCATCCTATGCACTCTATTTGGATCATGTACTTTGCAACCCATTTATACATTGCGGGTTACTTTTTTGGATTGAATAATCTTTCCTTCTAACCACCTGGTTGGAGAATTTGTTCATGCATTCTCCCAGTTCAAGAAATCGAGGTAGGTCAGGATATAAGCTCCTTTCGCTTTGATCCCACAAACTAATAAGGTCCATGATAAACAAACTAAACAAAGCAAGAAAAATTAATTCACTTGTGGATTTGGAGTTCAAGCCCCCAAAGAGCCCCTTCTCCCAAGCAGGTATCCTATTTGGGGTTTATTCCAGAACTCTATAGAATTGCGACTACTTGAGTTGATAAATCCAGTTGATACTCACTCTTGTGTGAGAGGTCGGTTGATTTGTTGCCCAAAGCAACCGATCACCCCAGTAGTCTTTTGTAGTGGAAATGTTAGTCCTCGAGCTTTCTTCCCTTGAATTGATCATTGCAAACCGAAAGGCACTCCTTTGGTCAGATAGTTCTCCCATCGGCCGGGAAGCTACTCCCTTTGGTTTAGTAAATCTAAGATATTTCTAGGCTGATATAAGCTCCTTCTTAGTGTAAACCATCGCAAACTAACGAAATCCATCAAAGTAAACAAATCTAAAAAAAATAAAATTTATCTTGACTATCTTTGAGTCAATCTAAGTCCTCCACTGGTATTCACTCATTAGTTAGCCCTAGGTCGGGTTTCAATCTGTTGTCTTGCCAATAGATTACCCGAATGCGATCTTTACTTTGGAGGATGATGTAAGTTCTACTTTCTTCCAAGCTGTTGCATCAAAGACATCCCTTTGGTTGGCTAGTCCTACTACATGTTTAGTAGACTACCCCTTTAGATTGGTAAATCTGAGTTAGGTCTTGGCCTCCATGGCTCCTACTAAGAGCAATCCATCGCAAACCAACAAGGTTTATCTCAAAAAAATTCCAAATCTAAAAATTGAAATAAATTCAACCCTCTTCCCTTGTAGAAATTTCCCCTCAGTGAGACCTAAATCAAATCAAACTTCTCATCCCCTTGTGGATGACTTGAACCTGCTTCCCTAGTGGAAGGTTCACACTCCATCCCTTAGTGGATTCTTCCCTCTCTCTTATGTATTAGACATAAGTAGAGCCACATTGAACTAAGCTCCGGATTCTTTCTACATCTTGGGTTAAGGATAGATTATTTCTGTTGGTGCTTGTGATCTTTCGGTGTTGTTTATCTTTCGGTCAACACCAATACGTGTGGTGTTCCTTGTCAGTCACACCACACCTATTAGTCGCCCTTTGTTGACCTCATTTTTAGAATGAGCTCTCAACCCTCCATCTTAGACATAGGACTTCTCTTAGACTTTAAAAGTTTTTTATTCTTAAGATACATCTAGTGATTAGGTGGACATTCAACCTAGCCCTAGAGACTTAGAAGAGTTAGCCATAGGAATAGGTCATGCCTTAGGGTTGTTAGGAAAATTTGCCTACCCTTAGCTTTAACCATTCCTCACCTTCCTTCCTTTGAGTCAAACTCTAAATCAATCTTATTTTATTTTCTCCAAACTCTAATCAACTCCATGTGATTGAAATTCATAATTGAAATCCATGATTGAAATTCTTAAGTCCTTAATCTTCTTTTAAGGACTTAGCCTAAATCATGATAAAAACCAATTCAAACTCATGAGATTTTCTGATAATTCATTTATATTCTCATTTATATTCACATATATAAATGAAATATAAATTCAAACCAATCAAACTAAATTCAAAATTCAAAATCAATTCATAAAATTTCCAAAGTCCTTTAAATTTCCTTCATGGACTTAGCCAAAATTAACCCTAAATCAATTCAAATTTATGGGATTTTCTCATAACTATTTTATATTCTCATTTATATTCACATATATAAATAAAATGTAAATATAAATTAATCAAATCTAAATCCAAAATTCAAGCTCCAAACTCCAAAAAAATTTCCTAATTCCTCTAAATTTCCTCTTAAAAGACTTAGCCAAAATCATGATCAAATCACTTCAAATTCATCAAATTTTCTCATAACCCATTTATATTCTCATTTATATTCACATATATAAATGAAATATAAATTTAAACAATCAAAATCACTTCCAAAAATCAAACTCAAATCCATTAAAAATCCAACCTAAGCCTTTCAAGTCAAAATCTTGAACTAAGCCAAATTTACTTCAAATGAAGCCAAACTCTTGATTTTCCTTCATGATTCAATCAACCCTACAATCATGAATCCAAATATAAATACAAACTTCAATCATTAAACAAAAACTCAATTCAAAAATTAAACCCCAAATCCATTCACGTTCTTCCTTTGAATATGAAATTGTCAAATGAATCAAAATCCATTTGACTTCAAACCACTTGCAAATGGATTTATATTTCAATCATAAAACCATGTACAAGTTCAATCAAACTCAAATCAAGCTTTGACCAAGCCATTTGACCCACTTAGGCTCACTTGACCCAAACTGACCTAAAGTATCTTTATGAGCCAAATTTTAATCTTAACTAAATTGGATTGAATCAAACTCACCTATGCCTCTCATCATGATCAACAATCATCATGGGATGATCAATCAATCAAATTAGGTCAAATCAAGTCAAACTTAAGAATTGACCAAGTCAACACTTAGCCAAAATGAAACCCAATATAGCCAAAATCCACCATATGCCAAATTAAATTCAAAAATCAATCAAATGACCATTCTACCCCTAGGCCATATAACAACTTTTGGTCAAATCTATGGGGAATTTGGTCAAGCCCTCTTCATATCTAATTGATTCCTTTCTAATAGGTCAAGTAGACCCAATGGAGGGTGGTTCACCCAACCCAATGGGTTTGGATCAGTCCAAATTAACCCAAGGCTAAAATCGACCACATGGCTCAAATTGGCCATGTGTAAAACCTCCCTCCACTCAATTTGAAGCACATGGGAGGTTACCAATCCACTCCTTAGATCAAACCGCCCATGTGCCAACCTCTAACAGCTCAAACAACCCTCCCAATCTTGGAAATTGGATCAAAATGGAAAAGAAAGCTTCGGCCATCCGATTGCCATAGCGGGAGATATACTCCCCCTAATTCACTTCAATTTTCATAGGCTCACTGTCGATTGAGTGTTGGAGAGTGATAGGAAGCATTCTTGAGTGTTCCTAAGCTTCCTAGAAGGTTTTGGAAACTGCCATTCTCAATTTTCGTTAAGAGAAAATAGGGGAGCTCCAATGATTTCCATACTTCTTCCACATTACAATTCAACTCAATTACCTTTGCACACTCCCTCAGGGGACCAAATCGAGCTTGCCTAAGCTCTCCCTCAAGTTTTGAAGGAAAGCAGAAGTCCAATTCAATCAAAGTTGCAAAGGAGCTAAGAAAGGGTTGGTCCATAGAGCAAGCTACTCAACCTCATGAGCTAATTCTTTCACCATAGGTTCATCTCAACTAGACGAACCTCCTCCAAGGGAATCGAGCGCCGGTGATCACCTCTGGCAAGAAATGGCATTTTTTGATCACTAAACTTAAGGTTTGTTGGTCCTTTGTGAAAGAAAGTGTAATGGCATGAAATTTTGACTTTTAGATAGGACTGTCATTAGTGTTAGATGGTGTGTGCAAAGTTTTATCCTAATCCTAGCTTAATCGAGCTCGGATCAAAGCCTAGAACATGGATGGTCCCCATGGATCACAGGCTTTGGTAGGGATAGATCTCTAGTCTTCCATCTATGCATTTTGGATGGATGGCCGAGATTAAATGCACATTTTATATCTGATTTATCCTTTTAAAATCACGGGTTAATTCCTTAATGTTCGATCCTTGATCGAATGGAGGATATCAAACTGCGTCTCGCCACCGCCACATGCATGATGATGGGACATTTAAGTGGCCGCTCCCTGGCCGATGCGTGGAAAGTGCACATGATCGCTACCGCCATGTGTCATGCTATGGATTAAGAGATTTAATTAGGTTTTAATTAATTCTAATTAATCCTCTAAGCTTTAAAAATTTATATCTCTTTAAAGAAAAATTAGAAAAATATGAGATAAACTGCCACTGAAAGATAATTCAATCTAGAATATTCTAAACTAAGTTTTAATTAAATTTGAATTGTATCTTTTTCTTGATTTTAGCTTTTAATGGAAATCTTAATTTGCTAATTACTCCTTAATTAATCTATTGATTAATCTCAAACTTCTTGGGTATATTTTAGGGGATGACCTTTCCCTCACCTAATTTTCTTGGGATTTATTGATGGCTTAATTAGGGGAATTCCTGATGCATTTCCTAATTATCCCCTTTATGTAATTAAGGATAATTAAGGGTTTGATTAGTGTTTTAATCTCTTATTGAAGTTGATTAAGGTTTGATCTAGTGAATAGGAGGCTTAGGGACTAATTTTGGGATATTTCTCCTAAGCTATTCCCTAAATCCTTTTTTCTTTCATTAATCCTCTCTTAATTAAGGGCTAACTCATTAATTACCCTCTTAATTAATTTCTAAAATTCTAAAATCTTCCATAACTTAATTAATCAACTTTGGGTAGATGCTTTGGTGTTCAAGAGCCTAAGTTCAATTAAGAAAATCAAAACTCAACTTATATGTGTGAGGGGTGTTTTGAAATTACTTAAGTTAAATCCCTTAGCTTAATTAACCATTAATCATGAGTCAAATTGCATTAGGCCCTTTTCTTCCTAGGTGCATTGCAAGTTTAATTTTCTTATGAGATTTTATGTCATCTCATTGGCTCATAATTATTTGGTTAACTATGCGAAGGTGGTGTAGGTAAGGGTTAATTAACATGTTTAATTCATACCTTAACCTAATCAAAGTATAAAATGAATCTAATCATCTAAATTTTGATTAGTATTTAATTGTATTTATGTTTGATTAAGTTTTACTTTATATGATTAATTTGATTGACTTAATTAGCTTATTTAAGATGTGTGATCAAATTAATTAGTAGATTAATTAAGTGTTTAATTTGAATTTGATTTTAAAAGTTAATTTGGTTCATTAAGATGATGGATTAATTCATTAAGTTTGCATTAATTAGGTGTTTATTCAATTGGATTAGCTTAAGGGTAATTAGTTTAATTAAGAAGTGTGTTTTAAGTTAATTATTAAATTAAATGAAGATTTATTAAATTCTTAATTTGGCTTTATATTTATTTAGATTAATGATGTCACTAATGACTTAATGATTTATGTTTAATTTAGGATTTGATTGATATTTAATTGCATTTTATGTTTGATTAAGCTTAGATTTAATAAGATTAATTTGATTAACTTAATTAGTTTACTTGAGGGGTGTGATTAACTATTAAATTTGATTAGGGGTTTGATTTAAGCTTAATTTAAGAGTTAGCTTTAATATAATTTATTTAATAATTTGATTCATTAAGATGATGGATTAATTCATTAAGTTTGCATTAATTAGATTTTTAATTAATTAAGTTTTATTAAGGGTAAATAGAGTTTTAAATCATTTGATTAATTAAAGGTTTATTTAATTAGATATTAATGACTTAATTACCTATATGTGAGTGATTTGATTTAGTTAAGTGTTTTACTTAAGTTTGATTTGATTAAAGGATTATTATTGTTACCATCATTATTATTAAGTGAATTAACTATTTATTTTGTTTTAATTAAGTTTGATTATTCATGATTAGAGTTTTATTTGATTCGATTCATTTATTATGTTTGTTTAATTTCATTAACATGTTTGATTTAGTTATTAGGTTGAAAAATTTTATGGTTAATTAATTATCTTATTCCAAATGGATGTGATTTGATCATATGTTAATTAAGTTTACTTTAACTTTATTTGGTTTAATTTGATTAATATCAAATGATTATGTTGAATTGGTTTGTTAATCAATTTGATTTTTTAGTTTATTTAATAATTAATTAATATTTAATTTATTTTAATTTGTTGAGTAGTTTCATATAATTAAGATTCAATACTTAATGTTGGTTTAACAAGATTAGTTTGATTTTACATTAAAGTTTCATTGATTTATTTAATTTTGAGTTTAATTTAAAAATCTAATCATTTAATTGAATTTCATTAACTCAATTAGGTTCAATTATGTTTAAATTCAATTTAATTTAGGGATATATGACACTTTTCTGACTTAAGGTTTGATTACCAATCATTTGGGTATTACTTCATTTCTGATTTTGATTTAGTATTTAAATTATTTTTAGATAATGTTTAAATTAATTTCTTAATTGATTAAACTTTATATCTTAAGTATTTGTTTGGGGTTCATTAGGAATCAGAAAATCACATTATTTTCTTAAGAGTCCTGGATATCAACTGAAGTGATTTAAGCCATTTTGAAGAATTTTGTAAATTTTTGGATTTTTATTTGATTTATTTTATTTAAAATGGATAATCTGAACTTCAAAATTTAATTTCTCCCAATTTAAAACTTCTTTTAACTTGAGATTTTGATGGTAGGTGTGTTTTAACCTTAATTTCAATCCCTACAAATTTCAACTTAATCAGACTTGTATTTTAAGAGTAATTAATAAAATTTGATTTTTACTACAACTCAAATTAAGCTCAAAATATTCAGCATAATTTAGAAATTTTAGGTTTTTTAGATTTCTCTCGAAAAGACAAACCCAAAGAGCCATTTTTTGCAATTTTTTGTTAAATATTTTATTTTTTGTGAAGTTTTGAAGTTTTAGGTAATTTACATAATTTTTTTAAAATCAGAAAATCCGATTTTCCCACTTAGCACAATCAGCTGTGCGTGACGGTGCGTGATTAGGCGGTGCCACATGACGCCGACATCGTCTTGCGGATGCGCGTTAGCCAACGTGGGAATTAGAGGGTTGATTGCGGTTTGACCAACGTCGATCACATTAGATAGTCCATATTAGATCGTGCGATCTAGCCAAGATCATCGATGGTGCGCATCAGCCATCCGTCGATCGCGGATCGATGGACCATAATGCATCATGCGATTTAAGGCACGGTCCGCGTCAGCAATCCGCCATCTAATCCCGTGAACTGCGGATCTCATGCTATCCGATGAATAGTAAATTGAGATATTAGGGAGAAAAATGAGAAATTTTAAGTAAAAATGTATCTAAATAGACTCATTTTTGCGTCGACTCACACCAAAAAAAATTCTATTTTTTAATTGGGATGATATGAAATATAAAATGCAGGATTATCTAGGATAAATTTCTAAAATTATGCAAAAAATCATCATAAATGAAGAATCCTAAGGCCGACTATGATTTTTGAAAGTAACCTCATCGAGGATGATTTCGGTGATGGTGATGATTCGAGCACCTTGTTGAGTGGGGGAAGAGGCCATGGAATGAGCTTGGATCTCCGCCTTCATATCGAAATGATGTATTTTTTGGTGCTTGCCATTTCCTCTCTAGAATCCACCCGATTTTGAGGTTTTTGGCTCAAGAGAGGTGGGGAAGTGGTGGCTGATTTCTTTGGGGAGCTCTTGGGGACTGAATAGTGGTAGGGGAAGAGGAATGAAACCTCATTCCCCCCTCCCCCCTCTAATAATGGCCGAAAATCTATTATTTTTTGAATTTTTGGCTCCAAAGTGTTGTCATCTTGCTTGGGGTGGTTAGGATGGATGATGGATTGATTAAGGACTTTGGATTTTTTTTCTCCAAAGTCCTCTCTTGTTGCCATATGATCAGCTCCATTGAATGCAAAGGAGTTAAATGCATGTGATGGGGAGAATTAAATGTGGTTGGGTGGAATCCTATGTGGGGGAGGATCCATGAGAGATTTAACTGGGTTGTGTTGATTTTAGGCTGATCCAAAATGGGTTTGGGTTGGGTTTGATCGGCCTCCAATGGGTCATGGCTTGGTTTCAAGGGATTTGGCTCAATTTGGGTCATATGGGTCATATTGGGCCATATCGGGTAAGGTTGATCAATTAGTAAAATTGGATCAAATCAAGGCTTAAGTTAGGTTCAAATGATAATTTGAAGAGTGTTGGTAAGATTAATTTGATTTAATTTGGCTCAAAATTAATTTTGGCTCATTTGAAATCAAATGGGTCAAATGGGTCGAGTTGACCAATTTGACCAAAATTGGCCAAATTGGCTTGGGTTATGGGTTGATTCATGTTTAATTGACTAATTGAAGATGAATGTGATCTTTGGTTTGACTCAATTTGGATTTAATTTAAATTTTGAGTAATTTGACCCTTTAGGTCAATTCGGGCTAGGTTGGGTCAAGTTGACCAATTAGTCAAATTAGACTCAATTATGGGTTTAGTCAAGTTCAATAATCAAATTGGAATGAACTTGAGCCATTGGTTGTAGCCAATTTTGGCTAGATTATGATTTGACCCAATTTAGTCGTTTAGGCTAATTTGGGTCAACTTGGATCGAATGGCCAGTTGGGCTTAGTTTGGCTCAATTGGTGGTCAAGTCATATTTAAATATCGACTTTCAGTGTATTCAAATTATTAGTTTCAATCAATTTGGTGTAGGATGAGTTTTGGCTAGTTTTAGTTCATTTGGGCTTGGGGTCGACTTGGTCAAATGACTAAGTTGACTTGGTTTGACATAATTGATTGCAAATGATCATCCTAGGGTGATCAACAATCATGGTGGAAGGTTTTGGTAAGCTTGGTTTAATCCAATTTGGGTTGGATTGGAAAGCTCAAGTGGATCCTTTAGATCACTTTGGGTCAAGTGGACCTAAGTGGGTCAATCGGTTTGGTTTTGGTTTGATTTGAGTTTAGTTGAACATATATATGAGCCCTAGATTGAAATATAAATTCAATGGCAATCAATTTGGAGTCCAATAGGTTTTGGCTCAATTGAAAGTTTTAAGTTAAAAGGACTAAGTAAGGCTTGACTTGGGTTGGCTTCAATTTGATTTGATGATTGTAGGTTTCATTTATATTTGGGCAGATAACTAAATGAATAATTGATTCGAGAGAAAATCCATTAGTTTTGACTTGATCTAGATAGAATTTGGCTATTTCCAAAGAATTAGCTTAAAAAGTATAAATTGGATTTTGGTTTAATATTGGATTTGTTCTTCACCATTTAGATTTATGTTTCATTTATATTTATGAATATAAATGAAGATCTAAATGATTCATGAGAAAATCACAATTTAGTGATTTGAAGAAAATTTTGATCCATGGATGTAGGTCAAAAGGCTTGAAATCAATTTAGTTTTATTCATTTTGCTCATTGGAAGGTGGGTTTCATTTATATTTGTGAATATGAATGAAGGAATAATTGATTTATAAAGAAATCAGTTGAGTTTGATTTGATCTAAAGGGAGTTTTGGCTAAGCTTATGAAGGTGGCTCATATGACTTAGGAAGGGTCTTGGGATTTGAATTTGATTTTAGATTTTAATCATTTGGAGTCAAATTTGGGATATGTATTTGAAATTTGGATTTGAATTTGAGATTTGGTTTGAGGATTGAATCTGAGTTTGATTTGAGAAAGTGTATCTAGATTGGGTTTAGGCTATAGAATAGGTAATTTTCTTAAGCCCTAAGGCATAGCCTAATCTTATGATTAACACTTCTAAGTCTCTAAGCTTAAGTTAAGTGTTCACCTAATCATGAGATGTGTCTTATGACTAAGGAAATCTTAGTGTATAAAAGATTCCTAAGTCTAAGAGGATGGGGTTGAGAGCTCACTCCAAAAGTGATTTCAATAGTTCCCCAACACTCAAACGGCCAAGATGCGATCGATGGATGCAGTGAATTAGAAGATTAATGAATGAGATTCTCGAGGACTTGGCATTCATGACACATTTTTGCATGATCAATACAATCATTCACCATCGATGGCCAATAATATCTCATTCTCTTAATTTTTGCTGTCATTTTAGGACCTGATTGATGTGCCCCACAAAATGCTTTATGAATTTTAGAATTAACTTCGTTGGCTTCATCCATCCCGAAGCATCACAATCACATTTATTCAAAGGATCTACGATACAATGTATCATTAACATAGGCATATCGTAGGATCCCTTTCGTAACTTGCGTGGCTAGTGATTTATAGCTCGGCAATTTGTTTTTCTTAAAATAATCGATGAATGGTTATCTCTAATCTCAGACTCTTCCACTATGAAAGCTTCACATGATTTCTTTGTAGTACTTTTGAGCCTTTCTATCTCTTATACTTGTTCTTGGAAGAATGAGGGGCAATTTGAGTTGCTTCTTTCTAGCTTGAGTTTGATGTTCCATCTACCTATGAGGAATATTGATTTACTGGCTGCAGAACTTGATGGGAGAAGACTTCTATCAACACGTGCTCGTCATTCATGCTTGCCATCTCTTTGGCACTATGCTAAGCAGTCTGTTTTACTATTTTTGGACCGAGGGACTTGAGTTAATGTAACATTCAAAATTTTTGTCATTAGCTCGAGAACTCGCTTATGATAATAAGCTAATTCAACCATAGTGATCTTATAAATTCCCAAAACTTAATTGATGATCAGTTGAGAGTCTCCAAAAACTTGCAAATTTTGGATACCTATGATAATTTCTTCTTCAAGACCCACTATCAAAGCCTCATACTCAGCTTCATTATTGGTTCAAGGTTCAGTCAAGCCATATGAATGTCTTATGATGCCTCTTTCCAGTGTTATGAATATGAGGCCAATACTAGCTCACACCTTGGGTAGGTTTGGAGGTTGCGTTGGCTTGATCGATGATGCTCCATCGAAATACATCTCCCAAATCTGTAGCTTTTCTCTTTCATTAATAGATAGAATCTACTCTTCATGCAAGTCATCATTAAGTGGTGAGTCAAGATATGCACAACAAATCACAAGTTACATTCCTTCCGCTTTGTACATCGTAATATTGAATTATAATAAGAGTACTTCCCATCAAGCTAAATGACCTATCAATGTTGGTCTCATCATCAAGAACTTCAGCGGAATAACCCTTGAGATTAGTGTGATTCTATGAGAAAGCATGTAATGACGAAGCTTCTGAATTGCAAATATCAGTTCCAAATATTGCCTTTCTATTGGAGAGTAGATACTTCGGCTCCTACTAATCTTCCACTGATATAGTATAGCACATTTTCTTTATTTTTTTCATTATGTTGAGTAAGTAAAGCACCGAGGGACTCCTCTAAGGCCGTGGTGTATAAGATAAGAGGCCTCCCTGGGATAGGAGCTACTAGAATTGGCGTATTGAGTATATACTTTTTAATTGTCTCAAATACTTCTTGGCATTCCTCGTCCCATTTGAATGGAGCATTCTTTTTCATTAGCTTCACAAAAGGTTGGTATCTTCCTGACAAGTTTGATATGAAACACTGAATGAATGTGAGTTGTCTTTATAAAGAATGAAACTGGCGAAGGTTCTTCGGTGGAGGCATCTCCACGATCTCCTTGATTTTGTTGGGGTCAATCTCAATTCCTCTATGTCTTACAATGTATCCAAGAAATTCTTTTGAGGAAACCCAAAAAGCACACTTGAGAGGATTCATCTTGAGATCGTACTTTCTGATCCTTTCAAAAACAATCCTTAAATCTTCAAGGTGATCTTTTTTATCAATGCTTTTAATGACGAGGTCATCAACGTAGCATTCTACCTTCTGATGAATCAACTCATGGAAGATGCGTGTCATGGCCCTCTGATTTGTAGTTCCATCATTTCAATCCGAACGACATGATTGTGTAATAATAAATACCAATTGGTGTTCTGAATGATGTATATTTCTAATCTTCAAGAGCCATCTTGATCTGATTATAGCCTAATGATCCATCCATAAATGAGAACATGTCATAGTCGTAGGTGTTATGCACTAGCAATTCTAACACAGGGAACGGGAAATCATCTTTTGGGCATGCCTTGTTTAGATCTTGAAAGTCAATGCAGACTCGAATCTAACCATTCTTCTTCTTTATAGGATCTATATTGGCTATCCAATCTGCATACTTCTACTCGTGAATGAAACCTGCTTCAATTAGCTTTTTTATTTCTACGACCACTTATTCTTAGACATCCAGCCTCATTCTTCTGGGAGCTTATTTAACTGGTATTGAATTGGGATTGATAGCTAGCTTGTGAACTTCCACATCAAGGGATAAGCTAGGCATCTCAGAATATGTCCATGTAAAGTAGTCCTTGAATTCACAAAATAATGCTTTTATTCCTTCAAACTTATCGTCAGGCTGAAGGGAACTAATGAAGGTTGGACGGGGTTCTTCTTTAGTCCCCAAATTAATTTCTTTCAACTCATCCATGGTAGACGTCTACCCACCATCTTCAAGTTCTTCAGGTGCTGGTTCGGCTTTTACTTCCCCATCAATCGTGAGAATGGCTTTATAAAAGTCTTCTTCATTTTCAATTTCAGTTTCAATCTCACTTTCGATTACTGTATAGCAAGTATTCCTTTAATGATGCTTTTGTTGGATGTATTCATGACCCTTAGTGGTATAATTATAACTTCTTTGAGAGGTCTATGGACTCTTTGAACTCCATAAGGAAGAAAGCTTATCATCTATCAGTTCCAACATTGATTCTAAGTTTGTTCATCATCATTCGAATTTTTGGAGTATAATATCTTGGCATTCTGGTGGGTACCATCTCTTCAGACTCTAAGTAATGAATAAGCCATTCAGAATCATAGTGTTGACATTTATTATATCTATAGAATGAAGTTCCCAATCTGTTGCTCCCAGGTAGTTGAGGTACATAAAATATTTTTAGTTCCTCAATGTTGTGAACATCATGTGATGTGATTTCTTTGAAATATCAGGGAGGAATTGGTGTAACTATGAATGAATCGTTCAATATTAATAGGTTAGCAGCCCTTCTAAAAGAGACACATTGAACTTCACTTGCATAGATGGACTCAAAATCATAATCAAAATTAGAGTAATTTATCTCATTTGCTTTTGTTGAAGGCTCACATTTCTCCTTGAGTTCTGCTAGAATATCTTCTTCTCCTTCTGTATTAGTACCCAAATGAGGAACATGCCTCTTCAGCTTTAGTGATATGTTTAGAGAGATTTAATGCATCCTTCTTTCCTCCTTTTCTCTCTTTCTCTTCTTTAGGTTGCTTTGTAATTTTTGAAGTTGGAGCTATACATTATTGAGGCTTACATTCTTTTGAAATAAAATACTTTGCATCCTCATAAATTTTTGCCTCATGAACTATAAATGGCTAAATAGTGCTAAAAATCTTGTGTTCTACTCTATTTCTTATATATTTCATACATCAATGTAGAGTAGACAGGACCATACCATATTCATGGATCCAAGGATGGCCTAATAAAGCTTCAAATGAGGTGTCGATATTTATTACATGAAATTTAGCTTGGGTATAGAGTTCTCTAAACCTAAGCTATAGAATGAAAAATGAGTCCTATTTATTTAATTGACCATCAATTTATTTAACTCATAAGATTTCTTGATGAACACAGGTGGTTAGAATTTGGTGATCATAATTCCATCACTTTTTCTACATATAATGGTGGTTTTACGTTGTCGCATAAGATCTTCTTCAAAGAAAGTGATCACCAGGAGATCTTGAGCTTGCAAAAATTCAGTCATGTATCATTCGACAAAATAAGCTCCATACCTCTTTGGATCTTTAAGAGCTTGAATCAGCATTTCTCAAAGGTCCATCGACATCAAGAGAGCCTCGTACACACTCAATTGTGTAGGGATCTTTCTCAGATGCGATAGGATATTATAATCGATTCCTCCACTTAAATTTGCTTTCTTCTTAGGGTCCTTAAAAGTGATATCTTCATTAACTTCAATATTTTTGTCTTCATTTATGATTTTGTGCTTATTGGGTGACCCTTTCCTTAATGGAGGTGATAGTATCTTACCACTCTTTAGTTGCACTTGGACTGCTATATTTGGCTCAGACTCTTTAGATGAGGTAGCTCCTTCAGAGTCACCATCTAGAGGATTGTGATGCTTGAGTCGCATCAAGTGTCCCATTTAGGATGTATTTGAAGGCTCAGACTCGTCCTCGTTAGGAAAACATAAGTCTTCTTTTGAACTGTCTTCTATTTATCGCACCATCAAGTATGACTTTGATGTTATGGGCTTAGGAGTTCTTCTACTTGGCGGGACAAACTTCTTGAATTCCTTTTTGTGTATTGCATTTTTCAAAGTTGTTTGATTTAAAATTATCCAGGCATGGATCACATTGGGGGTTGTTCGACACCAAAGAAATAACTTGACATGTTTCTCTAAGAAGTAAGTCTTCATTACTATCTCCTTCTTCATTTAACTCAGTGATTCAAAGTCCTAACATGTAATCGACAAGTTCGAGAGTCTGTCTCATTGGTTGATGATACTCCTCTAGATTATTGATGATCATTTGAGTTATAGTTAACTTCTTGATCTTTTTTTTCTTAGCCAACTTCTTTGATTTATGAGGTCTATGCTTAGCTAACTTCTCCTCATGCTGTGATGAAGTATCCTTATCAAAATGCCACTAAGAAGCTAAAATGCTTAGTTTAGGCATTTCTTTTAAGTCCAATATAGGTTCAAGTGGTGATTTCCACTTAACTCTACCGAAATCTTTTAAGTGCTTCAACAATTTACGATCTTCTTAGAGACTAAGCGTCTCTCATTGCTCTTCTTGTATTACTTTTCCTTTTACTTTCTCTTTCATCAATTGTACTGAAGTGGACATAACCACTCTAGTAGATTCTATTTTAGGATGAACAATGACACTATCAGACAGTGTGAATTCACCTTTGCTATATTTTCTCTCCAACCAATCATTAAAGACATATCAATCTTCAATTGAGTAGATAATTACTCGATGATATGAATATATTTTGGATTATCAGTTTGACCTGACTCTTCGGGTCTTTTGGATTCTAGAAATTCTAATCCTTCTTTAAGCACTTGGCGAAATAACTTAGCCACACTTTCCCTCTTGAAAGAGTATTCCTTATCCATCTTATCTTTTAGAGATGAGTGTATTCGCTCATCATCTCTCATTGATTTCTTTGATTGAGGGTTAACTAATTGCTTTCCCCCTTCATCCACATAAGTTGGCTATTTTTCTTTATCAACATCATAAGTTGCTTGCTTTCCACTGCTCGAGCTGTAGGAGGTTGTATGAGACTCATTCCTCCTTAAGTCAGAGAATTTATTCTTCTTTAGCTTTTCTAAGTGACCCATAGGTTTTGAGCAATTCAGCTTTTCAAACTTTGTCACTCGATCCAATAACTCTTGAAATGTTGAGATAGAGGACATACATAAATATGGTGCCATCTTATCGTCGATGTTACCCATCAATAATTGGATTGCATGTTCCTCTTCTAACTGTTGTTCACATTCCATGCTCATATTTCACCAATGTGAAATATATCTAGTCACTAACTCATCTTTTCTTCTTCATTCTAAGGCTAGGTCAACAATTGTAATCTTCTTAGGTGCACTGACAAATCTCTTGGTGAAAATCATCTCAATTCAGTAAAATTCTTGATCAAGTTATTGGACAATTCATCGAAGCAGTTGAGGTTAAATTACTAATGAACTAGCAAAATAGTAATGCATCATTGCCTCTTGTATTGTCACATGTTGCTTTGAATTGTGCCAAGTGTTGGTCGGGGTTCCCAGTGCCATTAAATGCATTGAAATTAGGCACTGAATAAACCTTAAGGTATGTCACTTGATCGTACTCTACCAGGTATGGATGAACTTTGCTTACTAATTTTTCTACTTGGTTAGCGGCAATGACAGCTTTGATCTTTTCATTTATAATTATTTCCAATTGAGCTATTGTCACAGGCTCAGATATGTTAGGCACATCTTGAGGGATGAGTTGAGAAGCTATTTGATTGACATCATTGCTCCCCTCAGGTGTATTTTATGCTTTAGAAGCTAGAGGCACTATGGTGTTTATTTTTGGGATGTGGGACACCACAGATCTTAGTACTTGAAGTTATTGATGATTATGAAAAGAATGGTGTACTATCTCGAAAGATAGAAATCACCACCCTATAATGGACATAATCACCTAACAAGGACTCCTAAGGCATAATGGGTCTTCAAATATACCAGAGATCTTTCCCTTACTTTATATGAAAAAGTAAAGTAGGGTTTATTTTAAGCCAGGTTCATTAAGTTCCCTATGGAAGCAAGCCCTCATAGTAAATTACATCCCAAGGAATAGGAATTCCTTAAGAATACTCTCGATTAAAGTAGACAATTAGGGTCTCTAAGATTTTGAGGTTAAGACTATCAAAGGATTGACTATTTTAGAAAATCAAATGGGATAGATCAAGGAGAAGACTTATTTTTAGAATCCAAATGGGAGAAAGTAGGAAATGCTCATGATACTAGGTAGCCTAGTGAGCATTCCAATCTACCTTATAATTGAGCTTTGTATTTTTGAAATTGAAGAGAGTTAATTATTTGAGTTGATATTTTATTAGATTGCTAGGGCTTATAATCTTATAACATAAGATTGTGGAAATGCCTAAGAGGTGAGGATTTATGCTTGTAGCCCGCAAAGAGAAAGAACAACCTCAGATCCTAAATCTATGGAGCTTTGGCGAGGGCCAAAGTATGAGCTAAATTTGAGGCTAAAATGGGTATATGGTTTACCTCTGCAAGAGAGATTAAACCACCCGACTGTTGGACTTATTATCGCTTAGAGTGGCAGCCAACTAACTCCACCTATACTTTAAATCCATGTAGGCAAGTCTTATGCTTTGCAAGATGACTAGGCTATTATTTATTTAGAAAAGAAACTAAGTCCTTAAACTCACTCCATAAGAGACTAGAACATGAGTGGTATGAATTTATGACTTAATCTAATGCAAAATTTATCAAATTTATTTGATTCTTTTGGACTCTTTGTTTTGACATGAGCTATGAGATTTTGTATGCCTATATGCATGAGAACTTGATTATGGGCCAAATCAAAAGAGAAAGGGGCATTCTTTCATCAAAGGCTCTCAGAGGTTAAGCCTTTATTCTCTAGCACAGATGGAAGCCCCCTCTTAACAAGAGTGGAAGAATATGACATGCATAATATTATACATTCATTCATCCAGCTAAGGGGATGCTAAAAATTTTATTATCTTGATTTAATTCCTAGGCTTTTATGTGAGGTTATGAGTTTTTTTAAAATTTTAATTACAAGTTATTAATTGGGATAGAAAAATTAATTTTTATCCTAAGAGCCTACCGCATCCAGGCCACACATTCAAACATCAAAAATGAAGAAACTAGAAAAAGCATGCAATTCTAGTGCACAATCTAAACACAACATCAAACAATTTTATAGACTACCATAAAAGAATAAAAGGCTAGTTCGGTCGGGTTCCACCGTACACCCCAAAAAGAGAAAAAAAGTTGGGTAGTCGAGCTCTACCCTTATACAACCCAGATTACAAAAATAATACATACTATGAGGGTCTTCTTTTCTTCATTTCTTCCTTCTCTTCCTTCTGATTGATTTGCTCCAAAGGCATCACAGGGTACCCTAGGGACTAAGCCTTCTAGCCACTGCTCATCCTAATCCCTCATAACAGTAATCCTAATTCCTAATGTAAAATTACATTAAAAATAAAAAAAAGTAAATCTTGCTACACCTGCAAATCAAATGTTAGCTAAACACACCATACAACCTAAGCAATTATATGAATAATTTAGACTTAGAACCCCACACATGGGTAACCAAGCCCACCTATCCTAACATGGGCTACACTTAGGGGCTAAGTAACCTGCATAGTAAAAGCATTTATATTTTATTATACGCCCTCACAACCCCTGCAGAAAAATATGATTAGCTAATCACGCTACCATCCAAGATAATCGCATACACCCTAACATCCAGTCTAAAATATTACATCATAAAATAAAACACAACATCATACATACAACGCCCTAGCTTAGCACTAGAAGTGGTGACTTAGTATTCTAATGTGTATGCTTAAGGCTTGCATGGTAAGACTTTACTAAGCTTCTTTAGTTTATGTTTCAATTTGGAGTTTGAATTTGTTTAAATTTTACCTTTGGGTGATTTCAATTTAAATGATTTAATGATTTATTTTTATTTTTATTTCACTTTTATTTGGTTAAAATGATATTTAGGTTTTCAAGAATGAAGAGTAGAATGAATTCCATTTGTAGACAGAACTCACCATATTCTTCATCCTAACTCCTAAAGAATCTAACTAAGGTCTTTAAGTATCTTAATTAGCCCATTTGAATTTGTGTATTTTATTTGATTTGATTTATTTCATTTGATTTAGAATTTAGAATTTGAGTTTGTTTAAGTATTTGATTGATTAATTTTGGATTAGATGTTTTAGTTTAATTACATCTTGATAATTCAATATCCTTAATATATAATGAAGTTTAAGTTTGTTTAAATTCATGTGCTTTTAAATAATTAATTTTAGATTAGATGTTTTAATTTAATTAAATCTTGATAATTCAATATCCTTGATCTCTAATGAAGTTTAAGTTTGTTTAAATTCATGTGTTTTTGATTGGTTAATTTTAGATTAGATGTTTTGGTTTAATTAAATCTTGACAATTCAATATCCTTTTAAATTAATATCTAATTCTTTTCTTTGATTATGGTTCTGTGACTTAACTTTATTTTTATTTGATTTTATTATGGTTCATTTATTTATAGTTTGATCAGATTAGATTAATTCATATTTTATTTTGATTTTAATTGAGTTTGGTTCCTTGTAATTAGGATTTTATTTTTAATCTCATCCATTTATCATATTTATGATAGTTTGGTTTGTATTTTGATTTCATACATTAGATAGTTAATTAGTTTATCTTATTTAAGTATGTTGAATTAGATTTGATTTGATTACATATTAAATTGATGCGAGTCTTTCTTAATTTAATTTAATTTAATTTAATTTAATTTGATTTGATTTGCTTTATCAATCTATGGGTTTGCTTAGGTTTAATGTGATTATGTAATTAGTTTAATTAAGAACTATATTTATGTTAATTATAAAGATTTGTTTAATTTTTAATTTGATTTCCTATTTGTTTAGATTAATGATGCAATTAATGACTTAATAATTCAAGTTTAATTTAGGTTTTGATTAGTATTTAATTGCATTGATGCTTGATTAAGTTTAAGTTTAATATGATTAATTTGATTGACTTAATTAGCATATTTAAGAGGTGTGATCAAAATAATTATTAGATTAATTAAGTATTTGATTTGAATTTGATTTAAAAAGTTAATTTGGTTCTTTAAGATGATGGATTAATTTAAGTTTGCATTAGTGGCGTTTACTCAATTGGATTGGCAAGGGTAATTAGTTTAATTAAGAAGTGTTTAGTTAATTATTAAATTAAATAAAGATTTATTTAATTTTAATTTAGTTTTATATTTATTTAGATTAATGATGTAATTAATGACTTAATGATTTATGTTTAATTTAGGATTTGATTGGTATTTAATTTGCATTTATGTTTGATTAAGCTTAGGTTTAATGATTAATTTGATTAACTTAATTAGTTTACTTGAGGGTGTGACTAATTATTAAATTTAATTAGGGTTTGATTTAAGCTTAATTTAAGAGTTAGCTTTAATGTAATTTATTTAAATTAATTTGATTCATTAAGATGGTGGATTAATTCATTAAGTTTGCATTAATTAGATGTTTAATTAATTAAGTTTGGGTAAATAGATTTTTAAATCATTTGATTAATTAAAGGTTTGTTTAATCAGAGATTAATGACTTAATTGCCTACATATGACTTGTTTGATTTGATAATTTTACTTAAGGATTTACCTAAATTTTGTTGATTAAGGGGTTATCATTGTTATTATCATTTTATTAAATTAAGTGATTTAATAATTTATTTTATTTTAATTAAACTTGCTTATTCATAATCATAATTAGGTTTGATTTTCTTCATTTATTATATTTATTAGATTTCATTCATGTTTGATTTAGTTGTTAAGTTTATATATTAATGGCTAATTAATCATCTTATTCCAAATGGATTGATTTTTAAATGTGATTTAATCATATCTTAATTAAGTTTACTTTAGCTTTATTTGGTTTAATTTGATTAATATTAAATGATTATGTTAAATTGGTTTATTAATCAATTTGATTTTTAGTTTAAATATTTATTTTATCATTCGTTAAGAAGATCATGTTATTATTATTATTATTGTATTATTATTATTATTATTATTATTATTATTATTATTATTATTATTATTAGGATCTTAATTAACTAAAGTGATTTAAGCCATTTTGTAGATTTTTGTAAATTTTTGGATTTTTATTTGATTAATTTTATTAAAATACACAATATGAACTTCAAAATTTAAGTTCTCCCAATCTAAATTTTTTTTTTATTTTAGATTTTTATCTTAGGTTTGTTTTAACTTTAATTTCAATCTCTCAAAATTTTAACTCAATCTGACTTATATTTTTAGAGTAACTAATGAAACTTTATTTTAACTAAAATTTAAATTAAGCTCAAACCATTTAGTGGAATTTGGAAATTTTTGGTTCTTTGGATTCCTCTCGGAAAGATGAATCCAACGAGCCCATATTTGTAACTTTTCTTTGAGTATTTTATTTTTTATGAATTTTTAGATTTTTAGGACACTTAAATAATTTTTAAAATCAAAAAATAGGTGATTTCCCCATAACAATCACACTTGGTTGGGCGCGATGCCACGATTTTTAGGAAGATGGCGGTGCCGTATGACGCGCAGATGGCGTGTGCGTGCGTGGCGGAAAATGCGATCGGGGAAAATGGCGCTGATTCGATCAGGACATCGATGTCGATGGTCGACGGTCTAGATTTGATCCGCGGTATCAGAGAGTGGATCATATGTTTTGGGGTCGAGGATGCGAGGTCCAATCACGATCGAGCCATTGATCCACGCGTGGGATTGACGGCTATCATGAGCAAAATTGACGGAAAAAATGAAAAAAAAAAGTTAAATGAGATCCAATTGAGCTCATTTTTACGTCAATTTTCTCTAAAAAAAATTCTACTTCATATTGGGATCAAATAAAATAAAAAATGTGGGGTTTATTTAAGGGTAATTCTTAAAATAGCAAGAAAATTAACACAAAAAGTGAGAAATCCTAAGGCCGGCTAAGGTTTGGCGAAATTTATCTCGTCGGGATGGTTTTCGATGGTGATAAAGATTCGAGTGAGCTCTTAAGAACAAGAGAAAGCTTTAAAATGAGTGTAGCCTTCGCCTTCACTTCGGAATGATGTATTCTTCTCATTTCACTCAATCCATCCAGTTTTGATGGCTCAAGAGGTGGGAAAGTGGTGGTGGTTTTCTTTGAGAGCTCTTGGGGGTGAATAGTGGTAGAGGAAGAATGAAACTCATTTCCCAACTCCTTTAATAGTGGCGAAAATCTAATCTTATTTGAATTTTTTGGCTCCAAAGTGTTGTCATCTTGCTTGGGGTGATTGGGATGGATGATGGACTAATTGAGGACTTTGAATTCTTGCTTCTAAGTCCTCTTTTCTTCCATATGATTAGCTCCATTGAATGCAAATGTTGGGGAGGAGTTAAATGCATGTGATGGGGAGAATTAAATGAGGTTGGGTGGAATCCTATGTGGGGGAGGATCCATGAGGGATTTAATTGGGTTGGGTTAATTTTAGGCTGATCCTAAATGGGTTTGGGTCAGGTTTGATCAGCCCCAAATGGGTCATGGCTTGGATTCAAGGGATTTGGCTCAATTTGGGTCATATGGGTCACATTCGGTCATATCGAATTAGGTTGACCAATTGGTTAAATTAGGTCAAACCAAGGCTTAGGTTAGGTTCAAATGATAATTTGAAGAGTTTTGGTATGATTAATTTGATTTAATTTAGCTTAGAATTAATTTTAGCTCATTTAAAATCAAATTGGTCAAATGAGTCAAGTTGACCAATGACCAAAATTGGCCAAGTTAGCTTGTGTTATGGGTTAATTCATGTTCAATTGGCTAATTGAAGATGAATGTGGTCTTTGGTTCAAATTAATTTGGATTTAGGCTAAATTGACCCTTTAGGCCTATTTGGGCTTAATGGTTCGATTGGGTTCAATTGATCAAATTGGGTTTAATTATGGCTTTGGTCTAGTTCAATAATCAATTTAGAATGAACTTGAGCCATTGGTTGCAATCAATTTGAGTTAGAACATGATTTGACTCAATTTGGTCCTTTAGGCTAATTTGGGTCAAGTTGGATCAAATGGCCAATTAGGCTTGGTTTGGCTCAATTGGTGGTCAAATCAAATTTAAATATTGATTTTAGGTTGATTCAAATCATTGGTTTCAATCAATTTAATGTTGGATAAGTTTTACCTAGTTTTGGTTCATTTGGGCTAAGGGTTGACTTGGACAAATGACTAAGTTGACTTGGTTTGTCCCAATTGATTGCAATTGATCATCCTAGGATGATCAAGAATTATGGTGGAAGGTTTTGGTGAGTTTGGTTCAATCAATATATATATATATATATATATATATATATATATATATATATATATATATATATATATATATATATATATATATACATATATATATATATATATATATATATATATATATATATATATATATATATATATATATATATATATATATATATATATATATATATATATATATATATATATATATATATATATATATATATATATATATATATATATATATATATATATGAGCCATGGATTAAGATATAAATTCAGACAATCAATTTGGAGTCCATAGGTTTTGGCTCAATTTAAAGTTGCCAAAAGGCAAAAGTTGATTGACTTGATTTTTGGTTTGATTATGGTTTTATTTATATTTGGATAAATGATTGAATGAATGATTGATTCAAGAAAATCCATTGGTTTTGACTTGATTTGGATAGAATTTATTTAGTCCAAGAATTGGCTTAAAGGGTATAAATTAGATTTTGGTTTAATGTTCGATTTGGTCTTGGCTATTTGGATTTATATTTCATTTATATTTATGAATATAAATGAAGATCTAAATGATTCATTAGAAAATTAGTTGAGTTTGGAGTGATTTGGAAGCAAATTTGACCAAGTCCATGGATGTAGGTAAAAAAGGCTTAGAGGGCAATCAATTTAGTTTGATTCATTTTTGGTCATTGGAAGATAGGCTTCATTTATATTTGTGATTATGAATGAAGGAATAATTGATTTATAAAGAAATCAATTAAGTTTGATTTTATCTAAATGGAGTTTTGGCTAAGCTTATGAAGGTGGCTCATATGGCTTAGGAAGGGTCTTGGGATTTGAATTTAATTTTGGGTTTCAATCATTTGGAGTCAAATTTGGAATATGGATTTGAAATTTCAATTTGAATTTGAGATTTGGCTTGAGATTTGAATCTGGGTTTGATTTGAGAAAGTGTATCTAGATTGGGTTTAGGTAAGATAGGTAATTTCTTAAGCCCGAATGGCCTAATCTGATTAACCCTTCTAAGTCTCTAGGCTTGGGTTAAGTGTTCACCTAATCACTAGAAGTGTCTTATGACTAAGGAGTTCTTAGTGCAGAAGAGTCCTAAGTCTAAGAGGAGGTTAGAGCTCACTCCAAAAGTGAGGTCAACGAAGGACTGTAGGTGTGAATTGGACAAAGCATTGTTGACGAGATGATCAACAACATCTAAAAGATTACAAGCACTAACGAAAATGATCTATACCTAAACCTGAGAGGTAGATAAAATCACAATTTTAGTGTGATGCAGCTCTTTTTATGCCAAGGTATAAGAGAGCAAGAAGAAATCCACTAGGGATTGAATACATGAACCTTTCACTAGGGAAGCATGCTCAAGTTATCCGCTGAGGGATAAGAATTTGAGGTTTATTATGAATATGATTAGTTTGGGTTTGTATCCGCTAGGGATAAGAATCTATAGTTCGATGGGGATTAAGATAGAATTATTTTAATTTGTTTTATTTTAATTGATGTGGAGGCATATCCACTAGGGATATGCGCTCAAATACGCTAGGGATTGGGTATATGAACCTTCCACTAAGGAAGCAGGTTCGAGTTATTTACTGGGGATAAGAATTTGATTGTATTTCTTTAATTTGTTTGATTAGACTCCACTAAGTAGGTTGGTTTAATTTGTTATGGCTCTACTAGGAAGAAAGGTTCTAGATTGAGGGCATATATGTTAGGAATGTACACTCAATTAAAGCTATTTGATTTATATCTAGGTTCCACTGGGTAGGCTAATTTGATTTGCGCCTTGCTGGGGAGAAATTTAGTTTGTTTGATATATTTAATTTGACTCCAACTGGGTGATTGGTTTTGAATTTATTTTGTGGACCATTGTTGTGATGGACCACTAAGAAGAAGCCAGGCCCTCTCTTAGATTTATAAGTCCAAAGGGGTAGTCTACCTACCATAAGGTAGGATTATCCGACCTAAGGGGTTTCCTTTCGGTGTGTAACGACTATGCTATGAAGAAAATGTAGCAGACTTACATCTTCCAAAGTAGGGAAAAGCCACTAGGGTGATCTATTAAATGGACAACACATCGAACCCTACCTAAGGCGACTACTGAGTGAGCGCTACTGGGGCTCTTATCTCAACTCAAGAGTAGTCTTGATGATTAATTTAATTTATAATGATTTGATTTGAATTAATTTAATTTAATTTGTTGTGTTATGTTGTGGACCCTACTGGCTTGCGATGGACCAACTGAGAAGGAGCTATGTCGGCCTTGACCTGTCTTAGATTTATAAGTCCAAAGAGTTTAGTCTACCAGCCACAAGGTAGGACTATCTGGCCTAAGGGTTGTCTTTCGGAGTGCAACGAGTGTACTAGGAAGAAAGCATAGCAGACTTACTTCTTCCAAAGTAGGGATCAACCATCAGGGTGATATGTTGATGGCACAATAAATCAATCCCGACCTTGGGTGACTATTTGAGCGAATGCTGTTGTGGACTTATATGAACTCAAGAATAATCAGAATTAATTTAATTTTAGATAGACCCTATCGGTGTGCGATGGATCTACTAAGAATGAGCTAATATCAGCCTAGACCTATCTTAGATTTACAAATCCAAAGGGATAGTCTACCAGCCGTTAGGTAAAACTAACCAACCTAAGGGGTGCCTTTCGATTTGCAATGGTCGAGTTAGGAAGAAAGCACGGGGATTCACATCTTCCTAAATAAGGAACCACTAGGTTATCAATCGTTTGCACAATAAATCAGGCTTGACCTAGGGCTACCGTCAGTTTGCAACGATCGTGCTGGAAAGAATGCATAATAGACTTATATCTTTCAAAGCAAAGATGACTGTCGGGATAACTCATTGGTGGCACAACAAGTTGAACCTGACCTAATGGTGACTACTAAGAAAGTGTGGACCTAGGGACTTATCTCAACTCAAAGTAGTCAGGCAATTCGTATAGAGAGTTTTGCTGATATTGTCCTAAAGATAGGTTGTCTGATTAGGAAAGAGGCCACTGGGGGCTTGAATTCCTAATCCATAAGTGAAGATATATTTTGTTTATTTTATATTTGCATGGATCCTGTTGGTTTGTGAAGGACCACACTGAGGAGGAGCTCATAACAGCCTAGTCCTATCTCAGACTTATTGGACCAATGGAGAATTTGCGCATCTGTTGAACAAATTCTCCAACCACATAGGTGGTTACTAGGAAAGGGGGGCTGTCCAATCCAAAAATAACTAGGGTAATGTCTAAATGGGGTCGCTAAGTACGTGATCCAAATAGAGTGCCCACATAGGAGGTGTCGCTAAGGGCTTTATCCAAAACCCTGTAAAAGAAATGCTGTAGGTATTCGGTGGCCAACTCAAGAAAAAAGTGTGGGGACTCACATCTGCCAAGAGTGGTGTATCCACCGGGTGGGTCTCCATCAGCATGGAGATAACCAACCAACCTAAGGTGCCTATTGGTTTGCGACAATCAATTTAGAAAGAAGGCGTGTAGGCTTACATCTCTCTAAAGCAAAACTGATTGTCGGGATAGTCTATCTTCGGCTCGACAGGGGCTATCTGACCTAAGGTGACTACTAAATGAGGAGTCATGTGTAAGGACTAGACCTAAACTTAAAGTAGTCAGGAGTAAAGGAATCGCTGGGGGACTTATCCTAAACCTCAAATATACTCGACCTGGTAAATGTATATTGGGTAGTCCAAGAAGAAAGCGTGTAGGCTTACATCTGCTTAAACAAAGTCAACATAGGATAGCTTATCAACTGCATAGTAAGGCCTACCAAACTGATAAGGTGCTCATTGGTTTGCAATGGTCAAGACAGGAAGAAAGTGCGGTGACTCACATCTGCCAGACAAGTGACCACTAGGGTGACACACTAGCAAGGTAGCATGTCAGGCCGACCTAGAGCAGCTAATGAGTGAGTGCCACATGGGGGGCTTACTCCCACATCAAAATTGCCCGAGATAAAAGATATGTGTTTGTTTGTGTTGTGGAATAAGGAATAGGATGTCACTTGGGTTCTCTTACACCTACTTTAAACACGTAGAAGAATGGATGAAATGGTTCCGCAGGGGCAATTGTGACTCCACCAAGAAAGGATGTCGCTTGGGTTCTCTTACACCTAAATTAGTTGTACTAATTGAAATAGAATGCCTTTTTTGGTTCTCTTACACCTATCCTAACAACACTAGAGAATTGTGTGTAATTTTTATTTGTGTTGATGAAGGATAGGATGCTGCTTGGGTTCTCTTATATCTACCCTAAATACATCGTGACTGATTCGCAAGAAAAAGATATTTCTAACATAGAAAAGATAGAATTTGATATGAAAAAAAGTTTTATTGATAATTATTTTCAAACAAGATTCATGGATATTATATCTTTAAGTAGAGCCCATTGATGGGAAGCATCGGGTGCTCTCCCTTATAATTTATGAGTTGATAAGATCCTCCTTGGTAGGCCTTCTCTATGGCATAAGGGCCTTCCCAAGTGGGTTCAAACTTGCCTCCCATCTTTTGATGGGCAACAATTGATCTCCTTAGAACTAAAACAACCTCTCCTACTTGAAAAGATCTAGGACAGACCAACTTATTATGAGCTTGAATTATTTTGTCTTTGCACAACTCGAGGTTCTAGCATACCCGAAGGCATCTCTCCTCCAAACATTCGAGCTCTTCCAACCGCAACTTGGCATTTTGCTCTGTTGTGATTTAACTACCCACAGTTATCTTCAGTGATGGGAGTTGGACTTTTAATGGTAGAACGACTTTGGACCCATACACTAAGGAGAAAGGGGTGGGCTGTGTTGGAGTTCTACAGGTGGAGCGGTACACCCACAAAGCTTCAACCAACTGTTCATGTCATCATCGTTTGTTGTTATCTACTTTCTTCTTCAGTATTTTAATGAGAGTTTTGTTGAAGGCTTCTACTAACCCATTTTTCATTGGGTAGTAGATGGTAGATTATCTCCAATCTATGTTGTGTCTCCGAGCAAAGCTATTAATTTATGTGCTCTTGAATGCAGTACCATTATTGGATATAATTCATCGAGGCACCCTGAACCTATATGCGATATGGTTCCTGAAAAATTGGAGCACATGCTGAGTTGTGACCTCTCTAAGTGGGATTGCCTCGGCCCCTTGGAAAAGTAGTCGGTGGCAGCTTGAATGAACGGGTAACCCTTGGAAGAAGGAGGAGCGATCGGACCCACTATATCGGTACCCCAACACTCAAATGGCAATGAGGCCAATGAAGGATGTAGAACGTTGGGTGGTTGATGTAGGATCACATCGTGTATCAAATATTGGTAACATATCCTAGATACGTCCATGCAGTCTGTGATCATCGAAGGCCAGTAGTATCCTAGTCTCTTGATCTTAGCTTTCATCTTTGGACTGGATTGATATGCTCCACATAAACCTGAGTGTACCTCAGTCACAATCCTATGGGCATTATGTTTGTCCAAATAATGTAACCACATATGATTGAAGGACCACCGGTACAAGGTGTCATCCACTAGAGTGTAGGAAAGGGCTCTCTGCTTCACTTGATGTGATAGTAATTTTTCTTGAGGTAGTTTGCTAGTATATAGATAATCCATGAATGATTGCCTCGAATCTAACTCCCCGTCAATTTGGCAACAACAACCTCGCCTTCAAGAGAGAATCTCTCGATGAGTTTAGCATCAATAAGGGATAAGACTTGTTTATTTTTGACCCTTATTGGAATGGACTCATCTTTTGGCCCTATCAACTCTTTAGCAAGCTTAGTTAATGCATCCGCTACTGCATTTTCTCCTCGAAGAATCTTGTAGATGGTAACCTCTAGGATTTAGGCCAATAACTCTACGGTATACTTGTGGTAATGATGGAGCTTAGGCTTTAAAACTTTGTAAGACCTAACAATTTGGTTGATGACTAACTAAGAATCCCCAAAGATATTGATATTCTATATGCATAGTATAATGACTAACTCTAGACTAGAAATCAGAGCTTCATATTTGGCTTCGTTGTTAGTGCATGGATTAGATAGATGATATGGGAATCTCATCACATCGCAATCCGGAGTTAGGAGAACTATTCCTACCCCTTCCTTCCCTGGGATAGTAAATTATGGTTCTTCTCCTCTTTGAGAGGAAGTCGCACCATCAAGGTACATCTCCTAGTGGCGAGCACTAGTATCCCCTAAGTTCATGATTTGTTCATCGGGGAGATCATCATTAAGTGGAGAATCAACAGGGAGTGGATGCGCTGCTAAGAAATTCGCAAGTGCTTGTCCTTTTATGGCATGGAAGGATACGAATATTATGTCAAACTAAGACAAAATCATGGACTAACTCTCCTCTTTTGATTAGGAGTTGGCTCAAATGGGTCCTTTAGGACATTTTGGGTCAAGTGGACCTAAGTGGGTCAATTGGTTTGGTTTTGGTTTGATTTGAGTTTAGTTGAACATATATATAAGCCCTGAATTGAAATATAAATTCAATGGCAATCAATTTGGAGTCCAATAGATTTTAGCTCAATTGAAAGCTTTAAGTTAAAAGGGCTAAGTTAGGCTTGACTTGGGTTGACTTGAATTTGGTTCTATGATTGTATGTTTTATTTATATTTGGATAAATTATTGAATGAATGATTGATTCGAGAAAAAATCCATTAATTTTGACTTGATTTGGATAGAATTTGGCTAAGTCCAAAGAATTGGCTTAAAGGGTATAAATTGGATTTTGGTTTAATGTTGGATTTGGTCTTGGCCATTTGGATTTATATTTCATTTATATTTATGAATATAAATAAAGATCTAAATGATTCATGAGAAATTACTTGAGTTTGGAATGATTTGGAAGCAAATTTGACCAAGTCCATGGATGTAGGTCAAAAAGGCTTAGAGGGCAATTAATTTAGTTTGATTCATTTTTGGTCATTGGAAGGTGGGTTTCATTTATATTTATGAATATGAATGAAGCAATAATTGATTTATAAGGAAATCAATTGAGTTTGATTTGATTTAAAGGAGTTTTGGCTAAGTTTATGATGGTGGCTCATATGGCTTAGGAAGGGTCTTGAGATTTGAATTTGATTTTGGGTTTCAATCATTTGGAGTTAAATTTGGAATATGGATTTGAAATTTGGATTTGAATTTGAGATTTGATTTGAGATTTGAATCTTGGTTTGATTTGAGAAAGTGTATCTAGATTGGGTTTAGGCTATAAGATGTGTAATTTTCTTAAGCCCTAAGGCATGACCTAATCCTATGTTTAACTCTTCTAAGTCTCTAGGCTTAGGTTAAGGGTTCACCTAATTACTATAAGTGTCTTATGACTAAGGAGTTCTTAGTGTCTAGAAGAGTCTTAAGTCTAAGAAGAGGAGGTTAAGATCTCACTCCAAAAGTAAGGTCAATAGGCACTGAGTCAACTGGTGGGTTAGCAGATGTAGCATTAGCTGTTGGATGGTTGACAGGTGGAGTAGATGTTGGCACTGCTACCACATTTCTTTGCATCATCTATAGCATCACATTCATTTGTGCCATCATTTGGTTCATCTTTGCATTTAACAGGATGATCTCCCTATCCTTTGCCTTCATCTGTCGTTGCATTTGTTTCTGCATTTAGGCTAATGTGGTAGTGTCGGCAAAGAGAGAGTTATCTTCTTCCTTTTTTTTCTAGTTCTTCGTCCTCTTCATCACCCAAGGACATGCTTGAAGCTCCTCCTTCTATTTGCTCAAGAGCTAGTTCTTCAATATGAATAGGAGGTGTGGCTCCACGTCATCTATGTTGGTGTTATCGTGCACTAGATGGTTCTTCAACGTGCTGTACCACATACACTACTTCCACTTCCATAGTATCCTCATCATATTCTTCATCTTCTTGTAATTTGACTTCAGAACATATCCTCCAATGAATTTCTGGCTCTGGATTCAAGATAAACCTCTCTTCAATCGGAGAGCAACGATCAAAGTCAACTTTCTTTCGTGGAGATTCAGTTGACCGATGATAGGATTCTCTGGAATGCTCACCTGGGTGTCGATCATCCTATATGATTTCTTCTTTTGAACAAATTTTTATTGGTTCTTATCATTGGAGGATTTTCGGGAGTGCGAACTAGATGTCACGCCTCTTTCTTTATATTCAACAGTTTCTCTTCAGGGCCTTGGCCTCCAAGCTTGCTTGACCTTCCGTCGAGCCTTTTGAAAGTGGATTCCCTGACATATGGTCTAGGTGTCACACTTCGATGCTCACTGTATGGGATTTTCTTGAATCGATCATGAGCTCTTACAACAGGTGGTAGTCTACCAAATGAAACATTATCAGCTTCAATCATCAAAAGCCTTTGGACCATTCTTTTCATTAGGCCAATTTCCTTGGCAACCTTCAGCACTCGATGCACTCTAGCGAATAAGGTTTCAGGATTCTTCTTTAGAACCGAGGACATAGTGGTGGATCCCAAAAGATTATTTCTTTCGAGCTATTCCTTTTACCCATTTCGTTCTCAAATTTATTACGGTGGGAATACTCGCCGATTAATCTAGCGCATAGCTTGTCGTTCAAACAACAGTTGTTGTGCTCATATTTCATTATTCACCCTTCTTCTCTACCTTCTCATTTATTTTCCTCTAGACGAGGAAACCTCATGATCATGCTTTCCTGGTATGAAAGGTTCAATTGGCATAGTGGTGTTTACAGGCATGACCGAGATTTTCTGCCCGACAATAGTTCTTTTCATAGTTAGAGTGTCGGAATATCCTAATCTTTGAAACACAGAATCTCTCTTTTAGGGAGCTTCAGCAGTAACTACTTCAGTAAATTTTCTTTGTTGCACGAGCTGATGTGCACGATGTGTAAATGTATCCTAAATTGACATGACATTAGCTTTAGCTATAATTGCTAGAAAGTCCACACTACCAAATTAAATGGTAGCTCCAGCATCTCCAGTGTTAATGATAGCATTAGCCAGACGGATGTTAGACCTGCGGATCAACTTCATAATGAATGGAGTGTTCTGAAGATCCATCTGTGTAAATGAAAGATGAGGATCAATAATCAGAACTAAATATTCTATCTCATACTTTCAACATGCAGAGATATAGCATAACAGAAATAAAACAACATATTCAAAAGAAAATTTCAAGAAAATAAAATCATACTCAACAAACTATAATGTTCATTAAAGATTTTATTTTATGACAAAATTCAATTTTGATTACTTATACTCCACTTTTACTATACTTCAAATTTCACTAGCCAAAGATGGAAAGAGAAACCAGTCCCCAGCGGAGTCTCCAAAGATTTATGGGCTCCAAAAATCCACCACCGACCTTTCGACAAATGAAGAGAGTATGATTGAAAATGTTAGTATAATTTTTAGAAGGCAGATGGAATAGCAGATAAGACACTACCCAAAGATTTCATCCTCATTTTATGAGGACTTTAGATCTAGTTCCAGGTTTCTGATAGGCGCAAGCACTTATAGTTAATTATCCCTCCCAATGCTAAGAAAGAACTTTCGATTAAGACTAGTCATTAGATTGCTAAATACATAATGTATAGTAGCAACATGTGGAGTTTAAAATTTTGGATTTAGAATTTATGAAATTCACCATTATTTAACTTAAAGCATATGGTTGGTGGAATGATGACGTGCCTGATCTAGATCCCATGGTTCCATCATCTCAGTCGTCTAATTTTCTGGGAGGAGGTAGTTGACCCAACATGACTGAAGGATCCTTATGAGCAACACATGGGTTTCGTCATCCAAAAAATTCTTGTAGACTTGGGATGGTGTTTGTCTAAGGAGAAAAGCTTAAGTCTACCTTAGCTGACAAAAAGGATTTGTTCCTATCAAATATACCCTATGATTCATAACTCAAAGGTCATTGAAAATCATTGAAAAATTATGTAATATAATGGTGTCATTTGGTGGCAACCATACAATCAAATGACTCTGGTCGTAATCGCATCATATATGGAGTCTACTGGTCAAATCATACGAACAGAGGACATGGGCCACATCCTTACTAGCATGAGATTATTTGAGTTTGAATATAGTGATTTTTTTACTCGACATTAGCTCCTCTGTGAGCTAGAGTTTTCTTAATCTATCATCTCCAATAAATGATGGTGGATGAGTGGATGAATTATTTGCTTTAAGCATTTAAATAATGAATTTCATTAAGTTTAAATATTTACTTAGTTGAAATTTACTTTTGAGATGAATTAGTTTAGAGCTCAAGCATCTTTTGATGATAATATCCCCTCCGGTTGAGATTTTCAATCAACGCGGCCATCATCGGGGTAGACCATATCAACTCAACTTATTTGCTAGGAGAGGATCGGGCTTATGACTTATGTGTAATTTAAATTCTTTAAGAAATTAAAATCATAATAGACCTTTCCAATTTCATTACAAATATAGAGGATTAGGTCTTATGATATAATGTAACTTAAATTCATTTAGAAGTTGATTATTTAGTAGACCGTGTCAACTCTATTTCAAATATAGAGGATTAGGCCTACTATGATCATATTCTATGAAGCTGAATATTCATATCTTTCATTAACTTGATTTAACATATGAAGACATTCATTAGTTTACATGCATATAGTCACAAAAGATTGAATCGATTTTATCGTTCTTCCTCATTTTTTAAAAACCCCCGTAGCATCCTTAGATGCTTGGTATAGGTGTCGAGGCCCATGCGGGTATTTAGAATACTTGTACGAATTTTTGGAAAACTTAAATTGAATTGAAGATTACTTTATATTTCGTACAAGAATTCATTTCTTTCAAATGATTGCACAAATTATGAAGCATTTTAATTGACTGATAGTTGGCTCCATAATTTATGCAAAATTAATACATTTGAAGTCTATAATTTAAATAGCTTCTCTGTACTAAGAGTTGTAGATCCGTGGCATTGCTTATTGAATTTTCCAATTCTCGATATTATTTGACTTATAGTCTTTAATGAGATTTAGTTATACTTGCCAACATGTTACTCATCTTTAGTGAAATCTCTTTTGAAATTCATTTGATTTTCACTTTAACTTGAAAGTAGCACTCAAAAAATCTCATATGTATCAATATCAAATTGCATCGCAAAGTCTAAATGGTTCTTTTAAAGGTTATATTCATGAGTGATCATGAGTTGCCTAATTGAATTTGTGCTTATAAGAAAGCTACCAAATTTTATACTCCTCAATTTATAAATGGACCATTAGATTTGTCATCAATCATTTGTTATTTAATATTCAATTGAGATCTTTACTTTGTTTGATATTAAATATGATTTGTTCACATAAAAAGACTACATATCCAATATGAATTTATCCTCAACTCCAGATCAAGTTTCCTATTTATTTAGTAACTCGACATCAAATTTATCTTAAATCTTGTGAGTTTCTATTCATGTATATCAAAGAAATTCAAGTTTATTTCATGTTTTATAGGTTCACTTAAGTTTGATACCTATTTTCTTATTTGAAATATGATTTTAATTTTATTTGTACTCAAGTCTCTTTCAAATTCATTTCAAGTTTATTTATATTTAATTTTCAATTCATTTCTTTAGGACTTTATATTTTATATTTAACATAATGTTAAATTATTTTTTATTAAGTCCCAAATATTTGAAATTTTGGCACTTTGACATTCTCGCATCATCACCACGTGAGGGGTTACATCATAATTATTTTGGCCTACCCGTCAAGATGGTGGCGATTGGTGTTTTGAAGCACCTACTTTCAATCTCGTTCATACGATGAGGATAAGCAGCCTTCAATCAGCATAAAGTAAATATATATGCAAATATTATTTTCCCCCTTTTTTTAAATCCCAGATTTAGTCAAAATTTTGGCAGCATTTTGGCATATGGGGAGCAACATCTAATGATTTTGGCTTACTCATTACGCCTTGATGAGCATAGTGAGCGGTGTCTTGCAACACCACAGTCAAATTTCATCTCATCACCCCCTGATGAGCGTGATGAGGCATTCAAACCTACATAAAGAAGAAAAATGCATATGCATATACATACAATCATTTTCACACATTCATTCCTACACATCCAAACTCATTTCAACTAATTTTTTTTTATCAATAATGCAGCGACCAAAAAGCACAGGTAAAGTGGAAGGAATGATGGAAATGTCAGAAACCTAGAGAAGAACCCGCTTGATGATGGTGTTCTCGGTTTGATTAAACAGGAAGGAAAGAGGCTATTTGTTGACAAAAAATGGAAATGTCGGAAACCTAGAGGAGAATCCGCCTGATGACGGTGTTGCTTCTCGATTTTTATTGTTTACAAAAAAAGAAAGAAGGGTTGTTTGGCTGCAGAAATAATGGAAACGTCGGAGACCTAGAGGAGCACCCGCCTGATGGTGGTGTTGCTTCTCGATTTCCGTCGCTTACAAGGAAAGAAAGAGGGGCTATTTAGCAGCGGGATTTGAGCAAGATTTAAGCTGGCTTGAACTGAAATCCAAGCTCAATCCTGTCGGTTGGGAGATTTATAGGATTTAGACAAAGCTGAACCATTAAGAGTTTTGTAAACGAGAGATGATCGGAGACAGGATGGATTTGGCCTTCAACAGGTACTGTAGTAGATTTCAGCTAAGAGGGAATCTTATGCTTGAGTTGGAAATGAGCAGCGATAAAGGGGACTACAGGTTGTTCAAGGGGTGTTGTGTAGATGCTAGTAGATGGAAATGAAAAAAAATATTATTTTTTTGGATCCATAGTGATTTGCTACTATGCAATCGCTACAGTAGCGAGCTATAGTACTCTCGCTATAGTATAGGGGGATTAATGGAATCTAGGTTTTACTACTGATATTAGGATCTATGGCTTTAGCTTCGGCTTTGGTTGCAGACCAGAGAGAGGACGATGGACAAGAGAGGGGGAGAGAGAGGGGGAGAAAGAGAGCGAACGGGAGAGAGAAAGAGAGAACCTACGGACGAAAGGAGAGAGAAGAAGAACGACTGACGCAAAGGGAAGACCCACGAGACCAAGAGACTTGTAGGATTTCTCCTTTTGAGTAGGGCGTGTGTGCGAGAAGGGGATTAGCGGATGAACATGCAAAAGTTACCTTCGGATCGAGGGGCAGTTGTGAGCAGGGGCGGAACCAGCCTTTATTTTCAGGGTGGGAAAAAAGTAATTTTTTAAAAAAAAGGTGAATTTAACAATGAATAAATCAACAGGATGAATTTTATTACATTATCATCAATCTAATAAAAAATGTTTACAAACTTCTTAATCTATTTTGCATTGTCTAATAATATTGCATGATAGATTCATTGGGAATCGATTTAAATACTTCTTTCTCAATATAAGGTATAAGGCAATCATTGAGCCAATCATCACTCATTTTACTATACAATCGATGTTTAACAATCTTCATTAGAAAATGCTCTCTCTATTTGTGCTTAAGTAAGTTAGTGCCAAAATAATAAGTCTATAAATTAAAGGATACACACCGTCATTCTTTGTCTTGACAAGTTGTTTGGCAAGATCAGCAATACCATTTAAAGATGAGAAATCATCACTACTATGCACATCGATAAGAATAAGTGGAAAGCTGATGTTCAAGGGCCACAAGCTCAACTACAGAAAAATCTGGAGGATATAACTCTGCAAGTCGAATAAATTTTTTCTTATCAAAAGCAAAGAATGAATCACTTGGGTTTAAGCATGCCACACAAAGAAGTAACTCTGTGCTTGCTTCAGAAAATTGATTATTCAGTTCTTGAAGTTGCATATCAATTACAGTGTAGAATAACTCAACGCAATAGTGATGCAAATTTGTCATTTCTTCACCTCCCCTATAGCTCGTCGATGAGTTTTAAAGGTAGAACTCATATCTGGAATATCAATCTCAAAAACATTACAAAAAAGAGACACTTCATGTAATAAGGAATCCCATCCACTATTTCTCATTATCATGCTACTTGGATATCTGCACTAATTTCATTGTATTTTTAATATCTTGGTCTTTTCTTTGCAGAGATTGTGATAATTCATTTGTGATACCTAAAACATCAATCATCAAATGCATAGTAAATACAAAATCAAAAGACTCCATTGCACTGATTAAAATACCAGCTTCAACTGATTGATGATCATGTACTCCATCCTCTTTTACTATCTCAAGCACTTCAAGCACAGATGCATACATCTTCATAAGACTAATTAAACTATGAAAATGTGAACTCCAACGAGTGTCACCAGCTCGTTGTAGGTTAGTTTCTTGATTCAAACCATGTCCACTAATTAAATCCCCTGTTTGGAGATGTAAAATAACCATTTCATGTTGAATAGTTTTTAAAATGTCACTTCTCTTACAAGAACTTCCAATTGTGTTTAAAATTCTTGAAGTGATCTCAAAAAGATGCTTCACTTGCCAATGTTTTTTTTGCCACTAAACATAATTAAAGGCGATGGACAAAATAATGAACATAAAATGCTTGAGGATTATCATTAAGAATGAGTGCCTTCAAACCATTAAATTCACAGCATATTGGATGCCCCATCATAGCCTTGACCTTATCCTGCAAGCTTAATGAATGCTTAGCCAGTATAGCTTCAAGTGTTGTCTTGAGTGCAATTTCACTTGTTGAAGAAACATATGTAATGCTAATAAATCTTTCAATAACTTGACCTTTTTTATCAACATATCTCACAGCGATAGCTAATTGTTCCTTTGTTGATACATCATGAGCTTCATAATAATAGAAAAGTAAGAATCATCGATATTTTTGATGATAGAAGCTAAAGTCTCAGATGATGCAGCTTGACAAAGTTATTTTTGTATCTTTGGTGAAGTCAATTGTAATTTTGTACTAGCATTTTCAAATATAACTTTTTTAATTTTTTCATTATGATCTGCAAGAAAATGGAATAATTCTAAATAATTTCCTTGGTTAACTAAATTAAAAGATTCATCGTGATCACGGAATGGTAATCCTTGTCTCAAAAGAAATCTAACATAATCAACTGCCAACTGCCGCTGTCAACATTATCCTATATTCTATTTTGTTTCTCTCATCTTTAGTCAACCACATAGTAGAGATACTTTGTGTTTGAGGCTTCATTAGATCTTCACACTTTTGTCTTGCCTATTATGAGCACTATTGTGTTCACCAACATGGGCTAAAAACTTTTCTTTTCTTTTCCAATTTTTAAATCCTTCTCTGATAAATGAATATCCACCTCCTTGATTTATAGTAACTTGTTCTTAAGGCTTAAATAAATAGCAATATAAATAATATGCAGCATCTTTCTGTATGCTATATTCTAACCAATATGGATATTCCTCAAACCACTTTGAATTAAATCTGTGTGCAACATTGCCTATCATTGTTTAAGGAAAATTATGACTTTTGGGTTAATGTGGCCCTTTTACCAAATATGCTCTACATATTCTATCTCTGTCATTAACATCATAACTCCAACTCGACGGACGAAGCCCAGGATCAGCCGGAAGATTATCGATATCAAGATCAACTCGTTCTTTTCTCTTTAAATAACAATCCATTTAGAAAATCCTAAATATGATAGTAGAATGCAAATAAAAATAAATCAATAAATAATGACACACTTTCAACTTTTTTAAAACAAATTCATAATATCTCAAGAATAATGGCACACCTTCGGCCTTTTTAAAATAAAATTAAATCAATAATATTTTAAAAAAAGGCACACCTTCGGCCTTTTTAAAATAAAATTAAACCAATAATATCTTAAAAAGGCAAACCCTTACTATTTAAAATTAAAAATGATATTCACATACCTTAATTGATTGTGAAGAATGTTGCACTGAAAAATATTATTAAATAGCCTAATCCTTCAATATCACCTACATAAAGCATATAACTAATGATTAATACATGTGATAAAAATAACTTTAATATCATGAAAATTTAATATCAAGACTATACTCTATTACATCACAAAAAGTACATCAACAAATTGATAATAATTAATATCTTTTCCAAATGGATAAAGTCCGTGTATTATTAATCCTTACATAGCTATACATTTTTTTTTCAAGCTACTAATATGCTCTTAGGAAAACAAAATGTAGAAAATTCTGACCGAAAATGCAAAACAGAGTGTAGAAAATTATAGGCATGGTTGAATGTGTGGGAATTGAGATTTTGAATCCTGGATGTGCAATATTCTCTCATGATGAATGCTTACTTTTTCTAAGATTTTATTCAATTATGTCATGCGATCTCTGTGAATTAGTTTCAGTATGAACAATTTATAAACATAGTTTATGAAACAATATGGTTATGGCTCAGAAATACTATTCATGAATCCATGATATAGCTCCTTTAGCATAACTCTGTGCTTTTCTTTCAGTATGGATTGATTCACATTTCCTTGGAGATTTATTGAGGTCAAGTGTCATCAGGACGATATTGGAAAGAAAGCAAAAGAATACATGGATGACGGCATGCTTGTTCCAGATGAAATTGTAACTGATGTATATAATATTTGCCTTAGCCATTTCTTTTTCTTCAAAATGAAACCATGCCTACAATTTTCTACACTCTGTTTTGCATTTTCGGTCAGAATTTTGAAACAATTCAAAGAAAAGGTTATGCGGGATATGATGATCAAAATCCCTTTTTTCCTGCAAGAGCACATTCGTAGCCTGAAAATACTATTTTTGTCTAACAAATTCCAAATTTATTAACATCAAAATGCATATTTCTATAATAAACAGCATGTTCACTAGTGCTTTTATTACTTAATGCCGCACATGTAGGAAATATGATGACATCTCTTCAAAAACTCCTCAAAGCAAATTCAGCCACTTATCACGCCACCATCTCCTAACTCCTAAGGTCCCTAATGTGATTTTGTGGCAAGATGAATGGACTTCGGAAAAATGAGGTGTTACTAAATTAAACAATTTCATAAGTTTATTCAAACACAATTCAATAAAACCATTAAATACTTCAATCAGACATAGGAGGCAAATTTGTTAATGCCACACTTAAAAACTTCTTCACTAATCATAGCATAACACATTAGATGACTTGTCTATATACTCTAGAACAAAATGAGCTTACTAAAAGGAAACATTATCACTTAATCAAAACTGTTCGCACACTCATGCTTGCAAGAAAGAAAGGGCATTCGAAGAAAACAATGAAAAGTAGGGCATAAATTGAAGGGAAATACCTCGTAGTCGTGGAACGGCTTGCTTCTACCCAGTGAAGAAACGGAGGAGAGTCCCTCCGACTGGCCACTTTCTTGATCGATGCCTCGATGGGATGGATGCCATGGAACTGTGGAAGGAATTCCAAACTCGTGGTCTCGTGGAGATGCGATTGTGAGAGACGCTGAAGAGGGGAGTTGCGACTTGCGAGAATCGATTGTGCGGCTCAGCGGGCTTGGGTTGTTTTGAGAGTATTAGGGCAGATGGGAAAAATTATCTTTTTGCCCATCTCATAATAAAGTTGAGGGTGGGCAATTGCCCACCATCATATTAACGTGGGTCCGCCCTTGGCTGTGAGGGGGATGAATGCGGAATCGCTCTTTTGGGAAGAGTATGCTGAGACCTTTTTGTTTTTCGAGAGCAGCAATCAAACCAACCTTCTTCCTCCTCTTGCCACTCAGTTAGAAGGATATTAGGGCTGAAATTATGGGATTTGATAGCCCTAATTATCACTTAATTATCCTTCCAAATTAAGTTGAGTGGGATTTCAAAACTTGAGCGTGGAGGAGAATACATGTAGGTCAACAAAGGGATACGTTAGAAGTAACAAGGAAGAAAATAGAGTTAAAGTACACTAAGGGGTTGTTTGGTTCGTGTAAAGAGGTGTAATGTAATTTAAATACATGCAATTCTACTTTTCCTGTGTTTAGTACGTGATAAATTAATTATCGTGTAAAATTTTACGGTATTTGAAATTCCTTCCTAAGCTATTCTCCGTGTAAATGGAATACCCCCGAATCGAGCAAAATTAGAAGTCACGGTTAACAACCGCGCATAGGACTCTTCGCCTCCCCCGATAATCTTCCCCATACCCGCAACTCTGCGAGAACTAACCACGCCCGTGAGAGGTGGGATCTCAAATTGCGTGGTGGACGCTTTTAGCTACACTTTTAGATTCTCCTCTCATTACTCCATTATCTGCCCGCCTCCATATCGAGATTATCTTAAGAGGTCCTTTGTCCTCCCTTTCTCCATTTATTTGTTTCTCATTCTCCTTCTCCCTCGTGGTCTCTTAATTTATGCATTTAGGTTGTTATTTTATTCTTCTCCTTCCCTTTCTCCCCTCACTCAAGTGGAAGAAGGATTGAGGAGTTTAGGCTATTCTTTGAAAGAAGTAATTTTGACATTGCCAAGAGTGAAATTTAGCCTAAAAACCTATAAAAATCTATCACGATTTACCTTCAAAAATCTTCTTTTTTTCCACCAGTTCAAAAGATTTAGAACTATTAGTGTTTATAACGTAACTCCAAGAAATTTGGCTTACTTTCTACCAAACAAAGACTACCAAAGTAATACACACAATAACTAGTGTTCTCAGAATCCATTTCACACAAGTTTTACTAACTTCATCATCCTTGAATAATGAGTTTCTATCATTTATTATTCTTTCCCTCTGCTCAAATCTATCCTTCGTTGAAAGATCCTGAATATTATCTGGAATCTCATGTGAAGTATTATTAAGAAGAAATAGAATAAGGAGAGCAGATATGACTGTTAGGATGCAATACAAGAATTTGGAAATTTGATTAAAACCTTCAACAAGAATAAGATTTCTAGACTCTAACACAATGGCGGAGCCACAGAGATTTCAGCGAGGGGCAATTGCCCACCCTGAATTTAATCTTTTCTATCATAGGAGTTGGCAATTTGCCCAGCCTGTTAACAGCTTTGTTGTTCCTGCAACTTGCCAGCACTCTACAAAACTTTTGCCATTAGCACACAATAGAAAACTTCATATAAATAGTTTAAGATTAATATCTCCTGATAATTTGAGACAATTCTATAAAAAAAATGAAATGGTTATTATACCTTGATATTAAATAGAAAAATTATCTTGCATTGTAGGATTATCCTGATAATTTGCATTGTAGGATTATCGTGAAAATGTTGCAATCAATCAAATTTTAGTGGTCTCATTATGTAGTACTTTTCATAAAAACTATCTTGCCAATTTCTATAATAGCATTATTTAGCTATGTACTATTATTTAATATACAATATATAGATTGTTAGGAAAGACATCAAGTTTACATAAATGTTTTATGATATAAAATAAATAACGCAAGAAATTAGTATTCCCTAAAGATTACTTCACCAAAATATATTAAAAAGGGAATTCTCAAATCTTCTAAAGCAAACAAGAAAATTAAATATGTAAATATAGAGTTTTATTAATGAAGCTGAAAAAAAAATAGTAGAAATTCTCGAAGCCATCAAACATATTTATAAATTTATTCAACAATTTTTAATTCTATCTAACTTTATGTTCAATGTCATGTCCATAGATACAAAAATGATGATTCTCTTTTTTATATATATTTTTTATAATTCCATTGTTCCTAAACTAATTTAATGCTTTGTTATTCTCCTAAACACTTTTTCTTATTTTCTGAGTATCACCTTAGTGAATATTATTGTAAAAATTAATGACTGACACATCCAAAGAGGGTGAAGGATGGTCCTCTGATTATGATGACTTTTCAAATGATGTTGAGATCAATGAAAATCAACTTGCTTCAACCATTCATGCATGCATAGCTGGCTCAATCACTATTATATATATTTTATTGGATACACTAAGGAGAGATCAACAAAGAATTAATCCTGAGCGAAATATTCAGCGTGAAACATACCTTTCTAGATTATATTTTGGATCTGATTCGGATTGCATGAATATGGTTCGAATGAAAAAAGTACCTTTTTTCAAATTATGCAATTTATTTCGCACAAGAGGTTTACTTGTAGACATGCTCAATGTAGAAATTGAAGAACAAGTTGCTATATTACTACATACCCTTGGGAACAACATGTGAAATCGAGTTATTCGATTCAACTTTCAATGATCTGGAGAAACTGTGAGTAGGTACTTTAATGTTGTATTATATGTTGTAGGAGAGTTATGACATGAGATGATAAAGCCTGCGACATTGGAAACTCCACATAAAATACAATCGAGCGATAGATTCATGTCTTTCTTCAAGGTATGATAATGATATCTTATATAAGTATTTTAATGCTCTTACTAATATAACTTATTAATTTTAGGATTGTATCGGTGCTCTTGATAGAACCCATATTAAAGCTAGGGTTCCTAAGGAGCATGAATCTGCCTTTAGAGGGAGAAAACCTTATCCCACCCAAAATGTGCTTCTTGCAGTAGTAGACTTCAATTTGAAATTTACATATGTCTTTGCATGGGAAGGTTACACATGATGTTACGATCTGTAATGCCTTAGAACGACCTGATGGTCTATTTATTCTAGAAGGTATAAAATATTTTTATCATAAATATCACTTATAAAAAATATTTTACTTATACGAATGATTGATTTACGTTTATTCATAGGTAAGTACTACCTAGTGGACGGTGGCTACTCCACTAGGAAGGGCTTTATATCTCCATTTTGTGCCACAAGATATCATCTAAAAGAATTCACTAGCAGTAGACCAACCAATGCTCAGGAGTTGTTTAACCTTCGACATTCATCACTCCGTACTACAGTGGAGCGTGCTTTTGGTTCTTTAAAAAATTGATTTGGAATTATCAAGTACAACCCATATTTTCAATTACAAACACAAGTTAATATTGTTCTTGCATCTTGTATATTACATAATTGGATCATTTCAGAAGGGGGTGATGATTTCATTCTTCCAGAGGATGAGTGGGCTATGAGAGCACATAGTAACATAAGGGTTATAGAAGAATCGGTGAGTGGTTGAACAAAAGAGTCCAAATAGCTCAAGTAATATGAAGCGCATGAAGAAGTTGGTTATTAGCTAGAATTTTGGATGACATGAAATATCCTTTCTAGCACATAGTCCACATTTTGGGATGTTAGATTTATTATGCTTTTGTAAATCATATTTTATTACATATCTTGTAAATATTTTTTTGATGTTGATTGTTTATCTTTTTGGTTGACATATATATATATATATATATATATGTAATGGATGATAGAAATATTTATTTTTTGGTAGAATAAAACATCTTTATTTTTATAGATTTATCTTTTTTTAGCATAATTTCTTTTATAAGATTACTTTTTAATCATACTAACTACTAATATTTACTTCAATATAATGGTTGTCTAATTAGGTTAAATGTATAATCTTTCTCCTAACCCACAGTAGCTCTAAAAACTAAAAGAAAGCATTTTGTCCAGGGCTTTTACAAATCATGTGTGAGTATGTTGATGCGAATATGAGAAGCGCCCAAGGCTTCAAAGATACTGTGTACAAAGATGTTTCTTATAAATTAAAATAGAAATTTGGAATTGAAGTCACACCGGATCAATGTAAGAATCAGATCAAGCATCAAAGAGGAATATGGAATCACATCCGGGTAAAGAAAAAATTGGGTGTGTCTTGGGAAAATGAATACAAAAGAATACATATCATATATTCATATTTTTGTTAGCTTTATATATGTTAACTTTCCATTAAATTTTCCAAAAGATGCTAGCTTTTAAATATTCCAAATTTATAATTGAAGAAAGTTTTTATGCCATGAGAATGGGCAAAGTTTTAACTCCGCCAATGTTTCCTAAATTTCCGATGTGATCTTACACTTCCCGAGAAGACAAAGAGGTCAACATCTTCATCTTCAAAAGGATTTACTAAACACAAGAAGACTAAAAAGAATGAAAGTGATCAATCTCTGCATGATTATATTGTGATGATGGCTAATAGTGTAGCCCAAGTTGCAAATGTAATTCAGAGTTCAACAAGAGATTTTAAAGAAAGAAAAATGTTCAATGAACTAATGACAGAGCTTTCTAATATTCCAGGATTTTTTTGAAGAGATTGACACAATTTATGAGAACTTATCAAAGAAAGAATCCTCGATGATTCAAGCTAGATGGATGCACAAGGAGTTAAGAAGATGATTTTGTATTTTGAGATTATATTATTATCGTTCAAATCTTATTGTTAACCACTATCTCATGCAAAAGTACTTTATTGTAAACTTAAATTTTCTTTTGTTGAATATGGACCTAAGTGATGGTTAATGATGTTTGGATGTAATGATATTTTGTTGAATATACCAAACTTTGGATGTGTGTTTTTTTATTTTTCCTTAGTGTTCTATGATAACATCAACAAGTCTTTCTTGTAAAACATTTTCTACAAGAATAGTTTTTCTTCTCTTGGCATTTGCTTGTATGATAATAAATTTATTTCTGTCACGGACCTATTCCTTCGGTTTTCAATTATCGTCTTTTAGGGGAAGGCCCGTGCAAAGTGGTAACCATAGCATGCGTTCTTTTTTTAATGAAATATTTGTGTTTTTTTTTTTCATTAGACTGCAAAGGTATCTGGAATAGCTATCCAATGGATTGATGTCTATGCAAAAACCTATTTGTAATATTTGATTGTAGCAGGGAAGAAAAGAGTATTTCAACTGTCTGTAATATTAGAATGCTGATATTGATAGATTTGTAGTATTACAAAAATAGTCTTTTCTATTTACATGGGTAAGGTCGAATACATCAACCGCCCTTTCTAGCTCCACAATAATAGTAACCTTACGCATGCTATGCAACCTTTCTCTATATTGAGATTGTATTGAGAAATAGCATATTCACTGCATTAGAAAACAATATTGTTGCAGAATAACTTCCATGATTCCAGGAACTCATTTTCTCACTTCAACGCTATTAGTGCCAATCTATGTGATCGTAAAGTTAAAGCTTTCACAAATTTCAGGTATTAGCTTACCTCCTGATGTCTGCATCGTCATCGGCAGCTGCTCATAATGATGATTGGATCTCCATGTTTGGTGACGATAAATTCACAGACATGATTAAAGGCTCCATCGCAATGTCTTTCCTTGCTTTCTTTGCATTTGCATTGAGCTCTATATTTTCTGCTGACAAACTCTTCAGTTGGAACCTTTGAAAGCATAACAATGGTTTTTTTTTTTTTTTGCTTCGGTTTAGTATTATGGTGTAAATTTCACTTACACATTTGATAAATATTTATATATTTTTTTTCTTTTTTGAGAGGCTTATATTCACATCATATATATATAATGTAACTGTGCATTTCTTAGCTTGTATTGCTAAGCAACAAAGTTGTTGTATTTATTTTATTTTTTGTAAGATGAATCAATAAAGTGTAAGCTTGTATTGAAAGCTAATCTGCATATAACTAAGGCCTGGTATGAAGTTATGTATTTTATCAATCAAAATTGTGTTTTGTTAGAGCAGGGCTGTCTAAGATCAGGTTGAATGTAAAGACAAATTAATGAAAAAGTTTATAGATTATCAACTAATTGATGTCAATCTACGATAAATTGGAACAAAAATAACTTTTTTTATTTATCGGCATTTATCATTCAACAATATTTTAGTCTGTAGCCAAATATTAGGAAAGTTGCAGATGGCCACCAAATGTAGCTGATGTGCTATGATTTAGTAAACATGGCGTTAAATATTGATTACCAACTATCATTGTTCTTCCTTATGGTTTTGAAATGAATTCATGTTTTTCAATATTTGTAGTAGTTATTCTATTTATTTGAGATGATATTTACACAGGATTTGCTGCTTTTTCCTCTGCTGTTTTCTCTCTATTAGAAATGTAGAAGGGGGTGTATTGCAGGAGTGCTGGTAAACATATTGATCACCTCTTAAAAGGGAAATAATACTGGGTGGGTCAGGACTTCTCATAAAAAATAAACCATTATAGATTTTAAATCCTTAAATTTACTCTGAGATAATTGCACTCATTTTATAAAAAATTTAAGAATTTTAAATTTTATCCTAAATAAAACTTGATCTAAACATCAAGAGGCAATCCTTTTAAATAGTATAATCATTCTATCTCTTGCATTGATTCAAAATGAGAATGAACTGAGGGTTGAAGACACCCATAAGTTCCATACCTGAATTCTAATCACAGATCTGATTACTCTTTTTTTATCAGAATCCTACTTTCACAAAAAAAAAATAAAAAAAAATAACCCTTTATTATTTAAAGTGAAGAACAGAACTTGCCATGTTAAATGAATAGATAAAGAGAAATCAATGCATGAATCATGTCTACTTCCATTTTAGCTTTGGCAGATTGGGCAACTTATAGATATATATGTATATATATATATATATATGTATATATATGTATATATATATATGTATATATATATATATATATATATATGTATATATATATATATATATATATATATATATATATATATATATATATATATATATATATATATATGTATATATATATATATATATGTATATATATAAGTATATGTATATATATATATATCCCTTATAACTCCATAGACTATTACATATGCATTTGTATATTTATTCAAGCCCTCTTTGCCTCCCTACCTAATAGAATTCATGGTTACAAGCATGATGGAATATCACTTTTATAAAAGGACAAAACATATGATATAGTAAGTATATTGTGTAATAGTGGGTGCTCTTACCCTTTTATAAATGAACATGCATTTATAATTGATGAGTTGAATGATAGATCTCAAAACTCATTTGAGTGCTTCACTTGATGAGTGAAATAGGGGGTTCTTGAAGTTTAAGTAATTATAGGGCAAGTATAAGCCTAGCTTTAATGGTAAGTTCATCAAAGTGATGGCCTTGGAAGATCAGCATACAAGGTATTGAGTCAAGTCAACAACTACAAGATCTTTACCATGGTTGGAGATTGATCAAACCTATGACGAGCTAGAAGTATAGTAAGAAATTTTTCAAAGAGGAAAGGGCTTTAAAGAATATATGATGGAGAACGAGATGCTTGAAGTGGAGAAGAAAAAAATATATTAATGCTTCCCAATGAGAAACTATCATATCAGAGGAAAGCCAAAACAATTTAAGAACTCTTTAGATTACCATAGTGTGATCTGAGATCACATTCAAAAAGCATACAATAAAATATTTGAAGTTGAAATTAAGATCCTAAAGCATCCATAATAATAAGCTTTGACCAAGAATAAGCAATCTCCATACTAGTTGTGGCTATCATGGATTAATATTGACAGTGCCAAAGAGTGCAATAAATTATCTTACTTTATTATTAATTTTATTCTTTTTTTCTTAAAGTGAAAAGTTTCATTAATAATAGAAAAAATTACAAACCATACAAAAACCCACATAGACATTATTATTGTGATCCAAACAACAGTGCAAATATCAAATTATCTCAAAATAGAGAAATGAAGCATGGTTAAAATCTATAGCATCCTCAGAATAAAAAGTTTTTTTAGTTGTCGAGAGAAACAAATTGGAATATGTCATAAACTTAAAAATAGTCTAACCCGAAGTTAGAATTTTCATCGACGTCAAAATTATTGGAATTGAGTAGACCTTGTGAAGTATGTCAATTTACATAAATTTAAATATAAAAATTTAATCTAATTTTTAAGTATTCATGATTTTTCCCACTTAGATTATATCCTTTAATTTCTATGATATATTGAACTGTACTAACACTCTAACAATAAATGGCTTTAAAAGAGATGAAGTAGCCGGATCAATTTTTTGTAAATTTATATAATTTTATCCAAATTTTTTTATTAAAATTGGAATATAAATCAAGGCTTAATTTAATACACAATGTATATTATATAATGGTAATAATCCATAATCCATAATGGTATATATATATATATATATATATATATATATATATATATATATATATATATATATATATATATATAGCTTATTATTGATCAATTATTAATTTAAAAATATTTAAAATCATTATTTATCCTTGAAAAATATATTAATACATACTACAATAGAATAAATAACTATACAAATCCATCATATGAAAAAATAGTGATCTATATAATTAATGTTACTAATTTTAATATAGGGAAAAAGGTCCAAAAAATAGAATTCAAACCAATAAAAGTCAACCAAAAATTCATATTTCTAAAGTTTTATATAATTATATTTACCTAAAGAAAAACAACAATCAAAATTACATTCAATCATAATATTATATAGGGGCATTTACATACATAAGACACAATTTTTAAATATTTACATTTCAAACACCTAAACTTTTATATTTACATAAATAAAACTTAAATCTTTAGCATTATATCAAAACCAATACTATCATTAATTATTATTTTTTAAATAAGATGCATATTTTCATGCTCAATTAAAAAAATCTATTTGATTAATTTGCATATGTATCTAAAGTCTGCATTAAGACGATCCGGTATCCACAGTTAAAATTCCTGACAGGTCGAAGGCCAACTTTAAACTGATCAAGCAATTAAGATAATACCTCATTGGATCAACGGCTCGAATCGAAATCATTTTATCAGCTCATTGACTCTCGCAATGCGTAAGGAGACATAAAGAAACTAAATGAATGTGGAAAACTAAATACTATTATCACAATTCTGCTCCCTATAGCAAAATTGAAATTCTTCAACAACAACACAACAATTCCTTCTTGCATGCCAAGATATAAATTCTACTACTTGAAGCAAGTGCTGGCCATAATTTTGCTCAGAGGACCAAAATTCATAATAGCCTCATATATATGAATGGACTGCTTGATGGTATCAATGGATGCATTTAAACAAACAATCGTTCATGGACACAGTTCAAAAACGTCATTCAAAGATTTGGACCCTCTCATCTGAGACTTGAGAGGAGAATTAGCTAAGTTACAGAAAATCACGGTTCAAGAATTCTACAATAAATTTGAGGAGTTAGTAATCAAATTTGTATTCCACACAATTTCTAAAGTTGTTTTGAATCGCTGAGATATTAAGAGAGAAGAGCTTTACTAATTCACAACAACAATATTAATAACAAGCCAACTATTCCAATACAAAGACTCACACTAACACAGTTAGAAGAAAGAAGGAAAAAAAGATTATGTTTTAACTGTGATGAGAAATTCCATAGGGGCCACATATGTAAATCAAAGTTATTTGCCCTCATGGTGATGAGGAGCAGGATGACAACCGACAAGAAAATCAAGAAGAAAACCTATCAATACAAGAAGATATTCCAGAAATCAATTTCAATGCTTTCATAGGTTAGTCAAATCCTAAAACCTTAAGACTATAAGGGATGATTGGAAATAAAAAAGTGCAAGTACTTATTGATAGTGGTTCAACCCACAACTTTATTCAGTCCAAATTAGCCAAGTTTATAGACCACACAGTAACACCTACATCAATTTTCAAAGTGTTAGTAGGAAATGGTGAAACTTTAAATTGTTCAGGAATATGCTCTAATATTCCTATCCAACTACAAGGATACACCTTCATCACTGATTGCTATTTTCAATGCAAGAAGCGGATGTGGTATTAGGTGTTCAATGGCTAGAACAATTGGGAGAATATACAACGATTACAAAAGCTCATAATGAAATTTAAGTATCTGGACACCTTGGTACAACTGGAGATACAACATCCAAGGTTCAAGGCATTACATTGCACCACTTCACCAAATTACAAAAAAAAACATGAAATAGCCTCATACCTGCAAATAACAGAGGTCCAAAATTCTACAGAGGCTATAGCAAGTGAGTTCCAAAGCCTACCTGCAAACATTCAAGCAATATTACATCAATACCAAGACATATTTCAAGCTCCAAACTTACCTCCCAAAGGAGCATTGACCACCATATCAACTTAGCCCTTGGAACTCAGCCAATCAAGGTCAAAAGTTATAGATACCCACATTTCCAGAAAATAGAAATTGAGAAACTTATAAAGGAAATGATGGACAATGGAATAATCAGAGAAAGCATCAGTCCTTTCTCTTCTCCAGCACTTTTAATCAAGAAAAAGGATGGAACTTGGAGATTCTGTGTGGATTACAGAGCTCTAAATAAAATATCAATCCCCATTCCCAATTCCCACCCCAAAAGAGCTTATGAATGAATTATATGGAGCCATAATATTTTCAAAGCTGGACTTAAGATCAGGATATCATCGAATCAGAATGGTTGAAGAAGATATTTACAAAACTTCTTTTGGAACACATGAGGGGCACTATGAATTTATTGCAATGCCATTTGGATTAACAAATGTACTCTCAACATTCCAAGCTATGATGAATACAATTCTGAAACCTCTCCCATGAAAATTTGTATTAGTTTTTTTTTATGACATCTTAATATACAGCAATACAATGGAGCAACATCAAATCCATTTACAAATAGTATTAGAAAAATTGAAACAGCACAGTTTGTTTATTAAACCATCAAAATGCTCTTGCATTCAAGAAAAAATAGAATATCTAGGCCATATTCTGGTAGTAGAAGTGGACCAAAGAAAGATAGAAGCAATCATGGCTACTAACATCCGCGGTGAGAGATTTTTTGGGTTTGATAAACTGAAAGTTTGTTAAACAATATGCAGCAATTACTGCACCATTAACATCATTATTGGCTAAACAATAGTTCCATTGGAATGAAGAAGCTCAAAGAGCATTTTTACAATTGAAACAAATAATGACATCTTTGCCAGTATTAGCTTATCCTAACTTTTTTCAACCTTTTATAATAGAAACAGATGCATCTGGCACTGCAATTAGAGCTGTTTTAATACAAAACAGCCACCCTATTGCCTACTTTAGTAAGAAGCTAGCCCCATCATTACAGAAAGCATCTACATATGCAAGAGAACTCTATGTTATCACAAAAATAGTGGCAAGATGGAGACAGTATTTGCTGGGTAACAAGTTTACCATCAAGACTGACCAAAAGAGTATAAGGGAGTTAATGCAACAGACAATTCAGACTCCAGAACAGCAAAGGTTTCTTATTAAACTCCTTGGCTTTGATTATACTATTGAATATAAACCAGGGATCACCAATAAGGCATGATGCATAAAAATTATACAATAGATGAGCAGTAAGGCTCAACACACTTTATATGCTTATACTCAGTTCAGTCTTGCTTAAAGAAGAAACATAGTCTAATCCTGAACTACAGCAGTTGCATAAGCAAATTTCAGCAAGCCCAGATTTGGGGAGCAAACACAGATGTACTAATGGACTGTATTACAAAAATAGAATAGTCATATCTAAAGACTCTGAAATAAGAAATATGCTTATAAGAGAATTGCATTTAACACCAGTAGGAGGTCATTGAGGAATTAAGAGGACATTGGCGTAAATAATTCTCTGGAAAAGATGAAAGATATACAACAACACTTCATGTCACATGTACGTCAAATATGATACTTAGAAACTTGCAGGGTTATTACAGCCCCTGCCTATTCCAACAACCATTTGGGAAGAAGTATCAATGGATTTTATCATAGATTTACCCAAATCTCACAACAAAACTGCTATACTAGTAGTGGTAGATAGACTTTCAAAATATGCTCATTTCTTAGCCCTTCCAACTAGTTTTACAGCTACCTATATAGCTCAAACTTTCATTTCAGATATAGCTAAACTGCATAGAATTCCACAAGCAATAGTTTGAATGAGATCCTATCTTTATGAGCAATTTTGGCAAGAACTATTTAAATTAAGTGGAACAACATTAAGTCATAACAGTGCTTATCATCCTCAATCTGATGGCCAAACAGAGGTAACAAATAGAACACTAGAATAATACCTAAGAAGTTTTGTATTAGAGACACCCAGAAATTGATTACAATTTCTTCCATGGGCAGAGTTTTCCTATAATACATCCATTAACACTTCCACAAAAATGACTCCTTTTTTAAATAGTGTATGAAAGACTACCACCTAAAGTTATACCCTATAATGATAATACAGCTATCAACATAGAGGTAGAAACATTATTACAATAAAGGGACAAGGTCTTACGAATTGAAAAAAATTACAAGAAGCTCATAACAAATGCAACAAATAGCAAAACAAAGGGAGCTTCAGTCAATATAAATGATCTAGTATTAGTTAAACTACATATCTGACATCGGTCACCAAAGAAACCCTATACAAAGCTACAAAGATAGTATTATGGTCCTTTTAAAGTTCTATAGAAAGTAAGGATAGTGGCTTATAAAGTGGACCTTCCAGAAACAGCAAGGATCCACAATGTCTTTCATGTTTCTAGACTTAGAAAATTCAGACAGGATTCTAAAATTCACCCAGCAATATTGCCTACTCAGTTCTTAGAAGGGCATCCCTGAGCCCATCAAAATTTTAGATCAGAGGACAAGAATACAAGGAGACAGACTAATCATAGCAGTCTTAGTACAATGGGATGGTATCCTAACAACAGAGGCTTCTTGGGTAGCAATTGAGGAATTCCAAGAAACTTTTCCTGACTTTGACCTTGAGGACAAGGTGTGTGTGTGTGTGTGGGGTAGTAATGATATGAACCCAAATACACAGATAGACAACAGAAGCAAAAGGAACAGAAAACCCCCAAATTGGTTAAAGGATTTTACTCAGTAAAATAAGAAGTTACAAGAAGCAAAGTCACTATAAGATAAAATAAAGACAGACTAATAATAAATAAAGCTATAAAAATACTCAAATCAACAGAATATATGAGAAATTATAGATACAGAGAATAATATCATAGTACAGAATAGCCTTCAACAAAGTTAACCACATAACACTACAGATGGCCAGAATAATAGAAGGATGTGCTCTTCCAGAATAAATCCTACAATAATATCCAGAGACAGAAGCCATTCAAACTTCAAACAGCAATAATAACTCTACATAGAGCCAGATCAGCTACAAGAAACAACAGGTAACAAAAAACAGGAAGCAAAAAGGATTCTTGACAAGTGCAGAGCAGAATACAACCAGTTATAACTGAATAACAAGAAAGAAATCAACTTCTGACCAAAACAGAAAGAGATCGACAAACTGTAACAAAAATAATGGCTCAAATAGAAGGATGGTTCTTGAAATATGTAAAGAAGTCTTAGATCTAGGATAATAAAGAAAGTAGAGAGTATAATAGAGTTAGGAGGAACAAACAGAGGGTAATCAATATATTTTGAAAGGAAATCTTCTCTTCCTCTGCTCTTTCTTCTTCTCCTTCTTCCTCCTGAAATTTCTTCTGGTTTATTCGCCGGAATTACCATCTTCCCAGCCACCCTAGGGTTTCCCCTCGCTCTCCCTCGCTTTTTTCCCTGAGTTGATTGACCTTCGGAGGAAAACAAAGAAATAACTATCCCTTCCCCTCCCAGAAGCTACATCCAACGGTTGCAAAGAAACACTAAGCACACTTTAGGCGGCTAAGATCCAATATCCAGCTAAAATTCCCAGACGGTCGAAGGCCAACTTTAAACCACGCTGATCAAATGGCTAAGATAGAAGCCGATTACCTCATTGGATCAACGGCTCAGATCGAATCCGATACCTATCAAAATTGCAGGTGTTTGAAGACCTCATTATGTTCAGTAGAGCTGATGAGTTTAAAGACCTCCTGCTCGTGTGAGATTGAAGACTAGTGGTGTCCCAAAACACCTACCGAGATGAGCGTGTGGGTCAAACCGGTCCCCGATGCACGATCTTATGCGGGATGTCAGGAGTTTGCCAAAATTTGGATTGACATAAAGCTTAAATATGATTAAATAAGAGTATTAATAAGCTTAAATTAAACTTAAATGAAAAATGATGAATCAAGGCAAATCTACTCACAAAAAAAATTCTAAAGGTCTTTAAATAAGAATGAGTCTATAAGCTTCTTAGCGTTCACAGATAAGTTTCATTGAAACTTAAAGAACTCAATGAATTTATGAACCAAATGCAAATAAATGAATATTAATATAAATAATTGAATAAGATTTAAAAAAATCTTATGACACACCAGAATCCCTTTATACAAGCAAACAGAAGGCGATATTAAATCTTAACTCTATAAAAATCATAAGGCTTCCTTTAATCAAAAATTAAGGAATTTCATTTTAAATATGATTTTCAAAATCAACAAAATCACTAGTTAGGAGAAATTATTTGAGCTATAAATACCTATATATGCTCGGACATAGAGATTTTAAGTGCAAATTTTAATGTCTGAAAAGGCTGCATAGGCTAAATTGGAATATATTAAATATTAATCTAAAAAATCTAATAAGAAATTAGATAAATTTATAACGCCTTTTTCGCCACCGGATCTGCAACTCTTCGTACAAGCAGACAGAATGTAATACTAAATCAAAATCTACAGAAATCATAGGGCTTCTTTTTCTCAAAAATCAAGAAATTTTATCTTAACTATGATTTTAAAAATTAATAATTTCATTAACTAGATGAAATTAGCTAAGCTATAAACATCTGCATGTGTTCAGACATAGAGATTTAAAGTGCAAATTTTAATGTCTGAAAAGGCTATGCAGGCTAAATTGGAATGAATTAAATATTAATCTGAAAAATCAAATAAGATATTAGATCAATCTATAACATCTTCTATGCCACCGGATCTGTAATTCTTTGTACAAGCAGACAGAAGACGACATTAAACTAAATGCTGCATGAATGAAGGAGCTTTCCTTCAATACAAAAATTAAGGAATTTCATTCTAAATTATGATTTTCAAAATTAATGAAATCACTTAGTGAAATTAGCTATATAGCATGCCCCAATACTATGTTGAATGCTTAAACTTAATGTAGGATCTTGGGTTGATTCGGTTGGGTCTGGTGAGTCAGTTAACAAAACCTAATGATGTTGTTATAGCTTTTTATGCCTGAGAAAATCTCTACGAAGCTAATTCTGTCATTTGGCAGTATAATAACTATCTCCTAACTCCCCAATGATAAATTTAAATTTGTGATATCAACTTGGAGGGTAATCATTATTATCAAAAATATCTAAGATATTTATATTTAATATTCTCAAATCCAAAATTCTCAAAATATAAATCTAGATATGATCCTCTATTATTAAATTAATAAAGTTGGCGATCCAAAAAATAAACTAAATAATCATGCGACTATATCTCCAATGATAGAGTTGATTTAAGAAATCAAATGGAGAATTTATTATCAAAATATTTAAGATATTATATTCAATATTCTTAAATTCAAAATCCTAAAAATATAAATATAGGTCTGATCCTCTAATATTTTTAAATTTATAGAGTCGACAAGATCTTAAATAATAAATTAAATAATTTAAACACCCGCATAAGCCCCGACACTATGATGAATGCTTAAATTTAGTGCATGAGGGTGATGCACGGGTTGATTTCGGTTGGGTCTTAGGACCGGGTCCAAGTAAACAAAACTTAAAAATCAAATGATGTTATTATAATAAATTCAATCTAATAAAATATATCCTATTAATTATCATGACATCAAATCGATCCTCTATTATTAAATTAATAGAGTCGACGGGATCTGAAACAGTGAAATAATAAATCACCCCAATGATGGCTGTGTTAAATGAAAATTTCAACCGAAGGGATACTTACCATAAAAATGTGCTTGTAACCTCAAATTGAATTAATCAAACTCAGGTATCAATGCAAATGTAAAATCAAATAAATCACCAAATTATAAATGCTTAAATGAAATTTAATTTTTAAAGAACTTAAAGCTAAAAGATACAATTCACCATCCGTAATTATTTATCTGAGGTGACAAATTAAGAAAACCCTAGCTCACAAAGGGCAAAGTCAAATCAACTATATATTTACTCTCAAACCATCTCATGCCAACAAAGATGTGGCCCGTGTCCTCTAACTGTATGGTTTGGCTAGTAGGCTCCACATAATGCAGTTATGACTAGATTCCTCTGACATGGTGGTTGTCGCTAAATGACACTATTATATTACGATCATGATGTTGGCAGTATGCTCCCCGATAATACACTTTGAATTGTGAATCATAGGGTATACTTGATTGGGAAAAAAAGCCCTTTACTAGCTAAGATAGACTTAAGCTTGTCTCCTTAGACAAACACCACCCCAGGTTTATAAGGATCTCTTGGACGATATAACACATGTGTTGTTGAAAAGGATCCTTCTAGGGTTCCTCCTCTAATCAGTGGTAGGGGCCGTGCTTGGGATGACAAAACCATGGGATCTAGATCAGGCACATCATCATTCCCCCAACCATCCGGTTTAAGTTGAAATGATAAATTTCATACATCTTAAATTCTGAAACTCCATATGTTACTACTATATGCTACACCTTAAGAGATCTAACGACTAGCCTTAATCGAAAGTTCTCTCTCACTTATTTGGAGGGGTAATTAACTATAAGGGCTTGCACCTATAGAAAACTTGGAACTAGATCTAAAGTCCTCACCAAATGAGGATGAAATCTCTGGGCAGTGTCTTATCTACTATTCCATTTGACTTCTGAAAATTACATCAACACTTTCAAATCACTCTCTTCAATATCAATAATTTGTCAAGAGGCCGGTGGCTAATTTTCAGAGCCCATAAATTTCGGTAACTCCGTGGATAGGTTTCTCTTTCCATCTTTAATTTGAATTTGAGTTATAGTAATAGTGGAGTGAAATAAAAAAATTTTGATTTTTCTAAAATAAAAAAGGAACTAATTATGAATGAAATTAAATTTAAATTAATCATATTCTTATGACTAATTTATTTGTTATGTATATCGATGGATCTTCAGAACATTGTTGATCATACAATTAGGTCACGAAGCCAATATTCGTCTGATTAACGCTGTAATCAATACTGAGGATTTTGGAGCTACTTTTTAATTTGGTAGTGTAGACTTCCCAGTCATTGCTGCTATAAATAATCCTCTACTTGAAGCACCTACATATTGTACACACCAACTATGCAAAGGAGGACAACCGGAATGACCACTACTACTAAGGTTCCTCGAAAGAGAGGCTTTGTATTTGAAAGATTGGGTTATTTTTAGGCGTCGGCCATGAAAAGAACAGTCAATTGGCAGAAAGTTTCAGTCATATCTATGAATGTGACTACTTTGTTTGTTGAATCTTTCACACTAGGAAGGCATAATGTTGAAGTCTCCTATTCTAGAGAAAAAATGAGTGGATGGCAAAGAAGGAGAAGAAATGTTGAACTGTGAGCTCAACAATTACTATCTGAATCACTAGCCATGCGATCAGACTTGATACCAGAAGTGAGTGTTCCCACTCACAACGAGTTTGAAAATCTAAAATGGGTGAAAAGGAATAGCTCTACTAGTGATGTTAAGTAGTCTTTTTGGGCTCAACAATAGTCAGCTCCAACTCTTCAGAAGAAACAACTTGAAACTTTATCTGCTCGAGTACACAGAGTCCTAAAGGTTGTCAAGGAAAAAGGTCTTATGAAGAAGAGATATCAAAGGCCAATTATCAGAGAAGCCAAGAATGCTCCATTACAGAAACTACCACCAGTGGTAGTAAGAACTCAAGATCATTCTAAACAAGTTTTACGGTGAGCATCGAGCGTGACACTTGATGCCAGCGTGAATTCGCTCAAAGGTCTGGCGAAGAAAAATAAATCGAGAGCGGCCTAGAGAGGAAGTCCACGGTGGTGTCGGATTGACACACGAACCGTATGTTCGTGAATCCATATAAAAGGTCCCAGTAAAATAAATAAATAAATATGGAGGCCGAAGCTTCAAGAAGAAGTGATAATGCAAAAGCTTCCTCATTTGAAAGCAAGCTAACCCCAGAGGCAGCAGAGAAAGAGAAATACTGAACTGCGTGCTCAATAGTCATTGTTAAAATAAAAAAATTGTACAACCAACTATGGAACAAGAAGCGAGTGTTCTAACCCATAATAAGTTGATAGCTTATGATGGGTAAAGCGAAAAAACTCTACTGATCAAATCAAATAGTCATTCTGGACTCGATAATGTCATGTTCCAGCTTCTCTAGTGAGGAAACTCTAAACTATACATGCAAGAGTGTATCGAGTCCTTAAAGTTACAAAGGAGAAATGGCTGATGAAAAGAAAATATCAAAGTCTTATCATCAAGGAGGCTAGAATTGCTTCTCCAAAGAGACCTTCTCCTACAACCTCGATAAAATGTCAACTAATCCCGCACGGTGAGCATCGAGGTGTGACACTTGGACCACAAGTTCAAGAATCCATCATCGAAAGGTCCCGATAAAAAGGTAAATAAATTTAGAGGTTAAAGCCTTAAAGTGAAACTACCTTAAAGAAGGACAGTGACGTGACATCCGTGCTCCCATAAAATTCACTCATGATGCACTAATATTTGGTAAAGTAGTCTTGCCACTTGAAGTTGAACTACCCTTTGAGTAGCCATTCAACACAATCTCATGACTAGAATGTTCGTCTACGGATAGAAGAGTTTGATGTGCTTAACAAAGCTAGGCTCCAAGCTTAATAAAATTTAGAAGTCTACCAAGTGAGGGCGTCCAATGTATTCAACCATATAGTACGTCCTCAAGCTTTACAAGAAGGAGAATTGGTCATGGTACTGAGAAGACTAATTATTCCTCACTATCATTACATGTGTAAGTTTTGCATAAAAATTCTCTTGTAATACAAGAATGTATTTCGAATGAAAAAAAATCCCTGGACATGGGGCATTTTAAAATTCTCTGACAAAATGGGAGGCTCTCCCTCTAAAATAGGGGGTCTTTCTATTATATTTGGGTTGACATCGCGCTTAAGGCTGAGATCCCCATATACATAAAGTTCACAAGTCTCAAAGTCCTGCCAGCCAAAAAGAAAAGTTTTCAAGTCTGCAAACTACAACAAATCAAGTTGGAAATACATCTTTCATTTATACATCAAATCTAGGGCTCGAGTGGGTGCATAAGGTCAGACTCAATATAAGCCCAAATATGATCGATTTGCTGACAAATCTAGTTACTCAATATGCCACAAAGGTCGCAGTAGTTATCCCCATCTCATTAGCGATGATAAATCTTCCATCAATTGCTCAAGTCCAATAGTCAAGTAGGTGCATAAGGTGGGACTCAAGAAGCCCAAATATGGTAGTGGCAGTCTACTTACTCATAAAGGTCAGTAAGGGATCCCCCTACTTTGTTAATTCAAAGATAAGAGCATACAAATCTCCAAATCCCTCCAACTTGGTGAGTTCAAGTGACCCAGATTGGAAGATCATCCCTAATGATCATAAGGTCATTTTTTCAAAATCCAACAAAAAGGTCCTTACTCGAGAAAGCACTAAGCCAAGTTTGGTATCAATATCAAATGAGAAAATCTCAACTCCTTCAACAAGTCTGTTAAAGCAAAAAGCAAAGACCGAAGGAAACTCTTCCTTAGCAAGTCCAACCAAGCAAAAAAAGCAAGGGAGAAGTCACCCCAATGTTCATACAAAGCCAAATGAACTAAGGGATAGATATCTTCAACATGGCCTTCGCTAAAGCACATGATGATGATTCTTCACCATCACACAAGCTCGAGGGCTAGTCAGACATCCTTATAAGCCCATGAAAGCAAAAAGTCGGGGTGGAAGGTAATGTTGTATCACCTGACAAGTCTCCAAGATAATTCAGGACTTTCCTCTATCAAATCTGTCAAGGCACGAAGCCAAGATAGGAGGAAAATACAAATTTCAAATCCTGAGATGAAGTCTTCAATAAGTCCGTCAAAGCATAATGCATATGACCAAAGATGTTCTCATCTCGCCAACAAGTCATCAACTCCATCAAGTCCACTGAAGCACGAAGCCAGGATAGGAGAAAAATATAAAATTTAAATTTTGAGATTAAATCTTCAATAAGTCCATCACAAAGCATAGGATCGAAGATGTTCTCATCTCAAAAAAAAAACCATCAACTCCATTAAGTCCACAAAGGCATAAAACCAGGACAGGAGGAAAATATAAATTTCAAACTCTTAGGAGAAAGCCTTCAACAAGTCCAAGAGCACAAAGCATAGGACCAAGGACATTCCAAATTCTCTCAATAATTACTACAAAAGCACCCATGTTAGACGTGGGTTATTTTTATATATTTATCTAAGTCGATATCGTGCTTTAAGATGAGATCCTTAGATAGATACATATCATGATTGAAAATATATCACTTATATTCTGCATTAAAGGAAATCAAGCTGTGTAATATATCTTAGAACTAGTTTGCAATCCCTTGTTAGACAAAGAGTATCATTTTTGTGATCAAGATTGTTCAACCTTCTCCTGTGAAATAGGAGGTCTTCTTGTATGTATAATCAAGTTGACATCAAGCTTTATGTCGAGATCTCACGAATATATCTATAACTATTATCGTTAAAATTATAGACTCTTATAATAGCAAAAGAATCTATTTACGTGCACAAAAGACTTTAATTTTAAAAGTTTGTCTCCCGAGATTTGTCAAATTTTGAAGATCAAGTCAAAAGAACTCTCAATTTCGGAAGCTTCAATCAACTAAGTTGGGAAACATCAACCTCTACATCTTCAAGTCTAGGACACGGATGAGTTCTAAAGGTTGAACTCAACAAGCCCACAAGTGGCCAAGTTGATGATGCTCTCCTCACTCAACAAGCCGCAAGAAAAGGCCGTAGGGAAAGAGCCCCTATTCGTCAGTCTAATGGCAAGACCGCCAAGCCATGACAGCTTAAGTCAAAAACTCGAGTAGGTTATAAAGGTCGGACTCAACAAGCCCACAAATGATCGAGTTGCTGATGCTCTCCTCACTCAACTAAAAAAAGATATAAAAGCCCCACTCATCGGTCCGATGATGATAGGCTGTTCAATCTCAAACAAGATCGACTTAAAGACTGCAACCAAAATCCAAGAGATCTTTTCGCGATCGGGGACAAGACAATCGAGGAAAGTCTTAATTCGCTACTTCAAATCAATCTATATAAGGTGATATTCCAATCTCTTTTAAATGATCTAATCAAGCACAAAGCACAAATCAAAGCCAATTTTCTCATCAAGTCTGCCAAAGCAGAAAGCATAGGACCAAGGAAGCGATTCTATAGTTCGCACATAAGCAATGGCCGAACTAAATGAATTTCATGATTATTCAGTCTGTTAAAGCACACATTGCTAGGCTAATAACTCAACATTGACTTAATATGAGCCGGAAGGCTGGGCCAACTATATGCACCCTTCAACGAGTCCGTCAAAGTAGCAAGCATAGGACTTAGGGCGTACATACACTTTTGACAAGTAAATATAAACAAATCAGGTCAATCCTTCATCAAAGTCTATCAAGCTTAAAGCTAGGACAGAAGGAATTTCCAATCTCAAAGCAAGCAAACTGATTCCTCCATCCAACCTAATCAAGCACAAAGCTAGGGTTGGAGGAAATCCAAATCTATGAATATAAAAAAGAAAGAGACTTTCTGTGAACCCATCGAAGCAAAGAGTAAATGGTGGAACAAGCTCTTCAGTGAATCCAGGGAAGTTGAAAGCTGAAGTGTTCTAAGACTCATAGCCAGACCAAAATCAAAACCAGGTTTCCACAAATGTGACTCACTCCATGCACAAATCACATTTGTTGGGGGGCATTTGTTGACCTCCATATATGTGTCATAAGTCGAGTCAGGCTCACAAGTCAAATTCGACGGACTTCGGAAGTGACACTGCACAAATTGGGGAACAAAATGCACGGGACGTCATTGAAAATGGTTGAAACAGCCTTCGATTGATAAATAGACTTTGTCATCACATTCAGAACATTGAAATTGATCAGAATATAAATATTGTAAAAATCTAATGAACAATCGATTAAGCGCTCGAGCTATCAATGTACCGATGCACATATCAGTGTCGAGAAGCTGAGACAATGTCCGAACGACCTCCGTTCATAAAATTGATTGCTCTGTTAGCTCTAAAATATCAAAACCTATCAAATGAGACTATTCTTGCTCAATTCAGTTGAGTTTACATGAACGTCAAATGGTTAGAAGCGATAATGCGCATTTTTGAACTGAAAGTGACCCAATTCGACGCCGAAGTCACTCAAATGACCTCCGTTCATGAAGCGGACTGCGCCATTGCATCTGGAATGTTAAAATTATTTAGAATAGATATCTAATTTGACTAAGGTTATTGCGCTTAAAATTTCATCAGAATTACCATGCATTTTGAGATAAATCCACCTAATATCTCTTAATCACAACCGATCAATGCCTTGGAACTCGCAGTTGCCCACTCTGATTTCCTCTACCTCCCATTAGACCAGTAATATGCTGCCACATCATTCTTCTACATATCACCTCATTTAATTAAATCTTATCCCTCCCTGGTCCTTTTTTGGCGATGCTCGGCCCATTTCCGGAGTTTGGGATAAGAGCCCCGGCGGAGGGCGTAGATAGAATCATGATGGTCCTCATAATCTCCTCGGTTGTCCTTGTTGGTGAGCAAGGCGGAGCAATGGTTATGATTTGACCAATTTGGAACTTTCTTTCAGGCTCATTGGAAGATCACGCTTTATTTGTAAGCGCTGACCGCCGTACCGTGGCTAATCTTATTCAGGTCTTCCCACACCATGATTCAAATCTTTAAATGTTAGCTTCAGCTTCTTAAGTGAGTTTGAGAAGAAATATTGCTATTTTCAACAAGCATTCCCACTAATCTAGCGGTGCTCGTTCATCTTGTCTAAAATTAAAGGTAATGGTAATTTCTTCATCCATGAAACTTCTAGTTGCCTTCATCGCACCATTGCTTGCGTGAGTTCTTTTGGCAAATTTGAGAAAAGCACAGATCTTCCAGATTTGGCCAAGTACTGAACCATGGCGATCATCAAGATTAATGCGGCAAAACAATACCATGTGACTAGTAGCCTAGTTGTGGCTATGCTCTGTGTTCAAGCTTGCTTTCTATCATTAACAAATTTGCTATTACCAAGTTTAATTATCCTGACCTCTTAACATCGTTACAATACCTTACTTCTGCTGCTGGTGTTTGGATTATTGGAAAACTGGGATTTCTTTATCATAACCCTTTTAACTTTGAAACTGTCAAAAAGTTCTTACCTGCCGCCATTGTCTTCTATCTTGCTATTTTCACAAACACCAACCTGCTTCAGCATGCTAATGTGGACACTTTTATAGTGTTTCGATCTTTGACGCCATTATTGGTGGCTATGGCTGACACTACTTTTACTAACCAGCCATGACCTTCCAAACTCACATTTTTATCTCTGGTGGTTATATTGGGTGGTGCTGTTGGGTATGATATGATTGATTTAGCTTACACTCTCATTGCTTATTCATGGGATTTAGCTTACTTGATCACTATCACGTCTGAGATGGTTTACATAAAGCATACCATAACAAACCTAGGTTTGAACACATGGGGGTTTGTCTTCTACAATAATCTATTATCCTTGATGATGGCACCTTTATTATGGGTGATGACTCTGAGATGTGTTTCTTGTTGTTGGCTCGAACAATCTTGATTGGATTGATTCTAGTGCTTTTGTTGCGATCATTTTGTCTATGTCTTTGGATTCCTTATCAGCTTCTTTAGTTTTGTAGCAAGGAAAGATATATCTGCTACAGCTTTTTTTATGCAGGTGTTTGAAGACCTCATTATGCTCAGTAGAGCTGATGAATTTTAAGACCCCCTCTACGCTCAGAAGAGCATGGCGATTTGAAGACTACGACTGCGGTGTCACAAGGCACCGACCGCTGTGCTTAGAAGAGCGTGATGGGTAGGTCAAAAGCAGCCCCTGATGTAGCCCTTATATGGGGATGACGCCGGGAGGCTGCCGAATTTGGACCGATATAAAGCTTAAAGAGAATCAAACGAAAATACTAAAGATTTTAAACTCAACTTAAATGAAAATAATAAATCAAAATTAAATTAACATTTAAAAATATATGTTTGTATATATTATGCTATGTAGGTATATTTGAAGACCCCACTATGCTTAGAAGAGCATGTAATCAAAATAGCCGTAGTCCCATCGAGGAAGATGGAGGCTTCAAATTGACCGATAGATGACTTAATTAATTTAATATAAAATAAACCCTAAGCTCAAAATTAAAATATGAATTGAAATTGCAGGTGTTTGAAGACCTCATTATGCTCAGTAGAGCTGATAATTTGAAGACCGCTTTGTCCTCAGGAGAGCGTGGAGGGTTTGAAGACTGCGACCACGGTGTCACAAGACACCGACCGTTGCGCTTAGAAGAGCGTGGCGGATAAGTCAAAGCAGTCCCCGATGCAACCCCCTATATGGGGATGACGTCGGGAGGTTGCCAAAATTTGGATTGACATAAAACTTAAATATGATTAAATAAGAATATTAATAAGCTTAAATTAAACTTAAGTGAAAAAATGATGAATAAAAGCCAAACTTACTCACAAAAAAAATTCTAAAGGTCTTTAAATAAGAATGAGTCTATAAGCTTCATAACGATCATGAGTTAAGTTTCATTGAAACTTAGAGAACTCGATAAGCTATGAACTAAATGCAAACAAATGAATATTAATATATATAATTTAATAAGATTTAAAAAAAATTCTTACGTAACCGGATTCGCAATACTTTGTATAAGTGAACAGAAGGCCTTAATAAGAAAATTCTTAAATACACCCGCATAAGCCCCACAATGATGCTTAAATTGAGTGTATGAGGATCTTTGTGTGTTCTTCAGTTGGGCCTTAGGGAGGGTCCATAAAAATCTAAAAAATAATATTATAATATTTTCAACCTAATAAAACATCTGAGAAGCTGATTTTGTCATATAATAGTATATCTGATCCTCTACTATTTAATTAATAGAGTCGATAGGATCTAAAATAGTGAAATAATAAATCACCCCAATGATGGCTGTGTTGAATGAAGATTTCAATTGGAGGATCAAATTAATCAAATATCAATACATCATGAAATCACGTAAATCACTAAGTTCTAAATGTCAAAATGAAATTCAATATTAAAACTTAAAGCTAAAATTCACTTAGCAATAGTTTGTTAAAGGTGACAAATTAAGAAAACTCTAGCTCACAAAAGAAGTCAAATCAGTACATAACTATGTTTACTCTCAAATAATCTCATGCCAACAGGATGTGGCTGGTCCTTTATTTGCGTGGTTTGGTAATAGCTTCACATGATGTAATTAAGACTAGAGTCCTCTAACTAGGTGATTGTCGCTAATGATACTATTATATTACGGTCACGATTGTAACCCGTTTGCTCCCATGGCTCTACCCTTTGAGTTATGAATCATAGGGTATACTTATTTGGGCAAAAAACCCTCTATAAGCTAAGGTAGGCTTAAGCTTGTCTCCTTAGATAAACACCTCCCCAAGTCGACAAGGATCTCTTAGATGATGTAACCCATGTGTTGCTGGTATGGATCCTTAGTCGTTAATTCGACTTCCTCGAAGTAGACTAGGAAGCTAGAGATGGCGGAACCATGGGATCTAGATGAACATTTCCATCAAACTTTAAGTTAAATATAATGAATTTCATAAATCTAAATTCTAAAACTTCACATCTTCTTGTATATGCTACTACAAGTGACTGTGAGTAGCCTTGGTGAAAGTTCTCTCACTAAGAGGGATAATTAATAAGGTGCTTGCTTTATAGGCTAAAACCAATCCTCACAAAATGAGGGTTAAATCTCTGGTTGGTCTCTTATCTACTATTTCATCTGCCTTCTGAAAATTTCACCAACATTTAGGTCGGTGGCTAATTTTCAGAGGCCACAGATTTATCAAAAAATTCACCACCGACCTCTCAACAAATTATTGATATTGAAGAGAGTGATTTGAAAGTGTCGATACAATTTTCAGAAGGTAGATAGAATAGTATATAAGACACTACCCAGAGATTTCATTTTCATTTGCTGAGGACTTTAGATCTGGTTCCAGCTTTCCTATAGGCACAAGTCCCTATAAGTGAGAACTTTCGATTAAAGCTAGTTGTTAGATCACTTAAGGCGTAGTGTATAGTAGCAGCATATGGAGTTTAAGAATTTAAGATGTATGAAATTTTTCATTTTAAAGATTGTTGAGGAATGATGATGTGTCCCAGATCCCATGGTTCATCATGCGGTTCTTCTTAGTCGGAGGTGGTCAGACTGGCCCAGGATCCTTACCAAAGAACACATGGGTTACATCATCCAAGAGATCCTTGTAGACCTAGGGAGGTGCTTATCTAAGGAGACAAGCTTAAGTCTACCTTCTACTGCTTTTTCCCATTAAGTATACATGGTTCAACTCAAAGGGTAGAAACCATTGAAGAGCGTATAGGCATATGCATTGGCCGTAATATAATGGTGTCATTAGCGACAACCACCTAGTCAGAGGACTCTGGTCTTAACTACATCATGTATGAAACCTACTGACCAAATCACACAGTCAGAGGACACAGACCATATCCTTGATGACATGAGATTATTTGAGAGTAAATATAGTTGTGTACTTGATTTGACTTTGTCTCCTTTGTGAGCTAGGGTTTTCTTAATTTATCACCTCAGATAAACAATTGCGGATGGTGAATTGGATTTTTTAGCTTTAAGTTCTTTAAAAATTGAATTTTATTTAAACACTTATAATTTGGTTATTTATTTGATTTTACATTTGCATTGATACTTGAGTTTGATTAATTCAATTTGAGGTTGCAAGCACATTTTTATGGTAAGTATCACCTCCGGTTGAAATTTTCATTTAACACCATCAATGGTTTATTATTTCTTTGTTTGGATCTTTGGATTATTAATTTAATAATAGAGGATCAGATCTGCTGTCATATGATAGAATTAGTTTCTTAGGTGTTTTATTAGATTGAATATATTATAATAACATCATTTGATTTTTAGGTTTTGTTAACTTACCGGTCTCCGGGGATCAACCAGATCCTCTAACACTAAATTTAAGGATTCATCATGTGTCGGGGCCCATGTGGGTGCTTAAATTATTTAATTTATAATTTTAGAACTTGTCGACTCTATCAATTTAATAATAGAGGATCAGACCAATATTTATCTTTTGAGGATTTTAAATTTGAGAATATTGAATATAATATCTTAAATATTTTGATAATAGTTATCCCTTTAGTTGATATCTTCAATCAACTCAGCTATCATTGGGGATATAGGTTTGCATGATCATTTAGTTTATTATTTCAGATCCTATCGACTTTATTAATTTAATAATAGAGGATCAGATCTAGATTTATATTTTGAGAATTTTGAATTTGAGAATATTGAATATAAATATCTTAGATATTTTTAATAATAATGATTACCCCTCTAATTGATATCTTCAATAAACTCAGCTATCATTGGGGAGTTAGGAGATGGTTGTTATACTACCAAATGACAAAATTAGCTTCTTAGAGATTTTCTCAGGTGGAAAAAGCTATAATAACATCATTAGGTTTCGTTAACCTGGACCCAGTCCGTAGACCCAACAAGGAATCAACAAGCGCAAGTTTAAGTTTAAGCATTGACATAGTGTGGGGCTCTGGTGGTTATAGCTTAGCTAATTTCACCTAATTAGTGATTTCGTTGATTTTAAAAATCATAATTTATAATGAAATTCCTTAACTTTTGTATTGAAGGAAAGCTCTTTCATTCATGCAGCATTTAGTTTAATGTCACATTCTGTCTGCTTGTACAAAGAATTGCAGATCTGGTGTCATAGAAGATGTTATAGATTGATCTAATATCTTATTAGATTTTTCAGATTAATATTTAATTGATTCTAATTTAGCCTACGCAACCTTTTCAGACATTAAAATTTGCACTTTAAATCTCTATGTCTGAGCACATACATGTGTTTATAGCTTAGCTAATTTCATCTAATTAATGAAATCAATGATTTTGAAAATCATAGTTACGATGAAATTCCTTAATTTTTGATGAAAAGAAGCTTTATGATTTCTGTAGATTTTGATTTAGTATCGCCTTCTGTGTGCTTGTACGAAGAGTTGCAGATCCGGTGGTGAAGAATGCGTTGTAAATTGATCTAATATCTTATTAGATTTCTCAGATTAATATTTAATATATTCTAATTTAGCCTACGCAGCCTTTTCACACATTAAAATTTCTTAAAATCTACATGTCAGAACACGTCGTATATACTTAGATAATTTTGCCTAATTAGTGATTTCGTTGATTTTGAAAATTATATTTAGAATGAAATTCCTTAATTTTTTATTAAAGGAAGCCTTATGATTTTTATAGAATTAGATTTAGTATTATTTTTTGTCTGCTTGTACAAAGGGTTACAGATTTGGCAGCATAAAATTTTTTAAATCTTATTAAATTATTTATATTAATATTCATTTGTTTGCATTTGGTTCATAGCTCATTGAGTTCTTTAAGTTTCAATGAAACTTAGCTCCTAAACGCTAGGAAGCTTATAGACTCGTTCTTATTTAAAGACCTTCAGAAATTTTTTTTTTAGTAGGTTTGGCTTTGATTCATCATTTTGTATTTAAGTTTAATTTAAACTTATTAATACTCTTATTTAATCATATTTAAGCTTTGTGTCAATCCACATTTCGGTAACCTCCCGGTGTCGTCCCCATATAGGGGGCTGCATCTGGGATTGGTTTGACTTACCTGTCACGCTCATCTAAGCGCAATGGTCGATGTCTTGGGACATCGCGTCGTAGTTTTCAATCCCGTCATACTCTTCTGAGCGCAGAGGGGTCTTCAAACTCATCATCTTTACTGAGCATAATGAGCTCTTCAAACACTTGCAATTTTAATTCATATTTTAATTTTGAACTTAGAGTTCATTTTGTATTAAATTAATTAAGTCCTCTATCAGTCTGAATTTCAGCTACCTCCCGGTGTCTTCCCTACATAGGGGGCAGCATCGGAGGCTGTATCGATCTACCTGTTATGCTCTTTTAAGCACATCCGATTGTTTATGCATCTAGTCTTCACTTGCTCTTACGGAGAGGTCTTCAAACTCATCAGCTCTACATAATGAGATCTTCAAACATCTTGAGCAGCTTTTTTATAAGATACGAGCATCTCCCTTGTTGTTTCTCCTCTTAGATTTGCCTTAACATTCTTTTTATCTAGTAAAATGGTTTGATTGCAATCTGCTTCAGCCTGCTGGTAACACCCAAGTTTGAGATAAGCAGTTGCTCTGTTACAATAATATGTTGCATTTGAATCATTCAATTTGATAGCTTCAGTGTAGAGATTAACAGCCTTGTTCCATTGTTTTCCCTTGAATGCAGCATTTCCCTTTCTTTCAATAACTCCGACGCATCCATGTCCCCATTAAAATCTGGTAAAGGAGCCGAATTTGACACAATGCTAATTTGCTCCTGGTGAGACGAATGCATGTCTAAAACAGTATCAAGAAGAAACTTATCTGCTCCATGTGCTGCTATGAATGATAGTGAAATTAGATAGCTTTCATGCTTTCCTAGTGGAATGGAGACCTGTCAACACCCTGATAACCCCGCAAGGCTCAACAACATAAACAACCGATCTTCAAACTCAGGAGGCATTTATCTCTTCGAACTATATTTCGACAGTGAAATCTAGGATAATTGGAATAACTAAAACTCCATCATCCTTTAAGAGGCTATTGAGTGCAGCACAAAGTTCTGCCCTGGCTTTATACAAATATTTAATATTGTCATATGTTGAGTTTAATGCATCACGCACTCGCCCAGAGATCTCAAACCCCAACCTGGGCTTGACGATGTTAATCCACTCCTCGTGGTTCATTTTGAACTCGTATTTTTGAAGTGACAGCATTATTGTCGAAAGAGTCTGCAGAGTTGATGTTCCTTGGTGAAATTTTGTAGAGGGCTTGCAAAACTCCTTTAAAATTGGTACATTTGAACCAATGTAGTGACTAACGTTCATATGCTTAGCTGGTTGGTATCCTGATAGAGCTTCAATGGCCTTCCTTATAACATGCATGGTTTTCTGCTTTGGAATCCTAGAATACTGAAATAAATCATCAGCCAATATAAAGCGCTTTTCCCGCTTAAAACCATTTGACATGTTTGCAACAATAAGTGTCCAACACGATGGAAAAAGATGGATCTCGTGCAAAAAGTTCTACAAATACTTTGTCAGCTCATCAAAATCCCAAAGTTGGAAATAATCCCGTGAGATGGTCTATAACCAAGAATGCCACTAAATGCTACTAGAATTCTCACACATCTAATTGTGTCAGTACCAAGGGAAAAGTCAACGAGGCTAGCAACAACTACCATAACAGAACCACTAGAAGATCGCCCTGAGATTTGCATTGATGATTATGGGTTTATCGGCATTCCATAATGCAAGTTCTCTCCTGTGACTCCAAAAGCCAATTCATCCATAACCATCCGCCCAACCGAAGTGGCTCCCCGCTGCAACAACAGCGAAATCGCCACTACCATCTTGCTTGCTGGCTCCTGTGTCCACTTCCAATCTGGATTACCAAACCCAGAAACTAAATTCTCGACATAAAAATTGTCCGCAACAGCGAAGGTGAGATTTGACAGGGTGTGGCGAGCGGTAGGAGGTGGCGGCTGCGGTGCCGGTAGGAGCTCGAATCGTTCAACGAAAACACCGAAGTCCTTCACACGTGGCGAAGTTTCAGTCGACCCCTTTCTCCTCTGACGAGCGGACTCAGCAATTATCAGGACATCGCGATGCCGATGCCGGCGATGATCCAGAGTTTAGTGCTCGATGCATTGATCTTGATGATCCTTAGAGGCTTTGCGAACTCCAATTTTTGCATATTTCTTCTATGATCGAGGGGAAGCCGAATGGGGATGTGAATCACTGGAAAGAGACCAACTGCAGTGAGACAGAACGTCAATATCTCGGCTTGAATTGATCAATCTCTACAGGGGAGGACGACAGAAATCGTCCGCATGTGGAGTTGTAGGAGTGGACTTTGTACCGGGGGAGGAGATTGTTCGAACGGGAGAAAGGGGAAGCTGATGGGGTCTCATTCGGCTTGTGTGTGTGTGAGGGAATGGATGGAAGCTCGTCCATTCAGGGTAGAGATGAACTGAAGTTTCGCTCGTTCGACTGGGGCTTCCGTATAGTGGATCGCCAGAGAGCCAATGGGGTCTCGTTCGAATAGCAAAAAGAATGGGAGTCGATCTAGAGGAAACTGCTCCTTTCAGCTTGCTGTAGTGACCGAGCGGGATCAAAAGCTTGTTCTTCGTCTAGGAGAAAAAGATCTCCCCTCCGAAAAGAAGAAGAGCGGCTACGAGTTCAAGGCTCAGCCACAGGCTCTGGTGAAAAGGCGTCGGCGCCAACAGCGGCAGTGCCCGTTTCTTCGTCATGTAGCGGACGGGCGAAGATTCAGATTTTCTACTCATTCGAGTTGTTGCATGAGATGGACAGAAAGGGGCTTGTTTAGCCTATAGTAGAGACGGACGGACAGAGAGGGGGGTTCGTTCCCTCGACTGGGAGGAAGAAAGTTTTGGGAATTTGACATTTTTGAGCTTCCCATACAGAATGACAGATCTGCCCCGCTCGATTAGGATTTTGACTTGAGTGGATGACGGGATAAGGTAAGGGTCGCATGCGAGTGTGTGGCTGTGAGTTCTAAGGTATTAATTAATTGTGATTAAGAGATAATTAAGTGGATTTATCTCGAAATATATATTAATTTTGATGAAATTTTGAGCATAAATTTTTTTTATCAAATTGGATTTCTATTTTAGATAATTTTGATATTTCGGACACAATGACGCAGTCCGTTTCGTGAACGGAGGTCGTTTGAGCAATTTCGATGTCGAATTGGGTCACTTTCAGTTCAAAAATATGCATTATCATTTATGACCATTCGACGCTCACACAACTCATACGAATTGAGTACGAATAGTCTCATTTGATAGGTTTAGATGTTACGGAGCTAACAGCATGATCAATTTTGTGAATGGAGGACGTTTGATTTGCGTCGGCGCTTCCTGGCCTCGATATGTGTGCAAGCGCGTTGACAACTCGATAGCTTAATCGATTGCTCATTAGATTTTGCAACATTTATATTCTAATCAATTTTTATATTCTAAATGCAACGACGAAGTCCGTTCGTCGATTGGAGGTTGTTTCAACTATTTTTGGTGACGTACAGTATGTTTGAGCCTCGATTTGCACTTTATCATTCGATCATTTTTCATCTGATTTGAATGTGGACAGCCTCATTTGAGTGCTTTTGATGTTTTAAGGCTAACGACATGATCAATCTCATGAACGAAGGTCGTTTGGACATCGTCACAGCTTCCCAACTTAGATATGCGCATCGACACATTAATAGCTCGAGCACCCAATTGACTGCTCATTAGATTTTTTTTAATATTTTTATTCTGATCAATTTTGACATTCTGAACGCGACGGTGAAGTCCGTTCATTGATCGGAGGTCGTTCGACCATTTTGGTGGACGTCGTGCATTTTGAGCCCGTTAGTGCGTCACTTTCAAGTCTCGAATTTAACTTGTGTGCTTGTCTCGACTTATGACATATATGGAGGTCAATAAATGGCCTCCAACAAATGTGATTCGTGCATGGGAGTCACATTTGTTGAAAACTAGTTGACCCTTTGGCTATGGGTCTCGGATCACCTTTCAACTTTGATGGGTTCAAGAGCTTCTTCTTTTGTGTCTTCACAGATTTAGATTTCCTCCAACCCAGCTTTACGCTAGATCAAGTTGGATGGAGGAATCGATTTAAGATTTGAAAGTCCTTATATCCCAGCTTTAAGCAGTGACTTTGATGAAGGATTGACGATTTGTCTATATTGACTTATCGGGGAAGTGTATGTCATCAAGCCTGCTTTTCTTTGGCTCGTTGAAGGGTGCATACAGGTGACACAACCTTCCGACTCATATTAAGTCAATGTTGAGTTATCAGCCTAGCAATGTATGCTTTAACAGACTGAATAACCATAAAATTCCTTTAGTTCCACCATTGCCTTTGTGTGAACTATGAAAGTGCTTCTCTCTTTGCTTTTTACTTGACTTGATGGGGAATTGGCTTTGATATGTGCTTTGTATTTGATCAGATCATTTGAAAAGAGATTAGAATATCACATTGCAAACAATATATAGATTGATTTGAGGCAGCTCTGAATTTAAAGTTTCCTTAGATTTTCTTGGTTGGTCGATCGGAAAATATCTCTTAGATTTTGGTTGCTTGTACCAGTTGGATCTTGTTTGAGATTGAACAACTATCATCATTAAAGCCCATGTGGGCTCTTTCACTGGTCTTTTCTTGTGGCTTGTTGAGTGAGGAGAGTGTTAGCAACTCGGCTATTTGTGAGCTTGTTGAGTTCGACCTTTTTAATCTACTCGGGTCTTCGACTTAAGCTGTGATGGCTTGGTGGTCTTGTCATTAGACTGATGAACGAGGGCTCTTCCACTGCAGCCTTTTTTTGAGGCTTATTGAGTGAAGAGAGCGTCAACAACTCGGCCATTTGTGGACTTGTTGAGTTCGACCTTTGGAACTCATTCATGTCCTAGACTTGAAGACGTAGGGGTTGTTGTTATTCCAACTTAGTTGATTGAAGCTGTCAAAACTAGGAGTTCTTCTAGCTTGATCTTCAAATTTTGACGAATCTTGGAGAGAAACTTTTGAGATTTAGGACTATCTTTTTATGCGTAGAAATAGATTCTTTTGGCTCGCAAGAGCCTGCAACTTTGACCATAACAGTTATGGATATATTCAGGGATATCGGCATAAAGCTCGATATCAACCTAAATATATGCAAGAAAACCTCCTATTTCACATGGAATGATTGAACAGCTTTGATCTATAAAACTAAAAAATGCCTCTCCTAGGAGATTGCATACTAGTTTAGAAATGCATTACAAAGTTTGAACTTCTTTAGTACAAATAAATATAATGTATTTTGATCACCATATATATATATATATATATATATATATATATATATATATATATATATATATATATATATATATATGTATGTATAAAGATCTCAACTTGAAGTCGTTGTCTTAGCTAAATATATAAAAATGCCCCCTGTCTAATGGGGGGCTTTCGCAGTAATTGTTGAGAGAATTTGAAATGTCTTTGGTCCTATGCTTTGTGCTCTCGGACTTGTTGAAGACTTTCTCCTAAGAGTTTGAAATTTATATTTTTCCTCCTGTCCTGGCTTTATGCCTTGGTGGACTTAATGGAGTCAATGGTTTTTTTTTTTTTTTGTCGAGATGAGAACATCTTCGATCCTATGCTTTAGGCGGGACTTATTGAAGATTCAATCTTAAAATTTGAAATTTATATTTTCCTCCTATCTTGGCTTCGTGCCTTAATGGATTTGATGGAAGAAAGTCCTGAATTGTCTTGGAGATTTGTCAGGTGATACAACATTACCTTCCGCCCCAGCTTTCTGCTTTCATGAGCTTATAAAAGGATATCTGTCGATGACCTAGCCCTCAGAGCTTGTGTTGGGTTAGTGGCGAAGAATCACCAGTCCTGTGATTTACGCGTAATGGACATATTGATGATATAAATCCCTTATTCAGCCTTTAGCTTTGTATGGACATTGGAGTGACTTCCTCAGTCCCTTGCTTTATGCTTTAGTGGGCTTATTGAAAAACCTACTTTGGTCTTTGCTTTCTACTTTAACAGACTTGTTGAAGGAGTTGATATTTCTCATTTAATATTGATACCAAAGTCGGCTTAGTGGCTTCTCAAGTGAGAATCTTTTTGTTGGCTTTTGAAAAATGATCTTACGACCATTATGGATGATCTCCCAATCTGGGCCACTTGAACTCACCAAGTTGGAAGGATTTAGAGATTTAGATGCTCTTGTCTTTGAACTAACGAAGTAGGAGGAACTCTTACTGCGGTCTTTGTGGCATGTTGAGTAAGCGGACCTGTTAGCGACTCGACCATATTTAGGCGTGTTGAGTCCGACTTTATGCACCCAATTGAGTCTTAGACTTGAGCAATTGATGGAGGATTTTATCATCAAGCTAATGAGATAGGGGATCTCTTACTGTGGCCTTTGTGGCGTGTTGAGTAAGAGTATCTATCAGCAACTCGGCCATATTTTGGCGTATTGAGTCTAACCTTATGCACCAACTCGAGCCTTACATTGAATGTATGGATGGAAGATGTGTCCCCAACTTGATTTGTTGCAATTTGCAGACTTGAAAATTTCTCTTTTTGGTCATTATAACTTTGATACTTGTAAACTTTGAATATAAAATTTGAATATGTATATGGGGATCTCGGCCTTAGGTGCAATGTCAACCCAAATACAGCAAAAATGCCCCCTGTTTCATAAGGAGAGCCTGACACTTTGTTCTAAAATTTAAAAAATGCACCCTGTATAACAGGAGGATTTTTGCTTCATTTTGGAAATGCATTCTTGTAATACAAGAGAATTTCCAAGCAAAACTTACATATGTAATGACAGTGAGGAATAATTAGTCTTCTCAGCACTAGGACCGATTCTCCTTCTTGAAAAGCTCGAGGGCATACTGTATGATCGAATGCTTTGGACGTCCTCGCTTGGTAGACTTCTAAATTTTAACCTAGCTTTGTCAAGCGTATCAAGCTCTTCGATTTGTAGACGGACATTCTCATCTTAAGTGAGATTATGTTGAATGATTACTCGGCATGAAGGTAGTTCAACTTCAAGCAGTAAGACTACTTCATCTCCAAATACTAGCACATGAGGAGTGAATTTTGTGAGAAT